>OY728159.1:288147496-289564731 GCA_963277665.1 Viscum album | reverse complement strand
CCTAAGACTATATGTTATAAAGTAGATCACAAATAGCATAGATTGAAGCCTATGGATTCATAAGTTATGAAATTAAATGTTTTTTATAAGTCATCAGTTTTTTAAATGGATTACCCCTTTATATTTTACCCCTAACTTTGTTTTTATTCTAGTCAATGCAAAGTAATAGGAGGACTCGGGCAAACAACTTATGTGAAGATCAATGTGATGAGTGTGCTTATGAGATGCCCAATCTGATGGGAGTGGGAATGAAAAACTTTGTTATTATTATCTCTCAGTTAACTCAATCTTTGAATAGAAAAACGAGTCAATAGGAACATTAAACCCCCCCCCCAAGAATGAAAAAGTCACTATCAAGAGCTTCATGAGACAAAGTCCACCAACTTTTAATGGATCATATGATCCCTCAATCGTCGAACAATAGATCAACTCCATTGAAAAGATCTTCTCCATCCTTAAATGTTTTGAACATAAGAAGGTTCTCCTGGATGCTTATCATATGGAGGGTGAACCAGATCAATGGTGGATGTTGATCAAAAACACAAAGCCTAAGGAGGATATTGAGGTATTGGAATTGAAGGATTTCTGGAAGATGTTTTTTGATAAATATATTCCGTGCACACTCCAGGTTAAGATGGAAAGGGACTTCTTTTCCCTCAAGAAAAAAGATGAAGAATCTGTCATAGTGTAAGAGGAAAAAATTTCCAAGTATTTCACGATACACCTCTGGTTTTATTGTTACCCCTGAATGAAAGGTTGTCCACTTCTTTAGAGGGATGAAACCTAACATACAAGAATTGCTGGCGATCCAGGACTTCGACAGCTATGAAGAAATTTTATGATGTTCCCTTAAGGTCAAAATGGAGATCAATGAATCTCAGGGGTATTGTGGGGATAAGAAGCTTAAGGTGGAATTCAATGATGGTGGTCCGATGGATAAATCCAATGGTGCAATGAAGATCCAGCACCCCACTTTCCAAAGGTGTGGAAAGAAGCACCCTAGAAATTGCCTGATCGGGATGCGGAAATGCTTTAGGTGTGGAAGAGAAGAGCACCTAGCTATTAACTGATGACAAGAAAAACATGCAGCTGCAACAGAGGATAGAAACACTCCGTTCGAACCTCAACTCATTGTTCATTGCTACAACTGCAAAGAATGAAGGAATCTTGCAAATCAGTGCCCTATGCCAAGGGTTTTCAGTGGCAACCAAAAACCTCCAAGGCATCAAGTGAGATCTGTTTCCATCACTACTACCGAAGTGAACCCTGACAAACAAGTGGTGAATGGTATTCTAGATATTCATTCAAGAATAGAGAACATAATTTTAGATTTAGGTTTTATGAATTATTTTTTTATCCCAAAAGTTTAGTTGAACACTCCTAGCCCCACCACAAATCATGGAAGTAAAGATGTCAGTGAGTATGGAAAATGGGAAAATCATTAAATCCCAGGAATATAAATCCTCCACTATTTTATTCTATGGATTGAATTTCCCAGGGAACCTCATCATAATCCCTCCTGTGGAATTTGATACAATTCTTGCCATGGAATGTATTTCCTTATATAGATCCAACATAAATTTCTGTGAGAGGTAAATCACTCTCCATGTGCAGAATCGAACCTCGATTCTATACAATGAAAGGAGGAAGATGAATATTATTTAGCTCCATCATCACACGCATGGATATTACTTCCCTATGAGCACACGTATCTGGATCAGATGATTGAGTCTAAGTAGGAAACCACCCTTGGAGACATGCCTATTGTCACGGAATTCACTGAAGTGTTTCTCGAGGAATTTCATGGTCATCCTACTAGAATAGATGTTTAATTATCAATTGATCTTATACCTGGGGCGTTTCCAATATCCAACACTCCATATAGAATGGATATTGTGGGGCTTGAAGAGTTTAAGGAACAACTACAAGAGAATCTGGATAAAGTGTTTATACGCCCAAGTTCTTCACCATGGGGTGCACTAGTCCTCTTCATCAAGGAGAAATATGGCTCAATGGGCCTTTGCATAGATTATTGTGAGCTTAACAAAATCAAGATAAAGAACAATAATCCTCTCCCATAAATTGATGACTTGTTCGATCAGCTGTGTGGAGAACAGTACTTCTCCACGGTTGATTTGTGGTTGGGATATTATCAAGTAAGTGTGAAGAAGGAAGATATCCCCAAGACTGATTTTCATACAAGATATGGGAACTAAAATTCATTGTAATACCTTGAGGACTCACTAATTCTCCAACATTATTCTTGGACATGATGAATAATGTCTTTAGGGATTACCTCAAAAAAATTTTGGTAGTCATTATAGATAATATTCTGATATACTAAAAATCCATGGAGGATCATGAGGAGCATCTAAGAACTGTACTAGAGACCTTGTAGAAGGATAATCACTATCAAAAGTACAAAACGTGTGAGTTCTGGTTGAAGGAGGTCTCATTCTTGGGCCATATCATCACAGGTAATGTGATATCTATGGATCCCTCAGAAATGGATGCAATTGAGGGATGGATGAGGCCAACATTGGTAACAAATATCCGTAGATTATTGGGTTTGGCTAGATATTTTAGATGGTTTGTGAGAAATTTCTCACGATTTTCCAACCCTCTTACTAAGCTAACTTAGAAGGGAGTAAAGCTTTCTTGGAGTGATGAATGTGAGGAAAATATAAATGAGTTAAAATGGAGGCTTATCACTATGCCCATGCTCCCTTTACCAACAAGGGTAGAACTTTTTTTTGTATTCATTAATGCTTAGAAGATGGGCCTGGGCTTTGTGTTGAAGAAAAATGACAAATTCATTGCCCATGCTTCAAGGAAAATGATAGTTCATGACCAAAATTATCCAAAAAGTGATTTGGAGTTGGATTTGGTGGTATTACATTAAAATATTTGGGAGAATTATCTCTTTAGGGGGAAGTGTGAAATATATACGGACAAAAAAAGCCTCAAGTATATATTCACACAAAAAGAGTTGAACATGAACCAATGAAGATGGTTAGATCTGATCAAAGACTATGATTGCTCAATAAATTACCACCCTGGGAAAGCAAAAAAGGTGGAGGATTCTCTATGTATAAAGGACTTGCCAATTATATCATTGATGAGATTTAAGAAGGATCCAATCTTCTTAGATTTGATGAAGATAGACATGGGAATCATAAATAAGGGAACATCATCAATCCTTTCACAAATGATTGTTCATCCGTCTCTTTTAGAAAAGTTAAAGGATGCTCAAAAGGATGATTGGGGAATTTAGAAAAAAGTGGAAGCTATCAGAAAAGGAAAATCCTCATATTTCAATGTTAATGAAGAATAAATTGTGAGATTTTAGAGAAAACTATGTGTTCCATCAATTCTGGAGCTGAAGAAGGATCGTTTGGATGATTCGAGTAGTTAAAATTTCACAATTCACCCAGGAAACACAAAGATATATCGATATCTCCGAGTGCATTATTGGTGGGATAATATAAAGAAGGAGATTATTGAGTATACATCAAAGTGACTGTTGTGTCTGCAAGTGAAGGCAATGAGGCAGAAGTCTAAGGGGATGATGCAACCACTGCCCATAATATCATGGAAATGGGAGAACACCACCATGGAATTTTTCACCTGACATATGAAGACATCCAAATGAAACAATGCAATCTGGGTTGTTTAGGATCATCTTACATAGTCTGCACAATTTATTTTAATTCAGGAGGATTTCCCATTGGATCAACTGGCACAAATATATATCAAGGAAGTGGTAAGGCTGCATGGAGTACCACTATCTATTGTATCCGATCAAGATCCAAGATTCACATCTATGTTTTGGAAGAGTCTTCAACATGCTCTGGATACTGAACTAAAATTCAGTACATCCTATCATCCACAAATTGATGTCCAATTTGAGTGAGCTATTCAGACATTGGAGGATATGTTAAGATCATGTTCTATGGACTTCAAAGGAAGGTGTGACCAACATCTTCCACTGGTTGAATTCTATTACAATAATAGTTTCCACTCGAGAATCCAAATGGAACCTTATAAAGACCTGTATGGGAAGAGGTGCAGAACATCAACATGTTTGGATGATGTCGGTGAACATAAGATGCTAGGACCAAAAATGATGGAAGAAATGGTGGAGAAGGTGAAAACCATTCACTATCATATCAAGGCAGCTCAGAGTAAACAGAAGAGTTATGCAGATAACCATCGATGATACCTTGGGTTTAAAGTAGGTGATAGGGTATTTCTATGCATATCTCCATTATAGAAGGTCATGTGGTTTTTAATGAAAGGGGAGTTAAGTCCTACGTACATTGGCCCCTTAGAGATTCTTCATCATATTGAGGTTGTGACCTATCGACTAGCACTTATACCTACCATGGACAAAGTACATTATGTCTTTCATGTATCCCTCTTAATGAAGTACATACCAAACCCTTAACATCTACTCCCTTTAGAGGTAGTACAGTTAGAGGATGGTCTTTCTTATGAGGAGAAACTAGTGAAGACCTTAAATCATATAGAAAAAGTTTTATGGAATAATAAAATGTTCCTCATCAAGGTGTTATGGTGAATCCACAAGTTTGAATAAGCAATGGGGGAATTTGAGGAACTGATGAAGCAGAGTTACCCGCATCTATTTTAGTGTGAGAAAAATGAATTTCAACGGCGAAATTTATTAATTGGGGAAGATTGAAACAACCCAAAATTTAATTAATGGAAATTTCACTTAATCTAATTAAATGTCTTATTATGGTTATGTAAAATGTAAACATAATTGGATTTATGTTTATGGATTTTAAAATACTTTTATGATTTTTGAATGTTTCTATTATAGCCTTTGAAGAATGATCACATGATTAGTATAAATATAAGGCTTTAACAAATCCAATTTACTGAGACAAAAGAAGTGATTTCCTCATCCACTAGATTTTCCCCATACAAAGCCCATTAGTCAGACCTCAGAAATGAGGTGGCATTATTGGGCTTTTCGCTTTACCATGCCCTATCTGAGATTGAACACGTTTAGTTTTAGTGTAATTGACTAATAGAGAAGTGGATGTTAATAGAGATTACCACCAGACGATGTTATCTGAGCCACCCCAAGAGTCTATCACCATCACACACCTTACCCTTCGGACTTATGTGGGTGTTATAAGGGGTTATGTAACAATACCCTAGCACTATGACTATGTACATTATTTTTGAATAAAAAATGTGCATTCATTTTATTAATGATACTTTGTAAATAGTTTTTAAATTACAAATAGTATATTTGGTTAATATTCAACTAAGAAATTTATTTTGATAAATTAATGGATTTTTGAATTAAATAATGTTTTAATAAAATATTAATATAATTAAAAAAAAATTTAAATATAAATGATCATATAATTTTATGAATGCAATTTTAATTTTAATAAGTGTTTGACAGCTATTGTTTTGTCAAAACCCATGATTTTTTTAAATATCTGTTTATATTTTAAAAGTAAAAATTCAAATATTTATAAAATTATTATATAAAATGAATATTATTTTTGGAATTAGGAAGTCGAAATTATCCAACCGTGAATTTTTCATAATTTTCTGAGACAGTCTGATTTTTGGGAAAAAATTAAATACCGTTTAAATATATAATGTGTTTTAGGACATTATAATGACACAATAGTGATGTAATAAAATAATATAAACATTATGTTCAGACTACATATGTTTTACCATTAAAATAAGGTGATTTTTCGTTGGTTTGATTTATTTTAAAAAGCTTTAGTGGACCCTCCAAGGCTTCTAAAACATTTTTTCTTTTTAAATTGTTTTCCTTGAGATTGTGACTCACCTCCACATAAGCAACCCTATTATTTTAATAAGTTAGGCCATTGGACATATAAAATATTGTTTTCCACTCCCCTTTGGAAAAAAACCATGGGAAAAAACCATTGGCTGGTTTGTGGTTTTGATTAGTATAATGTGAGGTGTCCCTAACCTAAATAATAACGAATTCCCTCTCCTTTACTATATAAATCCAACCAAGCTCCCACTTCCTCTTCACCCAAATCTTTTGGAGTTCATCCAACCCCTTCCATCCTCTCTCTATAATCCTCTCAAGGTTTCCCAAACTCTCAATAAGCCTCTCTCAAGCCTCTCCCAAGCCTTTGGGATCACACTTCAATGTAAGGGATTTCTTCCTTTCTCATTTTTGTCCAATTTTCATTAAGTTGTTATGCCCTTTTGTTTTTGATTAAAAATGTTGGGGTATAAATTTTCACCTCCCCCTTATTTACATCTTTATGTTTGAATGATTGGAGACCCTTTCTCTCTCATTAATTATTTCCATGTACACCTGTTACCATGCTGATATTCTATGAGGGATATCTCTCTCCACATTTACATCCAAGTAATTATTTTGTATTATGCATCTAAATTACATTAAGATTGTTGGGAAATGTATCTACATGAACCCTTACTTTCCATTTCATATACATATGACTAGACTCCCTTTTCTATCTCATCAACCCTTTTCATGAATCCTTATGTCACGTCATTATGTTGTTGAAATTTCATTGTGTTTTTTCAAGCCAAGATCATTGTGTATTGAATACCATACCCATGTATCTATAATGGGTATTGACCTTTATGAACATATAAATTTTGAATGGTACTTTCATATATTTATTCCACATTACTTAATCGTGGAATTACTTATGATGTTGATTGATTCCATGGTAAATGATCCATGTGGCACACTTAAGAATGAAATGAAATGTTTAAGAAGGGTGTTCCCTAATAGCACTACAATGCATTGGGTAATGTATAGTATCATGATACGTCATGTGTAATGAGTGTTCACCCATTCTAATTCAATTTCAATGAGGGTTTACTAATGCTTCATGTGAAACGAGGGTTTACTCATGCTCTATGTTCAATGAGTCTTGGCTCATGCTAATTCCATGTTAAGTGTTGTTGCTACATTTCTATGTTATGATTATCATGTTTTATCATGCCTTTATGTTCATATTTCTATTATTCTCCATTGATGTGCCTATTTTCTAACATGTATTGTATTCCTCATGTTATTCTATGTTTATTCTCTTTATGGGATTTATAGCTCACTATTTTCTTATGGATGTCCTCAGGTTATCCCATGCAATTCTATGTATGAGGGAATGTAGTGGTAATGTAATGGAAATTTTCAATAAAGATGTTCTATTCCATGTTTTAAGTTGTTATGTAATGATCCTAACCCACAAAGACACTAGTCCTATATATCTTTCATGTTGTGTCAAGTGAATATTTTATGTACCAAATCAAGTTTAAGTGTGTAATAAAAATTAGGTTTGTTATAGGTATCTTCATTCCAGAGGACATGTTAAACCTAAATGGATGCGGGTTTTTTTTTGAATTATGGACTTGTGTATAATTCTGGAATGATATATCAGGTTTACATATTGATGAATCTATTTGGATGGGAAAAACTTATTTTTACAAAAACGAATTCATCCATGAATTGTTGAGCCAATGGAATCTGCAAAAAAATACATTTCACATAACTCACAGTGAGGTTGTCATCAGTCTATGTGATATCTACCAGATATCTAGGGTTATTATTCTTAGTGAGATGTATGATGAGTTAATTCCACCATTCACAACATGGGGGGATGTTACTAGGACACCAAAATTGGCTCATGGATTATTCAAAATAGGAATGGAGTTTCAAAAATATAGGAAACATATTCATACAAGAGTGTGGGTGGCAGCTTTTTTAGATCCATAAAATAGGGAATGGTCTCACATACGAATTTCTTACTATTCACCCATCTATAGATAATCAGGTAATTTTAGGCATATACTGACCCGCATTAGAGAGATTTGACTACAAGCACTAGGGATATAAAGTGAAATCTGATAATTATGCAAAGGTACACTTAACCGACTTTCTCCCATCGACATATTAAATTATCCTCCCAAGTCTCGAGAACATTATTCAATAGAATGAATCACAATTGGGGTAATGGATACATATAATCATTATCCATTACATCCTATTTCTTATTCTAAGAGAAGTATTTCAATATATGTAGAAGCTTATGAAATGAAACATAAGAGATCATTGATATTAGTCTAAGTTATACATCAATGAAGTAAGTATTTGTACATTCCTATGGTATTATGACTTTCTTGATACACCTTGGTGACCATGTTCCTCCTCTCCAAGGATCAACATTTATATCTTATATTAAGGTCTTAAAAACTGGTCCTTTAAGAACTTATATGAAAATGACTAGATAATCATAGATTAATGCTAATGAGTCTATTGCCTTAACATACGAAGTACCAAGAGGTTAAATTGCACATTCTTCTATTTCTATAGAAAGAGATAATGGTCATTGTAATGTCCAATACATTTATATTGAATATTAAATGATTTTAAAATAATCTTATCTTTAAAATATCTCAGATCAATTTCTTTTCCAAACGGATCCCTTAATAATCAATGTTGATATTCATATTGCTTCAGAAGGAAGGAATGTAGATCTGAGGAAATCGGAAGCTGATAATGTTGCTAATCCTAAACTGGAAAGACTTGATGACATTGCACCAGTTGAAGAATTGACAGAAAAAATCATTAGCGGAAGAAATTTGGGCATCAACGAACATTTGTTGGGTACATTAAATAGTGAGGTAGCTATAAAACTCCATGTCACAAATAAAGAAATGATGGAGTCCATTAATCCAAATATTGATATTACAGGTTTCATAAAGGAGTTTGTGGACTTCCATTAGTGATGTCTTGCTCTAATGTACCCATTATTTCATTTTCCATACCTAATTTATTTCATTTTACTTGGTACTTCACATCCAAGCTAGTCTTATACGGATTTTTCTACATAAAATGTTGTGAAGGAACATTAATAACATGGAATTACACTCTATCAATCTTATAAATAAGCTGGATAAATACCATCTACGGAACCCATATTGGTAGAAACACCAAAACCTTCGATCTTGACTACTAGGAAAACTAAAGAGAATACACCTCCCTAAGAAACATTTACTCGAACTACTAATGTTTTGAATTGTAGGGATGAATCTAATCAAGAAGAAAAATTATTATTGGGTAATTGTTATCAATTGTCTATATCATGTCCCATTTCATCCATTCTCCTAAAACTAAAAGTGATCATAACTCTCTTTTTAGAGTTATTGTCTCCCACAACTAGATCGAAGGGTGAAACATCTATGTTGGATCAAACATCAATAGAAGGTGAAGTATACACTATTCTGAGAGACGAAGATCAAGTAACCTCTCTATGTGATTTTTTTTAGAGTACAATGTGCCCCATGGTAGTGACGTTGATTCTGATTTAGAGATTCATGTTTCTCTTGGAATGGTGCATAAAAGGTCATGGAATCAAATATGAAAGATAATTACCGAGAATCCTTTGGATAAGATGTTGTCCAATTTTGGAAAAATCTATTACTATTTAGAATATTGGGTTTTAGTGGATTTAATTATCACCCAGTCTAAAATGAAATGAAAGAGACCATTCACCAATGGGAGAAATAACATAAGTTGTGGAAATATATTGAAAAGGATTAATGATTTATTAATGTTGAGAGATTCCAAGATGTAGTAGTAGAGGCGGAGGCTGACCATCGCAATATGTCGATATAAATTGGCCATAAAATTAATGAAGTGATGAAGGAGATGATATATATTCAATAACAAATAGATTTTATTCATAAAAAACTTGATAAATTATAACAAAAAATGGGAGAAACCTAGTTGGAAGGGATAACCTTCACATTAACATCCAAATAATTAGGTCATCATGCATAGGATGTTGATGCTGCACAACTATCACAACTTCAACAAGTGAATAATAAAGCCCATGAAGTTGTTCGGTAGATGAAGATTCATTCCAAGAGTTTATTTTAATACAATAAAATGAGGCTCCATTCTATGTATGTCCCTTGTATTTTACCATTTTAATGAAAGGAATTGTGTCTCCAATAATATTTGTCTCTATTATATCTATTATTGTGTAATTGAAATATCAAAAGTGATGATAACATTTTTTTAACATAAAAAATTTATGTCAGATAATCATAATTACAATAACAATAATGTGGGTGCTCAAAATTTTCTACATAACCAAATGAACCTAATGATATTATTTTGATTTTTTACTACCGTTATATGGACAAACCCCACAATCATTGTATACACTGACTTCTTATTTCTCAATATTTTCTATGTGATACAAAATGTATGTATTGTGATATGATATTTGACTTTTTTTCTATAGTGTACATTGTGGGTTTTCAAACTAGTGGGTACCATGTATCTTTGTTATTGGATGTTTAGAGTTATGGATGTTAGACTAATAAGGATTGTGTTTATGGTCAAATAGCTTTGTCAATAAATTTTTAAATTCGATCATGAACAACCCTTAGTGGATTGGAATTACTCTAATATTCATTAGTTACATCTTAGGGGAATCATGGTTCATTAATTTTTATGGTCACAAATCTAAACCACGATGTATAAACATAATGTGGAAATTTTCCATGAACGAAGTCAACACCATTTGACAAACCCATTATGGGGACTGTATTATGATGGGCATATAGGGACATGTGTTTCATAGCCAAAAAATGGTATCCTTAGACTAAAAGGTCTGTTATGTTGGTGAATTTTATACAAGGCAACATAAGGGCACATAATTCATTGTAAGACAATAGAGATATGAAACATTTACATTTTATTGTTAATAGATAAGGGAAATTATGATTTGGTTGACTTATGAAAAAAATGGGTGGTTTTTTCAAGGAAACAGATCTATGAGTAAAGGCCCTTCTGTGCTGACATATGTCATGAATGGGGAAATAAATTCATCACAAATTTTGTGTGTAGAGAATGGTTAAAATTTTTTATAAAGGGGTCTTTATGATATCATGATATAAAATTTTAAAGTCATGCAATGATGAAATTTTACAGTGAAGTTTCATGTCATGAAATGAGGACATTATGTGGATTTCTTTTAAGGTCTTCATAAGGACCTGAACCCAGTTTCCCAGAGCTGGTGCCTTATTTGATTATGTTGGAATACATACAGGGAATACAAATCTTGAAAGACCGAGTATTTTAGTATTATTGGAAACAAGTCACATACATAATTTTTTCATTACAACATGAAGGGAATCAAAACACTATTTTATTCCACTAGAAACATCACGTCTCCTAGATTATACATGAACGTCATTCATAAATTACTTCTTCATGTTCGGGTAAAATGAAACATAAGAAAGGGGTGAGATCAAAATCTCAGTAAGAGTAAGCAATACATCGGATGTTTATATAAACATTAGAAATTGTGAATAATTGAAAACACACGCTTTTGATATTGAACAAGAACACATTATGGAAGAAATATGAGCTGAATAAATAATTCCCTAATAAAAAATAATAATGATAATTATACTATTAAAATAACCACATGAACTTCAAATACTATCATCATAATGAGGGATGTGCATATGCCAGACATCATAACCATACCATCCGAGCCTCGTGCTAGGACCATAAAATAATCAGTTTTTCAAAGCCTCATGCCAAGACCAGAGTTTGTCTCATGATACCTACCGATGCATGGAGGGGATATATAAGGCCCATACCATCACATATAATGTCCATTTCATTCCTCATATGATCAAGGATAAACATAAACAATGTATACATTCATATTGAAACTATCATATGAAATGTAACTATTATTCCCCAATTATTGAACATAAACACTAACCATTCATAAATAATATGGTGAATGGTTTTAGAATAGATCATCCCCAATAAATTAGTCATAAAGCATTCATAAAAATATGGTATATGAAATCATAAATTACTAACCCCAAAATTACATAAGAATCAACAGGAGTGTTGAATCAAACAAGAATAATCTTTTAAAATCATTAAGCAATTATTGTGATAAATACTCTGATATTTTGAAAAGAAGAGTTCTTTTGGAAAAATCATTGTATAAAACCAGAAATAAAGTATGATAGTATTTCATGATAAAATTATTGTTTTTATAAAGATAATTTTTTCCAGAAAATAGGTTATATCTTTCCCTTGAAAATAAATATGAATTTGAGAAATTCCTTTGTATTGGGCTTGTATTTTTGGAAACAGTTTTGAGAGATTATTTTAAAACATGTAACTATCCATGAAATATGGAAGGATTATGGTTGGTTTACATATATAGAATAATGAAACATAATTTATGAGGAGCTCATAACAATACATAATAATTTCATCAAGGAAATTAGACAATAAAAAGTAACCCGAAGTAAAATGGAAGTTTGGGTGGAAAACCCTTACCGTAACTCCAAACATGTTCCTCTATTGTACATAAGATCATAGAATATGACATTATACTGTTTAATAACATATTTTAGAACCTATTATACATGTATTTATTTTTCAATTATTCTGGTTAGTTCATTTATGTCTTTGTTGACAAGTTATTGTATTGAATTTTGTCGTTCTGGAGTGTTAGTTTCCTTTATTTTCATATTCAGTTCACTTGTTTTTAAGTAATAGAGTTTATGTGGAATGTTCATAAATCTCCAGGATTGGAATTATATATTATTTATTAACATAAAGAATTTTTACTGGTCATTTCTATAATTTTGTTACATGGAATGAGGAAGAATCCTTAAATGACAACCACTTCGATTATTCGGCGGTATTTGGATTATTAGGAACTAGTTTTTCCATATAACTTAATTATATGTACATATTCTAGTTCCTGAATATTAATAATGTTATAATAAATATATTATAGTCTTTGTAAACAATAAATATGGTTTCATGACTAGTAATTAAGAAGAAACTGAAGAACAATACTTCGTCATCCACGAAGGCTATAAATTAGAACCTCATGGATGTTGTTTTCGTTTATAAAAAGTAAAAGGGAGGGAGTAAGAATATTTATAATGGTTCTTCCATTCACATGATATAATTACAGTATATAGATGATATGGTAGTTATCAAGATCATTTGGACAGAGGAGGTGATGAGAGAAAAACAAAAGAGATGAACTTGAAAATAAACCAAATGTTAAGAGATCCCTTATGAAAATTCGGCAGCCTAACGGTGTCACTTAAAATTTTAAAAAATAAAATGATGAGAAAAAAAGGGTATCGAATCATATAAAAATAAAAAGGACAATAATAAGAATTAATGAAATCAAACGCCAACATATGAGAATGGAAAATCAATAGATTACATAAAAGAAGTGTCGACTTAAAGAAGAGAATGAAGGATTCCCTTACTTTGTAGAATACCTCATAGATCTTGAAGGATGGGACCTTGGGGGATTAGGGACACCTTGGGAGGACTCCTAGAGAGGTAAAACGACTAAAGATTCTAGGCTGAGGGATTTTGAATGAAATAAAACGAATATATGAGTGAGTATTTATAGAAAAAGAGAGATAATCTTTTAATAATTTCAAAGGGACACCTCATTAGTTGTTTTTACCAAACCATGTGCTTGCCCATGGTATTTACACATCGAGTTAGCCACATGGTACAAATATTGTCATAAGATACTATAAGAAAGTCGACCATACTTTCATATTTAATTATTACATCATTATGATGTCATTAAACTACCGAAAACTCAAAACTATATTTTTACTATTCATGAAACATTCATGTATTTTAGAAAAATCCCAAAAATTCATCCCAACCATTTTTCGATGTGTAGAAATCAAAAGTAAAATCCATTTTTCAGAAATATTTTTCTAAATATTATTAATTTAATTTTTAAATTAGGTCACTGTTAATTCGAAAAATAACAATCTTAAAGTGTAATAAATTTTATTTCTCATGGAAAAACTAATTAAGATCTCATTATATTATTGCCTTAATAAAATACAATATTAAAATTATTTACTATTCATAAGCATCATATTACTATTAATATGGGCGTGTTACTGTTCACTAAATATAAACATTGTTCTATCAGACTCCAAATGACTTACTGAACACAACTCATGATGACATTTTTTCAAAATTCAAAACATAGAAGAGGAAAAGTTGTGTTTAATGGATAGATTATAAAATTGCATTCTATATTTATTTTAAAAAAATGGGGTTTTACATTCTCCCCTTTTTACAAAAATTTCATCATCGAAATTTGCAAAATATTACCTATAAAGATTCGGGTCTGTCTTTAACATAAGCTCCTCAGGCTGCCATGTTGCTTCCTCCATCTTATGCTTCCTCCATAGATCCTTTACCAGACAGGTCATACGATTTCTCAATACTTGTTCTCTAGTATCAAGAATCTTGACAGGCTCTTCACAATAAGAAAGTTTTGGCTCAAGTTCTACTTCTTCATAAGTGAGTACATTTGTTGGTTCTAGAATATACTTTCTTAACATTGACACGTTGAATACATTGTGAACCTTGGAGAGACTTGGAAGCATTGGCAAATGGTATGCTACGACTCCAATTCAGTCTAGAATTTCAAAAGGTCTGATGTACCTGGGACTTAAATTTCCATTCTTACCGAATCATATAATACCCTTACATGGAGATACCTTTATGAAAATGTGATCACCTTCTTAAAACTCCAAATCCTTCCTTCGGTTATCTGCATAGCTCTTTTGCCTAGTTTGAGCTATTTTGATATGGTTCTGGATAATCTTTGTCTTTTCTGTTGATTCTTGAACAAGTTCTGGGCCCACGAGATTTCTTTCACCAACTTCATCCCATCATGTTGGTGTACATAAATTCTTCCCATATAATTCTTCATAGGGTGCCATCTAAATACTTTAATAGAAGCTATTATTGTATGAAAATTCCATGAGAGGTAAATACTAATCCCGCATGCCTTGAAAATCAAGTGAACAAGACCTCAACATGTCTTCCAATGTTTGAATAATCTGTTCTGATTTTCCAACATTTTATGGGTGGTAGGCAGTGCTCAAATGAAGATCAGTATCTAGGGCCTTCTAAAGACTTTTCATGAATCTTGATGTAAAATGTGGATCACGATCAGAAACAATTGATAGGGGTACTTCATGAAGTCTCACAAATTCATTAATATGTAGTCTTTCTAGACGTTCAAGTGGTAGAACTTTTGTAATAGAAGGAAAATGTTATTACTTCGTAGGATGATCAACAATGAATAATATTGCATCGTTCTTTCAAGGAGTCATTGGTATTCCCCTGACAAATTCCATCATGATATTTTCCCATTTCCACTCAGGTATGGGAAGAGGTTGCAATACTCCTCTTTGATATTTCCTTGCAGCTTTCACTTGTTGAAAAACCATACATCTTGACACAAAATCAGCAATTTCCCTCTTGAAGTTGTCCCACCAAAAATGTTCCTTCAAATATATATACATATTAGTACTACCAAGGTGTATAGAGAAATTTTAACTATGAGCATCATCCAACAATTCCCTTTTTAGATAAGGTATATTGGGAACACAATGTCTCTTCCCAAATTTCAAAATTCAATCTTCATATAAGAAGCCACTCCATCTCCCATCATTCACAGCTTTAATCTTCATTTGAATCTCCTCATCATCAGCTTGAGAAATTTTTATCCTTCCTAGTAAAGATTGTTTGGAAACCATTTTAAAAAGCATTGATGTTTCAGCTTCCATGGTTATTCACATAACCATCCTTACTAGATCCATGAAAATAGGCTCCCTTTCAACTCTCATCTTGTTCAAAACTCCATGATCCTTTCTGCACAAAGCATCTTCCACCTTATTTGCCTTCCCCCGGTGTCTGTGTATCTTGTAATCATAATCACTAAGTTGTTCAAGCCATATCCATTGCCTCATGTTGAGTTCTTTTTGTGAGAAAATATACTTCAAACACTTGTGATGAGTATAAATATCACATTTTTCACCATAGAGATAATGTCTCCATATCTTCAATGCAAATATTAAAGCAGCTAACTCAAGATCATGAGTAGGATAGTTTTTCTCATGAACTTTTAGCTGTCGTGATACATAAGCAATAACCCTATCATTTTTCATAAGGACACAACCAAGTCCTTTATTTGAAGCATCACTCTAAATAACAAACCCGTCATTCCCCAATGGTAGAGTCAATATAGTATCATTGACTAATATTCTCTTCAGTTTTTCAAAACAATCTTCACAATCTTTTGTCCAAAATAATTTAACCCCATTATCTGTGATCTTCGTTAGTGGGTTAGCCAGTCATGCAAAATTATGCATGAAACGCATATAATAACCTGCTAAGCCAATAAAACTGCATACCTCAGTTATGTTTGTTGGCATGGGCCAATATTGGATTTCCTTTGTCTTAATAGGATCATCTAGTATTCCATCCTTAGAGACAATATTACTAAGAAAAGAAATCTCCTGAAGACAAAATTCACACTTTCTAAACATCCCATATATTTCATGTCTTATAAGAGTCTTCAGGATAATGATAAAGTGATTTCATGATCTTCGTAGCTTTTAGACTATACCAAGATATCATCAATAAATACCACAAAAAATTCATCAAGATATTCCTTGAAAAATTTGTTCATTATATAAATGAAGACAGAGGGTGCATTATTCAATCCAAAAGGAACCACTTTAAACTCTTAATGCCCATACCTGGTCCGAAATGATGTATTATGAATATCCTCCTTCCGTACATGGAACTGATTATATCCGGATCAAAGTTAAATCTTTGAAAAGTATTGATCTCCAGGAAATTCGTCAAATAAATCATCAATGTGAGGTAGGGGATACTTGTTCATTATTGTTATGGCATTGATCTCCCTGTAGTCGATACATAACCTCATAGATCCATCGTTCTTGTTAATAAAAAGGATAGGGGCTCCCTATGGACAAACACTAGGGGTGAATAAATCCCTTATTACTCAATTCCTCTAGTTGTTTATTTTTTTCCACTAATTCCACAATGCCCATTATATAAGGGGTCTTTGATATGGGCCTTCAACAAGGAATTAAATCAATGGAAAACTCAATTTATCATTCTGGAGGATGTCTAGGTAAATCTTTTGGAAACACATAAATATATTCTCTCACAATAAGTACATCCCCTATTTGAACATTACTTTCCTCACCCACCGTTATTTAATTCTCTTCCTCCCCTATAATTTAATTTATTTGAGCTACATAGGGTGGATCTAGATAAGAATTAGGTGGTGACTATTTTTCTCTAAAGATAATGTGTTCTTTATCATCATCATCAAAAATCACATCCTCTTTCTTATTACGATAAATTTTTACATCATGGTCTGAATGCCAATCCATACTGAGGATTATATCAAATTCAATAATGGGTATGATGATGAGATCAGCAGATAAAGAGCATGTATATGCCCTAATGGGAACTGATTCATAGAAATTTGTAGCAGTGATACTTCCCTTAGGAGTTTTGACTGACAACTCCCTTGTTAAATGAAATTGGAAATATCTATTTTTCGTATAAAACTAGGAAGATATGAAAAAATGTGATGATCTAGAATCAAATAAAGCATTGGATAAACTTTATGAAACAATTAATGTACCTACCGCCATGTCATTAAGAACTTCAACCTCTATAGTTGTGATTGCATAAACATTTCCCTAATCCCTTGGCCTTTTATGTTTCATATTTCCATGACGTTTTGGACAATCATTACCATAGTGTCTCATCTCCCGACAACAATATAATTTAACATAATTGGCTTCCTTATTCCCTTTGCAATGACCAACAAGATGGACTTTCTGACCACATTTGTAGCATACTCCTTTTCCTTTTAAGAATTCACGAGGGTGTTTTTTTCCACAATTTTTACATGGTGGAAATTCAAATCTTCCCTTCTTCCCTATTTCCTTATTTCCTTTTCCAGGGTTTTCAATAGCCCTATTATTTTATTGATTTCTCTTAAAGTCATAAGACTTATAGAGTTATTTTTCTGTCTTGATGGTATATGAAACTATATCCTCATATGATGAAAAACTCAGGCAGACCAGTTCTAGTTGGGGGAATGGCTTTAGGCCATCAAAGAATCGATTAATTTTGCTCCCTGGATTTTGTATGTAGTCTACAACATGTATTTATAATCTTGGGAAGTTGGATTTGTACCTTGCAACATTCACATCTTCCTTCTTCCTCAGATTAGAGAATTTTCGCTCCATATATGCTCACTGCTCACAAGGGAAATATTTGTCTAAGAATTTTTCCTTAAAATCCCTCTATTCCATATCTTCTATCTCTTCCTACTCATTTGTGTTTTGGATTAATAGTTACCACTGATCCACATCTCCTGATAGGCGATATACTGCCATAAAAACCTTCTCTCTTTCATTACATCCCAAAGAGTGAAATATCTTCTCAAGAGAACATATCCATTGCTCTAATACCAATGGGTTTGTAGTCCAGTGGAATGATGGAGGTTGTTGTCTCAGAAAGTGATCTAGCATGGCTTCTCCACATGGTGGATTCGGATGCTCCATATGGGTAAGGTTATTATTCATAACCAGAGTAAGTTGTCCAGTATAGTTATGAGTTGCTCAGCACCAGTCACAGCACCAGAGCCAACATCATTATCTTGCATAGGAGAAAAAATCCCTGTAGGGGACACATGCATTCATGCGATTTCCATTCCGTCCACTTGGTGCCAACTATAGATAATGGCATACACTAGATTAGGTTTTGAATCATAATGTATAATCTTAACATAATAAAATACTTCGAAAAATTTGAGATCCTACAAATGGCTAATCCCATATTCATAAATACGGTTTCTTTGAGGAATATTTTACATTTCAATCCTTCATAATGTCTTGTAAAGAAAATGTGAATTATCCTAATTATATCCCCTAGGAGTTTCAAAACCAAGAGTGCAGCAAGGCCCGTTTTCATGCAGCAGTTCCCATTCGAGTCTAGCTCAAAGCGGTGTTTTCGGGGTTTACCCCTAGATACATCTGTGATAGAGCCTCCTCTACCAGCTCATATCTAGACATGGATGTATTTCTTGAAAGATACATATAATCCATTCCTTACCAAAATACCAGTATGTTATTGTATGTATTTCTCAAAGACTGAATTTGGGACTCTTCCCTAATTCTATGTTTTCTAAATCTAGTTTCCAAGTATTCTACTGAACTTCCTCTGATGCCAACTGTAAGGACCCGACCCTAGTTTCCCAAATCCAATGTCTTATTTGATTGCATTTGTATACATACATGGAATACGAATCCAGAAAGACCAAGTTGTTTATTATTATTGGAAAAAAGTTACATACATAAGTTTATCATTACAACATGAAGGGAATCAAAACACTATTTTATTCCACTAGAAACATCACGTCTCCTAGATTATGTCTGCACGTCATTCATAAATTAATTATTCATGCCTTGAGAAAATGAAACATAAGAAAGGGGTGAGCTCAAATGCTTATTAAGAGTAAGCAATACAATGGAAGTTTATATAAATATTAGACATGGTGAATAATTGAAAACACATGCCTTTAATAATGAACTGGAACACATTATGGCAGAAATATGAGCTGAATAAATAATGCCATAATAAAACAAAATCATGGGTATTCTACTAGTCGAATAACCACATGAAATTAAAATACTAGCATCATAATGAGGGATGTGCATATGACGGACATCATAACCATATCATTGAAGCCTCGTGCTAGGATCAAAAAATAATCATTTTGTCAAGGCCTCATGCCAAGACCATAGATTGTCTCATGAGACCTACAGATGCATCGAGGGGATATAGAGGGCCCCACCCATCACATAATAAGTCCAATTCATTCCTCATATGAGTGGAAATAAACATAAACAACATATACATTCATATTGAAACTATCATATGAAATGTAACTATCTTTCCCTAATTAATGAACATAAACACTAACCATTCAGAAATAATATGGTGAATGGTATTAGGATAGATCATCCACAATAAAGTAAGAAATAATAAATTCAATAAAATATGGTATATTACATCATAAATGACTAACCCCAAGAATACATAAGAATCAAAAAGAGTGTTGAATCAAACGAGAACAATATATTAAAATCATTAAGCAATTCTTGTGATAAATACTCTTTTACTTTCAAAAGAAGAGTTATTTTAGAAAAATAATTGTGTAATACCAGAAGTAAAGTAAGATAATATTTTATGATAAAATTAGTGTTTTTATAAGGATAATGGTTTCAAAAAATAGATTATATCTTTCCGTTGAAAATATATATGATTTTGAGAAATTCCCTTGTATTGTGCTCGTATTTTTGGAAACAATTTTGAGAGCTTCTTTTAAAACATGTAACTATCCAAAGAATAGGGATAGATTATGGTCGGTTTAAATATACATAATACCCACACATAATTTATGTGGATTATATAACAATACATAAGTATTTCATTGAGGGAATTATACAATAAAAGTAACACGAATGAAAATGGAAGTTATGGTGGAAAAAACCCTTACCTTAACTCCAAACATGATCCGTTATTGTAATTAAGCTCCCAGAATATGAAATTATACTAGTTAATAACTTATTTCAGAACCGATTAGACATATATTTAGTTTACCATAATTCTGGTTAGTTCATTTATGTCTTTATTGACAA
Source organism: Viscum album (assembly GCA_963277665.1). Classification (NCBI taxonomy): domain Eukaryota; kingdom Viridiplantae; phylum Streptophyta; class Magnoliopsida; order Santalales; family Viscaceae; genus Viscum; species Viscum album. Next base: position 289,544,073 of record OY728159.1, on the reverse strand, counting down.
GGTATTGTATAGAATTTTGTCGTTCTGGAGTGTTCGTTTCCTTTATTTTCATATACGGTTCACTTGTTTTTAAGTAATGGAGTTCATGTAGAAAGGTTAAAAATCTACAGGATTTGAATTATATATTATTTACGAACATAAATAATTGGTAATAGTAATTTTTATCATTTGGATACATGGAATGATGAAGAATCCTTATATGACAACCACTTTGATTATTTAACGGTATTTGGATTATTATGAAATAGTTTTGTCATATAAGTTAATTATATGTACATATTCTAGTTCCTGAATATTACTTATTTTATAATACATATTTTATATTCTTATTCAACATAAATATTGTTTCATGACCAGTAATGAAGAATAAATTGAAGAATTAAACCTCGTCGTCCACGAAGGCTATAAATTGGAACCTCATGGACGCTGATTTCATTTATAAATTATAAAAGAGATGGAGTAAGAATATTTATGATGGTTCTTACATTCACATGATATAATTAAATTATATAGGTGATACTGGAATTATAATGATCATTTGGAAAGAGGAGGTGAGGAGAGAAAAACAAAATAGATGAACTTGAAAATAAAAGAAAAGTTGAGAGATCCCTTATGAAAATTCGGCAGCCTAACAGTGTCACTTAAAAATCATAAAATCAAATGATGAGAACAAAAGGGTATCTCATCATATTGAAATAAAAAGGTCAGTAAGAAGAATTAATAAAATCAAACCCCAAAAAATGAGAAATGAATTTCAAATAGATAACATAAAAGAAATGTCGACTTAAAGAAGAGAATGAAGGATTCCCTTACCTAGTAGAATAAATCATTGATCTTGAAGGATGGGTCCTTTGGGGAACAGGGACACCTAGGGAGGACTATTAGAGATGTAAAAACACTAGATATTGTAGTATTGGGGATTTTAATGAAAGAAAACGAATGGATGAGTGGGTATTTATTGAAAAAATAGAGGTATATTTTAAATAATTTGAAAGGGACACCTCATTAGTGGTTTTTGCCAAACCATGGGGTTTCCCATGGTATTTTTCGATGTATTTAGCCACTTGAGACACCTCATGTCATAAGATACTATACACATGTCGACCATACTTTTATATTTAATTATTACATCATTATGATGTCATTAAACTACAGAAAACTCAAAACTGAATTTTTACTATTCATGAAAAATTCATGTATTTTAGAAAAATACAAATAATTCACCCCTACCATTTTTCAACGTGTAGAATTAAAATGCTAAATCCATTTTTCAAAAATAATTTTCTAAATTTTATTAATTAAAATTTTAAATATGGTCATAGTTAATTCGAAAAATAATAATCTTAAAGTGAAATTAGTTTTATTTCTCATTGAAAAACAAATTAAGATCTCATTATCTTATTGCCTAAAGAAAATAAAATAATATTATTATTTAATATTCATAAGGGTCATATTACTATTCATATTACTATTCATATGGGTATGTTTCTCTTCACCAAAAATCATGTTTGTTCTATCAGACTCCATATGACTTACTGAACACAACTCTAGATGGCAATTTTTCGAAATTCAAAAAATAGAAGAGGCAAATATGTGTTGAATGGATAGATTATAAAATTGAATTCTATATTTATTTTCAAAACCTTGGGGTGTTACCGTCCTTATCTTTGACCAAAGGATTATGAGTCTCCAATTTCATGATAATTTGTCTGCAAAAATACTACTTTCAGGTAAGGAAAAGGAGATTTGAGAATTTCTAGTTCTAGAGAAGGATTTAAAAATAAAGGGATAAAAGAATTAGAGGAATTTTTCCATGAACGATGTTACCATTATTTTATGAACCGATAATGGTGGTTTTAATATGTAGGTCCAAATAAGCCATATGTTTCATAGACAAATAGTGGAATCTTTTGACTGATATGCCAGCTTGTTGGTGACTCATTCAAGGACAACTAGGGGAACATATGCATAGTCAAGAAAACGTGATATTGGGTATAAAACACTCTATTTCTAAATTTCAAATATTTTTTATTGTGATTTATATTTTCTAATGTAAATATTTTGTTTTATGGATTATGATACCTAAATACAAATTAGATGTTTCAATCATGTCTTCTGGAGAATTAGAGGAATAAGATTTCTATGATGGGTTGTCCCAAATGTAGAATGTATGATGTCTACAGTTTCAGTTCATATGACTAGGGCAAATATATAATGGAAATAGTAAATGATATGTGGTCAAATGATCATATTTTATTTCAGTAAGTTTTGAACACATGGAGAGGGAAAAATTGTAAACCATGGTCTTGGAGAATTTCATATTGAGTGAGAGGTAATGGGAAAAATATGCCTGGATGACCAATTCAAGATAAATAATCTTGTATATTTTTTTCAAACATTGAAGGGTAAATAATATTCTTTTAATAAGAACTAATTCACCATAATTTTACGAACTTGTTATGGGGGATGTTTTATGAAATGCTAACTATGGAATATACCACAATTCCGAATGTTTGTATATTTTAACTGACAACCATGTTTTTAGGAGATTTATGCAATGCCACCAAGGGGAACATACTACATAATTAGGAAATAGAGCTCTTAGGTATCAGAAAAACTACCCCCAAAAATCATAAGAAATATTGTGTTGATCTGAATGTATTCAATATTTGGAGTGCTAAATACGAAATAGAGTAATGCTAAATTCACATGAGAAATATTTTAATCAATATTGGCAATGAGTTTGGAGTCCTTACATAGATTCAACTCATATGAAATATGGGGACATTTTATGTTTCCTTGGTGCGCTCTCTAGAAGATGAACCCAAATTAAGATTCCCACAGACTGTGTTAAATTTTATGTGGGAGAGGGAAAACATTATCATGTGGCAGGGACCAGAATCTAAGGCATAGTTTTCACTACTTATCTCAACTAGATGACAATTACTTGATATGTTGTTCTATGGGTAAATTATAGTTTAATGTCATGAAATAAGGAAATTTAGTGATTCCAACATGAAATGGAGTACTATGTTTGGAACATATAATTGAACTCTTATGTCACTACATATCTCATATGGATGAGAATCAAGCCACACATATTTCTTGAAGAATTCTCTATTTAAGTTTAACTCATAAACATAGTGAATAACTAGGTTTTCTTATCCTGGACCACCCATGATTGGAGATCATGGTGTCTCTACATATCCCACTGAAATGATACTCAAGACAAACATAGTTCTTGATAAAAACGATTACCAAGCCAATTGAGTTTGATGTGAGAGTGGGGGGATTTTAACACATTCCAGAAGATGGGGTAAACTTGAGACACAAAATGGTATAAAGATCAAACAATCTATCCTGAAAGATTACTTTATAATGATCTGCTTCATATACAGAAGGAGAAAATGGAAATAAATTTCATTATTGATTTTTTGGACCCAATATTGGAGATATAGGTTTCTCTACGTATATCATATGGATGATATTAAATTTTCACATAGTTATCGAGATATCGTCTCTGTGAAGATCTAATTCTAATATAGGGAGAAATGGAACTTATGTTCCGTTAAGGAGTAACAATGATGGGAGTAATTCTTGCACATGGAATCTACTCATTTTTACAGAACCTCAAGGAATACCAATTTGTGGTATCTTATTGGATTTCATGACATCAAATGAAGAAGTAATTACCTGTATAGTCAAAGGTCCTATAGTGAGGGAAAATGATTTCCTGAATTTTAATGTCACGTGGAAAGGAAAAATATGCAACACATTTTAATGTTGTGTATCCTGGATGCATATGGTTGTTATGCAGTTTCATGTATTGAAACATATGACTTTGTGATGTGCTATTTAGAGTCATACAACATGGAAAAATGATGTGAAATTACAAAAATTACTTCTTCAATAATCATTCATTGGATAGAGATGTAATAATTTCTCTACCATTGAGATTTGAGAATATGCTCCATTAGAGTATACCTTATGTTCATAGTAAGGTCCTTCTTACTTTGTCTCATGTTTTGGATGTTTCTTTCTGGGAATCATCAGAGTCCTGAGGACTAATTCCAATTCCCTAGGAATAAATGGTTAAAGGATAATGTTTTTTTTAAAAGTTTATGCTATTATGTTCTGATATAATTCCAAATGAAGCAATGTATGAAAGCTCTTTTCATCCAATATCTCCATCTCATCAAATTTCCTATGAGATTATTCAATTGTAGACTACTGATCAAATATTACAACTCAAAGTGATGGAAATTCACTTTCAATAGGAAAAACTTCTTTTGTTCTATATAATAATGAGTATGGTGTTTCCTAAGTTGCAGTATGGGTAATAGTCTAATATCTTCACAAATAATGTGAAATTTTTTTAGGCCATGATTATTTATTGTTATCTACAATTTTATAGAGTATATTAGATAGGGTCTTGTTGAATTCCCCTATTTTTCCATTTATCACTACATGATAGAGAGATGAATGGTTGAATTTGATATTGTTCTCTAGATATAACTGCTTTACCTCAACAGAACATAAATTGGTGCCATTATCTATTAATATGTTTTGAGGGACACTAAACATGGTAATGATATTTACATTGAAAAAGCTAAAAATGATTTTATCCCTGAATTATTTGGGGCTATTTCCTTAGCCAATTTGGAGAAGAAATCAATAACAATAAAAATATACTTGAACTTCTTAGCCATAGTTGGAGGATAAGGTCATACTACATCTATTCCCCATGTATAAAATGGATAGGAGTATTTATATGTATGTAGAAACTCTGGGGGTTGATGAATGAAGATGGAATGTACATAGTAGGGGTGACACTATTTTGTGAAATCTATGCAATACTGCGTCATTGAAGTCCATAAGTATCTATGACTTCAGATTTGACCAGAAATCCTATGACCATTCTGGGGATCACTAGAAGAAATTTTATGTACTTCTTTCATGACAGCTGCAGTTTCTTCTTCATCAATGCACCTGATGATTTTCCATTAAATACTCATTTTTAGAAGATATTCTGGTAATCTGGGCAATCATAAAGAGTGAAATTGACCATTCGTCATTTGATATATTCCTTTTAAGCTATATCTGGTGGAAGTACTCCATTTTTAAGGGATACCATGATATGTGTAATCCATTATTTAAAATTACCATATGGCTTGAAAAATGAGATTATTTCATTAATTCCCTCCATTATAGTTTGAATGAAAGGTGAAACCATAGGACAGTGGTCACTACAGATGATTGTCTCATCCAGATTTGGATCTTCCTGTGTTTTGGATGCGTTACTCAATGAATCATCTTGGGAATTTGGTGATCGTGGGACATATGAAAATGTTGTTTCTGATAGAAATTCAGTCATTAACCATATAACATAATCACACAAAGGGATTAAAACTTCTTTTCTGATAGCATAATCCCCATTGATATGTTTTATTTCAAATTTTAAATCTCATTTCACATTCAGGTGGACCACTTGTACCTGGAGCACTATTTACAGCCATGTAATGAGTGCTTTATATTCTACCTCATTAATGGTACTGCTATATGATAACAAAAATGAATATGGAAACCATTCCTTTTTTGGGGAGATAGGCACAAATCCTAAACCAACATTCTTGAATTTCAGATTTTTTATTCTCTTCCCCATTGGACTTCTGGAAGCCCCATGAGAGTAGATTTTATAGGTATGAGTATTATCTTGAATAGAGAATATTTATTCATCATTAAGTTCAGTATTGAATGATTTATCTTATACAGATGGGTGTTCAACAAAGTAGTATTCTAAGGCTTGGCCTTTTATTACTTTCTAAGGCACAAACTAGATATCGAACTATTATAAAATTACTTCCCACCATACCAAACAACATTTAATCACAGAACAACTGAGGATAAAAATTACTAGGTTATTGAGAGATACCAAATGGAACTTTTTCATGTTATAGGTAGTGCCTCATCTTCTAAACTACAATAATCAATGCCAAGAAGCACTTCACAATACTTGAATATTGAGTCTTCATTTCAAGAATTTTAGACTATGATAGTAAAAGATTATATTAATTCCAAACATAATATTTTTAGACAAGGAAGGCATGCATAGATCACTCTAAAGTTTTCACATAAAGAATAAGTGGAATTCCTTCAATAGGTGTAATTAGTATTGGTGTACTCAAGAGATATTTCTTGTGGGTATCAAATTATTCATGGACGTCATCATTCCATTAATATATAACTCCATTCTTCATTAATCTGTGAAGGGTAAACACATTTCTTCCAAATTGGCGATAAAGTAACCAATATATTCCATGTTTCCTTGAATTACTCTTAATTTCATCAAATTATAATGAGGTTTCATGCCAAGGATTTATTTTTTCTTCTCAGTATCAGCTTCGATGCAATGATGTCATACAAAAAATCCATGGAATTTTCCCAAGGTAACCTCAATTGCACATTTCAATGGATTTGTCTTCAAATTATGTTGTCGATGATTACTGAATATATTATCTATATCCGTTAGGTGATCATAATGTTATTTCAATTTTACCACTACATCATCCACATAAATTATGAAAATTTTTCCTAGGAATGTTTTCAAGATATAGTGCATGGAATGTTTATATGTTGCCCCTTCATTTTTTATGAAAAAGAGAATTACCTAATAAAAAACAAAGCATGAGGGTCTCTGAAGGCTGTAGACTCCTCGTCTTCTATAGACATTTGGAGTTGATTGTCCCTAAAATATCCATTCATGATGTAGAGATATTTGTAGCTAGGTGTTTCATCAATCAAAATTTCTGTGATTGGAACTGAAAAGTCATCTTTTGGAAAATGCCAGTTAAGATCTCTAAAATCAATGAAAACTCTAATTTTCCAATTATTCCAATTCACTAAACAATATTTTCTAGATTTTTGGGATATTTCACCTCCATGAAAATAATATATTTTATGATCTTGTTGTCTTTAGTTTCAATTTCAGATGCATGAGTTTGGTGTGTTATTCTTTCTTCCTACATAAATCCTCACTGATCTTCCAGAAAACACAAATGATAAGTGCCCACATAGGGATTAAGGACATGTATTTCAATATAGTTTGAAGAAAATATATCTCTATGCCTCTTAGGAAATGAATTATATATCTCTTTTTCGTCAGATGTCATGGCCGCACAAATTAGAGTAGGGTCTGGATCTCCTTATGTACAAAGATTTATTTCTGTGATCTTATCCACAGTGGAGGAGATTCCATCGCCAAATGATAGAGGGATGTCTTAATGTTTGTATTCTTCTTTATCTTCACACGTCACATCTTTTATTTATGTTTTAAGGGTAATTTATGAAGCAAAAATTATAAAGTTAGGGGAGGAGTCAGTATTTGAACATCTTGAATAAGAGGCAACCATTTCTGACCATAATGATGATGGAGGCTCTTCCTGGAGCAGTCAGGAGATAATGAAGGGATGGGAATGATCATCCTTTTTTTAATTTATTAATGTGACAACTTATTTTAACATTATTAATGATTCAAATACTTTTTGATTTTCAGTATATGAGATAAAGACATCCCCATTTAAGCTTTCACTATTATCAATTTCTTCCATGCTGCCAGGCTCAATTTCCACAATTGACATTATGAGTGTCACTGGAATAGTTCTTGGATTTGGGTATATATTTTCAATTTGATTTAATGGAATCGTTTAATCTATACAAAGATATTTTAATGGGTTATCCATGATATTTTCCATACCATTCGGATCATAGATTCCAGTTACATCTTTTTCCATGGACCTCATTCCCTTTGTGTGATAGAATTATGCCCCAATATTATGATATTCGCACATTTTTAATGGATCTTAGTCACCATACAATGTCCCAATTTGAACATTGATGAAATATTTGTGGCATTGGTGTTTTGATGAAGGAATGACCACATGTTGATGTCGCCAATTCCTTCTAATAAAAATGCTAATGGTTGTGTCATGTCAGACAACCATGAAATTTTAATTAGATACAAAATCCATAAACATGGGTTTGAGTGTAATATCAGCTATAGGTTCCTCTTAATTCATGTCATATACATTCATAATTAATTTGTAATGAGATAATTTAGCTTTATTGAGACCGAATCGATGAATTGTACAAATGGGAATGAGGTTGAATCCTAAGCCATTATCAATGAAGGCTCATCGGATACATTTATCATTAACATTAACAAATAGATTAAAATTCCTGATGATTCCATGTACAACATCATCCTCATCCACATATGTGAAATATATGACTATATTACATTCTTCATGATCATTATATATATTGTAAACCTCAGAAGCAACAACTTTTGTGTCAAACAATTAAGGAGTTGAAAAAGCTTCAATAAGTGCTTCACAATGATCTTTTTACAAATTCAAGGAATAAAAGATTGAAAATAGGGCTGGTTCATGGGATATATGTTTCAAAAGAAATTTTTTTTGGTCCAAAGGTCTATATTTTCAATCATGAAGATGCGGTTTTGTAGGCACCTTAGATGTTGATGCTCTTGATGTAGATGTACCACGTGTCATGTCAGAAGATGGAAATACTTTTTCATTGGATAGATTCAACTTACTAGGTCTATTTATATTCTGAGATAGTGACTCTGTAACCTTAAATCAGGCTTCCAATATGATCAAGTCAAGGTTGATCCTATCATGTGTGTAAAAATTTCCTTGTTCTTCCTGATCCCAGTAAATGGCTCTCCCATTAGTTTCTACTGCATATATTGTTTATGTTGGGGTATAGTTAAAATAATTCATTCTATATTTTACAAATTTTCCTTGTATCATCAATCTAGGATTCTTACTCTAGTTCCCCATTCGGGAAAAATGAATTGAGGCTCATCATTACATAATTCAACATTTTCATAGGGGGCTATTATGTAGATAATGTTAATGGAACTGATGACCAACTCTTTATCTGATGAATATTTTTCTTGACAGGTCTGTTTTGGTTGTGCCATTTATTAGGGTGATTTCGGTGCTTTTGAGACAGATGATATTAAATCTTTTAATGTCAAGGACCACATTCATCTTGAAATAAGGTCATCTCTTTTTAAATTCTTTGTATCCTTCTAATCATCCCGCTACTCCGAAGATTGACCTTTAGAGGACTGATCTTTTGATAATGAGGGTTTTTCTATAGCGGAATTGGATGGAGGAACATTTTTTTCTTCAAATGTGTTCATATAAGGGAATTAGTTTGGCTTTTCATTTTATTGACCATCTAATCATCATACTTATGCACATTTGTTTCTCTTAACTTCCTGAAATCTGCCTTTTTCTATTAGATCAATAACAACAACACATGCTTTTTGGGATGATATTATATTTAGTTTCACATGTTAAGAGTCTAGAATTTTTTCAAGATATTTTACAATCAAAAAACTCATAAATGGGATGCCCCAATATTTCATGAAATGGGAAAAATTTCAAGAGATCTGTATCTTCTTTTTATTGGGTTTCTATGGCCTTGGAAACTAGAAAAAAATGTTTTCCAATGCCAACGTGAAGTAGCAGGGAAACAGTTCATTCCAAAAAGAATAAAATTTGATTTTTAACACCTCAAAATATATCTGCATTTGATATTTTGGATAATCATGACATGTCAGTCGTTTTTTATGCTCGGTAGGAGGAGTTATGCGGTATGATGAAGGGTTTGAAATAGAAGAATGTACATGTGATTGTTTGAGTGTGACAGTAGTAGGATCTGATTTCTCTATTCTCCTTCCAATAAATGATGGAATCACAAGATATTTGGCATTAGTTTACACAATGGAATCCTCTATAGCTTTGTTTTTTAATCATGTTATCAAACCCCTCTTATGTATTTCACATGGATTAGTGGCGTGTGTAACTCATCATGTATATTCTCAATCAAATTGGTAGAAACTCTTCATGAGGAAGTGGTAGATTTTAGAAATATGTTATATATTTCTATTGAGAAATGAAAATATAAACTCTTTCATTCTCCCTTTATTATCTATTAGTATGATAAAAAACTAATTTCTTTGGCAGTGTTGAGCTGAATTGGAGAATGAATTTCTAACAGAGGTCCTCTCATAAAGTAATTGACTAGGACTGCAAACATGTATAGCAGACAATGGCTATCCCCTGTAATGATTTCCCAAATAATATATGCTTTAATACTTCTTTTTATTGATGGGTCCCCATCATAGGACCATAATGGGAAATAAAATTTATTAAGTGATTCTTCGGATATCCCAAATCATTAAAGATTAGAAATGTGGTAGTCACGACGTTTGGTGGTGGAGGGATTGGATCTACCTATTCGGGGTAAGAATTATTTTCTGGTTGTAACGGTGCACGATGTCTTTCCATAGAATCCAATTGAAATGTTAAGGCCTCAATTTTATTCATAATCATTTGGGGAATATCTGGATGAGCTAAGACCTGTGCAGGTACAAAATCTTAATCATGAATTGGCATGATGACTTGCAAAACTACTTGTGGTGGTGTTGCTGGTATTTATCTTGGATAAACCATGTGGGTAGACCTATAAAGATATGTTTGATCTTATCCTAGATATGTAACCAATGAAGGGAAATAATTATCCACATATGTGGTTTCAACAAAACCTCTTTGCTGAGGACTTCCTAAAGGATTTGTAAGATGAGTATCTACTTGTGAAGCATGTCAGGCAGAAATACTGCTTCAAAGTAATTAATCATTGAGTATTTTTAATTCCATAAAATCCTCCTCAAGTAGGTCAAATATATCTTCAAGATAAATATATTTAACTTCTCTAGACTAAAATTTAGATGCGATGTCACCATTATCTTTCCCCTTGATAGATGCATTTCGAATGGATGAGAATTGGTTATTTGATTGAATACCATGATTCTATGTAAGCCTCTCATTTTTTATCCGAAAACCTGCATTATTCGGTTCAATGATTACAGTATTATAAATAAGGCATTCACCCTCCAAATCCCTTTAACAAGACTCATTTCTATAGGATGATCCAAAATGGTATTATTGACATTTACAGATGCTTAATGTATGGAATACATTATGTCAGTATCATTGTATGAGCATCCCCTTTTATGAGCTCTAGAAGACTTTATTCTCTTATATGCTAAGTTCCCAGGAACTACTTGATAGAAAGTAACAAGAAGGGAATCCTTAGATATTTCTGTTGTTCATTTACATTATTTGTTCTTTCTTAATTGGGATAAAATGACATTCCTTGAGTAGGGGATTGTGCATGTTAAAAATCCTAAAGCCCAACATGTTAGGGATATTCTTTTTCTTAAATCATTTGATCTTTGATTATTTCATTCTATGGTTGACTTCAATAATCCCCCATCACTACCATCTGAGGTGGATCCTAAACTATTATAGATGAGATTAGTGTGTCTTGTATTATGAAAATGTGAATTCTGGTTTTTATTAGCTAGGTGCATTATCCAAAAACCACTTTAATTTTTTATTTTAGAAGACCATTGTGTTATTTCAAAATTTTATGCAATTTGATGGTTGACATCCTTTAAGAGGGTGGGATTTTTAATGTTATCATATGCATGATGAAAATGTATCTCAACATCTTTCTCTCTTTGGGACTAACTTTTGATGAATGCTATTTGAGGAATGTTCTTTCACATTTATTTTATTACACACAAAACATGTTGATTATTGCCAGCCACTATAAATAACATTTCGTGAGTCATATATTTGCAGGATTTTCAAATTTTGGAGGCAGTGAAATTCAATGTTTACGGTAGACCCCATCCTCTAATACAAAGACCAGACGAGGTTTTAGTAACGAACTTGTATATAATCTTTATTGTAATGAGGCATGTGCGCTGAAGGGATCCATTCTTCTTCTCGGCCATTGGATCCTGAGAAACAGAGGGATATGACAATTAAGTTTGTCATTGTAAGCCTTATATTACCTTAACATAACTTTGATATTCATTATGTGGTAATAATTTGTATTTTATATTTCCAATATTCTTCCATATGTTGAGATAGATATCATGAATGCAATATTCTGCCATCAATTCTAGAATGTTGTTTTGAGAGATTGCAAAGCCCAAAACAAGACTGTTATTTCATATCTAGATTGTTTTTTTCACATATTAAACATATCCTCATCATCCTTTTCTAGTCTTTTCTCAACATGGTCCGACCAGAGTGGACACTTCTCAATTATTTTGTTACAAAAAATGGAATCAGTTAATTTTTCCGCTGCCCTATTAGAAAGAAAAATGACCCAAGTGAGGTTTGGTGAATGACCAACACCATGGGCTATATTATGGTAGAGAAAGTGTCTTGCCTCTTTATTGAAAAGAAACATACATGAGTATCCATTTGTTGGAATGTTACTCATGATAATAGGGCTTTCTCATCACGAACAATGTCAATTGAAGAATCATCAGGACAATGGGAAAGACTACAGTAGAGGGAACATTGGCATAAAATAACATCATGGGGAGGACCACCATGGGGGATTTCAAAAAAGAATAAATCTTCTTACTCCTTAGTCTTATAGACACATAGAGGGTTTCCCTGACTCTCATCCAGATATAGGCTCTCAAGATTGACCGAATATTCATGAGGCAATCCTTCATGATGATGTTTCTGATATAGAACATCATAATTATTACTACTACTTGCATAATATGGTTATGGGAGAGAAGGATATTGAGTTGGAATAGGTATATTTATGAGGTCTTCTAGAACTCCATCATTAAGAGGATTAATATCTCATATTGTCTCTTGATTTCCCATATGTGTTTGGTGATCCTTATTTTTAGTATCTCATATTCCCATAGTTGGGATCACTTATTAGAGGAAATGGTTAGCATGGGTGGGTGTTTGTGACTTCCTTGGAGTGGTCATCAGAATAGGTTGTATATATCCAATTGGGAATGATGTATGTTCCTGATTGAGTTGTCTATATGATATGGTGGAGTTTTCCCCCTAACCCTCTAGGACTGGAACAGATGTGTGTATTTGCAATGGGATGGCATGCCGACGATTCATCCCAGGTGCGGGGAAACAATTTTGTGTTTGTTTCCCAAGTACTGTTGAGGTTGCAATTATGATATTCTGGTAGGATTCTAGAATATGGAAAGGAATTTAGGTATGTCCTTTCACCATTGATAAAATGTGTTTCGTGACTTCAGCAGTTAGAACACAAATATACATCCATTCCATATCGAGGGTAGGTATATATTCCTACTCCTATCCTAATTTTCCAATTAGTGGATACTATTAGTACACTTTTATGGGGAAAGAGAGTTCAGTCTTCCCCATATTTTTCATTGGTCCATTCCGAATGACTTATCAATGTGCTTCCAAACGAGACTACTGGCAGGATTGATGGATGATGGCAGGTGTATGTTCCCGAATGTTGTTTTCCTCCAAGAATGGTCGATTTAATTCTTTCAATGTTGACAGATGATACATATGGAAGGATTGGTTAGTGCAAGCGATTATTTGTTTTTTCTTAAAAGTTTTCACCATATTTTATTGGAAGATTTCCTTGAATGTAGTCAGACGAGCCTGCGGACTGACTGATAATTTTTAAGAAGCCGTAAGTTCCTTCTCATGATACTCCACTGGGTTTAAAAGGTCGGATTGGTTGAGAACTGGTAGTTGAGTTTGCTGGATGGTGGAATTATTATAGACGGGTGGATGTTCTCGTTCATTTAATGCCAATAAGATATGTTTATGGACTTATCTGGATGGGGGAAATGTAAGAACATGATACATAACAGAAGAATTTTTTCCCTGGTGGTTTGTCTTGTATGCCCAGGTCTGAGGGACCTCGTCCAAATAACTGAAGTCAACACCCCCATCATATTGGGGGTTCTCTGTCGCACGATTCTATTGGTGGTGATTTTTGGTGGGAGCCCTCAGGAAGGACCCCTGTGTCTTTGGGTCGAGGCCATGAGTGAAGTCTTAATAAACATCTATATGGTATTGGAGGGACTAGTTATTTAATTCTAGTGATAAGTACCTGATGTGGTTGAAGATGGTGGTTGGAACCATCTGCTTAATGGTCACCAGTCATCACTGACCAGATGATCGGGGGTTGTTGTTAACATGGAGAGTTTTTCTGGCAGCCTCCAAGGTTGGTATAGTACTATGTTAACGATATTTCCATAACAATACATTTGAGTCCCAGTGTTGAAGATGGTGACTTGGTGATGACTTCCTTCCAGTGGATAAAGATCTTGCTTGAGCATTGGTCCAGGTATTAATGGGTGAAAACTTGGTGGAAGATATTTGGATTGAAGGGAGTTATAAGGAAACATGGAAAACAATGACCTCCATTAAAGAAACAAATTCTAGATGGAGACATGTGTTATTGATTACATTCTTTGTCCTTCATTTATCTATTTGATAGGGGACAAACATATGGGTAGCACTATTAAATTCATTAAGTATTCACTTTTGTTTCACTATAATTGATCTTGCATCCCTTAGAACAACTGTTTTGTTAGGAATCACTATTTACAAGTGGCTTCCATTGGATTTATTTATGGAACTGAAAACATTCAACGGTTCTTTATCAAAATGATCCTGCTTTCTGATGGTATGAATTTATTAGGATTCGACCTACGATACTTATGAAAATACATTGGTTGAGAGGATATGAGGTCAGACTCATACCACCCTTTTGGACGAAGTATTTTCTACTCTAGGACTCACTTATATATATAAGAGATTTCTTGTGAATACTTATTAATTTACCATGTATAGAATTGGTTTCAATTGAAATATAGCAATCAATTATTAACATGTGTGAAATTTAGAATCATCTGTATATATTTTATGTTCTTCATTAATGGATACATCCATACGTATTCGAGGTTATCCATAAATGGTATCCTCTTATATACTATTTTTATATTATTTTAACCATGTTTATGATAATACTAGGTTTTAAGCCACCCAGTGGGGTTGTTTAGAATTTATTATCATCCATGGATATGAAAATTTCTTTTGGATGTTGGGATCATACCCATAAATGGGATACAATGTATCCTTGTGAAAGGAATAAGATCCCTCATAGTTAGGTGCCGCTTGATGGGAAACATCATTACTTTTATGGTCATTTGATAATTACCTTATTGTACAATTTAATTTCAAGTGTTATGGAAATATAAGCAGAAGGTACTTATTCAAATCTTCATGTGGGACTTCTGCCTAGGCGGACAAAAGAACATGGAAGAGATATATGTTTTAATGTTGGATTAGAGCTTGTTTTTAATATGGACTAGGGAGAACATGGTTGTTTTGGGTTGTTGGGTTTGGACCTCTGGGGGGCTTCCTACGTATCCAAGTAAAATGAGAATAAAATCCCCCAATGATTGTTGTGTCTCATAGGGGTATATGATCCTTTGAGTGAAATATTTTCAGGAATATTTTTTAGAAAGATTCCCAAATTCTGGTAATTTGGTTTGGATTCTTGAGGATGCTATCCAATGAGCTCAGGCCCCGGTGGAGGCTTCCTACATTTCCCATATATCGTGGGAATCATATTTCTCGTAGTTCATTCATATGTGGATTGTTTGGATGTTGTGATCATCACAATTATCTAAAAACACGTGATTCATACTTGATGTGACCAACACGATGATGGAAAGGATTTAACAAACCACACAATATCTCTTCCATTGATTAGAGAGGGTGGTACTACAGTGAACGAAGCCAAGTCGATGGGGTTTGAGGGTATAGAGTGATGAACATTTCGATGTGGGATGACATTGAAGGTCATGTGGTGGGCCTAGTAGCTGATTTAGGACTTTCCTCAATGGGAGTATCTTGGTGGATCCAAGGAGAGGAGTCAGACATCCCATTTTTTTGAATGGAAAATAATGTGTGACCTTCACTCTACTTATTGGGAACCGGAGAGACTGATTCTTAGAGATGAGAGGGGAGGTCAGAGTCCCATTCCCAAAATCTATGATAGGGAACTTCCCAACATTACCTACAGAGTATGGATCCATGTTACTATAGATATAAAAACACACAATCATCACAATGATATTTAATTTATTAGATGAAGAATGTGGTAATCCTCCGACTGTAGATATACAAACTAAAATAGGAGACACGCTGATTTTTCCTTCCCAATGGATTGATAGGTTAGGTTGTTTTGGTGGAGGCATCTACAAAGTCCAATTATAATAAGGTAACCAAAGAAGGAGATACCCTTCAATGTGTGTCTTGGAATAGGGTTTACCGGGAGATGTGTAGACCCTTTGCACATCTATGCAGCGTAGCTATATCACATTGGTATGTCACGTAGGTACAACATGTAGTTATATTGCATAGGTGTGTTGCATGGGTCATAGTGATGACTTAAAAAACTTCTTAACATAAATGAACCAAGCCTATTCCATCTTCAAAACACTGAAGGGATTTCAAAACGTGATTATCCCATCTAATGTTCTCATCTCTCGTGTTTTATAGATCTACCTAAGAATGTTTGGCTGACATGGGTGAATGATCTATGAAATGGAAGCTTCAAGTGTTCTTCCAACCTTTTTCCATTGTCTAATGCAGAACCTAAGGGTCTTATTTATAGGCAATGAGGGGGATAGTTTAATGTAGGTTGTTAGTGTAGCTCGGACACGTCGCTCTTCCATATAGCTCCTCCGTGTAGGTGTACATAAAACATCTTGTCGCTTAGCTTTATCATGTATCCCCTCTACATAGGTCTATCAAGTAGCTCCTCCTTGTATGTCACTTAAAATTGTTTCAACATTACTTCTTTTATCTTCTAATTGAGACTATGAAATATCTAGAGGATGAATTCATATAATTTTTTTTCATAATAAGGGGTTTCAACAAACAAAAACATATTTGATCAAATGTTTGTATTTTTCATTCTAACATCCTTCCAATCTAAAGATGAACCTCCATCCTTATATTCAATTTTTTACCCATCATATCTTATAATTCTAGATCGAAGTGTAATGTAAACTAAGAATATGTATTAGATACCATTATAAAATGCACTTTTTAGAGCTCTAAGTTCTCTTAAAGATAAAACACTCATGGATCATCAACTCAGAGCATCTATATTACAACTAATTACTGATCCACCTTAATAAATTGATGAAACACATCCAAAATGACATCTCTTGATGTTTTGAAACATATCAGTTGACACTAGGTATGCTGGACACTATAAAACATTAAAGCCTCTCATTATCTACTCTCTTATATAATATGGAACCATTTCCCTATTAGGAACCATAATTACTCTTATCAACCCAAATACAAAACCAGAATGGAACATTATTTTACCAACATCTCATGGATAATCAAACTCCCTAAATTGAGCTCTTGACTATCTTTTAATCTTCCCATTAATGATGATGTGATCACTACGTGTGTACTAACCAAATAACCTTGATCCTATACTATTATTTTATTTGTTTATTCTAAAGATATACAAGTTCATCAATCCTATTTCCTATTTCCATTCACAGACATATTTTGAATTCTTCTCAATGAATAAAAAACTACATTAACTATCGTAGGATTATAATCTATCTCAAAGTCAACCGTTTGTAATTTCTCTATATAATACATTCAAAAAATATTCATTCCTCATCAAGAGAAGATATATCTTCGAAACTTTTGTTGTATATACCTGAAAAACTATCAATTATGTGGTACTTCCACACAAAAATGTCTACACATGAACCAATTCCAAAAACTCCAACTCATGGGTAGTGTGTTTCTGCTCAAGGGGATGTGGCTGATGAGACCCACATGAAACATACATGTCAACCTGCATCATAACAATTCCTAATAAAATTTAAAACACAATGAATATCACATTCGATGTTACGGTATTTTTTGTGTCAGAGTACACTTCATCCTCCTCATCCACAATAATAAGACATCATTGTACTTATTATTCCATTGAAACAAGACTCCCTTCTTTGTTGGCATGGTCATGATATTTTCTAGGTGAGAAGAGTCCTAAATGAACCTCATACAGTACCCAACCATCTTGAGACAAATCATTTTCCAAGATAAATTTCTTGGTTATTTCAAATATACGAATTCATTAAAATATATTTGGATCATCTAATATTTACACATTAGAAAAATGGACCCAATAAAATACACTGCCTGTATCAAAAATTTAATCTTCTAGTGCATTATTTATTGTTGATTTTCTTGATACATTATAAATATGATAAAAATGTACCCAAAATGATATTTTTTTATATATTGTAATAGAGAATTATTTAAAAAAGAAAAAAAATGATGATTGAGTGCATGTAATGGTAGAAACACATTTTTTATGAGTTTCCTAAATAGCTTCATATATTTTTCCTACCCAAAATTCATAATGATACAGTCATACAATTCATACCTACTTGTAAAATTATCCTTAGTATATATTGAACTATTACCTGAAGAATGTGGTATCATTAAATTAAATATATATATGAACACAACTGTATTCCCTCATTTAACAAAAAAGTCATCAATTATTGGAAATTGTATGTTATTTTTCATGCGGATATAGCTAAACAATTGTTATTCCCAATAATTACTACTCATAACACAATAATTTTCTAAAACAACACTGAATCACGCTGTGGGTGTGTTCTCATTCTGATAAATCCACTATCAAACATATTATAAATGGAAAATGAAATAATAAATAGTCATAAGATTGAGAATTTGTTCCTATAGGGTCTCTACCAGTTCAAAAATCATATCTACAATCCTTATATAATCAACCGTATATTGAGAACCTCAACTTTTCTAGAAGTATGTGGGATGTGGGTTCTATAAGTTTCATGTGTAGTTGATCATTTTTTTCTCTTCCATATGGACTCATATTATATGGATAGTAAACAATTGAAATAATATCATATAGAACAACTATATTTATTATCCTAGTTGAGAAACAAATATAGCATGCTCAGTTAAATTTCAATACATGAAAAGAGGTTAAATTTCTACCACATGACAACTGCAAGATGGAATTTAATTATATTAAAAAAAACATATACCAATCCCAAATTTTATGGATGGAAGTAAATAACAATATACAGGAATAAAAACACATTCTAAATAGGGTTCAATAAAGGAGACTACACATAAGTGAAATTCATAACACCTAGAACCAATCATAACCCATTCCAATCATCTAGTACTATCTCATTAGCACAAAATCAAATATACACTTAATAATGGAATACATCATGTTCCAAAAAATTATTTCAAAAAATAATGCACAAAATCAAATAACACAATTTAAAATAGAATTTAATTACATATTATCTAACCAATTTTTCAAACTAATATTTGATATATAATCCAATGTGTCTATTAATGATGCATAAATTCACACAAGATCTAAAAAATCAATAGACCGACAAAATGTTCTTCCCCCATGTTGAATTTTATCATTAGTAACATCATATTTATGAACATAAAATTCAACTTTAAAAACACAGATGTCCAAATTACAGTGTGGTATTATTTCTGAAATAGTTTTCTTACCTGAGAGCAAGAATTTATTACTCCTATCTTCTATCTTTCAAATGAAATAAAAATATATAAAAAACATATAGAACCTATTTCTTTAATGTTATTATTAAATTTCTCCATCAAGACCACTGATTCTAAGAGATAGTACCGCATTACCTCACACACACCTCCAATTATACTAGAAGTTTTTGAGTAGTAGTGAAGGAAAACTGAACATCATTGGCAGATTATTCCTTCAATACCAAGAAATCATAATATTATGATAATTAAAGAAACAATAAATATAAAAATAAGCAATTCATTTGTAACCATCATAGTAAAAGTTTATAAAAATAAAATTATCCCGTGCATTATCAATATCACATAATATATAAATGAATAACCTACAAAAAAGATCCATAGTTTTTAGGTAAATATATGATAAAAAATTCCAATAAACATTTCTCTTAAACCTCTAAATGCAATATCTTCATTGACCTGCTAAACCAGCTCAACCATTAACCACATGACCCTATATATAAACCATATCCTTGTTCAAAAAACCTACATGTGATCCAAAATACCGAAGTATGACATTTTTTATAAGACCCTATAGAAACCCACAAAAAACATTATCATATGTGAATAAGATATATAAGTGAATTTCATAACAGTAAACAGAACAAATAATACTAAATTTATCATGCAAGTACACCCCATATGTTGTGTCCTTAGAGAAAAACTCTTCATACATTGGAACTATTATGAAGTGAACATTGATCATCCTCCCACAACATTCACAATGATGGAATAAAAAAATATGCATGACACATACTCCATGTTGGGATATCCCATGTACATGCTGAAAATTGGCCACCACATCACTCTTGGGTAATAGTCTAATAGGCTAAACCTACATTCTTAACTGAAGATGTAATAAAACAATGTATATGATAAATTATATTAATAAAATATCAATAAAAATTGTATCAAGAAACAATTGTAGTCCATAACAATCAACATGTAAAAAACATAAATAATATGTCATCAAGTATTTTATCAAGCATCATTATAGGTATCATATGTATATACATCCATGCTAAATAGTATTCAAAGAACCAATATAAACATGTTCTTGTTCTAATGGACTGATATTTCATAGTAATCGACATCATTATAAATTTTTTATGACGGAATCATTACATTAATAATTATAGTCTATTAATAGAATAAAAAAACTTGGAAATGATTCTTGGATATTATTCCAAATATATTTATTCCATAAAAAACAACATCATGTGTGATAAAAATTTTCTCTCTATAGTAATCTTTAAAAATTGATTTATTCCTTGACATATGATTATCATTTCTTCCTCAAATAATAATTATAAACAAAACGTTGATAATATTTTATCTCGGATTAGTAATATGAAAATATAATGTGGTATTACATTATTCTAATTCATTGATAATTATAGGTTTCTAATAATTAATAATTATCTATTAATGTTTAGATGAATGGGAGTAATTACACTCAAAATTAAACATGAAGATGATACCTTGATATTATCTCATTAAGATGATGTGATAATGTAAAGGGATTAGAAATAGAATATTCACATGTCTATAATCCAAAATAATAACATGAACTACATGAATATGCCACGGAATATTTTGGATAATTTTCTTTTTTGGAGTAAAATGTATCATGAATGTCTCAATAAGTAAATAAAGAAATGGTATGGATATTTTCAATAATAAATAATATTTCTACTTCACATATTAGGAAAGAACAAATTAAATGGCCAATTAATTTTCATTTAAATTGATTCTTGAATGAAAATTAATTAAATAATATCAAAAACAATTTACAACATTTAAAGAGTCAAAACAATCAATTAATATGATTATAAGAATTTAATATTTTCAAAAATCTAGATAGGTTCATGTTCAGAAATGAAATTATGTAAAATATGTTTACACGCAATTTTCATTGAAAAGGTATATGTGTAAGTGTAACATGATTTTACCCATATGTATAACATAACAATCATTGGAGGGAATGAATTTTTACCCTGATTTGAATCTCTTAACCTTAAATAGACAAATGATGTTCTTTATTACCCATAAAATTGAAGATTATTACCCATACATAACCATTGAAACCATGGAATAACACTTATGTAACTATTGGTTATTGGAAAAGACTTTTACAAGGTTCCTCAGTTACCCTTACATAGCTTTAGGAATCATAAGGATATCTTTTTTAAACCCATAGGAAAATTTGTCATTCCATATGATGATTTTGAATATACAATGTTACCCATAACCCCCCACCCCCACCCCAACATGTAAATAGATATATGAATAAACCCTTATATAGAACCTCTTCCCTATATAAGGGTAATAGTTTCATTGAAAGTATTAAATTTTATCGACAATGGAATATTAACAATAACCTAAATGAGGTAATAAATTAGGGGATATTAGCAATATACCCTTATAGAGAAAACTCACTCTTTGATTTATTTTTGATAGTCTTATCAATAAACATAGTGTAATATATTTAAATTTTAGATTTCCCCTCTCATGTCTCTCTGAATATCATCATACAATCATAGAATGTAAATAATAGACATATTATTTTCTTCTAATCAATTTAATTGTTCAGTTGACTACCAGAATGGGATTTTACAAAAAATATACAAATCTCCTTTTATCAATATCCTCATACAAAACCACATGAACAATATTGGAATTATATATATGAAGATGATACATGTGGTATAAATTTTTCAAACCATTATACTGTTGAGTGAAATTCAACTAAGAAACTACCATTCTGATGCATTAAATTATAATTAATGGCCAAACATGTTATGATGATTACATTCCATTCACAAAAAAATCATTTATCTTAACTAAGGGGACACCTACAAGAGATTTTTGTAGCCTAGAATGACCTCCATAGGTAATATTTTATGGTCACTATAACTCTGCATCTTGTCCCGAGCCATATCCAACTCTTTCATATATAACTTCACCCACTTTGAGGTCACCTATACCATACTCATCCCAACAACAGAAGATTATCCTACCCCATTCTATCATATTATTGAAGGACATGTATACCCATACATATCCTAAAATAATTCCATATCAATCGATGACCAAAATCTATTTTGCATAAACACTCTACCAGATGAAAATGATTATACCAACATACATTGAAACATAAGATAAAATATTAAATCATATAATCTAATGTATTGATTATTTTCTATTACTAAATTTTATTCTACTTATGAAAGTTCATACTCATCTTTTACTGACTACCCATCACCTTTTGTTGCCTAGAAAAAAAAGATGAGGTAATTTGTTTGTCCATGTCTGACACAAACAGGATGAATCTCTATGAAACTATATGATCTATCCAATATAGAGCATTAATAAATCCTCTAATAATTTCATATACGTAATTACAATGAAATTAGCTTCATTGTACAACTAATACACTAACTCCCAAATGGTGACTCGACCTATCAATTTCCTAAATATCCATATCATAAATTATTTCTTTCCCCCATACCTCTCCCACATAGTATTTGAATGTGAATAGAGATGCCCTATAGGTCTTTTATTTTTTTTATGATCTCCTAAAATGTAAGGAAATAATACATAAATCATGTAATTCAACTCTTCAAGATGAGCCACCATAATTTATTTTTTTACATCATGATATAACACAAATAACCTGCTATAAACTTCCCTATGCACAGAAAGAGAGGCACTCATCATCCCCTATATCATGTAATTGGAATGATTAACCTTCCATGAAACGTTGGAACTCCATGTAATTCTAAATGAAAAATCTAGAAAATAATTACTCCAACATCCCTTGCATCACCAAACACTTCAAATCAAGATCTTGACTAGCATACACACATTCCTCCAATGAGCGAATGATCAACAATAGAGCATAAACCACTACCCCTCGATCATTAATTAATCCCACAACATGTCTTCTAACAAATCATTGAGAGTACATAATACTTTCAACATCCCTTTTCCCACCTATATCATCATCCATCATTGTGATTATACAACTATATTTCCTTCACCTATAATATAATCCATCTCAAATTTAAATATAAATGAGTGATCTAAACAACTCTAGAGGAGAATATTTATGTCTTGAAATGAGAAGATATATTGTTGAACCTTGTAGTCCATATACATGACTACTCTATCTCTTTAAATAGTTTTTATTAATTCCATTATTTCAATCCATAAATCAATGATTCTGAATCCATGTTTTGGTTGAGGTAGTTTCACTCATGGGTTCGTAGTTGACATATAACACACCAACCCTTGTTACCCAGAGTTAGTGCATTATTTTAATACATTAGCATGATTGTAAGGAATCATGTCCTGAAAGACCAATCACTTTAACAATCTAGGAAAATAGATTACATACAAGAACGTTACATTACACCTTATAAAATAAAACAAAACATTAATTATACATTGAGAATTCATTTAATCCCCAATCTTAAATCTGTTTATCAATCATAATACACTTTTTGGAATCCTGGGAAAATAAAACATAAGAAAGGGGTGAGCTCAAACACATAGTAAAGGGAAGAAATATAGTGGAAGATAAAATAAAAATTAGGAATGGTTAGTGATTTTAAACACAAGCCTTTACAAATAAAAAACATGAACACATTATGTAAGGAATATGAAATGAGTAAATAATTACATAATAAAACATATTCATGGTTATTCTACTAGTAAAATAACCACATGAACCATAAAAAATATTTTCATAATGAGGGTATGTATATTGCAGGACATTCTAAAACATTTCATTAAGGCCTCATCCAAGACGTCTAAAAATGAATAAGGCCTCAACCAAAACGAAATTTGAAAATTGGGAAAGGCCTCATCCAATTACACATCAAATTGACTCATGAGACCTACAAATTCCCTATGGAGCTATAGTGAGCTCCACCCATCACTTACTAAGTCCAATACATTCCTCATATGAAAAGGATGAAACATAACATAATTATTCGTATTAAAACTAGCACATGAAATGTCAATACATTAAACCTAAACCATCAATGGTATAAAAATAAAAAATCCACATTAAAATATATCACAGAACCATCCGTACAATATGTAGGATTTGTATCATAATAAATCAACTTCAATCAAGTATAATATCTCATAAAGGATTTTTACATAGTTGTAAATGATCAGTAAATATCTTTGATAGAAATATCCATTTTTCATGAAATCATTTAAAATCCACATAATTTATAAAGGAAGTCATATAAATTATAGTTTTTCATCAAAGTGCCCCATACCACATTGAATCATTTTAATGGAATTAACATTTTAAGACTTTTTTGTCCATATAAATAAACCCATAAAACTATTTTGAAAACAAGGACATTAATGAAAAAGTTTTAGAAGAATAAATTATTAAAACATTTAAAATGATATTTTAGTAAAAATATTCCATTAAAAGGAATCCATTTGAAAACACATTTATGAAACATGGACATGGATAATAAATATTTCCCAGTAGATACTAATGTAAAAAGAACCGTGGATAACAAAGAGATTTTAAAATTAACCCTTTGTCACGAACTAGCCCAGGCCGACCCTGAACCGGTCACCTGAGCCGGTCCGCAGCAAGTCCTGAGGGGCATTCCCGATCCCCCCGGGATGACGACAAGTGCCAGGAATTGAAATTTTAATCGTTGGGAATGATTTCAGCCCAAACCAAACACATGATCAAAAGAAAGAATATAAACTAAATAAACAGACAAACACTAAAGACATAAACAAAACTACACCATGACATACCTCCACATGACCTCACGGGTCACCACCCAACTACAACCAACGTCACTCCCTCACTGAGTGACTCATGCTAGGAAAACCTGAACACAAGGAACCTGCAACTGAAATGGTAAAAGATAGGCGTGAGAACAAAAAGTACTCAATAGGTGATCCCAACAAAAAAACCCAAAGCACTGCTAGTAAATAATGGATCTACATATTCCAGGTTTGAACTACAGTTTATAAAAGTAAGCTTTTATAATGTTTCACTTACAAAAAACAAAACACGAGCCATTACCATTGTTCTTTTTCAAATTTTGGATTCATTTCATTCATGAAAAACTCATTCTAAATGGAAAAAAGTGTTACATTTTCAAATATTACACAAAGAAAATAAAGTATTTTCATTTGAAAACCTTTTTCCCAAAAATCTAATAGTATAATTATAAGCTGTGAAGGACGAATGAAGGTAAACAAGCAAGGAAAACATGTACAAGTAAAGGTAAACTAGAAGTTATAAGCAATAACCATGGGCGATCCTAAACATAACTAGAAAACCCCTGGACGTACTTGGGTTCAGACTACCTGCCAACATGGTACTACATAGTCAATAACCAACTGGCCATCCTAACAGCCAACCAGTGGCACGCCCCACAAGGCCTTACCTACCAAGGGGTAACTAACCCATCTAATCGGGGTTAGCAAGCAACCGTCACTCGATTCTCTAAAAGATGCCCAGGAACCCACGGAAGTTTTAATAATACTGTGTAAGTGGGAGGCCCTCGCATGCATGACTCATCTCACCGCACTTGCCAACCCCTTACACGGACACCGCTACACGACAGCCCTCGAAGGGAAGTCACTCTGTAGAGATGCCCCATAAGTATGTATATATATAAGTAGTCAGTTCACAATTAACAAAGTGCCAACCAGGCCGCCACATCATTTACATTTAAACCATTTAATATCAAAGAATTTCTATAGTATATGACACATATCATTTTTTGAAAACCAAGAACACACACAGAACTTCATTTAAGACTCTCAAATCAGCATATTAAACCTGAAACACGTTGGTAACACATGTAAAAATCATTTTCCAATTTCCAAACGCACCCCACTTTTATCATGAGCCAAACGGGCCTTTAATAACTTTTTGAAGGAACATTATTTCTCAAATTAAATCCAAACATTATTTCACGCGTCAAAGGAAAATATTTTTCAACAACCAAGAACCGCACTTAAAGTTTCAAAATTCAAGTTTAATGTTCACACGTGCATTTCCTCTAATCAAAGTTCTAAGAAAACATCATTTTCCATACACAATACACCTACTAATTTACACGCACCAAAAACATTTCAAAACACAATTCAACATGACTTTCACATTTCATAAAGAACCCATTTAGCAATAATACTTTGGAAGCACACAATTAAAACCAAGAAAAACACTTTCAATGAAACGCAAGAATTAAACAGCTTTCATTATCAGAAGATCACTACACTATAAATAACTACTTAATATAACTTTTAAATTTACTAAAACTCAATAAAAAGAAAAGGAATAAATAAATTCGAAATTTCAAGGCGAGTGCAATGGGAGACCTACCTCAGCTTGAAATCCAAATGCACGGTGTGTCGCACCTCGCACAAACGCACAAAAACACGCACGTTGATGACCACAGTATCGCGAGGTTATCTCGCCAATGCGCTGCATCAAACGCACAACAATTAGAATCACATAACCACCGACTAATAATAATTCATATAAAAACTAATATATATATATATATATATATATATATATACATATATATATATATATACTCAAAAATATATAAATGTTGATATAAAATAATTCGGGTAAGAAACAAGGAAAACCTCACCTAAAATCATAAACCGAACACGACGACGTAGAACACCCCGCGCAGGCACATACGCGCTCGCAAGCCGAAGACCTCGACGTTGCGGAATTAATCATCCAACGCGCTGCACAAAACAAATAATTAAACAACAAACCCCAACATATAAATATAAATATAAATATAAATATATAAATATATATATATTCACATGAAACAAAACTTACCCCGACATAGATATGCTCGACCGCCGGGGTTGTGCACCGTTTTCCGGGTGCGCCGCTGGCCGGCAAAAGGTGGCGGCGGCTAGCCGGAGCGCTGAAAAGCGACGGGACGCCCGAATGGGCGTCCAGAGGCGTACAGTCCGAAGGCGGCTCACCGGAACTTGGCCAGAGGTCGCCAGAGGGAGTCGGAAGCCGCTGGCCGGCGACGGGGCTCGCCGGAAAAAGGGAAGGGGCGCCGGACAACGGAGGTGGGTCGCACAAGGGTGCGGGAGGTCGGGAGATGGGTGCTACATGGGGACCGGGATGGGTTCACGCGCGTAGGGGGGGGGTGTCGCCAGACAGGGGGGAGAGGAGGCCATCGGTCGGGCTGGCTGGAGAGGTTGGGGATGCCGGAGCAGTGGAGGTCCGGGGCGGTGCGGCGAGGCAAGCAACGCCGGAGGGAGGCCGCTGGACGGGAGGTCGGCAGGCCGGAGGAGGGTGCGCCGGCGACGGGGTCGAAGGAGGCTGGCTGGATGGAGAGAGCCCGGACGGCGGCGGCTGGAGGCAGCTGGGGGCGGGGTCACGCAGAGCTGGGGTGAGCGGAGGCCGGACGGCGGCAGGCTGGAAGGGAGCACGCAGGAGGGGCCGGACGGCGGCGGGCTGGAGGGGAGCACGGGCCAACCGAACTAGCACGGGGGGGGGGGGGGAACGGGGGAGAGAGAGGGGATAGGGGAGGTGGCGGTTGCGGGAGTTAGGGTTAGGGTAGGTTATATATATATGTGATAAAAATAATAATAATAATAATGAAACATTATAATAATAATATTAATCTTTATAATAATAATAATAATAATAATAATAATAATAATAATAATAATAATAAAACCTTATAGTAATAATAATAATAATAATAATAATATAATGATAATAAATAAAAATTAGTTAATTCTAATAATAATTATTATGATGAAATATTTAAAAAAATAAAATCATTTTAAAATAACAGACATATATATATTTATACATATATATATATATATATACCTATAAACATATAAACGTAAATACAATAAACATATATATATAAATATATATATATAGACATAAACATATATAAACATATATATATATATATACATATATAGACATATATATATATATATGTACATTAATATACACATATATAAAAACATATATAAAAAATACTACAATAATGATAATACAATTTAAATGGTAATAATAATGAAATGTCAACATAAAAATTTTAATATTTAAAATGCCGGGTGAACACACGGTCACCCGGGCTGAACGCATGGTCACCGTTAACAATGCGGTGACCGTGCACCGGCGCGAAACCGCCAACACAAATAAACATCGAAATTTTTTTTAACTGGAACCAAGAAAGAAGAAAAATAATGACATCACCGGTCGGGGTCTGAAAATTCTCCCCACCATAGACACTTTCTGCCCCAGAAAGTCACCAAGACAAACTCAGTCAAGATTCAGGTCTATGCCCATACGGAACTAAAAGAACCAACGAGAACTGGGAATCTCGGGATGACCTTACTCTACACAGGTCACACCCGACCGATGTAAGAGAAAACTGAAGTCCGAGGTTGAGGGTAGAACACGAAGGGGTTCTCCCCACCACAAGAACTCAAATAGTCCAAAAATTTTAACACTACAAACATACTACCATAAGGGGGGTTGGTTCCAGTACGGGGACTCATAGCCGATCCAAAACGACACTTATAATATGATCAAAACAACACCTCTGTCGAATGTTGAACCCTCGACTAGAGTCAACAAACTTTAACACCAGGGATAACCCACAGAAAATACTTAACCAGACATCAAGTCAGAAACATGACCCACATAAATCCGCGAAAAATAACTACATCCAACAAGCATAACTAAACAAAGTTCAACCTACACAAAGGTCTAACACACTTTACGAAAGACACATGATTTTCAAGATCACATCAACGCAAACAAGATTGTTTGGATTTTAATTGAACAAAATCGTTATTACTTTATAGCAGGACAATGTACTTACAACGATGTTGAAACTTTAATAGAAGATAAGAAAATATGAAAAGATTTCTAATTGTTCCACCGCTGACATGGAAACAAACTTGGACTAAAGCTTCATAGACCTGGGAACTCCTGACTGTGCGCGAGCTTCACCCTGAGACCTATGGCTGGGGCTCTGATCGCTGAAGCATCTCCAGCCTCATAGTCAGGTACTGAAATTCTCCAATCACAGCATCCTTTTCAAGAGATGCTTCCTGCAAAACTTCTCCAGATGACCCAGACAGCCGCAACGACGACATGTCTTTGGAGGGTTGTGACAAGATGGCTTTAAATGCCCGAAACGACCACACTGAAAGCATACCATTGAATGAACTGATGAACTGGAAGCTGGGACCAAAGGGGATAACTCCTTAGGAACAAGTATCTCTGGCGTATTTTCCACACCAGAGGGGGAACTCTTACGAACAACCGGGGATGCTGTAGTACTAACCAACTGTGTTTCGGAAACCAACTCAGCAAAAAATGCTTCCTCCATCAGCTTCTCGAAACGTTGGTCTTTAGAAGGGAGGACTCGCTCCTTGACCCCTGGATGAAGACCCCTAGTGAAAAGAGATACCTTAATGAGCTCATGCAACGCTACCTCTGGAGAAAAGGAAATCAGTTCCTTGAAATGGTCAACATATTCCTTCACCGTCCATTGGCCTTGTTGAATATGCATAAGCTCTCTCTTTTTCTCCATCTTCACTTCCTCAGGTACAAACCATTGGATGAAAACAATTCTAAAGACATCCCACGTCATTCCAACTTGCATTGACAGTGGGGTAACCATCTTCCACCGGTCCAGAGATGTACCCTCAAACAACTCCATAATTGCACGAACCTTAACATTATCGGGAGTTCACAACGTTCTAAAGACACGCTCCACTCCCTCGAGCCATTCCACTACCTCCAATTGACCCTGATCACCATGGAGAATAGGCAATGTCTGAGGAGGACCAAAAACTGGGCATGACTTATCTGAATCCTTAGAGACCTTTCTGGGTGGCATTTCCTGAGAGACATGTAAAACACAATGCCAAAACCAATATCAAACCAAAGAAACATCAATAAAAGCCCCTTCATCAAAAACAGTCAGCACAAAGACCAAACAAACACAAACAAAACTCAAAATAAAATCTCCTTTTTAAAATCCCCTTTTTATTTTAGACTTTAAAACCACCCTCTTTCAAGACTACATTCCAAAACCAATCCACTTTCAAACCAAAAACATTCCAAACCGTTTCCCCTTTAAAACCAATTTAGAAAACAAGGTCAAGCATTTAATTTCAAATACACACCCTGGTAATATCCTGAACTGTTGCACATTTCCTCATCCACTGTCCAATAATACTCACACCCACACACATTTTTTCCATGCATTCTCACACATGTGCGAACGTTCATAAAGAGGACTTGGGGTTTCATCGCGAACCATTCTCAACCAACTCCAAGCAATAACGAATTTGAAATTCAAGAGATTTCAGTTTTAAAACCCATTTCATACATTTAACTTCTTTTAAAAGAAACTAGTCCAATTTTTCAAAAACCTTTTTCATTTCCAACAATGTACTTACACAGACCAAAACAAAAGAAGCATCCAAATTTGCATCAACCACTAGAGTGAGGGACTAGTAGTCACTCTCAACCTAGCGACATGGTAGTGGGCCATGTCCCATGTAAGCGTCGACCACCAAAAGGAATTCAAACCTTGTACTCAGACTCCACATGGGTAACTACTCCATGTGAAATCATGATATAACATCGGCTTGCCTCCGTTGTCATCTCTCAATCCAAGACAAACCAGAAAGATACAAAGAAACAATTTCGGGACTACCCCTGGAGACTCAAGGTGCGGAATGGGCGAGGGTTCATGACATCCTTCCCGTACCTACCTCTCGAGTCCCGACAGTCCTAATCTCCACCTACCAGACAACCCGAATAACAAGAACCTGCTCTGATACCATTTTTTCACGAACCATCCCGGTCCGAACCT
The DNA here is from genome assembly GCA_963277665.1 of Viscum album. Taxonomy (NCBI): domain Eukaryota; kingdom Viridiplantae; phylum Streptophyta; class Magnoliopsida; order Santalales; family Viscaceae; genus Viscum; species Viscum album. The sequence goes on along the minus strand of OY728159.1, from coordinate 289,512,569 downwards.
GAACCGGTCACCCGAGCTGGTCCGCGGAATGTCCCGAGGGGCATTCTCGATCCCCCCGGGATGGCGACAAGTGCCGGGCATTGAAATTTTAATTGTTGGGAACGATTTCATCCCAAACCAAAAACAGGATCAAAAGAAAGAATATAAATTAACAAACATACAAACACTAAAGACATAAACAAAACCACACCACGACATACCTCCACGTGACCTCATGGGTCACCACCCAACTAAAAAAAACGTCGCTCCCTCACTGAGCGACTCAAGCTAGGAAAACCTGAACATAAGGAACCTGCAACTGAAATGGTAAAAGATAGGCGTGAGCACAAAAAGTACTCAGTAGGTGAGCCCAACAACAAAACCCAAAGCACTGCCAGTAAATAAAGGATCTACATATTCCAGGTTTGAACTACAATGTAGAAAAGTAATCTTTTATAATGTTTCACTTAAAAAAAAACATGAGCCATTACCCTTGTTATTTTTCAAAAGTTGGATTCCTTTCATTCATGCCAAACTAATTCTAAAGGGAAAGAAGTGTTACATTTTCAAATCTTACACAAAGAAAATAAAGTATTTTCATTTGAAAACCTTTTTCCCAAAAATCTAACAGTATAAGTATAAGCTTTGAAGGATGACTGAAGGTAAAAAAGCATGGAAAACAAGTGCAAGTAAAGGTAAACTAGAAGTTATAAGAAATAACCATGTGCGATCCTAAACATCCCTAGAAAACCCCTGGACGTACTCGCGTTCAGACTACCTGCCGACATGGTACTCCACAGTCAATAGCCAACTGGCCACCCTAACAAACAACCAGTGGCACGCCACACAAGGCCTTACCTACCAAGGGGGAACTAACCCGTCTAATCGGGGTTAACAAGCAACCGTCACTCGATTCTCTAAAAGACGCCCAGGAACCCACGGTAGTTTTAATAATACTGTGTAAGTGGGAGGCCCTCGCACGCGTGACTCATCTCACCGCACTTGCCAACCCCTTACACGGACACCGCTACACAACGACCCTCGAAGAGAAGTCCCTCTGTAGAGATGCCCCATAAGTACGTATATATATAAGTAGTCAGGTCACAATTAACAAAGTGCCAACCGGGCCACCACAGCATTTACATTTAAACCATTTAATATCAAAGCATTTCTAAAGTATATGACACACGTCATTTCTTTGAAAACCAGGAACACACTTAGAACTTCATTTAAGACACTCAAATCAGCATATTAAACCTGAAACACGTTGGTATCACAAGTAAAAATCATTTTCCAATTTCCAAACACACCCCACTTTTATCAAGAGCCAAACGGGCCTTTAATAAATTTTTGAAGGAATGTTATTTCTCAAATGAAATCCAAACTTTATTTCACGTGTCAAAGGAAAATATTTTTCAACAACCAAGAACTGCACCTAATGTTTCCAAAATCAAGTTTCAAGTTCACATGGGCATTTCCTCTAATCAAGGTTCTAAGAAAACATTATTTTCCATAAACAATACACCTACTAATTTACACACACCAAAAACATTTCAAAACACAATTCAATATGACTTTCACATTTCATAAAGAACCCATTTAGAAATATTACTATGGAAGAACACAATTAAAACCAAGAAAAACACTTTCAATGAAACACTAGAATTAAACAGCTTTCATTATCAGCAGATCACCACACTATAAATAACTAATTTATAATACTGTTAAATTTACTGAAACTCAATAAAAAGACAAACAATAAATAAATTCTAAATTTAAAGGCGAGTACAATGGTGGACCTACCTCATTTTGAAATTCAAATTCACGGTGTGTCGCATCTCGCACAAACGCACAAACACATGCACGTTGACGACCATAGTATCGCGAGGTTATCTCGCCAACGCGCTGCATCAAACGCAGAACAATTAAAATCACATAACCACCTACTAATAATAATTCATATAAAAACTAATATATATATATATATACACACAAAAATATATAAACATTGATATAAAATAATTTGGGTAAGAAACGATGCAAACCTCCCCTAAAATCGCAAACCAAACACGATGACGTAGAACACCCCGCGCAGGCGCATACGTGCTCGCACGCCGAAGACCTCCGCGTTGCGGAATTAATCCACCAACGTGCTGCACAAAACAAATAATTAAACAACCAACCACAATATATAAATATATATATATATATATATATATATATATATTTTCACATGAAACAAAACTTACCCCAATGCTGATATGCTCAACCGCTGGGGTCGTGCACCGTTTTCCGGGTGCGCCACTGGCCTGCGCAAGGTGGCAGCGGCTAGCCGGAGCACAGAAAAGAGACGGGACTCCCGAATTGGCGGCCGGAGGGGTGCAGGCCGAAGGCGGCTCGTCGGAACTTGGCCGGAGGTCGCCGGAGGGAGTCAGAAGCCGCTGGTCGGTGACAGGGCTCGCAGGAAAAAGGGCAGGGGGCGCCAGAACGGCGCCGGATAGCGGAGGTGGGTCGCAGAAGGGTGCGGGAGGTCCGGAGCCGGGTGCTGCACATGGACCGGGAGGGGTTCACGCGCGAAGGGGGGGGGGGGGGGCTGTCACCGGACAGGGGGTAGTGGAGGTCAGCGGTCGGGCTGGCTGGCGAGGCTGGGGATGCCGGAGCAGCGGGGGTCCGGGGCGGTGCGGCGAGGCGAGCAACACCGGAGGGAGGCCGCTGGACGGGAGGTCGGCAGGCCGGAGGAGGGTGCGCCGGCGACGGGGTCGAAGGAGGCCAGCTGGATGGAGGGAGCCTAGATGGCGGCGGCTGGAGGCAGCTGGGGGTGGGGTCGCGCGGAGCTGGGGTGAGCGGAGGCCAGACGGCGGCGGGCTGGAAGGGAGCGCGTAGGAGGGGTCGGACGACGGCGGGCTGGAGGGGAGCGCGGGCCAGCCGAACCAGCAAGGGGGGGGGAACGGGGGAGAGAGAGGGGAGAGGGGGGTGGCGGCTGCGGGAGTTAGGGTTAGGGTAGGTTTTATATATATATATATATGTGATAAAAAAATAATAAAAATAATGAAACTTTATAATAATAGTAGTAATCTTTATAATAATAATAAAACCTTATGGTAAAAATAATAATAATAATAATACTATAATTATAATAAATAAAAATTAGTTAATTATAATAATAATTATTATGATGAAATATTTAAAATAATAAAATCATTTAAATATAAAATACATATATATATTTATACATATATAGATATATATATATATACCTACAAACATATAAACGTAAATACAATAAACATATATATATAAATATATATATATATAGACATAAACATATATAAACATATATATATATACATATATAGACATATATATATATATGTACATTAATATACACATATATAAAAACATATATAAAAAATACTACAATAATGATAATACAATTTAAATGGCAATAATAATGAAATGCCAACATAAAAATTTTAATATTTAAAATGCCAGGTGAACACACGGTCACCCGGGCTGAACGCAAGGTCACCGCTAATGATGTGGTGACCGCGCACCGGCGCGAAACCGCCAACACAAATAGACTTCGAAAAAAATTTAAACCGGAACCAAGAAAGAAGAAAAATAAGGACATCAGCGGTCGGGGTGTGACACCCTTACCTTGCAGATTCCTTTGGTCGAGGATGTGTTTATACACTTGTAAAATTACCATAGTATGTTATTAAATTATTCCAGAACCATATTAAAAATTATTATATCACACATGATTCATTTTTGACTTTATACTAACCATTTAATAATGATTTCCCTGTTAAATTAACATTTCAGGTAATAATCACTTTCTTTATCGTACAAGTTTTAACATGTTAATCATTATCGTATCATTTAGACAATGATTTACATACTTCCAGAATATATGAAAATGATTTATATATAATATATATTAAAATATAAACATGTATAATAGATATATATATGAAATGGAAAACACCGTTTATGGAGACGGTGGACCATACATACGCATAAACGTTGTTTCTGTTTTCATATCGTATTGAATAGAAGTAAGTGAACAAGATATATGTATGTAAATACATACATATATATATATTAAGTATAATTATTGGGTCATATATTACATACTTATTAATAATATATATATTTATAATCATTATTGAATGGTGAATGTGGAAATTAATTTCATCACATCGTGGAGACGGTAGTCCGTTCATACGCACGAGAGACAATGTCATTATCTTAAGTGTGAAGTAATATTTAATTGGATGGTATATCATGTATAACTAATCTTTAAAATGTTATATTTATTATTTACATAATTTATACTCATTTTTATACCCATCCAAATAATGGTGTGTTTGAATAAAAAACTACACCACGACGTGTAGACGGTAAGTCGTACGTACGCACGTATGGTGAATTTGTAATTTATAGGTTGAATAGAATAAAAAATATGGTTATGGAATATTTATAATTACATAAAATTATTTAGTAGGTACTATATTTTTTATTTTTTTATAAAAAAAACATAAAGTGGAAGTGGAAGAAGAAAAAACTTTTAAGAGGGTGGTGAAATTATTACCTCTTCTTTGGGTGTTTCCTTTTGAGTTGATCAAAAGGGCTCAGTAGGTCAGATTTCATATCAAATTAAGGACTCAAGGTTGATGTGAATAATTTTGGGAGGATATTTGGGCAGGGTTTGTTCGATCCAAATGGCATTGGAGGTGTGATTTTGAGAGAACGGGAAGTGCCTGTTTATAAGAGTGGTGGGGGTCACTTTAGGAAAAGATTAAAATATTAATTTATTATACATTCATATTTAGTTTATAATGTATAAAAATGAATTAATTTAAATACTTAGGAAGTTATGGGTCAAATACTCTCAACCAATTGGTTTTAGATAAGTTTAGGTTACCTTTTTAACTTTATCTTTTAGATTTAACTTTTAGTTAAATAGTTTAAATTTTACCATGTCTTCTTGTATTCTTACACTATATGGCTAATAAACATACATTAAACATCCAAGAGAACCGAAAGTGGTTAATTAATGACATATATAATATTATTTAATCCCTATGGCCGAACCTTCTATTTTTTTAGTAATACTATATCAACCAATAATATAGTATATGTTTGAAAAATTAATTTATATCAATTTTGACATTATTGGGTATTTGGTTTTTGTGAAAGTAATGATAACCTGATTACTTTGAAAAATATATATTGAATCAACACTAACATGTCATATTTACCTAGAAAATTCATGGATGTCATAAAAACTTTGAAATTATATTTATTATAATATTTATAATACCATTTATTTGATTTTTTTCATTAATAAGGTAATTACTGCCTTATTATTGTTTCATAAATAAATTTAATTATTTAATATCTAAAAATTATAAATAAAATACAATTATTTAGGAAATCGTTTTATTTTTATTTGGAATATTTATAGTATAATTAATTTTTGTGTAACCCTATATTAAAAATGGTATAGTTATTAAACGTTGAATTTAGCACTTTTAACTCCTCTTTAAATAAAATAACACAAAATGTCTTAATCAAATACAAGTGGACCTAAAGGATTATATTTTATTCCAATGGTTGTTTTTGGTGAAAATATACTTATCGAATGGAATTAGTACATGTGTTAGGGTAATTAAAATATCATTTTCACCTTTAATTACCCTAGTTACTTTTAACCGTGGTAAATAAAAATCAAAAATAACTATTCACCAAAAATTATTTTCATCATATTGAACCAAATTATAAATACTTATATCTACCATGACTCTAGGATTTCTGAAATTAAACTCATAAAAGTGATAAAATTAAGTTTTATGCAAATTGGCAAATGCTCCTAGAAGGTGGGTAAAAGACGATAAATAGTTCAATAAATATTTATACATCTAATTTTATAATAAAATTACAAAATTGAATTAAATTTAAAATATATAGGTAATATATATATATATACTTAAAATAAATTTAAATAAAATAATTAATTATTTTAAAAAAAGCTGATTTAAAACAATAATGTCGTGTTTTCCATTTTTCATCAAAAATTGAATGTTTTCAGAAAAATACAAAAAATTCACCCAAATATAATTTTGATATTTTGGATTAAAAAATTAATTCTATTTTACCAAACTCAAATCATAGAAGTTGATTTAATTAATTTAAAATTAATTTTCTTTATCAAAACCAAAAAGAAGGTTTTTTAAAAAGTAAAAACTATCAAAAGATTAACATGTTTTTAAGTCAAATTGAAATGTTAAATTACTTATAATAATCTAAATTGTATTAAATGATAAAAATATAATCTATTTATAATTCAAAACCATTAAAATTCATAATTTAACCATTTAAATTATTTCGATTAAAAAGCTGTTCTCAATTAAAACATAGTATTTTTTACAATTCATCAAAATATAAAAGTTATCAGAAAAGTACAAAAATTTATCCAATATAAATTTTTTATGTCCCACTTAAAAATAATAATTTAATATCATTTTATTTAAAATATAAAAGTTTCATATATTAATTTTAATAAAAGGTTATCCATTAAAAGGTAGTAAAAATGCATTTTTTGAAAAACACTTATTTTATCTGAAAAAATGAATTTGTTCTTATATTATGTCTAAGAAACACATAATATGGATGTTAAAAATATATAGAGTATATATGATTTAAAATTTAGTTAGTACTATTCATAACCGCTTTTAGAATGACTAGTTTGGTAAGTTGTGGTGATCTCGAACTCGGTGTTGCGTGTAGCCAAAGCCATTGAATTACATTAATGAGAAAATTTACTATGGAATCTTGGGGTTTTACATTATAACCTCTTTAAATTAATTTCATCCTCATAATTTGAAAAAAAAAATTCAAAAATAAAAGATTAAATATAGAAATATACCTCTGTGGAAAACCCACATCATAAATTGGTTTAGTATAATTTAGTCTCAATAAGAGGGAAAACGAAGTGAAAAGTCACCACCAAATTGTGATATCAATTTGGATAAATTTTTTTGAAATTAGAGACACAAAATTTGAGGAAAAACATAAATATTTATAGAGACGGATTGAGGTCATCAGTCACCAATAAGTGTTAAATTTAGGGCCTCAGAGCCATCAGCCTATGGTGATTTAAAATATTGTCGGTTCAACAAAACATAAGGTATTAGGATAACACATTTTTGGTTTTAAGATACCTTACCTAATGTTTTAGAATTAATTTATTCATTGAATACGTCGAAACAAAAACATGATAAGTATAGTATCATCCTTCAACTAATTCCTACCAAAAACTTACATTTCACTCCAAAAGACAATAGAATTAAAAAATATTTTATTTATCATTATCGTATAGGGTTACAAAAAAATAAATTTATAATTAATTTGTTAGACTATTTAAAAATACCAAATTAAACTATCTAGGACCTAAAATAGGCTAGTGGCAGGTGATTCACCCTTGTCACCCTTCAGTAGAAGGTTCAAGTATCACGCCCTTGCCGGACACGACGGGTTGTCGCCCGACCTCCGGGTTGTCCTTTTTATAACAATAAAAAATTAATCTTAAAAAATTATTTATAATTAATAATAGAATTTAACGTAAAACATAATCCATTCCAACCTTTAAACATAACCCAAATACTTCTTTATAAAATCATAGTCCCAAATTTATAAGGAAGGTAAAGAAAAAGAAGATCTCTTTTTTCCTTGTAATAACATTTGAATACCATCCTCATGTACTCTTTTGAAACATGGTAACAACCTGAATTACCATAAAACTTTATTGATTACATTCATTCTACCTTATTCATTATAGAATACAAGATATATTCCGTATATCCAAAAAAAATATAATATTCCAACAATGATGGAATAAACAAACCATTAATCAGTTCCAAAGCAGTCAAGAATATCCAATATAATTTATCCAAATCAACCATCACTTATTTAAAAATCACTCCCTCTGTATTAGTACCATATCTTGGTTTACCTTTCCTTCAACCATGTATTTTCCCAAAAACATATCCTAAAACTGTGTCACTTTACTTGGTACTATACAATCTCAAATCTTTAATGAAATAATACAATTGTACAATCTTTATTTAATTACATATTCATATAACTAATAAATCGTTGATACAACACTCAAATGAAATAATTCTTTAATAACTACATAATAAAACTATCAATTCCTCTGCATTTTCGGTAACATCATAACTTTATTTTTATCTAATAGCATCATTTGGGGCACACTTTGATGATTTGGAAAATAATTCACGTAGTGTCCAAACTCCTTGCAGATGAGGCATTGTACATTTTATCCTTTTTCTTACCCTTAAAAACACATCCTTTTAGTATTTTGTCTCCACATTTTAAACAAATTTCCATTCCATTAAAGAAATTACCAAGGCAATTCATTTCATAATTATCACATATGGGAAAATCCTTCTCTCCACTCTTCCCTTTATCAATCATTATCTATGTCGTCATTTTCTTCTCTTGCTTCCCTTCAAAGCCATATGACTCATATAATTAATTATTTATATTATTAGAAGATGATATTATTTCATCATATGATGATAATATGTGGGATACTCTTTCCCTTCAAATTTTTGTCTTAATACAATGAAAGTTATGATCCTTCTTTATCTTTCGATCATGCGTATTGCTATAATTCTCATTCCTTCTACTACGCCCCATTTATAAATAATGGAATACCCCTGGTTAGTTTATGAATTGCAATGAATAATGCCAAACGTGTAAAGTATCTAATGTAAATTGAAAAGATTATGCATATAATATATAATAGTGAAATTTTATCTTTGAGGATGTATTCACTCCTAAATCCTTCATAATGACATGTAATGAAAATTTGAATTATCCTAAGAATATCCCTCAGGAGTGCCATAACCATGAGTGCAATAAGGCCCATTTTAATGTACCAGGTTACCCTGGATCAAGCCAGAAACTCCTTGTCATATTTTTTACTCCTAGGTTTTTCTTTTCAAGAGCTGCCTCTACCTACTCATATCCAGACAGGGATGTATTTCTTGGAAAATACATAAAAATCATACATTTCCAAAATTCTTGAATGTTATTCTATACTAATCCTCAAAGTATATCTTAGGGTAATGTTATCTAATAAGAGTTATTTCTAAATCTACCATCCATGTTTTGTACTAAACATCATCTAATACAAACTGTAAAGCCCTGACACCAGTTACCCAAAGTTGGTGCATTATTTAAAAAATTTGCATGATTATAAAGAATCAAGCACTGAAAGACTGCTCAATTTACAATTCTTGGAAAATATATTACATACAGGAACTTTACATACATGGTAGAAAATAAAGCACATCATAAATGATCCTTTGAGAATTCCATTAATCCCATTACTTAACCCAACTTATCCATCATAATAAACATCTTGGAATAATGGGAAAATAAAATATAAGAAAGCGGTGAGCTCAAATTCTTAGTAAGGGAATGAAATATAGGGGTAGATAATATAAACATTAGGCATATTGAATAATTTAAAACAAATTCTTTTACACATAATAATCATGAAAACATTAGGGCAGGAATATGAGATGAGTAAATAATTCCATAATAAAATATAGTAATGGGTATGCGACTAGTTGAATAACCACATGAACCATTAATAATATCTTCCTAAAAAGGGAATGTATAATGCCAGACATTCTGAATTTTTTTTTCAAGGCGTCATCCAAGACGTCTAAAAATGATTAAGGCCTCAGCCGAAGCCATATATCAAAATTTGGAAAGGCCTCGACCAATTCCAAATCTAATTATCTCATTAAACCTACCGATTCACTGAGCAGCAATTGGGGGCTCCACCCATCCCTTAATATGTCCAATACATTTCTCATATGAAAAGGTTGAAAATAACATAAAATATTCGTATTTAAAGTAGCATATGAAATGTCGATACTTTAACCATAAACAATGAATGGAATAAAAATAACACATACACATTCAAATATATCACAAAACCTTTATTACAATATTGATTATTTGTATCATAATAAATCAACCTCGATCAAGAATAATATCCCATAAATGATGTTGACATAGTTGAAAATTATCCGTAAAAATCTTTGAGTGAAATATACATTAATAATGTAATCATATAAATGTCGCATAATTTATAAAAGAAGTCATTTAAAAGATATTTTTGAATGAAAGTCTTGCATACCACATTGAAATTGTTGAAAGGAATTAGAATTTTAAAACATTCGTGTCAATATAAATAATTCCTTAAAACCATTTAAAAAACATGGACATTAATGAGAATGGTTTAGAAGAATAAATATTAAAAACATTTAAAATGATGTTTTAGTCAAAAATTCCTTTAAAATTAATCCCTTTGAAATTTTTAAGGAAATATAGACATGGATAATAAATATTTCCATGTAGATACTTACGTAAAAACAACCTCAGATAATAAAGATATTATGAAATTAACATTTACCTTACACTTTCCTATGGTCGAGGGAATGTTTAACCTCTTATATAATGACCATAGTATGTTTTTGAATTATACAACAACCATATTAATATTTATTATATCATTCATGATTAATTTATGACATTATAATACCCATTCAATAATTATTTTCATGTTAAATTAACATTTCGGGTAACAATAACTTTTTTATAGTACGCATTTTAACTTGTTAGTCTTGATCGTATAATTTTGATCATGATTTAAATACTTCCAGAATATAATAAATGATTAATAAATCATATATATTTATAATATAAATATGTATAACAGATAGATATATGAAATGGAAAATGCTGTTTAAGGAGACGGTAGGCCGTACGTACGCATAAACGTGGTTTCTGTTTTCATATCGTATTGAATGGATGTTAGTGAATAAGATATATGTAAGTACATACATGAACACACACACACACACATATATATATATATTAATTAGAATTATTATTTCATATATTAAATACTTATTAATAATATATATTTTTATATTCATCGTTGAATGGTGAATGTGGAAATGAATCAAATCACGTCGTAGAGACAGTAATCAATATGTACGCACATGTGACAATATCATTGTATTGATGGTGAAATCGTATGTAATTGGATGTTATATCATATATATATAATGATTAACAAGTTATATTTATTATTAAATTATTTATACTCATTATCATAACATCCAAATAATAAAGTGTTTGAATAACAAACTATACCACGACGTGAATACTGTACGTCCTACGTACCCACGTATGTTGACTTTGTCATTTATTGAATGGATAGAATAAATAATATGGTTTTACCATATTTATAATAAAATCAAAACATATATGAGGTACTAGATTTATTATTTTGGTATTGAAATAGCTAAGAAAGAGGAAGTGGAAGAATATAAGAACTTGAAAGAGGGTGGTAATATTATTACCTCTTCTTAAGGAGTTTCTTTTTGAGTTGATCAAAAGGGCTTATTATGTTGGATTTATGATCAAATTAAGGACACTAGGTTGATGTGGGGGATGTTGGGAGGATATTTGGGTAGTGGTTGGCTGAGAAAAATTGCATTGGATGGGTGATTTTGAGAGAAGAGGAAGTGCCCTTTTATAAGAGGGGTGAAGGTCACTTTAGGAAAAGATTAAAATATTAATTTATTATACAATCATATTCAGTTTATAATGGCTCACAATTAATTTATTTCGATCCTTAGGAGGTTATGGGTCTACATTCACTCAACCAATAGGTTTTAAACAATATTAGGTTACCATTTTAACCATATAGTTTAGATTTAACTCCTAGTTAAGTTGTTTAACTTTTACCATGTCTTCTTGTATTATTACAATATATGGTTCATAAAATTACTCTAAAATTCCAAGAAAACCTCATGTGGTTATTTAATGACATATATAATTTTATTTAATCCCTTTTTCCAAACCTCATATTTTTAGGAATATTATATCAAATTATTAGATAGTATTTGTTCTAATTGTTAATTTATGTCAATTTTAACAATATATAGTTTTTGGTTTTTTTGAAACTTATCACAACTTGATTACTTAGAAAAAAAGACACTAAATCAACCCTAACTTGTCATATTCACCTAAAAATTCGTGGATGTCCTAAAAATGTTGAAATGATATTTATTTTAATATTTATAATAGCATTTATTTGATTCTTTCATTAATAAGCTAATTTCTGCATCCTCAGTGTGTCATCAATAAATTTAATTATATATAGTCTAAAAATTATAAATAAAATAAAATTATATATTTAATATTTTTATCTTTCTATTGAAACTTTATAGTCAAATTTATCTTATGTGTAACCCTATATTAAAAATGGTTTAGTTATTAAACATTGAATTTAACACATTTAACTATTCTTTAAATAAAATAAAAATAAATGTCCTAATATAATTCAAGTTGACCTAAAGGATCCTATTTTAATTTTATGGTTTTTTGGTCGAAATATCCTTATTCAATAGAATTAGTAAATGTGTTGGGGTAATTATAATATCATTTTTACATTTAATTACCCTATTTAATTTTAACCGTGGAAAATTAAAGTCAAAAGTTACTATTTACCAAAAATTATTTTCATCTTATTAAACCACATTTTATTTACTGATATCAACCGTTTCTGTTGGAGTTTTTAAATTCAACTCAAAGAAGTGGTAAAATTATGTTTTATTCAAATTTTCAAGTGCTCCAAGAAGTTGGGTAAAAGATGGTAAAAAGTTCAATAAAACTTTATACATCAAATTTTGTTATAAAATGACTTCAATGAATTAAATTGAACTTATATAGGTATTATATATCTATTTTGACATAAAATAAATTTAAATAAAATTTTTGTTTTAAATAATAATGCAGTGTTTTTCAATATTCATAAAAAATTGAATGTTTTCAGAAAAATACCAAAAATTTACCCTAATCTAATTTTGATATTACTAATTCATAAATGAATTCTGTTATAAAAATTGAAAACATAGATGTTGTATTAATTAATTTAAAATTAATTTCCATTGTCAAAACTAAAAAGTTGGTTTTTAAAAAAGAAAAAACTATCAAAATATTGACATGTGTTTATGTCAAATTTAAATGTGAAATTACTTATAAAGACCAATATTTTATTAAATGATAAAAATATAATCTAATTATACTTAAAAACCATTCAAATACAAAATATAACACTATAAATTATTTCAATTTAATTTTTTTTCAATTAAAACATATTATTTTTTACTATTAATCAAAATATGAATGTTATCAGAAAGGTACCAAAAATTTATCCAAACTAAATTTTTATGTCTCTCTTACAATGAAGAATTTAATTTCATTAAATTAAATATATTAAAGTCACAAATATTGATTTTAAAAAAATGATCGCCAACAAATGGTGGTGAAATTTTATTTTTTGAAAAATACTTCTTTTGTCTGAAAAAATGAATTTGTTCTTATATTATGTATTGGAAACACATAATATGTTTTATAAAATTATATAGACTTTATAAGATTCAAAATTCATTTAATACTATTTATATCCGCTTTTTGAACGACTTGTTTTCTATGTTATAGTGTGCTCGAACTTAGTGTTACATGTAGCGCAAGTTGTTGAACTACATAAATGAGATAACATACTATGAAATCTTAGGGTGTTGTATTATGACACATATAAGAAACTTCTTTCTCACCTTGCAACTGAATTTCTCATAAGACAATTCCATTGGTATAAAAATACACTACATATCCCACTTTTTCATTAGGAATATTCATGATCAGATTTGTTTTAAACACCTGCTTTAAATCCATGAAGAATTCATCACATTGATATTTCTATTTATAAATTAATCCCTTATGGGCCAATGCGGTCATATGCATAACCATGTGGGGAACATTGTAAATGAACATTGTGTACTACACAACCAACAAAAAAATAATTTTTTGAATACATTCATTAGTATTTACCTATAAATTACAACATAAACCTTCTCAAAATCAAGTTATATTCCCTATTGAGAAACCACATATCCATGTAAATGTACCTCATATATCAAAAATTGAATCTTAATGAACTTTGAGTAAAGAAGATGATATCAAAGATTAACTAGTATGCTATTATAGTTTCTAAAATGTTATAATTGACTAATGGGATATAAAATATTTTTATCAAGGATTATAATACTAAAAGATTCAATTCATTGGTGAAATGTATTTTTTCATGGGATAAATGAAGAAATCTGGAGAATCTGTTATCCCAAATTGTATAATTTTATTAGCATACAAATCATTTCTTAGAATAAAAAACAGATTATATTTTTTTACACTATGATATTAAGAGGATTGTACTTTATTAAAATATCAATCACTAAAATCCACAAGGCCTCCCTCATTTGATAAAAAATGTTAATTTTTGGAAATGGGTTAATATTATTCACTGTGATCATAATTGACATATTTTTGTCCAAACATAGGGAAAGACTAACATCCAAATTTTTAAAAAAATTTATTAATTTCTAGGGGATTTGTTTGTTCTCATTAATTCTATAACATCACGATCATCTAGTTTTTTCCGGAATCATAAAAGTATCGATCTTGATCATTAGATTATATGATTTTTCAATGATGTTAAAAATCCACTCAAGGACCTATAACCAATCTTCCATTCCCTATGGAAATCCAATGACCAACTAAAATAAGAGATGGGGGAGCTAAAAGTCATGATAATAATTGACTATAATTGGCCCTTTAATGTGTTCTCTATAACCCTAAACATGATCTAGTGTAAGGATACCAAACTAACTCGATTATATTTCTCCCATAATAGAAAAAATTAGGTGGCATGGTTTTTTTATCCTACTATACGATATGGGGTGTACCTGGTTCCTCATGTCATCTGCGAGGGGGTAATATCTCCAATTACATAATAATACAATGATAAATCCAAAATCTTATACATGTAATTCACAAAAAGACTCAGACACATGAACGTGTGAACAACATTGGTAATAATTTAAGGATACATAAAACAAAAAAACTCAAAACTCAAATTAACAATCCAAAAATGAAGACAAGATTTAATTAACTATATGTTATCTATATCAACACATCTAATGCCAATCATATAATATAGAAATATAAAATTAAATAATAAAAGTAATAATACACTACATCACATATCATAATTTCTGTATCCATTTAATTATATGGATCAAAATAATAGATGAAATATGTATATAGATTATGATCCTACATTCCTATTCATAATGCATGAAAAAACACAAGATCCCATAAATCAAAAAACCACCGTCATGTTTGTCACTATAGTTAAATTTAATCAATGTTAACATCAACCACAAGAGCATAAAACCCAATTTTTAGGAAAATAGAGGATAAAAAATAGTGATGTCCACACATTGACATGGTTCCTATAACGACCCATACTTTACATACATTTTTAATACTTTAAAATTGAAGAACACTTATTACAACATATGACAAAACCACAAAGGACCGTATAGGTATAATGTCTTTATAAACTGGGAAACATAAACAACTGGTTCATAAATCTTCTACAGTGTCTCCCATTTATTTCATCATATCTAGGGTCCCTTTTAGCATATTATACTTAATATCCATCTTCCTGACCTGGGGAAAAGAAAACATAAAAGGGTGAGTTCAAATGCTCAGAAAGGGAAAATAAAGGAAATAAAAATCATATCATATCTTTTTGAAAATCATAACCTACAAAAGAGATCATAATATCTTAACATGGAATAAATCATGGAAGTGAAAATGAGATCCCAATAATCATAACATAAAACTGGAAACCTTGTGGCATGCACACATAATCATGGAAAATCATTTCTTGTTAGTCATGAGTCATTGCCAAGACTATCTTAGCGGACAAAGTCCATTTTTGAACCGAGTTCACTCCTCGTTTCAGTCCTGTGTCACTGAACCGAAATAACCTTCCATTCCAGCCATGTCTATCTCATGAGATATAATTCTTCACCCAATGCATTGGAGGGAGATATAGGTCCCACCCATCTTATAATGAATCCTTTCTTATGTGTGCCACATAATCATAAATCATACATCATCGCATAACACATGTAACAAAAATGGGATTCTTGAAACATCATGACATAATAAAACAAATCATATAAGTTAAATGACTTCATAAAAATAATTCCCTCACAACATAATCAAATCAATGTAATAATAGGGATAAAAACAGAACCCTTTATTATCTTAGATGGAAAATAATTTTGATAAAACACTTGAACTCCATTCTTGAGGAAAATATCCTTTCTTCTTCAAAAACACTTTTCTTTTTTTAACATGTCATACAATTATAAACTAAAAGAAGTTGATTAAAAATAAACTTGAAAACTTGTAAAGGAAACTTCTTGGAAATAATGTTTTAAAAATCCATTCATGCCGTATAAGTTAAAAAAACATTCTTCATACTTTTGTCGGAAAAATTCAAAAAGTACCTCATACGAAAAACGACAAAAGATTCCTTTCATATCTTTTACTAAAAACTCACCAAAGGGTAAAATAGGTTTTAAACAATTTTATGTGGATGGAAATAATATTACATATTAAGGGAACATGGATGTGGATGATAAAATACACCCCAGTAAATACCAACGTATAAGCAATCTCGGATAAAAATGAGATTGTGATATTTCCCTTATCTTAGGTCCGATTTGCTTTGTACGTGTTCGAAGCTCCTTTATAATGGTTTAAATAATGTTATTGACTTATTCCAGAATCATACATATTGATATTATATCATATATGGTCATATTCTTAGCTTCTTATTAGTAATATTTCATTGTTACTTGTTACTCGAGTCTTTATTGTCTTTTGTTCTTATGCATGTTTTGCTGAATAAATTCTTATTATTCTTTTAAAGATATAGATACCTTATATCCAGAATGGTATTAATGTAACATATAAAATATTTATTCATTCAATTCATTTATATAATTACTATGTAATGATGATCATGTAGAACGAGTCTCATCACATTGTGGAGACGGTATTCCGTACGTACGCACGAGCGATGATATAGTTCCCATGGTCGTGGAATTGTATTTAAGTGTATTTATACTATTTCAATTTCAATATCACTGTATAATAATCATATATAGTTACTCATTACACCATTATACCCATCCTTTTAAGGTGATGGTGGAAAATAGATTACACCACGGCGTGGAGACGGTATTCCATACGTACGCACGCACGATGATTTCATTTTTCCGTTGGATGGATAGAAGGTGAATTAGGGTTGTTTCATATTTATAATAACATATCAGTATGTAAGTAATACTTATGTTATTAATTTATCATGAAACAACTAAATAAGAATAAGTTTAAGAAGAAAGAAATTGAAAAGATTGGTAATGGATATTACCTCTTCTTTGAAACGCCTCTTTGAATCCTCCACTTACGGAACTAAGATTGGTGTTTGAAGAAGACCAGGACCTCTAGGATTATTCTAGGGAAGTGGAGAGGAGAAAATGGCAGGGGTTGGCCGAGCATGAGTTCTCAAATTGGTGTGAGGAGGAGGGGGAGGAGGTTCCCTTTTATAAGGGAGGAGAGGGGCACCTTAGGAATATCTCAAAATATTATTTTATATTAAAGTCAAAATCAGTTTATAATGGTTCCAAAGGTTCTTATTTATAATCTAATGTGGGGATGGGTCGAAATCATATCATCCAATAGGATTTAGACAAGTTTAGGTTATTATTTTAACCTTATCAATTAGATTTAACTCTAAGTTAAATAATTTAACTTTTACCGTGTCTTTTTGTTTTCTTACACTATATGGTTAATACACTAACTATATCATGCCAAAAGAACCCCAAATTGTTTATTAATAATATATATATCCTTATCTAAGTCATTTTACCGAACCTTAGATTTTTAGGAATACAATAACAATTAATAAAATAATATTTGATTTCAAAACTATTTTGTGTCAATTTTGACACTATTTGATATATGATTTTTGTGAAAGTCATAACAGAATTATATGCTCAAACCAAGTTGATTAAATCAACACTAATATATCACAGTAACCTAGAAAATTAGTGGAATTCATAAAAAGTCTCCAATTACATTTATTTGGGCATTTATAACATCAATTATGTTAACATTTCCTTAAAAGGGTAATTACTGCATCATCTTTGTGTCATAAATAAATTAATTTATTTAAAGTCTAAAAATTGTAAATAAAATATCATTATGTAGGAAATATTTTTAGATTTCTAATTAATATTTATAATAGAATTTATCGTATGTATAAACCCATATTAAAAATGTTTTAGTTATTAAACATTGATTTTAACTATTTTAACTATTCATTAAATAAAATAATATTAAATGTCATAATCTAATCCAAGTGGACCTAAATGGTAATATTATATTTATAAGGTTGTTTTGGTCGAATTACACTTATCCAATAGAATTAGGACATGTGTTAGGGTAATTGTAATATCATATTTACCCTTAGTTACCCTATTTACTATTAACCGCGGTAAAAAAAGTAAAAAGTTACTATTCACCAAAAAAAATTATTTTTATCTCATTGAACAACATTTTACTTACTGATATCAACCGTGTCAATCGTATTTTTGAAATTCCATTCACAGAAGCAGTAAAATTATGTTTTATGCAAAATTCAGTTTTTAACCTACCACTTAGTGGTTTCACTATTCATCAAAAATTGAAAGTTTTCAGAAAAATACCAAAATTTCACCCTAGGCTAATTTCGGTATTCCAAATCCAAAAATGAAGTCCATTTTGAAAAATGAAATTTATAAAATTTCAAAAGGTGGTTATTACTATTCATAACGGCTAGTTTTAATATTATTTTAATAGCATATCGTTGTTTAGTGAAACTCAGTATTGCGTACGACGCAAGCTATCGAGGAAGGTCGCGATTGCGTGTAAAGTAAGACAAGCTAGTGTGTAGTGAAAGATTCCTTTGATGATATATAAAAACAAAATATTACTCATAAAAATCTCAGGTGTTACATTCTACCCCCCTTAAAAAGAATTTCTCCCTCAAAATTCGTCACTTTGTAACAAACAGATGAGGATACTTCTCCCTCATCATATCCTCAAGCTCCCATGTAGCTTCTTCAAGTTGGTGGTTCTTCCATAAAACATTCACCAATCGAGTGGTCTTGTTTCGTAGGACTTTTTCGCTATGATCCAGAATCTCTATCGGTTGTTCTTCATAAGAAAGATCTTGCTCCAGCGGTACAGCTTCTGAGCTGAGTACATGTGAAGGATCAGGTATGTACTTTCTCAGGAGAGATACATGGAACATATCGTGAACTTGAGAGAGATTCGGTGGAAGCGCCAATCAGTAAGCAACCTTTCCAAAACGGTCCAGTATTTCAAAAGGACCGATATATCTAGGGCTCAACTTCCCCTTCTTTACAAATCTCATAACCTTATTCCAGGGAGATATTCGTAAGAACACTTTATCACCCACTTCAAACTCTAGGTCTTTTCTTCGGTTGTCGGCATAACTTTTCTGTCGACTCTGAGCTGCTCTTATGTGTTGTTGAATAGATCTGACCTTTTCTGCCATTTCATCAACGAGATCAGGTCCTAATATCTTTCTTTCCCCAACTTCATCCCAGCAAGTTGGAGTCCTGCATTTCTTTCCATAGAGAGCTTCATAAGGAGCCATCTGAATACTAGAGTGCAAGATATTGTTATAAGAAAATTCCACCAAAGGTAGGTTTTGATCCCAACCTCCTTTGAAATCCATAGAGCAAGCTTTCAACATATCTTCTAGGGTTTGAATTGTTCTCTCAGACTGACCCTCTGTCGGAGGATGATAAGCAGTGCTGAAACTCAACTCTGTATCCAGAGATGTTGAAGACTTCACCAGAACTTCGTGGTAAATCTCGGATCCCGATCAGATATAATATAAAGTGGTACTCAATGAAATCTTACCACTTCCTTTCCATATATCCTGGAAAGCTGATCTAGATAGAAATCCTCTTTAATAGAAATGAAGTGTGCAGACTTTGTAAGACGATCAACTATGACCCAGATAGCATTATTGCCTTTGGATGTTTTAGGAAGTCCTGTGACAAAGTCCATAGTGATGTTTTCCCATTTCCATTCGGGTATGGGTAATGGATGTAACATCCCCTAAGACTTCTGTCTCTCAGCTTTAACTTATTGACAAACCAAGCATCGAGAGACATATTCGGCAACATCTCTTTTCATGCCATCCCAGCAGAAGTACTCTTTCAGGTCCCTATACATCTTCGTGCTTCCAGGATGAATAGAGAATTATGAACTATGAGCCTCATCCAGCAACTCCTTCTTTAATTCGGGGATGGGAGGAACACAAACCTGATTACTGAACTTTATTATCCCATCACAATCAAGGTTGAATTCAGGAACATTTATCTCCTTCTTTTGTAACTCTACATATTCTTTCTGTGCCTCTTTAATCTTCACATGTATAGATGGTTGAACATTCATTTGAGAAAGATAAGATTTTCCCCTTCCATTATAATTCCAAGATCCATCCTTTGTAAATCCATAAATATTGGATCTTTTGTGATCCTCATCATGGATAAACTAGAATGGTCTTGTCAACTTAATGCATCTGCCACATTGTTTGCTTTCCCAGGGTGGTAATGGATTGAGCAGTCACAATCCTTAAATAGCTCCAATCATCTTCTTTGACGCATATTCAGCTCCTTTTGTGTGAAAATATACTTTAAACTTTTATGATCAGTATAAATATCACACCTTTCACCATAAAGGTAATGCCTCCAAATCTTTAATGCAAAGATTACCGCAGCCAACTCCAAATCATGTGTTGGGTAATTTTGCTCATGGATTTTCAACTGTCGTGAGGCATAAGCTATCACCATATCATTTTGCATAAGAACACACCCCAATCCCTTCTTTGATGCATCACTGTAGATCTCAAACCTTTCTCCACTACAAGGCAGTGTGAGCACAGGTGCACTGGATAACCTTCTTTTCAACTCCTTGAAATTCTCTTCACATTCCTCTGTCCAAACAAACTTAACTCCTTTTCGAGTCAACTTGGTGAGTGGATTAGATAATCGTGAAAAATCTTTTAAAAAACGTCGATAATATACAGCCAAACCAAGAAAACTTCGGATCTCAATTAATTTTGTTGGTCTCGACCATCTTTCGATAACCTCTGTTTTTGCTGGATCCACAGATATCCCCTCTTTTGAGATTATGTGACCCAAAAATGAAACTTTTTGAAACTAAAATTCACACTTGGTAAATTTGGCATAAAGCTTCTCCTTTCTCAGGGTCTTCAGTATAATTCTCAAGTGATCTTCATGCTCTTCGTTGGTCTTTGAATAGACAAGAATATCGTCTATAAAGACTACCAAAAATTGATCAAGATAGTCTTTAAAGACTCTATTCATTAGATCCATGAAGATAGCAGGGGCATTAGTAAGACCAAATGGCATCACTATAAATTCATAGTGTCCATACCTTGTACGGAAAGCCGTCTTCGGTATATCCTCCCTTTTGACCCTTAATTGATGATACCATGAACGAAGATCAATCTTGGAAAAGTATTGAGCTCCGCGTAGTTGGTCAAATAATCATCAATGCGTGGGAGAGGATATTTGTTCTTGATAGTGATCTTGTTAAGTTCTCGATAATCAATGCAGAGTCTCATTGATCCATCTTTATTCTTAACAAATAGAATAGGTGCTCCCCAAGGTGACGCACTAGGGCGTATGAATCCCTTATCAAGATTCTCTTGGAGTTGCAACTTCAATTCCTGCAACTCAATTGGGGCCATTCTATAAGGTGTCTTTGAAATAGGCAAAGCACCCGGTACGAGTTCTATTGAAAACTCAACTTCACGATTTGGTTGAAGACCCGTTAATTCCTACGGAAAGACATCATCAAACTCCCGTACGATGGGAATATTCTCAATCGTGAGTTTCTCACCAACCATTTGAGATAAATAACCTTCATTTAGTGGAATCAAGACCCATAAGATGGAAGGAATTTCCACTGGAAGGTTATATTCATCCTTGCATCGATAGACGATCGTAGATTGATATGGAATATGAAATGTGACTTCCCTTCATTGGAAATTGATATGAGCTCCACGTAGAGAAAGCCAATCCATGCCATGAATCACATCAAATTCCACTATAGGAAGGATCACAAGATTTGCAGGAAGCACTTTCCCACAAACTTCAATCGGAGAAGAATTATAAACTTTTGAGGCAACTGTTGTGCCATTAGGTGTTGTCATAGCTAACTCAACATCTAATTGTTGAGGTAATACGGTGATACCCTTAGAAAATTCTTTAGAAATAAAAGAGTGAGTGGATCCATAATCAAATAAAACATTTGCTACTTTAGAGTGGATGGTAAGTGTACCTTTCACCACTTCGTTATCATACTCCATATCGCTGATAGAAATTGCATGTGTCTTTCCTTTGTCTTTAGCCTTATGATTTTGTTGACATCGACCATCATCATCAACCCTTGGATTTGGGCATTGATTGGCATAATGACCCATCTCCTTGTACTTGAAACATTGAAGTGTAGTAGGTTCATTCTGTGTATCCCTTCCTTTGTTTGCATCATTAGACATCTTCTTCCCATTATTGCGGCATTCAAAAGCCCGATGAACTTCCTTTCCACATTTGAAACATTTACTTGTCCCTTTAAGAAAACTCCCTCCATGTTTCTTTCCACACTTTGAGCATAAGGGAAAGCTCATCTTCTTTTCAGTGTGCTCTTTAGATTTTCCTTTGAATTCCATTTTCCTCTTCTTATCAAACCCATATGACTGATGGGTTACTCCAATCTCCATCTCGACGTTGAGAGCACATCGAACGATTTCCTCATAGCTATTGAAGTCCCTTATGGCTAACGCCCTTCGAAGACTTGGTTTTAAACCACTAAAGAATCGATCGATCTTACTCTCAGGTTGGATAATAATACCAGAAGTGTACCTTGCATGTCTTGTAAAATTTGCTTTATAGGTACCAACAGATTCATCATCCCTTTTCTTCAGTTCAAGAAACTATTTCTCCATCTTTGTTTGGAGAATACGAGGGAAGTACTTATTGAAAAATATGTTCTTGAACTCGTCCCATTCCATGGACTCAATTTCATCCCTTTGCCTCGTATTCTTAGTAATATTCCACCATTGATCAGCATCACCTTCCAAACTATACACCGCTAAGACGACTTTATCATGTTCAGAACATTGAAGAACTGAAAATATATTTTCTGTGGTACTAATCCATTGTTCAGCAACTAATGGATCAGTAGACCCGCTGAGAGAAGGTGGACGCTGCCTCATGAAGGTTTCAACAGAATGTTGCTCCTTTCTTTGCTCGTTTGGAAGTCCTGCATGATTCATAGCTTGAGAAAGTTGTGTGAGCATGGCTACAAGATTTTTCATTCCAACTCCCATATCGTTTGGTTGCTCAGGGGGACAATCATTGCATTGCCCATCGCATTCCGCATTAACACGGTTCCTTCGGGTTCCAGCCATTGGCTAAAACAAAGAAGAATAGTGTGAGCAACAGTAATTATAATAGGAAAACCACATAATTCAAGAATAAAATTTTTATGCTTAAGGTATTATCCTAGGTTATTCATGGCCATTTCTAAAACACTAAGATTGTGTTCTATGCTTAGACTTTTCCTTAGGGTTCTTACTAAGGCTTCCACATCCTAGTTTCCAAAGGATTACTATACCTTTCCTCTGATACCAACTATAACGACCCATAATTTACATAGATTGTTAATACTTCAAAATTGAAGCACACTTATTACAACATATGACAAAACCACAAAGGACCGTATAGGTATAGTGTCTTTAAAAACTGGGAAACATAAACAACTGGTTCATAAATCTTCTATAGTGTCTCCCATTTATTTCATCATATCTAGGGTCCCTTTTAGCATATTCCACTTAATATCCATCTTCCTGACCTGGGGAAAAGAAAACATAAAAGGGTGAGCTCAAATGCTCAGCAAGGGCAAATAAAGGAAATAAAAATCATATCATATCTTTTTGAAAATCATAACCTACTAAAGAGATCATAATATCTTAACATGGACTAAATCATAGAAGTGAAAATGAGATCCCCACAATCATAACATAAAACATGAAACCTTGTGGAATGCACACATAATCATGGAAAATCATTTCTTGTTAGTCATGACTCATTTCCAAGACTATCTTAGCGGACAAAGTCCATTTCTGAACCAAGTTCACTACTCGTTTCAGTCCTGTATCACTGAACCGAAATAACCTTCCATTCCAGCCATGTCTATCTCATGAGATATAAATCTTTACCCAATGCATTGGAAGGAGATATAGGTCCCACCCATCTTATAATGAATCCTTTCTTATGTGTGCCACATAATCATAAATCATACATCATCGCATAACACATGTAACAAAAATGGGATTCTTGAAACATCATGACATCATAAAACAAATCATATAAGGTAAATGACTTCATAAAAATAGTTCCCTCACAACATAATAAAATCAATGTAATAATAGGGATAAAAACAGAACCCTTTATTATCTTAGATGGAAAATAATTTTGATAAAACACTTGAACTCCATTCTTGAGAAAAATATCCTTTCTTCTTCAAAAACACTTTTCTTTTCTTAAAATGTCATACAATTATAAACTAAAAGAAGTTGATTAAAAATAAACTTGAAAACTTATAATGTAAGCTTCTTGGAAATAATGTTTTAAAAATACATTCATGTCATATAAGTTAAAAAAACATTCGTCGTACTTTTGTCGGAAAAATTCAAAAAATACCTCGTACGAAAAACGACAAAAGATTCCTTTCATATCATTTACTAAAAACTAACCAAAGGGTAAAATATGTTTTAAACAATTATAGGTGGATGGATATAATATTACATATTAAGGTAACATGGATGTGGATGATAAAATACACCCCAGTAAATACCAACGTATAAGCAATCTCGGATAAAAATGAGATTGTGATATTTCCCTTACCTTAGGTCCGATTTGATTTGTACGTGTCCGAAGCTCCTGTATAATGGTTTAAATAATGTTATTGACTTATTCCAGAATCATACATATTGATATGATATCATATATGCTCATATTATTAGCTTTTTAATAGTAATATTTCATTGTTACTTGTTACTCGGGTCTTTATTGTCTTTTGTTCTTTTGCGTGTTTTGCTGAATAAATTCTTATTCTTATTTTATGATTATAGATACCTTATATCCATAATGGTATTAGTGTAACATATATCATATTTATTAATTCAATTCATTTATATAATTACTATGTAATGATGATCATGTAGAACAAGTCGCATCACATCGTGGAGACGGTATTCCGTACGTACGCATGAGCGATGATATTGTTCCCATGATCGTGGAATTGTATTTAAGTGTATTTATACTATTTAACTATCAATATAACTTTATAATAATAATATATAGTTACTCATTACAACATTATACCCATCCTTGAAAGGTGATGGTGGAAAATAGATTACACCACGGCGTGGAGACGGTATTCTGTACGTACGCACGCGCGGTGATTTCATTTTTCCGTAGGATGGATAGAAGGTGAATTAGGGTTGTTTAATATTTATAATTACATATAAGTATGTAAGTAATACTAGTGTTATTACTTTATCATGAAACAACTAAATAAGAAGAAGTTGAAGAAGAGAGAAATTGAAAAGATCGGTAATGGATATTACCTCTTCTTTGAAACGCCTCTTTGAATCCTCCACTTAGGGAACTAAGATTGGTCTTTGAAGAAGAACAGGACCTCTAGGATTATTCTAGGGAAGTGGAGAGGATAAAATGGCAGGGGTTGGCCGAGCTTGAGTGTTCAAATTGGTGTGAGGAGGAGGGGGAGGAGGTGCCCTTTTATAAGGGAGGAGAGGGTCACCTTAGGAATATCTCAAAATATTATTTTATATTAAAGTCAAAATCGGTTTATAATGGTTCCAAAGGGTCTTATTTTGAAGCTAAAGTGGGGATGGGTAGAAATCCTATCAACCAATAGTATTTAGACAAGTTTAGGTTATTATTTTAACCTTATCAATTAGATTTAACTCTATGATAAATAATTTAACTTTTACCGTGTCTTTTTGTTTTCTTACACTATATGGTTAATACACTTACTATGACATGCCAAAAGAACCCCAAATTGTTTATTATTAATATATATATCCTTATCTAAGTTATTTGGCCGAACCTTAGATTTTTAGGAATAAAATAACAATTAATAATATAATATTTTATTTAAAAACTATTTTATGTCAATTTTGACACTATTTGATATATGATTTTTCTGAAAGTCATAACTGAATTATATGTTCTAACCATGTTGATTAAATCAACATTAATATATCATAGTAACCTAGAAAATTAGTGTAATTCATAAAAAGTCTCAAATTACTTTTATTTGGGCATTTATAACATCAATTATGTTAACATTTCCTTAAAAGGGTAATTACTGCATAATCGTTGTGTCATAAATAAATTAATTTATTTAAAGTCTAAAAATTATAAATAAAATATCATTATGTAGGAAAATGTTTTTATATTTCTAATGAATATTTATAATCGAATTTATCTTATGTATAAACCCATATTAAAAATGTTTTAGTTATTAAAAATTGATTTTAACTATTTTAACTATTCATTAAATAAAATAATATTAAATGTCATAATCTAATCCAAGTGGACCTAAATGGTCATATTATATTTATAAGGTTGTTTTTGGTCGAATTAAACTTATCCAATAGAATTAGGACATGTGTTAGGGTAATAGTAATATCATATTTACCCTTAGTTACCATATTTACTATTAACCGCGGTTAAAAAAGTAAAAAGTTACTATTCACCAAAAAAATTATTTTTTTCTCATTGAACAACATTTTACTTATTGATATCAACCGTGTCAGTCGGATTTTTTAAATTCCATTCATAGAAGCGGTAAAATTATTTTTTTTGCAAAATTCAGTTTTTAACCTACCACTTAGTGGTTTCACTATTCATCAAAAATTGAAAGTTTTCAGAAAAATACCCAAATTTCACCCTAGGCTAATTTCGGTATTCCGAATCCAAAAAATGAAGTCCATTTTGAAAAAAAAAATTTAAAAAATTTCAAAAAGTGGTTATTACTATTCATAACGGCTAGTTTTAATAATATTTTAATAGCATATCGTTGTTTAGTGAATCTCAGTATTGCGTACGACGCAAGCTATCGAGGAAGGTCACGATTGCGTGTAAAGTAAGCCAAGCTAGTGTGTAGTGAAATATTCCTTTGATGATATATAAAAACAAAATATTACTCATAAAAATCTCAGGTGTTACAGTTCCCATGAACGAGTCCAAAACATCTCAAATTGTGTCCACCATGTCCCAAATCTATGAAAATAAAATAAAATGTTAATATACTTTGTGATCTATTAGCTTATTGTAAAGCATATATATGAACCATTGAGTATGTGTTAGAGCATCACATTACATTTATTGTGACTCCCCATTATACATAGGTTTCCCATTAGTTGTGAGGTCCTATTGAGCATATTGGGATGACTATTCCATAAGTACCTATTAACCATAAATGTATAATAACGGAAGAAAGAATACATAAACATATATATGAATAAATCAATAATTATCAATGTATCTGGGTGTGAAATCCCACCCCATTAAATATCAATATGAAATGATAGTTAAAAAAACTGAAAAAATCAATTATGAGGTAATTATATTAAATAAAATTAGTCATATATATCTCTTTCGAATTACTTTTATCAAAAAAGTTATCCCCATATTAAACCTTCTCAACTATCCATTATAGGACCTTTACCCTTAATCCGATAGGTAGTCATAAAATATATCAATTAACCAAATTTAATATTCATTGTTTGAGTAAATTAATTAGTAATAAATCACCAAAGAATCATCAAATATTAAAATAAAAGTTATTGGAAATTTCTATATCAATAAATAGATCTAATAATAAAAATTATCTTACATAAATAAACCATATATTTCAGGTCCTCAAAGACTGGATCAACCTTCTTTGTAACCATACTTTAAAGACCATAAATATACGACATGACTCATACACCATGACAGGATATCAAAAGAACAGGTGTGAAACTTCCATTTGGTTTAGATTGGCCAAGTATATGCTGCACAGTCTCAAACACTTCCCGGACTTGGTACTGTCTAAAAGGATTAACCTGAACTCTAAACTGTAGATGAAAAAAAACACAGAGGATATAATATACCAATGGAATAATAAAATAACACCATATCATAAATCACTCATAAGTGATAATAATAAAATTTATAGAACTTATCCTGAAAATGGGAACAAACGTGTGATAAATCATTAAAACTTGTCTCATGGTGATATAAAAACATTCCAAATTTCAAACTAGGAACCCACGATTAACAAGATATTAATTCTAAATATTCCTAAATAAATATTTTTATTTCAAAATCAAGGATTCCTTGGGAATTATCCCTTAAATAACACTTATTATTTACTCAGTTCAACATGCTCCTCAAGGATTCCAAAAAAGTGTCTCACATTATATTTCTTATAATAGAAATAAAAAACCACATGTGAATATTGTTTATATATCTTGAATAATCTCTGAAACTACCATTTAAACCATATCATGTGCTAATTATTTCACTATAATTAAATATTTATAAACCACCTGTGCTTATATGGAATCACATTATATTAATATGAAATAAGAATATTATAATTGTTTAATACTATTCAATTGTAATACTGATATATTACCACTTAATAATTCTCTATTATTTTTCTAGTATCATAAGAAGATTAAATTTCAAAATTTAGCATGAAATGGATACTTGGAAAATGCCACATTAAAATGTTGCACTTTGGAATATGGAAGAGGTCGATAGTGTCATCCCATGATTATAATCCAAAATAATAACATAAATTAATCAAAGAAGACGTCATATATTTTGTTTAATTGGTTGATATAATTCCTTAAAATGACAAGACCTCAAGAACCATAGGATGAAATAGAAAGAAAAAATTGGAATAAAATGGGCATTTTTTTGCAATTAGGAAATATAAAATTAAATCACCATTTAATATTCCATAGAAGTAATTCTTGATTGTACATAATTTTAAATCTTTCTAAAGAAAATTATAAAATTGGAAAAAAAATTAAAAAGAAACATTTCCCATGATTATACATTTTTATAATAATTGATACATGTTTCTGGATCATGTTGTAAAACGAAAAATTAAAAACAGGTTAA
The DNA here is from genome assembly GCA_963277665.1 of Viscum album. Lineage (NCBI taxonomy): Eukaryota > Viridiplantae > Streptophyta > Magnoliopsida > Santalales > Viscaceae > Viscum > Viscum album. The sequence continues at coordinate 289,483,176 of OY728159.1, read as the reverse complement.
AAACAATTTTACCCAAAAAGGGAACTCTGTATGGGTAACATGGATTTATCCTTACTGAATATATATGTCATGTGAGAGTATGACGTTTTGCAATTCGTTGGGTCTCCTACCCTTAAAAATCATGTGGATATGTCTACATTCCATTCTATGAGAATAAAATTTCCCTTCAACAACTATTGTATCATAGGCAATACAAATACATAACACTTAAATGTTCCAAGAAACCATTACACACCACACATGTCACACTTATGTATCCTTTTCAAAGTAATATCTACTACTACTTAACCAATAGAAAATGAGATCTACCAATATAAAGACGTAAAAATTTGGGTGTAAGCCTTACATAACTCCCCAAATAGTATTCTGACAATAATTTAATGGATTCTATAATTATATAGTCCCCAAACCATGTGTAAGGTTAATTATTTTCTTCATTTTTTTTATTTTTGAATAAAATTTTCATAAAAAATATCCTAGAAGGTATTATAAAAAAGTGTCTTTCATAGCCTATTTACTTAATTTTTACATGATACAAGAGAAAGAGGCCAAATTACGAAATAAGATTGATTATCTTTGGGGATATTATTTCATAATTTACATTATACTTATGAATAATTTTGAATTATTTGGATATTTGTATTCAAAAATTCTAAGAGGATATGGATATAAAAACCCTTAATTGAAGAATATGGGATATTATGTTGATAAAAAGGATTCATAATTTAGGATATTGTGGGAATTATTTTCATTAAATGTAATTTATCAAAATGATTATTGAAAATTACAATAATATTATTTAGGTGGAATATAATAGCTAATGTTAGGATGAATTTTTGTATCTATGAATCCAAAATTTAATTTAAAGGATAACGACAATTTAGAATTAATGGTATTAGATATAGGGTGGAAAATCATGGGGTTATAGTCACTTAAATCACCTATTCTATTAATGGTAATATAAATCCCCATAAAATTACAAATACCAAATGGAATGAGTGACTAGCCAACGATTCACTTATACAACATTGTCTACCTTTATTAAATGGTGTTTTATATCCATTTATTTTTTTGATAAATAAGTATTTTATATAAAACACATAATTTTAATTATCATCTACATGAACTATGATACTGTATCTTTGGTTGTGTGGAATTAGGTTGGTGAAGCTGATTAATGGTGGAATCTTATCAAGAAAGAAATTAATGCGGTATAAATTTACATAATGGGATGGGTAGAATTTATGAAGGTATATTCAAGAATTTATTTTTTTATTTTTTCTCACGAAATGATGATTTAATTCATTAGAATAATATAAAATGCTAATGAATCCATTATTTTATTTGGGTAGAATTGAATCACATTTTTAATGTATAATTTATATATTTTTTATCCACTATGAATGTAAATTTTTTTAGTTAATTATTTGATTAAAAAAATTCAATGAAATACATTAGAGGAAATAAAAGTATTTAGTTAAAAATATCTGTGGATTTCATATCTAGTTTGAAATTTAGAGTACATAAATTAAAGGTTCTCATGGTTTTAGTGATAGTAATAGAATTATTTTATTATCTTATAGATTCATATAATATAACCATTTATGGTAAGAGATATATTATTCATTTATTATAAGAATAATTGAATAAAAATAGTAGAAATTATCTCCATGGTTTATGAAAATGATTCATGTGTGGAAGAGAATGAATTTTAGCACTTGATTTCCAAAGCAATCTGATGTGGTTGGAAAATGAAATAGATATATATAAATATGAAAAAGTGTACCACAAACATATCATTTCTGTATATCCATTTTTATGGACATTACACAAAGTAGTGCACTAAAAACATGGGGTTAGGATAGATAATCTCTATAAAAAACTCCAATTATAAATGTTATGGGGATGTCTTCCTTAGTCACAATAACTGAAGTAGATCTTGATATATAAGGATCAATTATACAAATGATAATATTTGATGATTTCCTAATAGAATCTAGTTTCATCCACACTATTTTATATAGGTTGTTTTTTAATAGCATCAAATCACCACTCTTACTATTTTATACTAAGTTACTAGTGGAAAAATGTTATTATATTATTATTTTATAATTTTCTGAAAATTATTAGAATTTCCGTCATGAAGATCATATTATTATTCATTTAATTAATTTTTGTATTAATTTTTATTGAATTAGTTCTCTATAAATATAGAAAAAAATAATTTCCATTAAAAGAAATGAAAATTTCATATATATTTATTTCTTATTACAAAGAATGTATACATATAAACACTTTAAAAATATATTGATCTTATCATATGATCAATTTTCACTAATAACTGATATCCATTATTTTTATACTTATAATTGACCTACGATCCCCCGTTATTTTGTTTCAATTTCTCTTGGTTAGGAAGAATGAATTAACTTAATAAATGTCTTAGAGGGGTATTAAGTTATAATAACATTGTATAAGATATTTAATATCCTACATGATAAATGTTTATTAGGTATTAAATCTCAAAATATACTAAAATTTGATGTATCTTTAGATTTGTGGACATTTTTTTAGATATAATGTTTTAAATTGGATGAAAAAGTAAAATATATGGTTTTTATCAAAATAAATTTCAGTTCAAATCATTAACAATTTTCTAAAAATGATTTTATAACATTGCATGTTGTGGTTTATTTTTGAGACTTCTCAAATTTTAACTCATATAAATGATCTTAACAATTATTATATCTATGAAGCTCCCACTATAGTCCAAATAAAAAAAATTCTCATACTAATTATCATGAACAAAATCCTTTACTAGTAAATAATATATAAAAGGGTTACAAACTTAATATTAACAATAAACACCCATCACCTTCATAAATAATCTAATAATTATTTACAAATTTCATAATCATTACCAATAAAAAAAATTAAATATTCAATGTAGAATCGTTCCCAATATCCATGATGTATTATCTGAAAAAATGTGATTTTATAAAAAAACATTAAATAAAAAATATAAAAAATCATTGAAATTTTTTATCAATTACTTTTGGGAATAAAACTTTTTTTAATGAGAATAATATTGAGACATATTTTAATAAATATAATTATAATTATCACTATTAAAAAAAATACCACTTAATAATTAACACATATTACAAAAATGTAATTTAAACCTACATAAATCTATGAATAGTTTGTATGCTTATGGAATGATAAATTATCTTTAAACACCAACCTCAAATCAAGAATAAACTATTTTTTCACCTTTAAAATAATATTATGAAATGGTTAAAATCATGTTGGCTTAGTGATTAATGAAGTTACATTAAAACCATTTTTATAACCTTATGTACAGCCCCATGGCTAAAATGTGTTCCAATTTATAAATTAAATATATTAAAATGAAAAAAATGTGAATGAGGTGAATTTTAATAGTTAATGGGTGTTAGTTCAAGAGTAATCCCAATATTAAATAATGATACACAAATGAATCAATGGATGATAATATCCCTGATATTATTTGATTTATTTTAAAAAAAATATTATATATATAGGAAAAATAATGTATTATATTTTTGTGGGGTACTAAGACAATTTCAAAATTTTATTAAACCATTATATGTCATGAAGTTCAAACACATATTTTAGTAAAAAAGGAGAAAATAATTTTGTAGAAACATGTTACATCTAGAAATATCATATGGTTTCCAAGAGGGTTCCCATGGTTTAGTAAGCCATTATATAACTATGAAAAACTCCACCATAGTCACCTCTAAAATGTATATAGTTTTCATTAAAAGTTACAAATAACTATACACTAACATTTTACCCCATGATTTTGTCCAAAAATGTTTATATTTCTAATATCCATATATTAAAAAAAATTAACAAATAAAAAACCAAAGGATATTAACTGCCTAATTATATAATTGTGACCTAAAATGTTTCTATAATTATCCCCATTATTTCATTCTATACAAAAACAAAGTTTTGGGGATCTTAATCAATGAAAAAGTGTAGACATTACCCTAGAATCTAATCCTCATGATAATATGTCTTTTGGATATCGTTTTCGAAGTGATGTTATTAGAACAAAAAACATGTATTTTGGTAGTCATAAAGGAGTTAATGGATTATTAGAGGTGAATCTAGAAAAAAAAACGTTCAAAATAAAACTTAGGGCAGGGTTTTCTGAATTTATAGACCTTCAAAAAGTCATAATGATCACAAAGTTTCTTGGTACATCATATATGTTCTCCCTATGAGAATGAAAGTATGTTCAATGAAATTTTTTATTTTCATACGCCTTTTTTCCTCCATGAATGTTTCTAATTTCCATGAAATGTATATTCCGAACACTAATGTCCTAAAAAACCATAGTATACATAACTTTTATAGGGACACATCATTTGGACACCCACTAGAAGCATTTAATTCTTAAAAATTCATCCTTCATGAGCCAAAGTTGATATAAATTCATTCAGGTGGCCATCATTCATGAAGAGCCTTCTAGGGTTTCTTCATAGGATTATAACATTGTTGGGAAGAGTTTTTCATCACTTCTGAGCCATCATTTTTGAAAAAGATTTAAAACATTGTTAGTTTTTGTGAGATACACATCCTTCATGAAATCATCCCCATGGAATCTATGAATTCATCCTGTTGTAGGGTATCCATGCTTCATGACTATTAAAAAACCATTATGCCACTAAATTTCATGAGACCCTGAACCTATATGAAAAATACTTTACATTACATTTAATTATTCCTTTGGTAATTATATTAGTCTTCACGATATTGGGATATTAGGGAATCTCTAACCATTCATACACCATTAATTCATGCCTCAAACATTCAAATATATGGTATCATCAACCCTCATGTCCAAATACTTGAATAAAAACATGGAGTAGACATAATTCTACCCTATTTATCCTATGCATATGAACCCAAATGTTGGGACCCTCCATGTTCTACTTCACCATGGTAGTGTTTACACCTTTCCCTGTCGAAAGGAACCTTTGAAATAGATTCATAATCAAGGAGAAAGCATCATCAGGGGAAAAACCGTCAATTCATGGTATATATTCCTATTCAAAGACCCTACTCTCCTTCCAATAAATGGTTTCCTTTGTTTTATTCCTCACTAATATTGATCTATAATACATTAAACCACATAACGTATAGTCCATGTTATATGGAATTAAAACTAAGCAACGAAATCCTTAGTAAAAAAGATAAACTATAATAATATCCTATGTAATTAACATATGATTACTCAGTTATGAATAGAATGATATGGGACCCAAAACAAAACACGATGGGATAATACCCCCACACCCTGTCAATTTATTCCAAATCGGTTATCATCATTGGATGAAAACTCCTACACCATCATGGGATAATCGACATGAAACATGTTGCCTATATGTTTCTACCGCAAACTATCAGTTGTCGAATCTCATTTAACATTGATATAATCCTTACCATATGACATTAAAATACATGGTTTTCCCAATCATAAAACCAAGAACCATGCACTTGAGTTAGGGGTTTTTATACATTTCCATTAATAGGGTATGTTGGATTCTTTTTTGAGGTCCATTGTCGACACACCTAGTATACCGCTTCGAGTCTCAGTCATGATCCCACAATATAACTATCAAATACTCATTAATTCACCCTATATGGTGAAAACCCTAATGATAGATTATCTTCCGAAATTTACAAAACTAAAACCAAACCATCCAGTATAACCACATAGGTTTTTGATCATATACCCATTTTTTCTAACAAGATGATAATCCTATAACCAATCCATCCCCAAAAGACATTAATCCTTATTCCAAATTATCCATTTAATATTTTAATCTTATGAACAATATATGACCACAAGATGTTAAACCCATAAATAATATATTACCACAAGATGTTGAACCAATGACCAGTCTATCCCTAAAATATGATAAACTTAAGGCATTATCCCCACAATACTGAAAACATATGTTCTCAAAACAAATTTATTAGAATTTATACCTTGTGAGAAGAATATAATATTTCTAGGTTCAATAGAATCATATTCCTTATACCCATGGTACAAACTATACCTAAATTCACAATTCATACCTTGTGGATGACACCCATGATTCTCCATACATCTTATTTTCATTTACAATGATAGAGGATGGTTTTATATGTTCCCAATACACCCAACATATAATGATTCATATATCTTCCCATAATTCACCATCATGTCCAACCATATGTATATGCCTTGTCATGAAAAAGTAGTGTAAATCACTAACATGAACCATGATCTACTTTCAAGGATCAACATCTCAAATTTGATTCAAATCATTGAGGGTGACCTGGTCTAGGAATTGAGCACCAAGGAAGACACCATGGAAGGAGGAACTAAAATCCAATCATTTCAATCAAATATCCAACATCACCAACCCTTTTGGTATAGGTCCTCTACATTTTTCATTTTAGAATGTGGGATAACTAACTAGACTCCCTGGAGAAGGCATTTCCATTCCATAGAAGAAAAACACTACATGATAGGAATGGAAGGAAATATTTTCATCATAAACATCTAGATGTGTACCCCAATGGAATGTGTAAACAAATAAAAATGGTGAAACTGATGTGATGTTCTTATTGTCCAACCTTGTGTGGATTAGTTACATTATTAACCACATTATTTTTCCATTAACTGATCCTGAAAATTTAAATTATGGCTCAATAAACTAAATGGTTAGCCCCACATGATAATGTCCAAATATAGCAGAGGGCAAATTAGTGATTTTGCGTATTTAGGTTTTATAAACAATCAAAATGGTTCCATCCTCAATATTAGAAAAATATTGGAAATAATGGATGATGCTGAATATTTTTTCCATTTCATCCAACAAACCTATATAGCTGATTGAATTCAAATCAGATATAGGAATAACCATGCTAAATTTTTTCACTAACCCCATTCATTTCTCATAGGTTCATGAGAACCTATGGTGTGTAAATACATTACAACTACTTTCTCTTACCTCTAGTGGACCCTTACAATACAAACCCTTCTTAATCCTCTCCCACAAAAAGTTCACAATGTATCTTGTTTTCTATATTTTCATTGAGACCCCAACCCCTCTCGAGGTTTTTTGGGTTGACCCACCCCATCAAGGGAACCAACAAAAACATTCTTGGGTCTCCCCATCTAGAATACATTCACATTTATGGTTCTCCCGACAACACCCCTGCTTGAAAAAATGTTCCTCCATATGATAATAACTTTCATTATTCCTGATAAATTACTAGGGAAATAATCAGGTCACAATCAACCTCTCAATGTAACACCCCGAGATTTTATGAAAAATATTATTTTAATTCCATTAATGTCTTTTGTTGTATTCTACACCAAGATTACCCTGCGCTATACGCAACACCGTATAAGCTTGCAGTATACGCAACAGTATTCTTAGACCGTGTTACACACAATTTTGATAATAGTTATTCTACGCAACATTGAGTATATATATATATATATATTAAATGTATAAATTAAATTTGGTTGGATTCTGTTATACGAAACGACGAAGGATTCTTTCACAACACGCAACCCTGACTTGGCTTGCATTACACGCAATCACGACCTTCCTCGATAGCCTGTGTTGTACGCAATACCGGGTTTTAATAAACAATGTTATATTATTATAATATTGTCATGAACTAGCCGTTAAGAATTGTATTAACTAAATTTTGAATTTTATAACATTATTATTCATCTTACACATTTCTAGAACATGGTATAAGAACAAAATAAATTTTTCGGGTAAAATAAGTATTTTTCAAAAAAATGCAGTTTTTCCGCCTTTTGATGGCGCACCCACTTTAAATATATTTTTTGACATGTTTATATGTTCAATTTGACAAAATAAAGTTCTTCTTTTGAATTAAGGTATAAAAATTTACATTAGATAAAGTTTTGATATTTTTCCGATAACTTTCATAATTTAATGAATAGTAAAAACACGCTATATTTTAATTAAAAACAACTTTTTTCATCGTAATATCTTATGTGGTTAAATTATAATATTTAATGGTTTTAAAGTATAAATAGAATATATTTTTACCATTTAATATAATGTATGTCATTATCATTTATTTTACCTTGAATTCGTAGGTTAAATCAATTCAATCTTTTGCAATGTTTTAAACAAAAACCCATTTTTATTCGACAACGGGATTAATTTTAATTTAATTTCTGCAACTTCTATGTTTTGAATTTTAAAAAATGGATTCCATATTTGGAATCAGTGGGTCCAAATTATGTTAATAAGCTACTTTTTATTTTTGGGAATTATGAATAGTAACTACGGTAAATTTTATTTACCATAGTTAAAGGTAAATCGGGTAATTAAGGGTAAATATAATATTTTAAAATTACCCAAAAAAATGACAAAATCCTATTGGATGACTAAAATTCGACCCAGATCACCTAAGGGTCGGATTAGAATCATTTAATGGACATTTTTCCATGAAAATAACTTAATTATTATTAAAACCAAAGAAAGTGACAACATGTCACTCTCTTAAATATTATAAGTATATTAATTTTAATTTAGTGATAAACTTCATGAAACTTCGAACATGAATAGTATCTAGAAAGCTTAAGAAATTATCTACATCATATAAATTCATTTATAATTTTTAGGGATTAAATAATTATCATTAATTATGAAACAATAGTGATGCAGAAATTGTTTATCTAGTGAAAAATCAAGAATATTGTTTTTATTAAACTAATAGTGACCATAAAATGCACAAATACCTAACCAAAACTTATTTTCCATGTAAATGTAAACCATAAGCATCCAATGGTAGAATAGTTAATCATTTGGAGCCTTATAAAATCGATTATGACACTTATATTATTTTATTTTAAATGATGCCAAAGTTGTCACCTTCATAATTTAATAAATATAACAATTTAAATATTGTGATTTTAAGATGATAAATTCGAGTAAAAGTATTGTTGGGAAAGGTAATAGATTTATTTTCATCATAGGATTTTATTTTTAATTTTTAGGAAACAAATAAGTATATTAAAAAATTATACAAAAATGTTGTAGTATTTATTTTATTAAGAGATAAACCAAATAAATGGTTTTAAAAATAATAAAATAAATATTATATGAACTATTTAATGTGCTCCACTAATTTTATAGATACATATTAGATTTTATAAATCTATTAAAGCTTTTAGTTTGAACATATCTTCTGTATTTATTTTATTTAAATTCAAATAAATGAATAGTGTCTAAATTGACACTATTGTTATTTTATAAAAATAACATATTATAAAATAGTTTAAAAATCACAAAAATATTTAAAAATTATAAATTTAAATTTATGTGATCTAAAATGTCATTACGTATCCAATTATGGACAATTCACAACAAATAAGTAATTATTTGTTATAATTTAAAATTTAGAATGTTATTACGACAAATAAAATTAAATTGATTAAATAAGGATAAATCATGTTGATAATGTTTAAAATATATTCCTAACATGTCTAAATTCTATTGGTTTATGAGATTACAACCATATATCATCTAATATTAGAATATGAGTCATTTTTGGAGGTTTTTAAGTGGGGTTAGATTTATTATAAATTAATATTTTTAAGAATTCCAAAGGTGCCCCTCTCCTCCCTTATAAAAGGGTACCTCCTCCCTCTCTTCCTCACACAACTTTGAGCCTTCAAGCTCGGCCAACCCATGCCAAAATCTCTTCTACACTTCCCTAGTATCATCCTAGAGGTCCTGGTATTCTTCAAAGACCATCCTTAGTTCTTTAAGTGGAGGATAAGTGAAGGCGCGTTAAAAAGAGGTAATATCCATTACCAATCTTTTTCAATTTATTTCTTCTTCAACTTATTCTTCTTTAGTTGTTTCATGATAAAGTAATAACATCAGTATTACATACATACTGATATGTTATTATAAATATGAAACAACCCTAATTCACCTTCTATCCATCCTACGGAAAAATGAAATCACAGCGCGTGCGTACGTACGGAATACCGTCTCCACGCCGTGGTGTAATCTATTTTTCCACCATCACTTTACAAGGATGGGTATAATGGTGTAATGAGTAACTATTTATGATTATTATAAAGTAATATTGATACTGAAATAATATATATATACTCCAATACAGTTCCACGATCATAGGAACAATATCATCACTCGTGCGTACGTACGGAATACCGTCTCCACGATGTGATGCGACTCGTTCTACATGATCATCATTACATAGTAATTATATAAATGAATTGAATGAATAAATATGATATATGTTACACTAATACCATTATGGATATAAGGTATCTATAACCTTAAAAGAAGAATAAGAATGTATTCGGCAAAACATGCATAAGAACAAAAGGCAATAAAGACCCGAGTAACAAGTAACAATGAAATATTACTAACAAGAAGCTAATAATATGACCATATATGATATCATATCAATATTTATGATTCTAGAATAAGTCAATAACATTATTTAAACCATTATACAGGATCTTCGGACACGTACAAAGCAAATCGGACCTAAGGTAAGGGAAAATATCACAATCTCATTTTTATCCGAGATTGTTTATTCGTAAGTATTTACTGGGGTGTATTTTATCATCAACATCCATGTTTCAACAATATGTAATATTATTTCCATCCCCCTAAAATTGTTTAAATACAATTTTATCCTTCGGTGAGTTTTTAGTAAAGGATATGAAAGGAATCTTTTTTCGTTTTTTTCATCCGAGGTACTTTTTGACTTTCCGACAAAAGTACGAGAAGAATGTTTTTTTAACTTATACGACACGAACGGATTTTTATGGTTTTATAAATCCTTATTTTCATGAACCTTCCTCCAAAATATTTCATGACTATTTTCAATAAAATCTCTTTCTTTTAAAATTGTATGATGTTTTGTGAAAAGGAATTGATTTTGAAGAAGAAAGGATATTTTCCTCAAGAATTCATTTCAAGTGTTTTATCAAAATTATTTTCCATCTAAGATAATAAAGGGTTCTGTTTCTATCCATATTTTTACATTGATTTGACTATGTTGTGATGGAATTATGTTTATGAATTCCTTTATCTTATATGAATGGTTTTATGATGTCATATTGTTTAAGAATCCCATTTTTACTACATGGGTTATGCAATGATGTATGATTTATGATTTTGTGGCACACATAAGAAAGGATTCATTATAAGATGGGCGGGACCTATATCTCCCTCCAATGCATTGGGTAAAGATTTTATATCTCATGAGATAGACATGGCTGGAATGGTAGGTTATACCGGTTCAGTGAAACAGGACTGAAACGAGGGTTACTCGATTTAGAAAGGGACTTTGTCCACTAAGATAGTCTTGGAAATGAGTCTTGACTAACAAGAAATGATTCTCTATGATTATGTGTGAATGCCACAAAGTTTCATGTTTTATGTTATGATTATTGTGATTACATTTCACTACCAATATTTATCCCATGTTATGAAATTATGCTCTCTTTTGCAGGTTATGATTTCCAAAATGTTATGTTCTTATGAATACGATGTGATTGATATTTCTTTTGTTTACCCTTACTGAGCATTTGAGCTCACCCTTTTATGTTTTCTTTTCCCCAGGATATAAAGAAAGGTTTTAGGTAAAAAAAAGGAAGATCTTTATGGGAGATGTTGGAGATCTTTCACCACGATTAGAAGATTTTATTCCGAGTTTCCAAAGACACTAAACTATTACGATCCTTGTGTGTGTGTTTTTGTTATGTACTAATTATTCCGCAAAAGTAATGTAATGTTCATGTACGTCAAGATACGGGTCTCTACAGTTGGTATCAGAGGAAAGGTTTAGTCAAACTTTGGAAACTAGGATGCGAAAGCGTTAGTGAGATCCCTAGAGATATTTCTAAGGTATGTCTAGGGATGTCCCTAAGGTTAAGTATACATATAGGTTATAGTACTAGAACTATGGTAACGATCTTAGAATTTAACCTAATATGTTAGATATTGAAGTTACTCTCCCTTTATTATGATTTTTTCCTCTAACACTATTCTTTTTGGGTTTTAGAAAATGGCTGGAAACAAGATGATTCACGATAATGGATGATATTATGGACAATGGAATGATATTATTAATGAGCAACCAAATGAAATGGGATTTGGAAGTCCAAACATAATTATTATGCCGAATCAGCAATCTCATAATATGATCAATAAAGTAAAATTTGGTAAGTTTCCTGACTCGGATAATAAGAGAAAGATGGAGTTTCATGATGATCATAGAGGAAAGAAAGTTCAATTTCCCCTATGTAAATCATGTGGGAAGAGGCATCAAGGAGAATGTTTCAAATGAACTGGAAGATGCTTTGGGTGTGGAAAAGAAGGACACAAAGCAAGTAAGTTCAAAGGAAAATGTTCAGTTAACACCATGGATGAGGATAATGGTATTGCTACGACATCAACAATGGTTAAATGTTTTAAATGTGGAATGTACGGGCATTATGCAAACCAATGCCTTAAGGAAAAGTTTCATGAAGAGAATCAGTACGGCCGTATAGGAAGTATTTATGTTGATGATGATGAAGAGACTACAAATGATATGTGAGATGAAAGAATTGTTGAAGCTTGGTCAATGGTTTAAGAAGGTAGTGGAATGATTACATGTTTATCAAGTGTAATGTTGTATAAGTAATCTCATGGTACTATGGAATAAAGAGACATCTAAGGATGGTTACACTATTGTCTTTCCTAAGTTTTTAAAGTGTATGATTAATGGTACTAGTAACCATGAAATGTTATTCAGATATTTTTTGGAAAGTAGATGATATGCGCATAATGAAGGAATAATAAGATAATAAGGTATTTGACAGTATTCATGAGCTCATGATTGATATAAGGACTAAGTGATATCATTGTTTGAGTATATAGAATTTTTAGATTTTGGTATGTGGAAAGAGTTACCTTTTGACAGCATTCATGTTTTCACTAAGGTTTAATGGGTATTCATTTTTTTTCAAGAGAATACATCATTAAGGTATTCACATGATTGGAATGTGACTAACAAGATATATGGGGGATAAATGATGGTATTCACATGCTTGGTTGACGACATTTCATGTAATCATTTTCATTATACTATGATCTTGGACCGAAGTATTTTAGATAAGCCTAAAGATTGTAATGGATTATGTTAACCATATGTTAGTATTGTTTAAGTATAGAACTATTTTTTGATATTATTTATGTGATGTTATAGTAATGTAGTTTTAGAAAAAGGACAACCTGCAGGACGAGCGACAACCCATCGCTTCGGACAAGGCTGTGGGAATCGAACCCACAACCGAAGTGCGACTGGCCTTTATCACCTACCACTGACCTACAGGAAGTCCCTGTTTAGTAGAAACTAGTTTTATTATATTAAGCAGTATGATATATGAAGTATAAGTCCATTTTAAGAACCATATGTGATTAATCTCACTATAGATCGACTTATGTATATAATTTTTTCTAACTTTTTGTTTGAGACAGATGGAATGACCCGTCATTCTATCACATGATTTGCTAACACTTCACGAATAACAAATTCAACTTTATTTATTTAAGAGATGAAGTGGAAATTGTTCAAGGCACGAACAACAGTGAGATTGTACCAAAATAAAGTAAGTATTTATTCTAATGAAAATTTTCAACTTTAGGGAAATGATCTTGAAAACCAAAAATTTTGTCCTAGTGATCTTATACCTGATAAATCAGATGGTACCTTATATCATCACAAATCTATGGATTTGTGATTACTGGCTTTTCCATAGCCATGTTCTCTACCACTCTCCAACAGAACATGACGGTTAGATTTCTCTTCTATATCCATATTTTCACCTATGTGGAAACCCAGTGATTAGTTTATTTGGGTAACCGTTATGTTTCATACTTTTGTTTTTAAAGATAATTTTTTGTATTCCTTTTTACGATGTGGGTTTCTATCAATGAAACTTTCAAATAGTAAACCATTTATAACCCCGACGAATTTTGAGGGCGAAATTCATTTTAAGGGGGGTAGAATGTAACACCCCGAGATTTTATGAAAAATATTATTTTAATTCCATTAATGTCTTTTGTTGTATTCTACACCAAGATTACCCTGCGCTATACGCAAAACCGTATTAGCTTGCAGTATACGCAACACTATTCTTGGACCGTGTTACACACAATTTTGATAATAGTTATTCTACGCAACATTGAGTATATATATATATATATTAAATGTATAAATGAAATATGGTTGGATTCTGTTATACGAAACAACAAAGGATTCTTTCACAACACGCAACCCTGACTTGGCTTGCATTACACGCAATCGCGACCTTCCTCGATAGCATGTGTTGTACGCAATACCGGGTTTTAATAAACAATGTTATATTATAATAATATTGTCATGAAATAGCCGTTATGAATAGTATTAACTAAAATTTGAATTTTATAACATTATTATTCATCTTACACATTTCTAGAACATGGTATAAGAACAAAATAAATTTTTCGAGTAAAATAAGTATTTTTCAAAAAAATGCAGTTTTGCCGCCTTTTGATGGCGCACCCACTTTAAATCTAGTTTTTGACATGTTTATATGTTCAATTTGACAAAATAAAGTTCTTATTTTGAATTAAGATATAAAAATTTACATTAGATAAAGTTTTGATATTTTTCCGATAACTTTCATATTTTAATTAATAGTAAAAACACGCTATATTTTAATTAAAAACAACTTTTCTCATCGTAATATATTATGTGGTTAAATTATAATATTTAATGGTTTTAAAGTATAAATAGAATATATTTTTACCATTTAATATAATGTATGTAATTAGCATTTATTTTACCTTGAATTCGTAGGTTAAATCAATTCAATCTTTTGCAATGTTTTAAACAAAAACCCGTTTTTATTCGACAACGGGATTAATATTAATTTAATTTCTGCAACTTCTGTGTTTTGAATTTTAAAAAATGGATTCCATATTTGGAATCAGTGGGTCCAAATTATGTTAATAAGCTAATTTTTATTTTTGGGAATTATGAATAGTAACTATGGTAAATTTTATTTACCATAGTTAAAGGTAAATCGGGTAATTAAGGGTAAATATAATATTTTAAAATTAACCTAACAAATGACAAAATCTTATTGGATGACTAAACGTCTACCCAAATCACCTAAGGGTCGGATTAGAATAATTTAATGGACATTTGTCCATGAAAATAACATAATTATTATTAAAACCAAAGAAAGTGACAACATGTCACTCTCTTAAATCGTATAAGTATATTAATTTTAATTTAGTGATAAACTTCATGAAACTTCAAACATGAATAGTCTCCAGAAAGATAATGAGATTATCTACATCATATAAATTTATTTATAATTTTTAGGGATTAAATAATTATCATTAATTATGACACAATAGTGATGCAGAAATTGTTTATCTAGTGAAAAATCAAGAATATTGATTTTATTAAACTAATAGTGACCATAAAATGCACCAATACCTAACCAAAACTTATTGGCCATGTAAATGTAAACCATAAGCATCTAATAGTCGAATAGTGGACCATTTGGAGCCTTATAAAAGCGATTATGACACTTATATTATTTTATTTTAAATGATGCCAAAGTTGTCACCTTCATAATTTAATAAATATAACAATTTAAATATTGTGATTTTAAGATGATAAATTCGAGTTAAAGTATTATTGTGAAATTTAATAGATTTATTTTCAACATAGGATTTTATTTTTAAATTTTAGGCAACAAATAAGTATATTAAATAATTATACAAAAATGTTGTAGTATTTATTTTATTAAGAGATAAACCAAATAAATGGTTCTAAAAATAATAAAATAAATATTATATGAACTATTTAATGTTCTCCACTAATTTTCTAGATAAATATGAGATTTTCTAAATATATTAATGCTTTTAGTTCGAACATATCTTCTGTATTTATTTTATTTAAATTCAAATAATTGAATAGTGTCCAAATTGACACTATTGTTATTTTATAAAAATAACATATTATAAAATAGTTTAAAAATCGAAAAAATATTTAAAAATTATAAATTTAAATTTATATGATCTAAAGTGTTATTAAGTATCCAATTATGGACAATTCACAACAAATAAGTAATTATTTGTTATAATTTAAAATTTAGAATGTTATTACCACAAATAAAATTAAATTGATTAAATAAGGATACATCATGTTGATAATGTTTAAAATAAATTCCTAACATGTCTAAATTCTATTGGTTGATTATATTACAACCATAGATCATCTAATCTTAAAATATGAGTCATTTTTGGAGGTTTGTAAGGGGGGTTAGATTTATTATAAATTAATATTTTTAAGAATTCCAAAGGTGCCCCTCTCCTCCCTTATAAAAGGGTACCTCCTCCCTCTCTTCCTCACACAACTTTGAGCCTTCAAGATCGTCCAACCCCTGCCAAAATCTCTTCTCCAATTCCCTAGTATCATACTAGAGGTCCTGGTCTTCTTCAAAGTCCATCCATAGTTCTTTAAGTGGAGGATAAGTGAAGACGCGTCAAAAAGAGGTAATATCCATTACCAATCTTTTTCAATTTCTTTCTTCTTCAACTTCTTCTTCTTTAGTTGTTTCATGATAAAGTAATAACATCAGTATTACTTACATACTTATATGTTATTATAAATATTAAACAACCCTAATTCACCTTTTATCCATCCTACGGAAAAATGAAATCACCGCGCGTGCGTACGTACGGAATACCGTCTCCACGCCGTGGTGTAATCTATTTTTCCACCATCACTTTACAAGGATGGGTATAATGGTGTAATGAGTAACTATTTATGATTATTATAAAGTAATATTGATACTGAAATAATATATATATACTCCAATACAGTTCCACGATCATAGGAACGATATCATCACTCGTGCGTACGTACGGAATACCGTCTCCACGATGTGATGCGACTTGTTCTACATGATCGTCATTACATAGTAATTATATAAATGAATTGAATGAATAAATATGATATATGTTTCACTAATACCATTATGGATATAAGGTATCTATAACCATAAAAGAAGAATAAGAATGTATTCGGCAAAACACGCATAAGAACAAAAGGCCATAAAGACCCGAGTAACAAGTAACAATGAAATATTACTAACAAGAAGCTAATAATATGACCATATATGATATCATATCAATATGTATGATTCTGGAATAAGTCAATAACATTATTTAAAACATTATACAGGAGCTTCAGACATGTACAAAGCAAATCGGACCTAAGGTAAGGGAAAATATCACAATCTCATTTTTATCCGAGATTGTTTATTCGTAAGTATTTACTGGGGTGTATTTTATCATCCACATCCATGTTTCAACAATATGTAATATTATTTCCATCCACCTAAAATTTTTTAAATACAATTTCATCCTTCGGTGAGTTTTTAGTAAAGGATATGAAAGGAATATTTTTTCATTTTTTTTTCATACGAGGTACTTTTTGACTTTCCGACAAAAGTACGAGAAGAATGTTTTTTTAACTTATACGGCACGAACAGATTTTTACGGTTTTATAAAGCCTTATTTTCATGAACCTTCCTCCAAAATATTTCATGACTATTTTCAATAAATTCTCTTTCTTTTAAAATTGCATGATGTTTTGTGAAAAGGAATTGATTTTGAAGAAGAAAGGATATTTTCCTCAAGAATTCATTTCAAGTGTTTTATCAAAATTATTTTCCATCTAAGATAATAAATGGATCTGTTTCTATCCATATTTTTACACTGATTAGACTATGTTGTGATGGAATTATGTTTATGAATTCCTTTATCTTATATGAATGGTTTTATGATGTCATATTGTTTAAGAATCCCATTTTTACTACATCGGTTATGCAATGATGTATGATTTATGATTTTGTGGCACACATAAGAAAGGATTCATTATAAGATGGGCGGGACCTATATCTCCCTCCAATGCATTGGGTAAAGATTTTATATCTCATGAGATAGACATGGATGGAATGGTAGGTTATACCGGTTCAGTGAAACAGGACTGAAACGAGGGTTACTCGATTCAGAAAGGGACTTTGTCCACTAAGATAGTCTTGGCAATGAGTCTTGACTAACAAGAAATGATTCTCTATGATTATGTGTGAATTTCACAAAGTTTCATGTTTTATGTTATGATTATTGTGATTACATTTCACTACCATGATTTATCCCATGTTATGAAATTATGCTCTCTTTTGCAGGTTATGATTTCCAAAATGTTATGTTCTTATGAATACGATGTGATTGATATTTCTTTTGTTTACCCTTACTGAGCATTTGAGCTCACCCTTTTATGTTTTCTTTTCCCTAGGATATAAAGAAAGGTTTTAGGTAAAAAAAGGAAGATCATTATGGGAGATGTTGAAGATCTTTCACCACGATTAGAAGATTTTATTCCGAGTTTCCAAAGACACTAAACTGTTATGATCCTTGTGTGTGTGTTTTTGTTATGTACTAAGTATTCCGCAAAAGTAATGTAATGTTCATGTACGTCAAGATACGGGTCTCTACCCTCAACTAAGGTGAAAACTGATTTGATATAAGATTATCTACCACCACCATCAGAACTATGGGAAGAAGACCATTAACAATGTAATAAAATCATAAAACCCATTTTCCATAAGGTTCCCATAACAATCCCCATGTACATCAATGTGGATGATGTTTTGGAAATATTCCAGGATGCCATAGTGTTACTACCTCTATCTACATCAGCATCCATCCTCTTAACTACACCATGGGTTAAGTAGAGATATCATTATTTAATAGTGTTCCCTTTAATGGCGGCGAACATTGCACTGAGCCACATGGGGACGATAGAGTCTTCAATCAACCTGGGATTTTTTATTTCCAATCACATAAGAGTTTTTATTTGAAGGTGGATTGGTCTTTTAAAGACCCTATGACATTATTAGGTCCAATTGGCATGTGTTCCACACCGTCATCAAGAGAAATATTACAAAAACATGAACACATCACTACCACCCTCAGTTTACCATACCACACTAATCATGGATTGGGGGTGTTTATAACGAGATCCCTAAATGGACAATGAGAAATATAATTATTTATGGGTGATCCTGGTTACTAACTATCTATCTGTACCATTTTGACACCAATTACCCTATATTTCACTATACTAAAGGTCCACAACATGTAAATGGTGGAATTAATTCACTAGAGTAACATGGTGATGTAAAACCACCTCCAAGATCATTAGATAGCATATATAGGGAACCACGATTATCTCAATTCCATCCATCAATAATATTATAAATTTTATAATGATGCACTTTTAGTATCCCATCACCATGAATACAATGGTTACGGGTTACAGTTTCTAAATATGTGCTTTATGATCCTCAAAATCATCTAATAATTAATGGAATATGCATTTTGTGATTTTAAATTTTTTGAGTATAAGAAGAACTCCACACTTAATTCCTAATAAACAACATGTTCTTCATGATGTTAATCTCACTAGTAATAAAAACCCTCCAAAAATAAACACGATGAATGTTCTAACTTTCAATTTTGTTGGTGATTATAGATACTATGATTGTGTTTTATGGTTTAGTGGGAAAACCCTACCCCAATGGGGGGAAAAATCAAAATGAATATCCTTCAATTAGTGAATGAACTTTTCATGAGAGACAAACTATTTCCCATGAGAGTCCCCCCAATTATATACTACATCATTAACACCAACATATAGACAATTAGATTGTAGTTTTTCATATAGTTACCTCTTCTTGTGTTCCACTAGAAAAGTAGTTATGTTGGGGTTTCTCTATTTTCTCTATGTGTTTTATGGATACAAATGGATCACTACCATGATTATCAATGAAATATGCCAAGGGCGATGCATTGTGTGAGGAGACCTATTCCCTAGAGCTCAGTAAGAACTTATCCTAGATCGAGAATGCATATGTGAGGTATGTGTCCCCATGTATCATATGTGGATAGAGGCTATTAAAGCTAGAAGTGACCATAATATTACCCACCAACCCTCCAGGAGAAATATGACTTCCCTAGTTGAGAAATAAATTTATATTCCTAATAGGCTAGTAGACATATCAAATATTTGATAACTACCAATCATCATTAAGATGAAATGACAATATCTCTCCTCAGCAGCCTTGAGGGTTATGAAATTCAATTGGTTTCAATTCCACATGAATGAATTTCATAACTATATTTGGTGGACCACCCTTTTCTTTACAAAGAATTTATTAATATGATAGTTACACCAATTAATAGAATGGGTAATCTTATATAACTTCAAGCCGACATCGCCTAAACTTGGTACCCATCACTAAGAACCTAAGATAATTATGTGTTTACCAAAATCTATTATTTGTTGAAATATTTTCTGGAATGACGTTTTAAGTGAAACTATATTGCTCTTGGAATTTTCATTCGTTCTATGGATCTTTATAAACAATTATTATAAATATTAATTTCCAGCATGAAGAAGACTAGTATCTCCAACATCATAAAAATAATTTGGATTCCTGTTGAGAGAATTGGAGACTTCATTACTTATTATATAAAACTCATGTTCACCATTGATATGAAACATTATAGGAACTATAGATGGTGATTTTTATAGAAAATTTAAATGGTGAGTTAGTTCCTACAAACAATGCCATAAGATACACTTGTGGGTTTTTAGAGGTTGGTAAAAGGTATCAGCATTAGGAAATATCCATGAAATAGAAATCACAATGATCCTTTACATTATACATTCTATTAAATGTTTGAAATCATTTATTTTTATATACATACATTATTGTCCAAAGTATTCCACCACAACCAGTCCACCATAAGGTACCCCACAAGACATTGCTCTTTAACCACAACCTCTTCCACCATAGCCACATCAAGAGATAAATAATTATAAATAATCCTCCTAGGCCCATAGTTATGTTCAAGAACCTAATAATATCTTTTCACATGAAATTAATAATCTATACATCTTTAGGTATGTTTAGGTCCAACATAAATTAATTTATTGCTAGGAATGGAAATTTAGAATCTCTTAGAATGTTAGATCCCAAAGTATGATGAATTCTCTGAATATGATAACTACTTATTTTAATATATGATCAATGGTCACTCCTTCAATTAGTGTTTAATCATTAATGTATGGATATAGGAACGAGTATAGTATAGACTATTAACATTGGTTGATGTCCCAAACTATGTAGTAGATTTCTCTAATTACTACGAGAGCAGTTATGAAGACATTGATGAATAGAAACATGCCCAAATCTGGTGTAGTCAAAAATAGAATGACCAACTATCGAATAATGTATTTATTCATTCCAAAGGAATTATCCATTCCTCTTGAGAAACCTGGCATTTCTTGAAGATATAGAACCTACTCTGGACACCTCATTTGTGTCACATCCAACAAAATCTCAGAATAATATGTTCTAAGGAAATAAAGGAAATAAAATCCCCCGATCAATTAAAAACACATCATGCACTCTTGCTGATTTCATGCTTCTATGATCGGTAAATACCCACAAAAGTCATTCTATTCTAGAATTCTCCAACAACGAATAATAGTAGTATTCCTATGTAAACCCTATCAGACTAGTATTCCACTACACAACACTCAGCAATGAAGAACACCACATATCTACATATGAATAAAATGGTTAAAGAAGTAATATGTAACGTGAATAATGGATGTTATTAAAATATGGTCTCTAGAGGTGTCTTCTCATCCTCTATACAACTTGAAAACCATCCTCACAAAAGGTTCAATAGGTGAAACCCTCTTAGAATTCACATTCATGTATGCCTCAAGAGTTGAACATATTGATGAATAAAGAGTCCCAAAAACAACAACATCATGTTATGTTGTGACCATCCATGGATTGAATTTGTGTTCCTTAAAATCATACTTACATTTCAATAATATTAATTAATTTCCATTACACCCCCCATTTCCCCTTTTATGAGTATCCACTGTCATCTCTATCAAATAAAGACAACTAATTAATAATAACATGCCTCTCACTTGGAAATATGATATGATGATGAACCATAGTAGAATTAAATTGAGTTTGTCAATACTTGACATGATCATCCAATCAATGAAGATGTGTAATACCGTCATGGAGGACCAAGTGATCTCTACCCAGTTTGAGATTGAGGTTGGTGTTGTTGAGTCCTACCATGATGATGATGTCCAAAGAGATGAATTTTCATATATAATTTCCTTCTCAAGTGAGTTGGATGGTTCCACTAACAAATAACTCAATCCTAGAATTTATAAAACATGATATTAAAATGGTGTGGAAATATGATATTGTTTAATGGATATGTTCTCTAGAATCAGCCTCATCCTGAATGATTATCATCACAAGATGAGGCCCACAGGAGTCAATTTTACTCCCTCTATCCTAAAACTCTAGAGGTATGAACAAAGTGGGAAGAAACATTGTCATAAGAGTTAGATGATTCCTATGATTAGTGGCCTTGTAGAATAAAAGTTTTCCCTGTTTATTAGAATAAGACTTATAATGAAATGTTTGGAAGTCCCTAGATCCACCTACCCATGTTCGTATTGTATTCATACTATTATATCCTCAAATAATCCCTCTTCGGTTGAGTATATGTACTACATAGTGACACCTATCCCTACATATTTTTTGGAACATTTATACTAGAAGTTGGGTTCTACAAAAGAGAGGTTAAACAGCTCTAGAACTATGTGGTTTAGTATATTAATTATCCTAATGATATGATAACTAGTTCAATATATCCTTGGGAATATTTCAACGATAAATTTATTTTTTAAATTACTTGGTTGGATCCCACACCCCCATACCCATGAAAATTTCTCATCATCTCTATGAATAAGTATTTATCTCAAATTACATTATACGCCTACACTGTACATGCATAGTAATGGTATATCTCCATAATCTAGTATAATACTCAGTATTCCACCAGATTTCCTGAGATCCACAACACTAATGAATGTTCCAAAAGAAGGATTTACTACATGAAAGTATACTCAACAATTATTATTTTATATCAATTAGGGATTTCATATCCATAAACCTTGTGTTGTTGGTTCATTCTCATATTATTCCATGGTCTCCATTGATTAATATTACCTTAATGAATGTTATGAAACTACTAATGAAAATCCCATGTACGCATATCTATAAGAGTCACCTACCCAACTTATCATCATGTTTCAGGTGACTAAGGGGATATGGATGACACCTCTCCATCATTTGAAGGAGGTGTATCTTCCACATAAGATATTCTTCTTATGGAAAGTCTTATAAAAATAGAATATATAATGACTAATATTATTAGTGAAGTTATATTGTACAATTTTAAGAAGTAGTATTCCAATTTAAAGAAATATCACTATTATTTGTTAGAAAGAACCTACAAGTGAATACAAGGGGTTTCTCCCTCTTTTATTATTTATTGCCTTTGACTAATAGATTTCCACCATGGGTTCAAACAGTCTCATAGAAATATGTACACATCCCATGCGGCTATAGTGAAGAATAATATTGATAAGTTCCTAATGGGAATTTTTTCTAAGATGTTTAATACCCCAAGTTGTTGGGAAATATTTTGACAGCTATAAATAAGAATAAGAGAAATAAGGTTTTCCTCAACATATAGGACCTTGACCAGTATTATATGAAGGACTATTTTCCTCTACAAGTGATAGTTTTTTTGGTCAATATATCTACTAGTTTCTCAGAACTCTACATAATCGATAGATACAAATGATATAATTTGATCTATATTACACTCAAGGATAAAGAATGCACTACAATAACAGAACTCATAAGAACCTTCTTCTATCGGGTAATGTAATTTTTTTTGAAGAATAATGTTGGTACATAACAATGTTTTGTGTACCGTATCATCAATCCATTCCTTGGGATATTAGTGGAGTTATACATGGATGATTTCATAGTCAAATAAAACCAATTCAAGGGTTATATCAGCATCCTTATAAAACTGTATGACTTCCTCCACTCACACAACCTGAAAATGTACTTTCATGGATACTTATATAATTTTAATCTTATTCATTGATATTTAATGAGGCATTGAGGTCATCCTCTATAATATTAAGGCTATAATCTAGATACCCCACCCCTATAGAACCTATAGATGTTTTGGGATTTCCTAGGAAACTTCTCATATATTTCCTTTCTCATTAAAAATATAGCTAGTTATTGTAATCCCAACTCTAGGATCATGAATATTGGAACCATCTAGTGGTGGTAAAATGACTCTCAAGATGTATTTGAGGACATCAAATAGAATCTGATTTTTCCTCTATTCCAAATACCATCAAACTTTTAGAATCCTCTAGTACATTATGTGATCACCTTGGAATATTCCATAGGCACCATTCAAACTCAAAAAAACATTGTTGCCCTAGAAAAACCACATATTATTTTACTCATCTTTTCCTATAAAAAAAAAATATATTCTCCCATCTTGAAGAGATTCCTACCACTCTTATTTTTAGTATATATTTTATAACACTACATACAAAACCATGAGATATATCTTCTATAATACGTCAATCAACTGAATTTTATTACCAACCACCCCATGTTGATAGGCCTACTGGAATAACAGAATGTAATTGTGTTTTATTTTTTACATCAGGTTTGACTCTAAGAAAGATGTCATAGTCTATACATTGGTGTATTTATTTCATATTGAGACCACGAGGATCTTCTCTTAGATATTTAATTCCTAAAAAATTCCATATCCTTCACCAACCATCCCATTCTTTGTTCGGAGATATATTTTGAGGGATCTTCCAACAATCTGATTGGGTGTATACGAAACAACTCAAAACATAATTCGTGTCAGTATTGGAATTGTTCACATCACTCTCAAAAGGATATATTTTCATACTCAATGTTTCCATTATAAGGATTCTGCAAAAACATGTATTGGTTCTATTATCTTATAACCATCCATGATCTCATCCTAGATGTTTTAATCACACACCTACATGTGAAAAGTGAGATTGAGTTAGTCATCAAGCAGGTCAATGGTGAGTATTTCACTGACTAAAATATACATTTAACCATGATAGAGTTGACTAATGAGTTGAGGGATCTGTTCCCCTGTTTCCCAAAGGTGACTCATGTTGTTTGTTCAACGAAATAATGACTTGATTTTATGGTAATCCCATCCATATAACTTGTAGAACCTATCAAAATAATTTAGTGATTAATGTGGAACATAGAATTTTCTTCACCCCTATCCATTTTGATGGTGCAGACATACATGTAAATCAGTGTGGGGTGGATGCCTATATAGTGGGGCCTTAAAATTATGATAAATTGGAAGGTACACCCCATTCAATTACTCTATTTATAGAGTATCTCCAACATAAGGATTTATCGGATGACTGGATAGATCATGGGTGAATCTATAAGTGTACCATGATATTTATCCTATAGGATGGATTCAACTTTGAGATGAAACTCTCTAAGTTCTTATTGAATTAAATCCTCCATTGTTTCATCAATAAGAAGGAAATTCCTCATGTCACTAAAAAAATAGAAATTTGTTCATGTGGAACCCAAAAAGAAGGATTTAATATTTATTAGTAGATCTATATTTATTGTTACATATGGCCAGTCATGGTTATTAATTGAATGTAAATCCCTAAGATGTGTGAAGTCTTCTAGATCCACACTAACATCATAGATCATCCACTAAAGGTTCATCATACCACCATGTACTCCATGCCATATGTAGTATTGTAAATTTGTGTTGTGGGACCGAAACCACTAGGGAATGATCAATAGTGTAGGTTAAATATGAATGCAACAGACATATTCTGGATGTGGTTAGTGTTCATCCCCATGGTGATTTCAATGCATTTTCAATGATTGAGTTTATTAAATTCCACATTATTCTAGAATTTACAATTCATGTTGGCATTCTCTTGTATACTGGCACTATCTTTCAAGCTGACAGGCTAAAATATTTGTATTCCATGTAAAGAATCTGACCCAACCATATTTCCTACAATCATGACCAGGAGAATGAGCATGACGAGGCATTCAAAAATCCTCAATTATATCTTGTTGAAGATGTATAGACCAAACAAGAATATTTGGCCCAATAAGATCTCTATTCTCATCTAGTTATGTCATATAAAGACTCAAAATTCCATCCAAAAAACAACATACATCTATTTAAATAGAGTCGAAGTAATCATAACTATGGAGGATAAGCTATCATCACTGCAAATGAAATTTTATAATAAAATGATCTCAGATAATGGATTTAATGCCCATTGGGCCATGTTATAATCCCAAAATGGAAATAGGGTCCATGAATTATATTACATTGAAATGTATAAAAACTAGATAGAATAATACTTCAACAATATAATATACCATTGTTCCTTCATTCAGGGGGAGAAGGTGTTGTCTCTATGGACTACGATGATACATATGAAGAAGACTTCAAAAAAAATGAACCCAAATAAAAAAATGTATTTTATAGATAGGTTTATTTAAATAGAGCATACACATTTATCATAATGAATGTGGAGCACATCACACGTCCCAAAAACACCATTTTCCTCAAACAATTCTTCATATAAACCCCATAATAATTTCTTATTGACATTAAATTACAAGAGTGAAATCCATGTCATATGACAATAAACTATATGGATATGTCCCCAAAAAATTATGTTAAAGAGTAGTCTTACCCTATGCGATATAACCACTAGACCTCATCAAACAATTTGGGATCATCCAATATCTATGTTGTAAGACTTTATACTACAAATAAAAAATTTCTTAGTCATATGACATTAAAATATATGAAAATATCCTTAGTAGAAGTTATTAAACAATGTCATTACCTAGTGTGAAAAACATGACATAGCTCATATGGTCTGTGTGGTATCATTTGTTATTCACATCAAATGCAATGTATCAATTGTATAAATTAGGTCATCACCAGAGAGGATTCCAGCATTCCACATTGGGTTTTTGCAATGAAATGTGCTAGAACTATAAGTGGGATGATTCCTATTCCCATGGAATATGTAGTCAGACCTATAATTATTATCTTCAAGTTCAAATTCATGTTTCAACCCCCTATGGTCTGATTATCTTCACTAGTTAAAGGCACCATGTCCTCTATTCACTTTATGTATCTTTTTATAGGATTGAAAAGCCACTCCACCAACACTTGTATACATACTAGGCACATGATAAAAAGGATTCACACACATGCATGGTTGTATAAACAATAACTACCATATACTAGATGTCGTAAGAATATGTTTCCTCATATGACCGGCACAAGATTATTTGTCAACCAATAATCAAATGAATCATGATATTTTCATTGGATGATTTATAAGAAGACAATTTCATTTCATTATCCATCAGTGAGATAGATTCCCTCATGACCTAGCACGAGGAAGAGAGATAGAGAATCAATATATTATGATTCACCGCATATGCCCAAATCATCCCCAAACAACCCCATGTGCATCTATACTAGGTATAATCCTCAGTAAAATTCCCTAACCCACCAGAAGGTTGAGATGCCCCATGAACCAACATGAAGTTGAAACAATTGGTAGCCTTAGATCCAATGCCTATATTTTCCATCCTAAATCCCATGAAGATCCCATGTAGGTGAGAACACTGGTTGTATTAACATAGTATATCATTAGGTCGAGATTGAATTTTTTCCAAGTATAAGGAAGGACGTATGGGATGCCCAAATCATAAGCCACATTACCACCATCATTCTATATGATTATAAACCAGGGACCTTTCTCATTCAATCGCCTTGGTTTTCCCTATATAATAATAACAACATTATTCCATATGTTAAGAAAACCATATAATGTACTTTTCAAGAATAAGATTTCTCATGTAATTATATTTATATGAATTTAAATATCCCTCATAGTCATCCTCCTCAGGTGTAATCATTTATCATGTTCCTTGTCCTAAAAATGTCTAATATTCCCTCATGATTAAACATAAAAAAATGGCACATGTAACACAAAATCACTACCAAAAATATCCTTTCCCATAAATATTTATTAGATGGGAATGGACTAAGGAATCAATGATAAAATAAATTCATTTTACACATTAATAACCACACACTGTCACCGTATGAAATTAATCTATGTAATGAAGTACTTTACCACAATATGTTAAATAGTATTTTCAATGTCACTATCATAAGACATGAATAAATGTAATTATTCAATATAATTCATAATGGGGTTCTCCCTATTATTGGTTTGGTCATCCACCACCTCGTGATCATATATTGTGCATCTCTTGATATTAATATACCACTCAACATATGGAAATGGTATCTCGAAAAAAGGCTCACTACGCTTCATTATCACATCCCTACTTTTTCCCTACCAAAATATAGAATATCTCATGTTCTAAACATGTTCAATAGAGAATCAAAAATCAACCCTCTACATCGAGGAATTGTGTGGATGGGGGAGGTCTATTTTGAACATGTTCACCAGTCATTTGATACTCATCAGTCACCTCAATTTCATGGTCCAAATCATGATAGTCAATAAGACATTACATTCCACCTCTATTTGTTCTAGAGGAGTTTGAAACACCTTTTTTTATTTATCAATGTAGTCATGCATTCTGACCAAGTAATTCAAAATCATCTTATCCATTTTCACTTTCCATTATAATAAGAGGAACTCCCATTCACTCATTTCCACACACTTAAAATGGATCACATTGTCTTTGGAGTTATGGTTGAATATATTCAATGTATACTATAGGAACACAAGCATTACAAAAATGGAATGTGGAACCTTTTGTCGTAGCATAATGGACATAAACTATGTGAAGATAATTTTAGATTTTATTGCACTATGACTCCATTTAAATCTATTCAAATAAGGTTATTAATCTTTATTCCCACACAATATTCATTATCACAACACTCCCTTAGGTCCAAGCATCACAACATGATATATTTTGATTTAACATGGTCGAATAATTAAGATATTTAACTATTCTTCTTCTAATTTTCAAATCCTCGGGACCATAAATTATTTTTCTCCTTTATTAAATAATTATAACATTATACTATGTCAAACTGGAGATATATAGTAATGAATATGCAGTTATTTTACCCATTATAGGTTATTTAGGAAACTAATTCCCCCACCATTCATTGCATCCACATCCTAGAGGATCTCCCACTATCATTATTGATCATCTACTACATCACATTCCATAACTACATGTGGATTGATTCATAGTTTCATGATATTTTTATTGATTCGTATATATCTTATCTCAGCCCCATATACAAATATTCTCTCTATTTGGGCCTTATTTTGGTTTTCTTTTCCAAATTATGATACTTTTAACTGTCATGCATAAATAAGCATTTTTATACATAGTATGAGGTGATATAAATTATATGTTAGTAAAAAAGTATCATTGGTTATTATAAATCCATACATTTGATCCAAATTAGGAATCCATTGCATCTCACTCAAAAAATAAGTATATTAATAAAGGTTTTTTAGAAGGGTTTACTCACAACACCATTTAGCATTACTTTCTTTATAATATAGGGTGGGTTATTCATAAAACCTACTAATCAATGAATTTGTAGGGGGCTTAGAA
This sequence comes from Viscum album, assembly GCA_963277665.1. Lineage (NCBI taxonomy): Eukaryota > Viridiplantae > Streptophyta > Magnoliopsida > Santalales > Viscaceae > Viscum > Viscum album. Next base: position 289,453,304 of record OY728159.1, on the reverse strand, counting down.
ACCTCTCTAACATAATAAATTATCTGGAGTTCATATCTAATGCTTGTAAATGAGATTATTAGATGTTCACAACCACAACTAATTTCTTAATCCAGAGGGGGTGTGAACCCCTGCAAATTTTTAAATAAAAATTACATATATTATATATTAATATTATAATAAAATTTTATATCAATATATTTAAATAAATTAAAAGATCGTGTTGTATTAATATATTTTTATAAATAATTTATATTATATTATTTTATAGTATTTTTCTATATATATAAATGTAATTCTATAATATGTACATTAATATGTGTTTGTTGGTATGAAATGTATTTTTTATAACATAATTTAGAACATAAATGAATAAATATATTGTATACATATATACATAATTTAAATTAAAAAAACGTATCATATAAATACCATTGCCGATTTTATAATAATAATAATAATATACTATACACATAAATACAATAATGTTCCTAGAAATAATCATGTAATTATCGTATAAATAATGTATTTCATTATTTATTATATATGTACATATATTTGTATGCATAATACATAATGTAAATTCTATTAATGTTATAAATAAATATATAATTGATTTTAAACAAACATATATATATATATATATATATTCAATTATTGTATTTAATATATATATATATGTATTTATTTATTTATTTTATATATATTTATATATATAATGAAATACATTATATGAATTTGTTTGAAAATAATTATATAAACACATTACATAAATACTTATATATATTATATAAATAAACATGTAAAGGATATATAAATATGTAAATAAGAATATGTATCTTTTATAAAAATATGTATAAAATAATTGTGTATTTACATTTCCTAAATATAATTGAAATATATATGTTAAAAATATATTTACGCAAAGGTATTTAATTATATATATAAATATAATCATCTATTTTGAGCCTCTAATATTGTATTTATTATTTTCTTTATATAAATCCACTGTCTCGAACTAGTTGTGTTGTATACATGTATTCAAATTAGTATAAATATTTAATAACAAATATATGAATACACATGACTTTGTGTGATTCATATAAATGTATTCATATATATATTAATAAATAATATTATATAAATATATGTAAATATATAATTTATTACGGTGTGTATATATATATTACATTCATAAATTTGGGTATTTATATTTTTAAATTAATATCAATAAATGTATTAAAACATATTCATTAATACCAATGTAAACATATAAATATATAATTTATAAACATGTATAAAAAGAATACAATTTAAATTTATTATCTAATAAATAAATAAATACCTGTTATAATTATGATTGAAATAATTTATATTAATGAATATATATGTAATATGTTTCAATTTATATAAATATATTATTCATGTAATGTTTATCATATGAACATAAAAATATAAAAATAAGATGGTGTTCCAAAAAAATAGAATACTAAATTAGAGGACTGGTAGGGGTGTCGAGCATATTCACAGAAAACATTTGTTCCATACCCATCCTGTGGGGTTTTTTAGTCATAAATGCACAAGGAGGGGATGGTTGATGTTTCCAATATTGGGGTAATGGGTTACAAAAGAAACAGGTGTATAGGGACAACATAGGGGACTGGGGGCACAACAATGAGATCATGAGTGGGTCAAGATTTTCATTTTTTTATAAATAGGGTAGGTTGGAAGCCTACCATATGTATATTTTGAATCATATTCGGGAATATTCGATACCACCATAAAACCATGTCTTATAATTTATTATAAGGATTCAGAAACCTCCACGAAAATGGTGTATTTAAAAATATGAACTTCCCTAAAATATCAATGGGTACAAATTTCATCAAATTAGAGGGGTTTTAAAACCCAACTAAAATAAATACTTAAAAATGTCATAATTTCTTTCTAGCGCTTCATAAAAATTTCCCCTATCTATATAAGGAGGCCAACATAGTGGCAGTTTCGCAGAAACATCAGCAATTTATTTTATGGTGTAATAAACCCTTATAATCATAAAACCCCTTTAATGAAGGCATTATTTTGGTCAAAATATTGTTAAAATAATCTAACCAATGATATAGTAACATATATCTTTCAATTTTAAATCCCATAGGGGATGTCTATGATATATTCATACTTCTTTCTTCCAATTCCTTCTTACATTATAAGAAAAATGATTTAAAAAAATATGAGATGTACAAGGAAAATGGGAGTAAACAACCCAATATTTTTTCTACAGATTTTTCCTTACTATAATTATGTTATATGTTCTAGGACACATTCATTTGCATAGAGATCCCATCAAAAATTTTATTCTCATAAATGAAGACTGAGAAAAGTGATAATCGTTGATATTAAGAAACTTATACCAATGGAATAATAACATGACCCTTGGAATATTAGCAAGTCAGTTTGAAACATTAATCCATCCAATAAAGTATTTACCTCATGTAAAAGTATAAATAATGTTTATCAATATTATAATTGAAAATAGGACATTAATAAATCATACTATTAGTAAATAACTATTTGAAAAATGATAAATTAGGTTTTTGGTTTTATATAAAACATGTTTGTTTATTTTCAATTATAAAATTTTAATAATTATTTAAAATAAGACACATTTTTATAATCAAATGATTGAAAAATTAATATTTTCATGTTTTATTATTATATTATAATTTATGACACCCTACATAAATTTTACCATGTGTTATAGAGTCAGTTATAACTTCAAAATTGGTATTTTTAAAATAACTAATAATTTTATTTGAAAATTAAAATATTCATATTTGTTAAATTATTTGCATAAATGGATTAAATTTTTGAATTCTACATGTTATCAAAGTGTTAGGGTAAACTTTTGAGATTTTTCTAAAATACATGAAATTTTTAAGAATAGTGAAATACAGTTATTTACGGTATATAACAAAATACATGAATTATTGAGTCGAAGATGATGTATGGGTGACGTATGCCCATAATCCCAAGCTATAAATCATCAATTAATATATATACTAATATGGGTAAATCTATTGACAGTCTTGTGAAACAAATAGTTTAGAAATAATAAAAAACCTCCATTCTCCTTTAAATATAATGGCTCAACACCTCTTCTCCTAACACATTCCAATAATTGATGCTTGTAAAAATCATTCCAAATAAACATACCTGGACCATACCCCTTGTCTGGGATGCTTTTTTCTCAACAGAATACTATGATCTCTTTCTCTAAGGAGGTTCCCATTAAGAAAGATTTAATGGGAAAACCCCTTTTCATTTTATTTTATTTTAATTTTAATTTCTTGAATTTTTTATTATATCCTCACATCCCCTTATCATAGTGTAATGAGAAATAAATTATCTTATATAGAATATAATTTTATTATGTAAATTTATTAATTGATCATTCAACCTCTAATCCTCTTCCTTTTATTCAATAAATGAAAACATCATTCATGAGTTCTTGATTTATCACCTTTGAGGAATAAAATTCTTTATTTTACTTTACCTCCCTGATGTCTCGAGAATAAACCATTATAACGGTTGAAAAAGAATATTAAATTTATTATGTAACCTTCTTTGTTCTGGAACTATCATATATATATAATAATAATGAATAAATAAAAAACAGTTCCTACAGATTGCAAAACCACTAAATTAATATAAACTATAAATAGTATTGTTTTATCAAATAAATTATCCACAAATACAGAAAAAATCATATATAAGACTATATAATATTCTGGATGTTCATTAATAACATATAATATATGTTCTGGATAATTATTATCATTTTACATGATCTTCCACTCATATATACAAGATAGCTGATCACGATGATCAAATTAAAAAGAACACTTCAAAATAATGAAATTGATCTCTATAAATCATCCAAAAGGATATATGATAAAATTATAAAACTATAATAAATCTAATAAATTTATAATAGGTTATCTATTTGGTAATTAATAAATCTATTTTTTTATCCATGATATTAATGTAATGAAACTACATAAGGTTATGGGATTTTATAACTGAATTTCCTTTCAATGGGTTATTCCATTTTCATTCCCAATATTAGTGTTGATATACATTTAATATTAATAAAATATAATTTCATTGTTATTACCTTTTCTTTATGGGGATATACATGTTTCTAATGCGGTTTTATGAAAAAATCATGGATTTTTTAAATGAACGCTTCTTTCAAAACAACAATTTTAGTCCTTTTAAGTCATTACTTACTCTCTCAGTAATGATGAATCCTATACAAAATATGGGTTTTCTCTTTCATTTGAGAACACCATTTTGATACATGAATTAGGAAATACTTATAAAACCCATTTCATTGCATGGTATACTTCATGAATTTGAATGATTTTAATTTTATGTGACTCACTTGATTATATAAATGTTATGATGTGATGGGTGTTCCTAGAATTATATAATAATATAATTAATTGGGTAATGTGATTTATCTCAAGAAAAAAAATAAATATACAATAACATGGTTCGAGAATTGTTCACAATTATGATTTAATGATTATGTACATATGTTATGAATGAATATGATTCTATCTTTGTTCATAGTTATGTGTTGTATTTTGATAAATAATACATGATGATTCATTTTTAGGCATTTCCACATTCCATTACATTATATAATTCTTCCTATCAGGATCATGATGATAATTATCTTATTCTTATGTTATGAGGATGACTTTTATTCTCACCCATTTTATATTGATTTACTCTTTTCTATCTCCTCTTAATGGAATATTAGGTTCCCCCATTCGTTGATGTATATCCTTAGGTGATTAATAATACTAACGAGTACTTTAGAAATACTAAGAATATATAAAATAATGAATTAAATATTGTTTTTTAATTATTATACAAGTGTTATGTATTATCCTAATTTTCCTATGACTCTCAACCATTGGTACTTGGTTTATAATTCTATTATTTGATTATATTTAAAATGATCTATTAGTAATGTAAAAAATATAAGACTGTATATATGTGGTATTATATCATGGTTTAGTTAATTTTAGATACTATATTAAAGAACATTATTTAAAACCATTATTATGATACCTTCTATTTGTAAGCACCAAAAAAATCATTGTTTTGGAAAATTTTAAACATATGTATCCTATAGGACATTCTTTATTATATAACTTCATAGAAGATGAAATTAAGTATTCATGAATTTTTCACTTATGTTTTCTTTCAAAACATTTATATTTTAGAATATAGTGGGAATTTGGAGAAACCATTCTGAAAACCAATGAGAGGTAAAATGCAGTGAATGCTTGAAGCACATTCCCAATGCCTTAGGGGGTGGAGAAAAAAATTTCCAAGAAATTCTTACCAAGTTGTTGGAAGATTTGAAACATTACCTGAATGTTGTGGAACTTATTCCATTACTTAAGAATGAGAGATTAACTATTGATTATATTATGTGGAAATGACTACCAATGTTTAGAGATGCTTTCAATACCATAGTTTCATAATAGTTGATCAAATCAATGGAGAAGATGTTTTTGCTACTTTACTATTTAGGGATGGAGAAGGTGACTCTATCCAATTATCTATTAGTTGGAGAGGATGGAAAATGGTGGTATTTTGTTAAGATAACCTATAATAAGGATGACATTCTAGAGATGAAGTGGGAATAAATTAACAAAATACTTTTTAATATGTATTTGAATCAAACACTTTAGATAATGATGAATAAAAAATTCATAGAGACGATGAAAAAATAAGGTTATCCAGGCACAAATAATGAAGAAAACATCATAAGTATTTCAAGGAACTCCTTGGGATTTATCAATAGTGATATCAAAATAGATATCTTCTTTAGTTATTTAAGACAACTCCTCCCAAAAAATATTCTAATTAGAGACTTTTTGTGTTTTGGAGAATTTATTTTATGTGCTATAAAAGTGGGGTAGGAGTTTCGTGAATGATCCCATGACTATGGGGATTAAAAATTAAATATGGTATTTAATTTTGTAGGATATATTAACAAATATAGAAGGAAATATCAAACACTCAAATTTATTTTTTTTGGAAGACTCGTCATGGGAAATACCACAAGGGATGAAGAAATATTTTATGTCTGGGATAGAAGGACAGCAGGATCATAAATGTTGGATGGACATTAAATAATATGGGAAATATTAAGGGGGAAAGAAGATCACCACACATGGTCCAATCCTAAAACTATAGAGAGTCAGGGTGCAATGCAATCTAGATATCTAAACCTTGACACCTTGAGGGTAATGAACATTAGTATCAACCAAAACCAAGGGGAAAAGAAAATATTTTTCCCTCAATACTGCTGAATCAATGTAAGAAATTTAATTTGTATAATATACAATTAAAATTCCAAAAAATTGGAAAAATAATTATTTGATTTTGGTTTTACATGTTCCTTTATATGTTAAAAGTTTTCCTGAACTATTTAATTTCTGCCATGTAACCTTCATGTAGAGTTATCCATAAATACATTTAGTTGTGAAATCATTGATACCCATGTGTTAGAAACTTTTTCCAATTTTTATATGTGGGAATATTCTTCTAGAAAGTATCAAGACACTTCCCTTGGATGAATTTTTTTCTTGACTAGACATTTATTGTCTCTCATTATATAGAGCATACATCAACTGTTAGGAAGAGGAAATGTAATTTCAAATTATGAACCATAATATGATCCTCTATAAATTTAATGAAGATAATGAATCTCCTTGGATAATACTTCAATAGTGTGGGTGCTTATTCACTATTAGTAATCATACCTCACTCATGTGGTTGGTTCATAGTAAGGTATCCGACTAGATGTAATTCCTATTATAAGGGAATACAATAATTTATTTCCCGATGTATTGCATGGACTCCCCCTTGATTGTGAGGTTTCATATCAATATAACTCATCCCCATAGATAAACCTATATATAAATTTCCCTATATGATGTCTTATACTGTGCTGTATGGGTAAAATAAGTAGCTACAGGTGTATTTGGAAAAAAGATGTAAATTCCCTAGTGCATCCCCTTGGGGTGCACCGGCTATACTTAAAATGAAATGGATGGATTAATGTGGACCTATATTTATTAACAGGAACTAAACAAGATCACTATAAAGTGAAAATATCCTTTTCCCCAGACTGATAACATGATCAATAAACTATGGGGAGTTAAATACTTCTCAACAGTGGATCTCCATTCTGGATATCATCAACCGAAGGTGAATAAATAATATAGATATAAGACTTCCTTTTATAAAAGGTATGTTAACCATACATTTCTTGTGATTCCATTTAAAATTACTATTTCCATTACGATATTAATTTATTTAATTAATAGAGTCTTAATAAAATACCTTGAAAAACATTTTTTAGTGTTTTTAAATTATATGTTAATATTCTCTATGTATAAAGAGAAACCAGAAGAACATCTATAGAGTGTTCTGATATTTTTAAGGATGGAGAAATTATATTCCATGTTCAAAAATTGTAATTTTTGGATGAAAAAATGTAGAATTTTTTGGGCTCATGATCATCAGTGAGGAAATTTATATGGACATATCAAAATCAAAGGTAATTGAGAAATGGACTAGACCAAAAAGTGTCACAGAAATAGGATGGTTTCTTGGAAAATCAAGGAACTTCCAATCTTTTGTGAAAAATTAATCACAATTTTCTATCACAATGAAAATGTTAATATGGAAAGGGGTAAAGTATGTTAGGATATTATAATGTGAGGAAATAATAATGGAGATAATGAAGAGGCTAATCATTATACATGTACTCACATTATGAACAAGTGTAGAAGCTTTTGTGATATAAAACTCTAATTCGCAACCAAAATTTACTAGAGCCGTTGAATTATTTACAACATTGTAATAATTACACGAAATTATTTTCCTAATGGAAAAAATTAATTTACTAATTCTGGACGACTGGGTACATTCATATGTCAAAGATTACAACATGAAATGAAATGAAGCATGGAAATACCTTTCAAAATATCCATAACTCCTAGGTTACCCATGCAGGTCATTCATAATTTACATATTCTCACCCTGGGAAAATAAAACATAAGAAATGAGTGATCTCATCTCATCAATAAGGGTAATAAAACAGTGAAATATATGACAAACCTAAACCCAATGCATGGTGATTAACTAAAAGCACATGCCTTCAGAAATAAACATTATCATAATCTGGATGGAATAAGTGATGAATAAATAATTCCATAATAAATCATAATCATGGTTATTATAGTAGTCTAATAACTCCATGGACTATGAATAACTTATTTCATAATGATGGAAATGAATAATGTTAGAAATTCTGAAATATACCATCACGACCTCAGCTAGGACATCAAAAAATGATTACGCCCCTGACCAAAATCATATCTAAGAATGGGAAATGCCTTGGAATTTTCCATATAAGGTTAGTCTCATGAAACAAAATGATTCATATATGGGGTATAGTGGGACCCAACAATCACTTTATAAGTCCTATGAATTTATCATATTAATGGGGATAATCATAAAAAACATGAACATATGAAATTATTTTCCCGAATCTGTACACATAAACACTAACCATTCTGAGTAACATGGAGAACATTTTTAAGATAGCACATCAATATTCAAAATAAACAAAAAACATTCTATAATATATGGTATATGGTATCATAAATGATTATTCCAAATTATATTATACAAGAGTGTTGAAATAGATAAAATTACACTTATAAAATCATAGAGTAATTCTTGTGATAAATAATCATTCACTTTGAAAATAAGAGTTCTTTTTGGAAAAATCGTTGTGTAAAACCATAATTGAAATAATATATATCTCTAATAATAATTTGAGTGATTTTATAAAAAATTGGTTGCTAAATATATATTGTATATCAATAATTATCATAGGCAATAATTCGATAAGTTCACTTGAAATGGGCTTGTATTTGGGTAATAATTTTTGGAATATCATTTACAGAATGAAACTCCCCATAAAATAAAGAAGGATTATGGTGGATAAAAATATATATAATATTAACAATAAATTTCTGATGATTATATAATATTAAATAATAATTTCATTATTGTATGTATCAGATAAGATTAAGCCGAATGAAAATGGTGTTCCGGGTAGAGAATCCTTAACTTATGTCCAAATATATTATACACTTGAACTTAATTCCCTGAATAATAATAATTAATCCATTAATTTACTAATTATGAAACATATATACATATATTTTATTCATTTAATGTTTTATTATTTTTATTTATGTCCGTATTGATAATTTATAAGATTGAATTTTGTCGTTCTGGTGAGTTTGTTTTCCTAATTTCATGATCGGTTCTCTTGATTATAAGAAATAGAGCATAGTGGAATAGATAAAATTATACATAAGTAAACATATATATAATTAATTAACTACCATAATTTTACATGGATAAATATATCACTTTATCTTACATTGTATGATGAGGATTTATTAAATAGAACATCAGTGCTAACCATATAGATTATTTTGGCGATATATCGATTGTAACAAACTAGATTGTAATATGAATTGGTAATATGTATATATACTAATTATAGAACATTTAATATGTTATAGTACAAATATTTTAGTATTTTTCAACCATAAAAATGGTTTCATGACCAGAAATGATCACAATAATAGAAATTAAATATCAGTCATCCTTGAATGCGTTAAATTAACACATCTGAGATGGTGTCTTAATTTTTGGTATTAATGGATGGAAAATGAGATATTTTAATGAATTATTCGATTAGAGTTACAGATTTAAATTATATTAATGGTACTGGAGTTATAAAAACTTTTTATGATGAGTTTTATGGACTGAGAAGTTGAAATAATGGAACTTTAATGAAAAAGAGATGTTTATAAATCCCTTATAAATATTTGGTAACATAACGACATTATAAAATAATTCATAAAATATTTTGATGAGAGAAAATTGGGTATCTAATAATTTTTACATAAAATGGACATTATAGGGGATATTTATGGACATATCCCAACATAATACAGTGGACATAAAAAAGGAATAACATAAGAGGAGTGGTTTAAAAATAGAAGGGTGGTATATTTCATTACCATTTAGAGTAACTCCAAAAACATGATAGTTGGGACCTTGAGGGATTGAGGAAACCTTGAGAGGACTCTTGTAGATATATAACTACCAGAACATTGAGGATGATGCATTTAGAAATAATGAAAATGAAGGACAGGATAGAAATTTATAGTAAAAGATAAGGAATTTTTTATTAATTGCTAGGGACACCTCATTAGTGGTGTTTTCAAAACCATGTGCTTTCACAAGGTATTTTCAAATGGTATTGGTCACATGGGACACCAAATATCCTATTTTATAGTATATATGTCTAAAAAAATTTTACATTAATTATTACATCATTATTATGTCCTTGAATATACTTAAAACTAGAAACTATATTTTTACTATTAATGAAAAACTAAATTATTTTATAAAATTATCATAAAATAATCACAACCTAATATCGAAATTATGAATTAAAAAATGAACTCCATTTTCTGATTTTTTTTAAATAAGATTAATTTTATTTTTGAATAAAATCATAATTTAATTGAAAAATAAATTTTTTAAGACTATAATTCATTTTATATCACCTTGAGAAATTAATCAAGATCTAATTATCATATAAACCTAAGATAATAAAATAATTATATGACTTAATATTCATAATATTCATATTAGTATTCATATGGGTATGTTACAACTAACCAAAAATGTAATTTGATCATATCAAACTCTAAAGATATTACTAATCGCAACCGTGTATGTCAGTTTTTCATATAACAAAAGTGGAAAAGTTATATCTACTTGCCCATTTATAATTATCTACAATAAATATCAATTTAGTTCTTACATATATACTTAGTGTTAAACTTATTCTATAATAAATTTACTTACATAAACTATGGGTGTTATATTCTTCCCCTTACAAAAATTTGTTCTATAAAATTACCAGAATGATACAACCTAAAAATATTTGGGTATGTATTCGTCAAAATATCCTCAAGAACCCATTTTTCCTCTTAAATATTATTATTTTTCCAATTTACCTTTACTTGAAAAGATGTACGATTCCTCAACCCCTTTCCTTTAGTGTCCAGAATCCAAATACTATCTTCAGAGTAAGATAAGTCAGGTTCTAACTCTATACTATCAAAATTGTGGACATGTGTTTGGTCTAGAATGTACCATCTCAATAATGATACATGGAACACATTATGTACCTTATAAAGGATAGGAGACAATGATAAATTATAATACATAGGTCCAATTATCTATAGAAACTCCAAAGGTCCTATATACATAGGGCTTAGTTTCTCATTCTTTCCAAATCATATAACACCATTCAATGGAGATAATATCAAGAAAACAAGATCTCCCACTTGAAATCCCAAATCCTTCCATCAATTATCCACATTATTCTATTTCCTACATTAAGCTACTTTGATATGGGGTTTGAATAGAATTTACCTTTGCATTTTTTACTCCACAATCTATAGGCCTACAAGCTTCCCTTAATAAACTTCAACCAAATATGTGGGTGTACAACTTTTATTTTCAAATAGTTCTTCATATGGTGGCATTTGAATACTTGAATAGAAACTATTATCGTAGGAAAGCTCCATCAATGTAAAATAATGATCACACATACCTTGAATGCTGAGAGAGCATGATATTAATATTTCTTCCAATGTTTTGGCTTTTCCTTTATTTCTGCCCATCAGTTTGGGGGTGATAAGCAATACTCAATCAAAGTATAGTGTCCAAATCTTGCTAAAAAGTTTTCCAAAAATTTGATGTGAAACATGGATCACGATCATACACAATTGAGTGTGGTGCAACACTATGTCTCTCAACATTATTGATATAGAGTCATGAAAGGTCATCATATGGAAAATCCACCCTTATAGTGAGGAAATGTGCAGATTTCCCAATCCAATCAACCATTACCCATATTGCATCATTCAATATTGGAGTTTATCATAATCTAGTGAAACAATCCATGGTTATGTCATCCCATTTCCATTTAGTAATAGGTATAGGTTGCATGACTCGATTATGCTGTTGTCTATCAACCTTTACATATTGATAGACTAAACATCTTGATGCATAATCAACAATTTCCATCCTCATTTTATCTGACCAAAATGTTCCATCAAATAACTATATATTTTAGTGCTAAAATGTGTATAGTGAAATTATAAATAAGGGAATCTTCCAATAACTAACTTTTTAGTTTGGGTATAGTGTCAACACAAATTCTCTTCAAAAGAATCACAGTTCCATCTTTATATATTAATTCTGCCATCTTCGCATCGTTCACAGCATTAATTTTCATTTTAATATTCTTATCCTTAGATTGTGAACTTTTAATCTATTTTAATAATGATAGTTGGGAATGAAATTCAAAAAGTAATGATGTTACACCATCTTTGATGATTCCTATATCCATCCTTTCTAGATCCTTGTATATAGGATCCTTATCGATTCTCATTTTGATTAGAACCCCATGTGCATCAACTACCTTATTTTCCTTTCTATGTTTAAGTGTTTGGAAAATGCAAAATACTTGAGAATCTTGAGCCATTGCCTTTGCCTCATGTTGAGTTCATTCTATGATAAGATGTATTTTAATATCTTGTTTTCAGTATTTATCTCAAATCATTCACCTTAGAGATAATGTATCCATATATTTAGAGAAAATATTACATATTCTAACTCAAGATCATGAGTTGTATAATTATATTCATGAATTTTTTACGGCCTTGTATCATAGGTAATAAATATATCTATTCGAATAAGGACTCAATTATTTCCTTTCCTTAATCCATCAAAATAGACCACAAACCTGTTATTTCCCAATTTTAATGTTAGGATTAGACCATTCAACACTCATTCCCCCTATGTCCCATATCGAGGAAACTACAAACACTCTGATGGAGCACCAATGTAATGACCTGGAATTTCCATGTAATTTTTTTAATAAAATGGGAATTTTACGGGTCCACGAAATCTGATGGCATGCAATTCCAAGGCCCGGAGTGCCCAAAATGATCTGTCGAATCTTTTTTTAGGATTTAGTTAACGCGAGTCATCAGTTTTATTGAAAAAGTGGAATAACTCTTAAAAAGTAACTCAGATCATAAATTAGAGGGCACCATTGCACTCAGGATGGAAGGATTACCCTTGGCGCGAATTAAGATTAGTCGGCACGGGCCTCCTATGAGGAAACCCGAAAATGGCATAATCTTAAATAAAATAATTAAGTAAATTATACTATTTTTCAAATGCTTATAACTCAAAAACGGTAACTTAGATTAAAAATATGAGACTACCACTGAAGTTGTGAGTGTATCATTTTTTTAAGAAGATACTGAATTTGGCCATTGCGGGCCACTAGAGAAAGTTAGTTTTTGGCCAGAAATAAAATAATTAAGTCACAATTGTTTTATTGTAAAATTCATAACTTCTAAATGGTAACCCAGATTGAAAATTTGAGAGTACTATTAGGTTCTTTGGGGCGTGTTTCACTAAGGCATTGCCTAAACTTGACCGGTGCGAGATGAGTGTGACTGATAATAATTTTCTGAACATTTATTTTTAGGTACTTTTACTAAATGCATGAGCGGAATTTTTTAACTTTTTAACCAGTGATGGAAATTGAAATTTGAGGACACCGTTGGACTCAGAGGTCCAGTATTCACTTAAAGAGACTTTCACCTTGAATTAAGATGGTTGAGAGTAAAAGTTAGATTTTGTGTTTTATTAAATTAATTAATAAAATAATGTGAGCTAACACTTTATTTTTTTAGCCATCAGGTGGTGGTTGGGTGGTTAAAACCTCCTCAAGGGAGTTGGAGGTGGGGCCACCACACCTTAACCTCCCAAGAGAAGTAATGGTGGTGAGGGCCACCCAAACGCAACCTTCCATGTGGGGATAAATGGGGAGGAGCCTCTTGAAATCCTCCCATTAATTAAATCCAACACACCTCTTAAATTGCGCCAGCATAACTTAATTGGATTTCTCCTTTGTATTTTAAGTAACCACGTCGTTGGAATTTAGGAAGGTTCTTAATAAATGAACCGCCATAAATTCCATCGATCATTACCTACCTACCTCCGTCTACTATTTAAACGAAGCTTGGGGGGAGGTTTTGGGACGACTTCACCAAGCGATGAAACGCTGGCAAGGTGACACGACACCCAACACATGGAGGATTACACCTTCTCCAATGAAGAAAAAAGAATACCGACCTTCTTTGACTTCTTCTTCAGACACCTATCGATGTGGAGCGTCGTCAATGAGCCGATGTAACTCGGGTTTGGAAGAGTTTGGCAGACACGACGAATGACAATCCTCTATGTCTTCTTCCGCAACTCCATCAACAAAAGACGTCCGCCATTTTACACCAACGTCAACCAACTACGAGCAAGGTATGGGGTTTATTTCTTGATATTATTATACCATTTTCTTATCTTCCTCGTCGGATAAAAAGGGATTGTTTAGGATTTGTTATTGTTCATCTAATTTTCTTAATTAGCCAATTTATACCTCTTTAAATGCGGTGGGTGTGGGCCAACCTACCATGGCCTGAAACCCTCCATAGATTTTCATCCTTGTAGTGATCTTCGAACCAGAAACAAGGCGACGATGGTAGCAACGACAAAGGCCGCACTACCCGCGGCCTCCCTGAACTGCCCCACCCCCGTGGCCCACCGGTGTTCCCAGCCAAACCACGCCGTCCTGCGCTGGACCACGCCGCGCTGAATCGGCCTGCCCAGTAGCCCCGGGCACCGGCCCGCTCACTGCCCGACAACACCCATCCACCTGTACGCCCGCTGCCTGCGCCCCGATGGCCTCCCCGCGCACTTCATGCGCCCTGCCGGCCTCCCTGCCCACTGCCGGAGCCCCGCTGGCCTCCTCGCGCGCCGCCCGGGCACCCTATGGCCTGCCCGCACGCTCCCCACACACCACACAACCCGCCCGCACACTGCCCGTGGGCCCCACCAGCCTGCCCACACCCTGTCAGCACCATGCGGCCTTCCTGATCACTCCCGGCGCCCAGCGGCTTGCACGCGTGCTGGCTGGTACCATCCCAGCCCCCCGCGTGCTGCCCGCCCGCCCTGCGGCCTTCCCACACGCCTTACTGGCCTACCCGTGCCCAGTCAGCACCCTGCAACCTGTATGTGCACTGCCCGGCGCACTGCTGACCTCCCCACGCACTGCCCTCGCCCCGCACAGCTTGCCCGCACCCTGGCTTCCGGTCGAATCGGTCGAGCCGCGCTCGCCACCCGAGCCGTGCTCGCCACCCGAGCCGTGCTCGCCACCCGAGCCGTGCTCACCACCCGATCCGGCCTACGGTGTCCTTCACAGCGTTGCTGGACGAACCAGATTGGTCTTCAGGGCCGAGTTGCCCGAGACGCTCCCCTCGTGGGGCAGGCCGATTTGTCCGCTGGCCTTCGGGTGGAGCCCCCAACGTGGCGACCACCAGGCCAAATCACCCCCACAATCCACTGGTCCGGGCCCAGCGGACTGGGAAAAACCTAGCGGGCTAACCCACCCAACAGGACGAATCAGACCAAATGGGCCTGACTGGGTCGACCCAGATAGGGTCGGCCTAGACTGGTTGGGGATGAGTCGGTATGATAGGGTCGGACTGAACCTGAGCCCACTACTGACACATGTACTTTCATTGGCCATATCTTTTTCATTGGACGTATGTTGGAAGAACTGTCTACGGAGACATTATACTTGGAGAAAGACAATTGTTTTAGAATACCCCACCTGAGTTTTGGATACAGTTGGGTTACATTCAGGTTTGATTGAACCTAAATCCAACGGGGCCCTCGGAATGGAAATGCCAATAATTCTCAGATTAGGCGTCTGATTGGTGCATCGTCTATCGCTTTAAGATTATTATGAAAATATGGATATTTTGGATACATCAACTTGGATCTAGGTGAAATTTGACGTGTCAGAACTTGTCATGTGGAGTGAAACCTCCTAGAATCGAGGGTGATTTGAGAAAACCATGTGGCTGGCTGTGCACAATTGACTGGTCCTGGATCTTGTGTTGGTCTGACAGTTCTGATGACTGTTCCTGGATCATGTGTTTGTCCAACAGTTCTAACTTCTATTTCTGGATCATGTGTTGGTCCGACAGTTCTATCTTCTGTTCTTGTATCATGTGTTGGTCTGACAGAATATCTAGTCCTAGACCATGTGTTGATCTAATAGCTTTGAAGACATTTCCTAGATCTTGTGTTGGTCTGATAGTTCTAACTTTTGTTCCTGGATCATGTATTGGTCTGACAGAATAGCTGTTCCTGGATCATGTTTTGGTCCAATAGATCTAATTATTCAGTGGCTATATCTTATCATCTCTATCTCTCTACATAAGATGTATACCTATGTGAGATGAGTTAGTCACACATGTGTTATCCTCATGATTGATATGGGTTACTTGATAGCTTAGGTATATGTATGGTCATACACATAAGTAATGTATATCCATTGATTTCATACTTTTTGGTTTATCGTTGATGGATTTTGTGAGACCATGAGGGTCTCAAGGTCCCTACTGAGTGTCTTTATACTCACCCCTACATGGGCTATGCCCGCACATAGTTGTGTTGGTTGTAGATGACAGACTGTTCTGACTAAGGATCAGAGTAGTATGAATGGACGGTACCCAGAGGTGGACCATATGAAGAGTTGGTACACAGAGGTGACTGACGGACGTGGAGTTCTGAGGAGGCTATCCGTACCTACCCTTCAGGTAGGAATCCCCAGAGGACGACCTAGTAGCTGCTTTACCTTTTCTTCAGATGTACTAGTTATTCAGTTGTACTTGTACTTTCATGTTGGGCTTCTATTTCCAGCCCCTTTTACTTTTCAACACTCCTTTGTATACAGTTTTTCTTAGGGTTTTACTTCCATCTCATACTCAGTTGTGTGTGTTTACACTTTAAAAAGTCCATGCCTTCCCACTATTAGATATTTTCACCTTTGGTGCTAGTCGCCATCCCCTAGCCTTTGGAAGGAGGAGTTGGGGTTGTCACGGCATGGGCCCCGGGGGATGGGTCATGAACAATTAGTATTAGAGGAGTCGGTTCTACCACGAAACATATGGTTATGATCTTTCTTTTCTATGAAGAAATAGTATTTAGAGTACTGAGTGTGGTTTTTAGTCAGGGAGTCTAGTGTTGGTGCGATGACCAACGTATCCATACACCAAGACACTGAATTCTGATTTCCGACTCAGTGCATGAAAACACTGATTGTGAGTGTGTTTTCAAGAGTCTTCTTTGTGAACAGTTTGAGTCATCTCACTAGGTATGACTTATTGACTGTGGCACACCAGTTCTTTATCTGGATTCCACTACATAGACAGCCAGCAAGGGTTCCTGAGAGTGTGCACGATGATGGCCCACTGAGTGACGAGGCTCCGGTGCAGGGCCCTCTTACTATGTTGGCACCATCAGGTGGAGTACCAGCAGCACCACCACCCGTAGGGCAGCAGATACCACCATCCTCACTGGCATATGATTCACACTGATAGAGCGCGATTGTATGAGTTCAAAAAAGAAGAGGCCTCTGAGGTTTCGAGGTGAGACAGATTCTCACGCAGCTAAGGGCGGGCTGGAGGCTATTTCTAGAGGTTTCTGCCTAGTTGAGACACCAGTAGAGTATATGTTGATCTTAGATACTAGAAATTCTTAGTGAGTGACCATGAGGTTGGTCCACATAGTGATGAGGCATCAATACGTGGACCATTACCCGAGATTGTACCTTTGGGTAGTGTGTCAGCTATATCACTGCCATTTGGTCAACAATTGCAACCGATGGTACTGGTAGAGGACACTGTAGGCTTAGTGCCTTAAATGTGTTTTAGCATTAGATACCCCTCAAGTTCTGAGGCGAGCCTAACTCACAGGCAGTTCAGGACTGGCTTGAGGAGGTGGCTGAGAGTTCCTTAGATCTTCTACAGCTTCGGTAGGATGACGTGTCTATATCTGAGTATTCATCGAGGCATACCGACCATTACTAGTACTCGATGAATATGGTACGATCAGTGCTTCAGGTATTGAACATCTAAGTGAGGTGTGTTTAATGGACATCTTAGCCAGTATATTTCCATTATGCATTCCAACTTATGTTAGGATGCTAGAAAAAAACTTTGTGGTTGACTGTTCTTTGGATTAGTGGATACAGCTAGTGAATGTTAGCAGCGGGAAAGTAGGAAACCGGCACTTTTCTTAGAGACTTGAGTGTGTAAAAATGTTTCTGTAAGAGGAAGTGTTAAGGATAGATGAATCTTCAGGGCAACAGATGTGGAAGGACATCTAGGAGACCAACATTAAGTGGTGTGAATTTCGACATGTTACAACCACCCCATTATGTGGAACCCACCACTCTCAGAAATATAGAGGACATAGGAAGAGAGTAGCTGCATGCGGTCAAAGAGTGTGACCCAAAAGCTCTGGGAATGATTCTAGGTACGGTCTATGTCTAATACTAGGTGTCGTAACAATATAAATAGGTACCAATCATTCCTTCCTTCCACGAATCTTGTCCAAGACCTAGAGGTTCTGGTTAAACCGTTGACTTAAAACTCATGTCTGGAGATAACTTTGGGTGGAGACTCGATAATCACACGTTTTCCAATGGTTTGATCTGACCCTTGAGGTGAGATTTTTTATTATAACCTCATGGTGGAAGGGTTGAGGCCTTAAAAAGTTAGTTTGGGGTTATAATTGACATCCACAGTTCACACTCAAATTGTTTGTATTAAAAAAAAGGTTGAGGTTTATCTACAACGCTGGGATGGGGTTTTCTATGGTCAACGAAAAGGAAAACCCAGGCAACATAGGATGGAATCATGAATAAGAGGGTGCAGTCGATCACTAATGAGTCGTCCAGACTTACCTTTGTGTCAGAATTCTCTAGATTTGCAGCACCACTCATAGCTTTGGCGAACAAGGGGAAACACTTCGTGTTGTTGTAGAGATTCCAAGAGAGCTTTCAGGAGCTGATGCAGAGGCTGACTAGTGCCCCAATCATGGGGATTCCAAAGGAGGGCGTAGGGTACGTAGATTATTGAGATGCATCAGGGACCAGACTTGGATGTGCCCCAATGTAGGAGCGAGCAGTGATTGCATATGGTTCTTGGCAGCTTAGACAATATGAGTAGAACCACACTACCCATGATCTGGCATTAGCAACAGTGGTCCCCACCATGATGATTTGGAAGGACGATCATATGTGAAAATGTTTTATTATATACTCAGATCACAAGAGTCTCTGGTGTATCATCTCTCAGATTAACCATGACCTGAGACAGCGACTGTTTCTTGAGTTCCTCCAGGACTATGACTTCGAGATTGTCTATACTCCTGGGAAGGGGAACATTGTAGCAGATTCACTCAGTTGGAGATCTGGTATACAGCTGCTAGGTGAGGCGAAAAAGCAGTTGACTACTTTATAGATACCATTTGTGGATAGAGATGGAGAAGCTTTCCTCCAGCCTCTTACAGTCACTCCCCCACTAATTCAGTCAGTCAGGGAGGCACAACGTGGGGACGCTGACTACAAGACACGACGTGCATAGATATCCATAGGACATGCACCTGATAGATTTTATGAAGGTGGGGATAACGTCATCCTCTTCAGAGGACATACTATGGGGCCAGTGTCACATTATTAGGAAGTGTTGAGGGAGTTTCACACATCCCCTCTAGCGGTATATCCACGAGTGGAGAAGATGTACCAGGACATTCGGCAACAGCACTAGTGTCCAGGTATGAAGAAAGAAGTAGTAGAGTTTGTCTCTTGATGCCTCACTTATTAGCAAGTGAAGGTGGAGAATCAGGTTCTAGCAGGCTTGGTTCATACTTTAGAGGTCCCAAAGTGGAAGAGGGGTGATATATCCACGGACTTCTTGACAAGTCTTTCATGTACGTCCAAGGGACATGACACTATTTGGGTGATCGTCAACCAAATCACTGTCTTTCCACTTATTACTGACTGGTGATTGTACGAGCTACCATGAAGAATGTGCTGGTCATCCATGAGTGGATGAATACTGTAAAATGCAGATAGAAATCATATGATGAGAGGGGATTGAGACCTATAGAGTTTGAGGATGGCGACCACGTCTTTCTACGGGTCTCACCTCGATGAGGTCTATGGAGATTTTGCCGAGGAGGCCAGTTATCTCTGAGATTAATCGGACCTTTTTAGTTCCTCAATAGTGTTGGAGAGGTTGCATACTGCTTAGCTCTTCCACCTCAGTTGCACTGGGTGCACGATGTCTTCCACATATCCTAGATGAAGAGATATGTGCATGACCCTTCCTACATCATCGACCATGGATAATTGGACATTGATGATGGGGGCACTTTTGTGAAGGTTCCAGTAGAGATTGAGGATCGATAAGAGAGGGTCCTTTGTGGATGGTTGATACCTCTAGTGCATGTTTGATGGAAGCATGAGAACCTCCAGGAGAGCACATGGGGAGTGGGAAGCTCAGATGCATGTTTAGTACCCCCACTTGTTCCCTTAGTTGTGAGATGTGGCTTATGGGGATGTAGCACCCTCAGGTGGGGATAATGTAAATACCCATACTTTCCATGTATTTTTTTTAAATAGGAATTTTATGGGTCTGCGAAATTTGACATCACGCGATTCTGAGGCCTGGAGTGCCAGGAATGATCTATCAATGTCTTTGTTAAGCTTAAGTTAACGTGCGTAAGTAGTTTCCTTGAAAAAGTGGAATTAACTCATAAACTATAACTCTGATAATGAATCCGAGGGTACTGTTGTGCTTAGGATGGCGGGTTTACCCTTGGTGCAATTTCAGATGTGTCAGTACTGGCCTCTTGTGAGGAATCCCAAAAATGGCATCATCGTAAATAAAATAATGAAATAAATTATTTTATTATTTAAATTCTTATAACTCACAAATGGCAAATCAGATTGAAAATATGAGACCACCGCTGAACTCGTGACTGTATTCTCTCTTTATGGAGATACTAACTTTGGCCAGTTCAGGCCACCATAGAATGTTAGTTTTTGGAAGCAAATAAAATAAATAAGTGACAATTATTTTATTGTAAAATTAATAACTTTTAAACGGTAACTCGGATTGAAAATTAGAGAGTACATTTGGGTTCTTTGGGGCGTGTTTCACCTAGACAAAGCCTATCCTCAACCGGTGCGAGTCAAGGGTGACTGATAATAATTTTCTATGTGTTTTTTCGAGTATGTTTAGAAAAAGCGTGAGTAGCGTTTTGTAACATCTGAACTAGTGCTCGGAATTGAAATCTTAGGGCACCATTGAACTCACAGCGCTGGTATTATCTTAAGGAGACATTCACCTTGATGGTAGTTGGTCGAGAGTAAAAGTTAGATTTTGGGTTTTTATAAATAAATTAATAAAATAATGTGAGCCAACACGTTATTTTATTTTTAGCCGTCATGTGGAGTTTGGTTGGTTAAAACCTCTTCAAGGGAGTTGGAGGTGGGGCCACCAAACCTTAACCTTCCATGAGAGGTTATGGTGGTGGGGGCCACCTGAACTCAACCTCCCATATGAGGATAAATGGGGGGGATCCTCTTGGAATCCTCCAATTAATTAAAGACAACGCACCACTTAAATTGCACTAGCGTAACTAAATTCGCTTGCTCCTTTTAAATTTAATTAACAGTGTCATTGGAATTTAAGAAGGTTCCTAATAAATCAACCACCATAAATTCCAATGATCGTTACCTAACTCCCTCCCTCCCCTATTTAAAGGAAGCATGGGGGAGGATTTTGGACGGCTTCACCAAGTGACGAAACGCTGGAAAAGTGACACGAGGCCCAACACTTGGAATATTATGCCATCTCCAATGAAGAACGAAGAATTCCAACCTTCTTTGACTTCTTCGTTAGAAACCTACTCATGTGGAGAGTCCTCAACGAGCCGACGCTACTCGGGTTTAGAAGTGCTTGGCGGATGCAACGAACAATGATCCTCTACGTCTTCTTCCGTGACTCCGTCAACGAACGACGTCCACCTTTTTGTCCCAACGTCAACCAACTACAAACAAGGTAGGGGGTTTACTGCTTGATATTATTATACCCTTTTCTTATCTTCCACAATAGATAAAAAGGGTTTGTTGAGGATGTGTTATATATCATCTACTTTTCTTGATGAGCCAAATGATACCTCCCTTAACGCGGAGGGTGGGGGCCAACCTATCATGGCCTGACACCCTCCACCAGTTTTCTTCCTTATGGTGATCTTAGAAGCGGAAACGAGGTGATGAAGGCAGCAACAATAAAGGTCGCTCTACCCGCAGCCTCCACAAACCGCGCTGCCCCCATGACACACCAGAGTTCCCGGCCGAACACTGTCGGCCTGCGCCAGCCGGAGCCACGCCGAATCGGCCTAACCAGCCATCTTTGGCCATCAGCCCACATGCTCCCCTACGGCCCTCGACTATAGGGCCCCACGCTGCATGCACCCCGCCTGCCTGCACGCGCCCGGCGGCCTTCCCGTGCCCTATTGGCGCCCTGCGACCTGCCCGCGCGCCGCCCAGCGCCTTGCCAGCCTCCCTTGCGATGCCTGCATGCCCGACAGCCTCCCCGTGCCCTGCCCAGCATCCCGCAGCCTGCCCGCATGTTGCCTGCGCCCCGCGCACCCTGCCTGCACCCTAGCTTCCAGCCGAACCGGCCGAGCGGTGCCAGCCACCCGACCCGGCCCGCGGTGTCATTCGCGGTGTCGCTGGCCGAACTAGCTCGGCCATCCGGGCCTTGTAGCCCTAGTCGCGCCCCTCATGGTGCTTGCCGAAACAGCCCCCGGCCTCCAGGGCGATCCACCTACGTGGAAACCATTGGCCTGAATATCCCTTCCAGTCTAATGGGTCCGGCCCAGCAGACCGGGCCGAACCAAGCGGGCTGACCTGCCCAATGGGCCGGGTCATACCCAATGGGTCTGACATGGTCGACCCAGACTGCGTCGACCTGGACTGGGTCAGCCAAGACTGGTTTGGACCAAGTCGTTCCAACTGGGTCAGACCAGACCAGGGCCCACTACTGACCCCTGTACTTTATTTAGCCATAACTCTTGCACTAGACATCCATTTGATGAAATGTAGGTGGCGAGAGAAAGAGTGGAGAGAGTTGATTCTTTTGGAATACCCCACATGAGGTTTAGACGTAGTTTGGGGTATGGTCGGCTTGGATTTATCATAAATCTAATCGGGCCCTTGGAACAGAAATACCAATAATTCTCAGACTGGGCGTCCGATTGACACACCGTCTGTCGCATTGAGTTTATTATGGAAGGTAGGATATTTGGGATACATCAAAATGGGACTTGGTGGTAGTTGACATGTCGAAACTTGTCTTGAGGAGAGGACCCTCCCAGAATCGAGTGTGCTTTGTGAAAACCATATGGCTGGCTGTGCACTATTGAATGTTCATAGATCATGTGTTCGTCTGACAATTCTGATGAATAAACCTGGATCATGTGTTGGTATGACAGTTCTAAATTTCGTTCCAGGATCACGTGTTTGTAAGAAAGAATAGCTGGACCTTGATCATGTGTTGGTCTGACAGCTCTGACAACTGTTCCTGGATCAGGTGTTGGTCCGACAGTTCTAACTTCTATTCGTAGATCATGTGTTGGTCTGATAGAACAGATCGACCTGGATCTTGTGTAGGTCGGACAGAACAGTTGGACCTGGATCATGAGTTGGTCTGATAGCTCTGATGACTATTCCTGTATCATATGTTGGTTTCATATTTATGACTTCTATTCTTGGATAATGTGTTGGTCCAATAGAATAGCTGGTCCTAGATCATGTGTTGGTCCAATAACTCTGATTATTCAGTGGCTATATCTGATCACCTCTACCTCTCTACTTATGTTGTATACCTGTGGGAGCTGAGATAGTGACATCTGTGTTTTCCTCATGATTGAGATGGGTTACTTGATAATGTAGATATATGTATGGACATATACCTAAGTAATGGATATCTGTTGATTTCTTACATTGTGGCTTATCCTTGTTATATTTTGTGAGACCTTGAGGTTCTTGGGGTCCCTACTGAGTATCATTATACTCACCCCTACACTGGCTATTCCCGCACCTCGTTTTTTTGGTTGTAAACGACAGACAACGCTGACTAAGGATCTGAGTAGCAGGACTGGACAGTACCTAGAGGTTGACCTTATGACGAGTCGGTACACGGAGGAGACTGACAAAGGTGGAGTGCTGAGGAGGCTATCTGTACCTACCCATCAGGTAGGAATCCATAGAGGATATCCCAGTAGCTTATTTACCTTTTCTTCAGTTATTCTTTTTATTCAGTTGTACTTGTACTTTCCTGTTAGGCTTTTATTTATATCCCCTTTTACATTTCAGCACTCCGTTGTATACAGTTTTGCATAGTGTTTTACTTCAATATCATACTCTGTTGTGTGTGTTTACAATTTACAAAAGAAATGCCTTCCCACTTTTAGGGATTTTTTCCTTTGGTGCTAGTCGCCAGCCCCTGGCCTTTGGAAGGCGGGCTTAGGGTAGTCACAACACGGGCCCTGAGGGATGGGTCGTGATAGCTAAGTCCATCCACTATAACATCCCAGGTAAATAAAGAACACAACATCATTCATATTTATTAATATTTGTGAACTAAATATTTATTCTACTTTATAAGGGACAACATGTTCATTGGTATACCCGGTATGCAACAATGAGTTTCTTTGAAATATTACTTTATACACTAATAATATAGTATTATAATTTTGAATGTTATTTAACACCAAGTCATTGTAATGGTTGGAATGAACAAAAATAACTATAAAATGATTATATATGTTTGTTAAATGTTTTTACATTTATCCAATTAAAGTTCGAGGCTTAAAATGTGAATGAATCTAATTTTAAACATAATTTACTTTAAAAGGTTGATTTACCACCTTTTAATGGAGATCCCTCTTTAAATATTGTTTTTTTCACTTTTAAATGTTCCATTTGACAAAATTAAATTTTTCATTAGAATCAGGACATCAAAATTTTCTTTGGGTAATATTTTGGTATTTTTCTTATAAAATTCATTTTCTTATGAATAGTGAAAAATAATATATTTTAATTCAAAAGTGCCTTTTAATATATTTTATTTATATGTATATATTATCTTTTTAATTGGTTTTAAAGTTTAATTATATTATATTTTAACCATTTAATATAATGGTGGTCATCATAATTAATTTCACTTCGAAATTGGACATAAACAAGTGTCAATATTTTGATAGATATTGTTTCTTAAAAACACACTATTTGTTTTGACAACGAGAATTAATTTTAAATTAATTAATGGAAATTCTATGTTATGAATTTGGTAAAATAGACAAAATTTTTGAATTTGGAAAACCAAATATAGCGTGGGATGTTTTTTTGGTATTTTTCATAAAAAATATCAATTTTTGATGAATAGTGAAACCACTTAGTAGTTAAAAAACGAATATTTTTATTCAAATGAAATTTTATAGCATCTGTGAATTGGATTTCAGAAATCTGACATACATGGTTGTTATTAATAAATAAAATATGCTTCAATAAGATGAAAATAATTTTTTCTTAATAGTAACTTTTTTACTTTTATTTAGCACAATTAAAGGTAAATAGGGTACTTCAAGGTAAAAAGAATATTTTAATAATAAAAAACTATCTTAACACTTTTCCTCACCATATTGGATGAGTCATGGACAACCATGAGCTTCCTTGGGTTGATTAAGGTAACCCATGGAGCCACTTAAGAGTGATAATGACAGTTTATTTTAGTAAACTTAAAGTAAAGACAAAAAATGACATTAACAAATATCTTTTAGTATATCAATTATAACATGGGGTTATATAAGTCATATTATCAACTATAAATATTTATTGTAATTCAAAAAATATTTCCTACATTATGGTATTTGTTTTTATATTTTTTAGACATCAAATAAATTAAATTATTTATGACTCAATAATGATGTAGTATTTACCTCATTAATAAATGATTTAAATAAATTTGATTATTAATATTAAAATAACATCCAAATCCTGTCCAATTATTATTAGATGATTTTATTTCGACCCGGAGTCATCTTATCTTCTACCTTAATTAGTTTTGGACCTTTAGATACCGAATATCACCATATAATAAAATAATATTTTTAAACATTCCTAAAGAACCCCTCCTCCCACTTATAAAAGGACACCACTTCTAACCCATTCCACATACCTCTCAGGCACCTTGTCTCATCCAAACCCTACCAAAAGAATCTATCATGATCCCCCTCTTCCACCTAGAAGCCTTACATTAGGAAGAAGGCACTTCAATATGTCCATTTTGTTCAAAACAATATATTTTACCCAAATTAAAGGTAACAATTTTTTATAAATTCTTTTGTTCTATTTTGTTTTATTTTAATTCTCCATCCCCCTAAATTTTTAATAATTTATTTTATAAAAAAACAAATATCCTCAGTATACTAGGATTTTGTTATGAGAAGGATTGGATCTACACTTACACACACCTCTATCTAATGGGTGCAGAACATACTGTTTCTGTGGATGGAAAACTAACGCCTCACAAAATGATGATTGTTCGATTATCTCCTAACGCCTCTCATGATGGCCATTAGGATGGAACTGTATTTATATATATATATATATATTAATTGTATGTTTTATTTATTCTTATTTTCTTTCATTTATATCATTATTTTATGGTTTCCATTATGCGTAAAACGGGATAATTTCATTTGGGGAAGTGCGGGCTACAACCCCCTCAAAATGATATGACTCGTTAATGCCTTATGTGGTACATATAAAGGATGGAATTAATGATATTATATATTTTATTATACTAGAATTATAATATACCTGTGTATCATTATGTTTTAATTCCATTAAAATTCAAAAAAGAAATGAAAGTAGCGTTCATGCGTACATACGACTTACCGTCTCCATGAATGGTACATTTCATTTCATATCTCCAAATGTAATGTACAATTATAAATAGATACACATACTAGATATATAATATATATTGGATATATAAATTATGTATATCATTATGGAGATAATTTACTTTTGACCACATGGAAAATTTTTAATTATAACAAGTTCATTTGGGACTCAAGTTCCGAACATCGATAAAATATCCAATATGAACTCAAATAATTATGTAATTGTTATAGTAAGGTAATTAGTGACATAAAATAATTAATAAACATTAAAAAATTTCTTAATCAAGTATAAATTACCATATGTTTATTATTCAGGAATAACAAGGAACATACAAGAGAAGTCGAGCTTGAGGTAAGTTGTTTCTTATCTCACTTTTAATTCCATGAGATTTCCATTGATCACCACTTATTTATTGCATGTGGTGTATTGTGTCCTACCATTTGATATATATTATCATGACTCTATTTATATTAATGGAATTATTTGATTCATTTCATGGTTTTTATCTTTTTTTCATACAACTCGATTGATCACAACGATGTAAGCGTTTTTTTATCTCACTTTTTACTCATGTGAGATTCATGCTATATCAGCCACTATTTCCTTTTGTGTGGCGTATGTACTGTATATTTATTGTATTCATTGTGTAATATACATTAATGTATGGGTACTTACATCTTCACTGTGTGATACTTCTTTCAGGGGGTGGATGTTTCATATGTTACAAAAATGGTAATGGAATTTTAAATTTCAATTTCCACTCATTGTGTTGTACGCATAGTTCGTTGATTATTTTACTCCAATATTTTGTGTAGAATAACTATTTATAATTTTTGTAGTAATTTACACTCCCCTTTATGTGGATATATGTTTGATACACATAATCACTCCATTGAAAAATTCTCAAGTCATCGATATGAACTTGATAAGAGTAATTTTAACTCAATCTCCATTTATTGGGATAAAAATCCAATTCATTGGTGTTGTTTTTACAATAATATGTGTGAATGTCCTATGATTGATTTACACAATAATTACAATCATATTGAGTGTATTTATATTTTTCACACATAATTATGTCGTTGATTTATCCTTAACCAAAGGATATGGTTTTTATAAGAGATTTCATCTCAATTTACATTCCATTGAGACTTCTTTGTTGTTATACACCAATTCACTTTTATATGGTGTATATAATGTAATTTGACATTGTATATAATTAATCCCTTTATTCTCATGATATTATAATATTTTTATTACCTCAATTATTTTTATTCAAGTGTCTCTCTTTTGGTTACGAACTCTAACTAAAATATCATTTTAAATGTTTTAAAGATTTATTATTCAAAATCATTCTCATTAACGTCCATGTTTTAAAATGGTTTTAAGGATTTATCAATATGGACATGAATGTTTAAAAATTAAAATACCTTTTAAAAGTTTCAAAGTGTTATGGGACACTTCTATTCAAAAATCTATTTTTAAACGGCTTCTTGACAAATTGTGTGACTTTTAAATGTTTTCAAAAAATGGGGGATATTTCTCTCAAATAGTTTTGATGATTAATTTATTCTATGTCAATATAATTCATTATTATAAAATGTGGTTAATTTGTTACAATAAAATCTTCCATATTGTATTGAATGAGTTATGTTTGACTTTGGATGTGCTATTTTTAAACCATTTAGTGTTTGTAGATAAAGTATTGACATTTTGTATGCTAGTTTTAATACGAATGATTATTTTATGTATCAATCATTTCATATGAGTAATGCATTGGACTTTGTAAGTGACCGGTAGAGCCCGCTATAGCTCCTCGATGCATTGGTATGTATCATGAGACAAACTAGTGTCTTGGCATAAGGCCTTGACAAAATCTTATTTGTAGTCTTAGAACGAGGCCTTGACTATGTGATTATGATGTCTGACATTGTGAATTCCATCATTATGAGATTAACTATTG
This sequence comes from Viscum album, assembly GCA_963277665.1. NCBI lineage: Eukaryota > Viridiplantae > Streptophyta > Magnoliopsida > Santalales > Viscaceae > Viscum > Viscum album. The sequence continues at coordinate 289,424,193 of OY728159.1, read as the reverse complement.
ATAAATCATGTGGTTATTAAAGTATTATAATACCGATGACTATGTTTTATTATTTCATTATTTACTCAGCTCATATTCCTGCCATAAAGTTTTCATGTTACTTATTTGTAAAGGCTTGTGTTTTCAATTATTCACCATGACTAATGATTATGTTATCTTGCACTGTATTTCATACTGTTATTGAGCATTTGAGCTCAACCCTTTCTCATGTTCCATTTTACCAAGATATAAAGAAGTTAGTTAAGAGTGATTTCATCAATAATCTTGGAATCTTGGATATTTCTAATGGAATAAATTAGCATTGTTTTCCTTTTCAAGTAGTACTGTTGATCTATTGTATGTATCTTGTTTCAAAGACTACTAAACTAATCTGTCCCTCAGGACATGATTCCTTGTAATCATGCCAATGTAGTAAAATATTTCACCATCTTTGTATTATGGGTTCGTGGTGTTACATCCACCATAGGGTCTCACAACATAACAGTAAAACATACATGCACGAGGAACCCCTCAGTCTCCTACCACATATGGTCTACTACCCCAAGTTCCTATAGCCCTGTGTATGATAATCGTGCAAAAATGATACCTGGAATACAATTTAAACCACAAGAACTAAATATATAAACTATCTACATCATATCATAGTATGTAATATGAAAATCACTCCATCCTAACAAAACTAGGCATGGAAAAAAGTAGCTTAATAGGCATGCTAGACCAAACAGGAAAAACATGAAATATTGGGAAAACATCCATTGCATGGAAAATTTAACCCTATTCACAATCAATAAACCTCTCTCAAAATAAAAAATACAAATAAGTCAATAATAGGTCTAAAAACCATAAACATGCAACACACTACTCTTGGGAATTGGGAACTTTCTCACATAATATTCATAGACTATCTACAGAAAGGCACAAACCACCGTCCTTGGCATCGTAGGATTGAATTATGTGATCCTCAGTTATTGAATCACCCTTGAACAAAATAGATCTATAAAAACGTTAAAAATATTTCAACCAAGGATGACTCGTGAAAGAGGAGAACTCAAGATATGAGGTTCTCGAAGAAGGAAGAACACACTGATGTGATTCCAATGAAACCAAAAAAGTTTGAATTGGAGAAAAGATGGTGAGTCAGGGGCTCGGAAAAGATTTGGAAGTCTTGTTCACTTCTGGAAAAGTTATGTTGAGACGAAGATGGTTATGTCCATCAGATGTGACCCCAATCCATTTATTGAAAAAAGAATGTACATGACATATTCTTTAAAAGTACATGGTGTGTACATACCTTTTACGGACTCCACTATTGGCGGCCTCCAGGTCACCACACACGGCCATTACTCAGTAATTACCTGGCCAGTACACGGTCACCTATCGAAAATAGGTGCACGAAATGTACTTATAAGTACACGGCTTATACTAATGAAATTTCCAGAAACACCGCTTTTTCAAAAAAACAACCAAAAATGAAAAACGTACAAGGAAACATGATCTCGGTTCTTGTAAAACATTAGTCCACATTAAATAAAAAATATTATAGAGTCGATATATGGACCTTAGATAGGTCTTGGACATGTTTATAGGTCATTTTGGGCATTAATGTTTAGGTTTGGTCCTATAATAAGCTTAATTTAACCATAATAATGTAATTAATTATAGTCACTTTCAGTACTATTTTGGTAAAAAAAATTCATAGTCATATTATTAATTATAAATTATTCTGATTCCAAAAATGGAATTGTTTTTTTTCATATTACAATCATATAAGTGGAACAAATTGATTTTAATTGAATCCCACAGGTGAGACGACAATGCATGTTTTAAATATAAAAATGTCTGAATGTGTGATATGTTTTTATAATTAATTTAGAAGTGAAATTGAATCTAATGAAATATATTTTATTAGTTTATAAAAATATTGTGTAATAAAACTTTAATAAAATTAAAATTTTAACACAAACATATAAATAAATTAATTTTAAAGCACTTTTGTAATAAAATTAATTATTTTTAGCTATTCCTTAATAATTGAAATGGTTTACAAAAATTTCAAAAAGTAACTCTAAGGTAATAATTGTATTTGAAATTAAAATATTAAGTTTATTTTTAAATATTAAATCAATTATATCATTAAAATTAATATTTTAAATTGGTTCCCCATTAAAAGGAGGTAAAATATCCTTTAGTAAAATATATGTTTTTATGTGTAAAATCGAGTTTGTTCTTATATTATTATAGTCAAAAAATAATATTTGAATAAAAAAAGTAGATTGATTAATATATATATATATATAATTATATAATTTACTAATTTTAATTAATTTAATTTACTAGTATAAAACAACCTTTTTAGAATTAAAATTATTTTCTACAAAATTATTCACTATATATTCAATTGTTTCTTATATTGATTTATAATTTATTTTTAACCATAAAATTCATTATATATTTGTATAAACTATAATTTTCATAAGATAGTTATCACTATTCATAACTACTAATTTAACGACCTCTTTATGTATCATTATATTTAAATCATATATTATTGTTTGATAAAACACTTTCTTGTATGTAACGCAAGACATCGAGGAAGGACACTCCTGTGTGTAATGAAAACTAACTCAGTGATTTATTCATCAAAATTTATAGAATTTGTTATAAATATTAAATATATTTTAATGTATTTAGATGTTATATTACCATATGTGTTATTTTTTCTTGTATCAAACATGATATCGAATACAAGGTTCTAACTTTATATTTTATGTGTGTCACATTATCCCCACCTTATTTATACTATGTCCTAGAAATTTAATCTTGGTCATAGTGATTTTTTGTTTGATACTTCATATTTTTCAAAAAAAAGAACATGAAATGTTCACATATATCATCCTTTATAAAATATATAATATAATATAAAAATGTCACATAGACTACCATTTAACTAGGTCTCAATATTCGAGAACATTAGTGGGATGTTGAGATACATTAATGGAGGAAAAAAGTAAATATTTATATGGATGTAATGAGTAAATCAACCGCAAACAAGTTAATGATAAAAAAATTAGGGCCTCAATTCCATAAAAAAATGATGATTTTGAAGACCATCGGTTCTACATAAAATAATGTATTAGGAAAACATTTTATTTAAAATTCATCTTTATAATGTTCAATAATTATATTACTACCTATGAAAATAAGTAAGTATTATTACAGGAATGGTTTCAATTTCATTTTAACAATACTATCTTTTGGTTATTCTTTTTTGAAATTTTAATTCATTTATTTACTCCATGAAATTAATTTCCAATTATGAATTTTTTTATTCTTGATGCAATAAAATTTAATTTTAATGGATTGTAAGACCAATAAATGAGTTTAATTTATAACTATTTGTCACCAAATATCTTCCAAAAACAATATAGTTAATATATTAATATCTATATCTTAAAATTGATACTACAGGTTTATCATTAAAATTTATTCTTAAAATATTTTAACTTTAAACAATGAATGTTTAACCAGGAATGTACATAGCTCAGTGGTTGTCATGAAACCCTTATCGTCCTTCGGTCATTGATTAAAAACCTATGGCCTATCTTAATATGATTGGTTATCACCTGACTTACATATTTTACTTTTATAAAACCAAATTAATATGATTTCCAAAATAAATATGATTGAAATCCTAGAAATAAGTTTAATTACTAATAATCCATTTTACTATAGTTATCAATACGACCTTAATACATAAATTATTCATCCTTTTTATTTTAACATAGGTCCCTTTATGGTTAAATTTTTATCCATAATATAAACTCTTGGATTTTGAAATCATGGAAGATTAAGTTTAACCATGGTTATTCATTGTCACAATCATTCTTTATGGGTTATAAAGAAAATTTGAATTATCCATGGTATATCCCCTAAGAGTGCTAAATCAGGTTCATATTTAGGCATGTTGTCATGTATTAGGTTACTTCCAGAGAGGCATGTTACACCTTGATGAATATACTACTCCTAGTAACATTTGTTCTAGAACCATGTGAATTAGTAGTATCCATAAAGTGATATATTACTATTAAGATAGACATAATATCTACATAAAAATTATAGGATGTTATTCTATAATTATATAAAAATTAAACCCTTGGGATATGTTTAATTATCTATTTTTTTCCTAAATATTGTTCCTAGTGTTTCTACTAAACTTCCACCGATTCCAATTATAGCTCCATGACCCAAGATAGCCTGGATCCAAGGTTATTTTACAATTACATTGTCATGATTACATGGAATATAATCCTAAAGGACTGAGGATTTTATAGTACTGGTGAACTAGATAAATAAATAAGAAAATAATACAATAATAAAAAAATTATCTACTTAAAAATAAATATCTTTTAGGATAAAATTATTCCATCTACTATATCATTGAATATGTTTTATAGTCCTCTTCTTGGATCGTGGGGAAAGAAACGTAATAAGTGTGAGATCAAATTCTTAGTATGTTAAAAATATAATATAAAAAATAATGAATCAATGATAATTGTAGTTATTAAATGGTAAATAACTAAACACATATTCCATATAATCAAGAAACATAGAGGGAAGTGCATAAAAAATATAGAATGTTAATAATTAGAATCACATTCCATTAAAATATCTAGATAATGAAAAATAAATATGGAAAGGTGAGAATATAAAACAAATTATATTTAAGGAATTAATTAATGATGAATTGGATCCATATATATGTTGATGCAAAATTTCTTGGATGAATAATAATTGGATCTAATATAAGGAAAATGATTTCTTAGTAGACATCATGTCTACAACACATGAAAAATTATACCATAAATACCTTTCATTTGATGGTATAAAACCATTTATATAAACCTATTTAAATTTTGTATCTAATTTTTATTACTCTAACCTATCTACACATCGTGGATACATATAATAATCAGGATCCAATATTTCTTACTAGCCCAAATAATTCCACATAACAAATAATAAAAATAAATAATATGTCTTATAAAATATCAATTCTGAATAAATAATTGGGAATTATCAAAATTTCCCCCAAATAATAAAATAAATTTCAAAGTATACACCAAATTTAAAATGATTTACATTTTAGGAAACTATAATATTCATGACAAATGAAATTGAATAATTAGGGGGGAATTCAATTTTCAATAGTCATAATAGATTGAATATTTCATGAGGAATATATAATTATTCAAGTAAGTAAATGTGAATAAAATATATATCTAAATAAGTAATATACCATTTAGAGGAAGAATTAATATGGTATCAATAAAATTCCAAAGTGAAATAAAAATAAATTATATTGTTTTTGATAAATATAAATACCATAAAAATATCTTTTAAAATATTTATTGGGGAAACATTTCTATTGTTTTTTAAAACATTTTGGAAGAAAATTTCTATTAAAAATAAATTTCTAAAAATATTTCTTCAAAAAATTACCATTGAGACATGAAAAGGAAGCCTCAATGACCTGATGATGGGTAAATTTGTACTTTCCATAAAATGTAAAAGAACATACGTTTTTCTCCAAAATGATGTTTAAAAAACTCTTTATCAAGAAATCAATAATTTTCTTCCTTGGAAATCATTGGTAAAAGAAAATGTTGTTCAAACATCATTACCAATTCATTTTAAAAGATTTTTTTTTTTATTTTTTTTAATTAAAAAAATATTTTTTAGAAGAAAACATGTTCTCCAACCAAAGAGAGAAATAATGTTTGGTTTATAGAAAAAACATTTCTAAACTATTTTGAGTATCAATGAGTGTAAAAATGGTAACAATACCTCAAAATGTTCATGAATAAGTATATTAGATAAATTAATGTTTTAATTGAAAATGGACTTATTATTTCTTCTAATTTATTTATAATTGAATGATAATTAATGTAATTATTGAGGAAATTCATCTTTAAATATTACAATGTGTCCAATACCTCTTTGAATCATTTTAAATCATTAAACTAATGAAGGAATAATATTAAATGCAAGTTTTTAATAAATTTATGTTAAAAGAATTCATTTTGTTATATAAAAAATGATTAGTAGATACGTCAAACAAAATAATTAAGTGGTGAACATGACATTTATCTAACAGAAGTAAAAAGTGAGATGAAAATACCGTACCTTGAGTTTCTATTCGAGTGAACATCCTTTAAAATGCTTTATAATAACCTTATGTTATTTTTATACTTTTTTCAGATGAAATTTCTTTTTTATGATTTATTTTATATTACTTAATTCCATGTTGTGTACATATTATTAAATAGTTAACCTTATGTCAGGTGTTTTGACTAAATTCAGTTTATCTATAAAAATTAACATTCATAGGTCAACTATAGTCAAAAGGTTCATTACATAATTTCTATAGAATAATAATCATGATATCATTTTCTAATTTATAAATAAAATATTATTTTAAAATAAATCATTAAATATGGACAAAATAAATGAACCAACATTAAAAATATGGAGATGGCAGGTTGTATGTACGCATGAGTAACACTCCCACTTTTCAATGATTGTTATAGAAAAAAAGTTGAGTAACAATATATCATTCTAGAATGATCATAAAATATCAAATAACATATTTTTTAATCCAACATACTTATATATATATAATTATTTTTATTTAAAATTAATCAAATCATGTCGAGAAAGCAGTATTCCGCAACTCCACATATAATATTATAACTTATTATGTGCGTGAACATGTAATAATGTAAATGAAATATATATATATATATATTATTTAAATTACATTAATTATGTAATGAATATAATATAGAGGTTTTTTATTAACATATATTTAATTTAAACCACCCTTTATATGTTTCATGTATTGTGTGAAAGATTCACATCGCTTCGAGAGGTGGTAGTCCCCACATTCTCAAATGATGTTATCGTATTAATGAAAAACAGAAAGCATTAACATGATGTTTTATAAAAGGGTTAATGATTTATAAATACACAATAAATATCATAAATATCATATATAAATATATTTTACATCATAATGGACACCATGATATTTGGTAATGGTATAAATGAAAAACCATTATTTTGTGAGGTCGTAGTTTGTTATTCATAGAAACAATTTGTAGGTTACCCATTAGATATAACTGTGTGTGTTTGTAGGTGTAACCCTTTTAGTAAAATGATACTAGTATAAATAAGATATTTTTCATGTTTTAAAATCATATAATAATAAGGGTTTAGGTATATTATAATGTAAACAAAACAAAAAAAACATAACGAATGATGTTACCACTAAATAGGGTGACTCCTTTTGGATTGAACCAAAATATTCCATGGATTGATTTATGAAAACGTGGAGGCTTCTAGAATTAGAGGAAGGATGTTGAGTAGATATTTTGGAATTTAATGGTCTAGAATATGTGGATTTAGATGTACGATGATGTGGACAGAGAGGAGGTTCTTTTATAGTGGAAGAGTAGTGTCATTCTTGAAATATTATTAAAAAGGAAATACAGGGACGTTTTGGATGTTTTATGTAGATACCTGAAAATTTATATTTTGATACAACATTGAATCGGGTATAAATATGGACATCCATTAGGTATTGGAACAAATTTCACAATGTATTGCGCCTTAATGTTAGGGTTTTGACCCATAATATGCTTAATTTAATCTCAGTTATTATAATTAATATTAATCAATTTCATTAATATTTTTGTTCAAGAACAAAGTTTTTCTAATTATAAATTATATATTATTATAATTATTAATATGTAATCTATTTTCCCAAATTCTAATCATATAAGTGGACAAAATTGATTTAAATTTAATGTCACGGGAAGGACAACAATATTGGTTTTTAAAGTAACTGTGTTCATAGGTTTTCTAGGATTTTATAATATAATTCAATGTGAAATTCATTCCAATGGAATAATTTGTATTAATTTATTATAATAATTTTTAATAAGAATTTAAAACCAATTAATAATATTATTTTTTCTTTTAAATAAATTATATCAAAACGTAGTTTTGAACTAAAATTCAGTATTTTTCAATTCATTTATAAATAAACTATTTCAGAAAAACACCACAAAAGTGACCTTATCCTACTTATTATGATTATATTTCATTTATGACGTTTATTTTCAAATATTAGATCAACTAAAGTTTAATAATTCATATTTAAATAGGTTCTCCCTTAAAAGGCATTAAAATTTCCTTAATAAAAATATAAGTTTTTAAATGTAAAAAAGAGATTCACCCTATCATATGTCTATAAAAACTAATAGATGAATATAAAAAATATTTTATTGAATATAATTTATATATTACATTGATATCAATCACTAATTGCAATTAATTAAACCTATTAGTGTAAAACAAATAATTTACATTAAAAATAGTTTTTTATAAAAATATTATCTTTATATTCAATTGATTTTTATATTGTTTTATAATTCTTTTGTAACAAAATAGTTCATTATATATTTTTATAAACCATAATTATCATAAGATATTTATTACCATAGAAAATATTAATTTAACATATATTTCTTATCTCAATATGTTTCATTAATATATTATTATTTGATAAAACTCAGTTTTGCATGTAACACAAACCATCGAGGAAGGTTTCACTTCTGTCTAAGACATTCTAACTAAGTGTTGCAGGCATTGAAATATTAATAATATATATAAAATATTAAATATATTATTAACTATATGAATATTCTATTACCTTACATGATTGGTATCGTGTGTCATATACGCTATTAGATACAAGGTTCTTAATTTAGATTTTTCGGGTGGCGTAGTGGAGTATTAAGAAAAATATATATTATTATACAAGAATACTGTAAATTTTTTAAAAAATATAGAATTATTTAATGATAGTTTCTTGAATTAGATTAATCTTAGCCTCTAAAGTGTAATAGTCTCTCAAAATTGTTTATCTTATGATGATGTTGAATCATGTTCCATCAAGACAGAGAAATAATTATTAATTTCATATACATAAAAAGGTAATAAAATAATAAATTGGATGACTAAAAACATAGAAAAATTAAATATAGTGGTTGAATAAATGTAATGGATAAACAATCAAGTCTGGGATAATTATGGATAGAAAAAGATTGATACTTTCATGAAGGGAATGGATTTTTTTTCATGTGAAAAAAGGTTAGCATGTTCATGAATGAATGGGAATGAAATATTTCCACCAATATCAAGTCTTTCAAATATAAATATATATTTTTTTAATAAAAATAATTCTCCAAGAAACATGATAATTATTGTTAGAATATAGTAATGGATATAGTCTAGTCATATGAAATTACTATCTATGATGTTGAAATCCCATAAATTATGATAATATGTATTTTTAACATAAACACATACATTTTTATATTCCATATCTATAAACTATTTTATAATTTTATGCATTTAAAATCATCCTATAATACTCTAACCAATGAATTATCAATGAAGACACCTAGTAGAAATCAGGTAATCATGGGGTTTCTATTGTACTGGTAAACTATTTCATGGTCATATATGAAGTTATCTATTGGTTTGGAATAATCAATATTTTCAATGATTATTTAATTACAGTGATACCAGAATTAATAATAGATTCAAAAAATTCATTGGGAAATAGATATTTAATTACAAATATTATTCCTTCACATTAATTTCTAATGAGTTTATAGACTATCAACCACACATTAATTAATTCTATTTTGATCATTATCATTCTCATTATTTGGTAATCTATGACTCATCACCATTCCTTGGATTCCATATCCTAACTTAATTTCTATTTTTTAACTTTTCACCAATTTTCTTATAATCATAATAACTGATTTTATTTTATTTTGGGTATCATTTATGTCTCCCACATACCCTTTTCAAATGATGTTTTATTATCCCCATTTATGATTTGGGTTTTCAACAAAGGTATTTGGAATTATTGATCCTTTGATGAATGAGATAAAATTTAGACTAAATTATTTATTTGAGGAAGTAAAATGTAACACACACACACACACACACACACATATATATATAAGAAAATATAATTTCTTGTATAACATGTTTTACACTCAAAAAATGACTTTAAATGTACTATGATATAAAAATAATTATTTAATCATGACTATTGTATCCTTTCTATTAAAATATATGGTATTAATAGTAACAATAATATTATTAAATACATATATAATGGTTTTATATAACATTAATCTATTGAAAAATAACAACTCATATTTTATTAAAGCCATTTTATGCTAGAAAAATACATTTTGATTAAAACCTATTTTTGTTGAAATTATTAAAGAATATTAAAATTAATTTATTCCATATTTTAAAATTTTATATGAAAATTTGATATCATTTTTCAAAAAATCACAACATTATAATCTTAAGGTAATGTTTTTAGATTTACCTCAAAAGATTGATTTTATATGGAATAGGGAAAACCACAATTTGTTTTGAGTTATCATTCTATATCATAGAAAACTTTCCATCATTATTTTAATTTAGTAAAAAATTAATATAAGTATCATTTAATTAATATTTATTTAATTATTAATATAGAAACCATTTTTATAATTAATGTATGTATATGTTCTTATTTTTTCCTCCAATTTTTTTTTAATAGTAATATTTCTCTTTGAAAATAATTATATTTTTTAATAAATAATTATGTAAATAATTATTAATTATTTAAATGATATTTATGCAAAAAAAATTCAATAAATGAATTTAAAAAACATTTTATGGGTTCTAATATGCATATAATAAGAGATAATCCATTTTTGTCCTTATAAATGATTTTTTAAAATGTTTTTCATTGCATTTTGTATTCCAATATTTAAAAACAATTCAATAACATATAAATATATAATATTTTAAAATGGATTCTATATTTGAATAAGTTATTAATATAATTTAATAGGGTTAAAATTATTTAATTTTTTTATAAATAGTTACCATAATAAATATATGACACCATCGAAATTGTAAATATTGCTTAAAAATATGGGATAAGAAATTAAAATTAACCTCAATTTTTTTATCCAATTGAAGATTGTGTTTAAAAAAATTCTTAATAAGTAATATAAAATATTATAAATATTTATTTTGTAATTGGGTACCTAATCGTTAGTTTTGTTAAGATAAGTTATATTTTATTGAAATTAAACACATTGTATTTTTTTTCTTTTCATTTATTTCCATGGCTAGAAGTTATAATTCATTTTTTGATTCCAAAATATTGTAATAAATACTTATTTAACTAAGTAAAAAATTATTTTATGTACAAAAATATTAATTTAGTTAATTATAAAATTGTTTTTAATCATAAGTTAGTTATTTTCCAAAAAATCATTCATTTTCAATTTATATGTTGATCTTAATTTATTTGAAATGTATAAATTAAATTCGAAAAAATTGGAATGAAAATTTTTTATAATAATTTTAAATTTTTAAAAGTCCACTTTCTTTCTTGGTTATATAATTATGTTATCTTGGTATAAGTTTATATTATCACAGTTAATGATAAAATGGGATTATAGTGTTTTATATATAAGATAAAGCATAAAACATTTCCAAAAATTCTATAATGTAATTGGTTGTGTTCATTTAGAACCTATAAATTTCTTAAATTTGATGATGGAGTATATTTTTTCCACATGATATGAATATGATATATATATATATATTTATATCACATAATAATTTATGAAATTAAATGTGCGTCCCTTCCCTCTCCTATAACATTATATCTTGTCCACACTTCACAAGACATATATATTTGATAATCCCCAATATCATATTTACCTAGAATAATTCATCACGGCTTAGATGTTATTTTATTTCCAAATTATTATCCATTAATGGCATGACATGTATAACAAATTTGGACTCTCAAAGAATGGGTTTAACTCATAACCATATAATTTTGTTTTTATATCTATATATACATCCTTTTAATCTATAGTAACCATTGTCACGACCCCCTCCACACAATGTGTACCCCTCCTAGGCTGACAATGTCAAAAAGGTGATAATGACCCCTGAGTCTCGCCTCTAGTAGGCTCTGAGTAGGAGAATAGCACCGATGGTATAGTAAACACATAAATCGAAGGCATTACCCTCTTATACAACACATGCGAAAGAGAGAGAAAACCTATACCTGAAAAAAATCTTACCCAGACAAAAAAATAAATGAAATCCCAAGTACAAAGATGTAATGTCATGCAATGCTACTACAACTGAATGTGGAAAACATAAAGTACCCAAATGAAAGTAAAAAACATCAGCAACCACAATCCCAAACAACTGCGGCAACCCTAAGCTAGTAGAAACTAGCTTGATCTCCAACTTGCTCCAAGTGGCCTGAAAAACAATTTATATATACATAGGGTGAGTATAATAGTATACTATATAGGATCCTCCCCTGAGCCTCTCGTGCAAACATAAATAAAGCTTGATATAACACATTGAATAAAAAGTGGAGCTAACTCGTCACCTAAACAAGTATACTAAGATCCCAACCTCACCCTGGCTACTCACACCAAGTAACACATACAAGAATATATAATATAATAATGAGTATCAAGGGTAACATACTACTACATCCCCACTGGTTTGCCGCTTTTCCCCAATGCCGCACGTCCAAAGCATCTCTCCCCAAAAGGCCTACCCATAGAAACATAGGTGAAGCACCACAACATGCACCTCGTGAAAAAAAACAGAGGTTGGAAAAAACATTGAAGGGATTGAACCGGGAATGACGAATGTTGGTGGCTTCATCAAAGAAAAAATTCTCCTTCTACCACCATGATGAATCCAATGATTCTCAATGTAGGGATTTTTTCACTGTTTAATTCTTTGAGTTTATGATGAATAAATTGTTACCCACTTGTTATGATGAAAGAGTTCATGCCCAAAAACAAGGCATGGACCCTCTACCGCTTCGTTATAGTCTCTCTCTTTTGGAGAAAAAATTTATAACATTCTAGAACCTTGAATCTGGGAGACACACAGAAACGGTGGCATCTTTGGAGTCCAAGAGGAGTGATCAGAATAGAAAACAAACCACAAGATCTCACCTAGTGGGTAGTGCAAGATCCACTAGCATGGCACCGTCGACGACGACAGCAGCCGATGGTTTCTACCCGTGGAAGAGGGCAGCACCATTTGGCGTTGTGGAAGACCCAAAGGGGTGTCCAAAACATGTTCGGTTGGGTTGGTGCGGTGGCGCACAACCACCTACCTTAAAGAAAGGGATGAGACATCGAAGCCATAACGGAGGTGGACCCATGGACTACATCGCGGCGCCACATGGTGCCACTGATTGAAGAGTTGAATAGCTCTTTGAGACATTTGGGGATCTGGTGTAAGAACCCGACTTTTCGTACGAGGTACATATCATTTTATTTTAGGTTTAATTGTTCTGTTGAGGACTAATGTGGATACCTAACTTGGCTGAGGGAGTTTCGGAGGTGTTAGGGGCCTGTGCAGAGCCCGGTACCAAGTTTTTTGCTGGAAATAGTCTGGCACATAGTTTGTACATGGCCTGTGCATGGACTAGGTAAACCGTGCACCTTGGTGCAGGCTGGCCAGAGGCAAGGGCACCTCCTACGCATGGTTTGAGGAAACTGTGCGGGGTGGCCGTGCAGTTACCCCTTGCCTACCAGTATGGCCTGCACGGTCTCTGTACGATTTTCTAGGCCGTGCTGGTAAACTGTGCGACCTGCTCTGGTTTGGTAATTTAATTAATTTTTAATTAAATTGATTAAATTTTATAAAAAAACTATCCTAAACCTATTATAATAAACCGAACAGAAGGGGGAGGCACCTGGGAGAGCACTCAATAGACTTCGGAGGTATTTTGATCTTTCTCATTCATTCGATCTCCGATTCAACAGTCGTTTTCCCAATGGATCTGCAACTGTAAATCCTCAATTCCTTTTTAATCCTTCTCATTTCTTTTAGTTATGGTGAATGCAGATTGGATTAAGGATGTTATTCCCTAATTTCTCATTCTTCATCTGTTCTTCAGATTTCCCCAAACAAGGGCGAATCAGAGCTTGATACTGGACAAGCTATCTAGTACGAGCCTAAAGTTGGTGGTGTCGTTCTTTTCACTGATTTTCAAGTTATTTATAGATGTCGGAGTGCATCGCACCCACTTTTTGGGTGTCTCTTGAACATGAAATTTAACCTTGTTATTACCTAGTGTGTTGTCAGTAATTTAAATAGAATGGTATGTTCTTGAGTTAGGTTTTACACCATGGATAGGAACCACCGCTAGGTTGCGTTTCCTTGAATGAATATTTAAGGGGTTTTGACCCTGGATGTTTTTCCTTTCCCTTGGGGTTGTTAAAAATAGAATTTGAATAAGATTGAAATTGCAATGAGATGAAATTGTAATTGAAATGGTTTCGGGTATGGGATGGAGTTTTCCCCCTTGACCCTTGTGTGCAAATTCTTGAATTGTTAGCCTACTTGAGTTAAATTCTTGGAGCTGCTTTAAATGTGAAACATAGTCATTGGTGAACCATGGAACCAATTGAGTTTCCATGGATATACTCATATGAGACTTGTTACTGAGATGTCAAGTGAATCACGGATCCCATGTGAGATTCCATGGACAGAATCAATAGGGTATGATATGTCATGGGAGATACCCAGATCATATTTATAGGATCTTGGTGACGGGATTAGATGATGGACTATACAGCACCTAGAGCGAGGCTAGGTACCTAGGAGGATCACCGAAATGGGCTTGTAGAACGATGGTAGGGTCCTAGAGGTTCACCGGAATGGGCTTGTACTATGTTGGTGGATTTTCTCCCTGAACGATGCCTGGTCTCCAAATCTAGTATTCCAGGAACAGGTTCAAGGAATGGTTTGAACACTTGAATGATGTGATTAATGAATGGAATCGATACTTGAAGAGACTACAAGCCAATGGAGAAGCCTGGTTGGTCATTCTAGTCTCCTTATTTATTTCTTTCTATATTATACTGTCGTTTATATATTCACTGACAAATTAGCACAGATCATTGTGTTTGCCTTCTGGGATTTTGTCTCAGACCCTGTTTGGGTCATGTTTTTGGACCTGTGAATATTATATGATTTCAGGTATGGATAAGGGGAAAGGCCCTAGTATAGGTACTTGACATGCTTCTCAGAGTAGGATCACACGGGAACAATCTGAGTCTTGCGATGCGGCTGGGGATATGTTTTGGTTTCCTTTTGGTACTTTGTGTACTTGTACTGTTGTATTGACTTGCACCATTATATATATATTGGATCCTTCTGTTGTAATCTTTTTCTCCTATCTATGTGTTGTTTATTGGTTACCTTCTTCCACTATTGTATTTTTGTAATTCCACTCTGATGCTTTGGTAATGAGGGCATAGTATCCCCATAGATTCACCTAGGCCATCGCTACTAGTCGGCAGCCTCTGGCATTTGGGGAGATGTGCTTGAGGCCATGTGGCGACCGGTTCGGCTACCAGGTTGAATGGTAAGTCGGGTCATGACATTAGAAAGTGGTTTCAGAGGGGTTTCCTTTTCTGATTTGACTTACTATTTGGCGACTATAGACAAGAGTAGGAAGGGAAGGGACTTTGGTAATAAACTATGCCTGAGAGTTGAAATCGTACATATAGGTAAAAGCCAAGTTTCCTCGTATCAAATTGTGTTTCTTGTTTTGATTATTACAGTTGTTCTTATTTCACCGTTGGGTGACGCACATCGTTTTTGTTGTTACTATTTATATTAATGTGGGTTCTATTTCATTGCTACCCGATGAGACAAGGGTTTCCAATCTCATGCATTATATAGGTACATTTTTATGAATCACATGTCATGAATTATGCCATGCTATCTAGGATGCATTTGATATTTCATACTGTTTTGATAGGTGTTGTGATGGTAATTGCATACTATTTCGATAGTTGATTGTAAAGTGTGGCTATTGTGGTGTTAGGTTGGGTGCAATGAATGAAGAGTGAAATCGTATTTCAATTCATATAGAGTATTTTCCCCTATGGACTAGGAAGTGACGAAACAATGGGACGTAAATGCTAAATGAAATTGAATTTCATGCTAAATGGAATTGAAATTGCATGGTTATATGGGCATCAAATCAGGATTCATGAGGTGTTATGGACCCTCAAGGATCGGAACACGGTGGACCTTTGGATAAATATTTTGAACAGAAGTATGTTAAAAGAATGAAGGATGAAAATAGAGCCTGACCAAGACCCAGATTCTGAGTGGGAAATAGGTAGTGACTCTAGTGGTTTAGTGACAGTTCCTTATGCTGTCCTGGCTTTAGAAGCAGGCTGTGGGTAGATGTGGATTTTAGGAAGGTTTTGACCTATCCTATCCTAGTTCTTGTGCTAGTGAGTTTTGAATCTCTCTAAAAAAATTGAAGTGAGGCCTATGTTTGGCATTGCAGAGTCATGCCACCACAACGACCTCGGGTTTTACATCGGGAGAGTAGTAAAGACCACGTTCCGGAGATGGTATGCCATGGGCTACTAGAGGAAACTTCATTTGTGCCAGCTGTGGCACCAGCGGTTATGCTGGACACATGTGTTGAGGCACAGTTCTGTGAGAGCTTGTTGCATTTTATGTAGACCATTCAGGGAGCACCACAACCTGCCCCGACTATGGAAGAGTTTACATGTGAGTTTCATCAGCAGCATCCTCCTATGTTTTCAGGGGATGACAGACCATAGGCTGCAGAGTCCTGGCTAGAGGCGATACTAGCTATCTTTGAGCATTTGGAGACGCCTTGGGAGAAGAGGGTCATGTTCACTACGTACATGATACGTGATTCCTCCAAGAGGTGGTGGGATATGATCACCTAGTCGGATCATCATCGGGAGATGGCTTGGATAGAGTTTAATACGACCTTCTATGATTTATTTTATCCCGAGACATTGAGGGCTGATTGAGCCTATGAGTTATTGTATCTGGAATAGGGCGCATTATCAGTGATGGAATACTCGACCTGTTTTACTGAGCATCAGCTCTTGCAACATATACTGATGGGAGACGAGCTGTCGAGGGCCAGAAATTTTGAGGATGGTCTATGATATGACATCTGACCTCAGGAAAATATCTTCAGGTTGCCTAAATTTTCAGGAATTGTGAACCAGGCGCGGATCATAGAACACAACCTGAGTGAGGCTGGAGGTGCGATCCAGAGCTATCTGGCATCAAGATCAGGCATTGCAGTGACTGTTAGTAGGAAGCATCATTTGGAGCTTCAACACAGCGATTCTAGCAGCCAGAACCTATCTTCAGTTAGAAACCTGAGTTGCTACCAGTACGGTAGGCTGGGACACACGAAGCCATAGTGTCTGAGGGACCCAGTTGAGTGCCGGTCATGTGGAAATATGGGTCATCTTCAACGTTTCTGCAGTACGTTTGCACCAGAAGCCAACGATAGAGGGTCCACACTGACTCCATATGCAGGAGCTGGGTTAGCGGCTTCTCATCAGACATGGAGTTGGGGTGCCACTGGCCGATCAGCCCGAGGTAATAGTCGTGGTAGAAGTAGCCAGGCATAGGGTACACGAAGACATTACAGTGGGCCAGTTCCGAGTAGTGAGGTTGTATCACAGGGTCGTGGTTTAGGACAGATGTACGCAGTTCAGCCTACTTCCGAGGATCAGGGAGTGGGACCGTCTATGGTGAGTGGTATGATCATAGTAGCATCTGTTATTTCATCTTCTCTCTTTGATATAGGTGCATCACACAGTTTTATATCTACACCTATAGTGAGAAGCCTTGTGCTAGGTATGTTGTCTTCTGATGGTGTCTTGATGCTAGACAAATAACTATGAGTTAGGGCATAGGTTGTACGTAAGTGTAGAGGGTGCCCCATGAGGTTGGTGGGTGTCACTTCATCTTGGATTTTTATGTTCTCGAAATGACATGTTTTTATGTCATTCTTGCTATGGACTGGCTAGTAGCTTACTGAGACTTTGTTGATTGTTACCGGCATTGGGTGATTTTCACATCACCCATGGGTGCAGTGTATACTCTTAATGGAATGTGGGATCTCCAAGAAACCCGGGCTGGACCAAAGCATCGTGGGCTGGACAGGATGACAGCCCAGATCACTAGCTTGTTTTTGGATGATCAGGGAGTTAGTAAGACGAACCTTCTTCCAGTGGTTGAGTGCTTTAGGGATGTTTTCCCTGACGACCTTTCAGGTTTACGTCTTGAGAGAGAGGTGGAGTTTTCCACTGAGCTAGTGCCAGGAGCTGCACATGAATCTATTCCTCCTTACAGGATGGCTACGATGGATTTGCAAGAGCTCAAGAAATAGCTCGATGATTTGGAGGAAAAGGGGTTTATTCGACTTAGTACTTCTCCGTGGGGTTCGGCAGTCCATATTGCGAAAAAGGAGGATGAGACCCTTAGGTTGTGTGTGGAATATCGGAAGCTGAACCAACTAACGGTTAGAAACTGATTACCCTTTTCATGGATAGATGACTTGTTTGATCAGCTTCGAGGGGATAGGGTGTTCTCAAAAATTTATTTGAAGTCAGGGTATCACCAGGTGTGTGTTCGACCTGCAGACATACCTCATAAAACTTTTATATGTAGGTATGGGTTGTATGAGTATCTGGTTATGCTGTTTGGTCTCACAAACGCGCCATCAGTTTTCATGGGTTTGATGAATCGTGTGTTCCAACCTTACTTAGACTCATTCATCGTGGTTTTCATGTATGATATTTTGGTGTATTCTTGAAATCGAAATGACCATGCCAACCATCTTGAGATCATCCTAAATACACTAATAGAAAATCATATATATGAAAATCTTGCTAAGTGCCACTTTTGGATGGACCAGATTCATTTCTTGGGCCATATTATCTTTGAGACATGAGTGTCTATAGACACAGAGAAGGTTAGAGATGTGGTTTCTTGGGAACATCCCAAGAATTTCTTTGACATACGAAGTTTCTTGGGGATGGCTGGCTATTACCGTCGTTTCATACAGGATTTCTCACGCTTAGCAGCGCTGTTGAGAGGGATGAGTAAGAAGGGTGTAAAATTTGTATGGATGGAGGATTGTGAAGCATCCATTCAAGAGCTGAATGGAAGGATGACATCAGCACCAGTCCTGATACTTCCAGAACTGGGTAAGAGTTACACGGTCTATTGTGACACATCAGGTAATGGGCTAGGTGCAATGTTGATGCAGGGAGACGGAGTCGTGGTGTACGGATCTCAGAAGGTGAGGCCACACGAGAAGAATTATTTGATGCATGATTTTGAGCTAGTATAAGTTGTTCATGCGATGCATGGTTGGATACACTATTTATTGGGGAGCGTTTTGTTGTGTACACAGACCAAAAGAGACTCAAATATATCTTTACATAGCATGATCGTAATCATAGGTAGCGACGGTGGGTGGAGAACCTAAAATCCTTTAATTTCGAGCTAGATTATATGCCTGGTAATGGAAATGTAGTGTCTGATGCATTGAGCAGGAGGACTCAAATACAGGCAGGGCAACAGGCTAGCAACGAATGGAGGTTTATGTCCTTGTTCTCTGAGATGCTTCTTGAGGTGTAGAATATCCAAGTGCAGACTTTTCTATCATCCTTAGATGTGAATTCTACCCTCCTAGGCAGAGTGAGGGTGAGACAACTATCTGATTCATAAGGCCTAGTTCTATGGGAAGGTGTTTTGGGTGAGGACCCTCCTCCTGGTAGGATCATAGGAAAATATGAAGTTCTTCTTATTAATGGATGTGTGTGGGTTCCAATGGATATTAGAGATGAGATGATGTGGGAGTGTCATGCTTCGGTTTGGGCAGTTCATCCCGGAGTCAGTAAGATGTATCATGACTTGCGCTGAAAGTACTGGTGGACGAGTATGAAGAGGGAGGTGGATAGTTTTATTATGATATGTTCCACCTGCTAGTTGGTGAAGGCATAAAACTAGCGGCCATCTTGGCATTTAAAGCAGCTACCTATCTCAGAGTGGAAATGGGATGATGTTGCGATGGACTTCGTGACTTATTTTCCGAGGTCACCTCGAGGTAATGATGCTATGTGGGTTGTGGTTGATAGGCTCACAAAGGTTTCTCATTTCTTGCAGATCAAGGAGTCCTTCAGTGTGGATGAGATGGAATGGTTTTATATCCGAGAGATAGTACGACTCCATGGGGTCCCGCACACCATTGTTTCAGACATGGATGCTCATTTTACGTCACGATACTGGTAGAATTTTTAGAGGGCGCTGGGTACACAAGTGATTCTAAGCACAACATACCACCCTCAGAACGATGGCCAGTCAGAACGTACGATAGAAGTGCTTGAGGACATGCTGCGAGCATGCGTCCTAGATTTTGGGCGCTCATGGGAGAGATGTATTCCCCTAATTGAGTTTTCCTATAACAACAGTTAACAGAAGACTACAGAAGGCACTGTACGAGGATTTATATGATAGGCCACTCTAATCACCCCTATGCTTGTTAGAGGTAGGTGAGGCAACTTTACTGGGTCTGCATCTTGTCTAAGAGACATCTGAGCAGGTTTAGTTGATATAGAAGAGGATGGCTACCGCACAGTCATGTCAGAAGTCATATGCTGATCGCCACAGACGACCCCTGGAGTTTGAGGTTGGGGATCAGGTATTCTGGTGTGTTTCTCTGAGGCTGGGACACAGGAGGATCAAGATACAGGGTAAGCTGTCGCTGATATATGTTGGACCTTTTGAGATTTTGGAAAGGGTTGCGCCGGTAGCCTATCAGTTTCATTTACCTCAAAGGTACTGAGCCATGCATGACGTGTTCCATGTTTCTCCGTTACGGAGATACTATTCAGACCCGTCTCATACCTTCCATCCTGAGGAGGTCGAGTGTCCGGTAGATGCATCCTTTGAGGAGCATCTGATTCGTATCATGGATAGTTGCACGAAGGTTCTCCGAGGCCGGTCAGTTATCTAGTATGGGTGCTATGGCAGCACAACTGTTTATAGGATGAGACATGGTAGGGGGAGGCTGACGTACGTGCTCAGTGGCTAGAGTTGTTCGTAGATGAATCTTGACCACACTTCAGAGAGGAATTTAGGGACGGATTTCTATAAGGGGGAAGATTGTTAGAACCCGAGTTTTAGTACGAGGTACAAATCCTTTTCTTTTCAGTTTAACTGTTCTGTTGAGGCCTAATGTGTGTGCCTAACTTGACCGAGGGAGTTGCGGAGGTGTGAGAGGCTTTTGTAGAGCCCATAATCAAGTTTTAGGATGGAAATGGCCTGGCACATGGTTTGCGCATGGCCTGCGCACAACCTGGGTAAACAGTGTGCCTTAGTGCAGGCCTGCCAGAGGTAGGGGCATGAACGACGCATGATTTAAGGAAACCATGTGGGGTGGCCATGCGGTTGCCCCATTCCTACCAGTAAGGTCCACACGGTCTCTGCACGGTTTTCTAGGCCGTGTGGGTAAACCATGGGACCTACTGTGTTTTGATAATTTAATTATTTTTTAATTAAATTGAATAAATTTTATAAAAACCTAACCTAAACTCATTCTAATCAACCAGACAGAAGGAGGAGGTGCCTAAGAGAGATCTCAAGAGGCTTAAGAGGGATTTTGATCCTTCTCCTTCGTTTGATATCCGATTCAACCTTAGTTTGTCTCGTTGGATCCGCAACGGTATGTCCTCAACTCCTTATTAATCTTTCTCCCTTCTTCTATTTATGACGAATGCGGATTAGATTAAGGCTGTTATGCCCTAATTTCTCGTTCTTCATATGTTCTTCAGATTTCTCCTAAACAAGGGAAAATCAGAGCCTGATACTGGATGAGCTATCTTGTATGAGCCTAAGGTAGGTGGTTTCAAGCTTTTTACTTATTATCAAGCTGTTTATTTATGCCAGAGTGACGCACGCCCACTTTTGGGGTGTCGCTTGAACCTAAAATTTAACCCTGTTATTACCTAGAATGTTGTTGTTAATTTAAATAGAATGGTATGTGCTTGAGTTTGGTTGTACACCTTGGTCAAGAACCACCCCTAGGGTGCATTTCCTTGAATGACTATTTTAGGGGTTTTGACCCTGGATGTTTTTCCATTCCCTTGGGGTTGTTAAAAATGGAATTTGAATATGATTGGAATTGTAATGAGATGAAATTGTATTTGAAATGGTTTCAGGTATGTGATGGAGTTTTTCCCCTTGACCCATGTATGAGAATTCTTGAATTACTAGCCCACGTGAGTTAAATTCTTGGATCTACTTTAAATGTGAAACTAATTCATGGGTGAACCATGGAAGCAATGTGAGTTTCGATGGATAGACTCATATGATACTTGTTACTGAGATGCCGAGTGAATCATGGATCCCATGTGAGATGACATGGACAGACTCAACAGGGAATGATATGTCATGGGAGATACCAAGATCTTATTTATAGGATCTCAGGGAGAGACTCAGATGACGGACTATACCGCACCTAGAGTGAGGCTGGGTACCTATAAGGTTCACTGGAACGGGATTGTAGAGCGATGCAGGGGTCCTAGAGGTTTGCTGGAACTGGCTTGTAGGGTGTTCGTGTATTTTCTCCCTAAACGATTCATGGTCTCCAAATTGAGTATTACAGTAATGGGTTCAAGGAATGGTTTGAACACTTGGATGATGTGATTAATTAATGGAATGGAGACTTGACTTGACGCCAATACAAAGAACAATCTTGGGTCGGTCTTTCTAGTCTCCTTGTTTACTGCTTTCTATATTATACTGCTGTTTATGTATTCACTGACAGGTTAGCATAGATCTTTGGTGGTTTCCTACTAGGATTTTGTATCACACCCTATTTGTGTCATGTTTTTGGACCCAAGATGATTATATGCTTTCAGTTATGGATAAGGGGATGGGCCCTAGTACAAGTACTTGACTTGCTACTCGGAGTAGGAGCACACAGGACCAAGATGAGACTTGCGATGTGGCTGGGGATAGGTTTTGGTTTCCTTTTAGTATTTTGTGTACTTGTACTATTGTATTGACTTGAACCATTATATATATATCGGATCCTTGTATTGTTATATATTTCTACTATCTATGTGTTGTCTATTGGTTACCTTCTTCCGCTGTTGAATGTTTGTAATTCCACTGTGATGCTTTGGTAATGAGGATATAGTCTCCCCACAGACTCACCTAGGCCCTTACTGCTAATCGGCAGCCTTCGGAATTTGGGGATATGTGCTTGAGGCCATGTGGTGAACAGTACGGCTACCGGGTTGAATGGTAAGTCGAGTCGGGACGTTACAGTTAGGCGGACACACAGTGGTCTAGCTGCGCCAGCGCACCTTTCCGCGCCTAGCCGGCGGGCCGGGCCGGTCCACAACCCATCATTCCAGGCTGTGTCAGACCCGGAATAGGTTGGGTCGACCCAAACTAGGTCGGGTCATCCCATCAATGTTGGGTCGGCCCAGGAGGGGTTGGGTCGTCCCAGGCGGGGTTGGGTCTGGCCGAACCCGGACCGATTCGGGCCATGTATCGCTTAAAGAGTTGTATTTGGATAACCAAACGTCTATTTGACAAGCCATCAATGGGGTTGGGTTCATTGGATAGAGATGATCATTTTGATATACAACACCTAAGGTTTGAATATTGTTAGTGTTTGGCTAGGTTGGATCGTACCCAAATCCAACCAGACCCTCAACACTAAAATTCCAATAACTCACACACCGAGCGTCGAGTTCTCATGTTATCTGTTGCATTGGAATCCTTACAAAATGATTTTCCTTTGGGTTAATACTTTGTGGATATTTGTGTAAGTTGAGGCATGAATGATACCTAGAGGTGTAGAAACAATGGAACACAAGTGCACTGGGTGCGGGGAATCCAATGGCTAACAGTCATCTGAGTTGCGACCCTGTGTGGATCAGTATCATAGTGACCCCATGTAGATCAGCATCACAGTGATCCTATGTGAATCATAATCATAGAGACCATGTGTGGATCAACACCATAGACACCCTCTGTAGATCAACATCTATCATCATCGTGACCCTGTGTGATTCTGTATCCCAGTGACCTTGTGTGGATCAAAATCATAGCGAGTGGATCAGCATCTAGCGACCCTCTATGGGTCAGCATCATAATGACCATATGTGGATCAACATCATAGCGACCTTGTGTGGATCAAAAAAATAGTGACCTTGGGTGGATCATCATATAGCGACCCTGTGTGAATCAGTATCATATCGGCCCTATGAAGATCAACATCATAGAGACTCTTTGTGGATTAGCATCATGGTGACACTGTGTGCATCAGAATTCTATTCACCCTATGTGGATTAGCTACGCACACCCTGACAAAGACCATCCTTAGAGAATCCCTTCATGGATCAATGATATACGACCATGTGAAGATAAAAAATAGAACAACTTCATTGGGGTTAAGTTGTGGAAACAACATAACAGAATAAAATGATATAACATAGGGATAATCTTCTTTAATCTTGAACATTGAGTTATTTACTTGTTTTGAGATGTGAATTTTTCTTTGTTCTTTGTTATTTATATCATGCTTTTTGGTTTTCCTTTTTGGAATTATGAGAGACTTTCTGGGGTTTCGTGATCCCTACTTGGTATTGTTATACTCCCCCCTACACGAGCATCACCCACACCTATTTGTGTCATGTACTGATGATGGGCATCATTGACTGAGACATGGGGATCTAGGACCTAACAGTGGATGGTGGACACGGTTAATGTGGGGATCTGTAGAGATGGGCTATATCTACCCTTCTAGTAGGAACCTTGGTGGATGATTCTAGGAGATGTTTACTATTTTCAATTGTAGTTGTATCTTTCATTTTTGATTGTATTCTGGATTCTTTACTCTCAATGAAAACTTCTACTACTATAGTTTTACTTTGTGGTTTCATCTTTTTGTGTTATTGGGATGTGTGTTTGTGTAGGTTTAAAAGAAAATGTTTCATGTTTTAGGGACACTCCATTCCAATGCTTGTTGCTAACACATGGCCTATGGAAGGTGGGATTAGGGTTGTCACGACCTCAGCCCCAGGGGACGGGTCATGACACAAATAATTTATACATTTGATGACATTTTACAAGTTGTTAAAATCTGTTAACAAGGAATTTTGGATAAATTTCACTCTTTAGTTGAGTTTTTTAATAATAACAGTTTTGATTCTTGTTTACATATGGTATCTTTTGATGAATTATGTGGAAAAAAGTGTTAAACACCATCATTTTCTGATAAATTAGGGGAAATAATGTTAATGGGACTACAATTAGAAGATAATGAGGTTGAAAATGTTAATATTATCAATCAACACATGAGTATAGCTTAGAGCATCCATAATACATATGTAAAAAATAATAGGAAATGAATTTCTTTGGATATAGGTGGTCACATTTTTCTTTATATTTCTCCTTGGAAATGTGTTATAGTTTTTTTTAAGAAAGGAAATCTAAGAAAATGTATTATTGGTCCTTTTGAAATTATAGTGACGGTTGGACTAGTTTCCTACGTAGTAGATTTTCCACCTAGTTTATCTCATGTACACAATGTTTTTCAGATTTTGATATGGAGAATATATTTACCGGATTCATCTCTTATTTTGACCCTAGAAGTAGTTCAGATTTAATAGATCCTTTTGTATAAAGACATACCTTTTTAGATTCTTGATCATAAATATAATGTATTAAATAATAAGGTAATTTACAAGGTTATGTTTTTTGGATAAACCACATGGTCCTTGAAGAAAAATTTGAATCTAAAATTTATATGAGGAAATTCTATCCTCACATAGTTAACATGTAAAAAAAATTATGTTGATGAAATTTCTAGAAGGATGTGATAATGCAACAAGCAAGGTATTTAATGATGAATTTTCTTCATATTTATTATTATTCATGAATTAAATATTCAAATTAATTGTAGAAGTAATTCATAAAATAAATGATGGTATTAAACCATTTTTTTGTATGTTTCATTCTTTAAAAAAATGAATTAAATTTTCTGGAAATTAATGTCGGAAACATATATATTAAATTATAAATTCACAATGTTAAATTAATCATAGTTTGTTTTTTAAAAATTTTATTAAAAAGTAAATTTCTTGGTGACTAGAAAAAATACAATTTTGGTAAAATACTATGTTTATCCTGACATGAAAATGAAATTATTTTGATATAAAAATATTATTTATACTCTAGAATAAAAAACAATGATATTTTAAGTGTAGTATTTTACATAATTTATTTACAACAAGAAAATTATATTTTTCCTAATAAGTATAACAATTATTGTTAGTTCTAATGTAGTGCATGTGCAGTGCTGACAAAGTCTAATTGGTAACATAAATATAAAAATTGAGTGCTAGATATTATTTTCATGAAATATTTATTTATTGTTTTTTATTATTGATTTTTTGGACATTAATATCGAATTTTATTGTTATATAAAATGATCCTTATCTAAATTTTTATGCAATGCTTGTGATAGCCAGGAAAAGACAAATTAACAAATTAAGTGTGTTTTTTGATGTAGATATGTGTAATTAAACATAGTGAATGAATATAATAAATTTTTTTGAACCTATGTAATTTTTTATGAAATTATTTCATTTTTAATTTTTGTAAAAGAAATAATCATATTTATTTCTTATGCAATGATGATGCAGTACCTGTGAATGAAAAAGAAAAAGAAATAAAATGTTTTTAATTAAATTTATAAGTAAAATTAAATAGATCAAAACATCACTAAATATTTTTCCAAGATAAATTTTCTACCATTATATATTTTGGATTCTAATTTGGGACATTTTTGACCCACATGAATAAAATTAAGACCATTAGAATATTTTATTTAAAACTATTTCAAGTTGTTCACACTCTAAACATATGTTTTTATAAAATTTTAATTTATAGTTTTATAGAAGTGTTTTGTGGAAATGAATTGTTTTCGAAAATAAAATAATGTTATATTTTTCATGATTTTTTTTTTATTTTTTATGGAATAATAACTACCCTAATGGATTATACAAAAAAGATGGAGTAATTATTTAATTAATGAATAAATAAAATTAAAGAAATTAAAAATAATAAAATTAATACAATTTTATA
Organism: Viscum album; assembly: GCA_963277665.1. Lineage (NCBI taxonomy): Eukaryota > Viridiplantae > Streptophyta > Magnoliopsida > Santalales > Viscaceae > Viscum > Viscum album. The sequence continues at coordinate 289,397,010 of OY728159.1, read as the reverse complement.
TTCATAAGATAATTCAACAATTCAATATAGTAATCTGATAATTCTAAGATATAATGAATGATTTAAATTCGATTTTGAAACCTTTTTGTGATTCTTTTAATGTAAAATGTTTTGAATAGTGTTTAATTTGACAAAATCATTTCTAATGGATATAATATGTAATGAAAATATTTAAAAATACCAATATTATTGAACTTTATCAAAAATGAAATTATTTTTTCTAAAATGTGATATCAAAACCCTTTATCAATTTTTATGTTATTTAACCCTATATTGGTCTTAATATAATTTAATATTTTAGGTAATTCCCAAATTACACCTCACCTCAACTATAAAAGGAGGTTCATTACATTACACATTTTCAACACCATTATACTTTTCTCTAAACAGTTTTCTTGTAAATTACCTTCACCTCATAAATATCTAAATTCATGTGCTTATAGTCTCACTGAAGGACCACTTCCATGATCTTTAAAGAGCTTCTCAAGTACACATTTTCACGTGGTAAAATTCCATCTTCTCCTCTTTTAAATTCATCCTATCTTATACCTTTCCTTAATCATATAATATTATTCATGATACCTCTAGTATCATATATAAACTGTAATTGTATTATTTTAAAGGATGTATTCACCTTTTTTTCTCTCATTTTATTCCTTTATTCTTAAAAACAACATCGTCGTTCATGGTGGGCCAATTCACTGCCTTAGTGGATGAGGATTTATAATATCCTAATAACCCAATAATTGGATGTTTAAATTCCCTGATAATTTTTTTATAATTTTCTATTATATATATTTTCTCATATAAAAAATTGTTATTTCTATTTGAAAAGAAAAATACATAATGAACTGACCATGCAAACCATGAAAAGAATGCAACGAAACTATGAAAATTACTAAATATAGTAAATAAATTGGTGGGAAATGTTTCAAAAAGATCATATAAGGTATTATTAATATGATTAATGTAATTTTATATATAAATAACACCCTCTAAACCATTATACCATAGGTTCCAATATGTTTTATGTAAGACTAACATAAGTTAAGGGAATTTTAACCCAATTTCCTTACATTGGATTAAACTATATCTTTATTGATTATATTTTTATAATAATTCATTGGGAAGTGAATAATAATTATATTGTGTTTTATTTTGTAAATTTATATAGAATATAAAAATTTCTATCATTTGAATGATTCTCACATTAAGGATATGATATTTTTAAGGGTATTTTATTTAAAAATATAGTTTTGAATTCATATTATTACAAAATTCAAAAGAATAGTTTTTATGATGAAAATATTACGATTTTTTTATTATTGAATTTTTTTTATCATGAATAGTTGTACATATATATCCCTCAAATGAACTGGTCATTTTTATGATTGTGGTTGGCCATATGGATACTCTAGGTTTAACTCTGATGGTTAGATGAGAGGGTTTCCAAGAGGGTTACATTATAATGTAGTTGTCAGGGTTAAAAATAATAATGCACATGTGATGGTTACAATATTATGTTTGTAATTCCCCAAGTTAGAAATATAGTATATTTATGTTTGTCTATGTTTTATGGAAGTCACGTGTTATTCACAGGTATTTATATGGTAATTTATAGATTAGAATTATTTATTTGTGGAAATGAATTCATATACTAATAAGATTTTATATAAAACTGGTTTATTTAAATTTTTTTATACCTTAATTTTCTTTTGTGATCATCCAATGTTTTAAAATGTTTTTCTGAGGGTTTAATGATCAGATAGAGAGAAGAGGAAGTGAGGGTGAATGTCATTAAGATTATTCATTAAAATATTTCAAGATTCATTAAAAACATTTTTATTATGAATGAAATAGATACCATTTTAGCATTACTCAATTTCTATTATTTTGGGATCATATTTATTAATTATATCCTAATTATCTAAAACCTTGAACAGAAATGAACATCGGGAATGTAAGAATGTAAATATTAAAATAATATACTAGATCATGTATTTTTTACAGTAAGGTCCTTATATTAATATATATAAATTTATTAATGAACATGATTTTTAAATCCTTTATAAACATATTCATTAATTTGATCTTCAAATTGACTCATCAAGATCATCTTACCTCATCATGTGCATATGTCATCATGTTTTTTTAATAAAACAGAAAAATATATAACTCATAATATATATTAATAAAAATATAAATTTATAAGGACTGGTAAAAAAATAATTACATAGTAAAATACAATTAATTGTATTAAGGTGGATATCCTACTTTAGGGTCATGTTATCATAACAATTTTATCATAGAGACTAGATTTTATGAATATTATAATATGATGTATTTGTCACGACCCGTCCTCGGGGCCCGTGCCGTGACTACCCCAAGCCCGCCTTCCATAGGCCAGGGGCTGGCGACTAGCACCAAAGGCGTAAAATCCCGATAACTGGGAAGGCATTGCCTTTATAAAGAAAACAAGCACCACAGAGTACAAGCGGAAGTAAAACACTAAGTACAAAAAGAAGAGCTGAAAAGTAAAAAGGGGCCGGAAATACAAGCCCAACTGTAAAGTACAACTCGAAAGGGAAAACAGCGACTGAAAAGTAAAGCTGCTACGCTGAGATGTCCACTGGAAATCCCACCTGAAGGGTGGGTACAGATAGCTCCTCTGCTCCTCGGGTCCCGCCATCCGCTCCGAGCATGTCCCGCCCAGTGGTCCACCTCCGGGTACCGCCTCGTCGTATAGTCCACCTCTAGGTACCGTCCAGTCCTTGAACCTTCGGCTTCTGTCAGCACTGTCTGTCATCTGCAACCAACACAACGAGGTGCGGGCATAGCCCGTGCAGGGGTGAGTATAACGATACTCAGTAGGGACCCCGAGACCCCTGAAGGTCTCTCAAATCCACAAAGGATAAACCACAAAGAAAAGTACAATCACGAAGTAACAACCGACACTGCTTAGGTATATGCCCATACATATACCTAAGTCATCAATTCAGATACGCTCCAACCTCCGAGCCCAAGTACAACTCAGTCCACGCAGGAAAGTATATGTAATCCACAAAGGGAAGCAAAATATAATCCACACAGGATTGCACAACACAATCCACACAGGAAAACAACAGGATTCAGCTCACACAGGTATACTTCTTCAAGGACGATAAAGATGATCACTGATCCATCTAAGTCGTCGGACCCACGAAGGATCGATAGGTAACTAACCCCCGCAGAAGACCCACACAGGATCGGGCTCACACAGAACCTGTAGGCGCTGGCTCACACAGAACCGCTGAGCGCAAGGACCCACACAGGATCGGGCTCACACAGAACCTGTAGCACTGATCCACGTAGGATCGCTGAGTGTTGTAGTCGTCGTCGTCGAATCCACACAGGATCTCTGTACTGTCGTCGTCCAATCCACACAGGATCTCTGTACTGTCATCGTCAAATCCACACAGGATCTCTGTACTGTCGTAGCAGTAGAACAGTCGCAGCCAGCACTAGGGTTCCCGCACACAGCAAGCTCGTACGGAGGGTCCGCTCCACGAGCCGAGAGGCTGATACATCAACTGTCACAAAGACCAGAGTTGATGTATCCAAAAGTTCCGTATCGTCAACAGGAACTCAACGCAACAGACGGCGCGTCGATCGGACGCCCGGTCTGAGAGTTATAGGCATTTTCGTCACCGGGGCCCGGTTGGTTTTTAAGGCAAAACCAACCCGACCGTACTCCACCTGCGTCCAAACCTCGGGCGGAGTATGCCAAAAGATCCGTCTCACTAAGAGGAACACAACGCGACTGACGGCGCGTCAATCGGACGTCCGTAGCTCAAGATATGAGCGTTTCCGCTCCGAAGGCCCGGTTGGTTTCGTGAACGAACCAACCCGGCCGAACTCAAAGTAAACCGAAACCTTGAGTGCGATATACCGAAACGACCGTCTCGATCCAAGGATCGCGTTGCCGCAGACGGTTCGTCATTCGGAGGTCCGAGGCTCAAGTTATGAGCCAAAAACCGAAACTGGTTCGAAACGGGGGGGTCCGGGTCCGGGCCGACCCGGCCCGACCCCCCCCCCCCCCCCCCTGGGCGGCGCGGCGGCCGGCGGCGGCGGGCGGCGGCGCGGCGGCGGGCCGCGGTGGCGGTGGCGGCGGGCGGCGGCGCGGCGGCGGGCCGCGGCGGCGGCGCTTGGCGCCGCACGTGGGTCACGCGGGGGGGCAATCAAGCCCCCCCTGTTTGTGAAGGCGGCACAGCTTTGAGCCGTGCCTTTGCAAAAAAAAAAACGGCCCCCGCAAGTGGGGGCCGGCTGGACGAACCGGGGGGCTGTTTCCCCCCCTCCTTAAATGAACCGCCCCCCTCATTAAGAGGGGGGTTTGATGAACCAGCCGGGGGATTTATTCCCCCGGTTTTATGACATCCGGCCGGCCCGCTGGCCGGCCGGTTTTTACCAACGGGACCGGAAATTCCGGTCCCGCCCTCGTCTTCCGACGCCGGCGGCCCGGCCGCCGGTCTTTCCTTCCGCCGCGGCCCGGAACCGGCCGCGGTCTCCTCGTCCCGCCGCGGCCCGGAACCGGCCGCGGTCTTCTCGTCCCGCCGCGGCCCGGAACCGGCCGCGGTCTTCTCGTCCCGCCGCGGCCCGGAACCGGCCGCGGCGTTCGTCATCCGGCACGGTGCGTCGGCACCGCGTCCCTTCGCCGTGCTTTGATAATATTCAACGCGGCGCGACGGCGTCGTGTTCTTGTTGTTTCTTCAAAGGTGCGTGCGACGGCATCGCATAAGATATTCGCACGTTCATCCGCGTGGTGCGACGGCACCACGCCACTTGCTTTCCTCCGCAAAATAATTAAACAAGAACGATGGAGGGGGTTCGGCCGTGTTCGTGCGGTCCGGCCCCCCCTCACGTTAAAATAAAAACGCAACTTAAAATAAATCAAGTCACACGTTAGTCTTGATAGAATCACGATCAAGAATAAAATAAGAAAACCAAAAGAAAACGACAACCCCTACCTCGGGTTTAAGATTCAAAGGTTCGGCTAAGCTCCGCGGAAGACGGCGTCGCGGAGGTCGGGTGTTGCGGTCGTCGTTCGTCAAATCCGTTGACGAAGTGTTATGCCCGAAGAGACACGACGTTGGCGGATCTTCGTTTGCCGACGAAGAAGGTCCGAGGAGGAAGAAGAGGTCCGAAGATACCGGGTTGCCGAGTCGATGATCCTTGACGAAGTGTTGTCGTTCTTCGTTGAGGATGAAGACGTTCTTCGCCGGAGAAGATGAAGAGGAGCTCTCAAAGCTCTCAAGGGAATAAACCAACAACCCATAAACAAATAAGATTACATCTTATTTTATTAACACATAACTCAAACGAATTTCAAATGTTTGAAATTCAAAAGAGTTAAGTCCCAAAATTAATTAAGAGTAACATAGGCCAATTAATTAGGGGTTAAGTACGTTGAGAGAATTTGAAAAGAAAAGGGGTTCGTGTGGGCCCCACCACACTTAATCCTCCCAAGGGAGGTTAAGTGGGTGTGGGTCCCACTTCCAACCACCTTTGATAGGTTTTTAAATAAGTTAAAATAAAATTTGTCTTACACAAATTTTTATTTAACTTAACTGAAAAACCCCAAAACGTAACTATCAACCCGCAACAAACGCAACTCCCGAAAAGGTGTCATTAAGCGAAAATCGGTGTTGCGAGTTCATCGGTGCCCTCGGTTTTCAATTCCGAGCACCGGATCAAAAGTTAGGAATTCCCGCTCGTTCGTTCACTGAACGTACCCGAGCCAAACTTCGGAAATTAATTCCGGGCACTCCGGGCCTCGGAATCAGGTGCCGTCTGAAACCGCGCTCTTGTAAAATTCTAAAGAAAATTAAGAAAAATTTTCCTTGAATTTTACGGGTCTTTACATTACTCCCACCTCAGGGATTTACGTCCCCGTAAAGCTACATCAAAAACTAGGGAAACCAAAAGAGAGTACTGCGCACGCATCTGAGCCTCCCGCTCCAATGTGCTCTCCTGGAGATTCCCGTGCCGCCATCTGTTGCGCACAAGAGGAATCGATCGCCCATGTAGGACCCGCTCCTGGATGACATGGACCTCCTCTGACGTGGCCCGGACCATCTCCGATCCCACCAGAGCTGCAAGATTTCTCTTTTGCCGAAAAGAGAAATCTGGTCTCATCCCCTGGATGAACCACATTCTTTGCCTAAAACAGTCAATCCTAACATGGATGATACTAATCCATACTAAGGATGACGTCGTAAGGCCTCGACGCTACTACTAAGAGATTCAACCGTTACTCTCGCCTCCAAGGGTTGAGTCACACTGTCGGCATCAGTGTGTGGTAACTGGGTCTCCTCCAGTAGATGTCTCACAAGTGAGGGTCAAGTCAACAGCCAAAACTGGAACCTCTTAGTAACATTACGATAGAGGACAGGAACGAAAACATCACAAGGTATGCGTCTTTTATTAATGCAGCTCGTAATACAAGACGCTACACAAAAGCAACAAGGAACCAGAAGTACAAAGGATGTATCCACTAGTTCTGCTCCTGTCCATCGGCTCCCAGGGCTCCATGATCGAAGGCCTCGGCTTCCTGAAGCTGAGCTCTCCCCTGCGGTCGGGGTGGACCTCCTGGTGGTGGTGGTGGTAGAGCCTCAAAGCGTCGGCCACCACCAGCTGCTCGTCCAGCTCCTCTGCCTCGTCCGCCTCCTCCCTGCGGACCGCCACGGTCGAACCTCTGCCTCTGCCTAGGTGGTTACTCAACCGTCTGCTGCTCCTCCGCATGGCGGGTCGGGCAGTCACGAGCCATGTGGCCTCGCCCGCCGCATGCATAACACTGTCTTCCACTCGAAAGACTGGCTCCACGTTGTGTGCCCTGCACTGCTGAGCCAGTGCCCTGAGGTCTGGTCTGTCTGGACCCCTGAGTCATCCGTCGACTACCTGCTACAGATGACTCAGCCACGTGCCGCCCTACAGTGGGTCTCTGTGCTAGTGTAGACTCAGTAAGGAAGCTCTCGATCAGAAGGGCCCGCTCTAGTACTCCTGTCTGAGTCGGTATGCTGAGGGAGATCAGTGATGCCCTGATCTCGTGTCTCAAACCCTGCTCGAAGGTCCGGGCCCGGAAGAATGGGTCCCGTACCATGTCGGTCGAGTAGCGCGAGAGATCGGTAAATCTCGCCGAGTACTGAGCGACTGTCATGCTGCCCTGCCGCAGCTGTAGAAGCTCCTGGATACGCACCGCACGAAGGGTGGCTGGGATGAACTCCGAGCGGAAGAGGCTCTCAAAGTCCGTCCAAAGTAGAGATGCCTCATCGTGCACCTGGAGCATCAAGCTCCACCGTCGTCCAGCTGCTGCGTGCAGTAGGCTCGCAGCGAGGATCACCATGAGGTCTGCTGGTGTCCTCACTAGCCTAAACACTCGAACCACTGCCTCCAGCCAGTCCTCTGCTGCCTGGGGATCCGTCTCCCCGCGAAACCTGGGCGGTCGCTGGCGCTGAAACTCATGCAGTGCGCTGAGGCGACGTGCATCGTCAGCGGCTGCTGCTGGAAGCATCGGGGGATCGGCGGGTAAAGCTACCGCCGGTGCCACTGCTGACAAAGGGCCCTGCACCGAAGCCTCGTCGCTCGGTGGGCTGTCGTCTCGCTCGACTCTCGGAACCCTAGCTGGCTGCCGTCGTGGGGCCATCCTGAAAGAAACAACGTAACACGATCAAACGATTATACCTGGTGAGATGATACAAGTAATCACAAAGAAAACTTGAGACTTTCATAAAGCAGATCAGTATACCCGGTGAGCTGACACAAGTAATCACAAAGAAAACTTTGAAACACACACGCAATTAATGTTTTCGTGCATTAAGTCGGAAATCAGAAGTCAGGGTCCTGGTGTACGGATACGTCGGCCGCCGCACCAACACTGGACTCCCTGGACTGATAACCACACTCAATACGCTAAACATTATTGCTTCATATAGAAAAGATCAGAGTTCGTGGTAGAACCGAACTCCTCTGATACCAATTTGTCACGACCCGTCCTCGGGGCCCATGCCGTGACTACCCCAAGCCCGCCTTCCATAGGCCAGGGGCTGGCGACTAGCACCAAAGGCGTAAAATCCCGATAACTGGGAAGGCATTGCCTTTATAAAGAAAACAAGCACCACAGAGTACAAGCGGAAGTAAAACACTAAGTACAAAAAGAAGAGCTGAAAAGTAAAAAGGGGCCGGAAATACAAGCCCAACTGTAAAGTACAACTCGAAAGGGAAAACAGCGACTGAAAAGTAAAGCTGCTACGCTGAGATGTCCACTGGAAATCCCACCTGAAGGGTGGGTACAGATAGCTCCTCTGCTCCTCGGGTCCCGCCATCCGCTCCGAGCATGTCCTGCCCAGTGGTCCACCTCCGGGTACCGCCTCGTCGTATAGTCCACCTCTAGGTACCGTCCAGTCCTTGAACCTTCGGCTTCTGTCAGCACTGTCTGTCGTCTGCAACCAACACAACGAGGTGCGGGCATAGCCCGTGCAGGGGTGAGTATAACGATACTCAGTAGGGACCCCGAGACCCCTGAAGGTCTCTCAAATCCACAAAGGATAAACCACAAAGAAAAGTACAATCACGAAGTAACAACCGACACTGCTTAGGTATATGCCCATACATATACCTAAGTCATCAATTCAGATACGCTCCAACCTCCGAGCCCAAGTACAACTCAGTCCACGCAGGAAAGTATACATAATCCACAAAGGGAAGCAAAATATAATCCACACAGGATTGCACAACACAATCCACACAGGAAAACAACAGGATTCAGCTCACACAGGTATACTTCTTCAAGGACGATAAAGATGATCACTGATCCATCTAAGTCGTCGGACCCACGAAGGATCGATAGGTAACTAACCCCCGCAGAAGACCCACACAGGATCGGGCTCACACAGAACCTGTAGGCGCTGGCTCACACAGAACCGCTGAGCGCAAGGACCCACACAGGATCGGGCTCACACAGAACCTGTAGCACTGATCCACGTAGGATCGCTGAGTGCTGTAGTCGTCGTCGTCGAATCCACACAGGATCTCTGTACTGTCGTCGTCCAATCCACACAGGATCTCTGTACTGTCGTCGTCAAATCCACACAGGATCTCTGTACTGTCGTAGCAGTAGAACAGTCGCAGCCAGCACTAAGGTTCTCGCACACAGCAAGCTCGTACGGAGGGTCCGCTCCACGAGCCGAGAGGCTGATACATCAACTGTCACAAAGACCAGAGTTGATGTATCCAAAAGTTCCGTATCGTCAACAGGAACTCAATGTAACAGACGGCGCGTCGATCGGACGCCCGGTCTGAGAGTTATAGGCATTTTCGTCACCGGGGCCCGGTTGGTTTTTAAGGCAAAACCAACCCGACCGTACTCCACCTGCGTCCAAACCTCGGGCGGAGTATGCCAAAAGATCCGTCTCACTAAGAGGAACACAACGCGACTGACGGCGCGTCAATCGGACGTCCGTAGCTCAAGATATGAGCGTTTCCGCTCCGAAGGCCCGGTTGGTTTCGTGAACGAACCAACCTGGCCGAACTCAAAGTAAACCGAAACCTTGAGTGCGATATACCGAAACGACCGTCTCGATCCAAGGATCGCGTTGCCGCAGACGGTTCGTCATTCGGAGATCCGAGGCTCAAGTTATGAGCCAAAAACCGAAACTGGTTCGAAACGGGGGGGTCCGGGTCCGGGCCGACCCGGCCCGACCCCCCCCCCCCCCCTGGGCGGCGCGGCGGCCGGCGGCGGCGGACGGCGGCGGCGGGCGGCAGCGCGGCGGCGTGGCGGCGGGCCGCGGGGGCGGCGGCGGCGGGCGGCGGCGCGGCGGCGGGCCGCGGGGGCGGCGGCGGCGGGCCGCGGCGGCGGCGCTTGGCGCCGCACGTGGGTCACGCGGGGGGCAATCAAGCCCCCCCCCTGTTTGTGAAGGCGGCACGGCTTTGAGCCGTGCCTTTGCAAAAAAAAAACGGCCCCCGCAAGTGGGGGCCGGCTGGATGAACCGGGGGGCTGTTGCCCCCCCTCCTTAACTGAACCGCCCCCCTCATTAAGAGGGGGGTTTGATGAACCAGCCGGGGGATTTATTCCCCCGGTTTTATGACATCCGGCCGGCCCGCTGGCCGGCCGGTTTTTACCAACGGGACCGGAAATTCCGGTCCCGCCCTCGTCTTCCGACGCCGGCGGCCCGGCCGCCGGTCTTTCCTTCCGCCGCGGCCCGGAACCGGCCGCGGTCTCCTCGTCCCACCGCGGCCCGGAACCGGCCGCAGTCTTCTCGTCCCGCCGCGGCCCGGAACCGGCCGCGGTCTTCTCGTCCCGCCGCGGCCCGGAACCGGCCGCGGCGTTCGTCATCCGGCACGGTGCGTCGGCACCGCGTCCCGTCGCCGTGCTTTGATAATATTCAACGCGGCGCGACAGCGTCGTGTTCTTGTTGTTTCTTCAAAGGTGCGTGCGACGGCATCACATAAGATATTCGCACGTTCATCCGCGTGGTGCGACGGCACCACGCCACTTGCTTTCCTCCGCAAAATAATTAAACAAGAACGATGGAGGGGGTTCGGCCGTGTTCATGCGGTCCGGCCCCCCCTCACGTAAAAATAAAAACGCAACTTAAAATAAATCAAGTCACACGTTAGTCTTGATAGAATCACGATCAAGAATAAAATAAGAAAACCAAAAGAAAACGACAACCCCTACCTCGGGTTTAAGATTCAAAGGTTCGTCTAAGCTCCGCGGAAGACGGCGTCGCGGAGGTCGGGTGTCGCGGTCGTCGTTCGTCAAATCCGTTGACGAAGTGTTATGCCCGAAGAGACACGACGTTGGCGGATCTTCGTTTGCCGACGAAGAAGGTCCGAGGAGGAAGAAGAGGTCCGAAGATACCGGGTTGCCGAGTCGATGATCCTTGACGAAGTGTTGTCGTTCTTCGTTGAGGATGAAGACGTTCTTCGCCGGAGAAGATGAAGAGGAGCTCTCAAAGCTCTCAAGGGAATAAACCAACAACCCATAAACAAATAAGATTACATCTTATTTTATTAACACATAACTCAAAAGAATTTCAAATGTTTGAAATTCAAAAGAGTTAACTCCCAAAATTAATTAAGAGTAACATAGGCCAATTAATTAGGGGTTAAGTACGTTGAGAGAATTTGAAAAGAAAAGGGGTTCGTGTGGGCCCCACCACACTTAATCCTCCCAAGGGAGGTTAAGTGGGTGTGGGTCCCACTTCCAACCACCTTTGATAGGTTTTTAAATAAGTTAAAATAAAATTTGTCTTACACAAATTTTTATTTAACTTAACTGAAAAACCCCAAAACGTAACTATCAACCCGCAACAAACGCAACTCCCGAAAAGGTCTCATTAAGCGAAAATCGGTGCTGCGAGTTCATCGGTGCTCTCGGTTTTCAATTCCGAGCACCGGATCAAAAGTTAGGAATTCCCGCTCGTTCGTTCACTGAACGTACCCGAGCCAAACTTCGGAAATTAATTCCGGGCACTCCGGGCCTCGGAATCAGGTGCCGTCTGAAACCGCGCTCTTGTAAAATTCTAAAGAAAATTAAGAAAAATTTTCCTTGAATTTTACGGGTCTTTACAGTATTAATATCTTAGGATCCCCCTAAACAAGATATGGTAGATCATATTTTCCACGTCAAATGATAAAATATAACTATAGAATATATATATTAATGAATACTCCAAATTAAATTTAAGATAATCATCATAATGGGGAACTATTATGACCTTTTAGTGAGTTATGTACTTATTGGATTGTATAACATTATTTGACACAAAGTGTAATGTTCATGTTAAAATTAAATTTTCATTAAATAAAAAAACATGAATAAACATATAATTTAATATACATTCTAGGTGGTTATGGGTCACTAACTACAACAAATTTTTCTTTAAACTATAATAAAATTATAACTACTCAATTTTATATCCTTAGATTAAAAAAATCCTTCCACATTGATGTGGTTATAGGTATTGATCCTAAACACTAGATTTTTTTGTTCTATATATTTCTATCAAATTTTTATATGAAAATAACAATAGAAATGATATGTGTTGGTATATAATTTTTTCCATTATCATCATTGAAATCATGGATAATACCATAAATAAAAGTGAATCATATGATAATTAAACTCTATTGTCTTTTAGAAACTCTATAATTGAGGAAAAATGATTCTAAACTCTATTATAATATTTTATTGGAAACTATAACAAATGTGGTATAATATTTTTACTGAAACAACATGATGTAATATTTTTAATAAATTTTATATTAAAATACAATTATTTATATACGTTATCAACCAAATATATTGATGAATAGTTTAATGTCCCTTAGTAAACAATTATTATAATTTCTCCAATTACGATGAATGAATCCAGTTTCTCTTCTTCATGAATTATCAGATAGTTATATTTTTTTGTCGAGTTTTTTTATTATTATTGTTATTATATTTTAAAAATATAAATATAATACACATTTCTTCTTATATTATATTTATATTTAAAGTACACTATGAAATATTTTTTTATATAATTACAAATACTGACAAAGTACCCTAGAAAAAATTTTGGCATCTTGTTCAATATTTTATTTTTCAACTATAGGAAAGATATTTTTTAATGATTTTTAAAAAACTGTTGTTCAATAAGAGTACATCATGTTTCCAATTAAATTTAATGCTATGTAAGAAATCTTAGGGAAAATAAAATTACTAATAGTTTGGCATGAGATATTTATAATTACACTATAAGTTTTCAAACACGTTAGTGTTGAAAAATATAGTGTTCATAGTGACTATTATTTGACATATATGTGAACATTAATTTAAAAAAATATTATCTATATTCTTATTTTGATACATAAACGGGACCTTGTAAACTAAATATCTATTTATTATTTCAATATTCCACCAACAGTCTTGATCACATCATATAGATAACAACTATAAGGATTCATTATAGGGCATATTATAGACATTGAACAAATTAAAATATAATCATTTATATCCAGGACATGTAAAATCAGATTTTAATTTCACTAGTTATTAGTGGGAAAGTATTATCAGCTACATTTTTGAATAATGATATATTAAAGATATTATAAAATATTAATTAATAAAGTATTTTTTATTAGTCATAATATATCTATCCAATTATAGATTTTCTTAAAAACCTAAAAAAATATTATTACATCAAATTTTTAGGATAATAAAATAACAAATTGTTTTTATATATTGAATGTATATTTCATTTCAAAAAATAGAAAAACATAACTCGATTTCAAATTTCAAATTTCCTTAGAAATAATTTTGCTTTTGTAATTATTTATCACTAACTTTAGTCAATATAACCACTCCATTACAGTTTAACATTTTATATATACTATGTATTTTAATAATTACTCTGCCATTAAACATGGCGTGTTAATTTTTTATTTTACCATTATATGTATATGAATCCATGATTCAATTGAATATCATATTCATGTTAGTTTCTCAAAAAAATATTTCATTTACACTTTGTATCTTTCAATTACTAAACATTATATGGTTATATGAAGTTGATTTTAATTTCATTAATAGTAAAATGATAAATATCAATGATTAAATATTTAGGTCAATTGATTTATATTTTCTCATAATTCTTGGATAGAAATAATATTATAGTTAAAAAACATATCTTGTGAAATAATATACATGAAAAATTATATATCTATTGGTATACTTGAGTCAAATTAGTTTTCATAGGGCAATATTTAAGATTCAATAAAGATATATATTACTAGAGGGTAATCATGGAAATATTTCAATATTTTAAAAACTCATCAATAAACCATCGTTTAATATCGTTATCCATGTTATTTGAATAAGATATTGTTATTTTATAAATATCACTCACTATATATTTATTTTTTTACTAATATATGGTTATGATATTTTCAAAAATAACTTACTATTGTTTCAATAATAATTTACCAAATACATTCATTACATTAAACATTAATTCCTAAAATTTCATAAACTAGTTTACGGAATAATAAAAAATTTACAAATTGGTTCACCATGGGATTTTTTTTTTCAGTTTTGTATTTTAACAAACTCTAAAACAATTTCAGAATAAATAATTCTATAATGGTATCTCTTTCTAAAACATGATACATATGTTTTAAAATATACGTAGAATTTTATATGAAAAATCCTAAACACACTTATTGATATAAACTGATAAATTAATATCAATAATACTTGAAATTTTTTGGAATAATCTAAATCAGTGTATTCCATTTCATATTTAATTAATGATTTCCTAGAAATATATTAGTGATTTAATAATTATTATACTATAAATTATGTCATAAATTACAACCTTTTTTTAATTAATGAAATAATGAATTTTTGTGTCTAAAATAATCTAAGATAAATTTTTAAGCATCACTTAATGAAAAACAATTCTTTAACATGAATAACTTCATTTGGAAATCAAAAAATTTGAAATTATCTCAAAATGAATTGGAATTACCCTATTTCATGAAAATGGGGAATTAAATATTTTATCAAGATGATGTATACATCTCATAGAAATAATATGAATCACATTTCCACCACACATACGGGAAAACAAGTTACTTTTTATTTATTTTTTGTTTGTTTTATTATTTGAGTCCATGTTAGACATTAATTCAAAATATGTTAAACATTACATTCTATGATGAATATACCTATTTTAGATGTAAAAAATATTGTTCTTTTCATTATTATTTCAATTTGTTTGTGTTCACATGAGTATAAAATATCTTCATGATTTCTACAATACAATCTAATAATTTTACGCATTTTAATCCATTGCAAATGATTTATTTAGAAAAAATACTTAGGTTCATTTCCTATGTGTTTTTCATATTTTTTACTATGAAGGGCGAGGAAAAATGTTTCATGAATCATATATATACATGGTATAACATTGTCAAATGATTCTTTTTTCCTTCATTCATAATGTTTATTTCATAATATAGATGAAAACTGAGAACCTGAAAGCTGTGGATGATAAAATAATATTAATGGGTAATTTATTATCCATATAAAATCCCACACAACACTAATTTATAAATGAAAACTACTATATAGAATATAATTTAAATAATAATATATCATATTCTAGTTTGTAATGATATTATTTTGTTATGGTCTCATTTATCTAAATCACAACCTTCCTATTTTAAATATATAAGAGATGATGTGGGATGGTATGGGATCCAATTTACATATATTGTATTATAATTCCTTAGTAGATAACTAATATCCTTAAAAAATAGTTAGTTGGGGAAACTCTATATACCTCATATATTTATCTTTACCATGTTCAATTACTTTATAAGTTGAATAAATAGTTAGAGTGAACCCTTTTAAATTCTATGATCTTACTATATTGGTGTGGTGTAGGAAAAAAATATCACCATATTAATATTTTCCCATGTGGAAAATGTTTATATGAGGTGAAATTATATATTAACAGAAATTTAGTTTTCTATACTCTAAATTAATAAATGAAGAATTTATTATTTATAATTTTGAAAAAAAAATATTGCATAATCTATTATATTTACTAGTATCCCACTATTTATCAGAATATGATAACCTGAATCATTGGTTTCAAAATATAGTACCACATGTATATTCAAGATACACGGATATGTGTTTACATTTTTATAACTAATATGTGTGTAAAACAAGCTATTAAATGATATTTATATTTGAATGTATTACCAACTAAATTAAATCTCATCCCCAATATCCCTTGAGTATGCTCCTCAATCACAAATTTTAGAACATTTATTTCTATAATAGTAGATTTTAATTTGTTTTAGGATAATAAACTCTATTATAGCCAAAACAAATTTAGTTTCCATAACCCAAAAATATTCTATAAAACTATCATTAAATATAATTGTTTAGTTTATGGCCATGTAAACACTCTCGTCAACTAGTTCGACTCTAAAAAATATAATGAAAGGAGAATATATTATAACATATTTTGTAATGGTCATTTATCATTATGAATTAATTATCCATTTTGTGTTATTAAATTCATGTAAAAAATAAGTTTATTTTATGCTTGTTGTTTACTATGTATTGATCTCATTTTTTCTCATTAAAATATATTTTATTTCTATCATAGAATAAATATATTTAATTTTAAAATAACAGCCATTCACAATTTTAATTTCCCCTTTATTCCATGAATGTTATTCTAATAAGATTCCCATAAAAGGTATTTTATTATTGATGTCTCATTGAACTCTTTGATTTTTCCCAAGCTTTATATTCCCATAAGTTCACTTTTATGGTAGTTTGAATCCCTTTCATTTTGTATTGATCAATGTAAAATAATTTTTTATATTTAGTTTTCATTGGATGGTTTTCTATTTTCCTATCATTATTTAAATTCATATCATCCTTGTTACCTCCTCTTCAACCATTATATGCCTTTTTCCTTGATATCATTTATTCCTATGGAATTATTATGATTTTTGATGGTGTATTTTTACAGAGGAATGACACCTAAAAATTATACATTTATTAAGTAATAGACCAGAAAAACACATCATGGGGGCCTAAGTGGTGAATTCCAAAGGCATCCTCCATAAAAAACATAAAATACTTAAGAAAATAACAAGTACAATGGTATAAAATAATGGGTTAATTTTGACTCACCCTTCTTACCAACATGAATTCTTTGAAATTTCCAAATCTCCATGTGTATTTCACTTCAACTCCTTGATTGATAAACAATCTACACATTCATATTAGATTATCTAGATCATAAGTTGGGTTTGATCTACATTGAATGTCACACACCAACACATTGTAAGTCAGGTCGGGACATTACAAAGTGGTATCAAAGGGGTTTCCTTTTTTGATTTAACTTACTGTTTGGCGACTATAGACAGGAGTAGGAAGGGAATGGACTTTGGTAATAAACTGTGCCCGGGAGTTGTAAACCCGCGTACAGGTAAAATACAAGTTGCCTCGCATGGAATTCTATTTCTGGTTTTGATTATTACAGTTGTTCTTATTTCACCATTGGGTGACACACATGGTTTTTTCTGTTACTATTGATATTAATGTGGGTACTATTTCGTTGCAACCCAATGAGATGAGGGTTTTCCATCTCATGCATCATATAGGAACCTTGTTAAGAATCACATGTCATGCATTATGCCATGATATCTAGGATGAATTAGATATTGAATGCTGTTATGATAGGTGTTGTGATGGCTATTGCATGCTGTTTTGATAGTTGATTGTTAAGTGTTCCTATTGTGGTGTTTGGATGGGTGCAATGAATGAAGAGTGGCGTTATCGTTCAATTTATAAAAAGTATGGGCCCTTATAGACTGGGAAGTGATGCACCAATGGGATGTAAATGATAAATGAAATTGAATTGCATGATAAATGGAATTGAAATTGCATGGTTATATGGGTATCAAATCTTGACTCATGAGGTGTTATGGGACCTTAGGGATCAGAACTTGGTGGACCTTTGGTTAAAGCTTTTGAACAAAAGTATGTTAACATAATGAATGCTGAAAATAGAGCCTGACCCAGACGTAGCTTCTGAGTGTGCAAGAGGTAGTGACTCTAGTGGTTCGGTGATAGTTCCTTATGCAGTCCTGGCGTTAGAAGCAGGGTGTGGGTTGACGTGGCTTTTAATAAGGTCTTGACCTGTCCTGTCCTAGTTATTTTGCTCATGTGTTTTGAATCTCGTTAAAAATCTGGAACTGAGGCGTGTGTTTGGCATTGTAGTGTCATGGAAGCATGAAGACCTCCGATCATACGTTGGGAGAGTGGTTACGACCACGTTCCAGAGATGGTAGGCCATGGGCTACTAGAGTAAACTCTAGTTGTGCGAGCTACGGCACCAGTGGTTATTACGGACACAGGTGCTGAGGCACAGTTCCGTGAGAGCTTGTTGCGTTTTATGCAGACCGTTCATGGAGCACCGTGACCTACCCCGACTATGGCAGAGTTGACGTGTGGGTTTCAGCTGCAGCATCCGCCTATGTTTTTAGGGGATGGCGGACCATAGGCTGTAGAGTCATGGCTGGAGGCGATACTAGCTATCTTTGAGCATTTGGAGATGCCTCCGGAGAGGAGGGTCAAGCTCGCTACGTACATGTTGCGTGATTCCACCAAGAGGTGGTGGGATGTGATCACCCAGTCAGATCATCATCAAGAGATGGATTGGATAGAGTTTCATAAAACCTTTTATGATTTCTTTTATCCCGAGACTTTGAGGGCCGATCGAGACCGAGAGTTCTTACCTCTGGAACAGGGTGTGTTATCAGTGATGGAATACTCGGCCCATTTTACTGAGCTTCAACTCATCGCACTTACCCTGATGGGCGACGAGCTGTCAAGGGCCAGGCATTTTGAGGATGGTGTGAGATATGACATCTGATCTCAGGTAAATATCTTCAGGTTGACTACTATTTCTAGAATTGTGAACCAGGCACTAATCACAAAACGTAACCTAATAGAGGCTGGAGGTGTGATCCAGAGCGGTTCGGCATCGAGATCAGGTACTGCAGCGACTGTTAATAAGAAGCGTCATCTGAAGCTTCCACATGGAGATTCTAGCAGTTAGAACCTATCTTCGGTTAGCAACCTGAGGTGCAACCAGTACGGTAGGCTGGGACACACGAATTCGCAGTGTCCGAGGGACCCAGTCGAGTGCCGGTCATGTGTCAAGATGGGTCATCTTCAATGTTTCTATAGAACGTTTCCACCAGCAGCCAGCGATAGAGGGTCCGCACAGACTCCATATGCAAGAGCTTGTCTTCGGCCTCTCATCCAACAGGGAGTTGGGGTGCGACTGGCCGATCAGGCCAAGGTAATAGTCGTGGTAGAGGTATTCAGGCACAAGGTACACCGAGACGTCAGAGTGGGCCAGTTTCGGGAAGTGAGGTTGTATCACAGGGTTGTGGTTTAGGCAAGATGTATGAAATGCAGCCTACTTCCAAGGACTAGGGAGCGGGACCGTCTAGGGTGAGAGGTATGATCTTTGTAGCATCTGTTATTTCTAATTCCCTCTTTGATAGAGGTGCATCACACAGTTTTATATCTGTGCCTATAGTGAGAAGCCTTGGTCTAGTTGTGTTGTCTTATGTTGGCGTCTTGACGCTAGACACACCATTAGGAGTTTGGGAAGAGTTTTTATGTATGTTCAGAGGGTTCCCCCTTGAGGTTGGGCGGTGTCACATCGTCTGGGATCTTTACGTTCTCAAAATAATAGTTTTTGTTGTCATTCTCGGTATGAATTGGCTATTAGCTTACCGAGCCTACGTTGATTGTTACCACTGGAAGGTGATTTTCACATCACCAGAGGGTGCAGTGTATACTCTTAAGGGCAAGTGGGATCTCTAGGCCTGCCGGGCTGGACCAAAGTATCGTGGGCTAGATGGGATGATAGCCCAGATCGCTAGCTTGTTTCTGGATGATCAGGGAGTGAGTCAGATGGACCTTCCTCCAGTGGCTGAGCGCTTCAGGGTTGTTTTCCCTAACAACTTTTCAGGTTTAGCTCCTGAGAGAGTGGTGGAGTTCTCCATTAATCAAGTGATAGGAGCTGCACTGGTATCCATTCCTCCTTACAGGATGGCTACGACAGAGTTGCAAGAGATCAAGAAACAACTCGATGATTTGGAGGAAAATGGGTTTATTCGTCCCAGTACTTCTCCATGGGGTTCGCCAGTCCTTTTTGCGAAAAAGGTGGATGGGACCCTTAGGCTGTTTGTAGACTATCAAGAGCTGAACCAACTGACGGATAGAAATTAATACCCCTTGCTGTGGATAGATGATTTGTTTGATCGTCTCCACGGATCTAGGGTGTTCTCAAAATTTGATTTGAGGTCAAGGTATCACCAGGTGCGTGTTCCACCTGCAGACATACCACATACAGCTTTTCGAAGCAGGTATGGGTTGTATGATTATCTGGTTATGCCGTTCGGTGTAACGAATGCACCATCGGTTTTCATGGCTTTGATGAATAACGTGTTCCATCATTACTTGGACTCATTGGTCGTGGTTTTTGTGGACAATAATTTCATGTATTCTCGAAATATAAAAGACCATGCCAACCATCTTGAAATTATACTGAATACACCAAGAGAGCATCAGATATATGAAAAGCTTGCTAAGTGCCACTTTTTCATAGACTATATTCACTTCTTGGGCCATATTATCTCTGATACAGGAGTGCCTGTAGACCTAGAGAAGGATAGAGCTGTGGTTTCATGGGAACAGCCCAAGAATGTCTTTGACATGCAGATTTTCTTGGGGCTGGCTGGTTATTACCATCATTTCATATATGATTTCTCACGCTTAGCAGCATTGTTGATAGGGCTGACTAAGAAGGGTGTGAAATTTTTATGGACAGAGGCTTGTGAAGCAGCCTTTCAGGAGCTGAATGGAAGGCTGACATCAGCACCAGTCCTGATACTTGCAGAACAGGGCAAGAGTTACACGGTCTATTGTGATGCATCAGGAATTGGGCTGGGTGCAGTGTTGATGAAGGGAGACAGAGCTGTGGCTTACAGATCTTGCAGGCTGAGGCCACAAGAGAGGAATTATCTGACGCACGATCTTGAGCTAGCACCAGTTGTTCATTCGATGCTTTGTTGGCGACACTATTTATTAGGGGATTATTTTGTGGTGTATACAGACCAAAAGAGCCTAAAATATATATTTACTTAGTGTGCTTTGAATCTTAGGCAGTGACGGTGGGTGCAGTACCTACAGTCCTTTGATTTTGAGCTAGCTTATACGCCTGGTAAGGGAAATGTAGTGGCCAATGCACTGAGCAGGAGGACTAAAATGAAGGAAGTTCAACAAGCTAGCAACGAATGAAGGCTTATGTCCTAGTTCTCTGAGATTCATCTTGAGATGCAGAATAGCTAGGGGAAGACTTTTCTATCATATTTAGCTGTGAATTCTACCCTTCTAGATAGAGTAAGGATGAGACATCTATCAGATTCAGAAGGCCTAGATCTACGGGACGATGTGTCTGGTGAGGACCCTCCTCCTGGTTGGATGATATGCGAGGATGAAGTTCTTCGTATCCATGGATGTGTGTGGGTTCCAATCGATCATAGAGGGGAGCTGATGTAGGAGTTTCATGATTTGGTTTGGGTAGTTCATCTCGGAGGCACTAAGATGTATCGTGACTTACGCCGACAGTACTGGTGGTCGTGTATGAAGAGGGACTTGGATAGTTTTATCACGAGGTGCTCCACCTACCAGTAGGTGAAGGCAGAACACCAGTGGCCAGCTGGGCTTTTACAGTAGATACCTATCCCAGAGTGGAAATGGGATGATGTTGCGATGGACTTCGTGACTGGTTTGCCGAGGTCACCTCTAGGTAACTATGCTGTGTTGGTTATGGATGATAGGCTCACGAAGGTTTCTCATTTCTTGCCGATCAAGGAGCCCTTCAGTGTGGATGATCTGGGAAGGTTGTATATCTAAGAGGTAGTATGACAACATGAGGTCATTCGCACCATTGTTTCATACAGGGATGCTCTTTTTACGTCACACTTTTGGCAGAGTTTTTAGAGGGCGCTGGGTACAGAAGTGCTTCTAAGCACATCATACCACCCTCAGACTGATGGCCAGTTAGAGCGTACGATACAAGTGCTTGAGGACATGTAGCGATCATGCGTCCCAGATTTTGGGGGCTCATGGTAGATCCATATTCCCCCAATTTATTTTTCCTATAACAAACATTATCAGGCGACTATAGAGATGGCACCGTAGAAGGATTTATATTGTAGGCCATGCCGATCACCCCTATGCTGGTTAGAGGTAGGTGAGGCGGCTTTACTGGGACCACGTCTAGTCCAAGAGACCTCTAAGTAGGTCCAGTTGATACAGAAATGGATGGCTACCACATAGTCTCGTTAGAAGTCATAAGCTGATCGCCGCAGACAACCCCTAGAGTTTGAGGTTGGGTATCAGGTTTTCCTGTGTGTTTAACAGAGGCTGGGACACAGGCAAATCAGGAGACAAGGTAATCTATCACCAAAATATGTTGGACCTTTCGAGATTCTGGAAAGGTTTGGGCCGATAGCCTATCGGTTTCAGTTACCTCAGAGTTACCAAGACATGCCTCACGTGTTCCATGTTTCTCAGTTACAACGATACTATTCAGACCTGTCTCATACCATCCAGCCTGAGGAGGTCGAGCTTCAGGTAGATGAATCCTTTGAGGAGCATCTGATTCGTATCCTGGATATGAGCACGAATGTTCTCTGAGGACGGTCAGTTCCTCTACTATGGGTTCTATGGCAGCACAGCCGCTTACAGGATGAGACATGGGAGCGGGAGGCCAACGTACATGCTCAGTGTAAAGAGCTCTTCGTAGATGAATCTTGACCACCTTCAGAGAGCATTTCAGGGACGAATTTCTATAAGGGGGATGATTGTAAGAACCTGAGTTTTCGTATGAGGTATGAATCCTTTTATTTTCTATTTAACTGTTCTGTTGATGCCTAATATGGATGCCTATCTTGACTGAGGGAGTTGTGGAGGTGGCTAGGGCTTGTGCGGATCCCATAACCATGTTTTAGGCTGGAAGTGGTCTGGAACAGGGTTTGCGCACGGCCTGTGCATGGCCTGGGTAAACCGTGCACCTTGGTGCAGGCCTGCCAGAGGCACGGGCATGACCTACTCACGGTTTGAGGAAATTTTGCGGGGTGGCCGTCCAGTTTCCCCTTATTTACCAGTAAGGTCCGCACGGTCTCTGCACAGTTTTCCAGGCCGTGCGGGTAAACCATGTGACCTGATGTGTTTTGATAATTAATTTTATTTTTAATTTAATTGATTAAATTTTATTAAAACCTAACCTAAACCTATTCTAATCATCCTAACAGATGGAGGAGGTGCCTGGGAGAGCTCTCAAGAGGCTTCAGAGGGATTTTAGTCCTTCTCCTTCGTTCAATATCTGATTCAACCACTCTTTGTCTCGTTGGATCTGCAATGGTAAGTTGTCAATTCTTTTTTAATCCTTCTCCTTTCTTCTGGTTATGACGAACGCGGATTGTATTAAGGCTCTTATGCCCTAATTTATTGTTCTTCTTCGATTCTTCAGATTTATCCGAAAGAAGGGAGAATCATACACTCACACTGGATGAGCTATCTAGTATGAGCCTAAGGTAGGTGGTCTCGTGCTTTTCGCTGATTTTCAAGCTGCTTATATATGCCGGAGTTTCGTGCGCCCACATTGGGGGTGTCTCTTGAACTAGAAATTTAACCGTGTTATTACCTAGCATGTTGTAGGTAATATAAATAGAATGGTATGTGCTTGAGTTAGGTTGTACACCTTGCGTAAGAACCACCCCTAGGGTGAATTTCCTTGATGACTATTTTAGGGGTTTTGATCCTGGATGTTTTTCCTTTCCCTTGGGGTTGTTAAAACTGGAATTTGAATATGATTGGAATTACAATGAGATGAAATTTTAATTGAAGTGGTTTTAGGTATGGGATGGAGTTTTTTCCCTTGACCCTTGTATGTAAATTCTTGAATTACTATCCCATGTGATTTAAATGCTTGGAGCTACTTTAAATGTGAAACAAATTCATGGGTGAACCATGGAATCAATGTGAGTTGAAATGGATAGACTCATTTAAGACTTGTTACTGAGATGTCGAGTGAATAATGGATCCCACATGAGATGCCATGGACGGACTCAATAGGGCATGATATGTCATTGGCGATACCCGGATCTTGTTTATAGGATCTCGAGGACGGGCTTAGATGATGGACTATAATGCACCTAGAGAGAGGCTGGGTACTTAGGAGGTTCAACGGAACAGGCTTGTAGAGTGATGTTGGGGTCCTAGAGGGTCGTCGGAACGGGATTGTAGGGTGTTAGTGGATTTTCTCCCTGAACGATGCCCGGTCTGCAGATTGGGTTTTCCAGGAATGGTTTCACGGAATGGTTTGAACACTTGAATGATGTGATTAATGAATGTAATTGATACTTGAAGCGACACCATGACAAAGCACAAACTTGGGTCGGTCTTACTATTCTCCTTGTTTACTACATACTATATTATAATGTCGTTTATATATTCCCTGACAGATTAGCACAGATCTTTGGTGGTTGCCTACTGATATATTGTCTCAGACCTTGTTTGGTTCATGTATTTATACCCAAGAAGATTATATGATTTCAGGTATGGATCAGGGGAAATGCCCTAGTACAGGTACTTGACTTGCTTGTCGGAGTAGGAGCGCACGGGACCAAGATGAGGCTTGCGATGCGGCTAGGGATACGTTTTGGTTTCCATTTGCTATTTTGTGGACTTGAAATGCTATATTGACTTTCAGCATTATATATATATATATATATCGCATCCTTCTATTGTTATCTATTTCTATTGTCTATCTGTTTCCTATTGGTTACCTTCTTCCACTATTGTATGTTTGTAATTACGCTGTAATGCTTTGGTAATGAGGGAATTGTCTCCCCATAGACTCAAAAAGGGCCTCGCTGCTAGTCCGAAGACTCTGGTGTTTGGGGATATGCACTTGAGGCCATGTGGTGACCGGTCCAACTACTGGGTTGAATGGTAAGTCGGGTCGGGACGTTACAGCTTGGTGGCCACCCACTGGGCTAGCTGCGCCAGTGCACCTGGCCGCGCCTAGCCGGGGGGTCGTGCCAGTCCACAACCCAGTAGGCTAGGCTGTGTCAGACTCGGACCCAGTAGGGTCGACCCAAACAAGGTCGGGTCAGCCCAGCCCGGTTGGGTCGGCCCAGGCGGGGTGGGGTCTGGCGGAACCCAGACAAATTTGGGCCATGTATCGCTTAAAGAGTTATATCTCGCTAACCAAATGTCTGTTTGACAAGATGTCTGTGGGGTTGGGATCATTGGAGCGAGATTATCCTATTGAGATGCTTCACATAAGGTTTGAATATTTTTAGAGTTTGTCTATGTGGGATCGTACCCAAATCCTACCAGACCCTCGGCACTAAAATGCCAATAACTCACACACCTAGCGTCCAGTTCACATGCTATTTGTTGCATTGGAAACCTTACAGAATGATTTTAATTTATGTTTAATACTTCTTGGATTGTTGTGGAAGATGAGTCATGAATTATCTCTAGATGAGAAGATACAATGGAACTCAAGTGCACTGGGTGCAAGGAATCCTATCGCTAGCAGTCATCTGAGTAGTGACCCTATCTGTATCAGTATCATAGCGACCCCATGTGGATCAGCATCATAATGATCCTGTGTGGATCATAATCATAAATACCATGTGTGTATCAACATCATATAGAACCTATGTGGATAAACATCTAGAATCATAGTGACCTTGTGTGAATTTGCATCCCAGAGACCTTGTGTGGATCAAAATCATAGTGAGTGGATCAGCATCTAGCGACCTTCTGTGGATCATCATCATAACGACCCTATGCGGATCAAAATATTTGCGACCTTGTGTGGATCAACATCATAGTGACCTTGGGTGGATCATCATATAGCGACCCAGTGCGAATCGATATCATATCGGCCCTATGAGGATCAACATCATAGCAACCCTTTGTGGATTAGCGTCATAGTGACACTGTGTGCATCATAATTCTATCAACCCTGTGTGGATTAGCTATGCACATCCTGAAAAAGACCATACTTAGATAATCCCTTCATGGATAAATGATATATGACCATGTGAAGATCAAAAATGGAATAACATCCTCGGTGTTAAGTTGTGGAAACAACATAACCAAATAAAATGATATAATATAGGGCTAATGTTTTTTATTCTTGAACATTGAGTTATTTACCTATTTTGAGATGAGACTTTTTCTTTCTGCTTTGTGATTGAGATCATGATTTTTGGTTTTCCTTTGTGGAATTATTAGTGACATTCGGGGGTCTCAAGATCCATACTGGGTATTGTTATACTCACCCCTGCACGAGAATCACCCACACCTCTTTGTGTCATGTACTGATGATGTGCATCCTTGAATGAGACTTGGGGAGATAGGACCTGACAGTGGATGGAGGTGACGATTAGTGTGGGGAGCTACGGAGATGAGCTATATCTACCCTTCTGATAGGAACCTTGGTGGATGATTCTAGGAGATGTTTAATGTTTTTTGTTGTAGTTGTATCTTTAATTTGTGATTGTATTATAACTCCTTTACTCTCAGTGAAAACCTCTACTACTACAGTTTTACTATGTGGTTGCATCTTGTTTTGTGCTTGGGATGTGTGTTTGTATAGGTTTAAAGGCAATTCTTTCACAATTTAGGGATATGCCTTTCCAGTGCTTGTTGCTAACACATGGCCTATGGAAGGTGGGCTTAGTGTAGTCACGACCCTGGCCCCGGGGGACGGGTCGTCACACAAATAATTTATACATTTTATGACATGTTACATGTTTTTAAAATTTATTACCATGTAATTTTGGATAAATGTCACTCTTTAGTTGAGTTTTGTAATAATAATAGTTTTAATTCTTGTTTACATATGGTATCTTTGGATGAATTATGTAGAAAGAAGTGTCGAGCACCATCATTTTGGGATAAATTAGGGGAAATAATTTTAATTGGACTAGAGTTACTATATAATGAGGTTGAGAATGTGAATATTATCAATCAACACATGAGTATAGCTTAGAGAATCCATAATTGTTATGAAAAAATAAGAGTTAAGGAATTTCATTGGATATAGGTGATCACATTTTTCTTTATATTTCTCCTTGGAGATGTGTTATAGTATTTGTAATGAAAGGAAATATAAGCCAATTTATTATTGGTCCTCTTGAAATTGTGGTGAAGGTTGGACTAGTTTCCTACATAATAGCTTTTCCACCATGTCTATCTCATGTACACAATGTTTTTTAGATTTTGATATTAAGAATATATTTACCAGATTCAACTCCTATTTTAACCATAGAAGTAGATTGAGTTAATAGATCCTTTTTTATAAAGATAAAAGCTTTTAGATTCCTTATCATAAAGATAATGTATTAAAGAGTAAGGTAATTTACTATGTTATGAATTTTTGGATAAACCACGTGGTCCTTGAAGCAAAATTTTAATCTAAAATTTCTATGAGGGAATGGTATCCTCACATGTTTAATATGTAAAAAAAATTATGATGATGAAATTTCTAGAAGGATGTTATAATGAAATAAGAAAGTTATTTAATGATTAATTATTTCTCATATTTATTATTATTCACGAATTAAATATTCAAATTAATTGTGGAAGTATTTCATAAAATAAATGATGGTATTAAACCAATTTTTTGTATGTTTCATTATTTAAAAAATTGAATTAAAATTTTTAGAAATTAAAACTAGAAAAATATATTTTAAATTTTAAAATCACAATGTTAAAATAATCATAGTTTGTTTTTTAAAATTTCTTGGAGACGAGAAAAAATAAAATTTTGGTGAAATACGATGTTTTTTCTGACATGATAATGAAATTATTTTGATATAAAAATATTATTTAAACTATAGAATGAAAAATAATTATATTATAAGTGTAGTATTTTACATAATTTATTTACAACAAGAAAATTATATTTTTCCTAATAAGTATAAAAATCACTGTTAGTGAGAATGCAGTGCATGCGTAGTGCTGACAAAGTCTAATTGGTAAAATAAATATATAAATTGAGTGCTAGATATTATTTTCATGACATATTTATTTATTGTTTTTTATTATTGATTTTTTGGTTTTTGATATCTAATTTTATTTTAATATAAAATGAGCCTTATCTAGATTCTTATGCAATACTTGTGATAGCCAAGAAAAGACAGATAAACAAATTATGGGTTTTTTTTATGTAGATATGTGTAATTAAACATAGTGAATGAATATAATTAATTTTTTTGAACCTATGTAAATGTATATGAAATTATTTCATTTTTAATTTTTGTAAATTAAATAATCATCTTTAATTCTTATGCAATGATGATGTAGTACCTATGAAATAAAAAGAAAAATAAATAAAAAGTTTTTAATTAAATGTATTGATAAATTTAAAAGATCAAAACTTCACTAAATAATTTTCCAAGATAATTTTTCTACCATTATATCTTTTGGATTCTAATTTGGGACATTTTTTACCCACATGAAACACATTAAGAAAATTAGAATATTTTATATCAAACTAAGTCTTCTTGCTCACACTATGAACTTATGTTTTTATAAAAAATTTATTTATGGTTTTACAGCAGTATTTTGTGGAAATGAATTGTTTTCGAAAAATAAAATAAAGTTATATATTTCATGATATTATTTTTATTTTTTAGGGAATAATAACTACCCTAATGGATTATAGAAAAAAGATGAAGTAATTATTTAATTAATTAATAAATAAAATTAAAGTTAATAAAAATAATAAAAATAATACAATTTTATATTCATAAGATAATTAAATAATTCAATATAGTAATCTGATAAGTATAAGATATAATGAATGATTTTAATTCTATTTTGAAACCTTTTTGTGATGATTTTAATGTAAAATGTTTTGAATAGTGTTTAATTTGACAAAATCATTTCTAATGGATATAATATGTAATGAAAATACTTAAAAATACCAATATTATTGAGCTTCATCAAAAATGAATTTTTTTTTCTAAAATGTGATATCATAACCCTTTGTCCCCTTTTAAATTATTTAACCCTATATTGGTCTTAATATAATTTAATATTTTAGGTAATTCCCAAATTACACCTCACCTCAACTATAAAAGGAGCTTCCTTAAATTACACCTTTTGAACACCATTATACTTTTTTCTAAAAAGTAATCTTGTAAATTACCTTCACCTCATAAATATCGAAATTCATGTGCTTCTAGTCTCACCGAAGGACCACTTCCAAGATCCTTAAGAGCTTCTCAAGGATAAATTTTCATGTGTTAAAATTACGTCTTCTCCTCTTTTAAATTCATCCTCTCTTATACCAGTACTTAATCATAAAAAATTATTCCTGATAACTCTAGTATCATATATAAATTGTAATTTTATTATTTTAATGGATGTATTCAGCTTTTGTTTCTCTTATTTTATTCTTTTATTCTTAAAAAAAATCGTCGTTCATAGTGGGCCAATTCACCGCCTTAGTGGATGAGGATATATAATATCCTAATAATGCAATCATGGGATGTTTACATTCCCTGATAATTTTTTTTGAATTTTATAATATATATCTTTTCTCACATCAAAAGTGTTATTTCTATTTGAAAAGAAAAATCCATAATGAACTGACCATGGAAACCTTGAATAGAATGCATCGAATCTATGAAAATTACTAAATATAGTAAATAAATTAGTGGAAAATGTTTTCAAAGGATCATGAAAGGTATTATTAATATTATTATAGTAATTTTATATATAAATATCACCCTTAAAACCATTATACCATAGGTTTCGATGTGTTTTATGTAATACTAAACTGAGGTAAGGGAATTTTAACCCAATTTCCTTTCTTTGGTTTAAACTATATCTTTATTGATTATATTTTTCTAATACTTTTTTGTGAAGTGAATAATAACTATATTGTGTTTTTTTTGTTAATTTATATAGAATATAAAAATTCTTATCATTTGAATGATTCTTGCATCAATGATATGATATTTTTAAGGGGATTTTATTAAAATATATAGTTTTGAATTCATATTATTACAAAATTGAAAGAATAGTTGTTATGAAAAAAGTATTCTTATTTTATTATTTTTTTCTGATTATTGACATTTTTTATGATTAATAGATGTACATATATCTCCCTCTAATGCATTGGTTACTTTTATGTTTTTCGTTGGCCATATGGATACTCTAGTTGAAACACTGATGGTTAGATGAGAGGGATCTATGAGGGTTACATTATAATGTAGTTGTCATGGTTGAAAATAATAATGTACATGTGATCGTTACAATATATGGATTGTAATTACCCAAGTTAGAAATATAGTATATTTATGTTTGTCTATGTTTTATGGAAATCACATGTTTTTCACAAGTATTTATATGGTAATTTATAGATTAGAATTCTTTATTTGTGGAAATGAATTCATATACCAATAAGATTTTATATAAAAATGGTTTATTTAATTTTTTATACCTTAATTTTATTTTGTGATCATCCATAGTTTTAAAATGTTTTTTTGAGGGTTTAATTATTAGATAGAGAAAATAAGAAGTGAGGGTGAATGTCATTATGATTGTTCATGAAAATATTTCACAATTCATTAAAAACTTTTTTATTATGAATGAAATAGATACTATTTTAGCATTACTCAATTGTTATTATTTTGGGTTCATATTTATTAATTAAATCCTAATTATCTAAAACCTTGATCAGAAATGAACTTGGTGAATGTAAGAATGTGAATATTAAAATAATTTACAAGATTATGTATTTTTTACAGTTAGGTCCTTATATTATGATATATAAATTTATTAATGAACATGATTTTTAAATCCATTATAAACATAATCATTAATTTTATCTCAAAATTGATACATCAAGATAATCTTTCCTCATCATGAGCATAAGTCATCATGTTTTTTTAATAAAACATCAAAATATATAGCTTAAGATATATATCAATAAAAATATAAATTTAAAAGGTCTTCTAAACAGATAATTACATTGGAAAATACAATTACTTGTATTAAGGTGGATATCCTACTTGAGGATAATGTTATCATAACAATTTTATCAAAGAGACTACCATTTATGATCATTATAATATGATGTATTAATATCTTAGGATCCCCCTAAACAAGATATGATTGATCACATTTTCCACGTAAAATGATAAAATATTACTATAAAATATATATTAATGAATACTGTAAATTAAATTTAAGACAATCATCATAATGGGGAACTATTATGACCTTTTAGTGAGTTATGCACTTATTGGATAATATAACATTCTTTAAAACAAAGTGTAATGTTGAAGATAAAATTAAATTTTAATTAAATAAAAAACAAGAAAAAACATATAATTTAATATACATTCTAGGTGTTTATGCGTCACTAACTACTACAGATTATTTATTGAACAATAATAAAATTATAACTTCTCAATTTTATATCCTTAGTTTAGAAAAATCCTTCCATGTTGATGTGATTATAGGTATTGATCCTAAACACTAGATTTAGTTGTTCTCTATATTTCTATCCAATTTTATATGAAAATAAAAATAGAAATGATATGTGTTGGTATATAATTTTTTCCATTATCATCATTGAAATCAAGGATAATACCATAGTTAAAAGTTAATCATATGATAATTAAAATCTATTGTCTTTGAGAAACTCTATAATCGAGGAAAAATGATTCTAAACATTCGTATAATATTTTATGGGATGCTATAACAAATGTGGTATAATGTTTATATTAAAACAACATGATGTAAAATTTTTAAAAAAATTTATATTAAAATACAATTATTTATATAAGTTAGCAACAAATTCTTTTGATGAATAGTATTATGGCCCTTACTAAAAAATTATTACAATTTATCCAATTACGATGAATGAATCATGTTTTTCTTCTTCATGAATTATCAGATAGTTATATTTTTTTGTGGATTTTTTTTATCATTTTTTGTTATTATATTCTAAAAATATAAATATTTTGTAAAAGGATAAATCTAATACACATTTAATAAAATAATATATTTATATTCAAAGTACACTATGAAATATTTTTTTATATAATTCCAATTACTGACATACTACACTAGAAACAATTTTGGCATCTTGTTCAATATTTTATTTTCAATAATATGAAAGATATTTTTTAATGATTTCAAAAAACCTACTATTCAATAAGAGTATATCATGTTCCCGATTACATTTAATTTTATGTTAGAAATCTTAGGGAAAATATAATTACTAATTGTTAAGAACAATATATTTATAGTTACACTATAAGTTTTCAAAGATGTTAGTGTTGAAAAGTATAGTGTTCATAGTGACTATTATTTTACATATGTGTGAACATTCATTTCAAAAAACATATTATCTATATTCTTATTTTGATACATAAATGGGACCTTGGAAACTGTATATCTATTTATTATTTCAATATTCCACCAAAAATTATGATCACATCACATAGATAACAATTATAAGGATTCATTTACAGGGAATAGTATAGACATGGAACAAATTAAAATATAATAATTTATATCAAGGACATGTAAAATAAGATATTAATTTCCTTAGTTATTAGTGGGATAGTAATATCTGCTACATTTTTGAATAATGATATATTAAATATATTATAAAATATTCATTAATAAATTATTTTTTATTAGTCATAATAATTATATACAATTATAGATTGTCTTGAAAACCTAAAAAAATATTATTACATCAATTTTTTAGGACAATAAAATAGCAACATTTTATTGATATATAGAATGTATATTTCATTTAAAAAAAATAGAAAAACATAACTCGATTTCTAATTTCTAATTTCTTTGGAAATAATTATGCTTTTGAAATTTTTATCACTAATTTTAGTCAATATAACCCCTCCATTACAATTTTACATTTTCTATATAGTATGTATTTTAATAATAACTCTTCCATTTAACATGGCATGTTAATTTTTTTCTTTTACCATTATGTGTATATGAATCCACGATTCAACTAAATATCATATTCATGTTAGTTTCTCAAAAAATATTTCATTTACTCATTGGAACTTTTTTTACTAAACAATATATGGTTACATGAGGTGGATTTTAATTTCATTAATATATACATGATAAATATAAATGATTAAATATTTAGGTCAATTGATTAATATTTTCTCATAATTCTTGGATAAAAATAATATTAGAGTTAAAAAACATATCTTGTGAAATAATAATCATTAAAAATGATATATCTATTGGTATACTTGAGTCAAATTAGTTTTCATAGGGAATTATTTAAGATTAAATAAAGATATATATTACTAGAGGGTAATTATGGAAATCATTCAATATTTTAAAAACTCATCAATGAACCTTTGTTTAATATCATTATCCATGTTATTTGAATAAGGTAATGTTATTTTATAAATTTCATTCACTATATATATTTTTTTATTAATATATAGATATGATATTCTCCAAAATAACTAAATTTAGTTTAAATAATAATTTACCAAATACAGTCATTACATTAAACACTGATTCCTAAGATTTCATAAACTAGTTTACAGAATAATAAAAAATTTACATCTTGGTTAACCATGGTATTTTTTTTAGTTTTTTATTTTAACAAACTCTAAAACCATTTCATAATAAATAATTCTATAATGAAATCTCTTTCTAAAACATGATACATCTGTTTTAAAATATTCGCATAATTTTAGATGAAAAATTCTAAACCCACTTATTGATATAAACTGATAAATTAATATCAATAATACTTGACTTTTTTTTGGAATAATCAAAATTAGGGTATTCCATTTCATATTTAATTAATGATTTCTTAGATATATATTAGTGATTTAATAGTTATTATAAGATAAATGATGTCATAAATGACATCCTTTTATCAATTAATTAAATAATGAATTTTTTTATCCAAAAGAATCTAAGATAAAATTTTAATCATCACTTAATGAAAAAAATTGTTTGACATGAATAACTTATTTTATAAATCAAAACATTTGAAATTATCTCAAAATGAATTCGAATTACCCTATTTCATGAAAATGGGGAATTAAATATTTCATCAAGATGATGTATACCTCTCATAGATATAATATGAATCACAATTACTCCACACATATGGGAACACAACATACTTATTATTATTTTTTGTTATTTGTTTTATTATTTGAGTCCTTGTTAGTCATTAATTCAAAACATGTTAAATATTAAATTCTATGATGAATATACCTATTTTAGATGTAAACAATTTTGTTCTTTTCATTATTATTTCAATTTATTAGTGTTCACAAGAGTATAAAATAGATTAACGATTTCTACAATACAATATAATTATTTTAATCATTTTTTGCCATTGCAGAGGATTTATTTAGAAAAAATAGTTAGGTTCATTTCCTACGTGTTTTTCATATTTTTTTATTATTAATGGTGTGGAACAATGTTTCATGAATCCTATATATACATGGTAATACATTGTCAAATTATTCTTATGTCCTTCATTCATAATGTTTATTTTATAATATAGATGAATACTTAGAACCTGAGAGCTATGGATGGTAAAATAAGATTAATGGATAATTTATTATCAATATAAAATCCCACACAACACTAATTGATAAATGAACAGTATTATATAGAATATAATGTGACTAATAATATATCATATTCTAGTTTATAAAGATATTATTTAGTTATAGTTTCATTTATCTAAATCATATCCTTCTTATTTTATATATATAAGAGATGATGTGTGATGATATGGGATCCTATTTACATATATTTTATTATAATTCCTTAGTATATAATTAATATCCTTAAAAAATAGATAGTTGGTGAAACTCTATATACCTCTTATAATTATCATTATTATGTTCAATTACTTTATGAGGTGATTAAATAGTTATTTTGAACCGTTTTATATTCTATGATTTTACTATATAGTTTCGGTGTTGGAAAACAAATATCACCATATTAATATTTTCCCATGTGGAAAATGTTTATATGAGGAGAAATTATATGTTAACAAAAAATTAGTTTTCTATACTCTACATTAATAAATTAATAATTTATGATTTATCATTTTGAAAAATATATATTACATAATCTATTATATTTACTAGTCTCCCACTATTTATCAAAACATGATAACCCGAAACATTTTTTTCAAATTATAGTACCACATGTATATTCAAGATACAAGGATATGCATTTACATTTTTTATAACTAATATGTGGGTAAAACAATCTATTAAATGATATTTATATTATAATATATTACCAACTAAATTAAATCTCATCTCCATTATCCATTGAGTATGCTCCTCAATCAAAAATTTTAGATCATTTATTTCTATAATAGTATATTATAATTTGTTTTAGGATAATAAATTATATTATAGCCAAAAAGAATTCAGTTTCGAAAACCCAAAAATATTCTATAAAAACATTATTAAATGTAATTGTTTAGTTTAAGGACAAGTAAACAATCTGGTCAACTAGTTCAATTCTAAATAATGTAATGAAAGTAAAATCTATTATAACATATCTATTAATTGTATTTATTATTATGAATTAATTCTCCATTTGGTGTTATTAAATTCATTTTGAAAATAAGTTTATTTTATGATTGTTATTTACTATGTATTGATCTATTTTTTCTCATTAATATATATTTTATTTCTATCCTAGAATCAATATATTTCATTTTAAAATAACATACATTCACAATTTTAATGTCTGCTTCGTTCCATGAATGTTATTCTAACAAGATTACTATAAAAGGTATTTTAATATTGATGTCTCATTGAACCCTTTGATTTATCCCAAGCTTTATATTACCATATGTTTACTTTTATGGTAGTTTGAATCCATTTTCTTTTTGTATTAATCCATGTAATATCATTTTTTACATTTAGTTTTTCATGGTTGGTTTTCTATTTTCCTATCATCATTTAATTTCATATCATCCTTGTTACCTCTCCTTTTATCATTATATGCCTTTTTCATTTATATCATTTATTCCTATGGAATTTTTTTTGATTTTTGATGGAGTACTTTTGTAGAGGAAATCTACCTTAAAATTATCCATTTATCAAGTAATATACCATAAAAACACATCATGGGGGCCGAAGTGGTGAATTCCAAAGGCATCCTCCATAAAAAACATAAAATCATTAAGAAAATAACATGGTCAATTGTATAAAATTTTGGGTTATTTTCCACTCACCTTTCTTACCAACATGAATTCTTTAAAATTTCCAAATCTCCACGTGTGTTTCATTCAACTCCTTGATTTATAATAATTCTACACATTCATTTTAGATAATGCAGATCCTAAGTTGGATTGGATTTACATTGAATGTCACACACCAACACTTTGTATCGAGACTCCACCTTATAGATATTGACGTTGATAAACATTCATATCATAAGACCACTAGCCATTAACCTCACCTATTCTCCCAAATTGGTAACTAAACCATAAAATAAACATAATATAAAGATACAAGATACTCTTCCATCTCTAAAAGGAACTCTACCTCTCATATACCCATTAGTGCATGATCTTTACACATTTAATTTTAGACCTTATCTTGGTGGATTCCATATGACTCACACCCCTATCAGTCCTCCTATCCTTTCATTCTCTAGCACTGTCCTTGGAATGAAAATTCTAAAAGACAATGAAATGTATTTTTTTAACAATACATCCACTTAATTCATACACAATAAGTCAAATAACGATATTATTGGACCGTTGAGAAGTATATCACCCTTCCATGGATTTATTTATTTCCTCCGATAAAACCCGACATGTTGATGTAAAAATCATGCTGCATGAACTCTTATCTACCAAATGTTACTATATTCCATCAATCTAGATAGTATAATCTTCTAATATTGACTCTCCCCACATATAAAGTCTCATACCCTAGTCAACAAATGTCCTAAAACGTGTATCCCACTGTCCTTTGAATAATATGTGCTAGGTTCATTAAATGCTTGGGGTAGTGTAGCGCCATCATTATCAATGTTTTTTTAAATAAATGAGCTATGTGATTCATTATTCATCATTTTTTACTATTTCTTTTTTAAATTGTCATGATATATCAATATGTATTTTAATGGAATTATAATTAATATACATTAGAACATAAATTAATAATGAGTTAGTGTCAGGTCATTATAATATCACTATTTAATGCAATGTTGGTCGTTCTACTCTTATTTTATTAGATATTTTCCAATATTTGATTTATTTTATGGTTTAAATGTGTTTCCATGATTGGTAATTGGATAAAAACATACAAATGGTAATGAATTTTAGAAAAATATTTACAATTAAGGTTTAATTGTATTATTTATTCCTTATAATTAATGGAAATAAATGTTTTGTATGAAGTATATTTGAATAATTGATTATATATCCATATATGATGAATTTGCTTTCATGTGTTTCTAACAGATAGTTAATAATTCATTTATTTAATGAGAGAAATAATTTTATTTCATAAATTTAATTTTTTGGAAATAGTGTTCCTATATTCTTTTGAGGAATGAATACATTGGTTAAGTCCTATATACCTTGTAATTTTATTTTTTGAATGATATTTTCTCTTATTTTATATCTCTATATGTGATTAATTTCATTGTGATGCAATGTTCACATGAAATGGATAATGGTCTAGTGAGACTTGGGTGTGGATTTCTAAGGATGTTCCATCCATTAACTCATGTGTTAACAGGATGGATGGTGATATGTATTGTGTTTTCATAGATGATGACATGATTAATGGGGTGGTTTCTAGCCTTTTTACCTATAATTTTTTGTGATGAAAGATTTGTCGGTTTCTTGGTATGGAATATACTTCAAATTTGGGATGGTTGGGTTATATTTTTTTACATTTATAATTCCTAAAAAATTAATGTACCTTATTATGAATGCTCTATAAATCATTTATGGTATCTTATATGAGTCATAAAGTTCCTGAAATTTTGTAATTATATTGTAGATTAATTTAACAAATATAAATTTAGATATAAAAGATATTTGAAACGAAGTTAATTATTGGGGAACCATGGATGAGGTTGTGTTATGTCCAAGTATGCATCATGGTTACATTTTAAAAAAATGAGTGTAGTGGGATACAATTGATTATATTTATTTCACACCCATGTATATTTGGATATATTATCTTAAGGAATATTATAGGTATATAGAGTATCAAATATGAAAAAATGAGTTATAATACCATACATACTGGACCTTGTTGCTCTATGAAATTATTTTCTACTATGTGGAGATATTGATCATGTTGATGAGAACTTGTGAAAAACTAGTTGTGGGATTTCATACTATTAACATTGATTCATCTGTCCTATTTGGAGATATATTTCTCAAGATGTGTAATGATTTATATAGAAAATAATTATTCATATTACATAATAGTGTACCTTCACTTTAATATAATATTTTGTATTTTATTTTTATGTATATATGATACATAGTGAGAGAGACTTAGTGAGGCTCAAATATTAATATATGTTATTAGGTAAAGAGTGGGTTAAATATTCTTATTAATGAGGATTTATTTTTATTTCTTTATCTATTGAATGAGAGGCCTATAGGAGTATCATAATAAGTATACTTGTTAATCTCACCCAACATCAATATAAAAAATTTTCAGTTCTATAGGATATAGTTGGTGATCTGCTATAAATTACTAGCATGCAAATTTCATTAGGATACTTATGGGATTCAGGTCAATTCAAAATATTTTCTTCAATACATGTAGTATTCCTGGTAGTTTAGCTAGTTTTATGAAATTACATAAATTTCTTCAGATCAATCATTTCTTTTCTATTGATTAGGATTCCTGAAGTGTTATCATGTTATGCCTCATTACTACATCATTTTATATGTTAATTCCTCGCATTTTTGTATATGATATATCATTTTTAATCATCACAAACCAATGTCTTATTAGAGGGTGGATTTAGATGAAATTATATATCTCCATTAATTTTCATCCCAGGATGACACTACTAAGGGATGGTGCCATGATAATGTTTTATCAATGATTTATGTTAATGTACATGATGTAATTTGGAGGTAGGCACTAGTAGGTAATTTTTTCATTATAAGGGAAACAAATGTTAGTTGATTATATTATGCGGTATAAATAAGGTAATTTGACTACTATATGGGTATTGCAGTCCCCCTAGTTTTCTGATTCAAGGATCATCATGTTTTCTAATCCTATTATGTGGTGTGATACTGATTTCAATGTAGATAACCAAAATTAGAACATTCAACACTCTTGTTTATGTTTACGTTTTTAATGGGTCTACACTTGGATTAGTTTGAATGTTAATTAAATTTTTATATTTCTTCGTAATCATTTTTTTTGATTCTCTAAAAGTTTATTACTTTTTGGGAATGGTTCTAACCTTATGGCCTTTTTGGGTTCATGTAATATATGCTACCGATGATATACATGTAGATCACTATATAGTTGAAGTTGATGATGAAAAAATTTATGGGGGGGGGGGTTCCCAGAGTTTTATAACTGATGTATTTATAAGTATGATGGATTATATTAAAATTTAGTGTGAGTTTAATGGTTCTAGTAGGATGAGATTACCATCATATTTATCCATGAACAGAAGGGAAACTGGTTATCATTGGTCGTAATGATTCTGCATGGGTAAAAAAGGCAATGTAGTTTTTGTTACACAACAATGATGAGGAGTTAGATTCTTCATTGTAGATGTTTTGATATCTGTTCTTACTTGAGTCTCATTAATTGACTACAAAGTTGACTAATATTAAAAGATTCTTACCATTTTAAAAGTTTCACTAGTGTAAGACAGTATAGGAGAGATTATCAGAACCTTATCCATAATTTTTAAGACCATTTTATTAGATTAGTAGGCCACCCATCCAGAGAACAAGTTTGAGGTCAATCCTTTTTTTATGCTGACATATCTCCAAGTATTGTTCAGTTGAGTCTATTCAAAGGACACCATTTAGGACAAGGTCATTATCATATGAGAGTCATTGTGATTCTCCTCATATGAAATATTTTTTTTGGTATTACCATGATCATGCGTGTATATTTATTCCAAGAAGAATGAAAAGTACAAATAAAAGTACAAAGAAACAGAGTTCAGGGGGGTCTAAAATAGTGGAGACCAAGGGCATCCCCACGAATTAATTTGACCCCTTCCGGCTTGAAGGAGGTTACATTGAGGAGGCAGGTGACATTGGATCCAGGGGCTGTGAGGGAGGCGAGATGATCAGAGATTTTGTTCCCCTCTCTCCATGTGTGGGTGACCTGAATATTTCTATTGTGAATCAGTTTTCATTTTCTGATGTTGTATGTGACTGAACATGGAATGGAGACTATGTCCGTCAGAGAGTCGCAAATGATCTTCGAGTTGGTTTCCACTTGGGAAAGAATGATGTTCTTCTGACTGCAAAGGGTGAGACCCATGAGGACTGGATTGGCCTCTGCTTGAAGAGCAGTACCACTCCCAAAGTGGGTTGTGAAAGCCAGAAACACACTCCCATCCGTGTGGCGGACAACACCACCACCATGCATGTGACCCACTAAACAGGATCCATCGGTATTTAACATGAAGCCAAGGATTGGGGGAATCTAGCGCACCCACGAGCCCCACTGTCTATCTAGTTGAGAAGCATCCACGGGGAAACAAACTTGCAAGAACCGCAGCGAGGGAGCCTCATGCCAATTATCAAAAAGAGAGACCCATTCAATCAGTAACCCTTTTCTTCAAATGATTATGGATCATCCTGTGGAGTATATTCCCTCATACCGCACCTTGTTGTGTGCCTTCCAGAGGCACCAGCTTCATGCACTAAGGATGATGGATCTCGCCAGCCTTTCCGGACCCTTCCCTAGTGACCCTTGGAACCACCTCTCCAAGAAAATCGACTCTCCAGGGATGTAGGTGGAGATGTCCATGAACTATCCGAAGGACTTCAATACATCATGGGCCCACTCCCCTTAAAAAAAATACGATCAAAAATTTCTTCCTGCTTATTTTTGCAGCACATCCACCTAGTGGCCAGACTAACGCCCATTCTCTTGATCCACTCATTAGAAGGAATCACAGAGTGCTGAATTCTCCATACAAGAAGTTGTATTTTGCAGGGATGTGGTTTCACCACAAAATATCACCCCAGCCTACCTGATGTGCCTGGGAAGAATAGGTCCTGCGAATGTCTCCTGTAGTGAACTTCACAGAGTGGGAGGTGGTGAAGATGCATTTATCCGGTTCGGGGGTGATGATGATAAAGTCAAAAATGGCCTGTTGTATCGTGTCCAGCACTGACTTAGTGAATTCCAGGTATCAGCTAGCCTCCTTGAAGGTGATCATTGGTGCCAGACAGCCTGGGAAACCGAGCATAGAGCCCAGCCAGTTGTGCTTCCAGAAAATAACATTTCCTTCACCTACAATCCAACAAGAGTTTTGAAGGAGGCCCAAAATGAGGGACCAAACCGATTTCCACAATGGTGATCCCTGCTCTTGCTCTGCATCCACGTTGGCAGCATAACTGTGGGACACAGTTCTCCCCTGAATGGTCTAGTTCTTTAGTATATCACAATCAATTTTGGCATGCATGCAATGCAATGTGCCCACTAGGTACCTCACATTGATTCCCCCGTCGTGTATAGGATGGGACATCGTGTCCCATGACACCCAATGTCTCTTCCCCTCCAAGAGTGTGTCCCATAAAAAAATAGCCAGGACCTTGTTGATCGCTTTGATGACCCCCTTTGGCACTTTAGTTGAAGCCAGCACATGAACCTGTATAGCAGACAGGACGCTGTTAATCAAAGCAATGCGTCCCCCAAAAGATAGGAAGTGATTCTTCCAGTTGAGGACACGACTAGTGATCCTGCTCACCACTTGATCAATGTCCCTAATACGCATTCTTCCTGAAGAGATTGGGGTGCCATGATATTCCATCGGGAGATGACCAAGCTACATGTTCATGCTGCTGCAAATGAGAGTGGCCCGTCCTGCCACACATTTGTTAGAAAGGAAAATGTTACATTTGGAGTGGGGATCACCTGACCACTCCAAAAACAATACTCTTCCAAATCCCTCTTTATTTCATGCATGGATCTCTTCCCTGAATTCGAGAAAATAATTGTGTCGTCTGCAAACATCAAGTGAGAAATAGTGGGGAGGTTCCTTTTCCTGCTATAGGTGATGATTCTACCATTCGAGATCCCTCTTTCTAAGAGTCGACTTAACGTGTCCTTCATTAAGATGAAAATAGAAGGGGAGATCGGCTCACCTTGATGCAAGCCTCGGGTGGCCTTGAAGAAGCCATGAGAACGCCCCATGAAAGAGACATCCAACCACAATGAGCTGAATCATCTGTAGAGGATATTTGATGCTTTAATAGAGAGGCCCATACTTGTGAGGGCCCTATTGATGAACCCCCATTCCATGTTGTCTTATGCTTTGTTCATGTCAAGTTTGATGGCCATGTTGGAACTGTGAGTATTGTGATTCATGTCCATCAACATTTCCTATGCCAGAGAAATTGCCCCTGAATTGAACGACCCCTTAAAAAACCGTGTTGCTCCATGGAAGTCCACTTGGGAAGATGCATGGCCATCCTCGAGTTGATGACACTTGCGAGGATTTTGTAGTGTAAGTTTCACATGCTCATAGGGCGATAGTGGAGGAGGGAGGAGGGATCATTCACCTTAGGAATGAGAACCAAGGTTGTGGCACTTGCAACACGGGTAAGGGGTCCTCCGCGAAAAAAATCCTGGACCGCATCCACGATGTCAGCCATAACCACCTCCCATAAGGCTATGTAAAATAAGCCAGGAATGCAATCAGGCCCTAGCGCACTGTCAGGATCAAGATTCATCATGGCCGTGAGAATCACGGGTTTCTCTAGAACCTCTTCCAGGAGAGCGTTATCCTCAAGGGAAACTCTGGTGGGGATGACATCCCAGATATCAGCCCTACCACCAGGGTAACAATTAGCCATCATTGTGTTTGGACCTGCAATAAGGTTGCTAAATAAGGAGTAGGCCATCTTACCCACAACCTCTTTATCATCCATATAGTAGCCATACTCAAGAATAATATTTGGGTTGATAGCCCTCCTTTTCTCCCTAAGACAAGCTTGAATGTAAGCCGTGTTCGTATTCCACTCATGTATCCATTTATCCCTTACTTCCTCCCTGGCCATTCGTTCCTGCCTAAGAATCAGCTCCACCATTCTCTTCATCTTGACAGAAAGACTGTCAAAGTTGTTGTCTTCCCAGTGGTCCTCTGGGCTAGCATTAAGAAAAACGATGTCCATTATTAGACCCTCCAACTCCTGATCAAAGTGGGGAAGTCCCTCTGCCCACGCCTATATCCCCTATTTATGTCTCTTGAGTTTTTTATGGATAGCCACCCACACATAGCCTTGCACAGGTTCCCTCCAAGACTCCCTCACCATCTGAATAAACACTGGGTTCCTCATCCACTGATTATAGAAGAAGAATATTTCTTGGTGTGCTTGGGAGGAGATCAGGGAATCCAACAATGGAGAATTGTCAAATATACCATGAACCATGTTGGTCACCATGGAATTCGGAAATATAGAGATGGCCTTCAAGTTGGCGAGGAATCTGTCAATCCTACTCCAGCAGTGCGTGCTCCCTTTTTGGTTGTTACACCAAGTGAAACAGACGCCTATGTAGCCCATATCCTTTAACCCCTTACTTTCCATGAACTGAAAAAAATCCATACTTGCTCGATGAGGAAACTGTCCCCGTCCTTTTTTCCCTGATGGTTCTGTGATTGTGTTAATGTCCTCACCGATGATCCAAGGATCATCTCCTAGATCAAATGCATTGATCTCCTTCCACAGAGATTCCCATATTCAATCCTCACATCTATCATAAACAAAGGAAACCACAATATTCAATGAGTCCTTTTGCACCCTGGTCGTAATGAACTGCTCT
Organism: Viscum album; assembly: GCA_963277665.1. NCBI lineage: Eukaryota > Viridiplantae > Streptophyta > Magnoliopsida > Santalales > Viscaceae > Viscum > Viscum album. Next base: position 289,353,261 of record OY728159.1, on the reverse strand, counting down.
CCTGCCTACACCAGGTCCGCTGAAATGTCTCTTTTCTAGAATATCCAGATATGACGATTCACGGAATCTACCTACATAGACGCATGCATTTTGACCTTATGGGTGAAACCTTTCAACTTGGATGGATTCTGCTTATGTTCCAGAACTTCAGCTATGATAACATTGTTTTTCTTAATCTCTGAAGTAATGAAATCCGTTTTGACCCTCGCCACAAGGCCGCGAGAGTTCCATTTAAACATGGTAAGAATTGTTAAACCTTGAGTCCATCTTTGACCCCAGACAAATTGGTCTCAGACTGGTGGAAAGAGCAGCACTCCCTACTATGTAACCCTTTCTCTTTAGACTTAGCGCGGGAAAAAACACCCGAACTGAGATCCAATGGGACTGGGGAAGATGATTTCTAACTGAACCGTATCTTGATAGTCTTCCCTCTGAAAGTGCTTGGGGGGGGGGGACAGAACCAAATACCCTTCACCTCCCTCACTCGGTGCCCGAGAAACCGTACCCTCACACCCTGCCAAAGCAACAACATTGAGGCCCTCATCTCCTACAGATAGGGAAAGGGGCTACACGAACATGCCACCTGCCACCCACATACCATACGCCTTTATATACACCACTGAAAGAGGAACAGACACAACCAGTGGCTTCAAAATCCAAGTGGTAATACTCATAAAGAATTCCAGAAGCCTACCCACCGATAAGAGCCGATGGGGAGTAAGCACCAGGTCAGTGATTCTAATCAGCCATGAAGGAGGAGATCCTTGAGGGCAGGGAACCAAGGCATCACAAGGTATTCCCACATGCGCCACTCCTTCCGAGTGTCCAGGGTTGAAGGCGCTAGAGTCCGGATCTGAAGAAGTGACAGAAACATTGGGGGCCACCTGGGGCTGGGTAGATGCAAAACTAGCGGATACTTGGGAGATCGGAGCATGCCCCAAAGCTGGACGATCCTCATGTCGTAGGGATCTACTATGACGCTGCATGCACACAAGATGGGAATGACCTTGAAGCATGCAGGAAGAGAAAAAACTTGGAAACACAAGATACACAATATCTTGAGACTAAAGACCTTCCCCCTAAACCTTCAGATTAAGTATCTCATGAACGGGAAAGGATAGATCGAGCTCGACGCACATCCGGGAAACAGACAGATCCATCCCACTCCTGGTGTGATCATCCACATAGATAAAACCACCGAGGGAGTCTCCAATAGCTTTTCCGAAAGCACCATTCTAAAACGGCAGTGGGAGCCTTGAGAGACTGTCCCAAACCGCCACCTTAGGGCTCTCCCTGCCTTTGTGAACATCTAACAACCCCCGCGCCAAGATGAAGCGCCACCTCCCCATCATCTGACGGACCCTACACCAGGCATGGACAAAGTCCGCCTCAGAAGAGAAGACCTGGAAGTAGGAGAGATGATGAATTGATGAGATGCAGACTGAATCAGCCAAACCCCATGAAGCCACACAGTGCTTGAAAATTGGGAGAGGGGGATTCACAGCTCCGAACCTGGCCACTAGAGTCCACTTCAGGCCAGCAACAACCCCATCAAACGCCTCCATAGAAACATCCATGGACAAATCAGGACCCACCCTTGAAACCAGCGGAACCACCAGGGGGGGCTCCAGGAAGCAGGAAGATTGAGGGGCAGAGGCAGACAACACATCCTTGAAGGAAACCGCAGGCCGAAGAGAGCAAGGAGGGGAAACAAGTGACTCCAAGGAACCAATGGCAGTCATGCTCGCACATAGATCGAAGGTCAACAGCACCTCTGCTGCTGGCCAGGAGCTAGAAGCCAAGGAAGAAACGGGGGGGGGGGGGATTTGAAAATTCCCATGCGCGTGAGGCCCGTTGAATAGAGTAGCAGAAAACCTTTTTTATGTGAAGTAATTTTGGTATTATCAATCTCCAAAATATAAGGGTTTTAGGATGGTCATGGGTTGGTCACACCCCTATTTATTCCATTTCGTAGGGGTAGGGGTCTACAAGACCCTTGGAAATAGATGAATTTCTTTTTTCCTTATGGATCCCATAATGATTGATGATGATATTTACCAACCATTTTAAAAATAACCATTTGGATAGTGGTCAAATTCATATTTCTTCATTATAGTAGTATCAACTGAGTTTGTAGTAGCTTGGTTCTCTAGATATTGATCTGGAGATGGGATATGGGGAATGTATAAGACAACCCCATGATGATCTTCATCCTCATCTTTCAAATTATCCACATTAATGTTTCCACCAGACATGGTAAATTTTCAATGGAGAGTTTGTGATCAGATTCATACAAAATAGTTTCTAATTAAAGTAAATCTGGAAACTATTTGAGGTAAATTTTCATTTATTTCACTGTGGTTTCATGATTTGATTATTTTTTGATCTATCTAATCCTTCATTTCAACTCTTAATTTTTTTTTATTTTTTTCATGCATTGTAGAGTATTCAAATGACCTTTGAATTTACAACACTATTTATAGGGTGAGATAATTTGTACAAATTATGTAATGATTTTGAGATAGTTCACCCAAAAGTATTATCTTGGGGGAAATCCTATGATTAAAAATATATCCATGGAATATTATCCAAGTTATAAAATTTCTATTACTAAATTATGATATATTTATTATTTTAGAGTCATATTGTAATCTCTATTTTTACTACCGAGTATCTCATGTTTAATTGTGATATGGACACAAAGAAGGGTTTGAGGACTATTCCTCACTTAAAGTCCATGATTAATTGTTTTTAGTATTTTCATTAGAGTTTCAAAAGGTGGTGATTCCAAGATATATGGAAATATTATATATTATCTTGGGTGAAGAAGGTGTGTAATTTTACCCTTTATGGAATATCGAGTTTGGGAGAGATCTATAGGGTGGAGCTTTGCTAATTTTGAAGTATCTATATAGGATGATAATTTTTGACATTAAATTATGGTGGATATAGTTTTATGAAATCTTATAGTAAGGTTTTATTGGGTTGGTTATGTATCATTGGGGATTTTTTATTTATCTTTAAGGATTATGGAAATTAATATTCATTTATGTATCAATTTTAATTCTGTGAATCATGTTATATTGATGAATATCTACCCTATTCTATGGGAAATTAGTCTATTTTATCATCTTACAGTTGTAGTTTTATTATCAAAGATCTATCTTTGATCATGATAAATCTAGATGTAGGTTAAGGATGAGGTTACTTTTGAGACTGCATCACATTTTCATTATTTAAATCATGAGTTCATTTTAATTTTTTATGTGTGAATAATTCTCTTAAAAATTTCATAGGATTTGTTAATGCGTTTTCCATGAGTGTTTTGACCAGTTCACAGTACATTTCATCAGTTTAATCCTTATGTGAATTGCATATGAAGAGGATCACATTCAACTTATGTGATACATTATAAGTCCTCTCAATCAATAGAAGTTATTTGTGATGATATCAATTATTGAGTTATATTACCTTTTTGTTCATTTCATGGTACATGTCATGTTCCATCATACTGTAGTTATGAATCATTTGAAAACCCTAGTTGTTATTTACCTTATAGAACCTAAGAATGTTTTATAGGTGTGGAGTTTCATTGATATTTTAGGATATTACATGAGTTTCATAAATTCATATTAAATAATTATGACTCAACTGAATTTATTTATAATAAAAAATTGATATTTTTAAAGGATGCCCAGTTCATGGATTATTTTGAGTAACAAAATATGATGTTGGTCAGCACCCCATTTCATTATTTTTCTATAAGAGGGTGTTTTTTAGTCCATCTATAATGATTCATCTATTTTCATGGTTATATAATAATATAGTATAGATTGGTTCTTCATTATGGATCCGAATGTCAAAACACAATGAATGAAACTATTTCTTCTATAATCATGAGCCTTTTGTGGCTGTGTTCAACCTAATGTTGTGTAGACACTATCTCATTGTGAATGATTTTTCGATTTCACTATTCCTGTGAAGCTAAGATATTCCATGTCTCTATGTTAAATTAATATGTGATATTCGAAGTAGTTTGAATTCTCCTAGTAATATTAAATTTGTAATTCATATGCACGCAGAAAGGGTAATGTTTTGATCAATGTGCTAAGAATGAAATAATTTATTATAATTTTGTGTGAATCTATGGTTGTGTGAGAGTGATTAAAGGACTATCTAAAATTAATCTTGATGCAAAAGAGGATGGTGGAAGGGTTTGCATTTTTAGGAAAACTTTCAGTTATATTTATATAAATTTGTGGAGGATTCAATGAAAGGATATTATGTTTACATAATCGGTGGGATCTTGTTATCCGTAGGGATTCCATTGATGGATAGTAAGAGGAAGATAATTATTCAGAGTTATTTTAGTGAATGATATTCATTCCATTAGAAATGTGTGATGTGGACATCCTAATATTTCAAAACAAAACCTTGGTGGTAGATCATAGTGTGAAGAATATTTATCATTCTATATTATGTTAGTTTTGTTGGCTTGTGTTTAAGAATTCAGTTGCAGAGATCATTTTCAATGTTTTGTTTTATAAAATTATACTCTTAAATATCATGTTCTAGGAGGCACTATCCAACTGTAAGATGATCCTTCATTGAGTTTAGAGGATATTGTTTTTCTATTCACTATTTTACATTAGTATCAGGCAGGATACAGTTATATAAGTACATATATAATCTTGTTATGTTTGAAAAAAACTAGATCTATTTTTAGAGATTGAGGAGGCCATCTTAGTGATGGTTTTGATGAGGTAGTATCTGAAGGAGGTAGATAGGATTCTTGGAATCCTAAGGATGATTATCTCTTCCATTGGTCTTTATTTTACCTCTAGGATGTGGAGAGGTGTATATGATTCATTCTTTCATATGTTTTTACTTAACACTTCTATTCACCCATAGAAATATAGTTACACATAGAAGAACATATAACCTCAAAAAGACATGTTTCACAATTATGAAAAACATTTTAGATATTTGTCGGTAAGTATCCAACCTTCATTTGAGTATCATCATTGTTATATTTTTCAATATCGCTTTGGAACTTCTCTATTGGAATATTTTAGTAGACAACATTTCTATTATCTATTTTATTATATATTATTTAGAGAGTAAATAATTCTCATGTTGGAACCACTTGAAATCATGATAAATATAGTTAATGAGAATATACAGAGAATAAATATTCCATGGGATCATCATAATTCATATAAGACCTATGAAGAGTATCTATTAGATATATAGGATCATTAGGAGAAGGTGTTTCAAAGGCATGTCAATCCATTTTATACTATCATGTGGAAAAATGTGGTCATGAATTTGAGAACCAATGAATATGATCCACAAATACACATTTATAATAACATGATTATTTATTCCTCGCTCTTATTTTTTATTTATGTTTTGATGATGTTAAAATTTAGTTGTATTATGAGATAGTTTACCCTTACATGATTCCTTTTTGGCCTTGCTAATATTTGAGTGGTATCTCTTCTCGGAGAGTGTTGATTTATTTTTAATCTTTAGTTTCTATTTGAGGTTAATTTTTACATGTGATGGAAATATTCCTATGAAGCATATCATGGTGCTTTTATTATGAAAACTATTTTTAGTCAATTATTGTTTTGTTTGTTTTTAAATTCATTGCGGCTAGATTTTTATGAGAGTCAGATGGTGTAAGGGAATAAATCCTCTGTGTAAATTCCATTTCATGTTTCAAACGTAATAGGTTCTCAGTGTGCACCTTGAGTAGGTTTAGAGGTGTTCTTAGTATATATCAAGAATTAATAGAAATTCACAAATTTATTGTGTCATATAGTGTGAGAAAGTGGTTTATGAATTCAAAGATAATTATCTACTTCATTAATAAACCTTTTTTATGGGGAATTCATAAAATAAACACCAGTTCATGATAAAATTAATTTGTTAACGTTTTTAATGGAATAAGGTTAATATTTGTTGAATATATATTACAAAACACATAATTTCGTTAATTGGTTCATGAAATGAATTAATACATGATTATTTATATACGAGTAATAAGTTTTTCATAGGGTCTTGAACACAGGACATTCAAAACATGAATGAGAAATTGATATCACGATGTTCCTACAAGATGAATTTCTATAAATCTTTTTTTGAACCATAATTTCTCTCAAAATATTTTATTTTCTTCCAAAACATAGAAATCTAGAGTATCTATTTTATATCATTTAAAATCCCCTTTTTTGTATTGATCACCAAATTTGTGTGTTTTATATTGGGTTATGTGAGATGAGTTATCCCTCTGTATCATTTGGTTCAATTTGGGATTAATCTAGTTTCCTATGGTTATATAATGATATGAAATGAATTTTTATTTATTACAATACAATTAGTTATTTTTATTTTAGGATTTATGTTCATGGTTAGAAACCTATAGTGTCCATGGAATCCATGTGGTATAGGTGATCTATTATTGGTACATATTTTCCCATTAACAAGTACACTGAATGAAATCTGGTATGAGATTCATTATTTATCCTTTTTAAAGAGGGAATGTTATGCTATCATTCATTTTCAATTATATGATATAATAATTACCCTTATTGAATATTATGTTTCAAATAGTGAATTATTTTTGACTGAATATGATCATATGTGTTTACAACCTATTTTTGGTTTGAGACATTAATTTCAATATATTTTGGTATAATTTTTTTTATAATTTTATTTAGCATATTTTAAATATTTTACAATTTTATAAAGAATGTTAAACTAGCGACTCATGTTTCTTAACCAATAAAGTGGATTGTTAATTATAATCATTCCTCCTTATGATTATTGGTAGCTAATGTTATGAATAAAAGATATTTATAAAATTTATTCTCAATTGTCGAATGATATCTTAGGAAGAATGTGATATTAATCTATTACTGTTTAATTATTTAATTCAAGGTAGAAATAAATTGGTTATTTGATAAGTATATGTGTTTGGGGACGAGAAAGTACATGTTCTTATGTAGAAAAGATTTCATGTTTAGGGACATGATGATATGTGAACTGTTTATTGATTTATTGCAACCATAAGTGACTTATCTTGATGATCATTATTTTTTTATGATGTGATATACTTCACGGAGGGATTATATTTCTCAAAGAAATAAGTTGGTATGTAAAAGTTAATTAAAGAAGCTAGAGACTATAATGGTAGGTTGGATGGTGATATTTATATTATTTTCAGTGATGGTACTAGGAATGATGAAGTTGGATGATTTTCGGATTTTACATTATTACTTATAAGAAAGTATAAGATTATTTCTTTTTAATGAATGAAATTTTAGGGTTGGATGTCTTGGTTTCATACTTCTACACAATTCTTTTCACTAATGATTAGTTAAATTGGATGTTCTTAGATTATAAATATTTTATAATATCTTAGGATGTGTCTGAGATTGAATGAAGTTATGGAATGAGAATTTTAAAGAATTTAATCCCTGTAATTGGAATCATACTTGAATCAGGATTGAAGATAATTCTTAAGGGACCCGTGATGTGGTTGGATTACTCCTTATTTTTAACGAATTTGGTAAAAACTTATTTAAAATTATATTTTATCTAAATAATTAAGATAAAATCTTCATTTAAATGTAAATGTGATTTTATGATATCTAAAACATAGTGGTGGTAGTTGTTTTTCTACAATATGACAACTACCATTGCGGTTATGGATAAATAATTTCCCTTTGGTTGGTCTGTAATTAAATATGTTTATGTGTGTTTTTGTTTTTCATATGCCACCACACACATGTTGGTAGGGAAAATATAACCAATGACTATAGAAGTTATTTTCCCTAACATATACAAATCATCCCATCCCATCCCACTCAAACTAGTAGCAAAACCATTTAATTACCTAACCCTATGAATTCTTTCTCATATAATAGATGTTTCCTATAACTATAAATGGTATTTTGAAAAACGTCGGGAGAGAATATACTATTTATCCAAGGGATTTAAAAAAAAATTAATAATAAATAATAACATTCATAATTAGTGAATAAATAGTAGAGTAGTGTATATCTCATGATCCATCTCCCAATATTGTGTAAATTCCCACAAACCAATATATTAAATATTCCAAGCAATGTCAGAAACATGGATCAAAAGAAACCCAAAAAAATGACATGATGACTATCCATAAAAATGGCCCAAAAATATAGCTTTGTCCCACAACCATGCTTTGTCCTGAATCCAAGATCCTTCATATGTCATATAGTCCATTTCCATTATCATGTTCAGCAACCATGATGTCTGTTTAGTTACCAATAGTTCCCTAACCGGGGCATTAGTATAACTCAATATTCCACCACCAATGGTGTCTAATAAAATATCCAATATAAATGATTGTGTATACTGAATCACCATGAATTAATGATAATCAATTGAATGAATCATGTTTTTGATTTGAACGATTATATTTTTTTCCATTTGGTCTTCAGGTTCTACTAAGAAACCTAACCATCCGAACATGATTCTTCCAATGATGGATGTCTAAACCATATATCCTAGTTGTTAAACACATTATGTCAATATGGTTTTGAATTATTCCTTTCAATTCAGGGTACCAAAGGTATTAGGTCTCAGTAATTCGACTAAATATATGGATTTGGTTTTTGGAGTATCATATAGACACCTAACCCATCAATAAATTGCACCATTTTGATGTTTCATATCACGGATGTCGAGAATCGGGTATAAAAATCATCAATCAAGAATGAGTAATTTTATTTTAATAAAATTTTACCATGGGTCCTTTTTTCATGACCACCTTTTTATTTTAAAGATATAGATCCCCATATCCATCATCCCAACACCATTCAATCACGACCGATTATTTAGGTTTCATCATACATAATATTTTAACATCATTAATCCACAATTATTAACCTTTTTAATCATTCAATATTCTTTATGATCAATAACACCCAACATCATTTAATTCATTTCAAATTTTGTCCATTTTAACAATTTCATCACATAAAAATTTCATAAACCATTTAATTACCAAACAAGGTATGGAACCCCAAATTCTATGATAATAATCCTTGGAAATAAGAGTGTTTATTTTATACCATAATCCCTAAATTTCATCATTTATATCCTAATGTATAACATTAAATGAACACTACCTTCCAATGGGTGGCCATGTACCTAGTCTCATAGTTATCAATAGACCTGAAGGGATCCATGGTGGGTCTAACTTATCATTTAAATAACCAATATAATAAAATAAAATGAGGAAAGAATTATATAGGAAAATGGAACAATAGAATACACAAAATACAAGATTTCATAATAAATACTATGGGAAACATCTTGTAGACCACCGACGATAATCTATTACAAAAAAATGATCCAACCATGGAATTTGATGATGAAACTAACTATTCTACAAAAATATAGCAAATATTAGGCAAAATGCTCATGGGAAATAGACATAATGGAAAACCCAAGATGTAAATATTCAAAAAAAATATTTAAAGGTGTCTATAGAATAATAATTTTATTTAAATATGATGGAATTTCACATCAAACCCCCATGAATAATGGGAGATATACCATTGGGAGAAGAGTGATACATTGGTTTTCACCATAGGAAATTATGAGTGGAATGAGGAGGAATATCTGGTGGAAAATTTTTATGTTCAGGAAAAAACTATTAAATTCTACAGTTTTAGTGATGTTTAGGGTTTGGAATCACAGTTAGGAAAATCATTAACTAACCATGATAACTCCTCTATCAAAGGAAAGAATAAACCCCAAATTTAATGGGTACTTGTAGAGTTTGAAAAACATATGAAAGAAATGTATATGGATTTGGAACAATGTTGCATGGTTTTAATTCCACCTTTCATGATTTTGGAAACTGTGATCCTCTTTATAATGTGAAACAATGCCATGGGACATGGTTATCCGTAATTTTGGGCTAACTATAACTCAAATTACATTATTTTACATGTCTAATACACTTGGATTCTCTTAATACCTTCCATGCTCTTGAAACTCATTCCACAAACCATTTAATAATTATTTTTAAATAAATATTCAAAAATGTAAAATTTCAATAGTTCAGTGTCTTACAATATTCCAACCATAAAACAAATCATCCCCAAGATATGCTCTATATCATCACGAAGAATCCAAGGTAAACATATCGGTCCACTTGGTAGGTATTTTATATTATATCTACCATGATTACTCATGAAATTTACTATGAATAATGGTTCTAAAAAATGTCTCAGTCATACCTCCCAAATAATTCTTCGTACAAATGAATCGAATGATCCTTAAAGAAAGAATTATCCCCATTATATACAACATCACTATCAATATAGTTTTAATGGAATAGGTTATAATGAAAGAAATATATTAGTATAATGTAATGATGAATGTTTCGGTACTATTATGGAATCTCGAATTGATACAGTATCGTATTAATGCTCTCTATAATCTAATAATTCCTGATATATCCTAGTTATATTATTCCAAATATCTGACTTCGTTAGTGACCCAATCATCGAAAATTTCATAGAAACAAAAAATCTAGAAAAATAAACATAAAAGGCTAATATAATAAATTATAATGTTAAAACATTATAATATGGAACATAGAAATAATCTTTCAGATAAACTATACCTGCTCTGAAATTACTTGTACAAGACTCTGTCCCAAAAAGTTCGAATCACAATAATCCATCCAACACTAATAATGTTTTCATGGAATTATATAATGTTCTTTTTATGATCCCATATTAATGCTTTACTAATACATGTTTTTATATGTGATATCAAAAATAAACATGTTCTTCATGAAATGATCAATACAAATATTGGATACATTTAATCCCAATTTATTCTAACATAGAGATAATGTGTTTTGATTTCCCATAGTATATTGGACATATGTTTTAAAAAAACACATGAGTACCAAAATCATTATTCAGTTCTATATAAAGGTGTGAAGTAAACATATATCATAGTCTGGAAAAAAACTCATAGGAAACTAGTAAAAACGTATTATCCCCTAAAAATATAATTCACCAGTCTAGTCAATAGTGAATGTCTCCTGAATAATTTATAAATAAAATACCTAAATAAATGGTTCCTAAATCCCCCATATAGTGTCATTCATCATATTATTCCTTAGTATACACACCATGAAATGAATGGAGATATAATCCTGCTTCTACCAAGATTGGGAATTGGCTTCAAAAGACCTCCCAACCATGGACTCCTAGTATTCAACTATATATTGGTGTAGTATTACATGAAATAAACAATGATATATTTCTTTATTACTATCCAAAAATATGTTATATGGATATATCAATACATTTTTATTAATCTAGGTTGCACATACAACATAGAATCATAAAACTAATTCATCAAATCCTCATGCATATATGTAGGCATGAAAACATGGTAAAAATGTGGATAATATCATCCTCGTTAATGGTCCAGTCATGTTGTATCTCCCTATAAATAAAGATAAATCCTAATTCCATATACTCAATAACCTTATACTGCATCCTCATAATCCATCTGAGAAGATAGGGTATAATAGAAAAAGTAATGAGTTTCACCAATTTCTGCTTATTTGGAACAACAAGATTAATCTTTGTGAACAAGTCCATCATCATCCAAAGTGAACAGGAATCCTAAACCACCTAAGTCATTTACTTATAAATTAGTTAATTGGTAACACTATATCCATTCAAGTATATATATATATATGCAGGATCACTGTTAAAAAAAATATATACTCTAAACATCTCTATTATTGGATATTTTAATGTCACAATGTAAATATATTATTGAGGCACTCTTAAAGACTGTAAAAATAAATCCTTTTACCTATGTGATAATATCTCCATCAATTTAAGGTATAACCTATCAAGGCTACCCAAATATCATGAGAAGGATAATTCTAATCATGTGGTCTCAGATTTTAGGAACCATACTCAATCACACACTTTCTTTATATTAAAAATACTCCTAAAAATATCATAGATACATCAAATAAAGTGAATAATATTTACCTAATTTAGATAATATCCTATTGGTATTATTGTAAAATTACACATTAGTTTCTATAAATAATTATCATATTTTCCAAAACAAATAGCGTTATTCATCTCATCGTTAAACCTAGGTGTGACACTACGAAATGGGAAAACTATCTCAAGATCATTTACTAGTAACTTGCTACAACAATAAAGATTCAAATTTTTTAAAAAATATTTGTATTATACCAATAAACCACCATTCAGCCCTTATTAATATCCTGAAACTCAACATTATCCTTGATGATGTAGCCTAAAAATTCTACTCCATCGATCTAGAAATGACACATAAATAGCTTGGTGTATATCCTTTTCACTCTCAGTGTAGTATAAATTATTTCAAAAATTTTGGAATGAATGTCTTGAGTGCAATGGTACATGAATATATCATCAATGAAGATGACCATAAATAGATCTACATATGAGATAAATATTCCTTTAATTATGTTTATAAACACAGTAGAAGTGCATGCTTCTAAAACAACATAACAATGATCTAATAAAAACCATATCTACTTCTAAAATCATTTGGTGGTATAGAATATTGTCTCACCATGAATTGAATATACAACAATATCATGTCATCCTTAATGAAAATATAATATTACATTATTTGGTTAAAATAAAAATTAATACAAAGTTGAGGGGATTGGATCATAATTATATTCTTTTCAGTTTTTGGTAAACAATGCATAGCCTCAATGGATTATTAGTCTACTTGGAAAATATAACTAGAGACCCCAAGGAAATATAATCTAATAGTTAAACCATTAAACTATAAATACTCTATCTATTTCTAAAACCCTTGAAGGTATTTGTGTTTTATTCGATAAGGTGGAATGGAAACTTTCTCAACATCATGTATTATATCAATAATACACTCTATTTCACTCTCAGGAAGATGTATATTGAACTCTTTAGAAAAAAAACCTACAAATTAACAACTATTAAAGAGAATAAAGCATTCTCCATTCCTACATAATCTTGTAATAAACATTCAAATTGGGGTATGACCTCATCTAGTTACAGAGGCACTATTCCAATATAGCCTTCATGATTATCCCATTCTTAATTATAATCAAAAGGTGAACCCTCATGCGACATGAAGTTCACTCTTCAATGGTAATTTTTTTTGAAATTGATAGAAATAAACCAGTCTTATATGGTTTCAAGTCAAACACTAAAATCCCAATCATATATAAAATCCAATCAATGTGGAAATTTCCATCATTGATGGATGACACATTATAATGACATATCTCATCCATTCACATATTCAACTTCATGTTTATTGACATAACCCAAATTAGAGACTCAATTTCCATGATTAAATTATTGAATCCCAAAGTAGATAGAAATTAATTTCAAGAACATGTATCAGATACATGTAAAATAAGAATATAATCTTTTATAATCATACCTCATTCAATAAAAAATCCATCATTTCTAACATTGGTTTCATGGTGAAGTGTATGGAATTTACCTACCAATATAAAATGTCATCCAATATGATATCCATGTTTTTACTACATTTCAGATATGGATTATCTCTTCACAATTCACCTCAATCCCTACCATTTTAGGTACATCATTTTGAAATATAGCATCTAGATTGATATTATGGAAAATATCCACTTTATGTTCTCCACATCATTGTATGTATTATATCACAAAAGATATATAAATTATCCCTTTGGAACATATTTATGTTCCACATAATTCAATAAAATCAACACCCCAATAGTGTTCAATGACACTACCCTTGAAAATTAAATGGATTTATAATCAATTTTCAAACAACATGACCACTTCTCTAAGATTACAATCTTCTCCCCTTCATTCACTTCCCACCCCTACATTGAAAAAATTCTCAAATTGACAAATCCTATTAAATTAGGGAATTATACTCGACCACCAAACAAATATTGTTTTCCCACCACTAGAATAATCAATCAGGTTATCCTCAAAAGTAAGATCTCGATAATCCTCCATTATGAATTTTATCAAATGTAAGATAATTACCAGTGATTTGATCATAAATATATTCCCATATTTCCAACATTTATTTGTTAGTTGACTCATTACTTGTAAAACATATCACAAAACACTATAGTTTAATGAAGAATAAATTATAATTCATCACTCACATAACTCCCTTAGTAAAATGTATACACATAATGGCCTTATCCTACCTCATTGTATGTGGTTAAAATTATTCTACTAAAATATGTTGAATTCCCTTCTAAATCCTTTATTGTAACTTCTCATCATGAATCATTATATCCTATAGTTCTTGTCTAGTGGCCAAAATATGAATTCATCTAAATGAATTCTCTTCTCCAAAGGGGTCTCCAATTTATATTTAATTTCACAGATATACTTCATTTGTCACTCATCTACCAAATTAATCACCTCTAAAGAAAACATCATATGATACTACAACTAAAACTCCAATGTTATGTAAAGGATACTCATAAATTAATTAATTACATCTTTACCTCTCTAAAGCATAATTTGTTTGACATTTTCATATAAGTTAACTTCCTTATAATAACCAAGAAAAAAGTGTTATTTTGTTCCACTATAGAAGGCAAATTCTTAGTAATGTTCTCATGTCTATTGACTGAATAATGTTGCCTTGTAGTCATCCCTCTACAAATATAAATAAATGTATCAAGACACATTACATACCATTCCCAAAATAATACCAAAGGTTGGGGGAGGCCATAATTCTTCATATAAATCTAATCCACATACACATTCCCAGTGATCATAATGACAACATTGTCACTACAAAAAATCATAATTGTTTAGGGGAACTATATATCTAAGGGTAAAATGAACATTAAATTTAAAAAAAATGTCATTTTAACTATTTAAATTACCTTTATTCCTTTTAATATATTTCAATCAACATTATTATGAACTATGAATTCAATACCACTAAAAGGTAAAAAATATCATTTCTCCAAACTTGATATTAACAATATTTTCAATGTGTACATAATTTGATCCATGTCAAAAAATCACAATTTTCATATGTGATGCTTGCGCACCCAATCGCATTACATAAATTCCCATGAGTAACATTACACAAAATAAGTAACATTAAAATATAAGTGATTTGGAAAAGGTTAAATAACATTTAATATACAAGAATTGGTCATCAAAAATTGGAATACCATCCTAGGGAATATGGGTTATATACTACGATGCATGATCTCATTAATAAAATTTGATACATCATAATCACCTCTTATCATTTTGAAAGTAGTAAATCAATAGAAGTCAATATAGATCTAATACCATGTGGTAACATCCCAGATGGGATAATATCAACTAGTATCCAAACAGTTTCTTTTCATGACCACGAGCATGCCACCCTATCTTCCAAAGGGTGATGAGTCATAGAAAGGGTCTAATGAAAAACTTGAATATTATATATACTCTTTATTAGAGTTATATACTAGTGGAATTCTTAATGAATTAAGACATTTATAATAAAAAAAAGACCATAAGACAACAACATATCTCATGACCCAAATCCCAAAACTAGGTAAATCCTCACAAATGAATATATTAAATATTCCATGTAATAATATTGTAATTTTACAAATGAAATCTATAAAATTCCCATAAAAATTACCTAAATGGATAGTGAAATTATGCTCAATACTATTGTACATTCTCCATCACAAATCACATACCATCCAAATACCATTTTGGATTTTCCATTATCCAATCATCAAACAGTGATTCTTTATAAAATATGAATGGATGGCCCAATTGGTTCTTGGTAAAACAAAGTAGGCCAAAAAAAAATCTGATGAAATATCCAATCTAAAAGATATTGTATGAATTTGTAAAATGAATAATAGAAAAGGAAATTAATGAATAGTGTTATACATTTTAATAGTTATGAAATTACTACTTTTGTCTTCAGGTTCTACCATGAAAATTGGTCAGCCAAAACATTGTTGTGCTATAGGGGATGTTTGAACCATATAACATAGTTGTTAAACACTTTTATTCAATAGGTTTGTTCATTTAAAATTTAATTTCTTGTTATCAAAGAACATTACTTTGAATATATCAAATATGTCAATGCTATGAGTGGTTAGAGTATCATGTTGATATCCAATCCAATAGTATGTAGCTAAATCTTGGATTTGTTATGAAATATATTTCAAGCATTATAAATGAAGAATAAAGAACATCATTACCATCAACCTATCCAATTTGTTTGGAGCATCAACTCAACCATTTCAATCTTAGCCATATAGATCACCATGTCCACCATCTTCAATCCATTCATGGTTTACCAATAAATTTTCAATATAAATAACCATTAATAAACTAAAATAAAAAGGTTGTAGTTTTTCAATCATTAACTATTCACTATGGTTTATAAAACCAACTAAATTTATCCACATTTCCAATATAATACATATCAACATTTCCACCCCTTATATAGAAACAAAATTAATTCCCAAACAAGATAAGAATCACTATGTTCAATTCTAACATGAAATGGATAAAATTTACTATTTTTGTCACATAATTTTTATAGTCCATCATTAAAAACACATCTTACAACATTAAAAGTATTTGAAAACCACATGGGTGGACATAGGCCCAGTCTCATTTCGTCAACAGACCCAAAAGGATCAATAGTGTTATGATCATATAATTTCAATAAAAAACTATTATTATAAACCAAAAAATAAATTAAACTATAGGTTGGAATAATATCATATAACATTTACACAATAATGAAGTCGAGGTAATATGATATAGCTTATAGAACACCTATAATTGGATCATAGAAAAAAATCCAACCCTAACCGTTGATTCAATAAAATATGGCATCAACTTTAAAAGTTATGAACTCATAGGAAATATATCTCATGATTCATAAAAAAAAGAAAAAAACAAGGTGTGAATCTTAAATTAAATAGAAGTAAATGGACTTTTAGAATTAATGAGGGGTTCGAATCATAAGTTATAACACTTTAACCACCATATAATTGAAGTGGATATTCCATTGGGATAGGTGTGGGGATTTAGTACACACCCTTCACTAATGTGTGTGAAATGAGGTGGGAAATAGTTAGGAAAATATATAATATTGTGATTGAAGAGGTAAATTCTTCACATATAATGATGTGCAACATGTGGCATCATAGTTGGGAAAGCTATTCACAAAACAAGTGAACATCTCTATCCAAGGAAGGAAGATGTTACCTTGCATCATAGGGAATAAAAATGGTTCTAATAAACTATTTATTATGTGTTTATGGATATAGAATAACTCCATATAGATTTCACAACACCCCTCAAAGCATGAAAATTCAACTTCCTCCGTAAACAGTGCCACATGGTCATGGGGCATGGTTGTAACTAATGTAACTCCCTGAACTGTGACTATATTTCTTATATTTCATATATTCATTAATACCTAAATATTTTTCTAATACCTTCCTTATACCCAAGAATAATTTCAACAACAATTTTAAATGGAGCTTAACCAAACATTTTTTAATATATATATACACATGTTCAATGGTTTGTGATTGTACAATATAGTTATTCATTATGGCTATCATACTTACCCATATTCCCCTCAAACATATACTATGTTATAATAAGAAAATACGAATTTTGGTTACCTTCACATATATGGTTTTAGAGGTATTTAATTGCTTATTGTTATTTTAGACACATATATATCTAAAAATGGAATAAAAAGGGAAATTATATTTCAATTTTGTATGGGATATTATGGATTGAGGTATAATACAAGGTGTAAAATATTTATATCTCTCATAAAATAGTTTTTTACTATCTATCAATGTTATTATGGTGGGATAATGTGACAATATGATTGTGTGTTGTTTTAATGCTTCCTTTTATGAATGTGGCTTATTTCTAGATATATGGATTTAGACATGTGAATTGGGAGGGTAAAAAAATAGTGTGGATGTAGTATTAGGTACCTCCAATTTTATATGATGGTCTATATTATAATATTGTCTGTGTTTGATATTTTTGACGAGATTTTTTGTGAGGCTGGAAACATACTATACATAATTAGGTGATGGGATATTTTGTCTTGGTTATTAAATCACCTATACAATGCTTTCTTTTCTCTTGTACAAGAGTCATCAGGTGGTATATTAATTTATATACAAATTATGATCACCCTTCATCTATATGAAACTATTTTAATTTATTTTAGAGATGGTTGGTGACTGAGAAAGACATTAATATATCATTGAGTTATTTGGGAGTTTTTTATACTTAATTCCCATAGGTGAGAATTTATTAGGTACCTATAAATTAATTGGTAGTTTTTCAAGTTGTATAAAAATACATGTATTCTTTGCGATCAATTTATTCACTTATTAAGAGATTTTTGTGTGGAATAATATTATCAATCATTTAGGAATATTCAAAGAGGGTGATGCCACAATTTTTTTGGTACGATATATCATCAGTAATTCTCGATATCCCTTAACCTATCAGAGGTAGGATTCATGATTCAGTATATGTCTCCCTTCATTGTAGTTGCAGTTGAGGTTTCAATTGGGGGAAGATATTATGAAAAGAAAATAATGACATGTAAATAGATTTTATGTATTAGTTATACCCTGATTGTTAAAAACTCGACATGTGTATTAATAATATAGCACCCTTAAATTAATTATACCAAATTAATATTTATTACAATGATTATGGAGGAATTAATTAAAATGTGAATAATTTATGTTTTAAATGTGTGAATTAAGTAGTTTTATTTACAGTTAAATAAATACACATCACATATGAAATTATTACACACAAAATGTGAATTAATTAAACATACATGTTAATTAATTGCAGAAAATGAAAATTAATCCGCATCTAAATTACTCAAATGACTAGAAAAATGATTATAAAGCATAAACCATGAGTGTATTAACTACTTGGCCAGTACATCACAAGTATGAAATAAAACATATATATTTGAATTACCTGACCACTATGTCATGTGAAATAATTAATGTGTTTCATGATTTCTAGTCCCACACACTTTAGAATTTATATATGTTGTAAATTTGACATTGTTGATTCAATCATTTATGTTGTGTGAATTCATAGACTACATGGTTTGTACAAAAGATAAAGACCATGCAGTAGTGTATATTTTACCCCAGTCTATCATGTAAACACACATAATATAATAAATATTAGACTTATTTATAACATGGTGAATATTGTATACCCAGGGATGCATTCAGATTTGATGAACATTGGAAAATAATGAGTAAGTTTTAGTAACATATCTTTTATTCATTTTTGATATCTATGGGAATCACTATTAGGTAGAACAATAATTTATTCATTCTAGACATTAAATAATGGGGAAAGAGGTTACATTACTATTCATAATGTATTTATAGATAAGAAAATTAATAAGAAATGACTAGAATCTCAAGAAGTCACGTTGTGTATAACATTATTTAGAAATGATTGTGGTTATGGAATGTCATGATATATAATTTATAGACCAATGTTTAGATGATATAAAATTATCCAGATGATCATATTATTCATTTAATTTTTGGTAACCCATGATGTTTAAATAATAATAATATTATTATTTACATGACACACAGAAAAATTTGGTATAATAAAATATTATATTATAGAGTAAATATAATTGTAGTTATTGAAATAATGCTCATTATACAATTATAAACATTCCATAAAACTCATTCCTCTAATAAAAATCAATATTTATTAGAATCTGATTATTGTATATTTATTTATATAATTATATATCACTGCATAATTTAGTGATAATTAAATAAATATTATACCCACAAAAATGGTAAATAAATACTTGTTAAATATTCTTATCACATATTCACTATACTAACATTAAATATAAAAAAATTTACTAGTAAATTAATATTTTTTTAATTTGTGTATGTTACAAGTATGTATTTAACCTAGTTCATTTATTTAGAATTTTTTCAATGGTTCGGAATTCAAAGACTATGTTTCCCTATAGACCTCTCTCTTAGTGGAATTAATTAATACAATATAAAGTCCAAGGATAGAATTTTGAAATATACCAATTTTACAGTAAAAATATTATTTAAATTCCATAATTATATTTAAAACATACAAACACATAATAATAAATTACATTTCACTATATATATCTAGTCAAATTGGTTACAGAATATTGTCTCAACATATGCACTAAACGTCTCTTTAAATTAATTTTTTGAAAAGACCTTTTGAATAGAACTATATAGGTATTAAATTAATTATGAAATTATTTTCAGATAAAATGGTATTATATATATATATATATATATATTAAAATCTATTATATTTAAATGAATTAGTATATTATTCATTAATTAGATATCAACTGTTACACACCGTGCATTTCACACCTCATTATAGGAATATTTTTTGTGTTATTTGTTAAAACATATAAGTACAATTGTAAAAATATGACTTAATAATTATAAAAAGTTATATATAAAACTACACACAAAATATGTTTTTAATATCTATTGAAAATTATAAAATATGTTTTCAATCTAGAAAGTCAGGTTCCAATAAACTAACTATGTTGATAATAAATAAAATTATGTTTGGAGATGACGTATCAATTTTATATGATCCCCCTAAACAAGATATCATGTATTATTTATTCCCCATTAAATGATTTCATCAAGCGATTTCATATATATTAATGAATATTTTTATTTTACTTCTAATTTTTCATTATAGTGTGGAAATGTAATGAACTTTTAGTGTGATAAGTACCATAGGGACAATAGCACAATAATTGTTTAAAAAATAATGATAAATATATGATAAAATATTTATTAATATTCATTACAATTCGTTTTTTTAATATAATATATATATTAATTGGATTCAGTGTACATGGTTAATTATTGATGATACCTTCTAGTATACCCCCACATTTGATTGGAGTGTCTTCATACTACATCATGTAGTTTATAATCTCTCATTGGTGATTCTTCATTATTTCATATAAACCATTCATCTATAATGGAAAATCCTTGTATGTTTTTTCTTTTTTGACATTTTTGAATTTATTTTCAACTCCCTAAGTCATTTTATGTAAGGGTGTATTATATATGTACATCAAGTCCTCATATTACAATTTTCTATATAATCTGTTATCCTTTCTCAGGTTCTTCTCATAAATATATGATGATATCCTATATTGAAATAATTTTTTTCCTAACTCACATTAGGAATTCATTAAAGAAAAGTTTTTCTATATGTTATTTTATTCAAATATATTGGAATGTAGAAATTCTCCCCTTTACATTACCATCCCATTCTCTATGAAATATCAATGATAATATTATAATCATAACATTAAATTTAAATTTTGGTAGAAACATGAATATTTATTCAATATTGAATTTATTAACCACCTTAATATACACTAGATAATGATCTTCAAGACATGAATCTCATAAAACCTTAAATAATTTTGGACATTATCTTAGTAACACCATGAGATTTTTAAATATATTTTAACGAAAAATACTATTTTAGATGTCATGTACCAAAGACATCAAAGATCATATAAATTCCACAATGTTATAATTTAAATATTATAATTATATACAAGTCAATTGATTGGTGAGTATAATTTTTAGTGATCTAAATCATAAATGTTCTTCAATATATAACTTTTAAAAGGTTCATTTTTCCTAAATCCTAGTTAGTGTATTATTTGTTATATTTAATTTAAATGAATATTTTTTCTAACATATACAATTACATATATTGAAATAGTTCTTTTACCTGAATAATAATAATTAATGATTCATTCAATGATTATATAGAATTTAAATATGATGAAAAATTCCTTTGATGGTAAAATTGGATATTGTTTCTAATACTATTTTTAAGGGAGGAAAGAATTTTCATCATACTAAATTAATTAAAAAACTATTTATAAATTTTTTATGTAATTTATTGAATATATATTTAATACAAATATTTTTAATATTTGAATTTTTAAAACTAAGAATATATTGAAAATAAATACATTTTAAATGAATGATTTTTTTTAAATATAACTATATTCTCCAAAATATATTAGAATTATATTCAAACTATTTTTTAAAAATTTCTTCATTAATTAAAATTTTCACAAGAATAATCATAATGTGTTTTTATTATGTATATTTTTTTTCTTTTTTCCAAAGGATATTCTCTTTTGGGAAATAAGAGAAGTACATTTTTTATAAGGATAAAAAATTTGTATTGCATCATCATGATGTTTTCATCATTTATATATATATGTAAAATAATTCATTTATATATATATATATTTGTTTTAGGATTAAAATAATGTATTCTTAAATTTTAAATTTAATATATAAACTCATACTTGAAATTTTCAAACAAGAGAGATATATTATTATAATAAAAAAATATTTTTATAAATTTCCTTTTTTTGGATTTCATTGAACGTTTCACTTAGTTTTAAAATTATAAAAATGTATTAAAATTTTTATATTTTTAATTTTAATAAAAAATGATCATTATATTAAATAAAATCAATATTTTAGATTAAATACCAATTTATGAATAAAATTATAATTTTTCTAAAAAAAATAATTTTCATGTTTAGTGTGTGCTTTCATAAAAATCTAATATTATACATTTATAAGTTTAATGTGAAAATATAAATTCCATATTTTCAATCACTAGTTAGAAATTTTTTAATATATACCCTTTTATATTATTTCATGTAAATAAATTATCTAGGTAAACTTTTATATTATCTATATAACTGTTAAATTGTGTTAAATGTGGTTAATATTACTTAAAAGGGTTCGGATGCCTCTCGAAATTATTTAATATTTGTTTTATGAATTAATTTGGACCCTATATAATATTATTATTTGAAATGGGGTTTCCTATATCCAATTTCCTTTAATAATGTGTTTTTATAATTTTAATGTTATTATTTATAAGAGTGATAATCCTCTCACCTATATATGGTCAACTCCTTTTCACACTTCTCCAAAGACTGTGTCATGACTCAAACTATCACCAATAAAATTTATCTCTTTTTATAGTGATTTCATATTCTATAGTTCACATACATTCACTTATATAACTTAATAAAAACGTTATGAATAAATAATTAAGGACAAATGATGTATTTCTAGAATTTAATGAACCAATACCAAATACATATTAACCAATACTTAGGAATAGTAATATAACCCGTATGTATAGTAAACCATCCAAATGAATAGTAGAATCATCCTTGAGTGTATCAATTAAATTTTAAAATCGTATAAATGAATTTGTTGTATAATTATATCTTAGTCTATGTAAATAAAAGATTTAAAAATTATTAATTAAATTTTACTATTTTTGTATGTCGTAATTATTTATATAAAATATTATATTTAATTTAATAATTTAAATGAATTTTTTTCATTAAATGTATTAATTATTTAATGTTTTTTTGTTCAAATTCTAAGATAACTTTATGATACCTTATGAAACTTTTCAAAGTGTTATAAAATCAGTTCTAATTTCAAAATCAATATATTCCATGTAAATGATGATCCTATTCTATAATTAAATTACATCAATTTATAAAATCATTTTTTTAAAATATAGGTTATTTTTTATTCTACAAATTGTTAAATATTTACATTGGTTTTTTATTTTTCAAAAATATTTGAATTTTTTATGAATAGTAAAATAATATAATTTATAATAAAAGTGAATTACATGAATTATGAAATCCTAGATGATTTAAGGATGATTTAAGCCAAAAATCTAGAAATTTAATTCATTATTTTAATACAATTATTGATAATTCTGAAACAATTCATAATCATGGTCCAAAAATAATAAACTAATGATTAATATGTTGAGAAAACACCCCTCTACTCCACTGTAAATACCACCCTCACCACCTCTACTCCTCACACCTCTCATGATTTTAGACATGAATAAATTTTGACAAAAACTCATCCCTTTTCCCTCCCACAATTATGTAACTTCTTGTTATCATCAAAAGACCAAAACCTTTTCGCTAAGAAGTTTCTCAAAGTGGATATATCCAAGAGGTAAAATACTCTTCATCCCGATTTTAATTTCATTTAAATTTTATTTCATTTATTCTATAATATCACATTATCATATACAAATTAAATTATAATTCCATAATTTCTGATATATTTGAATTATATCATATTAACAGAGGATTAATCCTTGAACTCCACATTCTCACTTTATTGTTATTTAAAATGAAATCGTCACCTTTTATGTGTCAATTTACCGATATCATGGGTGATGCACTTTCATTTTCATTTAGAAATTTAAAGTATACTAAGGAAACAATTTAATTTTTGAGAAAAATATTATAAATTTTATTTATGGAAACATTTATGTTCTGGAAGTAACATTTATACATGATACTAAATGATAAAACAAAAAGAGTTCATTGTTGTAAAAAAAAGTGAAAAATTAACCTAAAATTATCATTATCAATTATTATCTTATGATTCATCATCATGGTATATATCAAGATTAATTATAAGATAATATAAATATATGTAATAACATTAATTTAATATAATTAAAATTGTGGATATTTTTTAAAATTTTACATGAGCTTCCATTCAATTATAAAAATCAATCGACCATGAAAACTAAAAAAATCAAACAATTTAAAATGGTGAAATTAAACGCTATAACACATCTGAAGGAATTTGAAAAACTAAATTATACCATAATGAATATTATTTATTTATATAATGTTATTTAATTGTTAATTAATGAATATAATGTTATTATAGAAGACATTAATGTGAAGGAATCATCCAGTCACAATGTAAGGGGAGTTATCGAACATAACTATCTTTCTGTGGGTTATCCCTATTTCACACCATTTTCTATATGAATTTCCCTTAAAATTAATTTCTTCATAATTATATTATATTTCATATTTTTATACATGTTTTCTTCTTATGTTTAAGACAAACATAATGTTTTCCAGAATATATATTATTTCAAAAAACACACCTTTAACTTCCTGGGATGGTTTCTTCATTACTTATGGATGATGATTCATATATCAATTATGTTATTCCATATTTTATAATAATACCCAATGTTTAGGAATTTGTTATTTATTAATTGAAACTCATTCTTATAAATTTTGAATTTTGTTTTTTTAATGATTTATTTTCTATGTGGCATGCATGATAATGTAAATGTTATGATGTGACGGGTACCCCTGAAATTATATTTCACAATGTAAATGATATAATTTGATGGGTGAACCCAAAATTATATAGACCTAAAATTCATTGGGAAATGTAATTAATGTCATCATAGAATGAGAAATATACATCAACATGATGATATCTTTGTTCGCAAAAATATGTGGTAGATGACCACTAAGAATTGATGCATCATTTTTTTGAATTTCCACATTCTAAGCCTTACCTTAATGATTCCACTCATGATTAAGATCCCATTATTATTTTATGATGATGTTTTTTTCATACTCACCTAATGTTATATTATTGCATGTTCTTATCTATCATCTTACTAGGATTTTAACTCCCCATTTTTTAATGTACATCCTCCTGTGATTACTTGTACTAAGGAGAACATAAAGGACAATATGAATCTCGAGACAATAGAATTAAATAATTATTTATCATTTATTTTCTAAATTTTATTTATTTCTTTAGTATTCTAATGACACTAAAACTTTTTAACCTCATTGTTTAAATATTTTAAGTTGTTTTCCATTAAAATGATTTAATATTATTATAAAAAAGGATGGTTTCTATATCTGGTATAATTTAATTATTTTGTTAATTTGGTAATTAGGATTAGAGAACCGTAGTTAAAACTGTAAGTATGTGACTAATTATAATTAATCACTCTGAATATTTACTTTATAAAATTCTAAACATATGGATCCCCCAAAAAATTCCATTAGACTAATGTATACAAGGGAATAGTCTAGTTATTCATGGATTATTGAAATATGTTTTGATCGAACCTTTTCTATTTTTGAAAATTGGGGGGAACCATGAGAAAATAGTCTAACAAGTTATGAATGGAACAATGAAAAAATTTCTCAAATGTTATCACCTATACTATAAGATGTAGAGTTCAAAATTTATGGATGGTTCCTAACCACCTGTCACAGGTTATGAAGGATAACCTGAATAATGTGGAATTTATACCTTCACATAAGAGGGAGAAACAAGAAATCAAATGTATTATATTAAAACAACCACTAAAATTTATTGTATCTTATGATCCACTAATAGAATTATTTGTTTTCGACTCAATGGTGAATATATTTTATAGGATTCACTTTTTTGATATACAGAAGGAAACCCTGCCAGTTTATCGTTTATATGGATAGTTCGATCAATGGTGTTATATGATTAAAAACACCAATCCAGAGGAAGAAATTGAAGCGATGGAGTAGGATGGCATTAGGATAATGTTTTTTTACAATGAGTTCCAACTAAATCTTTGAACAATTATATAGAGTGAATTCATAACTTCAAAGAAAATGTAATGTGAATCTATCACAGCATATGGGGAATATTCTACAAGTCTTGAAAGGTACTATTTGGGTATAGATATCAAAAATGATAGACTAATTTATCGAAAATATAGTTGGTTAAAAAAATACATTTTTACTTCAATTTCCATTAAATACTTTGGTAGTTGTGAAGAAGTTGTTTTGTGTGATCTAAAAGTGGATATCAAGTTTATAGAATGGTCTCATGGATGTGGTGATAAGAAACAAAAGATGAAGATTCAAGACAGTGGGATATAATTAGAAAGGTGGAATGAAAAATCAACCACCCACATGTCAAAAATGTTGGAAGATTTATCATGGGAACTAGCTCATTGTGATGGGGAAATTCTTCAAGTGTGGCAAAAAAGGCCACCAAGATCCCGAATGTCAAAAAGATATGATAAGGTAGGTAAATGTACTAGATTAAAGGAGAGTACCAACCGTGGTCTGATGCAATAATTGTAGGATTTATGGGAACTGTGAATTCTAGTGCACTAAACCTCATGTCCTCAATGATAATTAGCTTTATAACATAAGATATCAAAAGGATCAAGGTAAGGATTATGCCATAACTAAATCATAAGAGGTTTAAGGAAATGAAGTCGTACAAGGTACACATTCTATTCAACCAAAAATGGAAAAGTTTTATTTTATTGCTGTTATATACATTCCTTTATAACATGAATGTTTTAAAAAACTATTGAATTGAATCCATAAAACATTGAATTAGATATATCTATAAAAACCTTAAGTGGTACAATCATTGTAACCAAAGTGATAAAGTCATTTCTTATAGGATTATGTGGGAAGAATCATCCAACATTATTGTAATACATTGCTTGGTAGAATTAAATTCAATGTTGGGAATGAATGGGATATAAAATATATTACACATAAACTATCAAGAAAATGAAATATATTTTCATATTTTGAACCATCCCATGGTCCTCTACATATTTATGGAAGATCATGAATCTCATATGGAAAATCCATCAATGGTGTGGGTGTTGATTCCCATTGCATAATAATACCTTTCTCAAATTATTGATTCAAAGGAAGGTATAAATCTAGTAAAAATTCCCATTGTGAGGGAATACAATGACAAATTTCCCCATGAGTTACATAAACTTACCCTAGATCATGACATTAATTTCTTAATAGAACTCATACACAAATATACTTCTATCATAAATTGTCCCTATAAGATAGCTCCTATCCAACTGGAGGAGTTAAATTAGTCAGTTTATGTAAATTTGGACAGATGGTTAATATACCCTAGTGCATCATCTTGGGGTGCGCTAGTGATATTTTTCTAGAAGAATGATAGAACAATGAATCTATTTATCGATAATTGGGAACTCAAAAAGATCCTAATATTGAAAAATTATCTCTATCCAAGGAATGAGGACCTATTCGATCAGCAATAGGGAGTTCAGTAAACCTTAAATGTGGATCTATATTATGTATATCTTTAGTTAAAGATGAATAATATATATTTTCAAATGACTTCCTTCCATAAAACCTATGAGAACTATGTCATTCTGGTGATTCCATTCATACTTACTAATTCCCCTGCAATCTTCATTGATGTTAATAAATAAGTCTTTAGACATTACCTTGACAAATTTGTGGTTGTGTATATATATGATATTCTCATCTACTCCAAGAGATAGTAGAAACATGAAGAACACCTACGACATGTTTTGGGGACATTAATGAAGGATATTTTGTATTCCAAGATAAAAAATGTGACTTATAGATGCAGTAAGTCATGTTATTGCGACTAGTGATCAAAAGTGAAGAATTTATGTGGGCCATTAAAAAATAATAGAAATCAAAGAATGAAATAGACCCTCTAGTGTCACAAGAAATCCACATTCTTTATTTCCTAGATACTTTCATCACATTCATCTTTCCATACATATATTACCACTTTCCTTGTAAACATAGCTAGAGGGCCTGAAAAACTTGAGAAACATCATAGATTAGTATGGTAATACTGACTTTTTGGGAGAAATGTTTCATGATTATCAATCACTAGAGCTAATTTTACATGGAAATGGATAATGTATGTTTGCACAGAAAAATGAGAGGAATGTATCAAGGAGATACAGAAGAGGCTGATCATTGCACCAGTACTCACATTTCAGAAAAGTGGAGATAGTTTTTTGGTATAAAGTCATGAATTCATGAACCTATTGGGTTGTGTACTCATGTAATATGATAATATGGCAGCATATTCCTTACAGTAGTTGATGATCCATGAAATGAACTACTAGACACATGATCCAGAGCTAGGACCTATGATTTTCCCTTGAAAATCTAGTGGCACTACCTCAATGGTGTGAAGCATGACATATATACCCATCAAAAAATCATAAACTATATATTGACAAAAAAGAGCTCAACCCATGTCAAATGAGAGGTTTAGAGATATTATATGTATAAAATTTCTATATTAACTATCATCTCGGGAATGTAAAGATGGTAGATAAATCTCTTAGATGAAAATAACATGATAATATATCAATGTTGTGGATTTAGAAAGAAACACTCTTTATGGATATGAAATGGATGGATTTGAAAATCATAACTGAGTAGAATAAATCTTATATTTCCCAAATGATATACCAACCAACCATCAATAAAATAAAATATTATGGCAGCATAATGCAATGATTCAGTGGTATAAATAAAGTATAATTCATTAAAGGAAGTGAAGATTAAAATGTTTCATATTGATGATGATTGTGTGATTCAGTTTATAATATGAATTTGTGTGTCTTCGTCACCTTGGATGAAGTAGAAGCTATTAGATAATGCACATATCTCAAGATTCTCTATCCATCCAAGTAGAATCATGATGTACCTCGATCTCCTAGAAAACATCTGATGGGATAACATATAGAAGGATATTTTAGAATATATATCAAGGTGTTTGATAGGTCAACATGTTAATGTAGAGAGAAATAAATACAAAGGGACGAGGCAACCATTTCCTATACCCATGTTGAAATCAAAGAATGTCATTATATAAATCATCACTAGTCTCTCAAAGACATCCAAAGGAAATAATGTGATATGGGTTCTAGTGAAACAACTCACAAATACTGAAAAAATTATCTCTATTCAAAAATATCCCTTTATTGAAAAATATGATAAGTTATATGTGAGGGATGTGGTGAGACTTTTGGGGGTTACTCTCTCAATTAACTCTAATCATGTTCTTAGGTTCACATCCAAATTCTAGAGGATTCTTCAACATGAATTGAGTACTGAATTAAATTCTTGCACGAGCTATCAAACATAAATTGACGGCTAGTCTAAAATAAATATTCTAATTCTTGATGATATGATAAGAGCCTTCTAATTAGAATTAAAATGTGGATGGGATCAACATCTCCCATTGTTTGAGTTCTTATACCACAATAGCTTCCACTCAAATATTTTGATGGATCCATATGAAGCACTAAATGGAATGTTATGTAGAACTCAAAACAGTTGGGCTGATTTTGGTGAAAGAAATCTACTTGGATTTGATATTTTATAAGAGAATAAAGAAATGATTGATCCATCAAAAACTTATCAAAGCTTCGCAAAGTCAACAAAAAGTGTTATACTGACATCCATCAGTGAGACTTCATGTATAACATTGGAGAAGAAGTCTTCTGGTGAATATCACCATGGAATAAATTTATGTGGTTATGAATGAAAGGGAGAGTAACCCCGAGGTATATTATCCCCATTGAGATCCACGATTGCATATGATTTGTGTCATACTTTCTTACACATCCACCAAATATGGCCCTAGTTTATGATATGTTCCACGTATCAATCCTGAGGAAGTAAACACCAGATCCCTCACATTTACTGAACTCTGATGTGGTAAAACTAGAATATGATCTCTCATATTATGTGTTTTTAGTAATGATTATTGACCTGAGAGATATGGCTCTATGTGAAAATACAACAAACATTTTCAATGTGTTTTGGAGGAACCATAAGTATGATGAATCATCTTGAGAACCAGAGAAGGTGATGAAGAGAATTCACCCTCACCTGTTTGAGTAAAAAAATATTCGAGTAAAAATTTAAAAAGGGGGAAGAATGTAGTGATCTAAACATTGATCAATAGAATTTCTCCATTCTTATAATAATTTATAATAGTATAAATCACATAAAATCACTTATAGACTATAATAAAAACATTATAAATGTTGAATTTATGAAATAAAAAGTATTTCAAGAAGTTATGGAACCAATACTGTATAAATAGTAACATTTCCTTAAGAATAGAAATATGATCATTATGAAAAGTATCCAACCAAATTAACTGTTGAATCACCCATGAAATTATAAATAATATTTACGGATGTTATAAATGAATATACTATATAATAATATTATCTTCTATGAAAATAAATATTTTAAAAACTATTAATTAATTTCTAGTATTTATGATGTAATAATTATTGATATAAAATTTTATAATTAATTGAATAATTTAAATGAAATAAAATTTTAATTAAATACATTAAAAAATTAATATTTTGATGTCTTATGATTTAAAGATATTTAATGAGACATTATTCAACTTTTTTAAAGGGTTATAAAATGAGTCATAATTTAATATCATTATTTTCCAAGTGAATGTGGGTTTTAATAAATAATAAAATTACTCATATTTAAAAAATTATTTCCATAAAATGGTTTAAAATTTTTAATTATACATGTAATAAAATTGTTGGGGTTTTTTTGGTATTTTTGTAAAATACGAGATTGTTTAAGAATAATAATATAATATATTTTACAATAAAACCTAAACGCCTAAAGTATGGAGTCATAGATGATCTAATGATAATGTAAACCAAAAATATAGAACTATACTTAATTATTTTAATATATTGAGATAATTCTAAAACTATTCATATTATTAACCCAAAATTAAAAAAGTTGTGATTAACATATTGAGGAAACACCCCTCTCATCCACTATAAATACCAGCCGTCACCCCTCTTCTCCTCACACTTCTCAAGCATTGAGACATTCCTAAATTCTTCCCCACAATATTCCAAATTCCCTTAAAAATTCAATATAAATTTTTTTCATAATAATACGAAAATCTATTCCATAAGTGGGTTCTCATGTAGGATGAATCCAAGTGGTGGAATACACTTCTTCTTTTTTTTAAATCTTTTTAAATTTATTTTCTTTTATTATGTTCACCTCATATTATCTTATCTAAATGGAATGATAGCTCCATTATATTTCATATACAGTAATTATATCATCTTAATGGGAGATTCATCATTAATCTCTATTCTCTCTCTCTCTCTTTTAATTTTTAAAAATTAAATCATTGCCTATGATGTATCAATTTACTGACATCTTGTTTGAAAAACATTCATTTTACTCAAGCTTTATAAAGTATGTCAAAAAACCAATAGATTCATGAAAAAATAATTTAAATAATAATTTTTAGCCATCTTTATGTTCTGGAACAAACATTTATACATAATACTAAATGAAAAAACAAAACAATTTCATTATCGTCGAAAGACTGCCAAAATTAACCTAAAAAAGTCATTATTAAAATTTATCTAATGTATCATATTCAAGGTATATAAATAAATAAATCATTAGATCATTCAATATTTATATATATCATTAATTACATATAATGAAAATTCATTTTATTAATCTGTATTTTACACAATTATCCATTCATGTATACAAATGTACTGATCGTGAAAACAATGAAGAAAAACACTCCCGAACGATTAAATTAAACTATATATCTCATTTAAGGGACCATAAAATATTGTAATAAAACCATAGCTAATTATATTCATTTATAAATTGCTATTTTAATATTAATTACTGAATATAATGTTATTTGATTTCATATTTGTGAAGGGATCATGAAAACACAAGGTATGATGAATTTTCGAACGAAACTCTATTTCTTTGGGTTTTCCCTCTTTATAAAATTTTTGAGTATAGTCATTCTTTAAAAATAATTTAATTATAAATATCGTAACTTTTCTGAGATATAATTTTTTTCTAAAAAATTTTATTCAAGAAACATTTTTTCCTAATTAACTCTTCTTTCAAAAAACACACCTTTTACTTACCAGGATTGTTTCGTCTTCACTCAAGGTTGATGATTCGTATATTAAGTGTGATATAACCTCTTTTACTTGGGATCCCGAAGGTTATAAATATATTCGTTATGTAATGAAATCTTTTCCATTACATGTGATATTTTATTTCCATGATTGATATATTTTTTATGTGGTATGCATGATTATTTAAATGTTATTATGCGACGATTGTGCCCAGAATTATATAGAGGAATATAAAAGGAATGATGTGACAGGTGTGATTGGAATTATATAGTGCCCAAAAATAATGGTTAATGTATTTAATCTCATGATACAATGGGAAATATGTGTGAACATGAAGCTTTTTTCATTCACTGCAATGTGTGGTAGTTGACCTTTAAAACATTGTGTATCATTTTTTTGCGTCACCACATTTGAAGACTTATCTTAATGCCTCCTCACATGATTATGATCTTATTATCCTTTAATAATGATGATTTTTTATACTCTCCTAGTTTCATGTTATTATATATCCTCTTACTAAGATTTTATCTCTCCCCTTTTTTATGTATATCATTAGTTGATTACATTACTGAAGAGAATAAAAAAGTCAATAAGTAGATAGAGAAGAAGAAATTAAATAAATTTTTATGTTCTATTTTTTAAATATTAAGTATAGTCTTAATTATTCAATGATATTAAACCTTTGTATCATTGTTGTGCATTTATTCTATTCTTTTTTCTTTAAAATTATGAAATAGTAATGTAGGAAATGTTATGGTCACTATAGATAGTGGGAACTATAACATGATCACTATCTTCTAAAATACATTCCATTTTCTCCTCCCATATCATAGTGGTACGGATTTCACATATAGACTAACTTATAATGATTAAGATTTCAAAAAATGTGGGTTTTTAAAGAATTCATATATGCACTACTCGAACACATTCATTTTGTGTTATTATATACCTCATTATAATACTTTATAACCATAATAATAAGACAAAAAAAATATCTACTATATAATTATTATTTTCTGAATGTTTCAAAATCTATTCTCTACCAAATATCCAATATATTAAAAATGAAAATATTATTCATGTGTATATGTGGAGTTTCTCCTCATTGAAATGATGTTTTTCACTAGTCATCACTGACTCACCATTCTAGTCATAATGTATGAATTTATTATTAAATATGATTATTAGAAAAATATATTTATTAATATAATATATGATATTATGTTCCATACAACCCTTTCATCTTCTGGAAAATAATATCATCGCTCATCTGTACTTGTGGACTATCACCTCTACGATGTGATGTGATTAGGATTTCATTACCTTAACTAATGGGTGATCAGAAGGATCTAAATAAGGAATTAATATGAAATTTATTGGATAGATAAAATTATGATGATGTAAAATATTATGTTCTTCATTTTCTTACTCCATAAAAATTATATTGTCATTCATCTATACCAACGAACTACCATCTCCAGAGCACATTTTTTTCATTTTTCATGACTACATTACAGTGATGGATATAAATGTATACTGAATTTATAATAATGATACAAGTAACTTTTTATGATTATTGATATAATGTATCCATTACCCATTATAATAAGTTCAATGAATTTTTGATTAAATTGGATATTATGAACCGAATGAAAACATCCATTTTATGTGAACTTAACTAAGTTATTGAAAAAATAAAACATATTCATAAATTAAATAAGATAAATAATCATAAATTAATAACCATTATATAATTTCTGAAGCATGTGGATAAATAAAAAATATATATTATTTAAAAATGAAAGTTTTGTTTCGGGTGCATTAGGACATGGGGTATAAGATTTCTCATCTCAATTAAATTTTATTAAGTCTTACTCGAATCTCACCAAATTATTTATTTTCTATGGTTAACGAAATACCATATTAATGATTTTTTATTATTTAATTGGAATTATAGTGGTATTTTTTTTTTAAATTTTTTCTCTTCCAATAATATTTTGAATCATCCATAATAAACATTGTAATGTATTTTTTTGTAAAACTTTTTTTATAATGTTTTAAACCTATTTTTTCCTCTATTTTTATGATCTTTTAATTTTCATTAGAATTTTCTTATATATAAAAATCAAATGGTTCTGTTTCAATTTCTATAAATCTGATTATCTCTTAATTGGTTTATGATCGAGTATCATCATAAATTTTTTTAAAAATAATTCATAAATTTTTTTAGAAGGATTGTGAGTTTGTTTGTCTTAACATATAAGTAATGAATGTATTTTTCCACCATCACATCCTTTTATAATGAATAATATTCATCTCTATGTCCCTATTTTTTTAATAATCATATTTTCTAATTGTTCTAGTAATTTTTTGTTTCAAGATATTATAAAATATATATTTATTATCAGGTTGAATATATATCTATAGTTTGTTATACATATTATTTATAAATTTGTTTATGGGGTTTGAAATTGATAAAGTGATATTATTAATAAATTATTCATAAAATAGTTCTTTTGAATTATAGATGATGACTAATGAGTATAATATAGATCATAATGATGGTTGATCCTTATATCATTTTATTATGTATAGGGTAAAAATTTATTCCAAATTGGTTTATTTAAGGGAAATAACCATATAGATTACTCTTATAGAGTGTAAAAGTTTTTCAGTTATTCTAAAATTAATTAAGAATGAGGAAACAACGTTATTAATTTGAAGAAAAAATATTCTTATTGATCTTTCATTGTTAAACATATGGTTTTAATGTAAATAATTTGGTTTGAAGAATATGTTATTTCATATATAATAATAAATTTATTTTTATAATAAATATAACATTCAAGGGTTTTCATGTTTATCCATGATTTACTTCCCGCTTATTCAATTCCAACATGGGTTTTACGAATTTTATTAATCTATTGTCGATTTGTAAAATTTAAGGGTTTTATATTCTCATTAAATTAGCATGGTAACAACAATCATTTTCAGGGGTTCTTAGGTTTTACACTAGGAGAAAAAGTTTTATATATTTTGATAATCCCATATTTCACACTTTTAGTATAGAAAATATTTATATGTATCTAAAGGTGAGTGTAGACCAGTATGAAATTTTTTTTCGTTTATATGAATATATGGAACATACCATTAATAAGGAATTTGATTCACGAATTAAATATGAGTGTCAAGTAATGTGTCATAACCCGACCCAACGGGGCTTGATTCATGACTCCATAATCCTGCCTTCAATAGGCCAAGGGTTGGGGATGAGCGCTGAGTAGGCTATCACACACATGGGAGGCCATAGACCAAAGTACATGTATGCACACACCCACATAGACATCTATGAAATAGTGCATAGATATATATAAAAACGTAAAATAAAAGTCATGAATGCAAATATTCCCAACAAGTGTAAAAAAATGAACAAAAAATAAGAAATATAGGGCCCAACAAAAGAAAACTTCAAAAGAATCCCACCTTCATAGATAGAGGGGAACATTGTACAAAGATTTTCAGTAATCTCTTTGGTACAAGTCTAATAAAAACCTATCTAGTCTAGCTACTACACATGACCTGATATGAGTCCTATTGGGACTCCGTTGAAGGACCAGTGATTGGAAAAATATACAACACACAAAACATGCTGGGAATTCACATGTAGGGGTGAGTATAAAGATACTATGTTGGTGCCCCAAAAAACCAAATCAACAAAAGGATTACCAAAATCCCTTAGTTTACTCACATAGTGGGTGAGAACACAAATGAGAGGTAAACTCCATCTCGAGACCATCATTGACTTAACATGACAAGTCCGATTAACATCCCTAGAATGTCATGAAAACAACACATACCACTAGAACTCCTAAAAAATATCTAGATATACTCAGTTCAGACTACATGTATCATGGTATCGACCACATACTGTCCATAGTAGCCAACTCGAAGGTCCGATAGGACAATAACAATAGTCTCATATGGTACCAACCTCATAGGAATCAACATGAACCTATTCGAAACATAAAGGTAAAATCATACCTCAGAGCACACATAAATAACCTTTCCATCCCTAATTCTACAAAGAATGATAGGGGAAAAGTATCGACAACTCCCAGTTGGTGTGGAATCCTCAAAACACCCAAAGTCACACAACTGTGAGATTCCACTCTATTAGGAAATCAAAATAATATCACAACTCAAATAACTATCTGGACACCTATAAATGAGGCAATTTTGATGGACATTAATATGGAATAAGTCACCCATGAACTAAAACAACTCCAACTCCTCTGGTAGTGGATCCCACCTAGGATCTAATGGGAAACACTAAAAACCCTAGATGGAATCCCCAAATACAAAAATGGTTTTTTTGAAACAACTCTAATCTAGTATAACTCACATAAGAAGGGTCAATTGACTATGTAGAGTATGTCACACTTATTCCAAGAATTCCATCAGAGAAAAAATCATGGTAAATTGAAGAAGGAAGAACCGGATTTTTGTACTCAGATAGAGAATCTATGCCCATTACTCAATGGGGGGTCATTACTCTCTTTGAAAAACATCATAGGTAGAAGATTGATGCCTATGTAAAAATTGTTAACAATGATTCCAATAAGCCTACTAGGGATATTAAAGTAAGTGAGGGTCGCATCAGATCTCTTGAGGGGACACATGCTCCAAATCTGTGTTGTTTTCTATCGAAACATATTGGGAAAACTCACTCCAAAATGTGGGAGACCACTCACACTGCATGTACACACAGAAGACAAGGATGGGTCATATTATAGTTATGATGAGGTGATACCAAAAAACCTCATTGTGATAGGACCTGGGGGGGGGACTCACTCAACCCTATCAGCCTACACATCAACAAAATAGACCATAGGAACCATTTATCCCTTCTACGAAAGGCGTATCTAACCAAAACGACCTTAAAAATGATGATTTACACCTAACTACCTAGACCCAAACTATGGACACCATCACATTCTACATGGGAAGCTAATCAAGATAAGAAAATCATGGGCCTGAATCCAATCCACGAAGAGGAGATAAGGGAGGCAGAAGATCTCAAGAAGGCCCTCAAGTACAGAATGTTTAAAGAAGGTACACATGTTGTTTTAAGCCCCATGATCACCTGTTCAAGTATCAGTTCTTCATGGTTTTCCAAACCATTTATATATAAAAAATGTGTATAGATGGTACACATAATTTCCCATTTCACCTAGCACCTGGTCGTGTTTCACCATCAAATGGTTTGGCCAACTTTGTCCCTTATATACCGCGTATCCCTTAATACATAGTTTTTTCAGGTCATATGAGTGCCTTTCCATGTGAGTAACTTTATCCTGTGTACCGACCATTTGTTTGTGTACATTGGTTGTGCTCTATTACATGGATACATACAATCTCATGGCTACCCTTGTTGTTTACCCCTGTCCACCTAATGAGTGTCACTCCATGGAATATAACTCCTAGTACACAGATTATAGACCCTAAAAAATATTCTTCCCTGAACAGGAAGAACTCACGCCGTGTATCATTATTTTACACACCGTGTATGTGGGAAAATATTTCTGTACATCTCTATAAATTTCCATGATAAGCCCTGTTCACACCAAAACACACAAATCAACCCACGAGGGGTCCCAGTAGTTTTCTATGGGCTCTAAAACCCTAACACAACACATCAAATGGGAGATCAGTACAAAAATAGAAAACATCCTACATAAAGGTGTAAATAACAAAGCATTGGGTGAATAAATATGGTTTTGAGACACTAATTCTCATTTTGGTGATGATTGACATCAAGAAAAGAACCATGCGTGTAATGCCCTGCCCATTTCTCATTGCCTTGAGAAGGCGGTGAGGTGTGATTTTTTCTTCAAGAGATGTTCCCATGGTTCCAAAGGCTGATAATAAATGCTATGGGATTTCTGAATAAATGGGGCAATGATTTTAACTTGAGATAAAAAACCAACCAAACAAGCCATTACCATCAAAACTACATGATTCATGTAACATAGTAACTTTAACCATATAGTACCAAAATACAACCAAACTAATCCATAACAATTTCCAAAAACCTATACAACCAAACCCTACCAAACCAAAATCAATGTTCCAATGGGAATACTAAACAACAAGACCTGAAGGCACAATGACACCATCCATACCTCCACACCAAGCTCCATTCTCCAAGCACCACAAAGCCAAAAATCATCACGAGGAACAACTAGAAAAATGATATGATTTACTCATACCTATGTCTTGGAATAAAAAATATACTCTGAATTATTTCGTATATATATCACCAAACATTGTAAATATTCTTAGAAATATTCCAAATTCTGATAGGGATAAAATTTGAGTCACTATATCTATCTTAAATTAATGACTTTTGTCCACGAAAAGTGAATGCCTATGAACAATTTAAAGTACATGAGCTCTCTATAGGGACTCTCATTCTAGTGATCTCACCAAATGTTCTTTTGATGAAATAAACACGCTCCAAGGGGAACCACAACATCATAGACCACCACAAAGTCCAACAGGGTTTCCCTTTCTTCCCATAAGAAAACACCTAATATGAACCACCAAACACAACCAAAAACCATCCAACTACCTCTAGGGTAACATTATGAAACAAGAGGCTCATGTTTCTTCTACAGCAATAGGTAGAAAACACCCAACCCCATACTCATGATTTTGGAAGGTCCTCCCAACACGAAACCTAAAAAAACAGTAGAAATTAATAAGAGGGTTTATGAACTTTGTAGATTTTGTTTCTCCCTAACTATCAATGAGACTTAACTAAGGTCTAACCAAATAAATGATCTCATCACCAAGCACCCAGGTCCACACTCCTTGGTCTAAAACATCTCCAAATGAGGCCCAAAAGACATCATCCCAAATCAAATGGGTTGTTCGAACACAAAACAATGACATGGTATAGTAACCACATCAAAAAAACATCTTTTCTTGAAAAAATTTTCAACACCATCCTAGAGAATGTTGATTCCCTCACCACCTTATTGAAAAATTTATCAATAACCTAATATCCCACCACACGAGACCTCAAAAACCCTCATGAATAGAACCACTACCACCCGGAGAAAAAGAATGGTTTCTAACGTATAAAAAATAGGTCTTAAAATCCCATAAAAAAATTGAGGAATATACAAAACTGACCTCGAACTCATAGTTCAAAGGAACTCATCCACCACTCCTCAATATTATCTGCTTTGGGTGGCACTAACTCCCCAACATGGTTTTAGATCATGTCCAAATACTTATTTTTAGTGGGGGAAGTGTCCATTATTCATAAAACTCGGAAGACATGTTGAACCTCATAAAAATCACCATGATCATATAGTATATAGGATGAATCCAAGAACATGATGATACATATAAACTATAAAGGTCTACCTTGACACTCACACCGATTCTTATCGATCCCTATGGCTACCAAACTTCCTAAAAAATCATCACACACATGTCTACGAGACTCATTTACCACGCCTCAATATTATCCACTTTGGGCGGAACTAAATAACCACAATGTTTTTATTGAATCACAAAAATGTGTCTCAGTGGGCAAAGGATCCCTCTTAAATATGCATTCCAAGCGATAATGAGAAACACTGACATAAGGCAACACCAACACCGTACTTTTTTCCAAATGGAATCCAAAAGCAATCAATTGAATGGAAATATTACAACCCAAGAGTATCTAAAAATAATACCGTAGAATGTATAAAGGATACATAGTGTACCTCTTTTAATCTGGAGCATTTGTGTCAACATCATCCCACATATTAAACATCCTATGTCCCTATCCACCAGCCCCTTGAGCCTGGCCTGGACAACTAGGGGTTATACTGGTGACAATAGATAATGTTCAAATCTCCTCTTTGCACATTGGCTTGAATGTTTCATCATCGTACCAAAGAAAATAAATGAATTGGTTCATAGTGTCGAGGTTTTCTGTCGACTGGACTTCCCCTAGCAGCACACTAGGTCAAAAAAGCTTTATTAAGATGTCCACGATCATTAAGGGAATTGCAGTGACTCTCTATTTTCTGACCAATACCAAGCCAATGATCTTAATTCTGTGCTTGGGTATGACTTCGAAATATATGGTGTCTCCAATATTTCAGACATGCTGACTACGGGTCCTGGTCGACCTAGAACTCAAGGAAAATTAGTATCTAAAGCTCGTGATACATGTGTGAAACAAGTGCATCAGTGAGAGACACCAATAGGGAAATACATGGCTCTGCCGGATAAGCCACATCCAACTAAACATGCAGAGGTGGGTCAATGCATTGTTCTATGGGTGGTGGCTCCACTAGCTGCACAACCATACAAAAACATACCTCATGACAAGGACCATTCATGTCAACTACATCTCTCATCATCTTGTACACCAAACTCATTTTTGGAATGATCGAAATATGTCATTTTGGAAAAACAATGAAACAAAGTCAAGACCCACCATGGAAAAAAGAATATATTTGGGGAGATGATTCATGAATGATAGAAAAATCCCAAACTGCAGTCTTATATGATGTATGTGTCATTATTTCTATATGAATAGTTCCTTAATGTACCGAGTTGAAAGGTAGGTTATCAGAGTCCCAGTAAATGGATAGGTCAGCTTCATACACAAACACTATTGCCCTGGGCTTGAAAGGCTATCTCGAAACAGCCTAATGGCGGAACATCCTCCAATACCACTGTTTCACAACCTGACCCAATGATGCATGAGCTATGACTCCCCAAACCTTCTTTCAATTGGATATGGGTATGCTACTATTGCCTAGTAGGCTATCACAAACATGGTATTATTTTTTCTAAATAACTTGTACGCATGCACCCACATACACCTCCATGAAAATGTGCTTATATATATATATATACTGAAACTAAAATGAATGCATAAAACTTTCACAAAAAAGGGTACAAAAAATCCAAAAATGTGAATATAGAGGTCCTAAAAAAATAAAACTACAAAAGTGACTTATCTAATCTGATGTTGGGTAATGTTGTATAAATACAACTGGTATGATCTAGTTTACATATCTGGTAAAAACTCTAGCCAGTCCAGCTTCTCCACTATGCCTTCTCAGGGTCATATTGGGACTCTGTCGAAAGACCTTTTGTCTAAAAAAGACACAACACATGTGGGAAACTCCAATATAGTGGTGATTATAAAGATACATTGTAGATGACCCAAAACCCCAATCCAAAATGGGAGAAATGATTGGAATAAATTAACTTGACCCATCCGGAGGGATCCCAAATTAGAGAGAAACTCCTTCTTGGAACCATCATCAGTAAAACATGACTATTCATTTTCATGTACCTTTCATGTTGATAAAATGAAACATACCACATGGACTCCTGAAACATACCTAGATATACTCATATATAACTCCATCCTCACAGTCCCATCCATAGACCGTATGTGGTAGCTAACTCGAAGGTCCAATGCAACACATATAATGGAATAATGAGGTACCGACCTCATAGAAATCAAATGGATCATACACAGGACCCTATGGTATACTCATAGCTTGAATAAAAAAAGAACCCTTCCATCCTTAATGGCACATAGAATGAGAGGGTACATGTATCGACATCTCACATTTCATTAGCCAACCTCAACGCACCCAAATGAACTCAACCAATAGATTCCACTCTTTAATGAAAATGAACTAATGAAACAACCTGACCAACTCTCTTGGTAACTATCCACATGGGCAAACACTAAGGGATATTCCAGAGAAGAATTCACCCAGTGAATAAAAGAACTCAAACTCCTCAGAAAGGGGATCCCACCTAGGGTCTTCTACGGGAAAAAAAAGAACCATATCCGGTAACACTTAACATGGAAATGATTTTCATCCAGCAAATTGAATCTGGAATAACTCAATTAATCTAGGATCAATGACCATGTAGGGTTGGTAATGCCGATTACAAGAAATCTATAGGGGAAAAACATCGGCGTATATCATATATGGAAGAAGCAGATCTCGATACTCAGATATAGGCTCTCCACTAAGGGATCACTGGGGGCTTCTTCCATTAAGAGAAAAACATCATTGGTAGAGGATTGATGCCTGGTCACATATTAGTCACATCGATTCAAAGATCCCTACCAGGGAGGTGAAAGGACGTGTGGGTCACGCCCGGCCTCTTTGTGTGACACGTGATCCATATATATTGAGTCAGCTATCAAAGTGGATTGAGAGAACTTACCCCATAATATGGGGAACCACCCACATCACACATATTAAAATAATTGGAAGAGGGGTCACATTCTAGTGATGATTAGTTGACTCCAAAAAATCATATCAATTGAATATTGAGGACTCACTCAACCCTATCTTCCAAAATGTAACCAATAGAGACTAGTGGGAACCACTCAACCCTCTAGGTCCCGGTGTCACTAACTCAAGTGAACCACACAAATTATTCCTCCACCCCACACTGCCTAGGCCCAAACTGTGGCCACTATCACATTCATTGCTGAAAACTATGCAGGAAAGGCTACTTTTGGGTCTAAATCCATGCAACGAAGCGGGAGATATGGGATGAAGAATATCTCAAAAATATCCTCACGTACATGGGCTATAAAAATAGTACACACAGCGTGTCATACCGCCTAAATAAATGTCCTGGTATCCACTCTACAAGGTTTTTGCAACCCATGTAGAGATACACAACAAGTAGATATGGTAAGTGAAATGTCCTTTTTCACCTAGCCCTAGGTCATGTTTCTTTTTTTTCATGGCCTGGACATCTGTGTCCCTTACATTCCATGTATCCCATAATATACTATGTGTTCAGTTTATACATCCATGTGGCTATGTGGATAATCCATGACTATGAACTGGACTATGTGTCCATGAATTTTATCCGTTCCCTTTAATATTTCATTGTACTGAAATAGGGATACCCAATCCTTTTACCCTCATCCACATGATGAAGATCACTACATAGCCATTAACTCCCAGTACACATATTGCAGACCCTAAAACATCATCTTCACTGAACGAGAATAACTAATAGTGTGTATCACTAGTTTACATGTATTTTTGATTGCAGAATCTGTTGGGACTTCCCTATATATAGACTGAATCACACCCGTTAAACCAAAATCACATAGATCGACACACGAGGGATCCCTAGTAGTTGTATATGGGCTCTAAAACCATAAAACAATGCAAAAAATGGGGCTTTGAGACAAAAATACAAAACCAGCTACCCTGAGGGAGAAACATTAATGCTTTGGGTGCATAATGATGCTCGAGATGCATTTATTCTAGATCTATGATCAGTGTCAAAAACGACATCTGGAAGCACCTCCTCAGCTTTATTCGTATATTATTCGAAGGGAGAGGAAGAGGGGAAGGGGGGTTTGATGTTCTATGAGAACACTAATGGGGTAATGGGGAGAGGTTATATTTGATTTATTTTTATTATAACAAATATCCACATAATATCCCGGCCTAACTCGCCTCCAACCCGACACCCATCCCCCAAAAAAATAATGTCGTACCTAGGGTAAAAACTACATTTTGAATGAAATAAAGGATTTAAAATCAAACCAGAGACTCCACCGAAATGTTAATCAAATTTCAAGAGAAACTAAGAAATGGTGATTAAATATATTTAATATTTTCAAATCACCATGATAAGGATCACCGACCATCAGATTCCTATACCTAATCAACAGATAGCTTCAAAAATATTCGTAAAAATAGTCCAGAGTCTGATAGGGTTGAAACCCAAGTCACTAAAGAATGAATCCGAATTTTGTGGATTCTAATTGACACCATGGGAT
This sequence comes from Viscum album, assembly GCA_963277665.1. Lineage (NCBI taxonomy): Eukaryota > Viridiplantae > Streptophyta > Magnoliopsida > Santalales > Viscaceae > Viscum > Viscum album. The sequence goes on along the minus strand of OY728159.1, from coordinate 289,308,525 downwards.
GGGGTTTTCTAAGTCATTTAATGTTTTTTGAAATTATATAAATCAATAATCCTAAAATATACTGGAATAACATAAATTGAAACCATTAAAATAAACCTTGTAATTATGGAGTTTTTTACATGTACACGGTATGGCAATTAGTATCTCATAATATTTTTATATAAATTTATGTGTTATGATTTTATTTATTTAGAATAGTACTATTGTTTTAGTAACCATCCATTGTTAATATGTATGATTGTAATCATTTTTAATAGCATAAAACCATTTGATATTTTATATAATGAATGTTTAATATAACAAATGATATTTTGTATGATATTTATTTTATTTTAAAAAATTCATAGATAAGGTATTAAAATTTTTTGGATGAATATGACCCTTGGTTGTGAGGTGAATATGGATAATTGTGAAAATTTGTTATCATAATGTTTATAGAAATATGTGATTTAGGTGAAGGAAAAATTAATATTATGATTTGATTTTATATATTGAATAATGACTGATTATTTTATTAGTAGAATATATATTTTTATTGAAAAATAATGGAGATTTTATTTACTTATTGAAAAGTTGAGATTGTTTTGGAAAATAATTAATACTGTAAATTAAATATTGGTACGTGACTTTATGCATATTTAATGTTTTTTGAGGGAAATGATATGTTAGTATTTGAATAATATGTCATCAATTCATTCAAATAATTGGTATTAAATTTTTGTCAAGAATACACTTAATAGTTTAAATTTTAGTCAATCATGTAATTATATATGTTTAACATTGGATGTTATTTTTTAGGTTTTGGTTGTTTATGTATTATTTATCAATGTAAATATTTTTTCATTGTTACTTGTGATAACTATTCTTATTTTGGTAAATGGATTTAAATAGGTTGAACAAATTTTAATCCTTTTATGGATACAATGATCTATAATACGACTGTATTAGTACTTTAGACATTAAAATGACATCAATAATTTTAATCATATTATTTATGACATAAATCTATATTGTAATCATGTTTGAATAACTAACAAAGTATGCAATCTGACTTATGAAATTAAATGAAAATTAGTATGTGTTGAATTTATTAATTTATTTCTATATGGTAAAATAATTTCACAAACCAATCACATGGATTATCAATATGTCATGTATTATTTTTAAAACATCACTCAAATATTGATTTATTCATTTATTAACTCATTCAAAAATAATAGTATCATAATTAAAAATGAATTGTTTAATACATTTTTTCAATGAAATGTTTACTAGTATTAACATATAAATTACAATTACATTTAGGTTTAGTTATTTTATATAATAATTAAAAATATTTCATGTCACTTATATACATTTTTCTTTTAGACAATGAATTTATTCTGAAAATTTTTTGAATTTTTTTTATTTTAGAAGGGATAAAAATATGAGGATGCTGTTTCCAGAATGGGTCAGTATAGTTACTCATTAGAATATTAGAATTTTTTTAATCGAACACCATGTTATGTAATTTTTACCACTCACAACACAAATATTAAACAAATATATATATATATATATATATATATTATTTTACTTTATAATGGTTAAACATATTTATGAAAAAAAATATTGAAAATATTTCTTTATAAATATTTATATATTTATTTCTATGAAATATGTACCAAATTTTGAGTGATAAAAATAAATAATATATAGAATATAACGCTTACTATTTTAAATACCAATTTTTAATATAATTTTTTTTATTATATTTTATTTGATTCATTTAAATGATATCTCTATTAGTATATTAATTTTTTTTTAAATATAATTATTGTATATTTAAGATATTGAAAAGTTATTCAGTAAATTATTGTGTATCTATTAAATATGAATTTATTATTTTCGTACGGTAAATGGAGAAATTGTTTAGAAAGATTTTATAATTATCAATCATATTTTAGTTTTAATAAATAAATAAACTTGTATTTATTATATGCTAATTGTGAAATTTTTTATTATATAATGTAAAAATTATATTAGTTATCCTATAATGGTTATTACTAGGTAGTTATGGAGAATAAATTCATTTCATGCTTCAAAAATTAAATTTTTCATGAAATGTTATTACATGTTGTGTTTATGGATATTAGAATTATATTATATTATTCTTTGATTTTTAATTTATTAAAATGTCTATAATTTTTTTTCATTAGGTCTAATTTATCTTAAGGTGATTTATTAATTTTTCTTTTGTATATTGTTTTTGGATTTTTATTGAATGCTGACAATTTTTTAAAAATACCTAAACATTTATTTATTTATCATGATGTATGAATGATTTTAAGATTCCTAAAACCACTGTAAAGAACAAATATCTATTTAATGGGATTTTTTTTAAAATTATTTCATTGAATTTGGAAACCCATGTTTGACATTTTGGAAGTGATGTTATATAATTTTAAAATTGATAATTATTCTTGGATCGTTATATTTAAAAGTGATGATAGAAGTTTAAAAAACGCTTTTACAATATAAAATTGTAAAAACTTTTACATATTTTAATAAAAATACAATTAAGTTCATGATAATAAATAAAAATTATAATATTTTTTTTAAAATTATGTTTATATTTAAAAAATTTAATTTTCCAAAATCAATTTTGTGAACTTTTATACAAGTATTTATTTTATTTTATTAAAAATTTGTAATATAAATAAGTTAAAATTTATCCAAAATTTAGAATTATAAAATAAAAAATAATATTTAATCCCCTATTTATTTTGGTTTATATAATTAATTTATTTTGGTAAATTATTTGTTATCATAGTAAATGGAAATGAGGTTAAATGTTCTGAACTAAGTGATAGTGAATAAAATATATCTAAAACTAATATTAATGTTATTTTTAATTTATATAGACAAAAAATTATTTAATAATCCATGTTGTTTTTCCTTAGTTGCACATTATTTGAAAATTACATTATATTATTTTAGTGTTCTTAATTTTCACCTGTGTCTAACTCCCCTCACATATAAAAGGGAACCTCTATCACCATATTTACACCCTCATTGAGATCACTATCGAAATCATGATCAAAATAAATACCATCCAATCGCTTCTATCAATTTCCTATGTCTCCTCTTATCACCAAAAGAAAAACCTAGAGGTATTAATGTGTATGTCAATGAAGGTTTTCATTTGAAGTGTTCAAAATTGTGATAGAACCCCCATCAAGTTTATTTTATAATATGACTCCTTTAACTTATCTCCCAAAATTATAAAATAATTTAATTAGTATCATATCAATTCTAAATTATTTTTATGTTTATATATATATACTTTTGTATACAACATTTTCATTTAATGTTAAAATGGAATCATTGAGCTTGAATATGTGTGGGATACCACCTCAATGAAGTGATTTGTTTTGTTATTAATCACCCTCACATGGTTATAATGATCAAATAAATTAATATGTAATAAAAATAAGAAATTATAATGATTAATATTAATTTCAAATTATATATCTTCGAACCCATCCATCTTTTTAAAATAAATAATATATCATGTGTGTATGTGTGCAATACCACCTGCACGATGTGATGTGATTCATTTTTATCTTACACACATATATGGTCATTAAATATATATCATTAATAGAAAAGTAATTTATAACATATTTACTATTATTTTAAAGTAAAATATTTTTTGTATTATTTATTTTCCCTAGGTATTAAAATGTTAGTGTTTTTCATGTGGACGTACATGCAATCATCTCCATGAAAATATTTGTTTTACTTATCAGAACCACCATAAAATGATGGTTATTAAGTAATATTAAATTTATAATGATGGTTTATATACATTTTTAATATTTTTTTATTATAGAACCATTACCAAATTATCCATAATCATCATGTCGGTATTAATTTGGTAGATTATGAACTGAAGAACCCTGAACATTGGATTTGAAATTAATTGAATTAGTAACATAATAAAATAGGATAATTGATAAAATAAATAGAATAATAATAATGTAATAAACCTGAAAAATTATCTAATTCATGTATAAAATAAATAAATATAAATCCTCGACCCTAGTTACATTGAGTCCCTGCATTATGACATAACATTGGCCTAATACAAGGAATCATGTCTTGAAAGACTAACCTGTTTACTAGCCTGGGAAGAACTAGATACATTCATAAGTTTTACATTACATCAAGAAATAAAAACATCAAGAACATTTTGTTTTCTATTTAAACACACTTATAACCTTATCCTATATTTGAAGGTAAACCATAAAATAATTCTTCACATCCTATAAAAAATAAAACCTTGAAAGGGGTGAGCTCAGGTGCTCTGTAAGGATAACAATATAGAATAAACATTCTTAAATAAGCATAAAAATATAAAGAAATGTATAAGACTAAAAAAAGCCTTCTAAAATTATACATATGCATAATATAGAAAAGATAAAATCAAATAGTTCCATTTACATAATCACATGGATATTATACTAGTCGAATAATCACATGCAATATCAATATCCACTTTCATAATGATGGAATGCATAATGTCAGACTTCATAACCATATAGTCAAGGCCTTGTTACAGGGGAACAAATAAGATATTATCAAGGACATGATCCAAGACACTAGTTTTTCTGATGAGACCTACTTATTCATTGAGTATTTATAGCGGGCTCCACCAGCCACTTTCTAAGTCCAATGCATTCCTCATTTGAATATGACTAAACATAACAAAAAAATTCGTATTAAAACAAACATACAAAATTTCAATACATTATCCATAAACCATGAATGGTATAAAAATAACCAATCCATATTCAAATATATCCCAAAACCTTCAATATAATATGGATGATTTGTATCATAATAAATCAACTTTAAAAAAGCATAAAATCCATCCAAACGATGTTGACATAGGTGAAATGAAAACCTTATTTAGAGAAATATCTCTATCTATTTTGAAATCATTTGAAATTCATATAATAATAAAAGAAAAAAATTTATTTTGAAAATATTATTATAAGCTTGTAAGGGAAGCATCAGCGATGTTATAAGGGCATAAAATATCTGCACCCAACCTAAAATTTAAAAAAACAATCTTGCCTTATTTTTTTTGAAAATGTCTTAAAGTAGCATTTTTTGAAAACAACAGAAAGATTCCTTTCAAAACATATAAGGTAAAATAAGGGTATAAATTACATTAACCCATTCTCTAGTAAATATTAAAATTTTTTTGAAATAAAGTTTTCAGAACATATGGATTTGGTTGATATTGAGGTCCAAATAGATACTTACATAAAAACAACCTTGAATAATAAAGATATTGTGGAATTAACCCTTAACTTGTAATTTTACATGGTCGAGGGTATATTAACCTCATTTATAATAGTTAAATAATTTTTATTAAATTATAAATGAACTATATACAGAAATATGATATCATATATGATACTATTATATTTCTTTGTAAATAATATTTTAGTAGTATAATTGTTTTGAGTGTTAACAGATCTGTTTTCCTTTATATGCTCAGTTACGTATTCCATATTTGTTATGGATAGAATTAATTTTCTTCACATACATAATGATAATAAGTTCATACAAATTAATTTTAATAATAAAATGTAAATTATTCTTGAGTGATTATGATGGGGAATCAATCTCATCATGTTTGTAGATACGGTAATCTGTACATACGCACAATCAATAATATCATTTAATTAATGGTGGAATCATATGTAATTGGATTTTATATCATATATACAGAATAAATAACATGTTATATTTATTATTTACATCATATACACTCATTATTATACCCATCTAAATAATGAAGTGTTTGAATAACAAAATACACCATGACGTGGAGACGGTAAGTCGTACGTACACATGTATGGTGAATTTTTCATTCATATTATGGATAGAATAATGAATATTGATGTACAATTTTAAAAAAATCACAATATATATAAGATACTGGAGTTATTATTTTAGAATGGAAACAACAAAGGAAGAGGAATGTGAAGAATAAATGAACATGAAAGAGGTGATGAAATATTTACCTCTTCTTCGGGTTCTTCCTTTTGATTTGATCAAAAGGGCTCATAAGGATGAGTTTTTAGTCAAATTACAGCCTCTAGGATGATGTTAGGTTTGTTTAGAGGATATATGGCATGGGTTTGGACGAGTAAAAAGGATTTGGAAGTGTGAAATTAAGAGAAGGGGAAGTTTACTTTTATAAGAAAGGTGAGGGTCACTTTAGGAAAAGTCTGAAATATTATTTTATAATAAATTAATTTTCGGTTTCTAATGGCTCCAAAAGGAATTTTTTCATAGATAAGGTGTGTATGGGACTAAAACCTCTCAGGAAATAGGTTTTATATAGGTTTAGGTCATCATATCATCCATATCATTTAGAGTTATTTCTTAGTGAAATAGTTTGACATTTACCATGTATCTTGGTATTTTTATATTATATGGTTAATAAAATTTCTATAACAAGCCACAATAACCCCAAGTGGTTAATGATTAATATATATACCCTAATATAATTCTTTTGTCTGATCCTTATATTTTTATGAATATTATATCAATTAATAATATATTATTTGTTTTAAAAACTCAGTTATGTCAATTTTGACACTATTTAGTATTTGTTTTATTGAAATCATAAAAGCAGGATTATTTTGAAAAAAAATATTTAATAAACCATAAAATTTACTATTATCCTATAAAATTAGTGTAATTCATCAAAAGTATAAAATTAAATTTATTTGGATATTTATAATATCAATTATTTTAATCTTTCATTAATAAGGTAATTACTGTATCATCATTGTGTCTTAAATAAATCAAATTATTTAGTGTCTATAAAATATAAATAAAAAACCACTATGTAAGAAATATTTTTAAATTTCTAATTAATATTTATAGTCTAATTTATCTTTTGTATAACCCTATATTAAAAATGATTTAGTTATTAAACATTGAATTTAACTCTTTTAACTCTTATTTCAATAAAATAATAATAAATGTCCTAATATAATCCATGTGGACCAAATAGGATCATATTTTATTCCTAAGGTTGTTTTTACAATAATTATACATATCTAATAGAATTTGTACATGTGTTAGGGTGATTATGATATCATTTTTACATTTAATTACTCTATTTACTTTTAACTATGGTAAATAAAAGTCAAAATATACTATTGGCCACAAATTATTTTCATCTTATTGAACAACATTTTAGTTACTATTATTAATCATGTCTCTAGGATTTTATAAATTCAACTCACAGAAGCGTTAAAATTATGTCTTGTGCAAATTTGCAAATTCTCCATGGAGATGGCTAAAAGACGTTAAAAAGTTCAATAACATTGTTATATATATAAACAAATTATAAAATTACTCCAATGAATTACATTGATATTATACATTTATTATGTATCTATTTTTACCTAAAATAAATTTAAATAAAATAAATAATTATTTAAATAAAGTTTCGGTTTTATCCAATAACGCAGTTTTTTTCACTATTCATCAAAAATTGAATGTTTTCAGAAAAATACCAAAAATTCACCCTTTGCTTATTTCAATATTCTGAAATCAAAAATGAAGTTCATTTTGAAAAATAAAATTTAAAAAATTTCAGAATGTGGGTATTACTATTCATAACGGCAAGTTTGATTGGTCGTGGTGTGTTATAATCTCGAAGATGCGTACAATGCAAGCTATTGAATTTTTCAAAGGGAAACATACCATGGAAGTTCAGGGTGTCACATTATTCCCCCTTTCAAATAAATTTGTCTTAAAAATTTATATAATACTACCACACAAAAAGTTTCTCGTGTTTCTTCATCATAATTTCCTCTGGTTCCCTCATTGCCTCTTCCATATTATGGGTTTTACATTGAACTTCTACTAGACGAGTCATCTGGTTTCTAAGAAATTGTTATCTTGTATCAATACTTTTGAGATGATCTTCACAATAAGATGGACCAAGTTCACGTTCAATTTCCTCACAGGTGAGTACATGTGTTGGGACAGACATGTATTTTCTCCATAGTGATACGTGGAACACATCATGAATTTTGAAGAGACTTGGAGGAATTGACAAATGATAAGCTACTACTCCAATTCGTTCTAGAATTTCGAAAGGTCTGATGTACATAAGACTCAATTTACCATTCTTACCAAAATGTATGACACCCTTCCATGGAGATACCTTCAATAAAAACTGATCTCCTACCAGAAACTACAAATCCTTCCTTCGGTTATCGGCATAAATCTTTTGCCTACTTTTATTATTTTAATGTGGTTTTGGAGAACCTTCACCTTTTCCGCCATTTAGTCAACAAGTTCTAGGCCTACGAGTTTTCTTTCACCAAAATCATCCCAACAAGTTGGTGTGAGACATCTTTTTCTATATATCAGTTCATATGGTGCCATCTAAATACTTGAGTGGAATATATTTTTATAAAAAAATTCTACCAGAGGTAAATATTTATCCCACATACAATGAAATTCTAGTGATCAAGATATCAACATATGATCTAAGGTTTTAATAGTCTGTTATGATTGTCCATCGGTTTGAGGGTGGTAGGCAGTTCTCAAACAAAGTATAGTATCCAGGGCCTTCTGAATACCTTTCTAGAATCGTGATGTAAAATTGGGATCACAATCATAAAAAACCGATAGGGGTACTCCATGAAGACTTTCAAATTCATTAATATATTGCCTTTCCATATGTTTAAGTGGCAAATCTATTCTTATAGCAATAAAATGTGCAGACTTGGTAAGACGATCAACAATGACTTATATTGAATCACTCCTTTTATGATTATTTGGAAGCCCCATGAAAAAGTCCATCTTAATATTATCCCATTTCCACTCTAGCATGGGAAGAGACAGCATCACTCCTCCCAGATGATTCCATCCAGCTTTCACTTGTTTTCAAACCAAACATCTTGACCCAAAATCAGCAATCTCCATCTTCATGATGTCCCACAAAAACTATTCTTTCTAATCTCTATACATCTTAGTGCTACCAGAGTGTATAGAGAAATTTAATCTATGGGCACCATCCAATAATTCCCTTTTTAGATCTGGTATAGGAAGAACTCAAAGTATCTTCCCAAATTTCAAAATTAAAACTTCACATATGAAGTCACTCAATCTCCCATCATTAATAGATTTAACATTCTTTTTAAACACCTCATCATCAGTTTTAGAACGCTTTATCCTTTCTAGTAAAGATGGTTTGGAAACCATTGGAAATGGTATTGATGTTTCACCTTCCATGGTTATTCCCATGAACATATTTACTAGATCCATGAAAAATGGATCCCTTTCAACTCTTATCTTGTTCAAAAATCCGTGATCCTTTCTACTCAAAGCATCGTACGCATTATTTTCCTTCCCCGACGGGTAGTGTATAGTGCAATAATAATCCTTATATAGTTGAAGCCATCACATTTTCCTCATGTTGAGTTATTTTTTTTGGAAAATGTACTTCAAACTCTTACGATCAGTATAAATCTCACATTTTCACCATAGAGATAGTGTCTCCATATTTTTAGAGAAACGATTACAGTAGATAACGCATGATCATGAGTAGGATAGTTTTTCTCATTAATTTTTAGCAGTAGTCATGCATATTCAATAACTCTATCATTCTGCATAAGGGCACAACCAAATCCTTTTTTTAAAGCATCACTATAAATAACAAACTCATCGTTCTCTGATAGTAGAGTCAAGATAGGATCATTGACTATTATTCTCTTTAGTTCATAAAAAAATCTTCACACTCGTTTGTTCAAACAAATTTAACCCCTTTACATGTGATATTGGTTAATGGGTTAGCCAACCTGGAAATATTTTGGATGAAACGTTGATAATAACCTACTAAACTAATAAAATTGCATAACCTAGTTATACTTGATGATGCTGAACATTCATGGACTACCTTGGTCTTTCAAGGTTAAACTCAGATTCCATCCTTAGAGACAATATGTCCATGAAAATAAATCTCCTTGATCAATAATTCACACTTTTTAAACTTCCCATATATTTCATTTCTTTTAAGAGTCTTTTGAATAATGCGTAAGTGATTTTCATGATCTTCGTAGCTTTTGGAGTATACCAAGATATCATAAATAAATACCACTACAAATCCATCAAGATACTCCTTGAAAACATTATTCATTAAATCCATGAAGACAAATGGTGCATTAGTCAAACCAAAAGGCATTACTGTAAACTTGTAATGCCCATACCTCATTCAAAATGTTGTTTTTGGAATGTCTTCCTTCTTTACACACAACTGATGATATCCCGATCGAAGTTCAATCATTGATAAATATTGAGATCCATGAAGTTTGTAAAATAAATCATCAACGAGAGGTTGGTGATAATTGTTTAATATTGTTATAGCATTGATCTCCCTATAGCCAATGAACAACCTCACAGATTCGTCTTTCCTCTTAACAAAAAGAACAGGGTCTCCACATGGAGAAACACTAGGGAGAATAAATCCATTATTACTCAATTCATCTAGTTATTTCTTTAGTTTCAATAATTACAAAGTTGAAATTTTATAAGGGGACTTTGATATGGGCCTTGAACAAGGAATTAAATCAATGGAAAACTCAATTTCTTGTTTGAGAGGATGTCCTGGTAGATCCTCTGGAAACACAACAACATATTCTTGGACAATATTTATGTCCTCCATTCAAACATTATTTTCTTCACCCATGATTATTTAATTCTATTTCTCCCAAATAATTGTGTTTAGTAGATGTACAGGGGGTGGTTCTAGATAAGAATCAGGTGGTGACATTTCTGCACTAAAGATAAGGTACTCCTTATCATCATAAAAATTTGTAACCTCCTTCTTTTTATAATAAATTTTTGAATCATGGTCTGAAATCCAATCAATTCTGAGGATTATATCAAATTCAATCATGGTTATGACATTGATATCAACAGATAAAGAACATTTATATGCTCTAATGGGAACTGATTCAGATAGCATTATTGTGATGATACTTCCCTTAGGTTTTTTGACTGATAACTCCCTTATTATGTCAAATTGAAAATATCTAATTTTTGTAGTGAACTGGGAATATATGAAGCATTATGATGATCTAGAATCAAATAAATCATTGGGTAAACTTATGGAAACCATTAAATTACCTTCCACCATGTCTTTCAGAGCTTCAAACTGAGCAGTTGTGATCACATAATCTTGGTGTTACTCCCATGGCCTTTTTTGAGGTATGTTACCTTGGAACGTAAGAAATTTATTTGAATAATGCCCATTTTCTCTACAATTATTGCAAAGAACATTTGCAACCTCTTTCTTCCCCTTACAATCACGAGCTTGGTGGCCTTTTTTACAACACTTGTAAGAGACTCCCATTCCCATCAAGCAAGTACTGGGGTGCTTCTTCCCACATTTACTGTAGGATGGATATTCAACTTTTATCTTCATCCCCATATTTTCATCTATAGAGTGTTTAGAAGATATCTTCTTCTCTTTCTTTGCTTTAATTTCATACGACATAGAGAATTCCTTTTCTGTCTTGATAGGACATGAGACAATATCTTCAGACGATGATAATGATTGCAAGAATAATGCTCGATGGAGAAATGGTTTTAACCCATAAAAGAAACAATAAATCTTAATTATTGGTTTACGTATATAATATGTAGCATGCCATGCTAACCTTATAAAGTTAGCCTCATACTTTGAGACATTCTCATCCTCCTTTGCCATAGACTCAGAAATTATATATCTATATAAGCTCGATGGTCACGAGGAAAGTATTTTTATATGAAATTTTTTTTAAACACCCTCTATTCCATGTTTGATACTTCTTGTTCTTTATTTGTGGTTTGGATTAAATACTACCATTGATCTGCATCTCCCGTGAGGTGATAAACTTCCATGACAACATTTTCCCTTTAGCTACTCCCCAAAGAATGCAATATTTTCTATAAATAAATAAACAATTTCTCATTTACTAATGGATTTGTAATCCCATTGAATGTTGGTGGTGTTTTCCTCATAAAGCGGTATAACATTGGTCCTCCGCATAGTGGATCAGAGTGCTCCGTATGGGTAATGATGTTGTTCATAACCTGAGTTAGTTGTCCCAGTATAGTGATAAGATGAGTAGAACATATTGCATCACCAGATCCACTATAATTATCTTCAGTAGGAGGAAATACCAACATGGATTATGTGGGTTGATATGGTTTCCATTCCTTCTACTAGGATACATTTTTAAACAATGGAATACACAAGACTAGTTTATGAATTTTGATAAATAAATTCAAACATGTAAAACAGTTAACATAAATTGAACTGTTTATGAATATAATCCATAATCATAAAAATGTTTTCTTTGAAGAAGTATATAGTCATAAAACATTAAAATCTGTTTGTAATGAAAATGAGAATTATCCTAAGCATATACCCCGGGAGTTTTGTAAACAAGAGTGAAGCAATGCATGTTGTCGTGCACCATTTCCCGTTCATGTCTAACTCAAACTGGTGTTTTCAGGTATTACCCCATGGTAAATCTGTGCCAGAGTTGCCTCTACCTTCTATTATCTAGGCATAGATTTTTTTCTTGGAAGACTCAAAAAATCCCTTCAGTACCAAGGAATTTTCATAGAAAACTCAAATAACTTATATTTATTATTTACAACAGCTATACTCAATATTATACCCATCCAAATAATGAAGTGTTTGACTAACGAACTTCACAACGATGTGGAGATGGAAAGACATACATACACACATATGGTGAATTTGTCATTAATATGATGCATATAATAATGAATATGGTTGTATAGTTTTAATAACATCATAGAATATAGAATATACTGGAGTTATTATTTTTGAATTGAAACAACCAAGAAAGTGGAAGTGGAAGATGAAAAGAACACGAAATAGGTGATGCAATATTTACCTCTTTTTCAGGAAATTCTTTATGGTTTGTTCAAAATGTCTCTCTAGGATGGATATATATTCAGATTTAGTCATATAGGATGAAGGTAAGATAGTTGATAGGATATTTTTGTATGGTTTGGCTGATCCAGAAGGCTTTGGAAGAGTGAAATTTAGAGAAGGGGTATTTTCCTTTCATAAGAGAGGTGAGGGTCACTTTATGAAAAGCTTGAAATATTATTTTATTATAAAATCATTTTCGGTTTCTAATGGCTCCAAAATGAATTATGTCAAGATTAAGGCGGGTATGGGTGGAAAAACGCTCTAAAAATTTGTTTTAGAGATGTTTAGGTCATCATATTAACCTTATCTTTTAGATTTATCTCTTAGTTAAATAGTTTGACAGTTACCATGTCTCCCTGTATTTTTATATTATATGGTTAATAAACATACTATAACAATCCAAGAGAACCCCAAGAGGTTCATTGTTAATATATATAACCTTATCTTAGTTCATTGGCAGATGCTTTGATTTTTAGGAATATTATATCAATTAATAATATAGTATTTGTTTTAAAAACTCAATTATGTCAATTGTGACACTATTTAGTATTTGTTTTTTGTGGAAATTATAACATCAAGATTATGTAGAAAAAAATTATTTAATCAACACTAACATGTCTTACTAACCATAAAATTAGTGGAATTAAACAAAAGTATCAAATTAAAATTATCAGGATATTTATAATATCAATTATTTTAATCTTTCATTAATAAGGTAATTACTGCATCATCATTGTGTCTAAATTAAATTACATCATTTAATGTATAAAAATTATAAATAAAATACAATTATGTATGGAATCTTTTTATCTTTCTAATTAATATTTATAGGCGAATTTAGATTATGTATTACCCTATATTAAGAACGGTTTTGTTATTTAACATTGAATTTAACTCTTTTAACTCTTTTTTAAATAAAATAATAATAAATGTCCTCTTCTTATCCAAGTGGACCAAAGATGATCATATTTTATTCCTAAGGCTGTTTCTCATCTAATTATACTTATCCAATAGAATTAGGACATGTGTTAGGGTAACTATGATAACATTTTACCCTTAATTACCCTATTTACTTTTAACCGTGGTAAAAAAAGTCAAAAGTTACTAATCACCAAAAATTATTTTCATCTTATTGAACCACATCTTACTTATTGATATTAACAGTGTCTCTTAGATTTCTAGAATTTTTCTCACATAAGGGGTAAAATTATGATTTATGCAAATTTTCAAAAGATCTTAGTTGGTGGGTAAAAGACGGTAAAAAGTTCAATAAAATTTTTATATATCTAAACCTGTTATAAAATGACTCCAGTGAAATACATTGAACTTATATAATTATTATGTATCTATTTTTACCTAAAATAAATCTATATAAAATTAATAATTATTTATATTAAAAGTCGGTTTTATCCAATAACGTAGTGTTATTAACTATTCTTCAAAAATTGATTGTTTTCAAAAAAATACCAAAAAATAAGCCTAATAAAATTTCTATATTCTGAATTCAAAAATGAAGTCCATTTGGAAAAAAATTTATAAAATTTCAAAAAAAAGTGTATTACTATTCATAATAACTAGTTCGATTAGTATCGATTTTTTAGAATCTCGATGTTGCGTACAACGCAAGCTATTGCATTATTCCAATGGAAACGTACCGTGGAAGTTTGGGGGGTTATAATACAATTTTAATATTTATGAATGTGAATGTTTTATGTGGACAGTCAGAACACAAGGTATGGGATTTATCTTCTGAATTTCTTTTCATTGGTACAATTTACATTTTCACCACATGTTTTTTTTGTGGTGTAAAAACAAAAAATAGAATAAATTTTATCATTTATTAATTGAAAAAATTAAATATTCAAAAATTATTTCATTTTATTATTTAATTTATTTTTAATAAAAAGTTATTATTGTTATAATTTATTTTCTCTTTAAATGTATGTTTCCAAATGTTTTAATAGTTATCCCTACATATGATTGGTTTAACATCCCAACATGACCACCCAGTTTGATCTGGAAGGCCATATGATGTCACGATTTCCTCCATATATGAATGAGGTTTCCGACTAGTAGCAAGGGTCTATGTCCAACAATGTGAAGACTACACCATCTGTATCATGTTGATGTATAAATAAAAAATTGATAAATATAAATTATCAGAGTAATAATGTGGAATAATAGTGAAGGAATACAAGACAGATAATAGAGGGGATCATATGTGGAAATTAGTCCCTGATTACAGAGGAGTAGATGTAGTAAATAAAAAAACAAAGGGTCCTATAGTGTTTGTTCCTATATGCTATTATCTCAAAAATTCTCTACTCAAATGTCCACTAAATGGCATTTCCCTTCATTAGATCCAATATAAAATCAATAAGCACATCAAATTTTCCAAGTAAGGTGTGGGTGTATGACAGATTAAGACTACCACAAGGGGTCATTAACCTAATAAAAGCAACCATAATGGATTATTCTATAATAATGATCAATGTGTAACAAGAATAAACAAACTATTCAAAACTAGGACATCATGTACTAACCAAGCCTACACAATCCCCCAACTATACCTACTTCAGCTCCATGCCAGAAATGTTCTATATGTGTACAATTATACATATATTACATAAGGGTGTTGGTAAGTCAATTGGAATACACAAGGCATCATGTTAAAATAATATACATTGAACCGGAATGGCATTAGGTAACACTCCAAATCTAAAAGGAATCGATTATCTATAACCTACCATAAATCTGTAAGGACTGATGTGTCATCTATATAATGGGAAACCACAAACCTCAAAGTATATTATATGGTACATGTTTATCATGATTCCCCATCATTATTTCTTCAGACCATGAATGACCCCCACAAGGAGTAATCATTCCATGATAGCCACCATTCATGTATACTCATAATAATCCTTTAAAGGAAAACATGATAGATCATCAAATGATAACAACCATTTCAATAACCATGATAATTATAACATCCAAAAATACATCAACCTGTGAATTAAAAAACATAAGGTTATCTTAATATCAAATAAAATTCATGGAATCATACCATTTCATATAATTGTACACACACATAACCACAAGAAATAACAATTAATTTAGGCATATAATTATTCCAACACAATCACCCTACTAGGAAAAAAATGTGTTACAAGATCCCAAGAAGGTAAAGCACTTCATTCCACAGAATTCATTAATTTCAATGGTAATGATAAACCACCACATGTGGCAGAATACCTAGAGTGAAAACATCAATAGTAACCCAAATCTATTCACAACCTTGTTATTCTAAACTTTAACATGTCAACTCTGGCAGTTCTTTAAGGGTTCTCAAATATAAACTTTATTTAAAAAAGGCATAAAATATCACATGTGGTGAAAAATTCTCCCTCTTAGGAAAATTCGGAAATATTTTTCTATTCCAGTGTATGAACTCAAGATATTCTCCATAAAAAATAGTATCTTTTGATAATTTATTTTAAATTATCCTTTTCAACTAAAGTTTCCAAATTTATTACAGATTATCAATTTAAAATCATCTCTCGTAATTTATCCCAAATTATACATAAAAAGTATCTTTCCAAAGTTTATTACTAATTATAAGTTATATATATATATATTTATAATATATCATAAAATATACTCCTATACTATTCATTTAAAATTACTAAAAATTATACTTCTATAATTATCTATTGATAATTCCTAACAAATTTCCGTTTTGAAATTATTTCATTAAAATTTATTATAGAAAATCCATTTATAATTATATCGTGATAATTTATAGTAAATTATCCTTCATTGTTATATTATAATAAATCATCAAAAATAAACATTTATATATTTTTTTTATATTTTATCCTAAATTATCCTTCTATAATTATCTTATTAAAATTTATCATAATTATCCATCATTATTATCTTTTAATTATATATCAAAAATTATCTTTTATAATTACCATTTGAAAATATATTATAATTTTATCTGTTATAAACTCATAGTTTTATTAGATAATTTAATAATTTTTATTTTCATAATTTGAAATAATTATCATCAATAAATCCTATAAATTATCTATGAAAATTATTTGAAATAATTTTTAAAAATTTTACATAATAATGTTTTGAAAATTGAATCACATTATCATTTGATATGTAACGCCCCGACCCTAGTTGCCTAGAGTCGGTGCATTATTACATAACATTGGCATGATCACAAGAAAGATCAAATCTCGAAAGACCGATTGGTTTAGTAGCCTTGGAAACACTAGATATATTCATAAGTTTTACATTACATCATAAAATCAAAAACTACTACAACAACATAATGTTTCCACAGTCCACACTACAATCCCCTTATAATATCCCTGCAGGTCATTCATAACTTACATCTTCACTTCCTGGGAAAAATAAAACATAGAAAAGGGGTGAGCTCAAATGCCCAGTAAGGATAACAATATAGCGGAAACTTTCATCAATAAGAATAAATATTTAAGGCAATGTATAACTAAAACAAAAGCCTTTTAAACATGAACTTTCAACATGGTATGGCATAAATAAAATGAAATAATTCCATTTACTTATTCACATGGATATTCCACTAATCGAATAATCACATGCAAAAATAAATAACCACTTTCAAAATGTTGGAATGCATAATGCCAGACTATCATAACCACATAGACAAGGCCTCGTGGCAAGACTACAAATAAGATTTTGTCAAGGCCTTGTGCCAAGACACTAGTTTGTCTCATGAGACCTACCGATGCATCGAGGAGCTATAGCGGGCTCCACCCGTCACTTATTAAGTCCAATGCATTCCCATATGAAAAGGTTTAAACATAACATAAACATTCGTATTAAAACTAGCATACGAAATGTCAATACTTTCACAATAAAATATGAATGGTATAAAAATAGCACATCCACAGTCAAACATATCACAAAACTTTCAATACAATATAGAAGTTTTGTATCATAATAAATCAACTTCAAATAATCTTAAAATCCATCAAAGGATGTTGACATAGATGAAATCAAAATTCTTTTTAAAGAAATATCTCCTTTTATTTTGAAATCATTTAAGATCCATATAAAATAAAACATTTTCTTTGAAAATATTCTTATAAGCTTGTAAGGAAAGCTTTGAAGATTTTATAACGGCGTAAAATAACCGCACCCGCCGTATAAGTTAAAAAAACATTCTTACCTCAATTCTGTCGAAAAGGTTAAAAAGGACCTTGTTTTGAAAACGACGGAAAGATTCCTTTATAAACCTCTTATAAAAAGTCAAAAAAAGGTATAAATGACTTTAACCCATATTCTTGTAAATAGTAAAAATGTTTTGAAATACATTTTTAAGAAACATGGATGTGGATGATAAAGAGATCCCAGTAGATTATTACATATAAACAACCTCGGATAATGAAGAGATTGTGAAATAACCCTTACCTTGTACTTTTCCTTGGTTGGGGTAGGTTAACCTCCTGTATAATGGTGAAATAGTTGTTATTAAATTATACAAGAATCATATATATTAATATGATATCATATATGATCTTTTAACATTGATTTGTTAATAATATCTTAGAATTATCGTCGTTTCGGGAGTTAACTTACTCATTTTCTTTTATATGTTTTGTTACATAAGCCATGGTTGTTGTATCTTATTCATATCCAGAATGATATATAGTCCTTAAACATCATTTTTAAATCATCAAATGATAATTATACTTGAATGGATACGATGGAGAATGAATCTCATCGCGTTCGTGGAGACGGTAGTCCGTACGTACGCACGAGCGACAATATCATTCTTTTGATATTAAAATAATATATAAATGGATGGTATATCATATATACAGAATCATTAACATGTTATATTTATTATTTACATGAGTTACACATCATTATTATACCCATCCAAATAATATTATATTGAATAACAATTACACCACGACGTGGAGACGGTAAGCCGTACGTACGCACGTATGGTGACATGTTATTCAAAGGGTGGATAGAATACTGAATATGATTGTACCATATTTATAATAACATCACAGTATATGTGAGATACTGGAGTTATTATTTCAGAATGGTAAGAACAAAGGAAGAAGAAGTGGAAGAAGAAATGAACTTAGAAAAGGGTGGTGAAATCATTACCTCTTCTTCGGGTTCTTCCTTTTGATTTGATCAAAAGGGCTCCTTAGGTTGGCTTTCTGATCAAACTAAGGCCTCTAGGTTGTATTGAGGGATGTTGGGAGAGTATTTGTGCAGAGTTTGGCCGAACCAAAAGGCTTTGAAGGTGTGAAGAAATGAGAAGGAGGAGTGCCCTTTTATAAGAGGGGTGAGGGGCACCTTTGGAAAAGTTTGAAATATTAATTTATAATAAATTCATATTCGGTTTCTAAAGGCTCCAAAGTTGACTATTCAAAGGATGAGGTGGGGATAGGTCGAAAACAACTCATCCAATAGAATTTAGACAGGTTTGGGTACTTATATTAACCTTATCTTTAAGTATTAACTCTAAGTTAATTAGTTTCACTTTTACAATGTCTCTTTGTATTTTTATATAATATGGTTAATAAACTTACTATATACATCCAAGAGACCCCCAAGTGGTCCATTAATGATTAACCTATCATAATATAAGTCTCTTGGCCGAACCTTAGATTTTTAGGAATTTAATATCAATTAATAATATAATATTTGTTTTAAGAACTCTTTTATGTCAATTTTGACACTATTCAATAGTTGATTTTTGTGAAACTCATAACAGATTGATTACTTCGAACAAAGTCCATTAAATCAATCCTAATATATCATATTAGCCTAGAAAATTAGTTTAATTCATTAAAAGTTTCATATTATATTTATTTGGGTATTTATAATATCAATTATTTTAATTTTTCACTATTATATTAATTACTGCATCATCATTGTGTCATACATAAAATAACTTATTTAATGTCTAAAAATTATAAATAAAATATAATTATGTATGAAATCTTTTTATCTTTATAATGAATATTTATAATCGAAAATCCAACATGTATAACCCTATGTAAAAATTGTTGTTCTAAAAGATATATGCTTGTGTCATTTTTGTATTCATTTTGACTTAATAAAAATAAAGTGTCATTATCACTTACAAGTGGATCCATGGGGTCCCAAAATAGACCCAAAGATGCCCATGGTCGACAATGTATCAACCAATAGGGTTAAGACACGTTTTAGGGTAATTTAGTATTATTATAATATTATTATTTTTAACCCTTATTTACCGGATTTACCCTTTAACCATGGTAAATAAAATATTTACCGCAGTAATTATTCAAAATGTGTAAAAATAAAAGTTACCTATTTACACAATTTGAACATCCTGATTCCAAATATGGAATACATTTTTCTAAATTCAAAACACAGAAGTGGCAGAAATTAATTTAAAATTAATTCCCGCTGTCAAAACAAAAAGCGTGTTTTTAAGAGGTAATAACTATCAAAAGATTGACACTTGTTTATGTTCGATTTAATTGTAAAATTATGTCCAATGACCAACATTATATTAAATGGTAAAAATATATTCTAAATATACTTTAAAACTACTAAAATTAATAATTTATTACTATTAATTATTCTTATTAAAAAAGTTGTTTTTAATTAAAATATAGTAATTTTCACTATTCATCAAAATATGAAAGTTATCCGAAATGTACCAAAATTTCACCCTAGGCTAATTTTGATATTCCGAATCCAAAAATGAATTCCATTTTCAAATATAAAATATATATAATTTCAAAAAGTAGGTATTACTATTCATAATGGCTAGTTTGATTAGTTATGGTGTGTGTTAAAACTCGAAGTTGCGTACAACACACGCTACTGTTTTATTCAAAGGAAAGCGTACCGTGTAAGCTTGGGATGTTTCATTTTAAATTTTTTTTTTGATGTCCCCATTTTGTCAAAAAGTTTGAAATATTGTATTTAAAAAGGTTTCACTATTAAAAGTTGATAAAAGTGCAATACTGAAAATGAATCTGTTCTTGCATTATGACTAAGAAACTCATAATATGGATTCTAAAATTATAAGGATTATATAAAGTGAAAAATGTAGTTAATGCTATTCATGACCTCTTTTAATTCTTTTTTTTGTAAGTCATGGTGTGATTGAACTCGGTGTTGCGTGTAGTGCAAGTTATTGAATTATTTTGAAGAAATAACACACTATGAAATCTTGGGGTGTTACATTCTCCCCTCCTTCAATAAATTGCGTCCTCGCAATTTGAAATTGTTCTTAGAAAATAAAAGGTTGAAAATAGAAAATATATTTGTGGGAAAACCCACATCGGAAATTGGGTTACTAAAATTTAGTCTTAATATGTGGAAAAGAGAAATGAAAGGGTCACCACCAAATTATGATCTTGATTAGGAGAACATTGGTGGCAATCGGAGACATATAATTGGAGGAAAAACGTAAATATTTATAGGTAGTGATTGAGGCCATCAATCACAAACAAGTGTAAAATTGAGGTACTTAAATTCATCAATCTATGATGATTTGAAATACCATCGGTTCAACAAAACATAGGATATTAGGATAACACATTTTTGACGTTTCAAAATATCTTAGTTGAAATCCCACATCGAAAAATGAATTAATGAGGCCTCTATTTAAAACAAAGAGTAGAAAGTATGAAGATTACCGAAAATAACACATACTAGGGTTCCATTTATGAAAATATGGATATGGAAGAGAAATCTAACCATCAATTATCTGATGGAGAGTGGTAGAGAACATGGCTATGAAAAGGCCAACAATCCCAAAGCCATAAATTAGTGATGATTTAAGGTACCATCTAGGAAAACATTTTTGTTCTAAGTTGCTTTTCTTAATATTGAGGAATCTATTTATGAGATTGGCTAAGATCATAAGGAGATATACTTACTTTATATTTAGAGTTTTATCCATTAATAAGTTTCTACCACAAACTCATCTTTCACTCTAAAAGATAATAGAATGTAAGAAAAATTCTATTTACACTATTCGTATAGGGTTCCAAAATAAATGAATTTATAATTCATCTACAAGATATTTTAATAAAAACTACATTATTTAATCCAGGACATCTCGTGGGCCAGTGGTAGGTGATACACCCTTGTCGCCCTTCGGTTGCGGGTTCAAGTCTCGCAGCCTTGCCGGACGCGCCGGGTTGCCGCCCGACCTCCGGGTTGTCCTTTTATGGTAATCCAAAATAATCCAAACTAGAACTATCCAAAATACTTCTATCCAAACTCACAGTCCAACATTTATAAGGAAGGTAAACATAATATAGATCATTTTTACCCCGTAATAGCTTATGAATACCTTCATCATGTATTCTTTTAATACACTGAAACATCCTGAATTACCATAATCTTTATTGATTACATTCATGCTCCCTTATTCCATATAGAATGCTGGATATACCTCATCAATCCAAAAATGTCTTAAACCCCATCAATGATGGAATATACAAATCATTAATCAGCTTCAAGGTAGTCAAGAATATCCAATATAATTTATCCAAAACAATCACATATTATTCCAAAATCACTACCTCAGTATCAGAACTATGTTATGATTTATCATTCTCTCAACCATATATTTTCTAAAAATTTATCCTGCTATTGAGTCACTTTTCTTTGTTCCACACAATCTCAAGTCCTTAATGAAATAGTACTGCAGTACAATCCTTATATACTCCATAATTATTATAACAAGTACATTGTTGATACAACACTCAATTGACATAATCAACATAAGAACTCTAATCATTCCTCTTCATCTGTGGTAGTATCATAACTTGATTATTATCCAATAACATCATTTGTGGCATAGTCTGATGACTGGGACATAGGTTCGCATAGTGTCCAAACTCCTTGCAAATGAAGCATTCTACATTTGAAACCATTTTCTTACCCTTGCAGTCACGTACTTTGTGCCCTTTTCCTCCACACTTATAACAAACTCCCATTCCTTTCAGGCAAGTTCCAGGGTGTTTCTTTCCACAGTTACCACATATGGGAAAATTCTTCTTTTCCCTTTTCCCTTTATCCATCTTTCTCTCTTCCATCCTTTTCTTCTCTTGATTCCCTTAAAAGCCATAGGACTCAGTAAACTCTTTACTTATCTTATCAACACATGATATTATTTCTTCATATGATGATAATACATGGGAGACTATTTCTCTTATAAATTCTAGCTTAAGACCATGAAAGATATGATCCTTCCTTCTCTTTGAATCATGTGTATTTCTGGAGTTCTCATTCCTTCTACTGGGCGCCATTTCTAAACAATGGCATACACTAGATCAGTTTATGAATCAAAATACATAATCTCATACTTATAAAACACTTAACATAAATTGAACTAATTATGGATATAATCCATAATCATAAAAATGTTTTCTTTGAGGAAGTATATACTCATAAACCCTTCATAATGATTTGTAAAGAAAATGAGAGTTATCCTAAGCATATCCCTCGGGAGTGTCGTAACCAAGAGTGCAGCAAGGCCCGTTGTCGTGCACCAGTTCCCGTTCGAGTCTAGCTCAAAGCGGTGTTTTCGGGTTTTACCCCTAGGTACATCTGTGCCAGAGCCGCCTCTACCTGCTCGTATCCAGACAGGGATGTATTGCTCGGAAAACTCACAAAGTCTCTACAATACCAAAATTCTAGGAAGTTCTTCTATACTAATCCTCAAAGTTAATCTTAGGTCTATGTGCTCTAATCAGAGTTTATCTAAATCTAGCTTCCAAGGTTTCTACTAAACCTCCCTCTGATACCAACTGTAACGCCCCGACCCTAGTTGCCTAGAGTCGGTGCATTATTACATAACATTGGCATGATCACAAGAAAGATCAAATCTCGAAAGACCGATTGGTTTAGTAGCCTTGGAAACACTAGATATATTCATAAGTTTTACATTACATCATAAAATCAAAAACTACTACAACAACATAATGTTTCCACAGTCCACACTACAATCCCCTTATAATATCCCTACAGGTCATTCATAACCTACATCTTCACTTCCTGGGAAAAATAAAACATAGAAAAGGGGTGAGCTCAAATGCCCAGTAAGGATAACAATATAGCGGAAACTTTCATCAATAAGAATAAATATTTAAGGCAATGTATAACTAAAACAAAAGCCTTTTAAACATGAACTTTCAACATGGTATGGCATAAATAAAATGAAATAATGCCATTTACTTATTCACATGGATATTCCACTAATCGAATAATCACATGCAAAAATAAATAACCACTTTCATAATGTTGGAATGCATAATGCCAGACTATCATAACCACATAGCCAAGGCCTCGTGCCAAGACTACAAATAATATTTTGTCAAGGCCTTGTGCCAAGACACTAGTTTGTCTCATGAGACCTACCGATGCATCGAGGAGCTATAGCGGGCTCCACCCGTCACTTATTAAGTCCAATGCATTCCCATATGAAAAGGTTTAAACATAACATAAACATTCGTATTAAAACTAGCATACGAAATGTCAATACTTTCACAATAAACTATGAATGGTATAAAAATAGCACATCCACAGTCAAACATATCACAAAACTTTCAATACAATATAGATGTTTTGTATCATAATAAATCAACTTCAAATAATCTTAAAATCCATCAAAGGATGTTGACATAGATGAAATCAAAATTCTTTTTAAAGAAATATCTCCTTTTATTTTGAAATCATTTAAGATCCATATAAAATAAAACATTTTCTTTGAAAATATTCTTATAAGCTTGTAAGGAAAGCTTTGAAGATTTTATAACGGCGTAAAATAACCGCACCCGCCGTATAAGTTAAAAAAAACATTCTTACCTCAATTCTGTCGAAAAGGTTAAAAAGGACCTTGTTTTGAAAACGACGGAAATATTCCTTTATAAACCTCTTATAAAAAGTCAAAAAAAGGTATAAATGAATTTAACCCATATTCTTGTAAATAGTAAAAATGTTTTGAAATACATTTTTAAGAAACATGGATGTGGATGATAAAGAGATCCCAGTAGATTATTACATATAAACAACCTCGGATAATGAAGAGATTGTGAAATAACCCTTACCTTGTACTTTTCCTTGGTTGGGGTAGGTTAACCTCCTGTATAATGGTGAAATAGTTGTTATTAAATTATACAA
Organism: Viscum album; assembly: GCA_963277665.1. Taxonomy (NCBI): domain Eukaryota; kingdom Viridiplantae; phylum Streptophyta; class Magnoliopsida; order Santalales; family Viscaceae; genus Viscum; species Viscum album. The sequence goes on along the minus strand of OY728159.1, from coordinate 289,283,270 downwards.
GAATCATATATATTAATATTATATCATATATGATCTTTTAACATTGATTTGTTAATAATATCTTAGAATTATCGTCGTTTCGGGAGTTAACTTACTCATTTTCTTTTATATGTTTTGTTACATAAGCCATGGTTGTTGTATCTTATTCATATCCAGAATGATATACAGTCCTTAAACATCATTTTTAAATCATCAAATGATAATTATACTTGAATGGATACGATGGAGAATGAATCTCATCGCGTTCGTGGAGACGGTAGTCCGTACGTACGCACGAGCGACAATATCATTCTTTTGATATTAAAATAATATATAAATGGATGGTATATCATATATACAGAATCATTAACATGTTATATTTATTATTTACATGAGTTACACATCATTATTATACCCATCCAAATAATATTATATTGAATAACAATTACACCACGACGTGGAGACGGTAAGCCGTACGTACGCACGTATGGTGACATGTTATTCAAAGGGTGGATAGAATACTGAATATGATTGTACCATATTTATAATAACATCACAGTATATGTGAGATACTGGAGTTATTATTTCAGAATGGTAAGAACAAAGGAAGAAGAAGTGGAAGAAGAAATGAACTTAGAAAAGGGTGGTGAAATCATTACCTCTTCTTCGGGTTCTTCCTTTTGATTTGATCAAAAGGGCTCCTTAGGTTGGCTTTCCGATCAAACTAAGGCCTCTAGGTTGTATTGAGGGATGTTGGGAGAGTATTTGGGCAGAGTTTGGCCGAACCAAAAGGCTTTGAAGGTGTGAAGAAATGAGAAGGAGGAGTGCCCTTTTATAAGAGGGGTGAGGGGCACCTTTGGAAAAGTTAGAAATATTAATTTATAATAAATTCATATTCGGTTTCTAAAGGCTCCAAAGTTGACTATTCAAAGGATGAGGTGGGGATAGGTCGAAAAAAACTCATCCAATAGAATTTAGACAGGTTTGGGTACTTATATTAACCTTATCTTTATGTATTAACTCTAAGTTAATTAGTTTCACTTTTACAATGTCTCTTTGTATTTTTATATAATATGGTTAATAAACTTACTATATACATCCAAGCGACCCCCAAGTGGTCCATTAATGATTAGCCTATCATAATATAAGTCTCTTGGCCGAACCTTAGATTTTTAGGAATTTAATATCAATTAATAATATAATATTTGTTTTAAGAACTCTTTTATGTCAATTTTGACACTATTCAATAGTTGATTTTTGTGAAACTCATAACAGATTGATTACTTCGAACAAAGTCCATTAAATCAATCCTCATATATCATATTAGCCTAGAAAATTAGTTTAATTCATTAAAAGTTTCATATTATATTTATTTGGGTATTTATAATATCAATTATTTTAATTTTTCACTATTATATTAATTACTGCATCATCATTGTGTCATACATAAAATAACTTATTTAATGTCTAAAAATTATAAATAAAATATCATTATGTAGGAAATCGTTTTATCTTTCTAATGAATATTTATAATCGAAAATCCAACATGTATAACCCTATGTAAAAATTGTTGTTCTAAAAGATATATGCTTGTGTCATTTTTGTATTCATTTTGACTTAATTAAAATAAAGTGTCATTATCACTTACAAGTGGATCCATGGGGTCCCAAAATAGACCCAAAGATGCCCATGGTCGACCATGTATCAACCAATAGGGTTAAGACACGTTTTAGGGTAATTTAGTATTATTATAATATTATTTTGTTTAACCCTTATTTACCGGATTTACCCTTTAACCATGGTAAATAAAATATTTACCGCAGTAATTATTCAAAATGTGTAAAAATAAAAGTTACCTATTTACACAATTTGAACATCATGATTCCAAATATGGAATAAATTTTTCTAAATTCAAAACACAGAAGTGGCAGAAATTAATTTAAAATTAATTCCCGCTGTCAAAACAAAAAGCGTGTTTTTAAGAGGTAATAACTATCAAAAGATTGACACTTGTTTATGTTCGATTTAATTGTAAAATTATGTCCAATGACCAACATTATATTAAATGGTAAAAATATATTCTAAATATACTTTAAAACTACTAAAATTAATAATTTATTACTATTAATTATTCTTATTAAAAAAGTTGTTTTTAATTAAAATATAGTAATTTTCACTATTCATCAAAATATGAAAGTTATCCGAAATGTACCAAAATTTCACCCTAGGCTAATTTTGATATTCCGAATCCAAAAATGAAGTCCATTTTCAAATATAAAATATATATAATTTCAAAAAGTAGGTATTACTATTCATAACGGCTAGTTTGATTAGTTATGGTGTGTGTTAAAACTCGAAGTTGCGTACAACACATGCTACTGTTTTATTCAAAGGAAAGCGTACCGTGTAAGCTTGGGATGTTTCATTTTAAATTTTTTTTTGATGTCCCCATTTAGTCAAAAAGTTTGAAATATTGTATTTAAAAAGGTTTCACTATTAAAAGTTGATAAAAGTGCAATACTGAAAATGAATCTGTTCTTGCATTATGACTAAGAAACTCATAATATGGATTCTAAAATTATAAGGATTATATAAAGTGAAAAATGTAGTTAATGCTATTCATGACATCTTTTAATGCTTTTTTTTGTAAGTCATGGTGTGATTGAACTCGGTGTTGCGTGTAGTGCAAGTTATTGAATTATTTTGAAGAAATAACACACTATGAAATCTTGAGGTGTTACATGATAAAATTTGAAATGTATCAATTTATAATTCCTCATTATTATTATTATGATAATTTGGTGCAATTATGCTTTGATAGTTTTTCACAAAAACGATTTGTATTTTATTGTAAAATTATCCTTGAAAAGAATTTTAATACCTCCAGATGATTTATTAATATTATACATGATAATATCAAACAAATATCATCTTACAAAGAACATTTAAATTATCATATATTATTTCACTGAGTTATCTTTTGATAATTGATGGGAATGACCTTAGATAATTTCACCGTGTTTTATTATTTTATATAATGATAACATTTTTTCTCAATTTCAATGGTGTGATAAAAAAAATTTAAAATTACTAAAACTAAAAAAACCCAACATGGGTGGTAGAGTGTTTCAATAAGAATAAAAATCCCGATGTCTCTTTTGTGTTTCCAATTGTAGTAGAAACCCAAATCATATCACATAATTTCACCAATAATTGTGAAATAAGTTTTGAGAGAGTCCAATATCGATAGAATACACCAAAATTTAGATTTTCATCAGATTATATGGAACCCATGTTGCATGAATGGCCTTTATAAATTGAATATTCAATACAACATTTTATGTTTCATTTAATTTTAATATTATTTTTGGTGTGTTTCAATTCATATAATTAAGACGTTCTAAATTGAAACATGTCAACATAGTTAATATTTGATGGTATCTAATCAATCCATCCATTAACCCTGATGGTTTTGACATTGTGTAAAAAAAGACTCAATAAAAATGAAATTATAATTTCATTAATATTATTTATTTAATGAAAATATTATATAACTCAACATTAGGTTTTATCTAACCAAATGAATAATCCAAAAAAATTTATCTCCCACCATGGGTGAACCTCACATATTATACATAATAGTGACTTCATATTTCTAAAATGATGCACCATTTGGGTGAGAATAAATTATTTATGTAAAAATAATATAATATAAATATTAAATAACTTATCAATACATGTTATATGACAAAACAACTTATTTTAATAAATTATATACCCAGAATAGGGTAAAACCCACATCTCCAACAAAATTGTGTTCTTAGATTTCTCATATATATCACAATTTGGGGGATATTAAATTTTTTTTGATAAAATAATAAAATAAAAAAATTTTATGTTATCCCGATGTTATATCATAAAACATTTCCAAATCACATAAATTTTTATTCCACTCCTAGGTTTAACCATGTGTCTTGGGCCTATCTAATTCTTATCCTTGAGAAGTATCCCTTATGGCCATTATCAAACATTATGGTCCACATGTCTCTACGATCAGACACACACACCACCATATTATCCTTTATATTTGAAGGATTCTGTTGATTCTTGACTAGTGGTACATATTTTCCTTGCAACATCTTCTCAATTTAATCTACAATATCTAATGGATTATCCTTATAAGATGCATCAGTCTCTTGAAAAATGTCGTCACAATCAATATAAAAAGCAGTTTGTCGATGTATATCTATATTTGGGACACATCGAACACATTGTTCTTTCCCCATTAATGAGAAGGGAGTTCTAGATGGTACTCTAGTTCTCATATCCGCTAGGTGACCTCAAGGGGTCTAGAAAACTATGTATAATGATTTACCTTCTTCTATAGATATATGTACCCTAAAATATGAGTCAATGTCAACAAAATAATGATCTCCCAAAATGAATGTCAAGGGTATCCTCCGATATTCAGAAGAATATCTCTATCATCCCCGAGTAGTAATCAACTTATTCTGTATCAACTACACTCTCTTAGAGGTCACTTGAACCATACTAGGGTGAAGAACCTCTAACAAAAATGTCTCATACCAACTATACAGTGAGTAAAACTACCTCCCTTAAAGATCCTTATATAGTGAAATCTGAATTGAAGCCAAGAAACTGTTATTTATTGAAAACTCAATCAAGGATAGGTTATTATACCATACTATATCAATATATAGGATGCACTATCTAATTATATCCTATAATATGTTAATATTTCGTTCAGATTGTCTTTTTGGTCTAAGAATGGTACGTCATGAAAAATCTTAGATGTGTCCCAAGAGATATCTACAAGACATACTAGAATCATTACCAAAGACATGTTTCTTTATACTAAAAAATTATTATGGGAACTCAATGAAGCAGTATGATCACTCAAACATATATATTTCCAACCACCACCATTGAGTGAGTCTGTCTAATTTGAAATAAGTGATTAGTTTTTTCTATCCAATAAATAATCACCCAAAACATTTTGTGACTCCTTAAGGTCCTTGGTAAACCCATCACATTCCTTCTCTGATGTCCCCTCACATCCACCAGAGGTTAAGATGTTGCTCAAGAAAACTATGAGGAAGTTGGTTCATTGAATTTACCGTATGGCTGGTAAAGCATCGAGACATGAACCCAATAATGTCTCTCAACATCCTCATCCATCTGAAATATGTAAAGAAGTCATAGTACATATTCATATCTCTATTATTCTATAAACAAATTGATGTATATAACTATCTTTTGAGATCCTCCATAATGGGAGAAATGATTACTAATCTCAAATGTACCATGATCACGTCGTCATTATCCATAAATCACCCATGTAGAAAGTCACATCTGACTAAATGAACCCTCACAAAAAAAAACACAATAGGTATGGATTCTAAGACGTACTAACCTTTTCCAAAAATGAAAAATTGACTTGAAAGGGGGTAAAATCCACAAATCACTAATCCTATTAAAAATTCACCATCAAGTTGACCAACAAGCACATAAATCACAACTTCATTACTGAGGTCCTATAAGTATTGTCAAACTATGGAAGATTTATTCATCTTTGGGAATATTAAGAGACTTTACCATTCCCTATTTTATACGAAATATCAATGTCAAAAATCTATAGATACTCAACCAACCACATCATTCTCAGATATAGGCCCCACACACTAAAGATATAGTTAAGGCTCATGTGGCCTGTGTAATGAAAAAATATCTCACCAAATAGAAAACATATCCATTATTTTTGTGGGTGGTCCATAGTTTCCATCCCCAATTCATACACATGTGCCCTAAGATACTTTATCTAGTATGACAGCATGTGATATGGGGCTATCAAACAAGCCATACACCAAACAAGAGCATTATTTAAATTGAATTATTCTACACATCTAGTGGTAATGTTGATAACACCTCCCTTGATGAAATATTATAGAATTCCTCCAATGTAGTTCCACAAGACTACATTGTATTAAAATTTTCTATAATTTAAAGGGAACACTTCAGAATGAAAATAGAGTCATCCAGATAAATAATATTTTTTCTATGGGAACACACAAGGTTCCCCTACATAGTCGATGGGATCACACATGGTTCTCCATAGATTCTAATCATAATTCTTGGTATACATCTCGTATTACTAAGACTTATATCCATACTTGTATGTTAGTCACAATAATTATAAATATAATAAAAAAAAGAAAATATGAGTTCAATTAATCAACCCTAAAAAATAATAGCAGCAAGGAAATAGATATATTAGGCAGGGAAAAACAATTACAAATAGATAGATAAAATCAATACATTTAGTTAATAAAGTAAAATCCAAAACATCAAAATGTATATATATGTATTGTGAAACTACATTCCTAGTCATGATGCATGAACACACATGAAATATAATAAATCACATATCATTATCATCCACATCACATCATCTTAGTACAATGAAATGTAAAATATAAGAATAAATTAATCACATTATGGAAATAGAGATGTCCATTATACATTTCTAGTGAGGCACTACCATAGTTCCTCTATCTATGTCCCAAACATTCGATACCATGTCTATCATCTACCATCCTAAGGTAAATAGAATAACAAGTTCATTAATCTTGATCATGAGATATCATTTAGTAACATATCAACTAGACTACTGGGTTTGAGATAGAATTTAACATGACATCATGAGTGCCTCACAAAATGCATGAGGTTTCAAACTAGTAGAAAGGTTATGTATCCAATAGCGGGGAGATGATACCATCAATATCATGTCATAGTATCAATAATAAATTACAAATTCAAATAAATAATAATATGAGAAATCGTATAGAATAATCATTATGGAATGCATGTTTGATAATAAATGGGATCCTAATGTAGAAAGCCTGGAAAGTGAAAAAATAAGAGAATAAAGTTAAACAATTTGTAGTAGGTTCACCAGATTGTATCATAGTTCGCTACATGCTCTACATTCCATTTCTCAACTATCCACCATAGGACCCTTTCCTACCCCCATATCCATTATAAAATATATAAGTGCCTCAAAATGCCTTCGTAGGGTGTTATTATAAGACATTATGGGAACCAAAAATCCATCATTACCTCAATTTGACCAAGTATAATAGTTTATTACATGATAATGATGAATTCATAGTTAAAATAAATAAATAATCCAAAATTGAGAATTCATGTGCTGACCAAGCCAACACAAACCACTGGTCGCACCTAAATTTTCTCAATGCTAGAAATGTATTTTATGTCGATATGTATACATACCAATAACAAATTTGGGGGTGATTCACTCAGAATCCCTAAGGAATAATTTGAAAACAACGTACTTATAATCTAAAGGGATTCGAGTAATAATATAAATCCAAAATGAATCAAGTATATGTAACCTGCTTGAAATCCAAAACGATTTGGGGTAACACAATAAATCCAATATGAATCAATTGTCTTCAATAAACATTGAATCCACAAGTCATCAAGTATATTTTTGGTTATAGTGTTATCATGATTCATCTTCATTATCTTCCCACACCGTGCGTGGACCCCATAAGAAGTAATCATTCCATTACCACCATCTATATAGTATAAACATTCTAATCCTCCAAGAAAACACAACTCTTCATAGCATAATAGAAAGAATAGAACCCATCATGAGAAACATAATATCATCATATACATTATAATATGAATCAGACATCATCTTGGAATATTTCCATCATATAAATCTAGTGGAACCAATCCATACTATATACGGGGCCACACACACACGCCCACATACGATCATATGTCAAGCATTAATATTAATATTTCAACACCACCATAATCCCATGAAAATAATCTGTAATGAGATACCAAGAAGGTATGAACCCCACATCATGGCCTTCTTTTCATAGACGTTGACACATGAATGCCCTTGGTTCATCGTGGGTTCCCAGATTCCAAACAAATTTTTTGATTTTAAAAAGAAATTAAAAATATCATGCGATGATAAATTCTCCCTCCATTGTAATTTATAAAATATCATGATAGCCTATTGCATAAATTCATAATATTATCTATATGATATTTAATCTTTTGATAACATCTCATAATTTTCCTGTTTGAAATTCTCCCATGATAATTAATCATAAATATTCATTTTACAATTATCCCATATTATATTTCACAAACTACCCTATATACAAATATTTTGAATATTTATTTTAAATTATCCTTTTTATTTATCATTTGATAATTTATCATGAATTATCCTTTTATAATTATTCATTTTTAATTTATAATAAATTATCCTTTTACAATTATATTTTAATATTTTCTAACAGATTATCCATTTTCAACCATTTCTTTAAAATTTCACATAAATTATCCTCTTGTAAGTATTCTTTGATTATTTCATGTAAATTAATCTTTTATAATTATCTTTTGATATTATCCCATAAATTATCTTTTCTAATTATCATTTTAGAAGTTCTCATTCAATATCCATTATAATTATCTTTTGATGATTTATTATAGATTTTTATATTATAATTATAATACAATAATTTATCCTAAGTTATATTTTCTAATTATATTTTGATAATTAATTATAAATAATCCGTTATAATTATATTTTATTAATCTGTTTTAATTTATCCTTTGAAAAAATCATAATTATCATTATATAATTTAATAAATATTTATTTTAAAATTTTAAATAACCTATAATTTTAAAATTTTATAAATCAGGCCTTAACTATTCATTCATGTTATCATTAAATATTTTATAAAATTATATTTTTATAATTTTAGGATGTTATCATTTGATAATTCATCAAAATTACCAATTTATAATTAATTATAGTAATTTTCTAGATAACTTACTTTTATTTTTTTTATAATCAAGAAAAATAATCTTTTATAATTTATTTAATAATTATCCTTGATAATCAAAACAAAAAATAAAAAATGATTGATTAATCTTTATAATTATACATGATTATTTCATAAATATATCATGTAATAAAAAACATGAAATTATCTTAGATAATTTCAAACATTTATCAATTGATAATTGATGGGTTTGTACTTAAAAAGTCTCAATTTATTTTATAATTTAATCTAGATTCATCATTTTTCCTAATTTTAATTTTTGTATAAAAAGAGTGAAAAAATAAAATAATAAATAACTAGGATAGGTGTGGAATCTCACAATGAAGGTGAAAAAAGGGTGTCACTGATTCTCTTTAAAATATATCAGAAACTCATATATGATCAATGGTGTTTCAACAATCATATAAAAAGGTGTTTCGATATATTCCTGGTTGAAAAAACTCCACCAATAGTTGAAAGTTGGTCAGTTGATATGGAACCCATGTGGTATGCATATCTTTTGAAAATAGAAAATTCAATATCCATTTATTCTTCAATTTCAACTAAAAATTTATTACAGAGGGTTTGAACTCACCTCATTAATGATATTCTAATAAAAATTGGTCAAAATATGAAGATTTCAAATCAATCAATCTATTATCAACCGAGGTTTTGGTTTTCTGTAGAAGAAGACTCAATTAAAAACTAAATTTTAATTTATGTAATATTAATTATTTAATAATATTATTAAATAAACTATCATTATGTGTGATCTAACGAAACTCCCAATTAAAGGAATAGTTATGCCCATACTAATGTGAACCCCATATCTAGGATTTAATGTTGGTCTCATATTTCTCATAGAATAATCTATTTTGGTGATATTAAATTATTTCTAGAAAATAATATAATTGATATATTAAATAATATAATCTTCCACGTTATCTGACCCAACATCTAATTTTCAAAATAAATATTGCATTCCATGGGTAAAACATATGTCTCATACCTAATAGTGGTCTCATATTATTCTTACAATGCACTATTTTATGATTATGAATTATTTTCAAAAAAATAATAAAAATATTGAATGAGTATCATCATGTGTGATATTTATAAATTTTTGACATGAATAAATTGTTTTTCCCCACCTATAGTAAATATCCACATCAAATAACTAATGGTGGTCTCATATTTATAATATTTAACACCATTTGAGAGATATTGAATTATACTTTATAAATCGAGTGTTCTTGATAGAATACATTTAATATTTTAATTTCATTTGTTATAATAATCTACGAGACTCCTTATCTCACACTACCTAAAAAAAACTATTCAATGAATATTCTAAGATTATATGTTGTCTTCTAACCGTAATAGTATCCTATAAAACATTAATATGTTATTTTTATTGAAAAAATACATCTTCACATAAAAGGAATTATAATTCATCACTCAATAGGTTCTAATAATCATTAAAAAAATAATGGTTTTTAATTTTTTTAAAATGATTCATATATTTATAATTTATACATAAATAATGCAGAAAATTTATTTTTAACTACATTTCAGATGTTTTTTAATGGGTAAAAATGATTCAATTCAATTTTTTCTGAATATATTTTTCCGTAAAGTAGAGTTCCAATATTTCTTTAACCATATAAGACACTGATATATATTCCAATAGTTTTATTATTTTATACATATTGTAATTCATCTATAATTTTAACCTGTTTTTAAATATTTTTACTTTTCCCTTTATTCGTGGAAGTTTTATTTTCACAATGTCATCAAAATTAAATCATTTCTAATATAATTGTTATGAGATAACTAAATGTATTTTGTTATTGTTTCACATTAGTGTCTAAATAATTTTATGATAAATAATTGATGATATAAAAAAATTTCATTAGGATATAGTAAATTACAATTAATGATGAATATGGGTGAACAAGTTATTTCTTATGATGATTGTGGAGGATGATATAACACTTCATTTCATTGTGTAATTATTTTTGTCATTTAAGGTGAAAATGATGTTGTTAAACAAGTATTATACTCATGTAGAATTAAAATTTTTAATTCATTCAATTAAGGGTTTAAAATAACGGAAATTGGGTTATTAATTTGAACTCCATGTTTCATATATTAATTTCTATCTCTAATATGGCTTTTAAAAGGATATTTTTTAATTTCTATAAAATGTTATAGGTTATTTTAAAAGTTAACATTTTGAAATTAAGAAAGTTAATTTTCAATGACTCTCATATTTTTTTATTCATTGTTTTTCTTATTATTCTATGTGTTTTTATAATATTCATTTCACAAATTCAGTTATTGAAATATGATTAGAAATTATTTTATATACCTACAGTTTAATTTTCAAACACGTGATCACATTTCTGGGTTTTTATATTTTTCAATAGATAAACATGTTTCCCTGAGTTACATATTGCGGATTAATAATTATTTTTCCCATCATAAAGTTTAAAAAATTATTCATTTGGTATAAGTATTCCTAAGAACTAATATATAGTATATATATGATTAATGTTTATTTTCCATTAATAAAAAAATTATCATCAAAGAAACAACAGTGTGATATTTATAACCCTGTGAAGTGCATTGTGTTGCATTTGTTGTCAATGAGGCATGAAGTTGTCTTGGAATGAATGGATGTCAAGGAGTCAAGATGTGAATGTCAAAGGATGTGATGGTGTTGGTGGTAAAGGAGAATGGCCATGGAACTTAGAGGAATGTCACTTAGGAGATTCACTAAGTGGCATTTGAGATGATGGTTTGAAACATTCTCTAAAAATCTGACGATTGTTGAACTGATCTTTAAGTTCATAGAACTTGTATCCTGATGGTACAAAGTCACAACATTGAATGAAGACCATGCATTGTCTTCACAATGCATGAGGAGTTGAAAGGAGTTCCATCCACAAGTACTAAGTGGATGATGTGCACTAATGAAGTCCATGCACTATCACTTAGTGCATGAGAATCTGAAGAAGTCCCAATTTGATCTCTGATTAGATCAACAAAGATAATTGAAGAAGTTATGTGATTTAGGAGTTCGGTTGATGAAGACCCTTCGTGAATTCCATTACTAAATGTTGATTATATGTTGAAGAAGAATGAAGAAATTCTAATGAAGAAGAAATAATTGATCAAGTGATTCGGCTGATGAAGAACCTTCTACAAATGTCTCATAAGTCTAGAATACATGATTGAAAGGAGTTGAGGATGTTTGTGGAAGAAGGATGAAGAAGAAATGGAAAGAATGGCTTAGAAGAAGAGGAGGAGGCATTTGGCATTTAGAATTGGTATTTTTCATGGAAGACTTTGTTTTTGACAAAGTCCTATTTGTTACTTTGCCAAAAAATTGGCCATCTCAAGCCAGCCCACGGGTTCAACCCCACGGCTCATATGGGCACTAGGCGCCACGCCCATGGGGGATCCCATGGTGCAAGCTCGAGAGGCAGGGGGGCCGTGTATAAGCCCCCGAGGGCACGCGGTGGTGAAGCCCGCGCACCCAGGATGCATAGTGGGCGCTAGGAGCGCGCCCGCAGGGAGCAAGGTGGGCGCATAGCGCGCCCGCAGAGAGAACCCGGTGCGGGGCGGCACCGGGAGGGGAGAGAATTCAACTGAGCGCTTTCCCCCAGCGCTTAGGTAATAAACCGCGGAAAAATCCCGCGGCGTTTCGATGTGGGACGCGCATTTTTCACCCGGGACAAATCTCCGCCGTCCGTCTCATCGCGCGCCCGATCCACGCCGCACGATTCATCTCCGCGGCGATGATCTGATCGCGGCCGTTGAAGATCTGATCCGACGGCTCCGGCCTCGTCCTCTTCCCCGAGCTCGGCAGAGGTCTCCCCGCGCCTTCCCGCGAGCTCCGCTCGAACCAGGCGACTCCCGAAGATGGTTTTCGAGATTGCGGCCACCATTTTCGAAGCTGAGGTGACCCTCGTGCTCGTCTGGCTACACTGAACCGATCCATGCTTAAAAATACACATGCATGCAATGTTTGGGAGATTTCGATGAAGGCCGAAGCAAACCGAAGGTGCGAGGCCATTCGGGTTGATGTTTTGCATGGGATGAGCCTAAACCGAAGGCCGTGCATGCGTTCTAAATCGCATGCACGAGGAGGAAGATCGAAGGAAAATAAAAAAGGGAGAACCCGCGTGTGAAACAGAGGAAGATATCAAGATTTGCAGAATCTTGAAATACCCGAAAATCTCGGGGATTTAAGTTATCTCTCCGCGGAAGATATGAGGCATCTCTGCCTATAAAAAGAGAGTCCCAGACCTCGTTTTTTCTTGCTGATCCGCTGAGTATTTGAAGTCCCGTGAGAAGCACTCTGTGCCTCACGAAGTCGAAGCCCTGCGCGCACACTTGCGCGGCAGTGAAGCCAGGAGCATCCCTTGCTCCGCGGTGTTCCTTTTGCGCACTCCTTGCGTGAAAGAGGTTGGAGAAGAACCCTGCGCGCCTTCCCCTTGCGCGGCAGGAAGAACCCGCGGCCGCGGCATCTTGCGCGCCCACGGTTGAAGCCCGGGCTGCCTTGCACCCAAGTGCTTGCGCGACCCATGGCCAGTGGCACCTTGCGCGGCTGCCTCTTGCACCAAGACATCTTGTGCGCCTCCTTGTAGAAAGGGTTCAAGTGAGAACACCCTACGGATTGTGTGTGTGTGCACAAAAGAAATAACAAGGCCGAGACACTATTTGTGTGTGTGCAATTCAAGTGAAGGCCGATACTTGCATGCCTTGTGTGCATAGTGAAGATAAGACCCTATGGTTGTGGTGTATGCAAGGAGAACCCAAGCCTTGAGCACTTGTGTGTGAAAAGTGAAGGACACTTAGTGTGTGCAAAGAAGCAAAGGAGGCCGAGGCCTTGCCTCATGTGTGTGCCAAGTGGAGAAGAATAACCCAAGGCCATGTGTGTGCACAAAAGACAACACCAAGTGGTGTGTGCCAAGTGAAGAGGAAGACCACACTTTGTGTGTGTGTAAGCATTGAATAATCCATAGTCTTGCTTGTGCATTTGAACAAAGAAGAACACACTTTAAGTGTGTGCATTTGAAGAGGCCAAGGGTTGTGACCTTGTGTGTGCACACTTCGAAGAACAAACTAAAAGAACACTAAAGTGAGTGTGTGCAACAAGAAGAGGAGAATAGGCCAAGTCTAAAGTGTGTGCAAAGTGAAGAAGTTGTGTGTGCAAATTAAAGAAGTGGCCGAACCTAATGTGTGCACTAAAAGTGTATACACATTAGAAGAAGAAGAAGGAGTGACCCACACTAAAGTAGAACACACTCTAAGTGTGTAAGAAAATTGAATTAAGTGTGTGAAGTTCAGTGAAGGTGTGTGCTATAATTGATTACACCCTTTGTGGGTCTACTGCACCAAGAATAGGAAAGGAGAAGTGCATGCATGCATGCATGTACATGCACACGTGAAAAAGTTCATATCAGCTTGTGTGCATCTGGGTTGTCCAAGACTTGAGGTTCTTGAAGATTTGAGAAGACCATGCTGTCAGTGCATGAGGATTCAGAGTTGCCATGCATTCAGTGCATGAAGTTGTTCTGAACTGAGACTGAGCCAGACTGAAGTTAAAGAGATTGGTTGTCTGAGTTTTTCAGTAGATTGAGAAGACCCTGATCATCACAACTGATCAGAGGTACAGAGCAAGGCCAGCAGTCTTTATCCCAGACTGCTGAGGATACTTGAAGAACTCAAAGTGAAGAAGAGCTACTCGTGTGACTCGAGGAGCCAGGAGAAGACCCTGTGGGACTCAGGGAGAAGAAGTCTTCAGTGGGATTCTGGAGCAGGCCAGTGGGACTCTGGTAACACTGTGGGACGCAGTATAAAGACCCTCCTGTGGGACTCAGGAGAGATACGGTGGGAAGCTGTATCAACCATTGTAATACTAACAGATTATAATGGGAGAATCCATGCTTGGAGAGCATGGCAAGGATGTAGGCCTTTGGTGCCGAACCTTGTAAATCCTTGTGTCCTGTGCCTTTTCATTACTGCATTATCCGGGAAAGGTTGAGAGATACAAGAAGAGTGGATCGAGGCTTTAACCAGCCCTAGAGGTTTAATTGATAAGAATCAATTAGTAAAAAGTTTTAAGGGATCACTGATTCACCCCCTCCCCCTCTCAGTGATTCACACTGATCTGGGCACTTTAATTGGTATCAGAGGCAGGTTACCTCTAAAAGATCCAAGGGAGTCTTTATGAAGTGCAGATTTGAGGAAATGAGTGACCAGCCTCAAATGGAGATATCTGCCAAGACTCAGAAAAATAGAAAGAAGAAACAGGCCAAGAAGATGAAGAAAGCCTGTCCTAGCCGTGATGAAGTTGAAATAATGAATGATCTTCAGAGTGCACTCAAATATCTTCAGAAGACAGTTCCCATGGAAGTGGCAAAATGTATAGCTACAGGCATCCATGATCTTCATGAAGAAAAATCACAGTTAGAAGAAGAAGCCAATGCAATAGAAGATCAATTGGCTAAAAGGGTTGGCATAACCAACACTCTCAGAAAGCTGGTAAATGCCAAAGATGAAACAGTATCTCTTTGCAATGATAGATATGAAGACACTGCTGAAGAATTGCAAAGGAGCCTTTCTGAGAAATAATTCTTTATGATATTAGTCAAAGATGTTTTCCATGCACTGGAAAAGAGGTATAGAGTATCAATGGTTGTTAAAGATGCTCAACTTGAAGACAAAGTAAAAAGGGTAAAGGAGCTTGACAACTCATTGCATGAAATAAAGAAGGTGCATGATGACCAGATGGAACAACTGAAATAGAATTGGGAAGGAAGGATAAGAACTGTTGAGGATGAGAAGAACTCCCTCAATATGAAATGCTTAGAACTGGAGGTGATATTGAAAAATCAGCAATCACCTAAAGCTGAATCCTCCCAGTCAGCTGGAAGAAGAAATGTTGCTACTCAAGTATGCATTGAGCAGGATGATTCTAAAAGAAAGACATCCTCTTGTGAAAGTGCAACAACTTCTAGAAAGAAGGTACCATCCATCCCATCTTGTACTAATGCTTCTAATAGTGTTTCTACTAAAAGTGCAGGATGGAAGAATAATTCCAAACAAATATGGATGAAGACAATAAAGAAGCAGAGCTCTCCTGAAGCAGCACAACAAGTCAAGAAAAGTACCCAACTATCAGAAGGACTCAAGAGGTCAAGATTTGTGGGACAATGCTGGTGTTGTAATAAGTATGGGCATTGTGCAAAGGATTGTTGGTACAATCCACTGAGTGCCAAAGCACAGAGGAAGCCCATGCCTAGGGGGAGCAAGCCAGAAGGAAGGAAGCAACATCCACAGGTCCAGAGACATCTTTTTACTGCTAATAGATTTGGATTACTTGACAACATCTGGGATGATTGCAAAAGTGGTCAACAAAAAGATACATGTCAATCTCCAACTGTATCCAGAGATCAGAAGAAGAAAAGATCACAGAACCTGGCTCAGAGAGATTCCTTGGGAAGCAAGCAGAAGAAAGTGGAAGATGCTCCCAAGAAGAGTTTGAAGAATGAAGAGAAGTCCTTGGAATTGAAATCCAAGAAGGGTGAGTCATCTAGAAGGACCACCAAGAAAAAATGCTTCTACTGTGGAAAGAAAGGGCATATCATGGATCTGTGTAAAGAAGCCATGAAATTCAATAGAGGCAGACTGGACTCAAACAGACAATCAATCCAGAAGAAGCAGAAGGGATTGATTGAAAACAAGTTGCCTAAGAGAGGTAGCGTGACAGCATCAAAAGAACCATGTGGAACTTCCAGAACTGAGGCCACACTTCCAAATGATTTACTTGTCATATGGCCACATCAGTTGCAACTTGCCAGAGAACTACAAAGAGCTGAATATGAAGCTCTGGCATTTGCTAAAGCAAAGGGGAAGAAGAAGGTTTCACATGAAGATGTTTTGAGAACCACACCAGCACAATCATCAATGAAGCTCAAATGTGCAAGTGTGAAGACTGGTGAAAATGGGACATCTCGGTTGAGAGAATCTTCTCAACCTTGTTGTTCACATTGATGAACCAAGGAGGTTCCATCTTATTCCCTTATACTATTGGTATTAACATGTGATGACATTGCAGGGAATTGAAGATGATGATCATTCTCAGCTGGAGGATGGTTTGGATTGAATAGAGTGCACCCCTTGAGGGGGAGCCAATCTGAAGAAGATGGGATTCTGAGATTAATACCATCTTGAGAGAAGTGAAGGTATTCCAATCATACTTTCATCCCTTGTTTCTTAATTGCATTCATCATAACAATTAAGGGGGAGTATTGATTGAAGACAAATAGATGAAAGGGGGAGCTTTATCTTAGCACTGAACTTTCTAATAAGTTTTGTGAAGTATGTGCAGGATTTAGCAATTCATTGTTATATCTGAAAAATTCAAGCCCCTAAGCATGATCTCACATGTGTATAGAATGTTGGACAGCATTGAGTACCTTGGTTACATCACTCTTGTTTTCTACACCGGGTTAGCCCAAGTAGACTTAGAGTTTATTTACTAAAGGTTCTTTGCTAAAGAAGAACATGTGACATCATCCCTCTCCTAGTGTTTTTCAAGAAAATGCTATTCGAAGGGAGGAAGATATTTGTGAAAGTGAACCACACCACACCTTTGCATTTGATTGCCAATAAGGGGGAGAAATATTGGCACACATATTGACCCATTCATATGTGCTGAAGTGGTGTATTGACAACAAATACAAAGGGGGAGATTGAAGTGCATTGTGTTGCATTTGTTGTCAATGAGGCATGAAGTTGTCTTGGAATGAATGGATGTCAAGGAGTCAAGATGTGAATGTCAAAGGATGTGATGGTGTTGGTGGTAAAGGAGAATGGCCATGGAACTTAGAGGAATGTCACTTAGGAGATTCACTAAGTGGCATTTGAGATGATGGTTTGAAACATTCTCTAAAAATCTGACGATTGTTGAACTGATCTTTAAGTTTATAGAACTTGTATCCTGATGGTACAAAGTCACAACATTGAATGAAGACCATGCATTGTCTTCACAATGCATGAGGAGTTGAAAGGAGTTCCATCCACAAGTACTAAGTGGATGATGTGCACTAATGAAGTCCATGCACTATCACTTAGTGCATGAGAATCTGAAGAAGTCCCAATTTGATCTCTGATTAGATCAACAAAGATAATTGAAGAAGTTATGTGATTTAGGAGTTCAGTTGATGAAGACCCTTCGTGAATTCCATTACTAAATGTTGATTATATGTTGAAGAAGAATGAAGAAATTCTAATGAAGAAGAAATAATTGATCAAGTGATTCGGCTGATGAAGAACCTTCTACAAATGTCTCATAAGTCTAGAATACATGATTGAAAGGAGTTGAGGATGTTTGTGGAAGAAGGATGAAGAAGAAATGGAAAGAATGGCATAGAAGAAGAGGAGGAGGCATTTGGCATTTAGAATTGGTATTTTTCATGGAAGACTTTGTTTTTGACAAAGTCCTATTTGTTACTTTGCCAAAAAATTGGCCATCTCAAGCCAGCCCACGGGTTCAACCCCACGGCTCATATGGGCACTAGGCGCCACGCCCATGGGGGATCCCATGGTGCAAGCTCGAGAGGCAGGGGGGCCGTGTATAAGCCCCCGAGGGCACGCGGTGGTGAAGCCCGCGCACCCAGGATGCATAGTGGGCGCTAGGAGCGCGCCCGCAGGGAGCAAGGTGGGCGCATAGCGCGCCCGCAGAGAGAACCCGGTGCGGGGCGGCACCGGGAGGGGAGAGAATTCAACTGAGCGCTTTCCCCCAGCGCTTAGGTAATAAACCGCGGAAAAATCCCGCGGCGTTTCGATGTGGGACGCGCATTTTTCACCCGGGACAAATCTCCGCCGTCCGTCTCATCGCGCGCCCGATCCACGCCGCACGATTCATCTCCGCGGCGATGATCTGATCGCGGCCGTTGAAGATCTGATCCGACGGCTCCGGCCTCGTCCTCTTCCCCGAGCTCGGCAGAGGTCTCCCCGCGCCTTCCCGCGAGCTCCGCTCGAACCAGGCGACTCCCGAAGATGGTTTTCGAGATTGCGGCCACCATTTTCGAAGCTGAGGTGACCCTCGTGCTCGTCTGGCTACACTGAACCGATCCATGCTTAAAAATACACATGCATGCAATGTTTGGGAGATTTCGATGAAGGCCGAAGCAAACCGAAGGTGCGAGGCCATTCGGGTTGATGTTTTGCATGGGATGAGCCTAAACCGAAGGCCGTGCATGCGTTCTAAATCGCATGCACGAGGAGGAAGATCGAAGGAAAATAAAAAAGGGAGAACCCGCGTGTGAAACAGAGGAAGATATCAAGATTTGCAGAATCTTGAAATACCCGAAAATCTCGGGGATTTAAGTTATCTCTCCGCGGAAGATATGAGGCATCTCTGCCTATAAAAAGAGAGTCCCAGACCTCGTTTTTGCTTGCTGATCCGCTGAGTATTTGAAGTCCCGTGAGAAGCACTCTGTGCCTCACGAAGTCGAAGCCCTGCGCGCACACTTGCGCGGCAGTGAAGCCAGGAGCATCCCTTGCTCCGCGGTGTTCCTTTTGCGCACTCCTTGCGCGAAAGAGGTTGGAGAAGAACCCTGCGCGCCTTCCCCTTGCGCGGCAGGAAGAACCCGCGGCCGCGGCATCTTGCGCGCCCACGGTTGAAGCCCGGGCTGCCTTGCACCCAAGTGCTTGCGCGACCCATGGCCAGTGGCACCTTGCGCGGCTGCCTCTTGCACCAAGACATCTTGTGCGCCTCCTTGTAGAAAGGGTTCAAGTGAGAACACCCTACGGATTGTGTGTGTGTGCACAAAAGAAATAACAAGGCCGAGACACTATTTGTGTGTGTGCAATTCAAGTGAAGGCCGATACTTGCATGCCTTGTGTGCATAGTGAAGATAAGACCCTATGGTTGTGGTGTATGCAAGGAGAACCCAAGCCTTGAGCACTTGTGTGTGAAAAGTTAAGGACACTTAGTGTGTGCAAAGAAGCAAAGGAGGCCGAGGCCTTGCCTCATGTGTGTGCCAAGTGGAGAAGAAGAACCCAAGGCCATGTGTGTGCACAAAAGACAACACCAAGTGGTGTGTGCCAAGTGAAGAGGAAGACCACACTTTGTGTGTGTGTAAGCATTGAATAATCCATAGTCTTGCTTGTGCATTTGAACAAAGAAGAACACACTTTAAGTGTGTGCATTTGAAGAGGCCAAGGGTTGTGACCTTGTGTGTGCACACTTCGAAGAACAAACTAAAAGAACACTAAAGTGAGTGTGTGCAACAAGAAGAGGAGAATAGGCCAAGTCTAAAGTGTGTGCAAAGTGAAGAAGTTGTGTGTGAAAATTAAAGAAGTGGCCGAACCTAATGTGTGCACTAAAAGTGTATACACATTAGAAGAAGAAGAAGGAGTGACCCACACTAAAGTAGAACACACTCTAAGTGTGTAAGCAAATTGAATTAAGTGTGTGAAGTTCAGTGAAGGTGTGTGCTATAATTGATTACACCCTTTGTGGGTCTACTGCACCAAGAAGAGGAAAGGAGAAGTGCATGCATGCATGCATGTACATGCACACGTGAAAAAGTTCATATCAGCTTGTGTGCATCCGGGTTGTCCAAGACTTGAGGTTCTTGAAGATTTGAGAAGACCATGCTGTCAGTGCATGAGGATTCAGAGTTGCCATGCATTCAGTGCATGAAGTTGTTCTGAACTGAGACTGAGCCAGACTGAAGTTAAAGAGATTGGTTGTCTGAGTTTTTCAGTAGATTGAGAAGACCCTGATCATCACAACTGATCAGAGGTACAGAGCAAGGCCAGCAGTCTTTATCCCAGACTGCTGAGGATACTTGAAGAACTCAAAGTGAAGAAGAGCTACTCGTGTGACTCGAGGAGCCAGGAGAAGACCCTGTGGGACTCAGGGAGAAGAAGTCTTCAGTGGGTTTCTGGAGCAGGCCAGTGGGACTCTGGTAACACTGTGGGACGCAGTATAAAGACCCTCCTGTGGGACTCAGGAGAGATACGGTGGGAAGCTGTATCGACCATTGTAATACTAACAGATTATAATGGGAGAATCCATGCTTGGAGAGCATGGCAAGGATGTAGGCCTTTGGTGCCGAACCTTGTAAATCCTTGTGTCCTGTGCCTTTTCATTACTGCATTATCCGGGAAAGGTTGAGAGATACAAGAAGAGTGGATCGAGGCTTTAACCAGCCCTAGAGGTTTAATTGATAAGAATCAATTAGTAAAAAGTTTTAAGGGATCACTGATTCACCCCCTCCCCCTCTCAGTGATTCACACTGATCTGGGCACTTCAATTGGTATCAGAGGCAGGTTACCTCTAAAAGATCCAAGGGAGTCTTTATGAAGTGCAGATTTGAGGAAATGAGTGACCAGCCTCAAATGGAGATATCTGCCAAGACTCAGAAAAATAGAAAGAAGAAACAGGCCAAGAAGATGAAGAAAGCCTGTCCTAGCCGTGATGAAGTTGAAATAATGAATGATCTTCAGAGTGCACTCAAATATCTTCAGAAGACAGTTCCCATGGAAGTGGCAAAATGTATAGCTACAGGCATCCATGATCTTCATGAAGAAAAATCACAGTTAGAAGAAGAAGCCAATGCAATAGAAGATCAATTGGCTAAAAGGGTTGTCATAACCAACACTCTCAGAAAGCTGGTAAATGCCAAAGATGAAACAGTATCTCTTTGCAATGATAGATATGAAGACACTGCTGAAGAATTGCAAAGGAGCCTTTCTGAGAAAGAATTCTTTATGATATTAGTCAATGATGTTTTCCATGCACTGGAAAAGAGGTATAGAGTATCAATGGTTGTTAAAGATGCTCAACTTGAAGACAAAGTAAAAAGGGTAAAGGAGCTTGACAACTCATTGCATGAAATGAAGAAGGTGCATGATGACCAGATGGAACAGCTGAAACAGAATTGGGAAGGAAGGATAAGAACTGTTGAGGATGAGAAGAACTCCCTCAATATGAAATGCTTAGAACTGGAGGTGATATTGAAAAATCAGCAATCACCTAAAGCTGAATCCTCCCAGTCAGCTGGAAGAAGAAATGTTGCTACTCAAGTATGCATTGAGCAGGATGATTCTAAAAGAAAGACATCCTCTTGTGAAAGTGCAACAACTTCTAGAAAGAAGGTACCATCCATCCCATCTTGTACTAATGCTTCTAATAGTGTTTCTACTAAAAGTGCAGGATGGAAGAATAATTCCAAACAAATATGGATGAAGACAATAAAGAAGCAGAGCTCTCCTGAAGCAGCACAACAAGTCAAGAAAAGTACCCAACAATCAGAAGGACTCAAGAGGTCAAGATTTGTGGGACAATGCTGGTGTTGTAATAAGTATGGGCATTGTGCAAAGGATTGTTGGTACAATCCACTGAGTGCCAAAGCACAGAGGAAGCCCATGCCTAGGGGGAGCAAGCCAGAAGGAAGGAAGCAACATCCACAGGTCCAGAGACATCTGTTTACTGCTAATAGATTTGGATTACTTGACAACATCTGGGATGATTGCAAAAGTGGTCAACAAAAAGATACATGTCAATCTCCAACTGTATCCAGAGCTCAGAAGAAGAAAAGATCACAGAACCTGGCTCAGAGAGATTCCTTGGGAAGCAAGCAGAAGAAAGTGGAAGATGCTCCCAAGAAGAGTTTGAAGAATGAAGAGAAGTCCTTGGAATTGAAATCCAAGAAGGGTGAGTCATCTAGAAGGACCACCAAGAAAAAATGCTTCTACTGTGGAAAGAAAGGGCATATCATGGATCTTTGTAAAGAAGCCATGAAATTCAATAGAGGCAGACTGGACTCAAACAGACAATCAATCCAGAAGAAGCAGAAGGGATTGATTGAAAACAAGTTGCCTAAGAGAGGTAGCGTGACAGCATCAAAAGAACCATGTGGAACTTCCAGAACTGAGGCCACACTTCCAAATGATTTACTTGTCATATGGCCACATCAGTTGCAACTTGCCAGAGAACTACAAAGAGCTGAAGATGAAGCTCTGGCATTTGCTAAAGCAAAGGGGAAGAAGAAGGTTTCACATGAAGATGTTTTGAGAACCACACCAGCACAATCATCAATGAAGCTCAAATGTGCAAGTGTGAAGACTGGTGAAAATGGGACATCTCGGTTGAGAGAATCTTCTCAACCTTGTTGTTCACATTGATGAACCAAGGAGGTTCCATCTTATTCCCTTATACTATTGGTATTAACATGTGCTGACATTGCAGGGAATTGAAGATGATGATCATTCTCAGCTGGAGGATGGTTTGGATTGAATAGAGTGCACCCCTTGAGGGGGAGCCAATCTGAAGAAGATGGGATTCTGAGATTAATACCATCTTGAGAGAAGTGAAGGTATTCGAATCATACTTTCATCCCTTGTTTCTTAATTGCATTCATCATAACAATTAAGGGGGAGTATTGATTGAAGACAAATAGATGAAAGGGGGAGCTTTATCTTAGCACTGAACTTTCTAATAAGTTTTGTGAAGTATGTGCAGGATTTAGCAATTCATTGTTATATCTGAAAAATTCAAGCCCCTAAGCATGATCTCACATGTGTATAGAATGTTGGACAGCATTGAGTACCTTGGTTACATCACTCTTGTTTTCTACACCGGGTTAGCCCAAGTAGACTTAGAGTTGATTTACTAAAGGTTCTTTGCTAAAGAAGAACATGTGACATCATCCCTCTCCTAGTGTTTTTCAAGAAAATGCTATTCGAAGGGAGGAAGATATTTGTGAAAGTGAACCACACCACACCTTTGCATTTGATTGCCAATAAGGGGGAGAAATATTGGCACACATATTGACCCATTCATATGTGCTGAAGTGGTGTATTGACAACAAATACAAAGGGGGAGATTGAAGTGCATTGTGTTGCATTTGTTGTCAATGAGGCATGAAGTTGTCTTGGAATGAATGGATGTCAAGGAGTCAAGATGTGAATGTCAAAGGATGTGATGGTGTTGGTGGTAAAGGAGAATGGCCATGGAACTTAGAGGAATGTCACTTAGGAGATTCACTAAGTGGCATTTGAGATGATGGTTTGAAACATTCTCTAAAAATCTGACGATTGTTGAACTGATCTTTAAGTTCATAGAACTTGTATCCTGATGGTACAAAGTCACAACATTGAATGAAGACCATGCATTGTCTTCACAATGCATGAGGAGTTGAAAGGAGTTCCATCCACAAGTACTAAGTGGATGATGTGCACTAATGAAGTCCATGCACTATCACTTAGTGCATGAGAATCTGAAGAAGTCCCAATTTGATCTCTGATTAGATCAACAAAGATAATTGAAGAAGTTATGTGATTTAGGAGTTCGGTTGATGAAGACCCTTCGTGAATTCCATTACTAAATGTTGATTATATGTTGAAGAAGAATGAAGAAATTCTAATGAAGAAGAAATAATTGATCAAGTGATTCGGCTGATGAAGAACCTTCTACAAATGTCTCATAAGTCTAGAATACATGATTGAAAGGAGTTGAGGATGTTTGTGGAAGAAGGATGAAGAAGAAATGGAAAGAATGGCTTAGAAGAAGAGGAGGAGGCATTTGGCATTTAGAATTGGTATTTTTCATGGAAGACTTTGTTTTTGACAAAGTCCTATTTGTTACTTTGCCAAAAAATTTGCCATCTCAAGCCAGCCCACGGGTTCAACCCCACGGCTCATATGGGCACTAGGCGCCACGCCCATGGGGGATCCCATGGTGCAAGCTCGAGAGGCAGGGGGGCCGTGTATAAGCCCCCGAGGGCACGCGGTGGTGAAGCCCGCGCACCCAGGATGCATAGTGGGCGCTAGGAGCGTGCCCGCAGGGAGCAAGGTGGGCGCATAGCGCGCCCGCAGAGAGAACCCGGTGCGGGGCGGCACCGGGAGGGGAGAGAATTCAACTGAGCGCTTTCCCCCAGCGCTTAGGTAATAAACCGCGGAAAAATCCCGCGGCGTTTCGATGTGGGACGCGCATTTTTCACCCGGGACAAATCTCCGCCGTCCGTCTCATCGCGCGCCCGATCCACGCCGCACGATTCATCTCCGCGGCGATGATCTGATCGCGGCCGTTGAAGATCTGATCCGACGGCTCCCGCCTCGTCCTCTTCCCCGAGCTCGGCAGAGGTCTCCCCGCGCCTTCCCGCGAGCTCCGCTCGAACCAGGCGACTCCCGAAGATGGTTTTCGAGATTGCGGCCACCATTTTCGAAGCTGAGGTGACCCTCGTGCTCGTCTGGCTACACTGAACCGATCCATGCTTAAAAATACACATGCATGCAATGTTTGGGAGATTTCGATGAAGGCCGAAGCAAACCGAAGGTGCGAGGCCATTCGGGTTGATGTTTTGCATGGGATGAGCCTAAACCGAAGGCCGTGCATGTGTTCTAAATCGCATGCACGAGGAGGAAGATCGAAGGAAAATAAAAAAGGGAGAACCCGCGTGTGAAACAGAGGAATATATCAAGATTTGCAGAATCTTGAAATACCCTAAAATCTCGGGGATTTAAGTTATCTCTCCGCGGAAGATATGAGGCATCTCTGCCTATAAAAAGAGAGTCCCAGACCTCGTTTTTGCTTGCTGATCCGCTGAGTATTTGAAGTCCCGTGAGAAGCACTCTGTGCCTCACGAAGTCGAAGCCCTGCGCGCACACTTGCGCGACAGTGAAGCCAGGAGCATCCCTTGCTCCGCGGTGTTCCTTTTGCGCACTCCTTGCGCGAAAGAGGTTGGAGAAGAACCCTGCGCGCCTTCCCCTTGCGCGGCAGGAAGAACCCGCGGCCGCGGCATCTTGCGCGCCCACGGTTGAAGCCCGGGCTGCCTTGCACCCAAGTGCTTGCGCGACCCATGGCCAGTGGCACCTTGCACGGCTGCCTCTTGCACCAAGACATCTTGTGCGCCTCCTTGTAGAAAGGGTTCAAGTGAGAACACCCTACGGATTGTGTGTGTGTGCACAAAAGAAATAACAAGGCCGAGACACTATTTGTGTGTGTGCAATTCAAGTGAAGGCCGATACTTGCATGCCTTGTGTGCATAGTGAAGATAAGACCCTATGGTTGTGGTGTATGCAAGGAGAACCCAAGCCTTGAGCACTTGTGTGTGAAAAGTGAAGGACACTTAGTGTGTGCAAAGAAGCAAAGGAGGCCGAGGCCTTGCCTCATGTGTGTGCCAAGTGGAGAAGAATCACCCAAGGCCATGTGTGTGCACAAAAGACAACACCAAGTGGTGTGTGCCAAGTGAAGAGGAAGACCACACTTTGTGTGTGTGTAATCATTGAATAATCCATAGTCTTGCTTGTGCATTTGAACAAAGAAGAACACACTTTAAGTGTGTGCATTTGAAGAGGCCAAGGGTTGTGACCTTGTGTGTGCACACTTCGAAGAACAAACTAAAAGAACACTAAAGTGAGTGTGTGCAACAAGAAGAGGAGAATAGGCCAAGTCTAAAGTGTGTGCAAAGTGAAGAAGTTGTGTGTGCAAATTAAAGAAGTGGCCGAACCTAATGTGTGCACTAAAAGTGTATACACATTAGAAGAAGAAGAAGGAGTGACCCACACTAAAGTAGAACACACTCTAAGTGTGTAAGCAAATTGAATTAAGTGTGTGAAGTTCAGTGAAGGTGTGTGCTATAATTGATTACACCCTTTGTGGGTCTACTGCACCAAGAAGAGGAAAGGAGAAGTGCATGCATGCATGCATGTACATGCACACGTGAAAAAGTTCATATCAGCTTGTGTGCATCTGGGTTGTCCAAGACTTGAGGTTCTTGAAGATTTGAGAAGACCATGCTGTCAGTGCATGAGGATTCAGAGTTGCCATGCATTCAGTGCATGAAGTTGTTCTGAACTGAGACTGAGCCAGACTGAAGTTAAAGAGATTGGTTGTCTGAGTTTTTCAGTAGATTGAGAAGACCCTGATCATCACAACTGATCAGAGGTACAGAGCAAGGCCAGCAGTCTTTATCCCAGACTGCTGAGGATACTTGAAGAACTCAAAGTGAAGAAGAGCTACTCGTGTGACTCGAGGAGCCAGGAGAAGACCCTGTGGGACTCAGGGAGAAGAAGTCTTCAGTGGGATTCTGGAGCAGGCCAGTGGGACTCTGGTAACACTGTGGGACGCAGTATAAAGACCCTCCTGTGGGACTCAGGAGAGATACGGTGGGAAGCTGTATCGACCATTGTAATACTAACAGATTATAATGGGAGAATCCATGCTTGGAGAGCATGGCAAGGATGTAGGCCTTTGGTGCCGAACCTTGTAAATCCTTGTGTCCTGTGCCTTTTCATTACTGCATTATCCGGGAAAGGTTGAGAGATACAAGAAGAGTGGATCGAGGCTTTAACCAGCCCTAGAGGTTTAATTGATAAGAATAAATTAGTAAAAAGTTTTAAGGGATCACTGATTCACCCCCTCCCCCTCTCAGTGATTCACACTGATCTGGGCACTTCACCCTGTTTTTTATAATTGGACACTATGTGACTATGATATGAATTTCATGAAATGTTGTCCCAAATTTTGTAAAACAAAAAACTTAAAAGTTCTTTAAATGCATGAAATTATATTCCTTGTTATAAAAAATTTAATTAAGGGAACTTTATGTATTCATGATTTTTTAGTCTCCAAATATATACGTCTTTCTTGTTACAATTTAGTCATTAAAGGGTCAAGATTTATATTTTATTTAATACTTGTTATATCTCCTCCCAAATATCTATTAACTTATATACTATAATGGGGAATATTATCATATAGCATGGAAATAATGTTTCTATCCTTTAACACCATCATAGATATAACCATACAAGGATTTTTAAAAAAAATCATATTGAAACATAGTAATCTTGAATTAGTTATTATGATTACTACTTGAATAATAATTATGTATCATCATTTCAATATATCATTTAATATAATTTTTATCTTATTTTATATTTGAAATTTATTTTTTATTATTATATAGATTTTAATTTAATCCATTTTTATATTGATTCATAAATTCTACACAACACATTCAATTATTATTATCTAGATTAAAATGATTCATCGATAGATCCCAAATATCTAATATACATTTTACGGTAATGAAGATCCCAAATGATTGGTAAAATTTCTCATATTACTCTTCCTCAAATGTCAGCTCTTTTAAAAGTATGACATTTAGTTAAATAATTACTCACATACCCAAACAAGAATCATCAACATAATAACAATAATATTATTATAAACATCTAAATTATATTGAAATTACTTTTGAATAGTCTAGATGACAATTTGGTACTCTCTTAAACACCATCATTACCCTTACAAACATTTTACCTTTACCAATTTTTGTATTCTACTCACATATTTTCCCTTATTCTTGAATCATTTTATTATACTTTTTCATATAGCATGTCATCAAAATAAATAATACAATTTAAAAAAATAAATCATAATCAAAAACTGAATTTATATATTTACTGAGACAAAAAATTCTATAATACACCTAATCATAATCCAACCCACATAGGTAAATCTCAATTAAAATACAAAAAAAATGAAAAAAAAAATCATCAAAGGATTATCTTTAACCTAATAATATATTGGGAACACTCAAGGCTCAATGGAAGGATTAATAATATATTTGCCTTTTTTTAACACAGTATACTAGTCTTCTACCTCTAAATTCAACAATGAATGTAGTCCACACTCTCTCATCAGTTTAAGATTCCTTATCCATTAATATCAATATAATTATCATCATTAATAGGATTTCCTACAAGAATATGTTGATCCATTTTCTATAGTGAAACCATTTTGAACTCTATTTTTATAATGTAGATGAGTCCCAAATTATGTATTCAAGTGTTCTTAAATGAATGAAACACTTTATCATATCATAAACATGATGAAAAATTCCCTCATTATAGAATAAAATCATATTAATAATAATAAGAATATATAAGGGCACATAAATTTATAGATCATGAGAACTATTAGTGTATTCAATGTACTTAAATAAATTTTTTTTATCATCAGAATATTGAATCAATTCATGAAATTCAATTTTTTTTAAATGAGATTCTTATATATATCTATTTATTGTATATAATTGATGGATCCTTAGGTTCCCTATTTCTACACATTAGTGAAAAAATTAATACTCTTCCTTTTGTTCTGTATAATGATTGAGTACATTTTTTGAGAGATAATGGTTATTTAACTTTAATGGTTTTGATTCATTTTGTGCTGACTTATCATTTTTTCATAATATATGTCATAACTATGATTATTTGGATAATCTAATTAATAATTGTGAATTTTTATAATTAGGAAACCAAACCAAGAAATATCAATTATGTAATATAATGTGAAAAATTTTATATTTTATATTAACAGTGATAATCACCAAATGTTAAATGAGGAAATAGTTAATATTTACTATTATCAAGCATGATGTTAATAAAATCCATTGATCATAATACATGGGACTAATCCATGATGTATCGTTGTTTTCCTAAATTATACATTATTTTTAGTGTTTAAATAATGTGTATCAAAATTATTATCACTCATATAGGGGTTTTAATTCATTAGTCATATGTGGTTATTCAAATAAATAATTAGTTAATTTAATTTTTATAAATTCATAAACAGTAGAATAACACATATTATTAGGTTTTCTGCGTGAATACACAAGATTATATATATATATATATATATATCTAGTCCTCTGAGGCCAATGAAAAAAGACCAATATATGAGGATGTTATAGTACTGGTGAGCATTATATACTTTTTCATGGGTAGTGAGATGTGGGATTGTTATCTGAATATTAGTTTCCTTGTATTTATGTGATCATGTTGGACTATGCATTATGGTAATAAATATTTTATTACTCTTACATTTTCCCTTTATGTTTTTACATTTTTATAATTTTTTTCTATTTTAATTTAAATATTTATTGATAAATTATTTATAATGATTTGACCTTACATGTTAAAAATATTTATATCGCTTCTTATAAACTCAATATACCATTATACATATAGTTAATCTATAATGGGGTGGTGTACAGTTATTATAATATTCAATTATGGAATGGGATTATTTTTACATTTTATATTCCAGCTAAAATTAGAAGTGATTATAATATGAAACCAATGATAATGGAAATGTTATGTTATATGTTATGTTACAATTTTATAGTGGCCAAAGTAGTACTTTTTCGATTACAAGTATGTTTCCTAGTGAAATAAAAATGGAACATATATGATATATCATTTCAAATCATTATTTGAGGTTTGTGTGTCGTGATAGTTTATGTGTTACACACTATGAGAAATACACATGAATAAACATTGATCATTTTCACAATATACCATTTATTAAAATAGCTGAATATAGTTATATTGATGGACTATGATCTATATAGTAATGTGGTATATTTTTTCCAACATGTATTTATATTTTATTATGTTATATTCGAGTTATTTTTACTCATGATTTTTATATTAATAATTTTTGGAATATCATTTCTGAGGGAAATCATTAATAATATGTTTTTTCATTTAAGATTATACATATACATTTATATTTTTTTATTTTATATCATCATTAAGTCTCTATATGATTATTTATTCATATAATTTATTTTATCATCGATTTTATAATTTTATGTCCAAACATTAATATATAATTGATTATTTATACACAAGAGCACAAGATTCCCACTGATTGCTCCTTATTTCTTAAATTTATAGATAGGTTTATATAATTTATAGAGAACATCATATTATTTATGGAGTTCTGAAATGGAATTTATTTTAATATATACTAAGGAATTAGTCACAATTAAGGTGTAATTTGATCAATCATTTCTAGTTAGTAAACCAATATTTATGTAGATACAAGCATGAGTTCATTAAAAATATCAACCTTAGGTATTATGTTTGGTATTAATTTGGGGACAGTAAAATTACTTTTACATATTTGAGTATTTAATTTACTATTTTATATTCATGAACTTTCATGTATGTTTTTATATAACATTGACACGAATTACAACCACATTACTAATTTGTATTATTAAATTGTTCGGAAATATTCAAATATAATTTCTAGGATATTTGATTTGAATTAAAGTAATTTTTTAATAAATAATTTTAATAAATGTTTTCCTAAATTGAGTAATACATTTAAGTTCTAAAATACCTAATCAATCAAAAAATATAATTTTTTGAACATAGAGAAAAATCAATGATAGAATAAAAAAATTTGGGGTTATGAAAATTTATCATTTTGGAATAGAATAAAAACCCAAAAAGGATTAATACCATGATACAACTTATAAAATCAATTTATTTTTCACATTTCAAGTTGAATTTCATAATTATTTATATCAAAACAAATCATTACATTGACTATTTTTTACTATTGAGGATGCCAAAAAATCATAAAGAAATGATTGAGAGATATTTTAATTGATGTATTACAATATATTTAAGTGATATATTAGAAATAATCCTTTAAAAATATATTAATTTCACCCAATAGATGCCTCAAAATTTTAACTGTTTCTCCAATGATAGAGAAATTCTCACTAAAAGAGATTAATTTTCTAATTTTTTGAATGGTTTTTTTTCTATTTAATGCGATAAAAACTTTTCCACTAAATCATTATAGTCTTTATAACTACTCTTATATTAATTAATCTATTATTATTGATAATTTTATATTTTTCACAGTAATATATTTTATTTCATATAATAAATAAAAATTTTATTTTTATTTCAAAAGCTAAATGTTTAAAATTAATTCCACAATTCACAATAGAACATTCAATATTCAAACAATATTAACCACTTATGATTTACTGATTACAAATCAATTATTATATTTAAAAGAAACTATATCAATATTGTTACATGAAAACTAATATAATGACCCTATGTTTTATTGTATGGATTTATTCATTATTTTTAATGAAATATAATGTGTTCATCATGAATATTTTTTGATTTTTGGATTGTTATAGATTCTAAGATAAAATATATTACACGAAATATGTTATATTTAATAAATTATCTCATAATCATTGGATTATATTGATTCCTCAACTAAAAAATAAAAAATAAGAAAATGGAAAACATATTGGTATCTGGAATATGGTGTTTAACTTAGTGGTAACATATTCAATTTTTACATCATAGTTCTCCTAAGTTCAAAATATCGTGGGGGGAATAAAATTTATAATTAAATAAAATTTATAATGTAAATAATTTTTTCATATCCAAAATAACATAGTTATCACATTAAGATCTCTATTATTACCTTTTATTGGGAATAATGCTCTAATCCATTTCTTGAGAAATATGTTGATTAAGAGAATTTGTTATTTTTATAGTAGAAGAATCAATTATTTTCCAATACTTTCCAATGAAGTTGGTGAAGATGTGATGTTTATCAATTGTCAAACAACAACTGAGCTAGTATGTCTTTCATCAATTCTTTATTCATTTTCTAAAATTTTCAATTCATCTCAATGTGTTTCCAAATGTTTTAATAGATTGGAATTATAACATTTCTTGGTGGTAAAATGAATTAATTATGACCTATTTTAGTCCCTATAGAATCATTTTTACCATTCCATTAACATATACCTAATGATCTAGGTTTGATAATTATATTTCAAACTAATAATTTGGTGTGTGGTCATTCTAAATTCTCACCCTTTTTTAATGTGAATTCATAATCTATATTCACTATGGTTATTAATACTATAAAACATGATCTGGGATCAATGGACATTATAGACTTGAGTACACTAGTGGCCAAAACATTAATGAGAATGAAGAGTTAATAAGGGAGTAGATCAATGAATTATGGTGAGAAATTTTATTCTAATCTCATATAGTATCTTAATGTAAAGAAACTCCCAGAGTATCATGGTTATTTACAAATACAGTATTAGGAACTATTAGAAAATTGATTACATGGGAAAACTATTATAGTTATCCTTCTAATATAGTAGGAATTTGGAATTATTTTTGGTAGACATTTGGTCATAATAGTGATGGTGGTGGGACTTTATAAATACATTAAATTATGTTCTTAACCATTAAATTATAAATCATGTAATGATGTTTCGTACAACATGTATCACCAAAGAATTTCTAGCTCAGGGTTAGGATAATTTTCAGCATCATATGGTTTAAACACATGGTATACATGTATTGTGACCATAATGTATATTGTTTGAAGTGTAAAATAACTATATGGCAAAATGGTTTTCTATCTACACATGATATCTGGTTTAGTTCCATTCACCACTTACCATTTGACAACATGTCATTCCTTCCCAAGATATACATGCAATGTGATCAATTGGGAGACACATGTTTTATACACACAATGGGATATTTCATATATTATGGTTATAAAAAATATGATCTTCCCTCACACTCTCAATGTACTCTATTTGTCACAAATATAGTGTTTTTGATTCTATAACCCATTTAGGTTTTCATACACATAATGTGTACTGTTAATCACATGAATGGACTTTCCATGAGTCATTTCACATTGTGTACCTTAGTTGTTCATGTAAATTTATTTTCTATCACTAGATAAACTTTGTTTATTATTACCCTGAGCTCATATTTTGGAATGTGATTATTCTATCAAATTAATTTATCTATGAATATTTTTTTTGAACAGCACTAAAATTTTTGATGTGAAACACTATGTGAACAATTATTTCTATTCTATGTTTCTCTATGAAATAATGATTATGGTCTTAGAGATAGAATAGGGATTTCATGTGTTTTAGGAGATTTCATCACTACATAGTTTCCTTATCTATGGTTTGGAAGTAATATATCTATAATGAAAATATAAAATTTATAAATTTGAACTATATTGGGTGTGATTACAAACCACATTAAATTTACCATATAGTTTTATAGGGTAGAAAGCATCTTTTATATATATCATAATATAGAACATAAGTTCAGGAATTATTTCACTCTATTTACTAGTTTGTTCTATAAATTAAAAGGGTAATACCTTTTCAAATTAAACAATTTTATTATTAGGTTATCATGGGATAAATCTTTCAGGTATGACTATAAGAGAAAGCCTAGGTAAAACCATAACTTCACTTGAACTAACACTACATAAGGCCTGAATCTCATTCATGATCATTGTAAGCTTGAAACTTGCTCTTCGGTTTCATATTAGAGAATATTAGAATTATTTCGCCATTTAAATAATATAATAACAATTAAACGTAATTAAATAAATGACAAAAAATTTATATAAATTTTCAAAACTACATTCAAATGGTAATATCTAAATTTGGGAAAATTGGGACACCAAACTCAACAACAAGACTACCAATAAAATTGAACACAAAACAAATCATGGGTCTATATTTACATGACCATAACTTACATCTTTTCAAACCCACCAATAGGCAGCATGATTATTGAAATTCATATTTTATATGATTTATTTTCCATTTTCTATATTTTTTAGATCAAATGATTAAAATTCAAAAATGAAAATATAACGTATGAGAATTATTACCATGTAAGATACTACCATGGAATCTAAAAAATGTCCAACTGTGAGAATATATTTGATCAAAACACAAAAATTATTTATAAAACACATCATAAAAAATAAATTATCAATTAATAAAATATTATTTTATTTTATTTTAAATACCAATCCATATCCAATAATATAAAGAAATATGATATATTATAATTCAGAGGACATAAATAGATATTTAATCATTTTTTCGAGCATTAATAAATATTTAATGATGAAGCGGGAATGTTTTCATATAAAATAAAATACACATATAATTATCTCAATGAAACCATGTTGAAAATATAAGACATGTAGGTGTACACAACCAAAAAACCTACAATATAAAATGAATCATAGCTAATATAAATGACTCCAAATGAATGGGAACCACAATACCTCAGAAGTTCTACTCCTACTCTCCATGATATCAAGGTAAACCCCCTAGTTTTAGATAATTATATATGCTCAATACATCATTTAGATTTCACCCATACCCCAATCTCTCAAAAATATGAAATTACATATTTATTTTGTTGAATATAAAAAAATTGTTCAAAACAAGTCTATGACATTTGAAATATAAAAAAAGAAAATATTTTCCTAAAAAACATTGATAGATATTTACACAGACTACACACATTACAGATCACTTCTCACTTTAAAGTAAAATTTGAGGAAATTAAAATATTACATTATACACGTAAAATTATTTCATCAAACAACTCCATTTGTTATGACAAAACAACATCCCTAAAAGAGTGACATTGTTAAAAATAATATATTTAACTATAAAATTTAAAATAAACATTAAATAACACCAAAAATTACATGATTTAGACCATATCAATGGGAATCCTTCCATGAAAATAATGAATAAATGATTCCTCTTCATGAATTTTGATGGGAATTAGGGAAATCAATTTCTCAAAAACCACAATAAGAGGAAAACACTTTCACTTCCCCATGTATATTCTACATCCAATGATCTAGACTCAAGAGATTTCAAAATCATATAAAAAATTAGACATACTAGAATAGAAATTTCCATTTTTGGAAATTTAAATTAATGGAAGGACTTACCATTGATCTACTAAATGATCTGCACAATGTGGGGTGAGTTATCCAAAACATCACCAAAGATATTCCTAAAAAAAGAGAGAATGAATAATGGTCGAATATTTGGATTGATCAAGAAACAATTTCACGACAAACTATTATATATTATATTATTAATCTATATACCCATAACCACCATTAGATATCAAGTGGATATAAGAAAAATGATTGAATATACAAGACTCCACCAGTTAGATGGTTGGATTCCACTAATGAGATATTGGATCTTGTAGAACCTTGATTTTTCTCCCATCTGATACTGACTATCCCTTCACCTTCTAGTGGTTTATATCTTAATACCACCAATAGATGAAAATTTCTCTCATTTATTATGTTATACTAAAAAATGATATGATTAAAATTTAAACATCCCAATAACTAGTATATCATATCTATGAATGAAAACTCTCCCCATCATAAAATACATATTTGATATAAATGAAAAATATCACCAACTTATGGAATGATAAGCCCCCTAATGAAACATTAATACCTCATAATACCAACTCTCATTTCTTTCCCTAAAACACTACCATCTATCTCAAAAAAATGGGATCATCCTCCCTCAAAACACCTTATCATGTTAGAAACATTTCTCAATTGGGGTTTCATCCACTATGGTCTCAGGTTCAATCTGAATTTCCTTTAAATCAAGAACATTGATTGGTTATGGATAATAATTATTCACATGGTAAACAAGTAACACATCGTTGTGAAATTAAAATAATATAGTGAGTACAAATGGTAACCCACATTCATGGGTCACTTCACAATATCGAATGGGATGACATAATGTGTTGGTAAATGTTTGTGCATCCCCAAGCATATATATTGCAGTCGATGATAAAATTTGAGAAAAAACACAATCACCTACTTCAACTGAAAATGCATGATGATGTTGATTGACATAATTTTTCTAAGTACTATGATCAATCACTTATCTATTCCTAATCAACATCATGATATATGTCTCCCCCTGACTAATGCATGGTAAAATCATGAATTTATTTATAGCCTCTTCCCAAAAAATTGGTGATGTGTATGGACTCCCATATAATGCCTCAAATGGATCCATTTATATTAAATACAAATAAACATTTTTATAATAAAACACTTATAAGGAATGATGTGTCTCTTATAAACATATAATTTCAAGAACACATTCCTAGAGATTGCCTCTACGATTATGGATTCCTTGGTCATTCTTGCCCTTTTTATCAGGATAAAAAGGCACATTAAACATAAAATAAGTACTCATAACTATCTGAAAACTACTATAGATCCATTATGTAATTTAATGGCCTCCATCGAGAATGATAGCTAATGTAATATCATGAAATCTAACAACACCACCCATACATGTTCTCAAGATACACTATGCTTATTATCTTATGAAATGTAAAAAAAATTCAAATTATATTAATCATCCCATAATCATTAGAATAACATAATATAAATAGGTTTCTGTTGTAGAGAAACCATAAAATCCGTGCATATCTCATCCATTTTCTACATCATCATGGGTAATACATGAAATAACCCAACACATCACTAAAGTTCCATATTGATTTTATGAAATGTGATAAACCATGGTCTTAACAAGACAATAAAATTTCACATTCTCTTCCACCTCTAATAATACATTAGGTAATGAAATTTCTTTATATCTATTGGGTGGAAGAACCAACTTGATTAGTGACTAGTATCCATTAACTCAATCAAGAAGCCTATCAAAAAAATCCTCTGAAATAATATGATAAAAATAAAAATAAGATTCTGATAATACTAACCCAAGGCATCCCCACATTTAATATTCATTTAAAAAATTTGAATCATATCTTCCATAAAAATTCCATGTTGAATCTGATCATCAATAAATGATCCCTCCTAAGAAACTATTGTAAAAAAAAATAATTCATAGCTATTTTCAACAATGTGAATCTCAATAATAAATCTATTCAATCACTACTCTTCCATTGATTTATTAAATACCGTAGAAAGTAATTTTGTTCTCAAGGTGTATGTGACCACATTACAATTACATGTGGTGTAAGATATATCTAATTAAATTGTATAATAGTACCTAACAAAACATATATAACACATGTATTTACCCCTATGTGACAAAATATATTTAAAACTTTTATTTTAATAATGCAGTATAAACTTCTCCCCAAAGTGGTAGTGGAATCTTGTATTATGTGTATGAATAGACACTACCAACTCAAGGTCATGAGAGGGATATTTCTTCTCATGAGTGAATATATGATTCAATAAATATGATACCAATTGTATCCAATACATTAGTAGAAAAACCAAATCCAATCCTGAAGAATAATAGAAGACATCATAACTACAACATGATCATTAAGAAAAAATATGGGATCTAAAGTCAGTCTTACATTCAACACCTCTAATGATCACTACCACTTCTTGTTCTAATAAAACAATACACCCTTATGGGAAATATCTATCATAGGGGATGTAATATTTGTTATTTCCAAGACATATATAATTAATCAAAAAAATCATAAGAATATATGGATCTTAAAAATGTGACTAGTCCTCTCCCAATACATCACAACCATATTACATTCAAGATCTATTGAGGCATTCCTCATAGAAATTACATGCCTCAAAAATAAAATATCAGGAATCTAAAACTTATAATTATATATATTTCTCTGAGGATGACATTATCCTAGAAATATATGGATAATATTTATATTCAAAACATTATCCTACTTTATTTAGAGTAATTCATAATATCATCCACATAGAACAACAATAGAATCCTATAATACATGAATGATTTGGTTCATCAATCCTGTAAACATCATATAATTATTTTTAAGGAAAAATTGATATAAAAATCAAAATATAAATTATTTCTCCCAAATCCTATTTTATTTATTTCATCAATTTATAACCACAGTAGATGGTACCAAAATCTAATATATATCCTAGAAAATTAGGAATCCCCTAAAACTGATGAAAAATTCATCAAATCTTGGTAAAGAATATCTATTTTGTACAATCATATATTTTGGTTGTTTACAATAAACTCATTTACATAGACTCTCATCTTCCTTACATGCAATGAAATCTTTTGACACCTATGGTGAAATAGAAGGATGAATAAATACCTTATCCAAAAGATCCTCAAGTTAATAATTCAGTTATATTAATTCATTGTGTAAAATATTGTAAGATGTTACAAAAGAGGATCTCTTCAATAACATAATGTCAATGTAAAAATTGATATCCCTATGGGGAGTTAAATAAGATATAATTGTACTGAAAGCATTAGGGTTTTCGCACACCACCACTATAAGAGGGACAATAATATGTAGTTCAATGACATGAAGAATCAAATATTACTACTAGATGTATTTAGTATAAGTAATTGTTGTAATGGGACCTCCTCTTCCTACTTATTAATCTTAATACCCTTTGAATACATCAACAACACATTTGGGAGAGATAAACTATACCTAATGATTATGTAAATCGATATGATCTTTATATAATATCATACAACCCATTACAATATAATGTTAACTGTTTTTAAGGATAAGAAGAAAAAATTCTTACATGGTTTTGAAGTCTCAAAATAGTCACTCAACACTTAAAAAAATTTAAATACATGCACTATATTCATTCCCAAGGAAGAGGAACGTTTCCTTGGGAATGTAATGTTCTATAGATGAAATCCCAATGTATTGATGTGCTTGGGTGATATAAAATAATTAGGTGAACATGTTATAAAAATAAATAACCATAGAATATTCTATGAACACAATACCTCTGAGGTACATGGTCTAGCCTCTTTCTGATATTATGTTCAGATTGATGTATACAGAAG
The DNA here is from genome assembly GCA_963277665.1 of Viscum album. NCBI lineage: Eukaryota > Viridiplantae > Streptophyta > Magnoliopsida > Santalales > Viscaceae > Viscum > Viscum album. The sequence continues at coordinate 289,243,794 of OY728159.1, read as the reverse complement.
TAAAACCTCATCATTCCACGTATTTTTAATTTAACCATCTCTCATGGAATGAGGTCGAGATCCCACCCCTTTAGATGTATAGATTATAAACTATGAGAGATATAGGAAGGTGGATCCTTCATTAAAGGTTATGGATTATCTTATATATAAATGGTGAATATATACAGATTTCCCAGAAATGTTACACACTATGGGTGCATCCAAACAATTAGGAATGAGGTGCCATTTTTTTATTCACAGGTAACAAGCCAGCTGACTCTATAATGATATCTATTCATTATTATTACTTCCACCTCAGTGTTATCCATTATGCATTAATTTATAGATGAAATATGATCTATGTATACTTCCTTCTATCATTAAATCTTCGATGATTTAATAATTTACAACTATGTATAATTTAACCATAAATTATTTAACTATGGACACTTTGAAGCTCGATGTAAATATTAGAATCACAATAGGATGATTATATAAACTTGAGCCTATCTGAATGATCTAGCCCTTGTGAAAATCATTGAGATAAGCATCTAGAGGAAACTACATAAGATAGGATAACTATGTAGAAAACTCCATGATATAACATTCTCTCTACTCCAAAGTAAAAAAAACTCTAATTTCATCCAAATATAGATTATTGATATAGAAATACTGGTTTAAATCCATATTAAGGTTACCAAATGTTATATCATGATAAACTATGGATTACGTGATATATTTCCACCCCTTTATCTTTATCCCTATGAAAATATTCACATTTATTTTAACATCAGAGTCCTATATTTCTTTGATAATATAGAAAATAATGTTTATTATTCAAATACATTATATATCATCATATTAACCATTTTAAACATAAATTAATAGTGGATATTAATTTGTGATCTCAAATTAATAATCCAATTTTCATTCCAATTTAGCATTGGTTACATATCCTATAGATTGGATCTTATGTATGACCATTTCTATGAGTAATGTATCAACTGGAGGCTTTGACTACGTGGATTTCTCCATATCCACATTTGTAGAAATCCCAAGTATTCATCTTGGTGATTCCATTAACTATAAAATATGCGGTGGGAATCATGTTAAAAATGATGTTAGATTAATTTTTAATAAACTGAGTTTAAAATAAACTAAATAGATATTAGTATATGGTTCCATCCATTAACATTACATAATATTTAGTTAAGACAATTATTTGACATTGTCTCATATCAAAGATGTTTTTAGGTTAATATATTTATAAAATTATTACAAACTCATATGATGTATACCCATTCAATATATGATGATAGTTACACAGAGTATCCACGTTTCCATCAAAGTAACCACTTTTAATATAAATCATGATTTCTTTTCAAGAAACATTCTCAATTAATTTCTCAAGATATGTTAGTTTTTATCACTAATCCTAAGACCCCATAAACCAGTTTAAAACATGGGAAGATCATAAAAAACTCAGTAAGGGCTACATAAAGAAGCAAAACTGATAGTCTTTCAAAAAACTGTGAACCATGAATACTTTATCATGAATTAATAAGTTTCACCATGAAGAAGTATTAAATACTTTTTAATGAATATAATGGATTTGAATATCATTTTTGAAACCAACATATTACTCTAACAATAATTAAAATCCCAAATATCAAATTATGGTAACTTGATTCCTAATCATATGTAAATGGAATAACCATATGGTTGACTTGCACACATCTTAATATTATAAATGGAAAATTCATATGGTCGTCTTTCATACCAAATGAATTAGAGGCTATAATGTGACAAACTGTACTTGGTTTATAATGGAACCACCCATATTTTTTTATCACATTACAACACATCACTAGTTTATCATGTATCCACCTGTCAAATGTTTAAGTACCATTATATAATCAAATCACACACATGATTGAAATTATACAAATGTTTCTCATAAGATTTCATTTTAAATCACAAGAAATAATTTAAACATATTAAAATAGTAATTCATCTTTCCAATTCATTTTCAATACCAAAATACCAAAAAAGCGAATATGGGATTTCATTTACTTTTTAACATATTTTAATCCCTTTAGAGGAATCCAAATATCAAATAATGGTAACAATGGTGGAGTACTCATTATAGTCACATAAGTAAAAAACTCATTGTTTTTTTCATTTTGAAAATTAAAATGCTTCTTATAAAAAGATACATTTTCAAAAATCTGAAATAAATTAAAATTAAAATAGTTTGATTAAAAAATATATAAAATAAGATGGTGTTTAACATCAAAAAATTCCTCAATGAATAGAGATTGAGGTGAAGTCCCTTAACTTGAGTTGGAGGTGTCTCATACATCATTATCTTCTTGAATAATAAATTTATGTTAATTTAAAATTCACAAGAAAATTTTTCAAATTTATTTTTAATTTTATATCACTTATTGTTGTGTTATGACAATTATATAATTATTTAAATTCATGTTTTACATTTTGTTGATATTTTTTAATTTTGTCGAAAATGAACATAGGTTGATCTAAATAGTATAAGTCGTCATAAGTCCATCATCTCTAGAATATAAATAATTATTTAAAAATCATATATAATCATTATATAAGTTTTTATAATAATAATTTAAGGTAAAATAAAAACACCATTCATGGAGATGGTAGGTTGTACATACACATGACGTTATTTTCATTTTTCTGGTCTTATTGAAAGAACGAAATTAAATGGAATGTATCTAAATATATATAATAAAATTACAGTATAATTAATATATCTTTTATATAATATATTTTTACTAAAAATCAATAATATATTCTATTTTGTGTGTTAATAAATAACATCATTTTGAGGAGGCGATAGTCCCCATGTCCCCGAACAATGTTATCATATAACCACAATATGGAAAACATGAATGTATGTTAATATAACAATTCAATAATTTTTAAATAGGAAATAATATATATTAAAATATTCTTTGACCATTAAAATAGTTTTATTACTATCCATTAACGCTGTAATGGAAGAAGAATGAAAACATTATTCAAAGAAGCGATAAACTGACATTACATGGACATCAATTTCATTTCCTTGAATAAAAGGTGGTGAGAAATGAAATAGACATGATATATTCAAATAGAAACATAAAACTCTAGTATATAAATTATATTGGAGTAATCATGCATTTATGGAAGAATGTAGAAAAATAAAATATAAGTAGATGCACTTGGGCATTGGTACATAGTGAAAATAAAGATGTACTTCGAGAAAATTACCTCTCAAATATTCCCTCCATGAAAGTCACTTGAGGTCCTTAGAAGTGGTTTTTCAGTGAGACCAGAATCACATTGGAATTGGTATAGTGACAATGAGAGGTTTGGGTAGATACTTTATTAGGTATAAGGATTTTTGGTTTGAAATGGGGATGTGAGGTTTGTAATTTATACTTTATGACAGGTGGGATGAAGTGATTAATTTATTGATTAATTTATATTAAAAGATAAAAACATAGATATGGGATTAAATTCCATGAATTTTGATTGTAATTAATGTTTTATTGGAGTTTTAGGGTATATGCACACCTCAACCTCCCTTTTTTTCGTTTTTGGTATGTTAGGATTTTATCTTTTAATGTTAACCCTTTTCATTATTTTACTTTTACTATTGTACTTTTTTTTGGCCATGGTAAAATGATTATTCCTAAAAATAAAACATACATTATAATAAAATATAGATATTTCGATTCCATTATGGAATCCATTTTACCTAATTTTGTTCAATGAATTTGGAAAATTATATTTAAAATTCATTCAAGAGATAGAACTATAAACTAGGTTTTTAAAGTGAAACATTCAATAGTTTGAAATGTCTCTAAATCTATTATCAGTTTGAATTTGATTCCAAAAACAAAAATTAGATAAAATGATAAAAAACTAAAATAATTATATAATAAAACTTATTAAAATGATCTTATATCAATTGAAATAATTTAGACGAAATATAATATTTGAATTAAAACCTAATATTTTTCACTACTCATTAAAATATAAATTTTATAAAAAATACCAAAACATTATCCAAACAAAATTTTGATATTACACACAAAATGAAGTAGTTTCTTTTGACAAATATAACTTAATAATGTGTCAGAAATTAGATATAAAAAGGGTTCTCCAATAAAAGGTGGTAAAACCATTTTTTTGAAAAATAGTGTTTCTTACCACATTTCTAGATTCATCAAATATGATGTTGAAACTATTATCTCATTTAAAAAATATATAATTAATAAATATTAATATATAAGATTATTAATTTTTATATAATTACTTGGGCTGTTACATCCTTCAACATTTTGTAAATTATTCCCTCATAATTTTATTCACTTATTAAATAAGTCGGGGTATTTATCCCTCATAGAATTTTAATATTTCCATGTTGATTCCTCAATCACATTGTTTTTTAAAATAAATTGTAACCTGAAGAACCCCATTTTTTCGCAACACTTTCTCTCTATAGTCAAGAATCTCAACCAGGTTTTCCTCATATGAAAGATTATCTTCCAACTACACTACTTCTGGACTCGTAAAATGATATGAATCTGACATATAGATTAATAATATTGAAACATGAAAAAAAAATTCTAACTAAGATATACTAAGAGGTAAATCTCAAAGGGAGGAAAAGGATCCAATGTTGTCCATAATTTCATAGAGTCCAATTAACTATGGACTAAACTTCCCTTTCTTACCAAAATATATCACACTTTTCCATGGTAACTCTTTGTGAAAAATATGATCACCTACCACGAATGATTGATCCTTCTTTTGGTTATTTTCATAACTTTTCTGCCTGATATGTGATATCCTCACATGTTTCTGAGTCAACTGAAGTTTATCTATGATTTCCTCTACCAATTTTGATCTCATTGAAATCCTTTCACCTACACCAACCCCCAAAAGCTGATGTTGGACACCATTTTCCATATAATGACTCAAATGGTGTAATCTATATACCGGAATGAAAACTATTATTATAAGAAAAATCGACCAAAGAAAGATGGTGATACAAACTTCCCTAGAAATCAAATTAACCATCATGTATCACATCCTCCATGTTTTGAATTTTTTTTTTCTGAATTCTCATCTTATTGAGGATGAAAAGATGTAATTAATTTTAATTTAGTACATAGTGACTTCTAAAGGTCATTCAAATAATTAGAAGTGAACCTAGGACAAAAATCAGATTCAATGGTGAAGATAACCCTATTAACCATACTATCTCATTAATAGACAACTGGCAATGTTGATCTAGAGATATTATATCTTGAATAGGGATAAAATTTGATGATTAAGATAGGCGATCAATAACTCAAATTTCATTGCTATCTCGAGATGTCATAAGTAATCCCACTATGAAATCAATGGACATATTTTACTATTTCCAATATGGAACTAGGAAAGGATGAAGCATCCATTTTTGAAACATCAAATATACATTAACCAATTTACAAGTCAAACATCCAAATTAAAAATCAGAAATATATATTTTCATTCAATCCCACCAGTAATACTCTTGATGCTCTTGGTACATTTTAGTGCTACCTGGGTGAACTGAAAATGGAGAACTATAAGCTTCACATAAAAAATATTTGTTAAAATATGAAACAGAAGGATCACATAATATCTTTCAATACCTCAGGATACTATATTTATCAATGTTAAATTCAAGTAACATAACCTTTTTTGAAAAACTATACCTTTTTTACAATTCTTTTTCTTCTTTATGAACTTGCTTAATTTTGTTTGAAATATATTATTTAACTAACACACGAACAAAATAGAAATATTTTCCACACTAACTAATTCAATAACATAATTCATCAAATCATTAACAAAATAATCTTATTCCAAATGTTTCATGGTAGATGTTACATTGTTTTTTGACTGAAATCATCGACCACCATATTTTTTTATAGATGGTAATGAATCATAAAGTCAGAATCCAATTTAACTTCATCCATATATGTTATCTCATGTTCTATTATTTCAAATAGAATATAAATATTAATCTTTGGTAATCAGAATATATTTCACACTTTACACTATAAAAATAATAGCCACCATTTTTTAAATGAAACAATAGAAAAAAACTAATTCCAAATCATGTGTTGGGTTATTTAACTCATCATTTTTCAATTGATGAGAAGAATATGCAATTAACTAATAATTATGTATTATGACACAACCATGTACATACGAATAAGTATCACTATAGATAAAAATTACATAATTTATGGAAGGTAATTAAAAAATTAGATAATTCAATAATCATTTTATATGTTCCTAAAAAAATCATCACATTCCTTTTTCCTGATGAACATATCTCCCTTAAGTGTTCACTAAGATTGTTGGAAAGATAACAGTGAAACAATTTCAACAATCCTTTAATAATAACATGATTAAACTATAAAAATAATAATATCTATGATATTGGTAGATCTTGGCCACACATAATCATCTTTTTTTGAAGGGTCAACATCTATGACATCTTTAGAAGTAATATGACCAAGAAATGAAATTTTTGTCAACCAAAATTATCTCTAACAAAATATCACAAATAGTTCCTTTTCATTTAATGTTTGAAAAAAATTCTTACGTGAATTCCACGTTCTTTTTAGCTTTTATAATATACAAAAATAAAATATATAGACACAACAAAACATAATACAAAAGATAATAAAAGGCAACATTTATGAGATTAATTAATACAGAAAGTATAATAGATATCCCTAAGGGATTAACCACCCACTCATAATGACCATATCTCTTTTTGAACATTCAGTTGATGGTACACAGACCTCATATCAATCTTCAAAGAAATATTGATCTCCCTAGATGTAATTAGAAAAATAATTGTTATAATGAAAAAGATACTTTTTCTTAATAGTTATGTTACTTATGGGTTTATAATCAATAAAATGTCTGAAAGAACCATAATTAATTTTCAAAAATAATATTGAATCACCCAATTGTGAAGTGTTATGTTGAATGAAACCTTTATGAAGTCATTCTTGTATAATATTTTTCAATTCAACCAATTCTACGTAATCCATTCGATATGGGGTTTTTGAAAGGGGTTTAGAATTAGGAACTAAATAAATATTAACTTCAACCTCTCTATCATGATGAATACTGTGAAATTCCTCATGGAAAACATCTGTAAAGACATTCACTACTAGAATGTTACTAATCAAAAAATATTATTTCTATTAAACAACATAATCCAGATAACAGTCACTGCAATCTTCAATAAATATCTTGGATATTTGGTATGTTATCAAAGGTATGATGCCATTGAATAAAAAAATCTTACATTTGGAAACTATTTTAGCATGATAAATGGAAAGAAAATACATGCCCAAAATGATATCAAATTACACTATAGGAAGTGAATGAAAATTTTCAAGAAAGACCATTCTACTAATGTAAATAGAAATATTATTATAAATCATGGATTCATTAATACTACCACCCAACGATTTTACCAAAAGTACTATGTCACACTCAGGAAGTCATATTTATTATTTACTTGCTAAGATCTCATAAATGAATGAATACGATGATCCAGTGTCAAATAGATTATTAGAATATTTTTTAAAATGACTATAACATATATATAACCACAAAATTTGATAGTCCCACAACTACCATAATAGTATAAAAATATTTTAACACACCCTTATGATTTTGATCATATTGGATTCCAGCCTAGGAAATCAACTTAGGACAAAATTTGGTATATTTCCCTAACAAAGTGCAACTAAAAATTCATACCACCTTATTTTCATTACTTTCCTGATCATCTCCTTTGCAGTGACACACAATATGACTAGTCTTGCCACATTGGAAGCACATACCATATTTTGAGAGGAATTTTCCAAGATGATTCTTACCGCACTTCTCACAATATCAAAATTTAGCTTTTGTACCTCCAAGCTTTATTGATGAATACTATCATATTTACTTCCAACTAGATCACTTAATTTTCTTTCTCTCATGAAACACATGATTATTAGGAGACTACATTTCAACCTACTCAGCACATCAAAAAAAATTTCTTATAGCTTTTTAACTCATAAAAATCTAATCCCCTTAGATATTTCAGCTTCAATCATGATTAAAATCGATTTACCTTAATATCAAAATCACATATAAAATTTCAGACATACCTTGAAAACAGGTTAAATTTTCATCATATAAATCCATCAAATCTTCCACTTTTTTTAATACCATGAAATTATTTTCCATCCTAGGTCATACAACATTTGAAGCATATTTCTCAAGGATGGTATTTTTATATTCATCCCGTTCAATGGAATCAGTCTCTTCACTTCCTATAATATTTAACCATTGACCATTATGGCCATAATCACCTTCAAAATAATAAATATTATGACTATCCTTTTGATTTAATGACCACCAGATCACATTAAAAATTGTTCCTATTGCTTTAATCCACCCTTCAACATGCACAAGGTCAGATCATCCCTTGAATTATGTGGTATGTTGCCTCATGAAATGCTACACTATAGACATACTCCACAATAGTTTATCTGGTTGACCTCAAGAATAGAAACCAAAACAATTAATCAACATAGTTAATTGATTTATCTCTACAAAAAAAATTGTTCTGATTCTGGCCATCTCCAGTTGTTTATTTGAAAGTTTTTTTCCTTTGTATTCTCTCCCAGCACATCTTCTCTATTTCTTTAGTGAAAAACCATTCTGAACAGTGATATAATAGATGATGAAATATTGTAATATTAAAATTATATATCATTTTAATTTGAAAATCATTTCAAAATCATTTAAGGATATTCTATTAACAATATTTGAAATCCTAAATGTCTTTAACCAAACCCTTGTTACCAACTATAAGGCCGTGTCATTAAATCTTACCTAATCACGAGTTAACTAAATAATTTTACATTATCTCACACTGAGAATCATTTTAGGTTTACAGTTTTAGAGAATTAGGAAAAACTCATAAAATGTATACCCATTCATTACATGTGCATTGTTTCACAAAGTATCATAGTTTTTACCTGAGGAACCACTTAAAAAATATATCATGATTTCCCTTAAAATACATCCTCTATTCATACATCATGAAATCCTATTTTTCTGAACCAATCATAAGACATTAGATAAAAAAATTAAAACATTCAATTAGCATAAAAATCTATGTAATTGCTACATAAATAATGAAAATATTTAGTCATTAAAAACATATAAACCCTAAATACATTATCATAAAGTACGACATTTCACCTTCAAGAAGTAATAACTAATCATCATTTAATATATTCTCATTTCATAAACATTTTTAATTAAAATATAACCATAATCCCATGAAAATAATATAAAACATATAAAGAAAACTTGCAAAATATTCATACATAAATGGAATAACCATATGGTCAACTTCAACACATGTCACTCATACAAATGAAATAGCCATATGGCTACTTTCTATACCCAATTCATTAGAGGATATAATGTAACCACCCATCTGTGGTTTATAACATTACTAACCACCTATTTCACAAGTACCATTATATAATCGTAGCTCAAAAATTATTACAATTATCAACATTTTCTTCAAAAAATTACTTTTGAAATCACTTGGAATCATTTCCAGATATTAAAATAATCCATCAAAATTAAAAAATATTTTCAAAACCAAAACACCAAAAAATGTAATAAGGGACTTTTTCATTTCTTTTTAAAAAACATTATGGATTATATAGGATGCCAAATAATAAAAAATGGCTACGATGGTGTATTATTCTTTTCACTACATACATTTAAAACAATATTTTTGTTTTTTGTAAAGTAAAATGATTCATATAAAAACTATTATTTCAAAAACATTGTAATGAATTAAAATTACAAGCGTTTTATTATACACATTAAACAATAATGTTTCTTATATTGTAAAAATATTCCTTAATGAATAGAGATGGACACGAAGTCCCTTACCTCGAATCTGACTTATCTCAAATGTTATTTATCTTCCTGAATTTTAATCATTATTTGTCTTATATTTTCCTGAGAACCTTGTTCATATATATTATTCATATTATATCACTTATTGAAATTTTATAACAAGTACATAATTATTTAAGTTCATGTCAGATGTATTGTCGATATTTGGTACTTCAGTCAGCAATGAACATGGTATGATGTCAATAGTACATGTGTTAATATTTCTATCATCTCTAGAAGATAATAGATGATATAAATATCATATATATTCATTATATAATTCTTAAAAATAATCTTTTAATATAAACTAAAATCACATTTAAGGGAGATGGTAGGCATTACATATGCATGCATGCTATATTAGTTTTCCCAATTGTATTGGAAGAAGAAAATTAAATTAAATGTATCTAAAAATAAATAATATTATTAAATTATCATTAATATGTAATTTTAATCATTTTTTTTTACAAAAACAGTACATAACAAATTCCGTGTGATGTATGAAATAATCACATCATTTTGTGAAGGTAATAGTCCACATGTCCCCAAATGATGTTATCATGTAACCACAATATTTAAAGACCTATGGTATGTTTAATATAAAAATTAAAAACCTAAAAATAGGTTATAAAATACTTATTAAAATATTATTGCACCATTAATTTTTTTCAATACAATCCATAATGACAGTAATGGAAAAATAACTAAAACATAATTTATGGAGACGATTAACTGACATAACTTTAACAAAAATATCCATTCTTTGAATAAAAAGTGGTGAGAAATGAAATGTGAATGTGATATCAAATTATAAAAATAATACACCATTGGAAACCTAATTGTGGAGTAATAATTCATTTATGGATAAAGAGGTGATTGTAAATTATACTAAGGAAAGAAATTAAGAGAGGTACTTTGAGAAAATTACCTCTCGAATATCCCCTCCTTGAAAGACACTTGAGGACCATGGAATTGGAATTATGATGGGAAAAAAAGAAATGGGTTATAAGGATTGTGAGGATGAGAGGTGTGGGAAGATATTTGAAGATCTGAATGATTTTTTGGGTCAAAATGGGGAGTATATGGTGGTAATTTATATTGAAGGAGAGGTGGGTTCATGTGATTAATTATTTATTACTATATTTTAAAATCTCACCATATAGAGGTGGAATTATATTCCATGAAATTGGATAAAAATTCATTGTTTATAGTATTTTTAGGGTCTAGTAACAACTCAACCACCCTTTAACTATTTTATTATTAAGGTTTGTTAATATTTTAACGTTTACCTTTAACGAATGCCATAATTTAACTTTTACTATGCTAAATATTATTTTACAATGATATCTTTTTTATAAAAAATAAATAAATTTAACATAATAAATAATTTTGAAATTATTATTAGAAATATGGAATCAATTTTAACTAATTTACTTCACATAATTGGTAATATTATATTTTATTCTAATTGTGTATACAAAACTACAAAGTAGGTTTTAAAAGTGAAAAGTTCAAATAATTATAATGTGTTTATAACTAATATCAATTTTAAATTGATTCTAATGACCAAAATTGAATTATATAATAAAATAATCATATAAATATATTTTAAACCTTATTAAAATTATATAATAAAAATATAAATAAATTAGATGAAATAGATGTTATTAAATAAAACACAATATTTTTCACTATTCATTAAAATATAAATTTTATCAGTAAAATTGGAAAACATTATCCATGTTAAACTTTGATGCACTACTAAAAAATAAAGAGTTTATTTTGTAAAATATATATTATTAATTGGTCAAAAAACACATTTTATATGGTTTCTCTATCTAAATGTGGTGACATTGATTTTTTAGAAAACAATATTTTTAAACATAAATCTATATTTATCACATATGAAATTTAACATATTGTATCTTTTAAATTATATATAATTGATAAAAAAATAGATATGAACCAGAAATATTATATAATTTTTTATGAATTTTGAATTTCCTTCATATTCAAGAACACAGGATAGCCCCAAATATCTTGGGGTATCTCAGGTCTATTCAAGAAAGTGACTTCGAGCACAAATTATTACATAACATTTCATGTTTCGATAGTACTACCCCTATTATATCAACAAAACCAAGATATTAGCATGTGATACCCAAGGATAATCATATAAATTAATAAGACTTGATTATTTAATACCAATTAGTAATAGAATAACCCAGGTAAAACCATAAAAAAATCTAAATAGACCAACAAGAATGTCCCTTGGTCATTTCTAATCTTTGTGGCATTGAAACAAGAACATGGGTATCATATGGGGATGATTTCATCGAAAAAATACATATGATATATGTGAAATGGAAAATATTTTGAATAACCAAAAATAAATTATTTTAAAAAATAACCAAAAGGTGACATCCAGCATCGCGAAAAAATTCATTTTTTTATAAATTGTTTTGTGATCGGTCTATATCCATATCCACATTACCTTCCCCATTTTTGAATAATTTTATTATTCTAATGCTACTATTTGATATTTTTTAAACCATATGTTTTATTAAATTTAATACATTTTGTCGAACTCGAAGTCATTTTTATCAAAATCAAGAGTTAATATAACATATCAATAACAAGGACATCGTATTATATAATTTTTTATCTCTATATTATCTTTAAAAAATAACACAAAAAGACAAAATTCTAAATATTGAAAAAATACATCATATAAAAAATAATTATATTAAAAAAACCAACAAATTTTTTTGAATTAAAATTACTAAGTACCTGTGTATATAATTCTCTCCCATGAAATGAGAATGTTGCAACATATATATATAATAATACATTTAACTACAATTTATATGAAAACTAAAAAAACATAAAACCATCACAACTCCTTATTACAACAAATTTATAACATTTAAAAATTATAGCGTTAAATAAGAAAAAAATAGGCAAGTACCAGTCCATTTGAAATTATCCCCCAAATAGAAAAATATATTATTTTTACCTCATATTTCACTTTAAAACATTTATAAAAAATATATCCCAAAAAACACACCAATATTATTTATAACCATTATAAAATACAACATAATAAAAAAATTATATTGAAAATATAAAAAAATATTAAAATATACATATAAAAATTAATAAATTAATAATTTCTTAAAAAATAAAATCATAAACTTTTTTAATTATACTTATAAAAAATATAACAATAAATCATAAATATAGATTTATACTTAAAAACAAATCAATGATTTTTAAAATATATTAGTAATAACTAATTAATAATAAAATATAAAGAATTTTATCCCATAAGAATTAATTCAATTATTGTTCTCCCATCCTATATACCGTTATATAAAAAACCATTACCTATATTATTAAAAAAAAATTTAAAAAATTTAATAACATTTTTCGTTAAAAATCTGACTTAGTAATGAATATCACTTTTATATGTAACAAAAGCATAATTTCATTTTAACAACTCACTAATGATGTTTACATAAACTAAAAAATTATGAATGATTATAATGTCACATTTATATATAAGTTGAAATAATTAAAACTATCCAAAAATAAAACCATAATTGATAATGCACTATTAATATATAAATATAATACAAAATTTGTATCTGAACTAATATATATATATAGACATATATATTATCTATAGGTACCTCGACAAAAACATAAATTATTATAGTTAGTTTAAAACTCATATTCACTTTCATTTACAAAATACTGTTTAGGCCTACACCTTAGAGAATTAGGACAAAAACATACATAGTAAACCCATAGAATACTAGTAGAAAATTATATACAACATCCACTTTTTCAATAAAAACATTCTTAATAAAATATGGATTCTATTTAGGAAAAATTCTATATAGTTTTACACTTGATAACACCCTTCTCCCTACTCTCCATTAATCCTAGTGAAAAACAATTTAAAACATGGAACGATAAAAAGAAACTCAGTAAGGGAAAAAATAATGTAAATTGTTTGTCTAGTAAAAAAATAAAACCCTTGAAAAACACTTTAAAACACAACATTTTACCCATAATGATAAATATTATTACATTATAAAGATGATTTGTTTTATGTCTTGATGAAAAATGATTCATATGAAAAACATGAGAATTATTAGAAACTTCATTTATGTACCTTGGGACATCATCACATAGAACAATTACATAACCCTTATAGAACCCCTATTAATGGAAAACCAGTATGGTTGAATTCTATCTTCAGAGTTCCCAATGAAATGTTGCCTTATTTGGGTTCACCCATCAGTTGAGCTATAACATCCTCACTATGAGTTATCTGGGGGAAACCATAATTTAGACTGTATAAGTACCAAAACATGAAATAAAACATTAAATCATTTTAAAATATCTTTTCGACTATAATGGAAATCACATTTAGATATTAATATAATATATTCTTTTAGAACCACATTTTCAACACAAAATACACCCTTATTTTCAAAAATAAATTTTAATATCTAAATTATCCAAAAAATTAGAAGATGGTTTTTCATTTTAGAAGACATTTAAGAATTAAAGGAATATAGAAATTAAATAATATTCATCGTGGTGAAAAATTAAATATTTTTGTTTATGATAAAGAGAGGAAAATAATTTATTTTTATTTTTAAAACCATTTCTTATAAAACATGTAATGATATAATATTTGATAAATTATAAATGAAATTAATAATTGGATAAAAATATTAATTTTAATAATTTTATATTAAGATATATGTATATTTACATGTATAAAATGTTTTTAAAGTAATTAATTAAAAATTTAAAAATTTATTTTTAAATCATTGATTCCTATATCACTTGGTAATATTTGAATCATAAGATTTGTGAAAGATTGAAATTTAACAAAACATTAAATAACATGAGAAAAAATTAATTCATTATACGATATTTCAAAGGAGATATATATACACATAATAAAATAAGGGGTATTTATAACATAAAAATATGCCTCAATGAAAGGAGGTTGAGAATAAATACCCTACCTTGAGTCTGAAATGTAACATACAATATTTATCTTCCGGAAAATTTCAATTAGGATAATTATTTAATTTCATGAGTAACATTTAAAATTTTAATATTTATTTTATATCACTTTTAATAATGTTATATCAATTAGCTAATTATTTATGTTCTTGTCAAACGTTTTGATGATTTTTCGTACTTGAGTCCAAAATGACTTTGTTATTCATTCAATAGAAAAAGTGTTCATTATACGATCATCTCAAGAATAATATATATAAAAAAGTATCAATTTAATAAATCAATTTTAATTTTAAATCCATTTATTACATGCGGTTATGAAACATGAACTATGTCATAATCATGGAGACGGTAAGCCATATGTATGCATGAGTAACGTTTCCATTTTTCAATAATCATTATAGAAAAAGGTAAATACAATTTCATCTTTATCTAATTTAAATAATATAAGTAATATAATGTTAATAATTAAAATATACTTATATATTCCTTCCATGTGATGTGGTGGTGAAAAATAAATCAGATTTCTTCTTGGAGGTGATAGTTCAATCATACGCACAAATGATGTTATCATTTTTATGTTCATTTAATGTGAATAACAGAAATGATATATTAAATTTCAATAATGAATCATATATCCTGAAATTCATATATGAAGGTTAATTCCATCATTATAACCAGTCTCGATGGATAGGGATATAAAATGAATTATATCAGTTCATGATGTGTTCGTTCATCATACGCCCAAATGATTAATTATTTTCACTTTTAATGGAATTGGTGATTGATATATGTTATGATATTAAGATAATAAAATCATTGTAAACTGAATATAATCAATTTTTTATTTCATCATGATTGAATTAGATTTAAATGATGTGGAACAAGAATTAAAACATTAATACTTAATAAAAAAATCTACCTCTTCCTCAAAATATATCCTTTGATTAACACCTTAACAACTCAAAACATACATTTCAACAAAAAATAACGACTCTACAATGTTTTGAGATATTATAGGATGTAATTTGGGTAGATATTGGTCTAAAAAATTTAATTTTTAGTGTGAATAGAAGAGATGAATGTGTTTCTGTTTATAGGAGAGGGGTGGGGCACTCTCTGAATTCTTCAAATTTATTAAACTATTATAAATTAATTTAATTGTAATTTGATAAAAAAATGATAGTTATTTTAAATCTAGAAGGATTATGGGTCAAAAAATCCTTTAAATTAAAATTGTACAATCTTTGATTATTTTTTAATCCTTATCATTTTTTGATCCTTATTTGACCCTTTTAACCCTTATTGTGATATCATGTAATTTATAGTTTTAGGGTGAATATAATACAGTAAAACTAAAAACATAAAATAAATGAGTCATTATTGAAATTTTATAACTAACCCAATATTTTTGATTAATTTCATATCACTATGTATTTTATATCATTTAAAGAAATATTATTTATTTTCAAATATCATTTATGTCAATTTTTACACTATTCATTAAATGATTTTTTATAATTTTGATAAAAAATTATTTATTACGAAAATATTAGTTTACAAATCACTACCAGGAAAAAAATCTAAATAATTATCGAAATACATTAATCATATCAAATTAAATTTATTTTAATACGTTTAATATTATATATATATATTATTCTTTGATTTATTAAACAATTACTCGATCATAATTCTGTCACAATTTAATGTACTTATTAAATCACTAAAATTATAAATAAATTTCCAAGATATAGATAAATATTTTTTATTTAAAATTAATATTTATATACTAATATATCACTAATATAACAACATATAAAAAAAATCTAACTTGAGAAAAACCAAAGTATGACAAGATCAACTTTTCTGTGAATAAATTTTTTTAATGGTAATATCCTGAACCAAATGGCCTTAAATGGTATCATAATCGATACATTAATCTAGAAGGATGAAAATAATCATATAATAAGTTTAGTACAAGTGTTATTGTAATTTTACAATATTTATAATATATATTTACACTTAATTTCCCGATTTACCCATAACTGTGGAAATAAAATTATCAAATTTTCTATTGATATTTTGTCAAAAAAATATAAGGGACCTATTTACTAGATTTTTTACCATAAGATTAAAATTATTGAATACATTTTTTTGTATTTCAATACACATAAAAATATATAATATGTTTAAAATTAATCCCATTAATAGAATGAGAAAGCATGTTTTGAAAGTAAAAACATAAAAAAGAATGAAATTTTTTTATTTCCAAATTAACTGTGAAATTTATTACAATTAATTATATTGGATTAAATGATATAAAATTAATCTATTTATAATTTAAGATAAATAAAATATAACTTAACACTATAAATTATTTAGATGAAAGTAGAGTTTCAATTACATAACAGTATTTTTAATTATTCGTCATAACATGAAATTTATTTGAAAAATAAAAAAAATTTATGAAAACTAAATTTTGACATTTCAATTTTCATAAAAATGAGTAGTTTTTAAAATATAATTTATAAATTTATCAGAACTATATATATAAATGTGACCCATTAAAAGGGTGAAAAACATCTGTTTTAAAATATACTTAATCTCTGTATAAAATTGGATTCCCTATTACATCATATCTAAAAAAAATTAAGTTTAATTTTAGACATTATATCAACTATTATATATACATAATTAATATAATCCAATATGATTTGTTTTTTTACATGTAAAAATTAAATAGTTTTTTAAAAAAACATTTCTATTTAAAAGTTTTTAGTTTCATTTATTGTTAATTGGTCACCAAATAATTTTTCGT
This sequence comes from Viscum album, assembly GCA_963277665.1. Classification (NCBI taxonomy): domain Eukaryota; kingdom Viridiplantae; phylum Streptophyta; class Magnoliopsida; order Santalales; family Viscaceae; genus Viscum; species Viscum album. The sequence continues at coordinate 289,225,892 of OY728159.1, read as the reverse complement.
ATACACATGTGTTAACATTTTATTAATAATTTAGTTAATATTTTAAATTCCCTCCATTCAAACAACTATGTTATAAGGATAAAATTTAAATAATATCATTTATTTTTTCTCCTATACTTGGTGTGGTGTATCATGTACACTAAAAAACATAGTATGTCATTTAAAAAACATATGATGTTACATTATACCTACACCTTTTGTAAATTGAGTCATCCCAATATTGAATTAATTAATAGTAACTAAGGATTGTCTTTTAAAAATTTCTTTATTGAAATCCAACATCAGGAAAAAGATTAATGAAATTATACATTAAATTAAAGAAAGGGATGAATGAAGGTCACATGAGATAACACTTATTGGGTTACTTGTAAGAAAACATTTACATGTAAAAGAAAAGTAACAACCATGTTCTAATGGATATTGGTAGAGATCATGGTCATGATAAAGCTAAAAATCCCAATACTATATATTTTTGATAGATTAAAAGGTTGCAGATTTTATAATAAGAAAAGTGAACTAATAAAATTTTTGTTTGGTGATGCTTTTCATAGAGATGATGAATTATTTTAATACATAGAAAAATTACATAATAAAAAATACTAACATGTAAATTATTGTTTCATCATCTAGTTAATTTACATAGAAAAAATATCTTTTTCTCTAAATGATCTGAATTTCTGTTGAATTTTTCATTCACAAGTCACTAGAATGTGATATTATAGAATCACATAATCCACAAAAAGATTAACTATCTATATTTCCAATCAAAAAAATTTAACCAAAAACAAATTGGTTAGGATAATATTATTGAACTCAAAAAATTGAATAAAAAATTATATAATCAAACACTATATTAATATTCAAAATTCAATAAAAATAACTACAATTTCACATGGAACATTTTTTAAATAAATATCATTTTTATTAATAAAAAATAATTCAAACTAATATTGGAAAAAAATCCAGAAGGATAAAAAAATATATCATAACAAGCTATATTTTATTAATTATCTCTAAATAACATCAATTACCCAATTTTTATTATAAAAAGTTAAATTAACTAACACTATTAAAGATAATGTAAACAATTCCATAAATTATCAGAATCTTTATAACTCCATAATAAATTAATTGTTCCATCCAAAATATAATTCAAACATTACTTTTAAAATAAAATACCACAATATTCAAATGAAATTTAGGGAAATTGGTTACCCAAAAATTGTGAACATCTTCTGAAATAACATTAATCACATAATCAATAATTTATTTTAAAAGCCCACGGTTATCTATTTGATAGAGGATAAGTTCCCAAAACATACATATTATTCAGAAATAAAATAATTTAACTAAAAAGGAAAATTCATTATAACTAGGACTTCACGTAGGCCTATGATATGTGATTCACCCTTGTGACCCTTCGATTGTGGGATCAAAACTCCCACACATGTAGGTCAATATAGGTTGTTACCCCATCCTATATGATTTCCATTTTCTAAAACATTCTTGGAGTTATTGGTCTAGAACCAACTAATTTGTACTTTATTCATTAAATAAAAGCCTCATCACATCTTGGTTGTTCTTCTGCGTGACATGCCATGTGATAATGTCCTAAGAACAGTTGTTTCATTAAAGGGTCGTAGCGGATCCCTGCTATGATGAGAACCGGGAAGTGCCATAACACTGTTCTTGAATGTATGTTCTATGGCCGGATGATATTATTTGAGGGACACAAATAATACAGGTCATTAGGGGTGAGGACTCAGAAAACATTGAGGCACCTTCTCATGGTGTGCGCCCTTGGTAATATCCAGGAGGATATTATGAGAACGAGACCCGCCAGTAGGAAATCCACGTTTCATAGTGTCATTGGATGTTCTTATCTACTGACGTGTGTATTGATCCTTAGAAATTAAGATTATTATTAAGGGGTATTACAACTCGTGCACTTAGATGTATTGATAAAAACTGTGACGACACACTGTTCATAGCGAGGTAGGATACGTTGGGTGCGTCACGAGTAATACCGCATTAATAGATAATGCGAGAAAGGATTTGTCCCTTCCGTTCCATAACAGAAGTAGATATCTCAGGCCCTTTGATGAAATTGATATAGACTAAATAAATCCATGTCCATGGTAAGGTATGGGCAAGTTCAATTCCGGGAAGTCAAAGAAAGAATAATCAAGCACATGGGTTGATGGCACTAGCATGCAACCCGCTTGATTGGAGATATCGAGACAAAGGGATTATATTACACGGTAAGCGTTCGTAGGAGGTAACACGTCATTGCGGCGTTAACTTCTTTCTCAATGGGTGCCTTGGCGTGTTTCTAGACGCTAACCTTGGACTTTAGGCAGGCTCAGCCTAATGCCACTGAGAAAGAGGCCTAGAGGGTCACACACTAAGTGTGTCCATGTATCTCAGTTAAATATTAATTTAACAAGTTAAATAAATATTATTCCCAACTGTGGTTTAATAATTATTTAAGGATGTATGATCGCATTTACTTTGACACTAGTTATTTGAGAGAATATATTGTCGATGAAATAATATATTTATTAGCGAGTAATGCATTTAAATTTATTTAAGAAATAAATAGTCATTACTCAAGGTCTAATAAATGTGGTGGAGAAAAATGGAAAATAAAAGTACACGCCGTGTATTAATTATTAAACGCCGTGTAGTTTTTTCAGTTGGGATTTTGAGGATTTAATATTGTTTTATTAAATGATATTTATTATAATCAGCGTGGGCGCATGTCAAGGAATTAATATTTTACTTGGGGGGGGGGGGGGTTCAATAAGAGTTAATGAAAAAAATAAAACGCGTAACGCGTTTATTTATTGTCATAACTCTATTGACCTAAAACATGATTATAAATATCCTCACAACAACAACATTTTGTAGATCCATTATTGTGCACAACAGATTTGGAAATACTCTCAAGCCAAGAGATAATTCCCTTTTCCACCAAGAACGCCCTGAAGTTACGAGAGCAAGATCCTCCACCGGATCAAGGCGGTCGAAGGCGGACATCGCAAGCGAAGGTTCTTCCGTGCTAGTACCCGGAGATCTTTTCGGCGACGTCTGGAGATACGTGACACATGTGTGGATCACCACTAGAGGAATCCTACAATTGGATTCTATGACACAATGACGGATCACCGAATCGTGACCGGACACATCAACGAAGAAAGAATTCCAACGAGGTAATTCTTAGGCATTAATTAAATTAATTATAATAATCATATGATGATCCTCCTCAAGGGTTCCAGGACTCATCTTTTCTTTTCGTTCTTCATTCTATTCCGAATATTCGGCGTTTTATATCGTGACGGATCTCGGATTGAACATTGTTTAACGAAACATTAAGTTGGGAAAACCCACCAACGCGCTTCCGCTGCGCCCAGAACCTACAAGTGGTATCGGAGCGGGTCATATCGTTTGTTATAATTGTTTAGTTTCTTGTTGGTGATTTATGAATTTAATAATTTAGTTATTTCAATTCATGTTTAATCGTTCTGGAAATCTGAATATCGATATTTGTTCCTCCTCTCTCGTTTCTCGTTCACCTCATAGAAACATATTTTTCTTTTAATTTTGATTAAAATAAAATAGTGGAACTCATTTGGAGGAGCCAAATGTTTCTGGCCATATAACACTAGAATACACGGCATGTATTCGGAAGTACACACCGTGTATTCTCGGTTCAATGCATTGACTGATCCGCTAAATCAGGCCGTGTATTGGATTCTTTCTAAGAATTTCAGACACCGTGTGTTGACCAGAAACAGGTGGCACACGGTTTCCAGAATACATGTCGCGTGGTCTAATGAACACGGTGTGTAGTCCCTTCGGGTTAGGGTTGGTTCGTGTACTCCGTACATAGCCTGCCTGGCTGGAAACCGTGTAACACAGAAACAACACGGCGTGTGTCCCACTGTACACGCCATGTACTCTGAAAATTTCCGAAGTACATTAACACGCCCTATCCCCAGGCGTGTACTTCGGATGGAGGTGAAGAAAAAGTACACGCCCTGTAGTCGGAACTACACACCGTGTACTCCCCAAATTACGCAGATTTATTAAAATTTATTATTATATTATACAAACCCTTGAGACGTGTACCATGGTGCATGCGTAAATCTGAGGCACAACACATGATAGGTGTTATATATATATGTGTTTAATTTAACATCTGCGTAATAAATGGGAATTCGTCGGGTTTCCTCCAAGGTACAAGTTGTTTACAAGGATAATTTTAAATGATTTTATTTGTTTAAAATTATGATGGATGAGAATCTCAAGGAAATTCAGAAAAGAGATTTAAGATAAAAAGATTGATTAATTAAAGATAATTAATTGATTCGAGCGTGATTTATCTTAAACAAGAATGATTAAAGAATTGAATGCTAGTTTTATTTATGCGTAAATATCGTTGCATTTATGGATGATCATGAGCTAGACCGAGACCTTTGTATGTGAATGGTTTCTTTTAATTTATTTATTTAAATTAAATTTGTTGGCATGCGAGCCATCTCCTCATTAATATGTAGGGCGTGCGCGCCCAAGGATTCTTTTATGTAAAACCCCCTTTTTTTCCCTCACCTGCGTGTGAGATAAATGCATATGTAATTGATGGAGCTCCCAAGCTAGTGGAGGCGGCTCAAGTCAGGATCCAAGATGAAACCAATCCAAGGAGATACAAAGGTGGACAGGTGGTAAGCTGTTAACAGGAACCTGAAAGGTTCAAGGTGTTTCTCCCCTAGGTCTTGGGTTAGTTTATCAACCGCTAGATAAACTGACCAATAGAAAATCTCATGATCATACCATTTATTTTATTTCTGTCAGTTCCATGGTTTATTTATTGTGGGTGTGTTGTCACGATCACACAATTAATGAATTAAACGAGCATGCAAGATAGAACTAAAATAAAATTGGCTTATACGTAAATATTATCATAGACATGGTTAATCACTTATGTATATCCCACTTAATATTAACAAGAATGTAATCAAATATAATAAAATGGAAATTTACGTATAAGGATAAAATCCCTCAAAATAAATATTAAGTCGGCATAGCCTTCCATAATCTTGGTTAGAATCGAACCATAGTTCAAAGTGCTTGACCAACCCTAGTTGGGGTGATTTCAATTATCGGGGAATTCTAATTCAAGGTTTTGTGTTGACTTGACTTGGTTCGCATCAAGGGTTGACTGCAACAGCAGGACTTGGTGTGACCAAGAGGCAATGGTTGAGGAAATCCAAAAAGGATTTCAGGATCGGGGATTCCACTCAGCGGATCAAAGAACTGCGAGTTAATGTAGTTGGCATTTGGAATGCCTACCCAAAACCATTCAAGTTGCTTGACCAACCCTAGTTGGGGTAATGCGAAGGGCAATATGGATCCTTGAAACTAGAATATTCACGCAATAGAATATTCTGAAGTCAATGGTGAGGGCTATTAGATTTCGATAAAATAGTGGGAGACTAATAAGTATTAATTTATTTATTTGTCTCAATTTTTATAATAAAGTACTAAACCTTTTCTCATCTTAAATTGTAGAAACGGCAAGAAAATGACTTCAAACATATTATTGCGCACCATACTCGAAAAATAAAACCATCTCACAAGCACCAATTTCCAAGAGTGGCAGAGGCCTTTACGCGTCGTCCTTCGCCACGAAAGGAAATTATATGTGCCGGAAGAGCCTATTCCAGTTGCGCATGTGAAAGAGGCTAGTGATGAGGAATTATCTCTCTACATGAAACACATGGATGATGCCACAGATGTCCAGTTTTTCATGCTATCGGCCATGTCTATTGAGCTCTTGAAGCAACATGAAAATATGGATGCGTATAGCATGATGTCTCACCTTAAAGATATCTACCAAGAGAAGGTGAGACATGAGAGGTATAAGATCTCCAATGCTTTGTTTACCATGAAGCTTGGAGGGTCTGCGCTAGCTGGGCCTCATGTGGTCAAGCTTATTGGCTTCATTGAATGCTTGAGTATCTTAGGGATTAAATTCCCAGATGAGTTGCGTACAAATCTCATCCTATCATCATTTCCCAAGACCTTCTCTAGCTTCATTGTCAACTATAACATGAGTGGCAATGATAAGAGTCTATCGGAGTTTCTGACCTTGATTCGCCAGGTAGATAAGGACATGGGGCGTGACAATCCCACGGTCCTTATGGTGAACAAGAAAAGGAAGGACAAGGAAAAGGGGACAAAGACTTATAAATGGTCTGAAGCCCCCGAGCAACGTCCCTCCAAGAAGGGGATGATCCAGAGGCAGGGCAAGGAATAGGAAGCAGTGTGTTTTGCATGTGGCAAGCAGGGCCACTGGTAGAGGAACTGCACACAGAAGTGTGAGGACGCTAAAGGTGCGTTCGTTATCGAGTGCAATCTTTCTATTTCTACACATTGGGTATTAGATACAGCTTTTGGGGGTCACATCTGTATTCAAATGCAGGAACAATGTATATTTAGAAAGATCACCAGAGGAGAGATGGATCTTCGAGCTGCCAATGGTGCAAGGCTGGCTGTGTTGGCTATTGGCGACTATCACCTCTCATTGCCAACTAGCATGATTTTGGTTTTACAAACCTGTTATTTTGTGCCTAGTGTTACCAAGAACATAATTTATGTATCTTGTTTGGATATGGATGGATTTATTTTCATGTTTGGAAATAAGGGTTTTCTCTTTTATAAGAACAATGTATGTTATGGTATGGCACATTTGAATAATGGTTTGTATGTATTAAATTACGAAAACCAAGTGTTGGCAATAGAAAACGAAACAAACTCACATGACTCATACATCACCCAGTTATGGCATCACCGCCTTGGTCATGTGAACGAGAAGCGCTTGACAAAGCTCTGCCAAGATGGCTATTTAGACTCTACTGAGCTAAAACCACTTGATAGATATCACGCTTGTTGACAAGGAAAAATTACCAAGCCGCCTTTTGGTGGACAAGGTGAAAGGGCCACAGAGCTTCTAGGATTGGTACACACAGATGTGTGTTGACCATTTCTAGTAGAATCTAGAGGAGGATATTCTTACTTTATTACTTTTGCTGATGATTACAGTAGATATGTCTATGTCTACTTAATGAGGTATAAGTCAGAGTCCTTGGAGAAATTTAAGGAATTCAAGAATGAAGTAGAAAATCAACTTGGTAAGAAGATAAAGAAGCTTCGATCGGATCGAGGTGGAGAATATCTGAACCAAGAGTTCATCGATCTTCTATGGGAGTCTGGGATTCTATCTCAGCTCACTCCTTATACACCACAGTGGAATGGTGTTAGTGAAAGGAGGAACCACACCTTGTTGGACATTGTGAGGTCGATGATGAGTCATTCAGATCTTCCATTATCCTTTTTGGGATATGAATTACAAACTGAAGCATACACATTAAACCGAGTACCAACTAAGGCGGAAAATGGAATTCCATCCGAGTTATGGAATGGAAGGAAACCCACTTTGTCACACACACATGTATTGGGATGCAAGGCGTTTGTTAAGGCCTTCTCAGGAAACAAACTAGCACCCCGGGGCATGAAGTGTATCTTTATAGGATATCCCAAGGAAACAAAAGGATATTACCTATATAACCACCAAGACAAGAAAGATACTGTCGCCAGACAAGCTGTCTTTCTTGAGAGGGAGCACATCCTCAAGAAGGATAGTGGGATAAAGATTGACTTCAACGAAGTTGATGCTCAAGATACACAGGAGTTGGTACAGGAAAAAGTTCCACAGGTCCCTGTGGAAGAGGTTCCAGAAACACAAGTACTGCGTAGGAGCTCAAGAGAGGTAAGGGGACCCGAGTGATTTGGTTTCCTAGTCACCGAGGATGGTGAATCATTATTGTTGGACAATGATGAACCTCTCTCCTACAAGGAAGCAGTAGAAAGCTCAAAAGCTGCAAGATGGCTTGAAGCTAGGAATTCTGAGATGGAATCCATGTATCAGAACCAAGTTTGGGTTCTGGTCGATGAGCCAGTTGATGTAAAGCCTATTGGATGCAAATGGGTATTCAAAGGAAAGATGGACATGGAAGGTCAAGTTAGCACCTATAAATCAAGGCTAGTGGCTAAAGGATTCAGACAGCGTCAAGGAATTGAGTATGATGAAACCTTCTCACCAGTTGCCATGTTTAAATCCATATGAATCATACTTTCCGTAGCATCTTACCATGACTACGAGATTTGGCAGATGGATGTCAAAACAACATTCCTTAATGGGAACCTTCAGGAAGATGTCTATATGACACAACCAGAAGGGTTTGTGACACCAGGTGAAGCCAAACGGGTTTGCAAGTTGCAGAAATCCATTTATGGATTAAAGCAAGCATCCAGGTCATGGAACATTCGATTTGATGAAGCCATAAAGGAATTTGGTTTCATTAAGAACAAATGTGAGCCATGTCTTTATAAGCGGTTTAATGGGAATGCGGTCGTCATCCTATTGGTATATGTTGATGACATATTGCTTATTGGAAACGACGTACCAGCCTTACAGTTAGTTAAGGACTGGTTGAACAAGTGTATCTCCATGAAGGACTTAGGAGAAGCATCCTACATTCTAGGGATCAAGATCATTCATGATATATCCAAGAGGCTTCTTGGACTAAGTCAGGGTACATACATTGACCAGATACTAAAGAGAATTAGTATGGAAAAATCCAAGAGGGTATTGGTTCAAATGTCACATGGCTTACATCTTTCCAAGATAATGTGTCCCCAGACACAATGGGAGAATGATAGGATGAGAAGGATCCCATACGCTTCGGCTATAGGATCCATCATGTATGCCATGTTATGTACCAGGCTTGATGTTGCCTATGCACTGAGCATGGTAGGCAGATATCAAGCAGATCCAGAAGAACAACATTGGACTGCTCTTAAGAATATCCTTAAGTATCTGAGAATAACTAAGGATATGTTCCTGGTTTATGGAGGAGACGAGGAGCTTGTCATCAGAGGGTATGGTAATGCTGGTTTTTAAACAGATCAGAATGATCTGAGTCGCAATCTGGATATGTTTTCTATCTCAATGGAGGAGCTGTGAGCTGGAAGAGTTCAAAGCAGTCAGTTGTCGCCGATTCTACAGCGGAGTCCGAGTATATAGCGGCTTATGATGTAGCCAAAGAAGCCGTTTGGATTTGGAACTTTGTCCAGGAGCTTGATGTGGTGCCTAGTAGTAAAAATCCAATTACATTGTATTGTGATAATACTGCAGTGGTGGCTCTTGCAAAAGAACCAAGGTCACATCAACGGACAAAGCACATACTCCAGATGTATCACCTCTTGAGGGATTTCTATCAAAGGGGTGAAGTTGCAGTGAGTAGAGTGTCCACAGAAGAGAACGTGGCAGACCCCATGACTAAAGGCCTATCTCAGCAGAAGCATGAATATCATGTGAGAGCTAGTGGGTTAACGGTTGTTAGAAGTTGGCTCTAGTCCAAGTGGGAGTCTGTTGGAGTTGTTGGTCTAGAACCAACTACTTTGTACTTTATTCCTTAAATAAAAGCCTTATCACATCTTAATTGTTCTTCTGCGTGACATATCATGTGATAATGACCTAAGAACAGCTGTTGCATTAAAGGGTCGTAGCGGATCCCTGCTATGATGAGAACCTGGAAGTGCCATAACACTGTTCTTGAATGTATGTTCTATGGCCGGATAATATTATTTGAGGGACACAAATAATACAGGTCATTAGGGGTGAGGACTCATAAAACTTTGAGGCACCTTCTCATGGTGTGCGCCCTTGGTAATATCCAGGAGGATATTATGAGAACGAGACCCGCCAGTAGGAAATCCACATTTCATTGTGTCATTGGATGTTCCTATCTACGGACGTGTGTATTGATCCTTAGACTTTAAGATTATTATTAATGGGTATTACAACTCACTCACTTAGATGTATTGACGAAAACTATGACGACACACTGTTCGCAGTGAGGTAGGATACGTTGGGTGTGTCACGTGTAATACCGCATTAACAGATAATGCAAGAAAGGATTTGTCCCTTCCGTTCCATAACGGAAGTAGATATCTCAGGCACTTTGATGAAATTGATATAGCCTAAATAAATCCATGGACATGGTAAGGTATGGGCAAGTTCAATTCCGGGAAGTCAAAGAAAGAATAATCAAGCACATAGGTTGATGGCACTAGCATGCAACCCGCTTTATTGCCGATTTCGAGACAAAGGGATTATATTACACGGTAAGCGTTCGTAAGAGGTAACACGTCATTGCGGCGTTAACTTCATTCTCTATGGGTGCCATGGCGTGTTCCTAGATGCTAACCTTGTACTTTAGGTAGGCTCATCCAAATTCTTGTGAGAAAGAGGCCTAGAGGGTCACACACTAAGTGTGTCCATGTATCTTAGTTAAATATTAATTTAACAAGTTAAATAAATATTATTCCCGACTGTGGTTTAATAATTATTTAAGGATGTATGATCGCATTTATTTTGACACTAGTTATTCGGGAGAATATATTGTGGACGAAATAATATATTTATTACCGAGTAATGCAGTTAAATTTATTTAAGAAATAAATAGTCATTACTCAAGGTCTAATAAATGTGGTGGAGAAAAATGGAAAATAAAAGTACACGCCGTGTATTAATTATTACACGCCATGTAGTTTTTTTCAGTTGGGATTTTGAGGATTTAATATTGTTTTATTAAATGATATTTATTATAATCAGCATGGGTGCATGTCAAGGAATTAATAATTAGACATGGGGGGGGGGGTTTCAATAAGTGTTAATGAAATAAATAAAACGTGTAACGCGTTTATTTATTGTCATAACTCTATTGACCTCAAACATGATTATAAACATCCTCACAACCCCAACATTCTGTAGAGCCATTGTTGTGCACATCGTATTTGGAAATACTGTCAAGCCAAGAGAGAATTCCCTTTCTACCAAGAACGCCCTCAAGTTACGAGAGCAAGATCCTCCACCGGATCAAGGCGGTCAAAGGCGGGCATCGCAAGCGAAGGTTCTTCCACGCTAGCACCCGGATGTCTCTTCGGCGACATCCGGAGATACGTGACACACGTGTGGATCACCGCTAGAGGAATCCTACACTTGGATTCTATGACGCAATGACAGATCACTGAATCGTGACCGGACACATCAACGATGAATGAATTCCAACGAGGTAATTCTTATGCATTAAATAAATTAATTATAATCAACATATGATGATCCTCCTCAAGGGTTCCGGGACTCATCTTTTCTTTTCGTTCTTCGTTCTATTCTGAAGATTCGACATTTTATATCGCGACGGATCTCGGATTGAACATTTTTTAACGAAAAATTAAGTTGTGCAAACCCACCAACGCGCTTCCGCTGCACCTGGAACCTAGAAAAATAATATTTATAAAATAACCAAGATATTATTAAATCCAATAAACATATATCTATCATGTTTATATCTCAAGGACTTTTATACCTTTCTTTTTTTCAGCTAAATATATAATAACCCATAATTACATAAAAATGAATATCTCTAAAAATACCATTCAAATCATTTTAATTTCATAACTCCATACCTCAAAAATAATTTCTATGATACAGAACTTATGATCAACCTAAAAATTAGTAACCCATGATTATATATATAACTCTTATGAAAACATCATAAAATCTGATGTTTATTAATAATTTCTTTGATAACGTCTATAAGGATCTGACCATAACCATAATATATTCTATTTTCTTTGAACTTGAAATCACTTTATTTTAGGGATGATCACATAGGTCTATGTTTTTAAAGATTTAAGACCACAACTTACATAATAAAACCATACTTTAAAAGGGGAAACATGCACTTAATATCCATTTTTTTCACAAATCAAAGGTCTCTAAAATTAAACAAGGTTTCTCCTTATGAAAAATATTCATTATATTCTCTTAGATATCATCCTTTTCCCTATTCTCTGTTAAATCCTATGAAAGTTTATTATAAAAAATATGTATTAGTAAAAAAAGATATGTTATTGACATATATAAAGTCAATTATTATTCTAGTGAAAACAAGTAACCCCATGAAAAAAAAATTCATTGAAAACCTATATTTATACCCACAAAGGTAAATATCATAACATTTGAATGATAATTTATTTTACCTTTTGAAAATAAAATTATTTTCATAAAATTTATTTATCATTCTTATAAAATTAATGTATTTACCTTGGGACATCACCACATAAAACACTTATAGAAACCTTACCAATGGAATATAAATACAGATGAATTACATCATAGGATTACCCAATGCATTGGACTTTTATCTAAGCAACCCCATTGATTATCCTATAACAGGATCACCTAGTCCTAAATGGGTGAACACATTATTTTTAATGTTTGAGAACTAAATTGTGAAATTTTACATTTTATCATTTGAAAATCAGTTTAAAACCCTTATTCCAGTCACATTCAGATAATAAAATATCATTTTCTTTCAAAATCCAATTTAAAAAAAAACTAAACATGTCACTTCAAAAACCTATTTCAATACCATAATAACCAATATAATTTTAAATATTCTTATTCATTTTGGAAGTCATATTGTATTTATAAGAAACCAATAAATTAAATGATAGTTATATAGGTGGAAAATTCATTGTCACTATGTACATTAAGAATAAAAAACCCTTTTTTTCATTTATCCAAACATTCCATGTAATATATGTAAAAATATTCCATTTTGAAATTTTTTTAATTAAAATAAAAATAGAAATAATTTATCATTTATAAACCTCTTATATTTACATATATATCTATTGACATGGATGAAATGTTTTTGAAACTAAATCATTATATATTAAAATATATATTTATATATCACTGTGTCTCATTCCACTTTGTATTATTTAAATCACAAGACCCATGATGAAATAAAATTTAATAAAAAATTTAATTATATGAGAAGAAATAAATTCATGATATTATATCTCATATACATTCTATACATATTATGATTGAAGTTCTGTATATAACATAAAAATATGCCTTAATGAAATTTGATGGAGACGAAATCTTGTACCTTAAGTATTACACAACATGCATATTATTTATCTTTCTGAATATTAAACATAGGTTAATCATTTAATTTCATTGTTTTATTTTTTATTTTTATCAATCCTTTTATATCATTTATTATCATATTTTAGAAATAACATAATTATTTAACATCATGTTTGGTGTTTTGATGAATTTTTTACTTGAGTCCAAAATGACATTGGTGTGATGTCAATAGTCAAAGTGTTAATTATTTAATCATATCCACGAATAATATTCAAAAAATAGTAAAAAATTATATAAATATATTATAATTTTAAATCCATCCATTACATATTGATATAAAAAATTAACTAAGTTAGAGCCATGTAGGCAATATGTCGTACAAACACAAGAGTATGTTTTTATTTTTCAATGATCGGTATGGAAAGAAGCTATGTATCATTATATAAGTATTTAAATGTAATAATATCACTTATATCCCATTTATAAGATAGATATATGTATATATATCATTCATCTAATTGGTGATGAAATATGAATCACATCTCTTTGTGTGAGTGATAGTTCATACGTATGCAGGAAAAACATTATCATTTTTTTGTGCCAAGAAATTTTAGATCATAAATGTCAATACCTTTTAATAATTATAAATATATCATTATAATCATATAAAACATAAATTATATCATTATTACCAATCTTGAGATATTGTGATGGAAGAAAAATTATATCGGTTCATGATGCGTTAATTTGTTATACACCTGAATGGGTAATTATTTTCCCATTTTTTTGAAGTGAATAGGGATTTAGTTGATTATATATAAAATAACATATCATTATTTGATAGAAAAATTATTTAGTATTTCAATAGGGATTAATAATAATAGAAGTATGTGATATAAAAAATAAAACATAAATACTTATCTAAAAATGATATACCTTCCTTAGAAAATTACCTTTGATTAACACCTTAACACCTCTAAGGAGTGTGTTCCTACCAAAATATGTCCAATATAATGTTCGGAAATTTTCTAAAAGGTATTTAGCTAGATAATAAATTAAATAAATATGTATTTAGGTGTGAATAAATGCGAAGAATGTGTTACCTATTTATATGAGAGGATAATGAGACTCATTGAATTAATCAAAATATTAAATTGATGTAAATTAAAATTCAATTAAAATAAGATCCAACATGAGTTATTTTGAATAATGGATTATTATGGATTGATGAAAAAATAATCCAAGGAAAATTAGAGATGTTTTGATAAATTTTAATCGATATATTTTTGTTTTAACCCTTATTTTTCCCTTTTAAGTCTTACTGTGATGTCATTAATTTATACATTGTGGATCAATATAATTAATAAAAAATAAAATTAAATAGAAAATGATTCATTGATGAAGGTTTAATATATATCCCAAAAAGATGGTTGGATTGTAAATTTTTATGAATTTTTTACCATTTAATAAAATATTATTTATTTTAAAATATCATTTATTTTGATTTCAACACTATTCATTAATTGAATTTTATAAATTTCATAACAACATGATATATTCAAAAAAATAAATATTAAAAAATCAATAACTTATAATGAACATCTATATAAATAGTTTATGACATCAATTATATCCAAATATATTTATTTTAATATTTTTAATCTCATTTGTTTAACTCATACATTAATTAAACAATTATAAAATTATCATTGTGTCACCATTTTAGGTAATTATTTTATCAATAAAAATTATAAATAAATTACTATGATGTATATAAATAATTTATATTTCACATTACTATTCATATTTGAATATATTACCTACATAACCCCGTGTTAAAAATATTTATCTTATAAAAAAAAGTGTGTATGGTTTTACTTTTCATTGAATACATTATTAAAAGGGTTATATTCTAATTTAAATATAAATAAATTGTTTGAAAACCGAAATATTAATTCTTAGGAATGAAAATAATCATCGAATAAAATCAAAAACAAAATAAGGGTAATTTTATAATATTTATAATATTATTTTTACTTTTAATTACCTTATTTACCCTTAACCATAATAACAAAAAATACCAATGTTACTATTCATATTTTTTCCAAAAATATAAGGGCCATATGTACTATATTTTGACCATATGATTCCAAATATGGAATACATTTTTCTAAATTTAAATCACATAATTTTTTAATATTAATTTAAACATAACCCTTTAGAATGAATGAGAAAACATGTTTTCAAAGTGAAAACATTCAACAGATTGAATGGTTTTTATATTTAATTTATCTGTGAAAATGATTAATATTAAAAAATTTGGATTAATTGATATAAAAATGACCTAATTATACTTTAAAATAAAAACATTAATAAAATTTATCATAATAAATTAGTATGATAAAAAATTTGGTTTCAATTGAAATGTAGTATTTAGTAAATATTCATCATGAAATGTTTCAGAAAAATCCCCAAAAATAAAAAATTGTCCTATTACCCTTTCAAGATTAATTTTATATTTTCAATTATTAGTTTTTATAATTATAATAATTATATTTTGAACTAGTATTTCGTCAAAAGGGTGTAAAAGTTCTTAATAAGAAAAATACTTCTTTAATGAGAAAAATTATATTTTTTTCTCACACCTAGTCAAGAAACAAAAATAAATTTAAAAAAAATCGAATATATAAAATATTTTTTTCATTAAAAAAATACAAAATTATTGATTTTATTAATTATGAACATTTATACCGATTTTCAGAAAAAACTCATGTTTTTCTAAACTGATTTTCTTCTAATTTATAATAAATTGGTCACATAATATTTAATTATATATTAATTCTTTTAAAAATATTAATAATTTTGATAATAATTTGCGTTATTTTCATTCTAATGGATTTTTTATGATGATAACATTTAAATAATAATTTTCATTTTTTACATATGCTCGATGTGGTGTATCATGCACTCTAAGAAACATTGTATTTTAAAAAAAAACACAGGCTTCTACATTGTCACATTTTCTATTACATTATATTTTTGTAAAATAATTATATTATCGTTGCATTTTTAAGGTTCCATTTATATAATGTGGATTAAATAAATATAGATTCATCAATGTTATACCATTTAGAATACATTACTCATATATTAGTTGGCCTACATGCACATCACCAACCGTGATGCATATATCATCTATCAAATCAATGATCTTGAAAAATACCAACCACCCAAAATCAAACCATGATGCCAAAATATAAATAATATCTATTATAACAATTATAATAACTCCATTAACCATTATCTATACCCTAGTAATATTTTATGTAAGGGTGATTTGGTTAAAAAAATGGATCTTTTAAATAGGGTAAATATTTTATTTTTAAATTTCATATATTTCTAAATCCCATAAAATGGAATTTTTTAATGATATTTTTTTTTCTACATGGTTTTTGAATTTAATTTATCTATAAAATATTTATAAATAATGTACATTTACAAATAAAATATCTATTAAACAAATATTTTTTATAAGAATAAACTCTCTAAATCTATAATATATAATATCGGTTGAAAATTTAATTTATATTATAAAATAATTATATTATTATGAATTCAGAAGTAAAATTATAAATTATTAAACTAATATTTCAACCCAAAAATTTTGGAGGGATATGATGGATTTTGAAAAATAAACAAATAAAGATTCAAAAAATAGAGTAATAAAACATGAAATGATTAAAATGATCGAAGGAATATTGGATAATGAAATTGAAAAATGGAATTATGTTTTCATTATATGTAAAAGTGATTTCAAATATTTTTAAAATTACGATATATGGTATAATTATAATATAGGAAATAAAACATAATATGTTCTTTTTGTTCTTTGTTTTCGCCATGTATCTATCTTAAGTAAACTATTTTGAAATTTCTTCCATTGATGAAATTTTATCGTCTAAATAACATATTGATTGTTTTTCAATGTGGAAATATTTGAATATAAAATTCATTTTTCAATTTTCTTGAAAAATAATATATTAATTTACAAATATATGAGTGGAGATAGATGAAATGATATGAATTATAAGCTGGCTAAATGAAGTGGTTCAAAGTATACGTGGAAAGGATAATGATGAAGTGGTGTCCCAAAATCCAAAAATCATGAAGAGAATCATATATGTATAGTATAATAAAAAATTAATACACATTGTGTAGTTTTTATGATCATAAAATTTTTAATCAATTTTAAAACGAATTTTTAAAATAATTATATAAAGAAAATTAAATCAATTGAAATCAAAATTACAGATTGAATATAATAATGAATTTTTTATGTAAAATATATTTTCCCTATGAATATTTGTTTCTATTAATATTACGGAATAGTAATTAACTATTACATTGGCTCTAGTAAATATTATATTAATCTAGATTAATTTCGAAAAATAATGAGATATGTGAGATTTGATATTTTTGTGGGGGAATTTAATTCTATAGATGATAGAGGAACATTAATCCATGATAATGTGTGATTGTCCCAATTGAATTTTAATATCATGTCTCAAAAAATAATAAATACAACATAGAGGGTAAATATAAACTTTGAAATCATTATATTTCAAAAAAATGTACTAATCAGGAGAATCATAGTCAGTAATATTTTTATATATGATGTAAGGTAAAAATAAAACCTACTCCATAGATTCATATTTACACCACAATTACACCCTCTTATTTTTTATTCCAAATATAATGAAATATGGAAGATTCTATTAAATAATTATGGTTTCAACCCTATTAAAATGAAAAATATAAAGATAAAAATATAATAGTCAATGAAATTTTTGGTGTATAATTATAAATTTTATTGAAAAGTTTTTAAACATAAAAATGATAATAGTTTCATATAAATAATTTATTCTATGTGGAGGAAGATAATAATATCTATTTGATGGTTAAAAAATAAATATTTCTGGGTTTAATCACAGGTGATAGAAAAATCATTATTTAGTTATATACGGTTTTTTTCAATCATTAGAATAATATATTTAGTATCAGAAATATTTTTTAAAAATAAATATTTTTATAAATAAGAATAATATAATATAAAACATAATATTATGAATTAATATATACATTAGAGAATAACGTAATAGAAAAAAATGAAACAAGCAGTAGCCTTTAATGCGACAAAAATATAGAAAATATAAAAAAAATCTTTCTGATTTTGAAAATTGATAGAAAATATGAAATTATTTGAAGTGGTTAATAATTTTTTCATTACCCCCCCTAGGGGTACCCATCCTAGGCCGGCAATGTGATAAGAGAGATATTGACCCCACATCCCACATTCAGTAGACCCGAGTATGGCGACTAGCACCAAGGGTATAGTAAACACACAAATGGGATGCATTACTATCTAAAGAAACACATGAGAAAGAGGGATATAAGATACACACCTACCGAATACAACCCATGATATAAATATAAAAAAACCAAGTACACATATCTAATGTCATGAAAAAACTACTAAAACTAATAGGGTAAACTGTAAGTACCAAAAGAAAGTAATAATGGAAAAAAACAAAAATCATGAACTACTCAGGAAACCTAAAGCTGGTAGTAACTAGACTAATCTCCAACCTTCTCCAAGAGACCATTAAAATTTTTATATATACATTTGGTGAGTATATCAGTATATTCTGCAGGATCCCCCCTAGAGCCTCTCTTGCAAAAGTAAAGAAAGCATGCTACAACACAGAGGACAACAACTGAAACTAACTCCTTACCTAAACATTCATACTATGTTCCAACCCTCACAACTGATACTCTCACCAAGTATCTCATAAAAGAGTATATAATATAATAAAGAATATCCAGGGTACACCAATACCACTTCCCCACTAGTTTACTTCTTTTCCCCAATGTTGTACATCCTAAGCATCTTTCTCCATAATGTCATGTCTGCATACAAATAAGAGAAACACCACAACATGCACCTCATTAAATATTACCACCAAATACACACTACTAAAGTAACTAGGTAACTTCTAGGGGCCACTGCAGCTCTGAAAACATGTATCATATGTTAATTTTGATACCATAAGACATTACAGCCCATACACTGAGTAAGGATCCTCAAGCCATCACAACCTATACTCATTACACCTATAGTAGTCCATTTGAGTCTATATCTAGAATTTATGCGGCTGAATAACCAGAAGCCATTATGGCCATCTACACACATATATGGGGGAAGACTAACCATTTTTCCTACCAGAACAAGTAACTACCATGTTAATAGAGTGGGGCCAACTGAGTTAGTCATCCATCCATCCTCCTACCAGAATGTTGGGGAAAATACCCCCCCCCCCCCGAGTCAGAATCCCCAGGGTGACAGTTTATATAACTGATGATGTGGAGTAGCATATAGAAACACAAAAAGTATAGAATATATTGTATCTCCTAAGCACAGTATGGGTATAACCTAGTTTTAGAGTCAAATCTAGCTAATATCTCTCGGACATCCGACTGCCAATTCTAATACAAGGTATCCTATACACACACAACTATTTAAAAAGATTCTTTAAATTACTTTTTCCATTTTTTTTTTCAATTTCACTATAGGCTAATTAATTCATTATACAATAATTATCCATTAACAATTTCACATTATATTTCATTATCATCACACCAAAATGTCCATTGTTCATTTAAAATGAAACCTCAACATGGTGCCCCATAAAACTCCAACCCCATTGGTCAATAATCATTCATTCAATCATTTATTAACATCATTATAACTTTCCCATATTCCCAGGCATTCTATACTAACATTATAAGCTACTAAACACAAGGGGGCTCAACTCGGGGAGTATATGAACTACCCATAAAGCCTTTCCACCTATATTAAGAGAATATATGTATCCTCCATCAAGATGCTAAACAAGGAAAACATGCAGAATACATCACGAGTCTTCACCCCATTTAGAAGGAGGTTAATCCAGACCATATTCCTTTAGGAGTAGGGATATAAATGTTGATAAACAAGTCATAAGAATCAGCATGCATCAAAACATTCATATCTAATAGGTTTCATCATCTCTAGTGTCCTCCCGGACACCCACATGCATAAACTGATGCATCTCGTTAGTCTAGGAATCAAATTCTGCCATAACCAATGGTCTTCCCTACCCCTCACATCAAACAACCATCTAGGATCACATCACACAAAAAACTGTAGGAAAACAAACATCATATCAATTTGGATCTGGGCCCTTAAAAAACGCATCCAGACTTTAAACATAACGATCTCTCAAGGCTCTAAATCAAAAGCCACTCAGCCATACAAGAAATATGTAAAATAATATCCCTACCATGCATTATATTTTTATCATACAACCATTTAATTAATAGACCTTGAATTAACTGATTTATTATTCATAGGTTCTAATGACTGGAAAACTAAACAATATGTTATCACTAATTATTAAACATGCACACTAAATCAATTTGATTAGCATCAAATTACAATAATAACAAATAGATTCATTTACATTCCAATTTATCTTTTTCAAATAATTAACATTATTAATAGTTACTTTATTAAACTATTTCATCATGAACGACATGGTAATAAGAAAATAACAAATATCCCGCTATCTTGAAAAACAAGATGAACTAACATACAATCAATGGAAATTAATTTATCAAGTTCAAATGTTTATTATGTAAATTCCATTATCATCCAATGGAATTAAATATACTAACTCTACATTTTTCACATAATATAATAGAGAATCAATGAATTCCCTACGTAAAATGGGTTTTTATGCTCTTTGAACAAACTAACAAAATAGATCACGGTCACCTCTCTTGGAGGAATGCATCCACCTAAGGATGCATAGGCACCACCACATTGACCATGACCCAATAAAAGCCCATTAGAAACATGGATATAGAATTTAAAAAAAGTTCAAGGAGAAAAGGAAGTATATGAACCAAAAATTAAGATGATAGATTGTACCTTATATCAAATATTGATTGATATTTCTTGATTTAAATAAAAGAGGGTGCACACTTGCAGCAATAAGAACTTAAAGGGGAACCACTCCAAGGGGGGAATGTTTTATTGCATGAATCCTATGGGATGGATGGAAATGTTCCAGCATAATGCACTAGAGAAAAGGGATGTAGAACAAGGGAGGAAGATATATCATCCCATTAGACAATTTAATAGATTTGCAATTTTAGATACAACAGATACTCCCTTTAAATAGGGTCACATTAGACCATGTGGTTTTACCAAGTAAAGGAATACAGAACCATATGAAAAATTAATATAGAATTTATGGTATTTTAATCGGCCTGAAAACTATTAAAATAATGTCTTGAATGCGTTTAACATCAATTAAAATTTTAAATCAGGGAAATGAATTTGTTTTAGAAATTTGGGAAAGGAAATATAAAACAATATCCGTGAGACTGTAATTGTAAGACAGTATCTATGAGACCGTATCTGTATCACAGTTTCTATGACACCATTTTTGTGACACCATTTATGTGACACTATTTCTATGACACAGTTTCTGTGACTCCATTTCTGTGACATAGTTTCTGTGACACTGTTTCTATGACACTATTTGTTTGACACCATTTACGTGTCATCATTATTGTGACACCATTTTTGTGACACTTTTTATTTGCAAACATTTCAATGACACCGTTTCTGTGACACCATTTATGATACATTTCTTCAGTGACACTGTTTATGTGACATCATTTCTATAACACCATGTCTGTGACACCGTTTATGTGACCCCATTTTCGTGACACCATTTCTATGAAACCGTTAATGTGACACTGTTTCCAAGACACTGTCTTATGAAAAAAATTGGCATTTGGACAAAGTAAAAGAGCCACTGTTTCATTAAACACTTTGGAATTTAGGAAAAGGAAATGTGACATAGATTCATGAAATAGTTTGTAATTTTGTAAAAGGAAAAGTGACATAGTTTCATTAAAGAAATTGGAATTTTGCAAAAGGAAAAGTGACATAGTTTCGTGAAACTGTTTGGAATTTTGGCATTGGAAAAGTCACCCAATTTCATGAAACTATTTTGAATTTTGGTTAAGTGTTGGGGATAAGTGACCCTGCCCTCTCAAAACACCTCAAACACAAAATTTCATCAGAGGAATGCACCAGGTATGTCTGTTCCATTACATGATATACCTGTCAAAAACATTCTCATCCTTAAGAATGAAAAACCAACCAAAAAAGAAACAAAAAAAGGGGTACGAACAACCTCCCATTAAGATACCTCTCAGAAGAGAGAAATCCAAAAAAGCCACAAAAGAAAATAGTCTCATAAATATGAAAGATCTACAACCACAAAGCGAACATTATTACAAGAAAAGAGTTAAAAATGAAACAACTCATGGTACTGAGCATGTATGTACAACTCATGTTCCAATGTACCCTCTTCTATTCCACCATGTCACCACAAGACATGAACCATGTGGATTGAATTCCTACACAACAACTTCTCTTTATGGTTATGGATTTCTATAGTCCACACCTTGAATTTCTTATCTTTATCATCATTGATCACTCCCCAATAAATGATTTTAAAGTCATCATGAAGATAATGATAGATCTGTGACACATGAAAAAAATCATGTTTCCAAGATCATCTATGTGGGATGTGATACTCGATACACATCATATCTAACACGATCCAACACCTCAAAAGACCCAAAAAATCTGGGAGATGTATTACAACCATGACAAAACATTCACTGCCCACGATGGGGAGTCACCTTCAGAAACATGTGACCCCCAACATCAAACCCCAAAGGTATTCCCCCTTGGTTGGCTTATGATTTTTGATGATATTGTGCTATATTCATCCTCTCACGAATCACCTGACCAATCTCTATTGTATTCTGCACTAGTTCATTTCCAAGAATTGCTGACACTCCGACCGTAGTCCAGCACAACAGAGAATATAAAGGTTAGCCATACAAAGATTCTGACGGTGCCATACCAATGCTGGAGTGAAAAATAATACTATTAGAGAAATCGTTCAATGGTAAGTGCCTCATCCACGAACCTCCAAAATCTAGGACACAATAGAGAACAATGTCTTCAAGAGTCCAGATAGTCCACTCTATATAACCGTACATCTGCCGATGAAAAGTAGTTTTATCTCATAACTGAGAACCAAAATAATGTAGTAGATATTTCCACATTCTATAAGTAAAACAAGGATCTCAATCGTAAATGGTCATCATCAGGACTCTTTGGAGTCTCACCAACTCCTCTAGATTCATCCTAAAAATTTTTTTACTGATATTGATTCCTTGATCTCTATGAAGAGGAATGATTTCATTATAGTATCAAATACCATCCAAATATAGTCATGGACTCCCTGGTCTCATGATAAAATAGTAACAAAGTCCATGGAGATGTCCTCCCACATCCACTAAGGAATATCTAATGGTTGGAGAAAACTACTGTGGAAAATGTGCTTGACAATCACCATTTGGAAGACCAAACATTGAGACACAGACAACAAAACTACATGCTTTATCCCAGGCCACCAAAACTGACTCCTCAAGCCATGATACATATTTTTTGGGGTATGATTCCCTGATAAATTCAAACTATGGAACTCTATGAGAACAGTTTCAGGCATCTCCTAACGGAAAAAATATCCTTTCGTGATACAACACTCGGTTTGGTTCATCCTCAGATGAACCATATAGGTACTTGCTTCAAACAAATATGTCTCTCTAGATCTCCACCTCTAGATCCTACAACATGGACTCGTCCACCTGCAACATTAGAGATGATTGCACCGTCATCTAAAAAACACAAACTCTTCCTCCAAATTCTACCATATCTAGATGTAATGTTGAAATTTATTCCATCACTCTCCAAGAATCACCAGATTAACATACCGCATATAAAGACCCATAATTTACATATATTTGTAATACTTCAAAATTGAAGTACACTTATTACAACATATAACGAATCCATGAAAGGACCATATAGGTATAGTGTCTTTAGAAAGTGGGAAATATAAACAACTAGTTCATAAAGCATCAACATTGTCTCCCATTTATTTCATCATATCTAGAGTTCCTTTTGGAATATCCTACTTAATAACCTTCTTCCTGACCTAGGGAAAGAAAACATACAAAAGGGTGAGCTCAAATGCTCAGTTAGGGTATACAAAAGAAATATCAATCACATCACATTCATAAGAACATAACATTTTGGAAATCTTAACCTGCAAAAGAGATCATAATTTCATAACATGGGATAAATCATAGTAGTGAAATTAAATCCAAATAATCATTAGTTAAAACATGAAACTTTTTCGCATACACACATAATCATAGATAATCATTTCATAGTAGTCAATACTCATATCCAAGACCATCTTAGCGGAAAAAGTCCATTTCTGAACCGAGTTCAATCCTCATTTCAGTCCTGTTTCACTGAACCGGTTTAACCTGCCGTTCCAACCATGTTTATCTCATGAGATATAAATCATTACCCAATGCATTGGAGGGAGATATAGATCCCAACAATCTAATAATGAAACCATTCTTATGTGTACCACAAAATCATAAATCATACATCATTGCATAACCCATGTAATAAAAATGGGATTCTCAAACATCGCGACATCATAAAACAATTCATATAAGATAAAAGAATTCATAAAAATAATTCAATCACAACTTAATCAAATCAATGTTATAATAGTTATATAAACATAACCCCATATTATCTTAGATGGAAAATAATTTTGATAAAACACTTGAACTCCATTCTTGAGGAAAATATCCTTTCAACATCAAAAACATTTTTCCTTTCTTAACATGTCATACAATTTTAAACTAAAAGAAGTTGATTAAAAATAAACATGAAAACTTGTAAAGGAATCTTCTTGGAAATAATTTTTTAAAAATCCATTCATTTCGTATAAGTTAAAAAACATTCTTCTCTTACTTTTGTCAGAAAAGTCAAAAAGTACCTCGTACGAAAAATGACAAAAGATTCCTTTAATATCTTTTACTAAAAACTCATTGAAGTGTAAAATTGGATATAAAAAAATTTATATGGATATAAATATTACATATTGAGGTAACATGGATGTGGATAATAAATATTCCCCAGTAAATTCTTAAGTATAGACAATCTCGGATAAAAATGAGATTGCAAGATTTTCCCGTACCTTAGGTCCGATTTGCTTTGTAAGTGTTCGAACCTCTTGTATAATGATTTAAATAATGTCATTGACTTATTAAACAATCATACTAATTGTTATGATATCATATATGGCCATATTATTAGCTTCTTATTTGTAATATTTCATTGCTACTTGTTATTCGGGTGTTTATTACTTATTGTTCTTATGTGTGTTTTGTCGAGTAATTATTATTCTTATCTTTAGGATATAGATACCACATTTAATGAATGGTATTAGTTTAATATATATCATATTCATTCATTCAATTCATTTATATAATAATTATGCAATGAAGATCAGGTAGAATGAGTCACATCACATCGTGGAGATGGTATTCTGTACGTACGCACGAGCGATGATATCATTCCCATTATCGCGAATTTGTATTGGAGTGTATGTATACTATTTCAGAATCAATATAACTTTACAATAATCATATATAGTTATTATCTAAACCATTATACCCATCCATGTAAGGTGGTTGTGGAAAATAGATTACACCACGGCGTGGAGATGGTATTCTGTACGTATGCATGCGCGGTGATTTCGTTTTCCATAGGATGGATAGATAGTGAAATAGGGTTGTTTCATACATGTAATAACATATCATTAAATTAGTGATACTGATGTTATTACTTAATAATGAAACAACTAAAGAAGAAGAAGTGGAAGAAGAAATAATGTTGAAAGAATCGGTAACGGACATTACCTCTTCTTTGAAGCGCCTCATTGAGACCTCCTCTTAGGGCACTAAAATTGGTATTTGAAGAAGACCGGGACATATAGTATATTTCTAGGGAAGTGGAGAAGAGAATTTGGTAGGGTTTGGCCGAGCTTGAAAGCTCAAAGTGGTGTGAGGAAGAGAGGGAGGAGGCGCCCTTTATAAGGGAAGAGAGGGGCACCTTTGAAAAAACTAAAAAAATTATTTTATTATAAAGTCATAATCGGTTTTAAATAGCTCCAAATTAATTAATTTCGAAGATAAGTTGGGGATGGGTCTAAATAATCTCATCCAATAGAATTTAGACAAGTTTAGGTGTCTATTTTAACCTTATCATTTAGATTTAACTTTAAGTTAGATGATTTAACTTTTACTGTGTCTTCTTGTTTTCTTACACTATAAGGTTAATAAAATTAATATAACAAGCCAAACGAACCACAAGTTGTTTATTATTAATATATATAACCTTATATAACTCATTTGGCCGATCCAAAGATTTTTATAAAAAAAATAACAATTAATAATATAATATTTGTTTTAAAAACTATTTTATGTAAATTTTGAAAATATTTGGTAATTGATTTTTGTGAAAATCATAACAGAAATATTAGTTCAAACAATGTTAATTACATCAATACTCACATGTAATATTAAGCTACTGAATTATTTTAATTCATAAAAAGTATGAAATTACATTTATTTGGGTATTTATAACATCAATTATGTCAATATTTCATTAATAAGATAATTACTGCATCATCATTATGTCATACATAAATTAAATTATTTATTGTCTAAAAAATACAAATAAAATACCATTATGTAGGAAGGCCTTTTATCTTTCTAATGAATATTTATAGTCTAATTTATCTTATGTATAACCCTATATTAAAAATGATTTAGTTATTAAACTTTGATTTTATCTATTTTAACCCTTCTTTAAATAAATTAATAATAAATGTACTAATCTAATCCAAGTGGGCCTAAATGGTCATAATTTATTAATAAGGTTGTTTTTGGTCTAATTACACATATCCAATAGAATTATTACATATTTTAGTGTAATAATAATAAAATTTTTACCCTTAATTACCGTATTTACTTTTAACAGTGGTAAAAAAAAGTAAAAAGTTACTATTCACCAAAAATTATTTTTATCTCATTAAACCACATTTTAGTCCTTGATATTAACCGTGTCTCTCGGATTTTCAAAATTACACTCATAAAAGTGGTAAAATTAAGTTTTATGTAAATTTGAAAATTCTCCTAGGAGGTAGGTAAAAGACGGTGAAAAGTTCAATAAACTTTTTATATATCAAAAATTATTATAAAATGACTCCAATTAATTGCATTAAACTTATATATGTATTATGTTTCAATTTTGACCTAAAATAAATTTATATAAAATAAATAATTATTTAAATAACTATTCGGTTTTTAAGTAGTAACCCAGTGTTTTCACTATTCATCAAAAATTCGATGTTTTTAGAAAAATACCAAAATTTCACCCTAGGATAATTTTGATATTCCGAATACAATAATGAAATCCATTTTGAAAAATAAAATTTACAAAATTTCAAAAAGTGGGTATTACTATTCATAACGGCTAGTTTTAATAATATTTTAATAGTATATCGTTATTTAGTGAAACTCGGTATTGCGTACGAAGAAAGCTATCGAGGAAGGTCATGATTGCGTGTAATGAAAGCAAAGCTAGTGTTGTGTGTAGTGAAAGATTCCCTTGATGATTTATATAAAAACAATATATTTGTCATAAAAGTCTCAGATGTTACATTCTACCCCCTAAAAATGAATTTCACCCTTGAAATTCATCACTTTAAAGCAAACAGACGAGGATACATCTCCCTCATCATATCCTCAAGCTCCCATGTAGCATCTTCAAATTGTTGGTTCCTCCATTAAACTTTCACCAAGCGATTGGTCCTATTCTGTAGGATTTTTTCACTACGATCCAGAATCTCTATCGGCAATTCTGCATAAGAATGATCTTGCTTCAGCGGTACAACTTCTCAGTAGATTATATGTGAAGGATCAGGTATGTACTTTCTCAGGAGAGATACATGGAACACATCATGAACTTGGGAGAGATTCGGTGGAAGCGCAAATCGGTAAGCTACCTTGCCAACACAATCTAGAATTTCAAAAGAACCGATATATCTAAGGCTCAACTTTCCCTTCTTTCCAAATCTCATGACCCTCTTCCAGGGATATATTAATAAGAACACTTTATCACCCACATCAAACTCTAGGTCTTTTCTTGGGTTGTCGACATAACATTTTTGTCGACTATGAGCTACTCTTATGTGTTGTTGAATATATCTGACATTTTCTTCCATCTCATCAACAAGATCAGGTCCTAATAGATTTCTTTCCCCAACTTCATCCCATCAAGTTTGAGTCCTGCATTTCTTCCCATAGATAGCTTCATAAGGAGCCATCTGAATACTTGAGTGAAAGTTATTATTATAAGAAAATTCCACCAAAGGTATGTGTTAATCCCAAACACCTTTGAAATCCATAGATCAAGCTCTCAACATATCTTCAACAGTTTGAATTGTTCTCTCAGACTGACCGTCTCTCTGAGGATGATAAGCAGTGCTGAAACTCATCTCTGTATCTGGAGTATGCTGAAGACTTCACCAGAACTTCATGGTAAATCTTGGATCCCGATCAGATATAATGGAAAGTGGTACTCTATGCAATCTTACCACTTCCTTTACATATATCCTGGCAAGCCGATCTAAAGAGAAATCCTCTCTAATAGCAATGAAGTGTGCAGACTTTGTAAGACGATCAACTATGACCCAGATTGCATTATTGCCTTTGGATGTTTTAGGAAGTCCGGGGACAATGTCCATAGTGATGTTTTCCCATTTCCATTCTGGTATGGGTAATGGTTGTAAAATCCCCTTAGACTTTTGTCTCTCAACTTTATCTTGCTGACAAACTAAGAATCGAGAGACATATTCAGCAACATCTCTTTTCATGCCATCCCACTAGAAGTACTCTATCAGGTCCATATACATCTTCTTGCTTCCAAGATGAATAGAGAATGGAGAACTATGATCCTCATCCAACAACACCTACTTTAATTCTAGGATGGGAGGAACACAAACCTGATTTAAAAACATTATTATCCCATCACAGTCAAGGTTGAATTCAAGAACATTTCTCACCTTCTTTTGTAACTCTACATCTTCTTTATGTGACTCTTAAATCTTCACATGTATAGATGGTTGAACATTCATTTGAGAAAGATACAAATTTTCCCCATTCATTATAATTCCAAGATATATCCTTTGTAAATCAATAAATATTGGATCATTTGTGATCCTCATCATGGATAAGATAGCATGGTCTTGTAGACTTAATGCATCTGCCACCTTATTTGCTTTCCCAGGGTGTTAATGGATTGAGCAGTTGTAATCCTAAATCAGCTCCAACCATCTTCTTTGGCGTATATTCATCTCCTTTTCTGTGAAAATATACTTTAAATTTTTATGATCAGTATAAATATCACACCTTTCTCGATAAAGATAATGCCTCCAAATCTTTAAAGCAATGATTACCACAGAAAACTCCAAATCATGAGTTGGGTAATTTTGCTCATGGATTTTCAACTGTCATGAGGCATAAGATATCACCATATCATTTTGAATAAGAACACACCCCATCCCCTTCTTGGATGAATCACTGTAGATCGCAAACCCTTATCCACTATAAGGAAGTGTTAGTACAGGTGCACTGGATAACCTTCTTTTCAACTCCTTGAAATTCTCTTCACATTCCTCCGTCCACACGAACATAACTCCTTTTCGAGTCAACTTGGTGAGTGGATTAGATAATTGTGAAAAATCAATCACCAAACGTCGATAATATCCATCCAAAACAAGAAAACATCGGATCTCGGTTACTTTTGTTGGTCTTGACCATCTTTCGATAAGCTCTGTTTTTGCTGGATCCAAAGATATCCCCTCTTTTGAGATTATGTGTCCAAAAATGCAACTTTTTGAAGCCAAAATACATACTTGGTAAATTTGGCATAAAGCATCTCATTTCTTAGGGTGTTCAATATAATTCTCAAATGATATTCATGTTCTTCCTTGCTCTTTGAATAGAGAAGAATATCGTCTATAAAGACTACCCCAAAATGATCAAGATAGTATCTAAAGACTCTATTCATCAGATCCATGAAGATAGCAGGGGCATTAGTAAGACCAAATGTAAGCACTTTAAATTCATACTGTTCATACCTTATATGAAAAGCCGTCTTTGATATATCCCCCCTTTTGTCCCTGAATTGATGATACCCTGAATGACGATCAACCTTGGAAAAGAATTGAGCTCCGCGTAGTTGGTAAAATAAGTCATCAATGTACGGGAGAGGATATTGGTTCTTGATAGTGATCTTGTTAAGTTCTCGATAATCAATGCAGAGTCTCATTGATCCATCTTTCTTCTTAACAAACAGAATAGGTGCTCCCCAAGGTGACGCACTAGGGTGTATGAAACCATTATCAAGATCCTCTTGGAGTTGCTTCTTCAATTCCTACAACTCAATTGGGGACATTCTATAAGGTGTCTTTGAAATATTTAAAGCACCTGGTACGAGTTCTATTGAAAACTCAACTTCACGATTAGGTGTAAGACCCAGTAATTCCTCCAGAATGATATCATCAAACTCTCATACAATGGGAATATTCTTAACTGTGAGTCTCTCACCAACCATTTGAGATAAATAACCTTCATTTAGTGGAATCAAGACCCATAAGATGGAAGAAATTTCCACTGGAAGGTTATGTTCATCCTTGCATCGATAGACGATCATAGATTGATCTGGAATATGAAATGTGACTTCAATTCATTGGAAATTGATATGAGCTCCATATAGAGAAAGAAAATCCATTCCAAGGATCACATCAAATTCCACTCTAGGAAGGATCACAAGATTTTCCGAAATCACATTCCCAAAAACTTCAATCGGAGAAGAATTATAAGCTTTTTATGTGACTGTTGTTCCATTAGGGGTTGTCACAGCTAACTCAACATCTAATTGCCAATGTAATACGGTGATAACCTTAGAAAATTCTTCAAAAATAATAGAGTGGGTGGATCCAGAATCAAATAAAACATTTTCTACTTTAGAGTGGATGGTATGTGTACCTTTCACTACTTTGTTATCGTACTCCACATCGCTAATAAAAATTCTATGTGACTTTCCTTTGACTTTGGCCTTAAGATTTTGTTGACGTCGATCATCATCATCAACCCTTGGATTGGGGCATTGATTGGATAATGCCTTGTTTCCTTTGACTTGAAACATTGAAGGGTAGTAGGTTCATTCTGCGTATCCCTTCCTTTGTTTGCATCATTAGACATCTTCTTCCCATTATTTAGACATTCAAATGCCCGATGACCTTCATTTCCACATTTGAAACATTTACTTGTCCCATTAAGACAACTCCCTCCTTGTTTCTTTCCACACTTTGAGAATAAGGGAAAACTCATCTTCTTTTCAGTGTGCTATTTATATTTTCCTTTGAATTCCATTTTCCTCTTCTTATCAAACCCATATGACTAATGTCTTACACCAATTTCCAACTCAACCTTGACAGAACATCGAAAAATTTCCTCGTAACTATTGAATTACCTTATGGCTATTTCCATTCGAAGACTTTGTTTTAAGCAACTAAAGAATCGATCTATCTTACTCTCAGGTTGGATAATAATACCAGAAGCGTACCTTGAAAGTCTTGTAAAATTTTCATCGTAGGTACCAACAGATTCCTCATCCTTTTTATTTAGTTGATAAAATTATTTCTCCATCTTTTTTCGGAGAATACGAGGGAAGTACTTATTGAAAAATAAGTTCTTGAACTCATCCCATTCCATAGAAATAATTTCATCACTTTGCCTCATATTTTTTATAAGATTACACCATTGTCACCTTAACCTTCCAAAGGATACACTGCTAAGATGAATTTATCATGTTCAGAACATTGAAGAACTGAAAATATCTTTTCAGTAGTACTAATACATTGTTCAGTAAATAATGGATCAGTAGACCTGCTGAATGAATGTGGGAGCAGCCTCGTGATGGATTCAACAGAATATTGCTCCTTCCTTTGATAATTTGGAAGTCTTGTATGATTCATAGCTTGTGAATGTTGTGTGAGCATGGCTACATTATTTTTCATTCCAACTCCCATAACGTTTGGTTTCTCAGGGGTACAATCATTGCATTTCCCGTCGCATTCCGCATTAACATGGTTCCTTTAGGTTCCAGCCATTGACTAAAACCATGAATAATAGTGTGAGCAACACTATTTATAATATGAAAATCACATAATCAAGAATAAAATTTCACACATAAGGTCTTATCATAGGTTGTTCATGGCCATTTCTAAAACACTTAGATTGTGTTCTATGCGTAGACTTATCCATAGGGTTCTTACTAAGGCTTTCACATCCTAGTTTCCAAATGTTGATTATAACTTTCCTCTGATACCAACTATAACGGTCTGGAATTACTTCCAGTGGACTATAATTGATACCTATCAGGGCACTCCATGGGCGGCTACACCCCCTGGGAGGGACACACCACCATCCCCGGTGGAATCCATTTCCTCATGAAGCCCTTGGGTGGAGAGCCACGCTTCGTCCAATGCTCACTTGGGAGAGTTCCCAAGGATCAGATACATTCCCACCTCCTTTACCTCTGATACCAACTATAACGACCCATACTTTACATAAATTAATAATAATTCAAAATTTAAGTACAATTATTAAAACATATAACAAAACCATGAATGTACCGTATATGTATAGTGTCTTTATAAACTGGGAAACATAAACAACTGGTTCATAAAGCATCTACTTTGTCTCACATTTATTTCATCATATCTAGAGTCCCTTTTGGAATATCCTTATTAATAACCTTCTTCCTAACCTAGGGAAATAAAACATACAAAAGGGATAGCTCAAATGCACAGAAAGGGTATAAAAAAGAAATATCAATCACATCATATTCATAAGAACATAACATTTTGGAAATCATAACCTGCAAAAGAGATCATAATTTCATAACATGGGATAAATCATAGTAGTGAAATGTAATCCCAATAATCATAACATAATACATGAAACTTTGTTTCATAAACACATTATCATAGAGAATCATTTCTTATTAGTCAAGACTCATATCCAAGACTATCTTAGCGGACAAAGTCCATTTCTGAACCGAGTTCACTCCCCATTTCAGTCCTGTTTCACAGAACCGGTGTAACCTGCCATTCCATCCAGGTCTATCTCATGAGATATAAATATTTACCCAATGAATTATTGGGAGATATAGGTCCCACCCATCACATAACTAAACCATTCTTATGTGTGCCACAAAATCATAAATCATACATCATTGTATAACCCATGTAATAAAAATGGGATCCTTAAACATCATGACATCATAAAACAATTCATATAAGATAAAGGAATTCATAAAAATAATCCCATCACAAATTAATCAAATAAATCTAATAATAGGGATAGAAACAGAACCCTATATTATCTTAGATGGAATATAATTTTGATAATACACTTGAACTCCATTCTTGAGAAAAATATCATTTTTACTTCAAAAACAGTTTTCTTTTCTTAACATGTCATACAATTTTAAACTAAAAGAAGTTGATTAAATAAAACTTTAAAACATGTAAAGGAAGATTCTTTGAAATAATTTTTTAAAAATCCATTCATGCCTTATAAGTTGAAAAAACATTCTTCTCTTACTTTTGTCAGAAAAGTCAAAAAGTACCTCGTACGAAAAACAACAAAAGATTCCTTTCATATCTTTTACTAAGAACTCACTAAAGGGTAAAATTGGATATAAAAAATTTTAGAAGTATATAAATATTACATATTGAGGAACCATGAATGTGGATGATAAATATTCCCCCTGTAAATTCTGATGTATAAACAATCTCGGATAAAAATGAGATTGCGAGATTTTCCCTTACCTTAGGTCCGATTTGCTTTGTAAGTGTCCGAACAACCATTATAATGATTTAAATAATTTCATTGTCTTATTCCAGAATCATAATCATTGTTATGATATCATATATGGCCATATTCATAGCTTCTTGTTAGTAATATTTCATTGTTACTTGTTATTCGGGTGTTTATTACTTTTTGTTCTTATGTGTGTTTTGTCGAATAAATTATTATTCATCTCTTTAGGTTATAGATACATAATTTCAAGAATGGTATTAGTGTAATATACATCATATTCATTCATTAAATTCATTTATATTATTAATATTAAATGAACATCATGTAGAACGAGTCGCATCACATCGTGGAGATGGTAATCCGTACGTACACATGAGCGATTATATCGTTCCCAGGATTGTGGAATTGTATTTTAGTGTATATATACTATTTAAGAATCAATATCACTTTAAAATAATCATATATAGTTATTATTTACACCATTATAACCATCCATGTAAGGTGGTGGTGGAAAATAGATTACACCACGGCGCGGAGACGATATTCCGTACATACTCACGCGCGGTGATTTCATTTTCCGTAGGATGGATAGATGGTGAAATAGGGTTGTTTCATACTTATAATAACATATAAGTATATGAGTGATACATATGTTATTACTTCATAATGAAACAACTAAAGAAGAAGAGGTGGATGAAGAAATAAAGTTGAAAGAATCGGTAACGGACATTACCTCTTCTTTGAAGTGCCTCTTTAAGACCTCCTCTTAGAGCACTAAAATTGGCCTTTAAAAAATCCCAGGACCTCTAGGATGTTTCTAGGGAAGTGGATAAGAGAATATTTCATGTGTTGCCCGAGCATGAAGGCTCAAAGTGGTGTGAGGAAGAGAGGGAGGAGGTGCCCTTTTATAAGGGAGGAGAGGGGCACCTTTGAAAAAACAAAAATTATTATTTTATTATAAATTCATATTCGGTTTTAAATAGCTCAAAATTGATTTATTTCAAAGATAAGGTGGGTATGGGTTTAAATCCTCTCATAAAATAGTATTTTGACAATTTTACGTATCTATTTTAACCTTATCAGTTAGATTTAACTTTAAGTTAGATAATTTAACTTTTACCGTGTCTTCTTGTTTTCTTACACCGTAAGGTTAATAAACTTAGTATAACAAGCCAAATGAACCACAAGTTGTTTATTACTAATATATATCCTTATCTTAGTCATGTTTCATATCCTTAGATTTTTAGAAATAAAATAACAATTAATAATATAATACATGTTTTAAAAACTATTTTATGTCAATTTTGACACTATTTGGTAATTAATTTTTGTGAAAATCATAACAGAAAGAATAGTTCGAAAAAAGTTAATTAAATCAATACTAACATGTCATATTAACCTCAAAATTATTTTAATTCATAAAAATTCTAAAATTACATTTATTTGGGTATTTATAACATCAATTATGTCAATATTTCATTAATAAGATAATTACTGCATCATCATTGTGTCATAAAAAATTAACTTTTTTATTGTCTAAAAATTAAAAATAAAATACCATTATGTATGAAATATTTTTAGATTTATAATGAATATTTATAGTCTAATTTATCTTATTTATATCCCAATATTAAAAATGATTTAGTTATTAAACATTGATTTTAACTATTATAACCCTTCTTTAAATAAATTAATAATAAATGTACAAATCTAATCCAAGTGGGCCTAAATGGTGATATTTTATTCCTAAGGTTGTTTTCGGTCGAATTACACTTATCCAATAGAATTAGCACGTGTGTTAGGGTA
Organism: Viscum album; assembly: GCA_963277665.1. NCBI lineage: Eukaryota > Viridiplantae > Streptophyta > Magnoliopsida > Santalales > Viscaceae > Viscum > Viscum album. The sequence continues at coordinate 289,189,996 of OY728159.1, read as the reverse complement.
ATAATAATAACATTTTTACCCTTAATTTCCCTATTTACTTTTAACCATGGAAAAAAGTAAAAAGATACTATTCAACAAAAATTATTTTTATCTCATTGAACCAAATTTCAGTCCTTGATATTAACCGTGTCTCTTGGATTTTAGAAATTCCACTCACAGGAGTTGTAAAATTATGTTTTATGTAAATTTTCAAATTCTCCTAGGAGGTGGGTAAAAGACGGTGAAAAGTTCAATAAATTTTTTATATATTTAAAATTATTATAAAATGACTCCAATGAATTGAATTGAACATATATAGGAATTATGTTTCAATTTTGACCTAAATTAGATTTAAATAAAATAAATAATTATTTAAATAAAATGTCAGTTTATAAATAGTAACTCAATATTTTCTCTATTCATCAAAAAATAAAAGTTTTCATAAAAATACCAAAATTTCACCCTAGGTTAATTTCGATATTCAGAATCCAAAAATGAAATCCATTTTGAAAAATAATATTTACAAAATTTCAAAAAGTAGGTATTATTATTCATAATGGCTAGTTTTAATAATATTTTCATAGCACATCATTGTTTAGTGAAACTCGGTATTGCGTACGATGCAAGCTATCGAGGAAGGTCGTGATTTCATGAAAAGAAAGCCAATCTAGTGTTGTGTGTAGTGAAATATTCTTTTTATGATTTATATAAAAACAAAATATTTCTCATAAAATTTTCGGGTGTTACATCGCAGCACTACATGACTTCCTGGTCAACGCATCATCTACACAATTCCCCTTTCTAGGAATATAAAATATCTCAACATCGTATTATTGTACAAACAACATCCACTGATGCTTCCACAAGTTCAATATACAATGAAAAAAATACCTTAGACTCTTATGATTGGTGAAAAACACAAAGCGCTCTCCAAATATTTAATTTCTCCATAGATTTCAAGCAAAAAACACTTCTGCAAACTAAATATCATGGGTGGTATTGTTACATTCATGGGAGTTCAGCTATTAAGACCCATATGAAAAAACTGAACTCTTCTGCTTCATAACATATCCTTGCCTTAGATGCGAAGCATCACATAAAAACATCAAACTAAACTCCATCTACTTGAAGAAAATTAAATAGATCACATAAAAAATCTAATTCAGATACTCAAAAGCTGTCTGAAAATGGTCAGACTACATGAACACTTATTCCACCCGAGTAAATGCTATTAAAGGATTTGAAACTAGATAGAAATAAACTATGAACCTTATGTAGTAGCATGAAAGTCCAAGGAAACATCACAACTCTGAAAATATCATGGGGGCTTCCTAAGACACAACTAATTTTTTCTTTGATGAATCCATAGCTACTCCCTACCAGGACACAACATGCCCAAAGAAATAGGCTTCTCGAGCCAAAAACTCACACATTGAGAACTTTCCAAATAGCTGATGATGATGAAGAACTACTAAAATGGCATGTAGATGATCTTCATTCTCATCCTCAGATGTGGGGTACACAAGGATCTCATCAATGAAAACAACAACGAACTTATCCAGAAACGCATGGATCATAGAGTTTATCAATAAAATGAACACAACTAGAGCATTCATCACACCGAACGACCTTACAACAAACTATTAATGCCCATTATGACAATGGAATGCATCCTTTAGGATATCCTCATCCTTCACACTCATCTGATGATATCTTGAATAGAATTCAATATTTGAGAAACAGCTATCACCCTTTAGTTGATCGAATAAATCATCAACCCACAGTGAGGAAATCGATTCTTCACTGTCACATTTTATATGTGATGATAATTTATAGAAGCCCACAAACTGTCATTAGCCTTATTCATGAACAAAACTGGTGCACCCCACAGTGACACACTCGAATGAACACAACCGCACTATAATACAAGATCAAGCTGTATATGTATATATCATACCTGAAAAATGGCCATCCTATATGGAGAAATATAAATGGGATATTATCTTGGATATAGCTTGATCCCAAACTCGATCTCTCATCAAGGGGGTAATTATACAACCTCTTCTGGAAATTCATAATGGTACTCTTCTATGACCATGGGAAAATCCAACTAATAAAGCTCATATGAAGTCATCACTAGATCATTCATTAAGGATGATAATGATGGAACACACCTCTGACCCATCTGAGGGTCTCCCTCACCAAAAAACATTTCTGGCTCTCCATCTGCAGCGAAGAACATCGCGTTCCTCCTAAGGAAACCCAAGATAGCCTGCTCCAAGTAAAACCAATCCTTGTAAAGCATGACAACATATGGTTATATATGTAAACATAAAAAAGTCTCCAAGAGAGGTTCTACCACTACAAAAAATCACTATCTCTATATGCTTCAAAAAAGTCAGCTCGACCTTCAACTGGCATAGTCAACGCCAAGGGCACTGGAAGCCTCTATACCTCATATACCAAATAATAGACACATGTAGGTTATATGAAGGTGTGTGTTCCTCTTAAATCAAATATGGAATACAAACAAGTAGAAAAAAATGGTAACTCAAACATTGTCTGGTACCCCTGGCATTGTAAACGCTAAAGCATGATGCTGGTTGTGACCTCCTCTATGACCTCCCTAACACTAATGATGAAAACCACCACAACTGTGATATATTCTATGTGGATGGGGAGCATCATGGTTCTATCTTCTAAATGTCCCATATACCCTATGTTGATCCATAGTTTGTGAAACTTGTTGTTTCTGGCTCAGATTAAAATTGATTCAATGGAAGAACTTGCTGTGGAACACCTGGGGCATAATGATAGCTCTAAAAGGTTGGGCACTCTCTCTGCTGATGACCTCTTTCTCCACAAGAAAAGACATTCTTAATCCCTTGGAATTTTCTTGAGAACTCCCTCCCCTGGAGAAATGAAATTCGTAGGGCTGGGACCTACCCTCGGCTGAATGGAAACTCTTCTTCCCGGAAAAACAGGAACCCCGGACCATAGCTATACTTCATGAGGAATCACCATGACTCCCCTCTTGTGATGATCCAGTTCTGGATAATTCGATCTCGATGGCCTTTTCCTTTTCCAGCACCTCATTATATGTCTTCATCATAAACAGTGTGACCAAGTGTTGGATCTCTAGATGTAAATACTCCTTGAAATGCCTCGACCTAGCCTCCCCATCTAGAGATAGGTCCAAAGCATATCTTAAAAGGTTCCATAAAAGGATTTCGAACACTCGCACAGTGGATTTCCCTAATTTAATGGTATGAAAGTCTAGGAAACTAGATTCCTTTATGGTCGAAGAATGAAACTAAACTCTAAAAATGTCTCAAAACTCCTCCAACGGGATCGTCGACTCCTCACGGTCCTCGAGGAACAAGAACCCCCACTGTCGCACTACTCCATGAAGCATCATCACAACTATAGATACCATATTCTATTTCGAAGAACTGGTAAAATTGAAACATTTCTTGACCAAATCCAACCAATCTTCCATGACTGCATTTGAAACAAATCCCTTGTACTTTCATAGAACCTGGAACTAAAACTCCTACAATGTCCTCATCCATGTGTCTTCACTACCAACCTCTACCCTATGGTGATCTTGTGGTTCAACCTACTAGATATCTTCTATGTGAACATGATGAGGACGTCGACCTAGATCTATATTTTTAATGTAATAGACAATTATATCTCCGAAACCTGGAATATGGAAGACTCAAAATTAATTAATTAATTATTTCCTTTAATTCATTTTAGGTTAACCTATCCCATGGTATACCCATTCAATAACTAGAAAAGAAATATTGATACATTATTCTTTCCTAGGTCTCTACCCTAAAACTTGTATCACCATGATTTGTATCCAATTAATACATAAAGGTTCGTGCAACAGATCACTGGGGGCTCAGAATGCCTATGTCTCAGCTAGTCTCCAGTATTTACAACACTTTCTAATCTCAACTAAATTTTTTTCCCTAAAACCCCATGAAACCTCACGTATATCTGACACCGAACCTCAAAATACCCCTCTACTAGACCTCAGATACAACTCTTTCACAACCCCCTCCCCAAAAGGTGTACCCTCCTTGTCCGGTAATGTGAGAAGGGGCATTGTGACCCCTGAGTCCCACCCACAGTAGGCCCTGGGTTAGAGACTAGCACTGAGGGTATAGTAAACACAGAAATATAAGGCATTACCCTATAAAATAAAACATGTGAAAGGGAGAGATAAGATAGACACAAACCAAATCCAAAAAATGAATGTAATATAAATGAAAACCCAAGTAAAAAAATGTAATGTAATGAAAAACTACAGCAACTAGATGGGAAACATGTACCTACAAAAAGTAATCAAAAACGGTAGCAACAAAAAATCCCGAACAACTTCTACCACCCCAAGCTAGTAGTAACCAGCCTAATCTCCAACCGACTCCAACTAACTGAAAAACAGTATATATATACATAGAGTGATTATTACAGTATACTATGTAGGATCTTCCCTGGAGCCCCTCATAAATAAGTAATGAAAGCATTCTAAAACATAGTGAATAACAAGTGAAACTAATTCATCAACAAAACTAGTATACTATGTTCCCAACCTCACCATGGCTACGCTCACCAAGTATCACATACAAGAGTATATAATATAATAAAGAATATCATGGGTACCTTGCTACCACTTCCACACTAGCTTTCTTCTTTTTCCCACCGTCTTACATCCTAAGCATCTCTCTCTAAAAAGGCATTCCCACATACACTTAGACAGAGCACCAAAATATTCCCCTCTTGTAGTATAACCACCACATCCATGCATCGAATTTAACTAGGTAGTTTCATGGGAGCCACCAAAGCTCTCCTAACATGTATCACCCGTCGGGAATTATACCTCAAGCGATTACAGTCCATACATAGAGTATGGATCCTAAATCCATCATATCCTATACCTGTAACACCTATTGTAGCCCATAGGAATCTATATCTAGAATATAAGTCTGTGAATAACCATAATCCATTACCACCCTCTACACACAAATATGGTGGAAAAATAACCAATGTGCTAACCAGTATAAGTATCTACCAAGAGAAGAGAGCATGCCCAAAAGGGGTAGTCATCCATCCATCCTCCCACCAGAATGTTGGGGAAAACACCACCCCCTAGGGCTCAGAATCCCCATGGTGCCAGTTTCTATAACTGAAGCGGCGTAATAACATATGGAAACAAAAAACAGAGAGAATACATTGTAGATCACAACCACACTATAGGAATAACCCAGTCTTAGACTCAACCTCAGCTAACGTCTCCTAGACACCTGGCTGCCACTTCAGAGACTAGGAATCATATAATCACACAAAAAAGTAAAGAGATTAATTATATTACATTATACCTTTTCATCAATTTCACATTATGATAATTAATTATTTAAATATCAATTATCCATTTACAATTCTACATTATATTTCATTAGAATCCCAAAAAAATACTAATATTCATTTAAAATGCAGCCTCAACATTGTACCCTAACAAACTCCAACCCCATTGGTTAATCATCATTCAATCAATCATTTATTAACAACGTTTTTACATTCCCATATTCCATTGAATTATAAAAAAAACATTATAAGCTACTAAACACAATGGGGGTCAACTTAGTGAGTGTTTGAACTACCCATCAACCCTTTTCCACATATAGAAAGATCATAGACCCATCCTCCATCGAGAATCTAAACACAAAAAGAATATGGAATATCCCATGTGTCTTTTCCCCTTTTGGAACGAGGGTATGCTAGACCAGATGAATTGAGTAGTGGGGAATGTAATTTTGATAAACAACCAACAAAAATCATCCAGAATATAAACATTCACATCCAACCTATTTCATCATCTATTGTGTCCTTCCCAACACCCACATGCATAAACATGTGCATCTTTCCACTCTAGACATCCACTAATATAATATCCAATGGGCCTCCCTGCCCCCACATATCACAATAGCCATCCAGGATAACATCAGATCACAAGAATTATGAAAAAACATCATATCAACTGGGATATTGGCCCTTAAAAATGATATCCAGCCTTCAAACATAACGAGATCTCAAGGCTCCAAAGCATAAGGAACAGAACCTTACAAGTAAGAGGGAAACTTAAAACCCTACTAGGTATAATCTTTTTATCAAAAAAACACTTTCTTTAATCAATAATAAATTAACTATTATATTTTTCTCAAGTTCTAATGATGGGAAGCCTAGACATTAAGCTATCACAAATAATTAAACATGATTACTTCATAAATTGAATTAGAATCGAATTACTACAACCAAAACCAGATTCATTTATATTGCACTTTATCTTAGACAAAATAATTACAATTAATCAATGTTATATTCTTTAAAAATTTCATCACGAATGAAATGATAACAAGAAAAGCATAGATATCAAACATTCTAGAAAAAACAAGAGGAAATAACATACTATTAATTCCAATTTATTTATCTGGTTCACTTATTTATTATATCAATTACTTTGTGATACAATCGACAAAAAAATTATAATTGTACCGTTTCATGTAAAATAATAGAGAAGAAACTAATACCCTATGTCAAAAGGATTATGATTCTCTTTGAACTTACTAACAAAATAGATCATAGTCACCTATCTTGGAGGACTACATCCACCCAAGGATGTAGAAACACATCCACACTAGCCAACACCCAATTAATGTTTTTTAGCAATATGGAGATTGAATTCAAGAATATAGTAAGGGGAAAAAAGGATATGAACCCAAAAGAATGATGATCAATAATACTTTATATCCAAGATTGATCGATACTGCTTGGTTGCACCAGAACATGGGGTGCACATGCCGGAAAATGAAAATAAAGGGGAACCAATCCTAGGAGGAATGATTGATCGCATGACTCCTATGGGAATGAAGGAAAGGTTTGATCATCTCTCATAAGATAAAAAGGAGGAAGAATAAGGGAGGATGATATTTCGTCCCTCTAGAAGATTTATAAGAGCATTGGTTTAAGATATTCTATATTCTCCATTAAATTTTGGTTGAATTAAACCCCAATGTTTGATAATGTAATGGAATCCCGAACATTAAGAAAATGTTAATATATGAGTTAAGGGCATTAAATCCACATTAAATATATTAAATCCATTCCTTGAATGTGTTTAATGTAAAAGAAAATGTTTAATCAGTTAAATTGGGAAATACGGAAAATTGGAAAAGGAAATATGAAACAATATATGTGAGACAATACAAGTGAGATGGTATTAAAGATATATTATGTGTGAAACAATTTATGTGACTCAGTTTAAGTGAAACCATTTCCGTGACACTATTTCTATGACACCATTTCGGTGACACCGTTTCTATGGCACTGTTTTTGTGACACCATTTCTGTGATAGTGTTTGTGTGACACCATTTTCCTGAAACCATTTCTGTGACACTGTTTATGTGACACCATTTCTGTTACACCATTTCAGTGATAGATTTTATGTGACACTATTTCTATGATATCATTTCTATGACACCATTTTTGTGACATTATTTCATGAAAAGTTTTGGAATTATGGCAAATGAAAAGTGAAATTTTTTTATGAAATAGTTTGGAATTTTGGAAAAGGAAAAGTGACAGAGTTTTAGGAAACATTTTGTAATTTTTGAAATGGAAAAGTGATAATGTTTCATGAAATAGTTTGGAATTTTTGAAAAGTAAAAGGGACAGAGTTTCACGAAATAGTTCATAATTTTGGAAATGTAAATGTGACATAGTATCATGAAACTGCTTATAATTTTATCTAAGTATTGATGATAAGTCAGCTTGACCTCCCAGAACACCTCAAACACCAAATTTCAACAATCTAATAGACCATAGAGTTCTAGGACATGAAAAATTGCCTCAATGAAATTATTTTTTTCTAATTTATTATTTATTGAAACTTGAAATATATAAGTACTTGACATAGATATAAGAAATTTAAATGAAAATAAAATCTTCATATAGAAAATGATCAATGCGATAATATAAGTATGATATAAACATGTTAAAAAACAAAAAATAGTATACTAAATATAATTAATTAACAAAAGTATGGGTATGAAACTAGTAAAAATAATGATAGAACATTACCACACTATTATGGTAAAAATATATATTAAATATAAATTTTAATGATTAAATAATACAAACATTTATATTAATATATGATATCCTATGTTTACACAAGTTTATTATACCTAAATGAAGATCAATAATTTGATTATGATTTTAAAAAATTATAGCTTCATTTTTCCTCAGTCTTTATTCCTCCAAACCACAGAACCATTATAATATCATATAGATCACCTCAACATGACCATAGAAAATAATATTTTGTTCTTATATGGTAAAATATAATCTTATTTTTGGATCATGGATGATCTATGGCCTTAACTATATATGGGTCTAAATCTATGTCATAAAAAATAGATACTTGTAAAATAAAATTATAAAAAAATGTAACGAAATGGTGAAGAGAAAATAAAAAAATTATATAAAAATGAATAATTATTTTAAGAATATGATTATTCCTTAGGAATAGTAGTACTATTGATTCTTCCTCCGCCATGAGTAAATGTTTATCACTTAGAACCACATTATATCTAAGCTTTCCTAGCACCAGATGAATTATCCATCAATTTAGTGTTTTGAATCATTTTCTAGGGGAATATCTTCTGACTCATAGAATTAATTATGTATAGACCTGATATTGAATTTGGTTCTCACGTTTTGACATCATAATTGTTGTATATATCATTTAAAATTGAAAATGGATGAATATATCTAAAAATGTTGGTAATTTTGTGAAAACTATAGGAATAACATAAATGATCAAAAAAATTGTATATTAATAATTAGAAATTTCCAATTTCAATCATAGAGAAATATCATATATCCACCTACAAAAAAAAATGATCAATCATTAATAAAATTTAAATACCAATTGATCAACCCTTGCAGCATTTTTAATGAAATTATATACAAATAAAAAATATATATTAGGTATTATGAAAGTGTTTTTGATAAAATATTTTTCATTGAAAGAGTTGATTCAGTAAGTGTAATGTTATGGTGTCCAGATATAGTGATGGAATTTGTAATGAGAATGCTTATGTATTTTGTAGAATAGATGATGTATAACGTACTCATCCACACCATTTATGATATTGTCTCATTGAACCACATCACACAAATAACATAGGTAAATATGATAAAGACAATTATTCAATTTTTCAATTTTTTTATTTTATGGTTAATCATTTATTAATGTTGCTTCTATGTGAGTTCATGGTGCTTTTATTTATAGAAATTTAAATAATAAATGATGGTCTAATTCACATAGATTTAAAAGAATTGTATTCATAAATTTGAAATCAGTAATAGACACAAATATCCACGAAGATGTTTTTCAAATAATTCAATGAGAAATCATATTTCCATTAAACTATACATAAAAAACATTTATATTTAAAATCATTTGAAATATCTCAAATGATATGACTATAATATAGAACTCTAAAATCAATATTTTAAATAATATTAAATTAATAACATTATAGGTCATATATATGAATCTATCTATAATTTATATTGCATGAATCACCATAAAAATTGTATTTATCATTAATTATGGGTTATATTATAAATAAATTAAATTAAATACTTTAAAAAGGACTTCACATATATTTCTACCACTGTAGGAGAAATTATAATATTAAACAATAATTTAGTTGATGTATTAATGAAATAAATAAAATACCAAACTCTAATAAATAGGTTAGGATTAAAAAAATATTGTATAATTGAAGAAATTTCAGGGGTGATGCATGGATATAATAATTCCACAATTCACAGAAATAGTTTTTAGGATTAATGAATAAGACACAATAATAAATAATGTGAATATTTTAAGAGTCCTACATATGATCTATAGTAAAAGGTGATAGTGTTACTAATTGTATTTATGTCACCTTTGATAACTAAGGAAAGGATGCACCCAAATTGGATGAAAATAAGAGATTTAGTGGAGGAGAAGTTTAATATTAATATAACTCGACCTTTATATTTTTATTTGTTGTCCCTGATAGTGAATAGAATTTCGGGAGGCATAAATATTACATTTAAATGGATTGTCAAATAAAATTATATATATATATATAATTATTGTTTTTGTATACTATTATATGCCTATAATAATAATAATAAATTAATGAAATATCAATGATGGTAATATAAAATTATAAAACCATATTTTGTTAATGAAGAATCTATCTATAAGGATGAAAATAGTAAAATCTGGTTTAGATTTTTTATAACCATGTACATGAAATAAAATAATGGGCTAAATAGAAAAACCTATATTAAAAAGAAAATAAATATATGGAAATATTGAAAAGGTTACCCTATGATTGATAACATAGAGATGAAGAAGCCTGTTAATGGTTAACCAATACATTTTAATAAAGTGAATTCCTTAAAAAATAATATATAAATAATATATGTAAAATTACATTTTAAGTACTAATTTTAAAAATTTTGAGTCTATATTATATTTTCATATGGGGCCTAGCAAGAGAAGATATCTATTGTTATTAATATGTAGATTTTGAAAATAGAAAAAAATAAAATAAATAATTAATGGTAATTTAAAAATGATATGTTGAAAGTAAATAGAAATATATCTCCCCAACGTAGTTAAATATGAAAAACATGTTTATGAAAACTATATTTTTTTAAACGTTGACATACTATGATGTGATCGAGATTCCATAAAACTATATTTGATGTTGTGAATGTCTTCTGATGGTTTTAAATTAAAATTTTTGTAATAGATATGGATTCCCAAAATTTTAGAACAATATCATGTATTATAAAATTGAATTTTAAAAAGATAATAAATATGGAAATTAAAATTGTACCTACTATAAATGGGACATGATTATAATTTAATGAGTCAGGGATTTAACATTTATAGTTTTATTGAATATTAAAATATCCCTTAATTTTCATTCTGATAGGAAAAATCAGAGTAATAATTATCTACTTATATTAGATAAATGTAATTATGGAATATTAACAATGTAACTATGAAAATATAAGTGATAATTTATATTTAGAACATATATATTTTTATCAATAATAAATATATGTCCAATGTGTAATAAATTCCCACACACTAAAATAATATGGAAATATGAAAGAAAATTAAAAACATTAAATTAAATTATAGTATTTTTATATTCCTTATTATATAAATCATTATATATTGGTAAAAAACCACCATACATAATAAATGTATCCCCCTAAAAACACATTAACAAAAATTATACAGTATATGTCAAAAAAAATTGAAGAGTGTTATAGAGGAATTAAATATAAAATATATAATCAGAAAATATAAAAATTGTGTATTCACTCCATTATAATATAAAATCAAAATTTTTATTTAAAAGAATTACATTTAAAAAAATAAAATAGAATAAATATTAGAGTGAACAAAACAAGAAATGAAATCTGTATTTCATTGTTTTTAAAATAAAAAAGAAGATTAACCCAAATTTAGTGTTAAAATTGTTGCATGAGGGGAAATAAAAATTGAAAATGATGATCCCAAATCATACATGTCGGATCCCAAATGTAACATGAAGGTTACCAATCTATATTAAATTAATCATTACATAATGTGATAGATCACATGCTAGTATATTTGGAATTATCATTGATTGGATCATACTGGTTATATTGAATCATATTGGGTAGATTGCACCATTTCTAATACTTCATAAAGAAATAGACATAGATAATTAAAATACTTGTATTTCATGTTGTCGGTATAATTCCATGGGAAAGGAGGATATTCACTATGAGATGATAGAAAAATATTAATTTATGAAGCAGAATTTGGGTTACAGATTTGGTGGATGAAATTCAATGGTGAATCTTGGTTTTTAATTCTTTTAATATTTTGATAACAGAGGAATATTATGATGGAGGATTAATTAGATATAGTGTATCAAACCGGAAATTTAAATTAACCTAAAAGAATGATTCACCATGGGTTTTAGGGATATGATTTAAATGTTGATAAATATGTAAGTTGATTTGATAGAGATGGTTTATATAGGTGGATGGATGTATACCAGTGGAGATAGAGGCAGTTCATGATGGAAGATGGATTCTTAGCTACACATGAAGATAAATATAAAAGTCATAATACTGGAGAAGGGTTTGAATGAGATTAAAATATGAAAATCTAAATTATGAACATATATTGGAATATGGGAGGTTTTCACATAGGGTTTTTTATTTTGAGCGGTGAAATGTATTTTTCATGGAATGAAATTTTGTATAGATAATTGAAATGTGAAATGTAAATTATGATATGAAAATGAATTATTTATAATGTTCATTTTTGTAATAACATAATTTTAATTATAATATTTTCCAAAAAATTTGAAAGGATAGTTTTTATACATTTAAAAACATCACTTATAATCATGATTCAGAGGTAAGATAATATCAGCATCATTTGAGGGATATTTATAATTCGTAGTGTTGAAAAAATATGACTTTCAGTATTAATAATGGACATGTCGGTATCCCCAAAATATAATCACTCAATGAATATTTTTTAAAAAATAATATGATTAATGAAATTCATCTTATCATTTATAATGTTAATCATATATTACAACAAATAATCCATAAAGAAATAATATAGAACAATTTGTTGACGAAATATAAAAAAACCATATTAATTATTATATGAAAAGAATAAAGAAGTAATCCAAAAATTTTGTGAATGATGTCAATACTTATCTATTATGATCAACTGATGATATAACATTATATATCAAATAATTTTTCTTCTATACAATCTCTATAGTTATATCATTATACTGAATTTATATAATATTTATCCTTTTCCAACTATTAAAAATATAGAGTAATAATTACCTTTATTTTGATAAAAGTATAGATTCTAATGAATAAATTAACCTTGCCTATATAAATAAATTTTTTAATGTACCTTACAGGGTCTAAAATTATAATATTAATAGTTCAATCTGGAAATGTTAAAATAATTATGAATTAAATTGAATAAAATTAAATTTTTGTTGATTTAAAACATTATTACGCTCTTGTATGTATGTTGATATCAATTCCTTAAAATTCCTTTCATTAAACGTGTATATTATGTTGATGATAAAAGATCTCCGTTTATTTTATAATATATTTATTTTGAAAATATAAAAGTAATATTCATACAAAACCATACATATACAAAAATAATCACATATAAAATATTTTTGACAAACCAAATAACGTCATTGAGATGAATATATCAAAGGTAATACTCAATACCCCCCCAACACAAAATCATTTTTATAATGAAAAAAATTATATGTTGAAATATAAATTAATATAATCTTTTAAAATAAATGGATTTATAATATATACATTTTCATTGAAAAAATGGATTATTACATTAAATTATATAAAATCTGAATTTAACATAAAAAATAGGTATTAATTTTTTTATGATGAATTGTATAGTTTTCTATAATAATTTCAGTTTTTTATTTTACATTTTATTTTCAAATTATTCCGCCATTAAAATAAATTTTCTATTATTATATTTTATTAACATAACATTACCATGTTTGTAATTTTTTTATATAATTAATTTTTTAAAGGAAATAATATTGAGAAGTAATTAAAGCATAAAATTTAATAAAAACTATAGATAAACTCCAATAAATAGATTACTAAAATCATATCCTACGTCCATAAATGACTATAACTGGTATTTGAGGCATTAAATTAAGTCTAAAACAATAATTTCAATATTTTCAAGTAGTTATATATTTTATAACAATATATTTACTCGATACTTATAATAACAAAAATACATGAACATAAATTTTTAAAATGAATTAAAACATACATACAGAATATTTTGTGAATTATATGTTTTACCTCCTGTTGATGTCAGACATGCTGTACAACACAAATTTATTAAGCAATTTATAATAATTATTCACTGGTTACCAAATATATAATTACGATATTATTTTCTATCAATTCGAGACTAAGAATAATTGATACCTTCTATTACATGAATAACTGTTCCAAATAAGAGTAATAATGTGATATAATCCTATAGAAAAAAATTATTCATCTAAGCACACCATTATCATCAATGATATTTTTTATCACCTCACATAACTATAAACTATATATTGTACCCCTCCACATAGTGGGTGACAATATAATACATTAAAATAGTAATATAATGATTCTCTCACTATGAGATCATTCCTTATTAATAAGAAGTATTCCTGAACCTCATTCTAGAAATTCTCCCCTACCCTAATTTCATGCAACATTATGTTATTTTATGAAACATAATTTAAAATTTACTACTATAGAATAATTAATTCAGACTATAAAACCCCAAATACATTCATATATAATAAATATATCACATTCATAGGATTTTATATTGAATCATTTAGTGAAATTTAAGTCAAATAAATGACAAGATCGATCTGTATGTTTTCATTTTCCAATTAATAACATGAAAATCCGTTTTTTTATTAGAATACTTGATTGATGATTTTTTATAAATAAATATTGTAAAATATGGATATTGTTATACATTACACATTCTATAATATATAATTAAAATATTATGAAAAATATGTAAAATATTTCTTTATATTTAATTAAGACTTATATCACTTATTGATATATTCAATAAAAATATATTTATGAATTGATTCATATGTATGACCATTATTATTCTTATTATATATGTTATAATATGACTATGCCTTATGGTAGCTTCTAAACATAAACTGACACTCGACTATAGATTCTTATTAATAATTTCACATACATTTTTTAAAATTAACACTTTATATAACAACATTTTACATTTATATTATATTTCACACCATTTAAATAGATTAAAATATTCCACAATCATAATTTTTGACATAATTTCTATATGGGGTTAATTATATCATTATATATGTTATGTAATATATTTTATGTTCAAATATAAATGGTTAGATATCTTAGTGTTTTATTTCTATATTATAATGTGTGACATATCTATTTTACTTCAACTGATCTCATTTGATAACTAACAAAAAGTAACAAGAAAAATGTAATGATTCCAAAAAATAAATTCAAAAACCCATTGTGATCATTATAAATCCTAAAATGACACAGATGAATTATCTAATGTGAATCTAAAAAAATAAAATAATGGATGAATGGATTCTCAAATAATTTGTTTGAAATATCCAAATCATAACATTTCATATTACATATATAGTGGACATCGAAAATTTATTTAAACCATAAAATTCTGTTATAAATATTGTCACACATAGAAAACACCAATATATTATATCGTTATATATTTTCATCATTTAAAATAATATCCACTATAGAATATATCCTCATAACACCATATAATATATTTTATATCCTTTTGAGAATACATTCTAAAGGACTATATGATATCCCATAACATGATAACATACTCCTCCCTCCACAGATATTCTTCATGATATATATATTTAGTATATTATCTTTAATATTAAAATAATTCACCAAAAAATAAAATAATATCAATCCAAATGAGATAAAAATCTCTATAATGACAGTTAATTTATATATTTAAAACAATAAAAATTAACATGATCCCCTAATTCTTGAAGTATAAAAATAGATTTATATTTGTTATAGTCCAATAAAAATAAGATCTTATTTAAATTATCACATTCGTAAAAATTTCATTCACTGTCCAACCTAGTTTTATTAAAAATACATATATTAAATTAAAAACTACATTATTAAAGAATATATATGATAGTTATGGAGAAAGACTATTTTCCATGAATTTGAAGTGACCTTAGGATTCCGTATAACTACTAAGATCAGTGAGGGAATTTATTAATGTTAAATTTTATCAAATAATAATTAATATATATATATATAATATTTAATAAATTTATATCTCAATGAATATTAATGGTTTAGTTAATTATTATCTGTAATTTTTACTCAATCCCTCACATATCATGAACTCCGTAATAAACTAATAGTTTGGAATATATTTTATTAATATTTATCTAATTCCTAGAAACCTATAACTTTCTATAATTAGTTTAATATGATTCATTGATTTTTCCCTAGTAATAACCTCCTTCCATACTGTTGAAAAAAATTGATTTTACTTTTAATTTATATAATTTTTGGATAGTTTATTTTGAGAACTAGGAATCAAAATGGTATTTCATGATTTTTATCATTATAATGGATTTATTTGGAAAAGCATTTAGGATTATGAAGAGATGAAGTTGAAATATAAATAATATTATTATAGTCTAGGTTTTCTAAGATTATGTTGTAGCCACCAATTTTGTTGTTGGCTACCCCATCTCACTTGTGGGATTGGAAGAAACTGAACTGCTCAACTATGAACACTGGATATACAGTGTACTCAAAAATACTGGTTGATGGGAATTTTGAAATGGGCAGTCTAGAAAATTTCTCCATCAGATTTTATGAGTGGGAACCCACATTCCCCAATGTTTTGTGTGCACAACAAGCCCCACACATCCCTTACAATCCATCATGCAATTAGATAATTTGGAGTTTTTTGGTTTATGTGTTACTCATGGAACTTATATCCCTTTATTTTAATACTAAATCTTCTTCCTTTCTTATTTATGGTTTTACTATTTGGGTATATGATATATAAACTAGATTCATTGGAGGATAGTTAAAACATTCATTTAATATGGGTGATTCATGTATCCTAGATAGAGTTCATCACGAGATAATTTTATCATCTTCATGAAACATTATGGTTATGTTATTTTATGATATAAATTTTTTTAATGGGTTTATTTAAAATTAAATTCCAAATATTATTAAACTGACATTTGGTTTCATGGATTTTTTCTATGATAGTTTCATGTCTCTACTGCGGAACTTTCTTATGTTATTATCCATGGTTCATATATGAATAATTTTATTATAGAGTTTCTAGTTAATATTCATACATTCGATTAATTTTTTTAATTTATTAAAAAAAGTATAAATAATTTTTATGATTTTTTTTGTGTTATGACCTCACATGGGTGAGTGGGGGGGGGGGTGGAATGAGTTGAGATTATAGTTGGAGATAATGGAGTGTGTTGGGAGAACAATTACACAATAGGTTAATGAAAGGGAATTATTTCAATTAGTATAGCTTGCCCTATTCACTTACACATTAGTTATGTGAATGTGTTTTTATGATTCAAGGATTTTTAGTCTCATGATTTTGTCATTAGCCATAAAAAAGATTTATTCTTGAATTTTTTTAATTTATGATAAAATTATATCTCTAAAAATAATTTTATGGATCGATCTATTTTCAAGGGTAATTTGGTACCTATTTCACTAGCCTATGTTATAGACATTGATATATGATACCTCTCATATAAAACATTACTTGATACACTTTAACCCCCATGAGATTTGTAACATCAATTAAATTAATTAGATGCTTGTACATGCCCTATAATAGGGGGCCAATAAAACCACATATAAATGTGTATGATGAAATATGTTGTTTGTCTAATATGTTGTCCATATGGGAACCATATGTTACATCAAGAGCCCATAGGGACATAGATATGATAATGGGGTCAATTATACATTCCCCTTTAGTTTTTGGGTTAGACTAGGTGGACCATACATGGGATTGTTAATTAAGGTTCAGGATTGTGGTTCAAAATAGAGTGTTCGTGGGTGTGGGATGATCATTGATCCATATAGATAGATAATATCCAATATAGTTTATCTCTTTAGAAATAGGAGTAAATTTATCATTATGGCCATATTGTAAAATTAAATGTTATTATCATAATGGTTTTTTCCCAAAGCATATAAATTGAGGAAAGGAATCCATGTAGGGGTTTGTTGTTATAACATGACCAATGGGTAAAAATTAGTATTCTTCTATTTTGTAGTGAGTAGAAGAACCATATATAGGGTTTAAACACTATTTGTTGATTTAGGGTCCTTAGTTAGTGAACCTATAATTATATTAACATGGAATGATATGGTAAATAATGTGAATTGAAGGTTTAGAGTATTTCCTTAAAACTACACTGATCCATTAAGGCCCACGAGTTTTTATCACAACTTTGATGTTGTCGAGTAGCATAATTTTCTATGGGTATTGGTTGATGAGAAAATGCATCATATTGATCTTAAGAACCAAATGTGGGGTGTTTGAATCATGAAGTCACATTAGGGATGCATCAAAGTTACTTTTATCTCTGAAAAACTCTATTTGGGTATGTAATATGACCATTAGAGATGATTATATGTTTCATATTAGAAATATATAATTTTCTATGATTTTGATATTGTAGAGCCAATATTTCAAGTTGGAACATCTTGAATACATTCTAGGGGAACCTTATGATGATAATAGTGTGGCGGGAAAGGGATTTGTGAGGGAATTATTTATGATCCTACCAATTGTTTTGCTCTTACTATAGGGGTCCAAATGGGTAACAATATCTACACAAGCATCATGGGTATGAGAATGGAAGGTACTATTAAAACATGATGATATCCATCAGGGAATACAGTGCATAATTCATTAAGATACATACTCTCAAGAATATCTATGAGTGTGATTGTGACCATTTTAGATTACCATATTGTGTTTGCATCTCATGTTTTTATTAATCCCTACTAGAGTGGATTAATCCCTTAAGTCATTATAATTGATATTGTGGAAAATCACCATGTTTTAAACTATTTTGGGGCTCATGGGGGGGGGTCATGGTCTACAATAAGTCGTAGCTAGCCATATTCAAAGGCATTATTGGTTATCCATACAAGGGTGGACCATTGGAGATATTCTAGCATGAATGGTCTTGTATAACTGAGTGTGTACATCCATCCATTAATTATCAGAATATACATGGTTTGATCAGGCCCAAGGGTAAATATACAAGTTATAAGGGTCACAATAATGTGATCATGTATACTCTTAAAATTATTCAAGTAGGTATGATGGATCAATTATATAATCCTAATGATTGATGATGGGTTTTCTACAATTCAATAGTTTATTTTTGTATCATGTTCAGCTTTCCATTTCCATTAATAAAAGTATTTACAGTCAATGTAAGATAATTTTTTAGTGATTCCCTATAAATTTATGTGATCACATTATTCTTAGCAATCCATATCACCTTGGTGCCATGAATCCGTCACATGTTATAGGTTATGTTGGGGTGAGGTTCATTATTCCATGTTTAAGATAGTGTAGCTCTAATGTGATTTTGATATTATGGTGAGGTGAGGATAATGGGTTTTTATTAAACCTACTATCCATTGTCCTTCCTAATTTATTTATTTTTTTATGTTTGTTTTTAAATGTGGTCATAGTAGTTGGAAACTTGACTTGTAATCAATAATTTCTATTCGAGTCTATGTATATCATTTCATTAATTATTGAATTTTCTTTTTTTACATCTGTAGGCTATGATGAATGTTTTTTTGATAATTTTGGGTTATTTTATATGATGTTACATACTCTTATTTATGTGGTATGGTTTCATCGATGTACTACCCTAAACCCATGTTTTATGTAAAAGCTTATGGAGTATGAGAAATAATGCTTGAGTTCACAAAGTACCACCATCCATGTTACTCATTACATTAATCCAGGTCCATATGATACAAAATAGTAATTTTTATTTTATCGTGTTTATAACTATTCGGGATAAGTTAGACATGAGACATAAGACTATGTTGGACTTGTGATGTTCCTTATATTTGTGTGTTGGGAAATATATTTCTGATTGGAAATCCAAGTTACCATGCATGGGATTGATGTTCTTTGAATGTGAAATTAAGATAGATTAGATTTTAAACTCATGTGATGCACCTGGTTATCAAGTTTTGGATTTATTTGGGGTTTGATTATTAGTCTCTATAATAAAGAGGCATCTCAAGGATTATTATTTATATTTTAGTATTCAAATTAGTCATATAGATCTGATAGAGACATTATTATCCCTAAAAATATAATTACATCATTTTATGGTTCCAAAAAAGTCTCATATGGTGTTTTAAAATATATGTTGATGAGGGAATTGTGTGCACCTAGATGGACATGTACACAAATCATTAAAATATAATATCTTATGGATATACTGAGAGATTTTAAATAACAAGAATGATGTGATTTTACCATGTTCAAATAGATGTAGTATCCCTATGAGTCATTACATATATATTAAGAATTTATGATAACCCTCAAAGGATGATACTGGTTGTTGATTCATTGGTTTTAAACCCCTTTGTTGGTGACTATTATATGTTTTTTGTTTGTTGAATGTATTAGTAACATCATATATGGTTTTTACATATATAATTGAATGACATTCAACATAACCGAAATAATTTACTATCACTTAATGGATTGAAATCATCATATAATGATGTCACTTTTATGGATGTTTACAGATGTGACCTGATTATCCAAGGACCATTCAATTCTGTAACATCATGGGGAGGATAGGTTACCTAGGGTTAGGGGTGATCATGGAATGTAAAATATGATATGTATGCAGATATGGAATCCTATAGTAGGTAGTTATATATGTGATATGTCTTGTGATATTTGGGATGAGAATAAGGAGTTATTTCCCTTTATTTCTTCCCTGTGTAATATATTACCTATAGGTTAAATGAGGGAGACTATTGTTTTAACATATGGATCATAATAGTGATGGGTCCAATAATATTGATGAGTGGAGATGGGATATATGTGGGACATGTGGGGGATGTATTAGTTGTATCTTTTGAATTCGATTGAAATAGAATCATGGGTAGGTGTTTCTCTTTGAGATTAGTGTGTTCTATGTTCAACCAAAAATTTGTTATAATTTTTAAGAACCCTTATACAGATAATGTAATGTAGTTTTATTATTGTTAATTTTTTATTGTGTTTGGTTTCAAGTTGTAGGGTCAACCAGATGTCTGAACCGATTTTATTTGGTTGATTTCTATGTCTGGGTGGAATCCTGGGTTTTTAACATTATAGGAATCATTAGAGATCATGTGTCAAACCCTATAACTAGAAGAGTGTGAAGTTAAAATAGGGGTAATAAGGGTACTCCCAGTAAAACAAAACTTAAATATCCAAGAGTATTCATAAATATATGTTTCTGCATCCATATTGAAGATAAAAACATATCATGGTGCATGGATAATCCAATATTGATTATGTTTTACACA
The DNA here is from genome assembly GCA_963277665.1 of Viscum album. Classification (NCBI taxonomy): domain Eukaryota; kingdom Viridiplantae; phylum Streptophyta; class Magnoliopsida; order Santalales; family Viscaceae; genus Viscum; species Viscum album. Next base: position 289,168,626 of record OY728159.1, on the reverse strand, counting down.
CAATGACATTTTTAAGGTTTTGTAAACATCCACTTCATATTGTTCGGCCCAGGGGTTTTGAATTAGATGATGTGATCTTCTTATTATGCATGGTATTAGGTGATCTTTGAACTTGTGAAGGTAGTAAAAGGGATTTGGATTAGTGGGTCTGTTAATATTTTTTGTGGAACTAAAAAATGGATAAATAATTGAGTATGTTTTTTCCTTCGATAATAATGATGTTACATTTGAAAATAATTTCATGGGGAAGCTTCATATATATGGTGGAGGGCTTTTGTTTTATTCTCAAGGATAGACGTGGTATAGATTAGATGATGAGGATGAAATTTTTGATTGTTGGTGGGAATGACCAGATATATTACTGGGATATCAGTAAACTCAAGGGAAAACGTTCCTGTGAGTCCAAAAAGAGTTTATGAATATTTGGTTCATTAGTGGCACGCTTTATTTATGACACATACACATCTATATATTCATGTTGGTGATAGGTGAGGAGTTATTTTTTATCACCAATGGTTTTATCTATATAACCCTTTATTTATATATTTTACATTGGTGAAGATTTTAGGTGATTTTTGGGAGGATTGGGAGGAATTTTGGGAGCTTTTGGGTAATTTTTAAAGGTGAATGGTTAGTAGAAACCATGCGATAGGAAATAGAAGATGCTGGGTAGAAACATAGATAGGTATGAGGTTTTTCCAAAGTTTGCGGCCTCCTAGGAAAAAACACGATTTACCGGAGAGATTCATTTTTGTGATAATTTCATGGTATCTCTAACCATGTGACAAACCATGTATGTTAATTTTTTAGATCCTAACAAAATGGGTCTAACTCAAATATTCCACAAAACCAATTTTTTTAAACTATTTCGGCCCTAAAAAGTCTTTTCATTCTCCCATTGGCGTTGGAGATATTCTCCTTCAGTCTAGGAGTGATCCATTAGAAAATATGGGTGCGTTGAAGGCCTTATTTCATTGTATGATTTATTTCATTGCAATTTTTCATTGATTTACTCATATTTACCCTCTTTGATTCATTGATCTAGTTTTTTGGGGGATATATATATATATATGATATTATTTTCCAATAATAGTTATATATGGATATTTTGATGATATTGAATGACATCTGAGGATGGGTTTCAAAGATTCAACATATCATTTTTGATGAATTAGTATTTTTCTTCATTTATTCTAAATATTCCATGGTATATAGATTCACTCTCGACTCATCTTTCTGAAACATGACATCTTAATTTGAAATTAATTTTTTTCACTGAAGGATACTAATATATTTTTATGAAATTATTAATAATGACCCTCTTTAGTGATGGTTTGTGAAAAATGGTTGTTGTGCATTGTGATTTGTTTCATGACAATAAAATGTTAATTTAATATATTTCATGTTGTTGATTTAGAAAAATGGTTTCATAGAAATGTTTCTGAGGTATTATTATTTTATTTAAATATTTTTTAATGTTTTTTTTCATTGTTTTTTGGAATACATGATGGTGTGTGTTCATGATTCATAAGAGTCTTAGTATAAATATGACATGGTTCTCAGTGCCACTGGTATAATGCCCCATGGGATTGGGTACCTTATCATAAATTGGTCTATCGAAGAGAGAATGAGTAAGTAACTTCCATTGAGGTATGTATCAGTGGTTAAGTGAATATGTGGAATGAAATGGTTAGGAAAAATTTTAGTTTGGAGAAAGGTTTTTTATGTGTTGTTTTGTTTCATTCCTCCGAAATGACTTTGGTTGAGAAAACTATTATGGAATGAAAATTATTTTAAATACTCATATAAAATAATAATAATAAATTGTATTAAAGTTTTATATAAATGTGCTACCATGTTCTATCCTAGTGATGTGAGTAGAAAACTTGTTTGGGAAAAAACTATAATGTTTCATAACTCGCCACATTCTTTCGAAAAATGGTTCTTTTAAAGATTTTGTTTATTGAGAAACTGAAAAGGGATTAATATCACATTTATTTAGTGATGAATCATGATATATTGGGTAGTAATATTGAGTTGGGGAATATAGAAATTTATAGGATTGAATTTTTCACACTGGAGACTCTGTTATATTTATTTTCTTATTTCACTCCATTTTGTTATTCAAATTCTGGTTCTTCTAAATATTTATTTTATTCATAGTTGTTGATCATTTTTGATAATCTTATTAAATAATATTTTTTGTATCAATTGTTCTCATGCATCCAATATTGGTTTTTGGATATGGTATGATGGTAATGGGGGTTTTATATTCAAAGGAAAAATCATCCATCAATTGTATTGAAGCACCTGGTTTTTCTATCTAGCCTTTAACATCATTGGGATGTAGCATATGGGAAACTATAAACTCATCCCAAAATCAATACAACAAGGAGGAATGGGATTTTACAAGTGGTATCAGTAGGTATTTTCTGTAACTTATAAATGGTATCTATCTTTAATGGTCTAAATATTTAGAGACCATCAGTATTTTATTGTTTATCATGGAGTTAGAAAATATTTTTTTGGTCAATGTGTTGAGATGGTTGAACATATTAGGATTTTATGGACATGATATTTAGTTCATAAAAATAGGTGGCTACCCTTTTTTGAACATCATGTTATTTTGTGTTGGGTACATAATCATTTTTTGGAGATGCTTATAGGATATTTAATATCATCATTCTGGGTTTGTCCCATGAAAAGAGCATGAAATTACTTCAAAAATGACTTCCCACTATGTGTGAATATTTAATTTTGAGTAATGATTTATGATTTGTTAAAAAGTTTTTATTATTGAAAAATGTTTTCCAATTTTTTTAAAATGTGAGATTTTGAAATGATTGGTTGGGTTGTTTCAAAAATATGTTGACCTTTAAAAGCATAGTAAAATTTTAATAAAGGTAGAATGTTAATATATTGAATTTCAAAAAGAGTTATTATGATTTATGATTTGGTAGAGGTTGAAATATTTAAGATGCTAGATTCAATGGAGTGAGGGTTATCAGGTTTTGTTTTCATTATGGAAAATGGAACCTAGTAGGAATCAATGGAATAATTCAGTATAAGTCTTTGAGAATGTGGATGAACTTCAGCCACATGTGAACCAAAGTCTATTCCCAGAATCATTTTGGATTTTAAAACTATTGAGTTAACACTCAAACCAGATAAAAATTTTCTGTCATCTATCACTAATATAAATCCATGTGGATGATGTATGGTTTTATTCACTATATGGGTTGAAAAATCTAACACTGAGAGAAAGAGGAAGAGGGAAACCTATTATCAATGATGTGGAACACATCAGAATCAGTTCATAAGATCAATATATCTTTCTACCCAACCCAAAAGTAAGATGGGTTGTTTTTTTCTTGTTCACTATATCACATCAAGTGATATTTTATTGTACAACCTATAATCGTTTAAAAATAACAAAACATGTGACATTATTAGTGTTATGGTCAAAGTAGTCCATGTCCAGGTGTTCAAGACACATATCATATGTCGCAGACATCGTATGCTTGGATGAGATAATATTAGTATAATAAGTCTTATTATCAGAACCGAGATAGCCATATAGATTCAAGGAAGAACATGACTCCATAGTAATTTAATTCTCAATTGGGATGTAAGGAACATAGTGCAGCATGTATGTAGTTATATGGAGATGATCAGGTGATTGTTGACGATCAATTCAGAGCATCGATGCTGATAGGTACAATTATTATTAATTATACACATATGAAATATTTATTTAATATGGTTTAGTTCAATTAGTTTATTCCTTCTCATGAAATTGATTTTTTAAGTTTAAATTTTGATATGATTCATTCTATTTTAAAACATGAAACTCATCCTCGTAAAAGAGAATGCTATGTTGTAACAATTATAGCATGATCAACATCTATAGACAAAGATGATATGATATGAGATTTAATTTTACTTGAGATGGAAATATATGATATAATACATGGATAGGATTATTCATCAGCAATAAAGGATAACAGATACTATTGTACAAAAAAAATTACAACTATTTATGGCATCAAGAATCTCAATAATAGAGACCAGAATATAATAGAAGGTGCAAGAGTTTGGTTGGAACCAAAAGATTGAATGATATCCAACCAGTTAGTAGTTTTGATGTTCAAATAAATAGATAATATTAATAATAATAGTTTTCTAGTTGTTTTTAGATCAGTTTTCAGAGAGATTAACTAATAATTTCTTAGGATTAACACCCATAAGAGAAGTGGAGACTAAGATTGATATCCATCTGAGGACCATTCATATATCACCTTCATCCTATATAATGGAACCAAAAAAGATAAGGGAATGAAAATTATATTTAGAAGAGCTATAAAGGAAATAGTTCATTTGGACCAGCATGTATCTATGGGTAGCACCAGTCTTGTTTGTGAAAAAGGCAGAAATAAACCCTCGGGTTTTGTATGGATTACCCCGAACGTAACCAATGTTTGATAAAGAATCAGTATCCACATCCAAGCATTTATTATCTATTCAATGAATGGAGTGGTTACCGGTGGTCCTATAAATTTGAATTTTTATTAAGATATCACCAATTTTGGTCTTGAAAAGGGGATATTACAAATACAAATTTTATAATTAGATATGGGTATTGAGAGTATATGATAAGGCCTTTTGACTTATGAATACAACTACTATCTATATGGAATTTATGAACCCGATATTTCCAAGGAATCTAGATTCCCTTGTGCTGGTTTTTGTGGATGAAATATTGGTGTATTTCAATACAAGGTCTATGCATGAGCAACTTCTAGAAAAAATATTGCAGATTTTATAGGATCATCATATACAGAAAAATTTATATAATTTCAATTTTTTGAAACAACGGGTACACATACATGGCCATTTAATCATTGAAAGAGTGGTTTTCGTGGCCCTTGAAAAGATATTGGGTGTTACCTTTTATTAATATCCAGATATTGTGTTTGAGATATGTAGATTCTGAGGACTTTCTGGTTGTTACTGATGTTTTTTCATGGTGTTTCATAATTAAATGAAACTATGACACTGTTAAAAAGGTATAATGTTCCATTCCATAGGAATAAATAAATTTTTAAGACATTCAATGTGCTAATGGATTTCCATACATCAGTAAGGATCATGATATTATGAAAATAATTATAATGGTAAGCAGTGTATTGTGATGATTCAGGATCTATATTTAGAGGTGAACTTATACAGGGAGACCATTTTTTCTTTTGTATTATAGAAGTCTCGGTATCATGAAATTAACTACCCATATCTAAATATGGAGTTAGTTTTCTTCGTATATGCTTTGAAAACGTGGTCACATTACCTCTTCAGTGATAAATTTAGGATGTTTATAAATCATAAGATCATGAATCATATTTTATCATTTACAGACAGGAATATAACATAAGGAATATAAATTTAGTATATCCAAAAGGTTTACATTGTATTTTTTGTATGCACTTGGAAACAAATCGGTGGTAGATGCATTTGGATAAAGTCATAGGAAAATTTAGGAAAAGAATGTACAAAAATGAGGTAGTGGATGTCAATAATAGAAAACATACACTTGGATGGTGATGGCTAACTCAATATTTACACTTTCATTCCAGTTTATTTTGTGTTTTATTTGGTTGAAATAATTAAATAGGCAGATACATATTTTTTAAAATGTGTTTTGATGTGGTCAAAACTCTAGGGTGGGGAGACCATAGGGGGATGAAAACTATATGGGAGATTTGTTTGGTGTTTATGAAATTCGATTTTCATACTTATGTATTGAAATTAAAAACATATTCATAATTACTACCATTCTGGATCTTCCACTCATCATGTAATATAGAATATTTTTAATCATTTAAATGAAATGTTTTGGTGGGTTTTCATAAAAATAATGTTAGCAGAGTGTTTTTCATGATTCTTAACATGTCATTGGGTTAAAGAAGATAATCAACAAAAAGTGGTTATTTGGTAGTCCATACATAATACCATTTTGAAATTTGAGTTGATATTTGTGTATTTTGTAATAGTTCCCCCGTGAATGGTTCTGAAACATGATTCTATGTTGTTGATAATGGATTGAATCAAAAATTATACTCAATTCAACCCTATTCATGAATCTCATACAGTAGAGGACATGTCTAAAATATATATCTAAGAAGTTCTAATGAGGCATAGAGTAAATATTTCTACAATTCCATAGGGAGATCTAAGGGATACATGTCATTTCTAGAAACCGTTATAGTAAGCCATCAATAATTAGTTGATAAGAGGAATGATGTATCACTCTCGGACAGATGGAGAATCCAAATAAATGATACAAATTTTCAAATACATGATTCAGTCTTTTGTAAAGGATTTTGGTGTCTCCTATGATTATAACATACCATTATTGGGATTCTCATATAATAATAGTTATCCACCCTCGCTTCATATGGATTATTTTGAAGCATTGTATGGTTATACTTGTCATTATCCACTTTGATGGGTGGAAACATGTGAGAGAACACTGGTTGATTTGAGTATTTTACTATATACAACAATGAATATTTATTGGAATAGTAAATTAATGGGGATGTCCCAATGTCATCAAAAATCATATGCATATCACCATTGAAAATCATTTTCATTTGACGAGAGTGATCACTTGTTCTTGAAAATCAATCCTAGGCATGGTCATTGTTGTACCAGGTGGAAGGGAACGTTTTTTCATTGATACATAGTCCCTTTTGAGATATATGAATTGGTGGGTGAGGTGGAATATATATTTTCTTTTCCAACATGGTTCAATATAGTGTATAACTTGTTTCATGTATCTTAGTTGAAAAAGTACCAGCACGATCTAAACCATGTGATTTTATGGGATAAAATTGATCAACAATTGGACACTTCAATGGTTCATATGCCGGAACAAATTATGGATTGTAAAGACAAATTCATTCATGGAAAAAAGAATCATTATAGTTTTATTATCCTGTTAATATATCCATCCCTAGAATGAAACTTGGGAAAAAAGAATGAAATGATCATGAAATAGCTAGATCTTTTTAGGAGAAATGACGGATTTCAACTTCTTTGGGATGGAAAGTCCAATGGTGGGGAGGCTTTATCACCCATGGTTTGAAATATATAACCCCCTATTTATTTATTTTATTTATTTAATGCATTTAGGTGATTTTAGGCCGGTTTTTGGGTACTTGTTTAATGTTTTCAGGACTCTATTGATGTGTGTGGTTTGATCATGGTTAGAAGAAACCATTGAACTCCTACAAAAAAATCAAGAAAATTGAAATAGTGGCTACTAGTTCAGTGAATAGTTTGACCCATGGATTTTATAAACCTTTTATCTACCCAGGAATAACAATTATATTGGAGATAGATTCATTTTCATAGTTATCTCACTACTTTGCAAACCGAGTTAATAACCATATAGAGTTTTTTATTTATCCTAAAAAATTGTATATAGCTTTAATTTTCCTCTAAACCAATACATTATGGTCCATTTTTACACAAACCTAGATTTTACTCCTCCCAATGGTTGTAGAGACCTTTCCCTTTGATGCAAGTGTGATATGTTCATAAATCATGGTGCTTTGAAGGCCAGATTCCTCGGTATGTCTTCATTGGTGGTCTCTTTTTCTATATTTACACCACTTTCCCCACTTGGATTCATATTGCTATGATATTGAATTCTAATTATGAGGATATATGACTATATTGATGTTAGGTAATGAAGTCTAATGTAGGTTTTTGGAATTTTAACCTAATTTAGATGAATAATTAGTTTCATTCATTGTTTTCACCATAACATTCAAGGTAAGTGGTTTCACTCTAGAATCATCAAGTTAGAACATTAAGGTATGATTTAAAATTTATTTTCATTCTTGAAATTTATTATGAAATTTTTGTGAAATGTATGATGGAAACCCTCTTTGGAGATAGTTTGTGCAATTGTGAAAATTGTTAGTTGTGAAATGTTTATTGATTCGTGATTTTAAAATGATGTTTTAAAAATTAACTTGGTCATGATTGAAGGGAATTTTTTGATAGATTTTTATAAAAAAATAGTTTAAATGGTTGTAAATTATTGGTTTAGAATATTTTTTCGGTATACTTGGTGGTGTGTATTCATGTTACATATAGGACCTCGTTAAAATATGACCTGGTACAAAGTTCCCAATGTGAAATGGAACATGGTATTTGTTACATTGTGAAGAATTGATATATTGAATAAAGACAACTAATGAGTATAGAATTATAACCAAGGAAGTCATGTGTGGTTATTTGAATATGTGTATGTGAATAATTATAAGATAATGGAATTTTAAGAAATCGTTTTTATGATTCATTTAGTTTCTTTCCATTGAAATGAAATTTGTTGGGAAAACTATTTTGGTATGAAAAAGATTTATATTCTAATATAAACTATTCAAATTTTTACATAAATTTTTTATATAAATATGGTCATAGGTTATAGCCCAGTTCAGGAGTAGGGATGTTATTTCGAGAAAATATAATGAAATTAATTACTGAACACCGAATTTGGAACATTGGTGTTTCTAAAGATTTTTTATCAAGACAATGTTTAGAGTAAAGTATCTCATACATTTTGGGATTCATATTAACACATTTTGTTCAATTATGGATTTCTATAATGGGGCCTGTTGGAAGTTCTTATGTTAATCCTTTGAGTATTTGAGTTTTTTTGGGTTTTTATTCCACTGTATTTTCTCTTTCTAATTTCGGTATATCTTAGTACTCTAATATGGCTTTTAGATGCACATGCATTTTCGTAATCAATTTCTAATTTTTTTAATTGTATAAATTTTAATCATGCATCATTTAGTGGTTTGTTGATAGATTATGGTGGTTATGATGTTTTTATTTTCAAAGGGAAAATTATTCCTTAATTATATTTAATACCTTGGATTTTATTTCTTACATTTGGCATCATAGGGTAGTCACATAAGGAAAAGAATACATTCTTCCTCAACTCAGGAAAGTGAAATTTGGAAGAATATTACTGGGTTGTGATGTTCCATAATTTAATCTAGTTATGTGAAAATAAGTACTCACAAATTGTGTGGAGAGGAATTTCATTTGTCTTTCTACAAACATCATGTGTAAAATTTTATGGGTTTATAAGACCAGTCATTTGATGGTCGATAATAAACTTGGATCTAGGTGATTAAACACGATTAGGATTTTCTGTACACCACTGTTACGTCCATATGTAAATTTATAGGTGATCATGGATATTTTATTGTAATTTTTATCAAGTATAGGTTATTTCTTATGCATACAAACCTTCGTTGAGTTAGTGAATGATTGATGATCATGGTATGAATGTATTACAATATTTATTTTTTGAAGATCCAACCAAGGGAACTCAACATATTTCAAGTACTATAATCAGTAAAATGTAATTTGATGATCATGTGATGCCTCTTATGTTATGAAAAAATGATCAAAAATTTTAGGATCATAGCCATATGAGAAATATATAATTTTGATATTGGTTGGTCAGATGAAATTTTACACACGTTCCTATGTGTAATTTTATATAGTAATTTATAAATTAATATAGTTTTATATTTCTATGCATAATGGTGACATTTCAGGAGTTAGTTGGGGCATTGCATGAAAAATATGACATGTTAAGACTTGTTTCTTGGGTTGCAAGTACACTTTTTTCGCAAAGTTCTGAAATTAGAAATGATAAAATATCTCATCCTATTTTAGCAAATGTTTTTATGTATGGGGTATTTGATATGGTTTTGAACATGCTATTGTAACATCAATAATGTGGTTTGAGAGGCAATTCCAATGGTGGGTATGGATTGTGGTCCAAATATATCCTTTTGACTATGTTCTTATGGTGGGGAACACCATGTGTTGGTTGATTGGTATGGTGATAAAATCACTATTTTTTATGGATGGGTACTGTAACAAGGATTTATAATATTTTGGTGATTAAATTCAAGTGAAATTTTTTTTCTTCTTAAAATCGATCTTTAGTAATGGAATTATAATCGACATGTAGATTATGTGGACTATAATGGAACATGAACACTTTCTTGAAATTAATAATTAACAAATCCTAGGATGTTTGGTTTGTTGATAACCATGGTTTCTCATGGATATGAAATAATATGGTTGGTATGTGTTAAGAAACCACATCCATTTGAGTGATAATATTCAGATAGAATTTGAATAGTCTAATTCTGGGGTTGTTCTTTTTGGAAACCATGTTTCAAAATTGTATTTTCATGCTTATAATACAAATAGATGTATAATGCAATGATAAATAAATATAAGAGGTGAATCACTAGATTGAAATATTTGTGAATAGGTGTTCAATGTGGTATCTATACTATAGAAGCCATCATTATGTTGATGGTCTACCGCATGCACCTCAGTCAACTAGGAAGAAACCCAGTTTCCTTTTTGACCTCACCAAATTAGATTTTATCTTAGGATGACTGGTATGGGGTCCACTGACTCACTAATTATCTCTTATATCCTTGTTACATAGTTATTTTAAATGATAAAAAATATACCAAAATTCCCCTTAGGATTATAAGAGGTTGAAGAACTCTTTTGGATGAATATTAGTACATGGTCAGCCCACATCTCCTCCCTTTAAAATTTTATATACAATCAAATTTTTAATTATATTATAGAGTTTTTATATTAATTCATTTAATGTAACATCATATGATTCCTTCATTTATTATCTTCCATAATCAATATTTTTTTCCAAATTATATGGTATTTGGTCTTGATGTAGATCTCTATAGAATATTGTGGAATATTTGGATTCATATGGGGACTTGATGTAGCCTACCTAGTGGATGTAAAAAAGACAACGTATATATGTTATTTTAAGTCATTTTTATCATGGAATTTTAGGATAAAAATATATTTATGGGTTTTAATTAAATTTAAACTAAATTAATTCTTCAATCGATGTTTTGTGTTAGGAAGTTGCCTCAAGATTATTTAGTAGGTACATTGTTGACTTTTCACTTATTGATGAATATATTTCTAATGTGGTATATTGGGTTGGTGAGTTTCAAATGATTATTAATCGAACAAAATAAATTTGAGTTTTTAAAATACTAGTAATAATTATTTATTTTGGTTTTTTAGAGTGGGTTTGGTAATCCCTTGGGATAGTGGTGGTCGGATGTTTGAGGATGAGAATTTGTTGAATGAGGATTTTCAATGTTGAGTTTCACGGTTGTTTGTAAATAAGGGGATAACATAAGGTTATGTATGCGGTCCTTGGTACATTCCATGTGGTTTTAGGCATGATTATATTGTATGCATGGAAATGTGGTCCTATCACTGATTAGTTAAACCTCAAGAAATTTTATTTCTCAATTTTTTAATTTATATAAAAATTATTACTATAAAATGAAATTCATGATCCATGAATAGTCCAAACGGAGTTAAGAGACTATGTATGTTAGTTAATTTTTCAGTTGTAGATATAAGAGGCTTTGGTTATAAATCATTCCTCTAGACACATGAAACTTAATGGGGGTTTTAACATGTACAGACTAACTAGATAAACATAGTATCTCAAGAGTATGATCCCATGACCACCACAATTTTTGATTCATGATGATTTGGTTAATTGCATACAATATTTGCTAGGTTTGAACTATGAGTATTTCTAAGTGCTCTTATGATCAAGGAGATTATATTGTGTATGTTTATGTTCCCTCCTTCGATGTTTAATAAATCCAAGGTTGATAGACTATTGGATTTTTGTTGAAGGGTTTAGTGTAGTGTTGGACCTTGAGGAACTATGGGTATGGGATTGGCCATAATTAATCCCTACAAAACATTTCCAGTTGGGTTTACCTATTGATGACAATGAAGATTTATCATGTCTCAAATTATCATGAAATATACTATTCTCATTATAATGGGTGATGTCTGAGACTTATGAATTATTGTAAGTAACCCTTGTAAGTAATCATGGATTGGATGACACTAGCACGACCCAAGTAGGATTCCAACATTTTCCAGTGACCTATAGATCACCATATATAGTGTATTCATAGTCTTATATCTGAGGGGACTTGTTATCTTCTACAATGATATATTTATCCATGAAGTGTATTCATCGTAATGGTTGACATAGATATGGGTGTCAAAATTATACTATACCATGATAGTAAGGCCACTAAGAGCCCATTATAATAGGAAATGTTTTTAGGATTAAGATGTTTTTTAGGTTTTAGTTGAGAAACTAGAGGAAGAAATATATACCTAATAACCAATTTAGGTGGATTATTTTATGACATGCCATAGGGGACCCACAAAAGTTTTCAAAATGTCTCATTTAATGTAACATCATGGTCCCTGATGCCATTCAATAGTACCCCGACCCTGGTTGGCCACATTGCCTCATGCACATCTCCCAGACATCTAGAGGGTGTCGACTATTAGAGAGGGCAGAGATGTGTCACTAGGGCGACTATTCCCTCGTTTGAAGTGTGAAAGAACCATATATACGATAATTGTTCAACAGTACAAGAAGTAACCCATAAAATAGAAATAAATAGTTAAAGACTAATAGTATTAAAAAATCCATAAGTAACATCATATACTATATGATAATTTATGTCACATGTTTTAATAAATTATCCAAAACATGTACACCACATTCATACATAATACTTGTCCCAAAAGTAAAAATAAGGCTAAAAGATTATTAGTAGCATCATAAGCATCTTCTTGGTCCCATGCTTTCAAGTTCCAATGCAACATAGACTTGTACCTGTATTAGGAAGCTTTCCCCAATCAACACATGAAATCATATAATCTTTTTGGGTCCCATAAAAGTTTCCCAAATTGTTTGTGAGACTATATCCTAGTAGGAAACTATCCAAGGTTAATGTCCAATAGTTAGTGAATATATATTGTTAGAAGTGTGTAATAATGGAATCAATAAACCAGGAGGTATTCAAATAAAAATATCCTACATGCACTGGTTTACATTTCCTGTCATTTCATTCAATTCATTTTACAACAAAATTTTGATGAAATTTTAAACAATGATATCTATCTAAAAATTGACATCCCCCATGTAACTAGAATCACAACAGATGCATCAGAAGGAAATATAAACGATGTAAGCCAACACCTACTCTTGGATAATGATTTGTCTTAGAGATACCACATAATTCATTTAATTTATAATTCAAATGATAACATTATCCAATACTCAATGTTACTATATTTGAATTCATGATTCACTCCAAGTGAAATACGAATGAACACCTTTAAATAATGTCCCTGGAGAACCTCTATAGAACCTTGTATTTCTCTATATGAGGTATATAGTCTGATCCTATTGAGTCCATCCTCGACACCCCTTTATGGAAGCCCGATGATAACCCCTGGAATAAATTTTAAAATTCCCTTTGAGTCCATCCATAGAATTTTAATAAGAATTAATGTATAGATGAACATATAATCCTGGCCTCAATGAGTCCATCCATGGAATCCCTCACTAGGATCCATGTATCATCCCTGGACTAATCAAGGTTCAAGGAAATAAGTCCATCTATGGCGTTCTAATATTAATCCATGTACCACAAAAGGCGTGTACGTCAATAGGTACACAAGTCATTCCATGTAATTACAAATATAAAACTAGTTATCACCCATTCCTATTAATCATTTAATCATTTCCATTTTATGTATACAATTCATCAAAAATTAACTTGTCAAAACCAATAAAATCAATATTTCTCACCAAAAAAGGGTGACTCAAGAAAGGACCAACCTCAATTCATGGACTTCAATTTACTCATATGGGAATAACATGATAACAATAATCCCATTCATAATCAATCCATTGCATGGAATGGTACAATTACATCTCACATAGTAATCTTTATATACAAGTCATCGCTTGAATAAATAATTCGTCACAATGCATAGAATCGCTTTAGCTAACATGGGATTAGCAATTAATAGGCCATTCAAATACTCACTTGGCCCTTTTTAACATAACATTCTTAACAACACTATCAAACTTGTACATTTCATATTTTTCATATAAATTGTAACACTACTTAAGAATACAAAATACTATAAAGATATCCCTGGTTATTTCAAAACCACAAGACACAGTTTGAAGAATTCAAAGGAAATCCAAATCCTACAAAGGGTTGTGTGATAGACCTGCATGACAGAACGACATACCTAAGTGGCAAAACTATACGACAACATAATTTATGGACCCCTACGCAACAGACCTGCATGGAGGATATGCGCTGCAAATGCCCTTTCGACCAAGTTCCATCCACACTTATAAAAAGGACCCTTAGGCTCCCCGTTTCAATGACTAAAAATTTTAAATGACTCTAGGAGGCTCCCATTGTGTAGATCTTTTTCCCAGATCCCTCACATTGTCTCAGGTACCTCTCTAAATTATGAGAGAAGAGATAATTAAATAGGATAAACATGTTTTCAAATTGTATCCCAATTATTACATAGGTTTGGTTACCCTATGTGATATAAATTCTTTAGTCATCATACAAACATGCACGACACACATGCATGACACACCTTCGTAGTATATGAGTGCGGAGCACCAACACAGGGTACCTATGAAGAACACAAGCGTGAAGCACCAATGTTGGATAGATTGGTATACGACCTACACACCAACATAAGTACCCTATTTAAATCCATTTATTGAAGGGTATCTACTTATTTGGTTCCCTCATATGAATGTGACTACATTAAATCATCCACCAAATCCTACTGAATTGTCAAACCCTTGGTAAAGGCACATTAGCATGTCTCCTATTTGGGTTTATATTTCTACAGTCAGAGGTTTCCCACATTTGTTTTACAACGAGGGTTGGATTCATGGAGTTATTTTGGGCCTCTATATCCATAGTCAAATGTACCTTTCACCTATGAATAGGTTTGGGAAGTTCCCAGTTTGGAGGATTAGGGTTTGGATTCTATCCTCCCATTTTCTTCTCTATGATCTGGAACCTCAGATCTGTGGTTGGGAAGGTAGAGATCACACTTGATTTTACATACAAGCAAAACAGAATCCCCCGTCCCCTACCAGCATCATTTTTAAGGTATCTGTACTATTTCAATCCCTAAACCTTCATCCCTTCATCCTTTCATTGGACCCTGTTCTAATGTAAAGAGAACAATTTGAAGGCTCGTTGTCTCACTATATTCTTGGGTCACCTCATCTTCAACCACTATAACCACTATAGGTGCGCCCTCTTCCACCAACGGGGGAGGAAAAGTGTATGTGTCATTTTTGAATCTTTCACATCCTCTTGTTTCTCACACCGATCAGGAATCATGTGAGAATAAAGATTTGTGATGATTACATAATTTTTATAAACACCCATGGTGAAGGAACTATGAGAAATATAATTCATGTTAAAACCAAGATACGTAGGAATCTCATCAGGGCCCGAGATCACCGGATATTCTCTTCATGAATCCATATAATGACACATACTTTACATACATTGTTAATACTTCAAAATTGAAGCACACTTATTACAACATATGACAAAACCACAAAGGACCGTATAGGTATAGTGTCTTTAGAAACTGGGAAACATAAACAACTGGTTCAGAAATCATCTACAGTGTCTCCCATTTATTTCATCATATCTAGGGTCCCTTTTAGCATATTCTACTTAATATCCATCTTCCTGACCTGGGGAAAAGAAAACATAAAAGGGTGAGCTCAAATGCTCAGCAAGGGCAAATAAAGGAAATAAAATTCATATCATATCTTTTTGAAAATCATAACCTGCAAAAGAGATCATAATTTCATAACATGGGATAAATCATGGCAGTGAAATGTAATCACAATAATCATATCTTAAAACATGAAACTTTGGGGCATACACACATAATCATAGAGAATCATTTCTTGTTAGTCAAGACTCATTTCCAAGACTATCTTAGTGGACAAAGTCCCTTTCTGAACCGAGTCACCATCGTTCCAGTCCTGTTTCACTGAACCAGTATAACCTACCGTTCCAGCCATGTCCATCTCATGAAATATAAAATCTTTACCCAATGCATTGGAGGGAGATATAGGTCCCACCCATCTCATAATGATACCATTCTTATGTGTGCCACAAAATCATAAATCTTACATCATTGCATAACCCATGTAGTAAAAATGGGATTCTTAAACAACATGACATCATAAAAAAATTCATATACGATAAAGTAATTCATAAAAATAATTCCATCACAACATAATCAAATCAATGTAATAATAGGGATAAAAACAGAACCCTTTATTATCTTTGATGGAAAATAATTTTGATAAAACACTTGAACTCCATTCTTGAGGAAAATATCCTTTCTTCTTCAAAAACATTTTTCCTTTCTTAACATGTCGTACAAAAAGAAGTTGATTAAAAATAAACTTGAAAACATGTAATTTAATCTTCTTGGAAATAATGTTTTGAGAATCCATTCATGCCGTATAAGTTAAAAAAACATTCTTCGTACTTTTTTAGGAGAATTCAAAAAGTACCAGGTACGAAAGAAGACAAAATATTCCTTTCATATTCTTTACTAAAAACTCACCGAAGTGTAAAATTGGATTTAAACTATTTTAAGTGGATGGAAACAATATTACATATTGAGGGAACATGGATGTGGATGATAAAATACACCCCAGTAAATGCCAAAGTATAAACAATCTCGGATAAAAATGAGATTGTGATATTTCCCTTACATTCGGTCCGACTTGCTTTGTAAGTGACCGAACCTCCTGTATAATGATTTAAATAATGTTATTGACTTATTCCAGAATCATACTTATTTTTATGATATCATATATGGTCATATTCTTAGGTTCTTAGTAGTAATATTTCATTGCTACTTGTTATTCGGGTGTTTATAACTTTTTGTTCTTATGCGTGTTTTGTCGAATAAATTCGTATTCTTATTTTTAGGTTGTAGATACCTCATTTCCAGAATGGTATTTGTGTAGTATATATCATATTCATTCCTTAAATTCATTTATATAATCATTATGAAATGAAGATCATGTAGAACGAGTCGCATCACATCGTGGAGACGGTATTCTGTACGTACGCACGAGTGATGATATCGTTCCTATGATCGTGGAATTGTATTGGAGTATATATATATAATTTCAGTATCAATATTAATTTATAATAATCATAAATAGTTACTCATTACACCATTATACCCATCCTTGTAAGGTGATGGTGGAAAAGAGATTACACCACAGCGTGGAGACTGTATTCCGTACGTACGCACGCGCGATGATATCATTTTCCCATAGGATGGATAGAAAGTGAATTAGGGTTGTTTCATATTTATAATAACATATCAGTATGTAAGTAATACTGATGTTATTACTTTATCATGAAACAACTAAAGAAGAAGAAGTTGAAGAAGAAAGAAATTGAAAAGATCGGTAATGGATATTACCTCTTCTTTGGAACGCCTCTTTGAATCATCCAATTAGGGAACTAAAATTGGTCTTTCAAGAAGACCAGAACCACTAGGATTATTCTAGGGAAGTGGATAAGGGATTTTGGCAGGGGTTGGCCGAGATTGAGTGCTCAAATTGTTGTGAGGAGGAGGGGGAGGAGGTGCCCTTTTATAAGGGAGGAGAGGGGCACCTTAGGAATATCTCAAAATATTATTTTATATTAAAGTCAAAATCGGTTTATAATGGTTCCAAAGGGTCTTATTTCGAAGCTAAAGTGGGGATGGGTCTAAATCCTATCAACCAATAGGATTTAGACAAGTTTAGGTTATTATTTTAACCTTATCAATTAGATTTAACTCTAAGTTAAATAATTTAACTTTTACCGTGTCTTTTTGTTTTCTTACACTATATGGTTAATACACATACTATAACATGCCAAACGAACCCCAAATTGTTTATTATTAATATATATATATTTATATAAGTCATTAGGCAGAACCTTAGATTTTTAGGAATAAAATAACAATTAATAATATAATATTTGATTTAAAAACTATTTTGAGTCAATTTTGACACTATTTGATATATGATTTTTGTGAAAGTCATAACAGAATTATATGTTCGAACCAAGTAGATTACATCAACAGTAATATATAATAGTAACCTAGAAAATTAGTGGAATTCATAAAAAGTCTCAAATTACTTTTATTTTGGTGTTTATGACATCAATTATGTCAATATTTCATTAATAAGATAATTACTGCATCATCATTGTGTCATAAATAAATTAAATTATATAATGTCTAAAAATTGTAAATAAAATACCATTATGTAGGAAATCTTTTTATCTTTCTAATTAATCTTTATAGTCGAATTTATCTTATGTATAACTCCATATTAAAAATGATTTACTTATTAAACTTTGATTTTAATTATTTTAACCCTTCTTTAAATAAATTAATAATAAATGTCCTAATCTAATCCAAGTGGGCCTAAATGGTCATATTTTATTCCTAAGTTTGTTTTTGGTATAATTAAACTTATCCAATAGAATTAGGACATGTGTTAGGGTAATAGTAATATCATATTTACCCTTAGTTACCTTATTTACTATTAACCGCGGTAAAAAAAAGTAAAAAGTTACTATTCACGAAAAAATTATTTTTATCTCATTGAACCACATTTTACTTACTGATATCAACTGTTTCTGTCGAATTTTCGAAATTCCATTCAGAGAAGCGGTAAAATTATGTTTTATGCAAAATTCAGTTTTTAACCTACCACTTAGTGGTTTCACTATTCATCAAAAATTGAAAGTTTTCAGAAAAATACCAAAATTTCACCCTAGGCTAATTTCGGTATTCAGAATCCAAAAATGAAGTCCATTTTGAAAAATAAAATTTATAAAATTTAAAAAAATTGTTATTACTATTCATAACGGCTAGTTTTAATAATATTTTAATAGCATATCACTTTTTAGTGAAACTCAGTATTGCGTACGACGCAAGCTATCGAGGAAGGTCACGATTGCATGTAAAGTAAGCCAAGCCAGTATGTAGTGAAAGATTCCTTTGATGATATATAAAAAACAAAATATTACTCATAAAAATCTCGGGTGTTACATTCTACCCCCCTTAAAAATAATTTCGCCCTCGAAATTCATCACTTTGTAACAAACAGATGAGGATACTTCTCCCTCATCATATCCTCAAGCTCCCATGTAGCTTCTTCAAGTTTGTGGTTCCTCCATAAAACATTCACCAATTGAGTGGTCTTGTTTCTTAGGACTTTTTCGCTACGATCTAGAATCTCTATCGGTTGTTCTTCATAAGAAAGATCTTGCTCCAGCGGTACAACTTCTGATTTGAGTACATGTGAAAGATCAGGTATGTACTTTATCAGGAGAGATACATGGAACACATCGTGAACTTGAGAGAGATTCGTTGGAAGCGCCAATCGGTAAGCTACCTTTCCAACACGGTCCAGTATTTCGAAAGGACCGATATATCTAGGGCTCAACTTCCCCTTCTTTCCAAATCTCATAACCTTCTTCCAGGGAGATATTCGTAAGAACACTTTATCACCCACTTCAAACTCTAGGTCATTTCATCGGTTGTCGGCATAACTTTTCTGTCGACTCTGACCTTCTCTTATGTGTTGTTGAATAGATCTGACCTTTTCTGCCATTTCATCAACAAGATCAGGTCCTAATAGCTTTCATTCCCCAACATCATCCCAGCAAGTAGGAGTCATGCATTTCTTTCCATAGAGAGCTTCATAAGGAGCCATCTGAATACTGGAGTGAATGCTATTATTATATGAAAATTCCACCAAAGGTAGGTGTTGATCCCAACCTCCTTTGGAATCCATAGAGCAAGCTCTCAACATATCTTCTATGGTTTGAATTGTTCTCTCACACTGACCATCTGTCTGGGGATGATAAGCAGTGCTGAAACTCAACTCTGTATCCAGAGTATGCTGAAGACTTCGCCAGAACTTCGAGGTAAATCTCGGATCCCGATCAGATATAATAGAAAGTGGTACTCCATGCAATCTTACCACTTCCTTTACATATATCCTGGCAAGCTGATCTAGATATAAATCTTCTCTAATAGAAATGAAGTGTGCAGACTTTGTAAGACGATCAACTATGACCCAGATAGCATTATTGCCTTTGGATGTTTTAGGAAGTCCGGTGACAATGTCCATAGTGATGTTTTCCCATTTCCATTCGGGTATGGGTAATGGTTGTAACATCCCCCTAGTCTTCTGTCTCTCAGCATTAACTTGTTGACAAACCAAGCATTGAGAAACATATTCAGCAACATCTCTTTTCATGCCATCCCACCAGAAGTACTCTTTCAGGTCCCTATACATCTTCGTGCTTCCAGGATGAATAGAGAATGAATAACTATGAGCCTCATCCAGCAGCTCCTTTAATTCGGGGATGGGAGGAACACAAACCCGATTCTGGAACTTTATTATCCCATCATAATAAAGGTTGAATTCAGGAACATTTCTCACATTCTTTTGTAACTCGACATCTTCTTTCTGTGCCTCTTTAATCTTCACATGTATAGATGGTTGAAAATTCATTTGAGAAAGATAAGATTTTTCCCCTTCCATTATAATTCCAAGACCCATCCTTTGTAAATCCATAAATATTGGATCTTTTGTGATCCCCATCATGGATAAACTAGAATGGTCTTGTCGAATTAATGCATCTGCCACCTTGTTTACTTTCCCAGGGTGGTAATGGATTGAACAGTCATAATCCTTAATCAGCTCCAACCATCTTCTTTGATGCATATTTAGCTCCTTTTGTGTGAAAATATACTTTAAACTATTATGATCAGTATAAATATCACACCTTTCACCATAAATGTAATGCCTCCAAATCTTTAATGCAAAGATTACCGTAGCCAACTCCAAATCATGTGTTGGGTAATTTTGCTCATGGATTTTCAACTGTCGTGAGGGATAAGCTATCACCATATCATTTTGCATAAGAACACACCCCAATCCCTTCTTGGATGCATCACTGTAGATCACAAACCTTTCTCCACTACAAGGCAGTGTGAGCACAGGTGCACTGGGTAACCTTCTTTTCAACTCCTTGAAATTCTCTTCACATTCCCTTGTCCAAACAAACTTAACTCCTTTCCGAGTCAACTTAGTGAATGGATTAGATAATCGTGAAAAATCTTTTACAAAACGTCGATAATATCCAGCCAAACCAAGAAAACTTTGGATCTCAGTTACTGTTGTTGGTATCAACCATCTTTCGATAACCTCTGTTTTTGCAGGATCTACAGATATCCCCTCTTTTGAGATTATATGACCCAAAAATGCAACTTTTTTAAGCCAAAATTCACACTTGGTAAATTTGGCATAAAACTTCTCCTTTCTCAGGGTCTTCAATATAATTCTCAAGTGATCTTCATGCTCTTCCTTTCTCTTTGAATAGACAAGAATATCGTTTGTAAATACTACCACAAATTGATCAAGATAGTCTCTAAAGACTCTATTCATTAGATCCATGAAGATAGCAGGGGCATTAGTTAGACCAAATGGCATCACTATAAATTCATAGTGTCCATACCTTGTACGGAAAGCCGTCTTTGGTATATCCTCCCTTTTGACCCTTAATTGATGATACCCGAACGATAATCAATCTTGGAAAAGTATTGAGCTCCGCGTAGTTGGTCAAATATGTCATCAATGCGTGGGAGAGGATATTTGTTCATGATAGTGATCTTGTTAAGTACTCGATAATCAATGCAGAGTCTCATTGATCCATCTTTCTTCTTAACAAATAGAACAGGTGCTCCCCAAGGTGATGCACTAGGCCGTATGAATCCCTTATCAAGATTCTCTGGGAGTGGCTTCTTCAATTCCTGCAACTCAATTGGGGCCATTCTATAAGGTGTCTTTGAAATAGGCAAAGCACCCGGTACAAGTTCTATTGAAAACTCAACTTCACGATTTGGTGGAAGACCCAGTAATTCCTCTGGAAAGACATCATCAAACTCCCGTACGGTGGGAATTTTCTTAATCATGAGTTTCTCACCAACCATTTGAGATAAATAACCTTCATTTAGTGGAATCAAGACCCATAAGATGGAAGGAATTTCCACTGGAAGGTTATATGCATCCTTGCATTGATAGACGATCGTATATTGATCTGGAATATGAAATGTGACTTCCCTTCTTTGACAATTGATATGAGATCCATGTAGAGAAAGCCTATCCATGCCAAGAATCACATCAAATTCCAATATTGGAAGGATCACAAGATTTGTAGGAAGCACTTTCCCACAAACTTCAATCGGAGAAGAATTATAAACGTTTGATGCGACTGTTGTGCCATTAGGTGTTGTCACAGCTAACTCAACATCTAATTGTTGAGGTAATACGGTGATACCCTTAGAATATTCTTTAGAAATAAAAGAGTGGGTGGATCCAGAATCAAATAAAACGTTTTCTACTTTAGAGTGGATGGTAAGTGTACCTTTCACCACTTCGTTATCGTACTCCAAATCGCTGATAGAAATTGCATGTGACTTTCCTTTGTCTTTAGCCTTAAGATTTTGTTGATGTCGACCATCATCATCAACCCTTGTATTTGGGCATTGATTGGCATAATTCCCCATCTCCTTGAACTTGAAACATTGAAGTGTAGTAGGTTCATTCTGTGTATCCCTTACTTTGTTTGCATCATTAGACATCTTCTTCCATTATCGTGGCATTCAAATGCCCGATGACCTTCCTTTCCACATTTGAAACATTTACTTGTCCCTATAAGACAACTCCCTCCATGTTTCTTTCCACACATTGAGCATAAGGGAAGGCTCATCTTCTTTTCAGTGTGCTCTTCAGATTTTCCTTTGACTTCCATCTTCCTCTTCTTATCAAACCCATTTGACTGATGGGTTACTCCAAACTCCATCTGGACTTTGAGAGCACATCGAATGATTTCCTCGTAGCTATTGAAGTCCCTTATGGCTAACGCCCTTCGAATAATTGGTTTTAAGCCACTAAAGAATCGATCGATCTTACTCTCAGGTTGGATAATAATACCAGAAGCGTACCTTGCAAGTCTTGAAAAATTTGCTTCATAGGTACCAACAGATTCATCATCCCTTTGCTTCAGTTCAAGAAACTCTTTCTCCATCTTTGTTCGGAGAATACGAGGGAAGTACTTATTGAAAAATAAGTTCTTGAACTCGTCCCATTCCATGGACTCAATTTCATCCCTTTGGCTCATATTCTTAATAAGATTCCACCATTGATCAGAATCTCCTTCCAAATGATACACTGCTAGGATGACTTTATCATGTTCAGAACATTGAACAACTGAAAATATCTTTTCAGTAGTACTAATCCATTGTTCAGCAACTAATGGATCAGTAGACCCGCTGAAAGAAGGTGGACTCTGCCTCATGAAGGATTCAACAGAATGTTGCTCCTTCCTTTGCTCATTTGGAAGTCCTGCATGATTCATAGCTTGAGAAAGTTGTGTGAGCATGGGTACAAGATTTTTCATTCCATCTCCCATATCGTTTGGTTGCTCAGGGAGACAATCATTGCATTTCCCATCACATTCCGCATTAACCCGATTCCTTCGGGTTCCAGCCATTGACTAAAACCAAGAAGAATAGTGTGAGCAACAATAATTATAATAGGAAATCCACATAATTCATGAATAAAATTTTCATGCTTAAGGTCTTATCCTAGGTTATTCATGGCCATTTCTAAAACACTAAGATTGTGTTATATGCTTAGACATATCCTTAGTGTTCTTACTAAGGCTTTCACATCATAGTTTCCAAAGGTTGACTATACCTTTGCTCTGATACCAACTATAACTTCCCATACTTTACATACATTTTTAATACTTCAAAATTGAAGCACACTTATTACAACATTTGACAAAACCCCAAAAAACCGTATAGGTATAGTGTCTTTAGAAACTGGGAAACATAAACAACTAGTTCATAAATCTTCTACAGTGTCTCCCATTTATTTCATCATATCTAGGGTCCCTTTTAGCATATTCTACTTAATATCCATCTTCTTGACCTGGGGAAAAGAAAACATAAAAGGGTGAGCTCAAATTCTCAGCAAGGGCAAATAAAGGAAATAAAATTCATATCATATCTTTTTGAAAATCATAACCTGCAAAAGAGATCATAATTTCATAACATGGGATAAATCATGGCAGTGAAATGTAATCATAATAATCATATCTTAAAACATGAAACTTTGTGCCATACACACATAATCATAGAGAATCATTTCTTGTTAGTCAAGACTCATTTCCAAGACTATCTTAGTGGACAAAGTCCCTTTCTGAACCGAGTCACCCTCGTTCCAGTCCTGTTTCACTGAACCGATATAAACTACCGTTCCAGCCATGTCTATATCATGAGATATAAAATCCTTACCCAATGCATTGGAGGGAGATATAGGTCCCACCCATCTCATAATTATACCATTCTTATGTGTGCCACAAAATCATAAATCATACATCATTGCATAACCCATGTAGTAAAAATGAGATTCTTAAACAACATGACATCATAAAACAATTCATATACGATAAAGGAATTCATAAAAATAATTCCATCACAACATAATCAAATCAATGTAATAATAGGGATAAAAACATAAACCTTTATTATCTTAGATGGAAAATAATTTTGATAAAACACTTGAACTCCATTCTTGAGGAAAATATCCTTTCTTCTTCAAAAACATTTTTCCTTTCTTAACATGTCGTACAAAAAGAAGTTTATTAAAAATAAACTTGAAAAATTGTAAAGGAAGCTTCTTGGAAATAATGTTTTAAAAATCCATTCATGCCGTATAAGTTAAAAAAAACATTCTTCGTACTTTTTTTGGAAAAGTCAAAAAGTACCTCGTACGAAAAACGACAAAAGATTCCTTTCATATTCTTTACTAAAAACTCACCGAAGGGTAAAATTGGATTTAAAATATTGTAAGTGGGTGTAAAAATATTACATATTGAGGGAACATGGATTTGGATGATAAAATACACCCCAGTAAATGCCAAAGTATAAACAATCTCGGATAAAAATGAGATTGTGATATTTCCCTTACCTTAGGTCAGACTTGCTTTGTAAGTGACCGAACCTCCTGTATAATGATTTAAATAATGTTATTGACTTATTCCAGAATCATACTTATTTTTATGATATCATATATGGTCATATTCTTAGCTTCTTAGTAGTAATATTTCATTGCTACTTGTTATTCGGGTGTTTATAACATTTTGTTCTTATGCGTGTTTTCTCGAATAAATTATTATTCTTATCTTTAGGTTATAGATACCTCATTTAAAAAATGGTATTAGTGTAGTATATATCATATTCATTCATTCAATTCATTTATATAATCATTATGAAATGAAGATCATGCAGAACGAGTCGCATCACATCATGGAGATGGTATTTCGTACGTACGCACGAGTGATGATATCGTTCATATGATCGTGGAATTGTATTGGAGTATATATATATTATTTCAGTATCCATATTACTTTATAATAATCATAAATATTTACTCATTACACCATTATACCCATCCTTGTACGATGATGGTGGAAAAGAGATTACACCACGGCGTGGAGACGGTATTCTGTACGTACGCACGCGCGGTGATTTCATCTTTCCGTAGGATGGATAGAAGGTGAATTAGGGTTGTTTCATATTTATAATAACATATCAGTATGTACGTAATACTGATATTATTACTTTATCATGAAACAACTAAAGAAGAAGAAGTTGAAGAAGAAAGAAATTGAAATGATCGGTAATGGATATTACCTCTTCTTTGGAACGCCTCTTTGAATCCTCCACATAGGGAACTAAGATTGGTCTTTGAAGAAGACCAGAACCTCTAGGATTATTCTAGGGAAGTGGAGAAGGGATTTTGTCAGGGGTTGGCCGAGCTTGAGTTCTCAAATTGGTGTGAGGAGGAGGGGGAGGAGGTGCCCTTTTATAAGGGAGGAGAGGGGCACCTTAGGAATATCTCAAAATATTATTTTATATTAAAGTCAAAATCGGTTTACAATGGTTCCAAAGGGTCTTATTTCGAAGATAAAGTGGGGATGGGTCGAAATCCTATCAACCAATAGGATTTAGACAAGTTTAGGTTATTATTTTAACCTTATCAATTATATTTAACTCTAAGTTAAATAATTTAACTTTTACCGTGTCTTTTTGTGTTCTTACACTATATGGTCAATACACATACTATAACATGCCAAAAGAACCCCAAATTGTTTATTATTAATATATATATCTTTATCTAAGTCATTTGGCTGAAAATTAGATTTTTAAGAATAAAATAAAAATTAATAATATAATATTTGATTTAAAAACAATTTTGTGTCAATTTTGACACTATTTGATATATGAATTTTGCGAAAGTCATAACAGAATTATATGTTAGAACCAAGTTGATTAAATCAACACTAATATATCATAGTAACCTCGAAAATTAGTGTAATTAATAAAAAGTCTAAAATTACATTTATTTTGTTATTTATTACATCAATTACGTCAATATTTCATTAATAAGATAATTACTGCATCATCATTGTGTCATAAATAAATTAAATTATTTAATGTCTAAAAATTATAAATAAAATAGCATTATGTAGGAAATCTATTTAGATTTCTAATGAATATTTATAGTCGAATTTATCCTATGTATAACCCCATATTAAAAATGATTTACTTATTAAGCTTTGATTTTAACTATTTTAACCCTTCTTTAAATAAATTAATAATAAATGTCCTAATCTAATCCAAGTGGGCCTAAATGGTCATATTTTATTGCTATGTTTGTTTTTGGTCGAATTATACTTATCCAATAGAATTAGGAAATGTGTTAGGGTAATAGTAATATCATATTTACCCTTAGTTACCCTATTTACTATTAACTGCGGTAAAAAAAGTAAAAAGTTACTATTCACCAAAAAATTATTTTTATCTCATTGAACCACATTTTACTTACTGATATCAATCGTGTCTGTCGGATTTTCGAAATTCCATTCACAGAAGCGGTAAAATTAAGTTTTATGCAAAATTCAGTTTTTAACCTACCACTTAGTGGTTTCACTATTCATCAAAAATTGAAAGTTTTCAGAAAAATACCAAAATTTCACCCTAGGCTAATTTCGGTATTCCGAATCCAAAAATGAAGTCCATTTTGAAAAATAAAATTTATAAAATTTCAAAAAGTGGTTATTACTATTCATAACGGCTAGTTTTAATAATATTTTAATAGCATATCGCTGTTTAGTGAAACTCAGTATTGTGTACGACGCAAGCTATCGAGGAAGGTCGTGATTGTGTGTAAAGTAAGCCAAGCTAGTATGTAGTGAAATATTCCTTTGATGATATATATAAAACAAAATATTACTCATAAAAATCTCGGGTGTTACAATCCAACTCTAATTCACTTAATATAGGCCTCCTCCATAGGACTAAGCCCAAAATTAACCCCCCAAATCAACAAGTAATCCTTTTCAAGAAGTAAGCCCAATCTCATTTCTGTCAAAGAACTATAATCTCTAATAAAATTCATCAAACAACGTGGGATTTGATACCCATCCAAATGAGAAACGTGGGAATCCCCCATGAGGTTCAAACCCAACACTTCAAATAAAGCATGTACTCCTTGGCCCATATTCCCAACAGGGTCTAATCTTACATGGACAACCATATTCATTCCATGTTCTTTGGGATTCATAGGCATAAGTTCAACATCAATCTTTGACTAAGAACATTTCGATTAGATGTCCCCACTCCATTTCATTAAAATGTATAGTTGCATCCTTATCATAGGAACCTAAAACTTATGATGTGTCCCATAGTGTTGCACTAAACATCAAGTGTTATGATTTCTTTTACAAGGATACATAGGTAACCCATTTCATGAGTATGATCAAAATATCCAAATGAACTTTCATCTCCCTGGATGATAGTAAATTCTAGAGTTCCCCATTGAGTTTATTAAGAACCAATATCATCATAACAATGATTAAACGAATCTTGAAATAGTATATGAGAAGATAAAATTGATTGAGAATGTCTAATACATACAGATATCTCCATTAATGATGAACCTTGAATACATATTGATGACTACAAATTTTACCCATGATAATAATTGATTTAAATTCCATGTAAAATGTATGTTATACTTGTTGAGTTAATAAGGATTCATGAAAATATCTTAAATTTACAAAGAGTGTCCCAATGTAGACAATAATTCCCCCCAAAAGGGTTTGATGTGTCTGACCTCCCATCATCTCGACCAATGCACCTTCCTATGTATTGAAATTTTCAAAATTAATGAATTCCTAAATTTGAAAAGTTTTCCCCTTTTAGATAAATAACTGTTGGATGTTTCTGGTTCTATCATTAAATCCAATGGAAACTACCTGGAAGTAGTGATTCATAAAATTAGAACCCATGATTTAAGGAACTACGAAACAAAAAATGGTAAACCCAAAATGAATTCGTAACAATGTTAATAATGTTACCCACCTGTCAGGACCCTATCAATTTATAATGGAATCCCATACAAAATAATCCATCATGCATGTATCCATCTAAAAAGATGTTGCTTTAATAGAGTTTATTATTTTTTTCATGTTTTCCTCGGAGCTCCCTTCATTCCAAAATGGATTTCTTCAAGACAACATCTGTGAACATCCTTACCACTACTCAGGCTAGATCCTTATCCACAGGAATGATGTTATCACCTAAACAAAATCTTCAATGCTGGGTCTCCAATGTGCTGATAAAGGCATATCATCATCATAGAACAATCCCGCCTTTGGAGGCCGCCCGACAGGCCCTCCAGGTCAATAGCAATCGTAGATCATTCGGCAAATGACGACTGATGATCAAGAATAAACTGTGCCAACCACCGTTTTCAACCATTTGGGGTCCTTATCCCCTAAACACAATGACTAGACCCTACCGTACTATAGGTTGGTGGATCAAGAGGTCACACAAGGCCTCAATTCAATGCTATAAGGATCCTTCCTATGGAATCCCACCAACAATGGCCGCCTACAGAATTACGTGGTAGTGAACCCCCAACATGATTGGGATGTTGCCTCGGGACGTTTGGCCTATATCTCTTAGAACCAGGCATGAAAGAAAAACCACTAGGGAAAATATCCATTCAATAGGGAGCAGGTTATGAAATCTTCTCCCTCCGAATAAGTCCATCAACCTAACATTATGGCATTCAATGAGTGGTAGCATACACTCGTCCGTCCTAATTTTTCTATCCTACTGACTCATTTTGATGAAACACACCAATCCTACCAAGTAAATTTGGTCGAGTACAATGAATAGGAATATAAACCTACTTACAAATTATCATCCAATCAGCAAGCTCGTCTGACAGAATTTAACGAATCCCTCCAATCCAATGTCGTGGTAATTGGTAAACATGAACATTTTCCTGCTAAAAATCACCAATTCTTCTAGCAGTCTCATCTAAAAAATTGAAGGAAGTATGTTAACCATACATAATAGGAAACATCCAGTAGGCACATACAACTGCTAGTGTTCATTAATCCTACCAACAGTCTCTTTTGGAAGCACCTAGAGACGTCAGTCAGAAAGTTCCGATGACAAATTTTGGGTAGACCCAACTATCTTCCCCCATGAATGAGTAATATTAGTACCCAATAAAAGGAAAAGGAGAATATAAGCATGAAAGAACACATACACCTGATACATAATAGATCTATATTTCAGTTCCCACCACTAGAGTCCTAAATCACATATTCTCTATGGTGAATGGTTAGATGCAAATATATTCCCATATTCTGGAAACATGATGGGATATTATAAAAATACTTCAGAAGTACCAATGTAACAAACACATAAACCAATCCCCACACATGGGATAACACATTGGTATGCCATCCTGGAGTAGATACACACCTCTGTTCTTTTCCAGGTGGGTCACAGGGCATACTCCCCCATATCATATAGGCAACACGATTTGGAACATATACCCATTCCAATTGGAGGTAATTGGTCCGTTCCAGTAACTAATCCAAGGCAGGCACATACACCTACCAATGATAACCACTTTTTCCAACTATGGGTCCTAACTAAGTGTAAGAGAAAATTAAACAAGAATTCTTGTCAAACACTATTGGAAAATCAAGAGTCAAGCTACAATTTGTATCCTCTTAATGTTGCAGTTCGTGAATCCCTTAGACATTTAGCTGTTGCAGCTCAATATTCTACCCTATCATTACCAAATTATTGGAGTGGTAGCAGTAATTATGATGTTCCCCATCAGACCCTTCATCATTAAGTATTTATTCATAAACATTTGGTCAATCAAGAGAGCCTATATCAGGATGAGAGCTATAAAAACCCTCCATGTTGCCAGAAAACCATAGAGAAAGATGATATATCACTTTCTTCATTCCCCCATGGTGGTCCTCATCATGATGGAATTATTTATGAATGTCATCTCCATAGTATTATTTTTGATTGTCAAGATAATTTTATTATTTACAATGTTGCAATGAGAAAGGCCACCAATCTCGAGGCACATGCATACACAAGTCTAGTCATATCTGATGCTTTGTCATTTAAGGGTGAAACAATATCTCAAAAAAGATACATCTTAAGGGGAAATTCATTCTCTGAACCCCCCTTTGGTCATTTATCTTCTAATACAAAGTGTCCAATTTGGCCAGACCATGTAGGGGAACCTCTAGTGAAAGATGATAAAGTAATGTTAAATGTGAAAAAGTAATTGGCTAAAAGATAAATACTAGTCATGTTTTGGACTTTGAAAAATTATCAATATAACATTCCAAAATTGATAGCAGAAAATTGCATTCATGATATCCACCTTAATGTATGGAATAATCTTCATCATTTAAAATCCAACATATTACCGTATAATGAATATCAAAATCTTGTAAAGGTAATAAATGGGTTTCAATTCCAAATTGACATGTAATCTCTCTCAGTTTCCCAACATTATAATGTTTAAAAATAATAGAGAACTCTTTAACAGGCATGCCTCAATGATCTATTGAGGAAACATCAGTTAGTTTCTAATTCCCTATATGGTGTTCGTATTAGAGGATGGGGTGCACATGGATTATTGAATTTCACTACACTCTAGAATCAGACGTGTCCATCAAAATATGTCTCAAGCAATGTTATTTCCTATAGTCGGCTAAAATCAATAGATTTTGTATGTAATCAAATGTATGCTCAATAATAGGCCTCAACTAGCTCTCTCTAGAGTCAGGAACATAGAAAATAATTAGGTGAGTTACTTTTAAATCATACTTCTGGGAATCATGATCAGACATCCCACTTAAAAGATTTCAGCTGTCATATAATGAAAATGTCCAAAATAGCACAACAATATTCTAAAACAGGTGATTTGAGAGGTTTCTGGATAATTCATCCAACTAATGTTCGATCCAAAACTCGAAAAATACGAAGATCAGTAGCATGAATATCAGCCATAGAAGTTCAAGAACCACCCCAACTTGTAGGGCTGGGTGCATGTTCAATTCAACCTTCATATTTATTAAAAAAAATTAAAAGGTTCGAAGATGAAGAATAGGAAAACACTTAGCCTATAGGGCTGGAAAATTTTCATATCTACAATCCATGCCACAATGGATGTTATCTTTCTACCAATTAGGGAAGAAGCCACAATGATATAACACAACTGAACTATCTGAGGATTCCCATCAGGTTACTATCCACCAAATAGTTCCTGGGGATTCGTCATACAAGGGAACATAGTCTCATGGAAGATATAGAGGGAGATGATCTCAAAAATATTCAGACAGAATTCTATCAATGCATTATTCATCATTAGATGTAATTAACACCATTATAGAAGATCTTCCAAAAATTTATTATAGTTTAGGGGAATCAAGATATGAAGTTATTCTCTATAATATGACACACTCTGAGGCAAATGAAGAAGGAGTATGTACCTAAATTCAAAAATTTACCTAGAATCTATGTATTCCTTCAAATAACCAACTCCCACCCTTCCGAAAGGAATCTAACAAGGGGAAAGGTAAAAGTTATATTGCATCTAACTTTTCCACTTGATATGGTCAATATCTTTCTATTAAAGAGATGTTTTCACAGCAAGAATAGGATATGAAAGAGTTTAAAAGAATCAATACAGAGTTATTTCGACGCAACATTTCTGTTAGATGTACTACCCAGAAAAATCCTCAACTAGCACATCATGTAGGAGGTTCTCAAAAAATAGGAATTATTTTAACAACCGATGCATATAATTTATTCCCACTTTTTGGTACACAACTAATGCAGGATCAAACACATTCTGATAGGCTTATTTCCCTAGGTTATCCAAGGTAAATTTCATCACCATCACCAGTGGTTCTGCTTTATGTTGTACTTGCTCAAGATCAAGTTGTTGTACCTATACAAGTTATATCTCATCCGAATATTACCAAAATTCTGATAAAAAAAATTAAGGAATTAACAACTTGATTGAAATCTATGGAAGAATGATGTGTTCCAGTTTGTCTAGAAAAGAAATATTACCCTGAATGGGTGGATCTGATTTGTCCCACACTAAATTTTTTGAATACCACATTCTGTATATTTAATAGTTCGGGAGATCCAGAATAACACCTAATAAATTTTGTTTCTCGTTGTGATCCCATGATGGGAACACCTCAAAAACAAAAAGCATTAAAGCTTAGGTGTTTTCTACAGTCATTATATAGAAGATATTTTGTATGGTGTACAAGTTTGAAATTTTGATCTATTACTGGATGGGAAGATTTCTTTTAGAAATTACTTCTTCCATTTAGCTAATTGCTATAAAAACCGCATTTTTTATCTTACCAATATTAAACAAATGAATTATAAAACAGTTTCAGATTTCATTGTGTGATGAAAATTATTCACAAATACCTTATATATGGAACTCCCTCAAGATGATTTTCTTCCAATTAGAGTGGAAAATTTATGTGATGAGTTACACACATCACTGGTCCCTGTAAAATACATATAAGGGTTTGAGACCTTACTTCAATTTCCTAATAGATATATCATTCTATTATAGACAAAAAGGATAAATCTAGTTTAATTAAATCAGCTCTGGGAAGAAGAACAGGGGAATCCGAGGTTTTTACCGTTACACTCAAGAAAGCACCTATACCTGCTTCGACTTCAAAAAGATTATCATATCAAGGGATCCACATCCAAAGCATCAGCAGCGATGAACTCCTTTCCAAGATGATCAAAGGGATCAAAGACAGAAACAATTTGAGAATTAAAGTGTAATGTTTATTCCATCTATAATGAAAAATTTCTTGATTACTTCATATCAACTCTAGTGAAAAATGTGGTTCATTTTCCGAGGCTGAAGAACCTATAAAAATAAGGGGATTAAGATATTCTGAATTATTATCCATTTCACCAGATATTGGGGAATTTTATTTAGTAATGTATTGTTTTCCAAGACCTCATACACAAAATGCTAGACTCTAGACAAGTGAAACTGAAAGGTTCGTCAACTCCAGTTTCATGTGTTACTGCTACTGATCTGGAGGAAGAAGTCGAGTGGAAAGTTGTTTAATGTAAAAATGTGCAGAAATATGATGATTAGATGATCAGAGAAACCATCAAATTAACTCATTCCATTCAACAAACATTGTTGAAAATACCAATTGTGTCTTCTGCCACATCTACCACAACAAAACTATCTTCATCAAAATGTCAGTCCACAAAGAAGCAATGCGATCAGAAGGAAAAAGAGACGTCAGAAGAAGACAAGAAGGTGTCATGAATAATGTTTTCATTTAATATAGATGATTTCTTGTCATATGATTCAAAATAATGGGCACCGCCAAGCAATACAGTCCAACCAAAACCAACCTGTCAGGTAGAATCATCATCAGATGTAAAATTGATCTTTGGTTCCATAAATGTCATCCACTTAATGGATCCTTATGCCAATGATGATTCTGATTATAATGAGCCTGAGTTCCTTTTACATAATAGGAGAAACACATGAATTGAACATGGATGAGGATACATGGGAAGACGTGGGTATTCTAGAAGTCACAATTTTACTTATTCCCCTGGTCAAACTGTGTATGTGACAGAAACTCATGGAATATCCCTTCAGTAGCCTCAACAAGAACAAATAGATTCTTCCATGAATGAAATGTTTGGTCCTGACATGATTAATTTAGAGGATTGATTAGAAGACACACCATCTTTCTCTCAGAAATAAAATAGACCAAATTAGTCTAATCTACCAAATCCATGAGTATTTTCTGCTTCTTCTCCGACACATGGTACAATGACATCAGAAGCGTCAACTTCTATGGCACCTACAAAATTGTATCTCCATACTAGGAAGCATAGAACATTGGACCAAAAGTACGATGTCTTGAAACAATTTTCCCAAGTATGGAACATCTTTTCAATTTTGGATGCCTTATTTTTGACAATGGTTCTTCAAAACGTATTTATTGAGGCATTCTTAAGTCTTCACGAGTTTGTAACTGAAGTTGTTGCTGCTGAAATTTTCCGTATAGAGAATGATCCGGTAGAATGTCATTGAGTCATATCTTTTATGAATTAAGATAAAGATGATATTGTACAAGGACATATTAGACCATTGTATCTATCTGGCACTTTAATAGGCATAGACATCCGATGAGCCTTTATTAATAATGGCTCTAGAGTCATCCTCATTCCCATCAGTACAATTAGTCGATTAGGCCTTCCTTAATCTAGATTATCTCCTTATATATTAATGTTTCATGGATATGATACGAATGAGCAAGATTCTCTAGGCTTGATTACATTTAGAACATATTTTGGAGATCTTCTATCTAATTTTGATTTAATGGTTTTCCATCAAGACGCAACCTTCAACATTCTACTTGGAACTCCATGACAACATCATCATGCGGACATACCATCATCATACAAAATATTTCTTATGTACAGCTTCAATTTTAAATTAAGGACATCTTATGGTGGCAAGCCTATATTCAAAATGTTTGGATCTCAATACATTGAGGTGGAGTTTTATCACACAAAGGGAACGAGGTCTATGAAAAATAAGATAACAAGAGTTAATTATCCCAATGGACTAGAAAAGATACGAGAATACCCATTCATACATTTGTGTATGTATTATGTGTTACCTATTAATAAAATATAAAAGGTAAACCCAAATCCAAGAACTCACCTAGAAACATCAATAATGTCAATTGAGGCAATTGAGCCTAACAGAATGGGAGAAATTGTTGATTCACTAAGAAGTGATGGAAGCTTAAAAGTATATGTCTTCATTTCATCCACTGAACTATATCATATCTATACATTGTCAATCCATGATGCATTAATGATAGAGGAAGGCATAGATGTTGATTCCCAATCCATCATCTCTTATTTATTACACAAGAAAGATCCGTTATCATTAGTATAGTCTGAAATGGAGGCCTCTTCTTCAGAATGTTTTAACACAGACTCGTCTTCTTACTCCCAATGTTTTGTTTCATCATCTACTATGGATGTAGAAATAAATGAAATAATAATTAATGATGTATAAGAGGAAGATCTCAGAGATGCTCCCCCATCAATTGAGGAAGCTGTCTCTACCACTGTGGATGAGCTCTGAAAAAAATAAATCTGGGTACATAAGAAGATCCACACCCCACTCTAATTAGCACATCCATGACTTCTGAAGAGAAAGAGGTGTATAATTAATTTATAAATAAACATCAAGATATGTTTTCATGGGATTATACAAAAATTCAAAGTATCAATCCTGAGGAATCCACTCATAATTTGGGCTTTCAAAATGAACATTTTGGATTCAAACAGGCAGCAAAAAGAACACACCCAACTCATGCCTCTATAATTAAAGCTGAAGTTTATAACCTTATAATGGCTAAAATTTTCAGGGAAGTTCAATATCCCAAATGGATGGCCAACATTTTCCCAGTAAAAAATAGGAATAGAAAAATCCGAGTTTGTCTTATTTTCAGATATCTTAACCAGCATTGTCTTAATGTTTACTTTGCAGTTCCGAGTAAAGATCTTTTAATTGATGCGACAGCTGGCTATGAAGCACTTTACTTCACTGTAGGTGACAATGTGTATAATAAAATATATATGGAACTAGAGGATGACGAATATACTGCCTTCAGATCCCCTCAATTTGTTTTTTGATATTGATTAATTCCCTTCGTCTTAAAGAATTTTGGTGTAATGTATCAATGTGCCATGCACAATATCTTCAATCCCTTCTTAGAGAAATATGTAGAATGTTATGTGGATGATTTGGTGGTCAAATATAAAAAACATCCCATTAATTGTCTGATCTAGAGACCACATTATTTAAACATCAGTAACATAATTTAAAGATGAACCCCTTGAAATGTCCTTTTGGGGTAACCTCAGGAAATATCATTAGCATTTGTGTATGCCATCGTGGTATTAAAGTTGATCCTTAGAAAAAAAAAATCATTACTTCACATGTCACCTCATCATATATTGATAGAATTAAGAGGACTCTAAGAAAATTTGGACTATATTCATCACATTATCTCCAATTTGGTAGGCATCTGTTTTCCCTTCACTAGATTAATGAAGAAGGGAGTGACCAATCAATGTAATGAAGACTACAAAGATGCATTTGATACCCTAAAAAATATCTGTTGAGTCCACCAGTATTAATTCCACCTTTTTAAGGATGACCACATATTCTCTATGTCAATGCTTTAGAGAAATCACTGGGTGCCATCCTTTTCCCAAAATAATGATGATGGGAATGAGGAAAACCTTTACTATCTTAGTCGAACTATGATTGATGCAGAAACTCGGTATCCAAGTGTTGGAATGTGCTTCTTGCCATTAATCTTGGATGTTTAGAAATTGAGGCACTACATTCAACATCATGAGGTCCAATTCCTATCTCGCAATAACCCACTAAAATTTATCCTCAGTTGTTGTAGGCTTATAGGGCCTCTGGCACGATGGGAGGTTATTTTGAAATAGTTTGATATCCAGTTTGTGCCCCAAAAGGAAATAAAAGGCCAAGATTTGGCCGAATTCCTTGTTGAACATCCATATGTGGAAGATACATCATTGAATACTAAACATCCTGGTGTTTAGGTATTCTCTATTCAGGATAATCCCCAAACATTATAAATGTACTTTGATAGTTCTTATGGATGTCCAACAGGAAAGAGAAAGGAAAACTATACATGATAGAAAGTTGGGTTAGGAATTTTCTTTATTTCTCAGAAAAGGCAGTATGTCTTTACTCTTTCCTGTTATCAGAATGTGGTACCAACAATGAGGCAGAATATCATGCTCTCATTTCATGCTTGGAATTGGCAATTTAGGTGCAAGTAAGTCACTTGAAAATTAAAGGATATTTGGAATTGGTAATCAAATAGATATATGGGTAATATTATATTGGAAAAGAAGAGGTAATCCTATTGTGTGATTACATCATAGGGTTAATGGCTAAATTTCCCTCAGAGACGACATTGTCTTATATCCGGCGATCACAAAATGTTCAAGATGATGCACTGGATAATATAGTTACAACCATGGTGGATCCATATTTGTATGAGACAATCATCACCATATCTCATCGTTATATCGTCTCACCTTTTTTTCAGACCATAATGGATGGAATTAATGAAATTAGCCCTATTTCAGAGACATATGGTCATACCATGGGATAGAGAACACTCATCATGGAATATATTCAAAATTGAGTACTTCCACCGAATCGGGATGAAAAAGAACATATCTGATGATGAGTGGCCAATTTTACACTTTATGATAGTACAAATCATCAGGAGATCCTCTACAAATGAGTCTTTGATGGAATCCTCTTAATATGTATTGATAGAGAACAAAATGAAGCTATATGGAAAGAAGTACATTCATGTGCTTATGGTGCTCACCAGTCTGGGTATAGGCTTTCTGACCAAATCCAAAGGCATGGATACTTTTGGCCTTCACTAACATGGGATTTCATAGCTTTCAGTAGGAACTTTCATCCCTCCCAAATGTGTCCCAACTTCATTCATCCACCACCAGAGTTGCTACATATATGTAAATACTTCTGCACATTTTCCACATGGGGAATGGATGTAGAAGGGCCTTATCCTCGAGTAATGACTATGAAATTCAAGAATATTCTTACTACTGCTGACTTCTTTTCTAAATGGGATAAGTCAATTCCTTTCATAGAATTCCGAGCCGAATGCATTGTTAGTTTTGTAAAAACTAACTTCAGAACTATATTTAATGTCACATATACAATATTAATAGACAATGGTAATAATTTTTGTTTCTTCGAGGTAAAGAAAGTATATAAGGAGCACAATATCAAGTCCGACCATTCATATTGGTATCATTAGGTGGAAAATGGATTGATATATGATTTCAATAATAAATTTCTCAAATATACTCAAGAAGATGGTGGATAAATATAAGATATCTCGGCATTATAAAATTTTTCATGATTTATGTAATTATTGGACAACTACCCATATTTATACCCAGGAGACCCCTTATTCATTGGTATATGGAACAGAAACATTCTTTCCAATTGAAATGAAATTTCTTTCACTCAGAGTTGAAATCTATTATCAAATTTCTACAGATGAGAGGTATCAAAAAAGCATTAATGTTCTGAAAAAATTAGATGAAAATTATTGCATACTTTTCATCATATATAAGCCTATCAAAATTGAATAGCACAATATTTTAAAAACATTTTTTTCTCTGATCATCTCATCAAGGATAATTGGTATTCGTCCTCAAGACTCCAATGATGCTTAGGAAATAAAAAACCAAAGCATGATCCAAATTGGGAAGGACTTTATTTCATATTTATG
This sequence comes from Viscum album, assembly GCA_963277665.1. Classification (NCBI taxonomy): domain Eukaryota; kingdom Viridiplantae; phylum Streptophyta; class Magnoliopsida; order Santalales; family Viscaceae; genus Viscum; species Viscum album. The sequence goes on along the minus strand of OY728159.1, from coordinate 289,129,636 downwards.
GTCAACTAAAATGGAGCATATTCCTTAATATATATAGATGGAGAGATTATTACAACTCCAAGCAATTCAAGATTCATGAATGAAAAACCTTGGGTAGTTTCACATACCATCCTCACTCTAAGAGTAAAAACTGCAAATCCCCCAACACCCTTTTTGAGAGACTTAAAACTGCACAATACAAGGTCTTAGTTGAAAGACGTTAAGCTTAATAACAACTATAAGCATCCATTTTTCATGATGATAATATGTATAGAATCTTTTTCATTGTCGCGCGACGTTAAACTACATGAAACCATTATTCCTCGTTACTTGACATTAAAATTTATGAATAATGTCATCTATGCTTGACCATAAGGGATTTCATTATCAAGAATCATGGAAATCATTACTACTCATTAGTGGAACATGAGTCCCCCTCTTCCCTATATCTGAGTCAAATTTGCATAGGGACCTTATCTAACGAACTGTGTGTGGCTTCATTCGCATCTATTTGAGATACATAGAGATGTTTGGATCTTTAATCGTGGGCTTAGATTAATCCCCAAGATTTGTATTTCCCCATTTCATCTCCTATATATGAACAAGATCTATACATAGTTCTGTTTTAAGACAGAAGATTTTATTTTCATTCCATATTATGTCTTCAATTTAATCATTCCTCTAGAATGTGTTGAATCCCTCATCTCCCATGTCAAACTTGATTGGGGTGGGAAATAAATGTTTAATAGAACTACATATGGCTTGATTCTCATCAATATGATATATGTAGAGATTACTAGATCTCTAATATTAGGGCCAACCATGACCTAAAAAACTCCTTCATTCCTTATATAAGAATCAAACCTATATAGGGAATGTTTAAAGAACTGTGTGTTCCAAGATTCATGACCCCAGAATGAAACACAGTGACACTTGGGTTTTATCCCTTTGTCCCGTTACAATATGTCTTTATTTTCACGTAATTTCATCTTCATTTTTACCACATGTTGTTAAACTTCATTGAAATATAACACCACTATTCTTCACTTGTGTCGCCTTAGTTTTATATTAGAAACCCTTACAACTCCTTGTTTCTCACACCAAGCATAGATCACGTGGGATTGAGGATTCGGTTAAAGGATTCATTATAATAATAAGGCATCTCAATTTCATATGGGGATATCAATTTCTTCAATGAATGATTTAAAACATCACAATATAATATCCTCATTTCCTGACATTAAACTACACATCACAATATTAATTCAGAGGAAACAAATATTGTCTCCATTTTACATATGAGTCAGATCTATGTAAAGGAAGTCAAACTCATGGAAAATATTGATTCAAATATTTATTCTGTGCATTGATCATAACCCCCTTCTATATTTCACACTATTAATCTTGAATATTTTCTAAATCATCATAATATTTATTATGATTTCTAGTGATAGAGTTTAAAATACCTTAGAACTCTTTTGCATGACTACAGAACATGTTCCCTTAGGAGGCCTTACATAAGTGGCCTACATAATATGCATGTCCATCAAAAGATTCCACTATTTGTCTATGTAGAATATTCACCTATGGGTCCTATATAATACAACACTCATAATGGTTTTGTCAAATTATGGTAATTTCATTATTGGTTATAGTGTCTTTGACCCCTTCAAATATCGATGATAGTATAAAGGAATCAGTATTTTAAAACAGTCATTCATTTATATTTTTCCCGTTTGCTTTCTATCGATCTGAATGTCTTCAGCACAATAGTTTACACATTTCCATGTCCATGTGTTCAAATAAATATGAAATATCCTTGAATCATCTGACCTCTTGTCATCTAATGTTTCCATTTCAAGTCCTAGTTGTATCACCTTAAACTACAGACACCATACCACCTATTTTTGGGTCAGACCTTCATATAAGTCTTATTCCTCCAATTCTATAAATATCTTGGTCATAAATACCCTCATAAAATTCAGGTACCTTTCTCCATAAACCAATCTATGGGCTTCGGAAGATATGAATCTCCATAAACATTCTTCATCATTTAACAATAGAATTTTTAATTATTAGGAGATCTTTTTCCTGACTGTGTAGTATGTTCCCTTAGGTGGCCTTGCATAATATTTGCCTATATAACGGGCCTACAGTCAAAAGATTCCCCTATTTGGCTACAAATGATATGCCCCTGTTAGCCCTACCTAACAGAACTCCCATAACAGGTTAGTCAAATATAGGTAACTTCTATCTTGGAAAAGACTTCCTCTAATGACTTTATACCTTTTTCCATTTCATTATTTATATTTTGAAATTCCCAAATCACATTTTATAATTTTCCCTTCCATACATGAACATTGTTGTATGTTTTCAAAAACAATTATCATGAAATTGGGAGAGTACCATAAAATTAGACATAGATAAAATCCTTAAATTAAATCCATACAGTGTCCTTACAACCTGACTTAAAACTGCCTCGGATAGTGTCCTCACTACATGACATAAAACTACACAACACAATTCCCTCACTACAGGAATAAAAAATACATAAAACAACGTCCTCACTGTATGACATAAAACTGCAAAGTAAAATATTCTCACTGAATGACTTAAAACTTCACAAAACAATGTCCCCACTACATGAATTAAAACAGCATAGTTTTATATCATAAAATCACCTTTCTGATAAATTTAAACCATTCTTAATACAACAAATTTTTATATAAGTGGCTTTCCTATTCATGACATATGTTGGAATAAAATATCCGTTTATTCATAAAATTCATTTCCTTGGAACAACCACCCACTGTGATCTTATGTCACATAAATGTTTTTTTCCATTTTCTATCAATAGTAAAATGTTAAATTCTTAAGAGATATTTTTCATGACTATGTAGTACGTTCCATTAGTTTCCCTTGCATAATTTTCCTACATAATAGTTATATCATTCAAAATGTACAACTATTCGGCTATGTAGCATATGCCCTAGGTGGCGTTGCATAAAAAACTCCCATAATGGGTTTGTCAAATAATCGTAACTTTGTTCATGGAAGAGACTCCCCTTATCTTGATATAAGTTGTAAATTTGGTGACCATAAAAATCATGGCTCAGGATTCCCCTTGAAAATATCTAATTAATATTAAAGCAATTCTACGCTACTGAGTCTTTTTTGGGATCTAATATCATAATTTATTGTCAAATCTATTTCGACCATAAAAATTGGCCCTTTATAGTCCACCACGCGTGACTCTAAACTGCCTACAACAGATGACATAGTACTCACCAGATTGAGATCTCACAAAGGGCACTTGAAACAAAAGTCAAGTCCTAACTCACTAAACATATATTTTGTATGGTTTAGATAATATTGAGAAATAAAAATTCAAAAGATAATAAGATTGTGGTTTTTTCAATATAACCATATAAAAAATCAAACTATGCTAATTAGGAACATCGATATAATTTGAATATTCTAAGCACACCCATTATTATCATTGTAATCAGGATTATCTTACATCAAGGTTTGATGTTTAAAAAAAGTAATCATATTCATTACTTTTAATATTTCAATAAAAAAGAAAAAATGAGAACATATATGACTGAAGACAAAATTTCATTCATTCAAATGATATCAGAGGGAAACCCACAAAATAAAGCATCTTTATCATGTTTTAAAATAAAAATCAACACAAATCCTTATTTTTTGAACAGCTTTATAGTACCTATCAGCTGCCTACTGATGTTGAGATAGTGGAGAAACTTCATCCTCCTCTTCTTGAAGAATTGCTTCCTTAGTAGATAAAAATGCAGTTATCCCCACCAATTGGGTTTCTCCCAGTGATTAATTCAATTTCTCATTTTTTTATAAAAATCATGTAGTTCCTGATGAAGATATAATGAATCTTTCAGGGCTTCTTTATTTATTTTGAAGATTTCAACTGATTTATAGTTATGATATACCTCTTCTTGAGCTACTACAACTTGGATGCTCTCAATATTGATATCTTATTTAGCCTTTTCAAAATCATGCTACAGCTTGTGGTCATGCTCCTAATGGAAAATGGTCTCTTTTATTGCATCGTGGACTGGTCAATACTTAAATCCATCAAATCCAAATACAAAAAATAATGTTGGGAGTTTTGAAAACTGGGATAATGGATCATCAAAAGGATTCTCAATAATAATTCTCCATATATTTCTCCATGTCTTCTTACGTGTCATTCCAAGAGCATATTGAATGTCTAAGTCTGAATCTGAGTCACTACCATTAGGTAAAATATAATCTAGAATCAGATCACTTAAAGAGCTACCTTTTTTCTACTTCTCTCTGAATAGTAGAAGCTTTAACTTCGGCTGATGCCTGAGCCAACATGGAAGCATCACCTTCGGATATAAATGTTGGAGCTGATAACCCTAAATTTTAAATCGTGGTCATTTTCAGTTCCATAAAAATGGAAGAAGCTAGAGTATGATCCAGACAGTCGATAGCATTTACCAAATGATAAGTTTAACACATGATTGGATTCATCCCTAGTATTCTCAACATCAACATTTTGAGTATATGTTTCTTGAGAAGGGGCACTCTTTTGAGTATTACCAGTTGTCATAATTTAAGGCCCTTGAAATTCTCTTGATGGATGGTCCTCTGTAGGTATTTCACTAGTTCCAATAGTAGAAGGATAGACTGTAATTTCCCATTCATAAAGATCCTTTATAACATTTTCAGCAAATAATGTTCCATAAGGTTAAATTTGATGTAAATAATCCTCTAATGATGAATAATGGTGTATGTAAAATAAAATTATAAGGACTAAATTCCTTGAAATTCCTCTTAAAAATACCCAATATCCTTGATGGAACATGGAAAATTATTATTTGGATTAAGGTCTTACATCATTTTAGTGTTTTTAGCTTTGAATTTTATACCATCCTCACCATTTAAGGTATCCAAAAAATATTGGTTGATGCACAAATTTGATTTTCTAACATTCTACTTTGTTGGCTCATTAATTGGTACATCATCATTAGATCTTTCCATGTTTTGCCCAACATCATTATTTATTTCATATTTCCCTGATTCTTATTTCGTTTCATTTGAAGCAATAGGAATATCAGCATAAGTTATTACTGAATCCATTGGAAAAGGAAACTGATCTGAGATATGTTGAAAAATAATAATATTAGAAATATTTTTTTAATGTTCATGAGAAATGTCTTTTATTATTCCATGGCTTTCCTCTCTCTCAATTTGGTCTGGGGAGGGTACATATGAATCTTATGATGATTTCTCCACTAAGATAGCTGATTAATCAACATGAACATGGGTGTCCCCTGGGGTTTCCTTCTTTAGTCAAGATGAATCATCTCTTAGTACATTGAGAGAAGAGAGGGAAAAATATTATGAAAGAGTATAAATGTGATTACCAGAGTGTATTGAGTAAATTATAATTCACTTACGATAGAAAAATACTTACCCCTTTGGCGGAAAATTCGAACCAATGTCATTACTCTCTTTAATTTCTTTTCAAAAGCTTGGGGAGAAATCGAAACACTTTTCATGGAAGAATAAACATGAGGTAATGGATGAGGATTATTTTTCACTATTACCCCTGTCATGATTCTCACTCCAGGAGAATGCTTTGGAGACCTTTGAGGTTTATTTGATGTGTTGATAGGAGAGCCTATAGGCTCATGCATTGGTGATTCAAGAACTAGTTAAGAGATTCCTTCCCTATATTCAAGCTACACAAATGCATTTTCAACAAGATTAATTATGAAAAATGGTAATGAATTATTGAGACCAAGTAAAGAGGAAATACATTATCGGTACCATCACAAATATCCCACTCCTCCATAGCCTCGATAATTACCCCTTCATGTACTCTTATGTCCATCATATGAGATACTAGTATAGAGGCTGGGATTTGTTCATCATGTGATTATATAAAATCCTCTTTCTCCATAATATACTCCTATAATTCATTCAAGATATTATCTAGATTTCAATGAGAATGTGATTTAATTTCACCCACATTTGGTAATCAAATTCCATGCTATATATATGAACACATATCTCTAGGATCACAAGTCACACTCTCCAAATAACGACTGGCTGAAGGTCACACATAATTCAATCTCAGTATGATTGAATGTGGAGGATATTCAACACTTTCTGACTAGTGAGCCACTTCTGACCTGCCTTCTTCTTCCGAAAGTTCTACCGATGGAATAAGAACATATTTTTTTGGTGGCGACTGGATAACCATGGTGTCGGAGGTATTGCTTCTCTAGCCCTAGTATTTCTGATAAACCTTTTGTGAGGATGTTTTAAAGTCTCGAAAACCTATGAAACTTCTACATCATATATGGCTTTGGACTACTTACCACAATTTCCATGCACAATAATTATTGTAGCTACCACTTGATATATTATTTTCTTTAAATCCCCTTGAGGATATGAAGAATCCCATGCCTTGGCATATCTAGCTTCCAATCTGATTGATGCATTCAGTGGAGGTAACATAATCGACAATTTGGATTCCTCTAAAGCTGTTAGAATCCTTAATTGTCTCTTTACCATTGGGTGATTCTCATGTATAACTTACGTGGGTAGAAAAGTGTTTGATTGTTGAAGGAATCTGAAATGACAATAAATCTTATAAGGGACGTAAGCCTCACAGATAATTCCACCATAAATCCTAGTTGATAACACAGCATCCCTGAATTCTATCATATAAGACATCAGATCATAATTCGTGCTCTTACCATTCTCAATATATTTTCCATTTGGTGGGTTACAATAAATAAAGTTGGTGAATTATTTTGAGACAATCAATTCCTTTAGCACTACATTAGGTCTCAAATATTGTCACTGAATACAGGAATGGTTCTGTAAAAATGGGGTGAATTAACCATTGTGGAATCTGAATGAATTCAACACTGAGTATGAAGAAATGTGTCTTGCAATCCATCCACACAACACTTATAATGTCCCTGCAATTCTGAATGGATCCTTCCCAATATATAAATGCAGTAGGGAATTGTGAAATCTTTCCAATACCAGAGTTTATAACCCATTATACTTCCCTTCTACCAATTTTACTATGATTCCAAAATTCCATGGCCCTACACTGACTCTGGAATCACGAATTATAAGCATGTAAATTCCTAGCCACATAGGAAGGAATGCATCTAAGAATATCTATGAATCAATATCAGATTTGAATTTGTTTCCCCAGTGATTATAGTCACCTTACTCTAATTTAGAACAATATGTTCTTGAACTACCACAATTATCTATAGAATGAAAAAAAGTTGGACATCCACAAGTGGGACCCTTATCTGTTTTTGGTTCTAAAAATGCTTCCATCCACACCCTGACATGAGTATTATTTTTGTATTTGGGTAAATGATTCACTATTTTGAATAGTTCCTAAGCCAAAGACGGTGTTCTAGTAACATCACCCTAGGTTGTAGTCAAAGGAATAATCTTGTCATATATTTCCCCAAGAATGGGAACCCAAGATATATGGTAGATATCTCAGAAACTGATGCCATCTTCACCATGCTTCAAATGGAAATAATTCCTTTGCGGACTCCATCGGCTCAATAATTCAGGAATGAAATCATTTTTTTAAACATAAATTTGTACCATCCATAAATATTCTTAAATATAAAAATGTGATAACTCTTTCCTGAATTCAGCACAAGCTTCTCGCAACCAAAGTGCCTACATCATTTCAGGTTTCACACCTCCTCGAGAATGAAATTCCTAGTCTTCCTTCCAACCATTAGATCGATCTGTATAGAAAGCCCGAAAATTTGAATCATAGAAATGTGGCATTGTATCAAAAACATGATCCTTAATAATAAGATTAAAACCACTATGATGTATAATGAAACTAATATGGACTATCCCTTTATGAACTAAAACCCTCATGCACTAATATTAATGTTGTTACAGTTGAAGAATTGAATAAACCATTTTTTTGGGTTGTACTTCTTAAAATTTGAAGCATGGGAATCTTTCCAAATCCCATGCCCATATAAGGGTGGGTAAGGATTTTTGGGATATTCACAATGACACAGAATTAAACCCTTTCATGGCCAAGGATGAGTACTTTTAACAATGTCATAATAGTTGGGTCTGATGATCTTCATCTTTTTATTTTGATGAGCCTTAACTTCTTTAGTAGAGGTTATTAATTGAACCATTTTACTAAAAACTAATTACCAAACGTCCCCTATTAGTTTGGAATTTTTACTTAAATATCTACTTAAAGGAAGAGGAGATAACAAATTTTTCAAAGGAAACTGTTCACGTAGGTCTTTAGGTGAGGTCCATCACATAGGTCCTTTGACCAGGATCCTAGTGCAACTCCTTTGATGAATTCATTCCATGTACATCCATCGCTAAATTAGTTTCACCTTGAGAAAAATTAGAAGAGACTATCAATGATCACAATTCTTTGAACCTTTAGGGAAAACCTACGCGACAACAATACACGACATACCTATGTGATGTATCTCCAGGGTAAACCTGCGTTGTCCAAGAATTTACCCATAGTCTTTTCCATATAATTTTACCATAGGTTTAAACCATATCTATAATATGATCTAATCCTTAGGGGGTGTTGGATTTTTTTGACACTAATTAAGAATACAAAAGGATATGAAGATAGCCTTGATTATTTCAAAAACCCATGGTAAGGTTCAATGAAATCAAAGGAAAGACAAACCCTCCAAACAGCTGCGTGAAAGACCTGCGTTAAAGACATGTGCGATAGACTTGCGTGACATACCAACGCATCATACCTATGTGACAACATAATTTCGGAACCCCGACCCGACAATCCTGCACAGAGTATATGCATGGAGGATCTTCATGGACAATGTCCTTTTCATCAGGTCCCATCCATGCCTATAAATAGGACCCTTGGGTCCCCATTTTTATTACTGGAAAATTTAAAATACTCCCTTGAAGCTTCCATTGTGTAGCTCTTTCTCCCAAATCCTTACAAGTTCATCAAGTAGCTCTCTAAAGTACAAGAGAGTAGATAATTAAATGGGATAGGCATGTTTTGAATGTCTTTCAAATAATTTACTTGGATTGTTTCCCCTATCAGAAATATTTACATCAATAATCATACAAACCTGCACGACACACCTTCCAGACAAACCGATATGGTACAGCTGCGTGGCACACCAATGTGGGATACCTACGCAACACACTTGTGCGAAGTACCTACGGGGCAGACTTTGGTATACGACCATCATACAAACAAAAGTACCCTATTTAAAGAAATCCATGGCAATGTAACCCCTTCAATGGTCCCCTCATTGGATAGGGTCTTTGATAAAGCCTACACCAAAACCTCTTGACTTATCAAACACTTGGGAAAGTCACATCAACGTGTCTCCTATTTGGGATTGTATTTCCACAGTCTGAGGTTTCCCAAATTTATTTCACAATGGGGTTAGGATTCATTGAGTGTCTGTGGGTTTGTATATCCATATTCACATGGAACTTTTTCCCAAGAATAGTTCTGGGATGTTTCCAATTTGGAGGTTTAGGGTTTGGATTATATCCTCCCATTATTCCCCCAAGCCCCAGAACCTCAGATCTCTTGTTGGGAATGTAATGTTCACACTTTCTTTTCAATACCAGCAAATGGAAAGTCTCCCTCCCCTACCAGGATCAATTTTAGATAAGCCATCCTAGTGTGTGCCCCAATCAATCCTCCTTTATTCCATTCATTATTCCCTTTTTCAATGTAATGTGAAATGAGGGAAGGCTTGTTGACTCACCCTCATCCACCCTAGCCACCTTGGGTTTTCCCTCTTCCACTAGCAGGGGAGGAAGAGTATGTGTGTCATTGTTGAATCATTCACATCCTCTAGTTTTTCACATCAAGAATGAATCATGTGGGATTAGAGAATTGTGATTATTACAACATTTTTACGAACACCCATGCTGAAGGAACTACGATAACTCTGATTCCTATTCAAAACAAGATACATTGGAATCCCTTCCAGGGTCCAAGCTCATTGGGTATCATCTTCAGTAATCCAACCCTATTATCCTTAATCATAGAATCCTCCATAGGAATGAGCCCCAAATTAAGACCCAAAATCATCATGTCATCCTTTTTAGGAAGTAAGGTAATCTCATTTCTCTCAAAGGACGATAATATCCTATAATATTCATTGACCTAAGTGGGATTTGATTCCAATCCAAATAGGATACGTATGAATCCACCTTGATGTTCAAACCCAACAGATCAAATCAACCATATTCTCCTTGGGCCATATTCCCAACAGGGTCTAATCATAATTGGAAACCCATATTCATTCCATTTTCCTTGGGTTGTTAAGGCACACGTCTTACATCAAACATTGACAAAGAACCTTTCACTTAGATGTCCTTACAACATAACAATAAACTTCATGGTTGTGTACTTATCAAATAACCTTAAAAGGTATGATGTGTCCCATTGAGTGGCACCGAACTATGAGGGTTCAAATTCCATTCACAAGGATACTTAGGTAACAAATTTCATGGGTACGATCCAAAAATCAAAACAAACATTCATCTCCCTGGATGACAATAAATTATCGAGTTCCACGCTAAGTGTATTAAAAACCATTATCATCATAATGAGGATTAAAAGAATCTAGAAATAGTATATTAGAGGATACAACTAACGTAGAACCATGAATACATACATATATCTCCATTAATGAAGAACATTGAATATATACTGATAATTCTAAATTTTTCAAATGTTAATAAGTGATTGATAATTCCAAGGGAAACATATGTTATAATTGGTTAATTGTTAATGAATCATGAAAATATATTAAATTTAAAAAGAGAGTCCTGGAGTAGATAATAAGTCCCACCACAAGGGTGTGATGAGTCTGACCTCCCATCCCCTCGACCAATACACCTTCTTAAGTATCGTAACGATCAAACTTAACGAACGCCTGCCTTTGGAAAGTGTATCGCTTTTAGATAAAGAATACTTGCAAGTTTCCAGTTCCATGAATAAATCCAATGGAAGCTGCCTAGAAGAAGTGGTTCTTAAAAATAGAACACATGTTTCAAGGAACTACGAAACAATAACTCACATGGTAAAATCAATGATTTTTTAAATTCAATTCAATTTCATCAATTCAAGCCATAGCCTCAACTTTACTCACATGGGAAATAAGAACATGCTTTAAACTATAAAGGCATAAATTGGAAAAGGGGAATGTTATCCCGCCAATACCCTTAATTCATTTCATTTATAAATCAAAACATAAATCAATTATTCTATTTGAATTATATAACTATTCAAAAATGAATTCCCATGATAAAATGGATAATGGAATGCCTCATAGGCATACGAGGCCAAAACCCGTAAAGAGTATTTCCATAAAAATAACCCATGGGGTGATTCTTATTCATGGTATAGAAACTGTAATAATAATTTTCAATCCTATTCCAATACCCATAGCATGACTAGAAATAATATCCTTCAATTACATTTTTAACGACACTTGAAAATTGGGCACATGACACATAGACATATTTAAATAGATCAAATTTACGGGAAAGGCCTGAGAGCACCTACTTTAGGATCATGCTAGATTGCTCCTCTAGAATCAGGCTATGAATCAGAACAAATTAGGTGAAAAATTAAATTGGATTTTGAATGAGAAAATATGGAATATTGGAGTAAATATCAATAGTACAACTGATATCCATAACAATAAAGAAGGGATAAAAAGGAATTACTCACTTGTCCTTACGAATCCATAGAGCCAATTTTTTTTTATTTTTAGATCAGAAAAAGAACATATCTACATTTGAGAAATAGACCAAGGATAAACCAAAAGGTGTGGGTGATCTACCTCTATGTGAGAAATAGGAACATAAATTGGGTTTTAAAATTATTTTAATTAAATAAAAAATTTATAAAATACATAAAATTACTGGGTTCCAAGGTTTACCCTCATAGTTTACAATACATGTACAAAATGTGAAAAAATACTCTGTCAAAATCTTGTAAATTTGTAGACCTGGCGGCATGGCCCGGCGACCCTACACACATTGTTTTCAAAAACCATGTTGAACATTATTTTCACACAAAACATGGGTTATATGATCCAAAATAGCACTAGACACCCCGAATTCATCCATGATCTCAAAAGGCATTCACATTAGTCTATATTTAAACAATTAAACTGGGAAATTATGGAAGAATAGGGATTCTTACATCAAAGAAGTATTAGATTTTTAAATAAAACCACATATATCTATTCATTCCTGAATTTCCCTTCCAATGGTGGTAAAGCATGATATGGTAACTGCATTAACCACTTGAATCGTACAACGTCCTCACACTTCAAGTCTCATATGGCACTTAGTTGTGATACCATATAACCTATACTAAAGGATCATACCAAACATAGAAAACATTCTTTCTAAGATCCGCTATATATATAAGATGATCCAAAATTGACGAATCCACCTGAAACTCAACCTCAATTGGTTGAAAAGAAAAGATAGTTATAAATAGTAACATCACAGTAGAGAAACATGGATGATATCGTCCATATATTGTTACCTCTCTGATAACTACAATAGATAGGATATCGACCTAAATCTCTCTAGAATCTCTAATAGCCCAACATATCATAGTGAATGCTTACCCTGTCTCCATGTCCTACTGTCTCCCAACCATAGTGAATCACAATGGAAAACCTGTTCTCTAACCTCAAACTATATAGGTCATCTGTGGTGATCAACATTTGATTTATGATGAGACTTCATAATAGCTATCTATTTATGAATCAACTAAACCTATTTTGTAGTCTCCTAGAGAAGAAGAGGTCCCATTATAGTTTCCTTTCATGCATCCATCCAACATAGGGGTTATTGTAATAGAATACCGTAAAATTCCTCATATAGAAAAACAAAAATAGTATCCTAGAATATATTATTTTAGTTGAACATAACCATTTTTATATGCCGCTACCAAGAGCCCATAAAAACTGGGGTTCTTGTTTATTGAATGTCCTTATAAACCTCAATCATGATACCAAACTGACCATCTGTCTGGGGGTTGTAAGTTATGCTCAGATGCACCTATGTACCCAATGCCCTATATAGCCCTCTCATAAAATCTGAAGTAATCAAGGAATCCATATAATAAATGAATGAATATAGGACATCACAGATTCATAATATCTCACGGATATACTACCTAACAATTTTATCAACATTGGTGGTTTCCTTGATCAACACAAAATATTCATCCCTCATGAGCCTATCAACAACAAACCATTGAAAAATTAGTACCTTGAGGTGACCTTAGTAAAACCATCAAAAAATCCATCATAGCATCATTCCATTTCCAATCTTGAATGAGTAGCTGCAGTAATAGTCTAGCTTGTCACTGATGTTTCACCTTTAGCTTCTAACATGTGGAACACCTCATGGAAAAACCAAATAAATCAAATTTTGATGACCATCCACAAATATAAACAACATATTTCTCGATACATCTCGGTAAAACTTGGATGTAACACCCAAATTGAAGTATAAAAATCATTTACCATTCCTCATACATGTTTGTAGAGTCCCATATAAGACCATGTAGTCATAGGATCTCATCCTCACCTATGGTCCAACTAAGAGTAGGGTCCCCACTAAACACACACTCCCATTAAATTAGGACTTCTGATTCTAATATCTACCTCATCCTACCTCTATCTAGCCTGGTAGAGGTAACAGCTAAGAAAGAAAGGTATGTTTTCCCCTGAATGTCATTCAACTCCAAGTTCTTCTCAGAAAAAAAATATGGCAACCCTGATTTTATTACAAACTTAAACAAGATTCATTACATAAAACATCACTTGTAACAACAAATAATATCGAGAGTTTTAGTGTATTTGGGGCATAGGATCATTACATAAAAACTTGAAACATGAAATACAACATCTTTATTGAAAACTTCCTTTACATGACCACAACATTCCCTCGTACATAGAATTTCATGGGATAAACTATGGACATGCATAAGGAAAGGGTGAGCTATAAAGCCTAGTAAGGTAGTACACATGGAATAACATGAGGAGTAAAATACATGTTAGGCAATAGGAATATCAATAGAACATAAGAGAAACATGAACATAAAGGCATGATAAAGCATGATAATCATAACATGGAAATGTGGCAACAACACTTAACATGGAATTAGCATGAGCCAAGGCTCATTGCACATGGAGCATGAGTAAATCCTCATTGCACATAAAGCATGATTAAACCCTCTTTTCACTTGAATTAGCATGAGTCAACACTCATTGCACATGACGTATCATGATACTATACTTTACCGAAAAATTTGGTTGTCACAGAAAATTATGAAAAATTCACCATCGGATAATTTCGACGTCCTGATTCAAGAAATAACATTTATTTTATATTAATAATTTTCTAAATATGTTAATTTTCACTTTTAAAATAAAAACTGACATTTATAAAAAATTCATGGGTTTTGACAGAAATGGATTTCAAACCTTAATAAAAATTACAATTGCATTCATAAAGCTATAAGATCATTTATATTTAATAAAAATTAATTTAATAATAATAATTATAATATTTTATTAAAATATTATTTAATTCAAAAATCCCTTAATTTAATAATATAGAATTCTTAATTAAATAATAACTAAAAACATTATTTGTACTTTAAAAACTATTTACAATGTATCTATAATGACAAGAAAGTATATTCATTATTATATACAAAAAATAATGTACATGGACATAGTACTATTTATTTGTTACATAACCCCTTATAACAGCCGCATAAGACATAAGGGTAAGGTGTGTGATGGTGACAAACTCTTGTTGTGGCTCGGATAACATCGCTCGAGTGGAAATTTCTATCAAATTCCACTTCTCCAGTAGAAGGTCCCGTTAAAGCTTGACATGATGAAGCTCAGCATTGGCTTGGTCAAGAGCGAAGCCCACGGATTCCACCTTTTTTCCGAGCTCTGACAAATGGGCTTCGTATGGAGAAATTCTACTGGATGAGGCCATCACATCCTTTTTCGGAGTAAATTGTATTTTTTAAAGTCCTATATTTATACTAATCACATGATCACTGTTCAACGGCTATATTAGAAGCTGTCAAAATTCTTAACATAAAACCAAAGAAGTTGACATTTTATATAAACATAAAGAGAATTTTAATTAGATCAAGAGGGATTTCCATTAATCAAACATTGGGTCATTACAATTTTCCCCCCTTAAGAAATTTCGCCCTTGAAATTTTCCTTTTCCCACACTAAAATAGATGTGGGTAACTCAACTTCATCATTTCCTCTGATTCCAAATTCGCTTCTCCAAACTTGTGGTTTCTCCACAATACCTTGACGAGGGGCATTGTCTTATATCGTAGAACTTTTTCTCTCTGATCTAAGATCTTCACTGGTTGCTCCTCATAAAAAAGATCATCTTCAAATTGTACCACCTTAGAAGAAAGTACATGTGAAGGGTCCCGTATGTACTTCCTTAAGAGGGATACATGAAAGACATCATGTACTTTTTCCATTGTAGGTGGAAGTGCTAGTCGATAGGCCACAACCCTGACATGATCAAGAATCTCAATGGGTCAGATGAACGTTGGACTTAACTTCCCCTTATTTATAAACCTTATGACCTTCTTCCACAGAGATATGCATAGAAAAAACATGTCTCTATCTTTAAACTCAAGGTCTCATTGATGATTATATGCATAACTCTTCTATCGACTCTGGGTAGCCTTGATATGCTGCTGAATAGTTTTCACCTTCTCCACCATTTCATTGACCATTTTTGGTCCAGGAAGCTTAAGTTCACTGACCTCATCCCAACATGTCGGTGTTCTGCACCATTTCCCATACATGGCTTCATATGGTGCCATTTGGATTCTCGAGTGGAAATTATTATTATAAGAGAACTCAACCAGAGGAAGATGTTGATCCCATCCTCTTTTAAAGTCCATCGAGTAGGATCTCAACATGTCCTCAAGTGTTTGGATAGTCTGCTCAGATTGTCCATTAGTTTGAGGATGATAGGACTTACTGAAGTTCAGTTCAGTATTCAGATCATATTGAAGACACTTCCAAAACTTATAGGTGAATCTTGGATCTCTGTCAGACACAATAGATAGTGGTACCCCATGTAACCTTACAACATCTATAATATATATATATGTTCCAGTTGATCCAATGAGAAATCCTCTCGAATATCAATGAAGTGTGCAGTCTTTGTAAGACGATCCACAACAACCCAGATTGCATTGTTGCCTTTGGATTTCCTTGGATGTCTGGTGACAATGTCCATGTTGATGTTCTCCCATTTCCATTCTAGTATGGGCAATGGTTGCATCATCCCCTTAGACTTCTGCCTCTCTGCCTTCACTTGCTGGAACACCAGGCACTTTGATGTATATTCATCGATCTCCTTCTTCATATTATCCCACCAAAAATTTTCTTGGAGATCTCGATACATCTTTGTGCTCCTTGGGTGAATAGAGAAATTTGAACTATGTGCATCATCCAAAATTTCATTATTCTTCTCTGGACTTGATGGAACACATAGTATTTTCCCAAACCACACAATTCTTTCTTCATTGACATTAAACTCCAAGGATTTCCCTTTTTCGATAGCTTCCACTTTTTCTTGAATTCCCACATCATCCTTTTGAGCATCGTTTAACCTTTCCAAAAGAGATGGTTGAGAAATCATTTGTGAAAGGATTGATGATGTTCCCTTCTCTATGATTCCCATGTCCCTCTTCATCAAGTCTAAGAATATTGGATCCTTCTCAATTCTCATCATTGATAGAATCACTGGATCCTTTCTACTTAGGGAATCTGACACCTTGTTTTCTTTCCTTGGGTGGTAATGGATTGAACAATCATAATCCATGATGAGCTATATCCATCTTCTCTGGCACATATTAAGCTCTTTCTGTGTTAATATATATTTAAGACTCTTGTGGTCAGTATATATATCACATTTCTGTCCATTGTGATAATGCTGCCATATTGTCAAGGCAAAGATCACCGCCGCCAACTCCAGATCATGCATTGGACTGTTTCACTCATGGATTTTCAACTTCCTTGGGGAATAGGATATAAATTTATCATTCTGCATCAGTACACTTCCTAATACCTTCTTTGAAGCATCACTGAAAACATCAAAAAGTTCCCCACTTGTGGGTAAAGTGAGCACGGGCGCAGTGATAAGCCTCCTTTTCAACTCCTTGAATCATTATTCTTATTCATCACTCCAAGATTACTTTACTCCCTTTCGAGTTAGCTTGGTAAGAGGGTTGGAAAATCATGAGAAATTTCTCACAAATCGTCGATAATATCAAGATAACCCCAAGAAGCTACAGATATCTGTTACCGATGTTGGCCTTGGACATCCCTCAAATGAAACTATTTTGGAGGGATCCACAGATATCCCATTGCTTGTGATGATATGGCCCAATAATGAGACCTTCATCAACCAGAATTCACACTTTTTGTACTTTGCATAGAGATTCTCCTTGCGCAAAGTCTCTAGTACCTTTCTTAAATTCTCCTCATGATCCTCCTTGGTTTTGGAGTGTATTTGAATATCATCTATAAAGACTACCAAATATTTGTCTAGGTAATCTCTAAACACTATATTCATTAAGTCCATGAATATTGCTGGAGCATTAGTGAGTCGGAAAGGCATTACTATGAATTCATAGTGCCAGTATCTTGTGTGAAAAGCAGTCTTGGGGATATATTTCTTCTTCACCCTTACATGATAATATCCCGACCGCAAGTCCACCTTGGAGAAGTATTGATCTCTATGCAGCTGATCGAACAAGTCATCAATTCATGGGAGAGGATAATTTTTCTTTATCGTGATTTTTCGAAGTTCATGATAATCGATGCAAAGATGCATTGACCCATACTTCTTCTTGATGAAGAGGACTGGTGCACCCCATGGTGAAGCACTTGGGCATATAAACCCATTATCCAGATTCTTCTGTAGTTGTTTCTTCAGCTCTTCAAGATCTACAACAACCATTCTATATGGAGTCTTGGATACTGGTAAAGCCCTGAGTATAAGTTCAATTGAGAATTCAACATCTCTTCGAGGAGGAAGTCCAGACAGTTTCTCGGGAAACACTTCAGCGAATTCCCTCACAATAGGCATTTCTTCAAGGATGGTTTCTTCCATGGACTCAATCATCTGGGTCAGGTATGCATGCACATAAGGCAGTAATATTCGTTCTTGAGATAATGGATCTAATGAAGATTCATCTTCCTCCTTACACTTGTAATGAATCAGGGGTCGATTCCCCATATGGAGTGTTATTTCCCTCTCCCGACAATTTATGTTGGGTCTATATAAGGAAAGCCAATCCATGCCAAGAATTGAATCAAATTCCATTAGAGGGAGTATGACGTGGTTCTCCGTGAAATTCAATCCACATATTATAACAGGGGATGACTTTTATTCATGGGATGCAATGATTTCCCCATTTTCCATACTCACCGATATCTTTACTTCCATGAGTTGTGGTGGTTCTGGGATTGTTCTACTAAACTTTCGAGATATAAAAGAATGTGTAGAACTTGTATCAAAAAGTAAATTCTCTATTCTTGAATTAATTACAAGCGTACCTATCACCACCTCATCGTCGGGGTTCAATTCGGCATAAGTGATGGAAAAAGCTCTTCCTTACTGCCTTGGAGGTTTTTGGATGCCTCCAAAAGCCTTTGGATTAGGGCACAGATTTGCAAAATGACCCAGTTATTTGAATTTATTGCATTGAACAACGCATTGAGGTTTGAACGGAGCATTCCTCTCCTCTGTTGTAGTTGTGGGTCTTTCTTGCCGACAGTTAACAGCTAGGTGCCCTTCTCTTCCACACTTAATGCATTTCCTCATCCCATAAAGGAAATTTCCACAGTGCTTCTTTCTGCACTTTTGGCAAGTTGGGTGGTGGATCTTCTTAGCACTGTTGGATTTATCCATCGGACCACCAGCATTGAAGTCCACCTTACACTTCTTATCCCCATGATACCCTTGTGATTCTCTGATCTCTATTTCGACCTATAGGGCACATCAGACAATTTCCTCATAGCTGTCGATGTCACAGATTGCTAATTCTTTTCACGGGCTAGGATTAAACCCCACAAAGAAGCGGTCAACTTTGCATTCGGGGGTAACGACAAAGCCAGAAGCGTATTGTTCAAGCCTTGTGATGTTTTCCTCGTATTCTCCAACAGATTCTTTGTCTTTTTGATTGAGGGAAAGGAAGACCCTTTCCATCTTTAGCCGGAGGGTGCGTGTAAAATATTTATCAAAAAACATCTTCCAAAAATCCTTCCATTCCAATGCCTCGATCTCCTCCTCAGGATTCATATTTTTGTTCAACGTCCACCATTGACCAGCTTCACCGTCCATACGATAATCCACAAGGAGAACCTTCTCTTGATCAGAACATTGAAGGATGGAGAAGATCTTTTCAATGGAGTTGATCCATTGGTCAGCGATCATGGGATCAGATGATCCACTAATAGTAGGATGCCTTTGTCTCATGAAGCTCTCTATAGATGATTGTTCTTTCTTAGGGGGGTTGAATGTTCCTCTTGACCCGTGTTTCTATTCATAACATGAGTTAGCTGAGAGGGAAGCATGACAAAGTTCGCGATTCTAGATCCCATTGAATTGGGCATCTCATTAGTACAGTCATCACACTGATCATCACAACGGTTGTTAGCCTGAGTCCTCCTATTACCGGCCATTGGGTGGAATAAAAGGAAAGTTATGGGTAACACATAAAGGGTTATCCAAACACAAAATTAGTTGGCTTATAAATAAACATTCATTTCCTTGACTCATGAGTCTATAGGCTTCAATCTAGGATTTTCATGATCTAATTTCTAACATATATTATTAGGGGAATTTTTTTAATCCCTTAATAAGGGTTCATACTATGCTTGTGAATTTACCAAATAATATCCCCCGAGAGTGTCGTAACCAAGAGTGCATCAAGGCCCGTTGTCGTGTACCAGTTCTCGTTTGAGTCTAGCTCAAAGCAGTGTTTTCAGGTTTTACCCCTAGGATACATCTGTTCCAGAGCCGCCTCTACCTGCTCATATCCAAACAGGGATGTATTTTCATGATAAACCACTTACTCAATACTCACCAAAACATAAGGATGTTTTTATTATACATAGTCTTGTCTCTAAGGCTTTACTAAGGTCTTCTAATCCTAATCCCAAAAATAACTAAACCTATCCTATGATACCAACTATGACAACCCTACTTTTGTTACAAACATAAACACGATTCATTGCATAAAACATCACTTGTTACAAAAAAGAAGATTGAGAGGTTTAGTGTCTTTGGGGCTTTGGATCATTACATAAAAACTTGAAACATGAAATACCACATCTTTATTGAAAACATCCTTTACATGACCACTACATTCCCTCATACTTAGCATTGCATGGGATAACCTGAGGACATGCATAAGAAAAGGGTGAGCTATAAATCCCCGTAAGGGAGTACACATGGAATATCTTGAGGAGTAAAATACATGTTAGGAAATAGGAATATCAATAGAGCATAAGATAATCATGAACAAAAAGGCATAATAAAGCATGATAATAATAACATGGAAATGTGGCAACAACGCTTAACATGGAATTAGCATGAGCCAAGGCTCATTACATAAGGAGCATGAGTAAATCCTCATTTCACATAAATCACGAGTAAACCCTCACTGCACATGAATTATCATTAGTCAACACTCATTGCACATGACGTATCATGATACTATACTTTACCCAGAAATTTGATTGTCACAAAAAATTATGAAAAATTCACCGTTACATAATTTCGATGTCTTGATTCCATAAATAACATTAATTTTATCTAAATAAATTTCAAAATATGTTAATTTTCACTTTTAAAATAAAAAATGACATTTATCATAAATTCACGGGTTTTGACTAAATGGATTTCAAACGTTAATAAGAACTACAATTGCATTCATAATATTATAAGGTCATTTATATTTAATAAAAATTAATTTAATAATAACATTAATATTTTATTAAAATATTATTTAATTCAAAGAACCCTTAATTTAATAAAATAGAATTCTTAATTAAATAATAACTAAAAACATTATTTTTACTTTAAAAACTATTTACAATGTATCAATAATGAAAAAAAAATTATTCATTATTATATACAAAAAATAATGTAAATGAACATAGTACTATTTATTTGATACATAACCCCTTAAAATAGCTGCATAAGACCTAAGGGTAAGGTGTGTGATGGTGACAGACCATTGGGTTTGCTCAGATAACATCACTTGAGTGGTAATTTCTATCAACTTCCACTTCTCCCATAGATGGTCCCATTCGAGCTTGTCATGATGAAGCTGAGCTTGGGAATGGTCAAGAGAAATGCCCAAGGATGCCACCTCCTTTTTAAGCTCTGACAAATGGGTTTCGTATGGAGCAATTCTTCTGTATGAGGTCATCACTTCTTTTGTCTGAGTAAATTGGATTCGTTAAATCCCTATATTTATACTAATCATGTGATCACTGTTCAATGACTATATTAGCAACGGTCAAAATTCATAACATAAAACCAAAGAAGTTGACATTTTATATAAACATAAAGAAACATTTAACTATATCAAGAGGGATTTCCATTAATGAACCTTTGGGTCGTTAAAAGAATTCATAAGCTTCCACTCAAAACTTACCTTCTAAACCACCTATATCTAATTCATAATTCTAACTGTGTAATACCTCGACCCCCATTACCCAGAGCTGGTGCAATAATATAATTCATTTTCATGATTACAAGGAATCATGTCCTGAAGGACTGATCCATTTAGCAGTCTTGGAAAATATATTACATACATGAACGTTACATTACACATTAGAAAAATAAATCATAACATAAATTATCATTTGATAGAACCATTAATAAACTATCTTTACTGTTTTAATCAATCATAATACACTTCTTGGAATACTGATAAAATAAAACAGAAGAAAGGGGTGAGCTCAAATGCTTAGTAAGGGTAAGAAATACAACAGAAGATAACATAAACATTTGGCATGGTGAATAATTGAAAACACATGTCTTTACAAATAATAAACATGTACACTTTATTAAAGGAATATAAGATGAGTAAATAATTCCATAATAAAACATAGTCATGGGTATTCTAATAGTTAAAAAACCACATGAACCATCGATATTATTTTCATAATGAGGGAATGTATAATGTTGGACATTCTGAAACATTTTTTCAAGGCCTTTTCCAAGATATCTAAAAATTATTAAGGCCTCATCCAAAACCATATATAAAATTGGGAAATTCCTCATCCAATTCCATGTCTAATTGTCTCATGAGACCTACCGATACACTGAGGAGCTATAGCAGGTTCCACCCATAACATACTATGTCCAATAAATTCATCATATGAAAAAGGTTTAAAGGTGACATATACATTCATATTAAAACTAGCATATGAACTGTCAATACTTTAACCAAAAACCATGAATGGTATAAAAATAACACATCCACAGTCAAACATATCCAAAAAACTTCAATACAATATGGAATATTTTAATCATAATAATTCAACTTCAAACAAGTTTATAATCCTTCAAAAGATGTTGACATCGATGAAATCAAATATAATTGAAAGAAATACCTCTTTCTATTTTGAAACCATTATAGAGTAACAGAATTATAAAAGAAAAATTTTAATTTTTAAAATATTCTTATAATCATGTAAGGGAAGCTTCGATGATGTTATAACGGTGGAAAATAGCCGCCCCCGCCATATATGTTAATAAAACATTCTTACAATAATTTTGTCGAAAAGTTCATAAAGTACCTTGTTTAGAAAATGACAGAAAGATTCCTTTAAAAATATATAATTCCAAAGAAGGGTATAAATGACTTTAACCCATTGACAAGTAAATATTAAAAATGTTTTGAAATAAATTTTTAAGAAAACGTTGATGTGGATGATAAAGAGGTCCAGGTAGAAACTTACGTAAAACAACCTCGGATAATAAAGTGATTGGGAAATTAACCCTTACCTTGTATTTTTCATTGGTCAAGGGTATGTTAACCTCATTTATAATAGTTAAATAATTTTATTTAAATTAGACAAGAACTATATACACAAATATTAAATCATATATGATCCTCTAATATTGCTTTGTTAATAATATTTCAGTAGTATCACTATTTCAGTGTTAAATGATCTGTTTTCCTTTATATACATGGTTAAGTAAGACATTTTTGTTATCGATAAGATGTATTTGATTCATATACATAATGATATTATGTTTATAAATATTATTTTTAATCCTAAAATTAAAATTATTCTTGATTGATTATGATGGGGAATGAATCTCATCGCGTTCGTGGTGACGGTAATCCGTACGTATGCACGAGGGAAAATATCATTATATTGATGGTGAAATAATTTTTAATTGGATGGTATATCATATATACATAATCATTAAAATGTTATATTTATTATTTAAATAATTTATACTCATTATTATACCCATCATAATAATGAAGTTTTGGAATAACCATCTATACCACGGCGTGGATATGATAATCCATACGTACACACATATGGTGACTTTGTAAGTTATAGGATAGATAGAATAATTAATATGGTTGTACCATGATTATAATAACATCATATTATATATAATATATTGGATTTATTATTTTATAATTGAAACTAATAAGAAATAGGATGTGGAAGAAGAAAATAACTTGAAAGAGGTTATGAAATACTTACATCTTCTTCAGGTTCTTCCTTTGATTTGATCAAAAGGGATCCTTAGGTTGTATTTATGACCAAAGAAATGAATATAAGATGAAGGGAAGAATGTTGGGAGGATATTTGGTTAGGTTATGACCAATAAAAATATCTTTTAAGGTGTTAAATTAAGATAAGGGGAAGTGCCCTTTTATAAGAGAGGTGATGGTCACTTTAGGAAAAGCTCAAAATATTATCTTATAATAAAATACTTTTAGATTTATAAAGGCTTAAAAATGAATTATTTCAAGTCTAAGGTGGGGATGGGCCAAAAAACCTATAATCCAATAGGTTTTAGATAGTTTTAGGTGACCATATTACCCTTATCTTTTATATTTAACTCTTTGTTAAATAGTTTGACATTTACCTTGTCTCTTCGTATTTTTATATTATATTGTTAATAAACATACCATAAAATTTCAAGAAAACCCCATGTGGTTAATTAATGATACACCTATCATTATATAAATCTTTTTTCTGAACCATATATTTTTATAAACATTATATCAATTAATAATATAATATTTGTTTTTATAACTTTTTTATGTTCATTTTGATACTATTTGGAATTTTGTTTATGTTAAAGTCAAAACTGCATGATTAATTTTTTAAAAATCATTTACTAAACCCTAAAATTTCATATTAACCTAATGAATCTATGTATTTCATCAAAACATTAAAATTATATTTATCTTAATATTTATAAAATCCTTTATTTGATTGTTTCATTAATAAAGAAAAACACTGCATCATCATTGTGTCATATATAACTGTATTTATTTTATGTATATAAATTATAAACAAAATACACTGATATAATAAATCTTTTTATCTTTCTTATTAATATTTATGGTCTTATTTGTTAATTATATAACCTCATATAAAAATTGTTTTACTAAAAGATATTTTATTTTGTTATTTTTTTCTTCAATTTAGATTATTTAATATAAAGTGTCATTATCACTACCAAGTGGCTCCATGGGGTCACAAAATAGACCAAAGGATGACCATGGTCGGAAATTTAGCAGAATATAGGGTTATGACATGTGTTAGGGTAATTTAATATTATAATAATATTATTTTTTAACCTTATTTACTGGATTTACCTCTTTAACCACTATAAATAAAATATTTACTGAATTAAATAATCATAATGTCTAAAAATAAAAATTATTGATTTAGAAAATTTGGACATTCTGATTCCAAATATTGAATCCATTTTTCCAAATTCAAAACACAAAATTGGTTGAAATTAAATTAAAATTAATTGTCATTGTCAAAACAAAAAACGTGTTTTTATGGAATAATAACTATCAAAATATTGACATTTGTTTATGTACAGTTTAATTCAGAGATTACATCCAAAGACCTAAAATATATTAAATGATAAAAATATAATCTAATGATACTAAGAACCCATTAAAATGTATAATTTAATTGTATAAATTATTTCGATTAGAAAAGTTGTTTTTCATTAAAATTTTGCAGTTTTCACTATTCGTCAAAAATTGAATGGTTTCAGAAAAGGACCAAAAATTTATCCAAAAATAATTTTTATGTACCAATTCTAAAGAATAATTTAATTTCATTAAATTTAACATTTAAAAGTTTCAAATATATGTTATGAAAGGTTCTCTAATAAAAGGTGGTAAAATTTCATTTTTTTAAAATGCCTCTTTTATCTGAAATAATGAATTTGTTCTTATATTATATCTAATAAACACATTATATGGATTCTAAAACTATATCAATTATATAAAATTAAAAATTCGGTTTTTACTATTCATAATTGCTTTTTGAATGACTAGTTTGGTATGTTGTGGTGTGCTCGAACTCAATGTTTCAGGTAACGCAAGTTGTTGAATTTCACTAAAGAGTTAACTTACTATGAAATCTTGGGGTGTTACATTCTACACTACTTCAATAAATTTTTTCCTCATAATTTGAAATTGTTCTTAAAAAATAATGGTTAAAATGGAAAAATTCATTTGTGGAACCCACATCGGAAACTGGGTAAATAAAATTTATTCTTAATAAGAGGGAATGAGAAATGAAAATATCACCAGCAATTAATGATCCAGATTATGAGAACATTGGTAGAAATTAGATACTCATAATTGGGGGACACCATAAATAATTATAGGGAGTTATTAAGGTCATCAATCACAAAAAAGTGTAAAATATAGGGTCTCAAAGCTATCAATCTATTATGAATTAAAATATAATCGGTTCAACAAAACAGTAGGTATTAGGATAATTCATTTTTGGTTTTAATATCTCCCCCCTAAAGTTTAAGAATTAATTTATTCATAGAATAAGAGGAAAAAATATACTTCACAAGTAGAGTATAATCTTTCAACTAATTCCACCCACAAATTCATCATTCACTCCAAAAGATAATAGAATTCAAACATTTTTTATTTATCGTAATTGTATAGGGTTCCAAAAATAGTGAATTTATAATTCATTTGTCATAAAATTTAAAAAAACTACATTACATAGACTAGGACATCACATATGCTAGTGGTAGGTGATACGCCCTTATCGCCCTTCGGTTGCGGGTTCAAGTCTCACAGCCTTCCCCGATATGACAGGTTGTCGCTTGATCTCTGGGTTGTCCTTTTTATAACAATACAAAAATAATCTTATGAAATGATTTATCCTTAACAAAAGTATCCAATATCAAATTTTATCCATTCTAACCAATATACTTATCCAAAATACTCCTGTCCAATCTCACAGTAAAATATTTATAATGAAGGTAAACACAATGAAGATACTTTTTTCAATGTAATAACATGTGAATACCTTTATCATGTATTCTTTTAGAATATGGTAACACTCATAATTACCATAAAACCTTATTTATTACATTCATGCTCCCTTATTTCTTATAGAATACTAGATATACTCCTTATATCAAAAAATGTTGTAAACTCAAACAATGATGGAATATACAAATCATTAATCAATTTAATGGTTTTCAAGAATATCCAATATAATTTATCCTAATCAATCATATAATATTCCAAAATCACTACCCCAGTATCCGAACCATATTATGGTTTACCTTTATCTCAAATATATATTTTCCAAAAAAATTAACCCCATATTGTGTCACTTTTCTTGGTTCTACACAATCTCAAGTCCTTAATGAAATAGAACTGTAGTGCAATCCTTATATACCCTATAATTATTATAACATGTACATCATTAATAAAATTTTCAAATGACACAAAACTTTAATAACAATATACGATATCTAATCATTCTTATTCATCTTTGGTATTATCATAACTTGATTATAATCCTATATCAGCTTTTGGGGTATACTCTGATGATTTGGACTATGATTTGTGTAGTGTCCCAAATCCTTGGAGATGAAACATTGTACATTTCAATCCTTTTTCTTACCCTTGAAATCACGTACTCGGTGTACTTTTTCTCCACACTTATAACAAACTCCCATTACCTTCAAGCATTTACCATGGCGATTATTTCCAAAACAATCACATATGGGAAAATCATTTGTTCCCTTATTCCATTTATCCATCTTTATCTCTACCATACTTTTCTTATTTGGGTTCCCTTTATTTCCATAGGACTCAGAAAATTCCTTACCTTTCATATTAACACATGATACTTTCTCTTCATATGATGATAATACGTGTAAGACTATTTCCTTTTTAAATTTTGGATTAATTCCACGAAAGATATGATCCTTCTTACTCTTGGGATCATGTGTATTGGTTGAATTCTCATTCCATCTATAGGGAACCATTTGTAAACAATGGAATACACTAGGTTAGTTTATGAATCACAAAGCATAATTCCAATATTGTAAAATACCTATAGTAAATTGGAAAATTATGAATACAACATATAATAATAAAATGTTTTCTTTGAGAAAGTATTTACTCCTAAATCATTCATAATTTCTTGTAATGAAAATGTGAATTATTCTAAGCATATTCCTTGGGAGTGTTGTAACCAAGAGCGCCGCAAGTCCCATTGTCATGTGTACCTGGATACCTCAGTTCATGCCTGAAACATTTGGTCAATGTTTTCACTCTTAGTTACATCTATTCCAAAGCCACCTCTACCCACTTGAATCCAGAAAAGGAAGTATTGCTTGGAAAATTCACAAAATCTCTACATAACCTAAATTCTAAGATGTTATTATATACTAATCCTCAAAGTCTATATTAGGTTAATGTTCTTTAAACCTAGTTTTTCTAAATATTGTTTCCATGGTATGTACTAAACATCTCTGATACCAACTGTAACACCCTGACCCCAGTTACCCAGAGCTGGTGCATTATTATAATACATTGGCATGATTACAAAGAATCAAGTCCCGAAGGACAGATAAATTTAGCAGTCTGGGAAAATAGATTACATACATGAATGTTACATTACAGATTTGAAAAATAAAACACAACATAAATGATCATTTGGGAACACCATTAATCACCTAGCTTAACCCTTTTTATCAATCATAATACACTTCATTGAATCATGGGAAAATAAAACATAAGAAAGGGGTGAGCATAAATTCTCAGTAAGGGTAAGAAATTTTTGTGGAAGATAACATAATCTTTAGTCATGATGAATAATTGAAAACACATGCCTTTACAAATAATAAACATGTAAACTTTATGGAAGGAATAAAAGATGAGTAGAAAATGACATAATAAAATATAGTTAAGGGTATTCTACTAGTTGAATGACCACATTAACCATCAATATTATTTTCATAATTAAGGAATGTATAATGCAATACATTCTAAAACATTTTGTCCTGGCCTCGGCCAAGATGTCTAAAAATGATTAAGGCCTCGGCCAAAACCATATATCAAACTGGGAATGGCCTCGGCCAATTCCATGTCTATTTGTCTCATGGGACCAACTGAAGCACATAGGAGCTATAACAGGCTCCACCTGTCACCTAATAAGTCAAAAACATCCCTCAAAAGAAAAGGTTGAAACATAACATAAACATTCGTATTAAAACTAGAATACGAAATGTCAATATTTTAACCATTAGACATGAATGGTATAAAAATAACACATACAAATTCAAACATATCACAAAACCTTCAATAAAACAGAGATGATTTGTATCATAATAAATCAACATCAAACATGTTTAGAATCAATCAAAGGATGTTGACATAGATGAAATCAAAACTATTAGAAAGAAATACCTCTCTATATTTTGAAACCATTTGTGAGACACATAATTATAAAAGAAAACATATATTTGGAAAATATTATTATAATCTTTTAAGGGAAGCTTTGATTGTGTTATAATGGTTGGGAATAGTCACACCCCCCATATAAATTAAGAAAACATGTGTACCTTAAAACATGTGTACCATATTTTTTTCAAAAAGGTCATAAAATACCTTGTTCGGTAAATGAAGGAATGATTCCTTACATAAAATATGAGGTAAAATAATGGTATAAATAACTTTAAACCATAGTATAGTAAATTGTAAAAATGTTTTTAAAAACCTTTTTAAGAAAACCGGGATGTGGATGATGAAGAGGTCACAATAGATACTTACGTAAAAACAACCTTGGATAATAAAGAGATTGTGAAATTAACACTTACCTTGTACTTTTCCTTGGTTGAGGATAAGTTAAACTACTATATCATAGTTTAATAATTTCTATTAAATTATACATGAACTATATACATAAATATGATATCATATATGATCCTATAATTTTTCGTTGTTAATAATATTTCACTAGTATCATCGTTTTGGTGTTAACTGATCCGTTTTCCTTTATATTATTGGTTACGTAAGCCATGTTTGTTATGGATAGGATGTATTTTATTCATATACCAAATTATTTTATGTTCATAAAAATTATTTTTAATCATAAAATGAAAATTATTCTTGAATTATTACAATGGTGAACTAATCTCAACGCGTTCTTGGAGACGGTAATCCTTATGTACGAACGAGCGACAATATCATTATATTGATGGTGAAATCGTATGTAATTGGATTTTATATCATTAATAAATAATCATTAACATGTTATATTTATTATTTACATTAGTTAAACTTTTTATTATACCCATCAAAATAATGATGTTGTTGAATAACAAACTACAGGACGACGTGGAGGCGGTAATATGTACGTACACACGTATGGTGACTTTGTCATTTATAGGATGGATGGAATAATGATTATGGTTGTACCATTTTTATAATATTATCATAGTATATAGAAGATACTGGAATTATTATTTTATATTTTAAACAAAAAATATAGAGGATGTGTAAGTAGAAAATAACTTGAAAGAGGTGATGAAATTTTTACCTCTTCTCCGGGTTCTTCCTTTTGATTTGATCAAAACAGCTCCATAGGTTGGCTTTCTGACCAAAATAAGGCCTATATAATTAAGGTAGGAATGTTAGGAGGATATTTGGTCAGGGTGTTTTTGAGTGAAATATATTTGGAGGTGCTAAATTAAGATAAGGGGAAGTTCCCTTTTATAAGAGAGGTGAGGGTCACTTTAGGAAAAGGTTGAAATATTATTTTATAATCAAATAATTTTCTGTTTATAATTGATAAAAAATGAATTATTTCGGGGATAATGTGGGGATCAGTCAAAAACCTCAAACCCAATATGTTTTAGACAAGTTAAATCACCATATTAACCTTATCTTTTAGATTTTACTCTTAGTTAAATAGTTCCACATTTACCATGTATATTTGTATTTTTATGTTATAATGGTTAATAAAAATACTATAAACTTCCAAGAGAACCCCAAGTGGTTTATTAATGATAACCCTATAATTATATAATTCATTTTTCCGAACCCTAGATTTTTTTAAATATTAAATCAATTAATAATATAATATTAGTTTTTAAAACTCTTTTATGTCAATTTTTACACTATTTGGTATTTTGATTTTTATAAAGTAAACAACAACATGATTACTTCGAATAAAAAATCATTTCATCAACCCTAACATGTAATATTTACCTATATAATTCGTGGATGTCATCAAAACTTTAAAATTATATTTATTTTAATATTTATAATATCATTTTATTGATTTTTTTATTAATGATGAAAATACTGCATCATTACTGTGTCATATATAAATAAATATAACATAGGTATAAAAATTATGAATAAAATATCCCGATTTAGGAAAGATTTTTAGCTTTAAAATGACTATTTATATTATAATATATCAACTAAATAACATCATAGAAAAACAATTTTACTAAAAGATATTTTTTTTTGTAATTTTTGACGATTCTTAAGATTATTTAATATAAAATGTCATTATCACTCCCAAGTGGCTGAATGGGGTCCCAAAATCAACCCAAGGATTACCATGGTAGTATATGTATCAAAAAATTGGGTACATACACGTTTTAGGGTAATTTAATATTTTTACAATATTATTTTTTAACTTTATTTACTGGATTTACCCCTTTAACCACAGTAAATAAAATATTTACTGATGTAAATATTCATAGTGTCTAAAAATAAATTTTAACTATTGAGAAACTTTTTAGATCATGATTCCAAATATAAAATTAATTTTTCCAAATTTAAAACACATAAGTGGTAGAAATTAATTTAAAATTAAAACCCGTTGTAAAAAAAGCATGTTTTTATGGAATAATAACTATCAATAGATTGACACTGGTTTATGTCCAGTCTAATAGTGAGATTACATATAATGAACTTATTTATATTAAATGATAAAAATATAATCTAATGACCCTTAAAACCCATTCATATGTATAATTTAACACTATAAATTATGTTGATTAAAAATTTTCTTTTAATTAAAATTTAGTATTTTTCACTATTAATCAAAAAATGGAATGTTTTCAGAAAGGTACCAATATTTCATTCAAACATAATTTTTATGTCCTGAATATAATGAATAATTTAGTTAAATTAAATTGAATATATAAAAGTGTCAAATATTGGTTTAAAAAAGGATTTCCATTAAAAGGCTGTAAAATGGCATTTTTTTGGAAAATACTGCTTTTATCTGAAAAAAAAAATAATTTGTTCTTATATTATGTCTAATAAACACATATTAGGGATTATAAAATTATATGGAGTAAATAATATTCAAAATTCAGTAAATACTATTCATAATCACTTTTTGAAAGCGTAGTTTTGTATGTTGTGGTGTGCTCAGACTCAGTGTTGTGTGGAAGACAAGTTATTGAATTTCTTTGAAGTGATAACATACTATGAAATCATGGGGAGTTACAAAGTGAATCTCCACCCTTTAAATTTACAAGGCATCTAGGAAAGATCAATTTTAAAAGACTAATTTTTTTTAACTCATATTCTCTTCCTCAGATTTTGATCACACTGTGTGAATAAATAATTAAGGATTTGGTTTTCAATATAATCCATAGAACTCTCTCCTAGTATGTAATGTATCCAATATCAAAATGCATGAACAACTACAGTGAACTCTAGATCATGTATTAGGTAATTCATCTTATGTGTCTTCAACTATTTATAATCATAAATAAGGACTCAATACCCCATTTTGAGAACTCCTCATAGCCCATTACCTGATGCATCACAGTACATAATGTCACTCCAACCAACATCTAGAAAAATCTGTAGCACTGTTTATGTCAATCACCCATTCATCTCTTTAAGGTATGTATCACATGAATCTAACCATACATACTTCACACACATCTTATTCATGCATTTTAACAACACCACTAAGATTGAAAATTCCTTTATGAAACGTCTATTGTAAACAAACAACCATAATAAAATACGTTCCTCAGATATAATCATGGATTTCTCCTAATAAACTACTAATCCCACCTTCATTTAGTCAGATGATTCTCTTCTCTCCAAGATGTCTTAACCTAGTAAGTCAATATAATCTATTCTGAAGTCATAATTTTTGATAATAGAATATAACTGATTCTCTATTAGTGAATTCAAAATTATTTCAAAATGATGTTCACGGTTTTTTTATTGTGTGAATACATCAAGATATCATCAATGAAAAGAAAAAAACGAGTCAAAATTTGGATGGAACACTCGGTTCATCAGTGCCATAAATACCACGAGCATGTTCATGAGACCCAAGGGAATAACAAATTTATCATATAGATCAAACCTTCTCCAAAAGTCTATGAGAGGTATTTTTGATAGTCTAACATGCATCTAATGATAAACGAATGTCAAATAAATATTTATAGGAACCCTAGACTCTTTGAGTTGGCCAAAGAGATCATCTATTCACGAAAGAGAATATAGGTTCTTAACCATCAATTGGATAAATTTCCATTAATAGAAACATATCATGAGGTTACCATCCTATTTTAAAGTAAAATAAAGGTGAAACACATATAGATTTAATGGTTTAGATGAATCCATACACCTGTAAATCCTTTATCTACTTCTGGATCTATTGTAACACTTTCATTACTATCTTCTATGGAGGAAAGGATATTGGTGCATCTCATAGCACTAGGTCGATAGAAATGTATAACTCTCTCACTAGACATAATCCTAAAATTTTATTGAGGAAAACATCCCAAAACTTTGATCAACCAATTGATGGAAATATGCCTGATCTGTTTCCTGAACATCCAGATATAAATTTGTTATTTCGGCCTTCATCCAGCCCATCCAACGATTCTTAGGTATTGATCATCTTTTATGGACATCTTATTCACCCTTTTTAATGATATAACTACCCTCAAGTGGTTTAAATAGAAAAATATGGAGGTTATATCCTTCAAACCATTAAAATGAACTAACCAAACCATCCAAAGGATGATATCATTGTTTGTCATCTCAATGGTAAAGAGGCCCCATATGATGTGACACCCATCAACCATTAGGGGTAAATCCCTACATTGATGTTTAAATTTCATCCTTATCTCCAATGAGCATCACATTTTATGATTCCATCAGATGTATAAACACAGATCCTGAGGATCTACTCCATAGATACAAGTATGTAACATTACAAAGACAATATATCAAAAATGTCCATATTATTAAATTGTGGCTACTATAATATTACCTATGTTAATAGAAGGTATGAGATGCATCTCCAGATGATCATATTTCACTACATATGCCCAGCATGTACCGCGACCTTGTCACATTATCTGTATACCAAGAGATGATCCACCGTGATGGCTTTATGGACCTAGGTTTGGCTACCATGGCCATGACCACCACCACAACCTGATTGGCCTGCTACACCCCAACTCCCGGACTGATGAGAATCTACTGACCCTCCTAAAGAATGTGGATTTAGTGTAGACCCTCTCCCACTGGCTACAGGTGAAAATGTTCTCCACAAATGGCGTATATGTATATATTTCCAAAAGAACAGTACTCGACAGGATCCTTAATATATTGTAAACTTGTATGTCCCAACCTACCACACTCATAGAACCTCAACTTGTTACGAAAAGAGATGTTATTAATTCTAATATCATATTGTGGAAGCTAAAAATTATATTTCCTATGACCATTATATGTAGTATCATACCTAGGTGTTAAACCACCCTATCTCATACCTTTATATTCCTTCAGGTTACTCTCTATGAACTATGCTTGGTTCACTATCCCAGATACAATAGTCATCCAGAAAACATTTACTAATGATAAGATTCAATAACTGAGACCATCCTCAAATATCCCAGACTTTGATAACTCTCCACCAATCATAATTGGTGCAATGAGAAACAACTATGAAATATCGGATGAGTATTTCATAACTGATAGTGTTCTTGGATCAAGATGATAAAACTCCCAGCATCTGTGGGCCCTCAATATATTAGGATATAAAACATCATACCATTTCATATGATTCTCTATCCAAGACATCTTCTGATGATTATACCTATGAGTGATATCATCTCTTCATCTCTTGGAAGAATCACACAACATGTATGTAGTGATAATTACAATCCTCATAGGAGGATTATCTAAGTGATCAATGATAGAAAACATTGCCTCTAATCAAGACACTATAGCATATGGAATACCATCACTGGAAAACCTGGGTGTATTCTTTTATTAAAACTCATTCATCAACTTTACCATAGTAAATGCATGTCACTGTTCTCCCTAATCAGTTTTCATGAACAACCTAAAGCCTTCACAGAATGGTTTTGTAGAAAATGTGTTTGGTATAACATCTGCTGGCACTGCTAGAACTACTAGAGGATCCACCAGTAGCTCATGGACCAACATCTCTATAGTGTGATCCTGGCCACCCTTTGAGAATATAACTTGAGGTTGTTTTTATGGAATGGCTCTATAATTTCAATCAAATGCCTAATTAAAATGTTTTTATCAACATTTATATGTGAAGATATAAGATATAAAAAATTGATAGGTAAAACCCTTCCTCTAAAATAACTCTCCCATTTTCCTACTCCATGGGTATGATCGAGGTGTCAAACAAGGGAGATACAATACCATAATCCAACTAATAAGGTTGTGTCACGTCATGTTCTCTATCATTATCCATTCCAATTTCACCTTTTTCACATTAATTTACTTTAAAAATTAGTTCACATATATATTCATTGATTTTTTACTCATTTCATGTTTATCACTTTCCATTAGAAATGTATACCAATGGTGACTTGAATTCTGCCCCATGGGGGAATAGACTCCCCATGAATCAATGTCCAGCATCCATATAAGGCACATAAAAACATGATTTTCATTAAGGTTGGACAATGATATGAAAAAATATAATTTGTGAAGGCCCAAATACCTTTGGGACAAAATCATGGAACCCATCCAATCCATACAATAACATATCCTAATGTACTCATCATAACAGCAGGAATATCTATCATGACATCTATCACAATATTGTCTAATAATAAATGCTATCTAAATGGAAAGATAATAATGCCCAAAATGTGATTTTTGATACGTGTATATATGATGCATTGGATGGAATTCCCTCATATCATTAGGTTACAAGAAAAAATATATCCCATATTCATATAAAAAATAACAGCATAAATCGGATGCATTATCCAATTGTAGAATCATATCAACCATAATAGTTAGAATCATGAAAAATAGAAATTATATTTGTTGGGAGTTGTTTATTCCTTATATGTGGGGTAACTACTCATGGGAATATCTTATTACCAATGTTCATTTACTGTCTATTCCTATCTATTTTAATGAAATAATTGGTCCAACAGAAATGAATCCTTTGATGCCACATTGTAACGTCCCAATCCAGGATCCACTAAATAGCCCCCATGCCCAATTGGCCACATGGCCTCCAAAACATCTCCTCAAACACGATAGGGTGTCGACAAGTAGTGTGGGCCAAGGTGTGCTTGTGGGGAGACTATTACCACATTAGTATATTGTAACATAGTTGAAATATAGTAAAAATTCAGTAGATGAAGCATTAAACCATACAATAGAAATATACCATGCATGATTGATCGTATAAATAAATCTAGAATTCATATCATATACAAGATGATATAAACATGCCCCGATGTTCTAAAAAACATCCGAAACAGGTGCACATAATTCATATACGAGACATTTACCAATGTAAAAATGGGTAATAGAATCATAATATCATCATAAGACTTATCTTAGTCTCATGCTCTCAGGTTCCTAATCTCTGTAATCAAGTACCCATATCAGGGTGCTTTCCCCTATCGACAACAGCTATCATATAATACATCATAGTCCCAAAAATTTTCTAAAAAATTGTGTGTTAATAAATACTCGTATAGATCCAAAAAATTTTCATTCCCAACAGTTTGTGAATATATATAGCCCATATAGTGAAATAAATAAAGTAGTACGAATGGAAGTACTCAAAAGTATGCATCCTACATGCACTGGATTTCTTTTAAATTCAATTAATTTAACAATTAAATTATATTTAATTATAAATATCATGTTACATGTCAATCCTGGAATTCTCTGTGTAATTGGTATCACCTAAGATGCCTTAGAAGGCCATATAAACTGTGTAATCCAACCCAAACTCCAAACGTGTTGTTTGGCATGGAGACGATTGAAAAGTCATTTCATTTATAATTCAAATATGATCTCAAGACCATCCATAACATTCCTAATATGGAATTCAAGTCTCGCTCTAGGTGAAATATAAACCAACACCCTATCACCCCATCCCTGTAGAAACTTTTCGGATCTCATTATTGCTCGTTGTTAGGTATATTGTCCAAACATATTGATTCTTTCCTCAGCATTCCTCTATGGAATCTCATGTATCGCACACTGCATATGTAGTCAAATTACCCTTATGTTAATCAATGAAATTCAATAAAAATACATGAATCACTTGGTATATAATCCAAGACTTCATGAATCTATCCAAGGAATCCCTAAAATGGATCGATGTATCAGCCATGGATTAATCTAGGGTCAAAGCATGGAGTTCATCTATGTAACTCTAATGTGAATCCACGTATCACCCATAGTGTTTATGTCAACATATACAAGATTCCATCCATGAAATTACAATCAAGAATCCATGTATCACCTAGTCCTATAAATCATTTAATCAACTCTATTTCATTAAAACAGTTCATTAAACATGCCCAGGTCAAAAACTACAGAAATCTATTTAACTCATCAAAAATGGGTGACTCATGTAAGGACTAACCTGAAGGCATAAGCATCCATTTATTCACACAGTCATATTTTGATAACAAGTTTCCCATTATTAATAAATCCAATACATAGAATGTTCTCTACACAACTCATATTGGAATTTAAATATGTAGGGCATCACATGCATAAAAATTACATCACATGGTATAAACTCCCATTAACACATATGGGCTTAGAAATTCAAAGGATATAAAAATACTCACACAATAATTTTTGATATAACATGCCTAACTTGAAAATAAATCTATATCCTGGTTTATTTTTCATATAACTCAAACGGGATAATCAATAATTATATCAATTCAAGGTAATTACATCAACTAATGGGATAACATCCAATTTACTCACCTGGTTAGGAAAAAATATAATAAACAAAATTGGTATAAATAGGTAAAGGGTAAAGTCATCCATCGCATACCTTTTACTAATTCCATTTAAAATTAAAATCCCAAAATAATTTATCAATTTTATTTATAAAATAATTCATTACTAACATCCCCTGATTAGGGTTAAAATGTAATGCCTCATAGGCATCCAAGGCCAAAATCCATAAAAGAAAATTTCAAGAAAACTCACACATGGGGTGGTTCTTAATCAAGGTATGAAACCAATAACAAGAACTAACAAGACTATTCAATTACCCATAACATTATTTTAAATAATGGGGTTCAATTTATTTTAAAGCCTTACAGTTATAGATCCCACGAGATGAACAATGTTCAATTTAGAGATCATATTAAGAAAAGATAAGTATTTTAATAATATAACATGTTGAAACCAAAATAGATGGGTCAAATCCTACTTTCTGATAAATAAGAATCTAAATTGGGGTTTTAAAGAATTATAATTGATATTAATGTTTATAAAATTCCTAAAATTTAAAGGTTTCATAGTTTTCCTATATGGTTTTCAATAGGCCTAGAAGAACCTACACTGTTTACCCACATGGTTTATATATAGTGAAGAATCAATTTAATTATCCCCTATCAAAATATTTTATAAAATGAATTCTTGGTAGCATGGTTGTGTGACCATAACAACATGGTTTTTACTAACTGTTCAACTTCATCTTTTCACAAAAAACATGGGTTTTGAGCTCTAGAATCACCACAAAAACCCCAAATGACTCTTTGAAGGCAAAAAAAAACCAATTATGACACATTTATGTAATTAAACTATGACTTGATTTAAAACCTGAGATCTATACATCAAAGAAGAACTGGTTTCAAACAAGTAACCTGTGAGGGTTTGGGATACAACTATTAGAGATGACATTTGGTGTCAATATAAAACCTGAGATTGTTTTGTAAAATTAATATGATATTAGAGATATTACATTCTATTTATACTAGTATATTATATAGGGGTCTGGTATGATGTTATTATATGGGATTCCATGTGATTGGAGGATAATTTTTTGGATCCTACAAATTTGAATAAATAGTTGCTTACAATGGGGAATTTTTGGGGTAGCTGCATTGAGTTAGATTGACCAGAATGAGTTTATATATTTAATAAAATATGTGAGGTCATCCTTTTAGAGTTATGGTTGAATGACTAATGAGTTACCTGATATATTCTAATGGAATGTGAATAAGCTTCACCGGTTAGGTATAACAAGGTGAGTTTATCCCCCCTGAGTTGTGACTACTATATTCATTGGTGGACCAGGACCATAGATCATTATTATGGATACCTGAATGGATCCTATCATTATATATATAGTGGTATCATATTTTTGGATCATATCCTAGAATCCACAAGGGGCCTTCAATCTAATATAGAATGACTGGAGTTCCATTTTTTGGATGATCATCGAGCACAATCATATTTGTTTTCATACTGATGGGTGATTCTGTATTTCTATCAGTAAGAGGAATCATATCATCTATGAAATAAACGGTTCAGTATACCAGGGTTATGTTATCCCCTTGTTTATTTTCACTATATATAAGTGTGGGTCAATCCCCCTTATTATTACACAGGTTTGCATGGGAATAATGGATAACTCAAATATATTCCATCCAAATCCTGAATAATCAGTTAAAGATATTTCCTTTATGAGAAATGGTTATTAATATATTTATTTTTTTGTATATATATTTATCCATCTAATAATTATAAATTTTCTTATGAATATATTCAATTTTTGTGTATGTGAATGCATTAGTTTGACAATATTATGTTATGTACTCACACCCTTTTCGAGTGTACATTTCACTTAGTTACCTAATCATATATAACTAGTTTCTAGTACAAGACAGGATAACGACCATTATTTCTTAAACGATAAGAAGAATGTCATATAGGATTTGGTGATCAAGATGGTGTGAGGAATGGGTGCCACATTAGATCCTTATGTATATTTTTTCATCATTCTATATTAATTATATTTTTTTTATTTATATATAACTGACTTCGTGAGATATTTTCTGATATGTTTTTTCAAACATTTATCTATATATGAATAATTTCCTTATTTTTAATTAGAATTATTTTTTACATTTGGGTGCTCTGATGGAATTTTACAGATGATTTTTTGTTATTTAATATGTTCTTATACACATTGATATTGAGTTTATAGACTCCTCATAATGACACCCTATACTTATACTTCTTTTCAGCATCCTCTAGAGTTTGAGGAGGCATTCCTATGGTGACATAGTATCATTGGATATGTGATTATTCATAGTGTGAAATGTTTTGATGTTAAAACAATACAGCCATAGAACCAATAAAATTTATGTATTCTAGGTATCGACATAAAATTATGTTCACCATATTGAATAGCTGATAAATCATTATTTGATATAGGAAATCAGTTTCCAAATATAGTGGCTTCATTATACCTATCTAATTCTCATAAACATCATAAAACCAGATAATGTAGATCCCCATTTATTATTATGTGACACCACATCAATCAAATAATACTTTCTCCCTCAACATATAGTCTTTGGTAAAATTTAGATCATTAAGATTAAAAACCTTAAAATAGATCTTATTTAGAGTCTTGGTTCGTATTAAAATATAGAAAAAACTTGTTGGTATCTCTCACTCACTATTTAAGTATATTAATTTCTAATAAATGATAAATGTAACTCAATAAAATAAATACATGTGAAATTATTCATCATTTCTCATGGACTCAAAAAATGAAATGTATCGCGGATGTCCTCCCATATATTATTCTACATCCAAACCATCTTCATCAGATGAATGTATAAAAATATTTGAAATATGAAATTTTCCACTTCTTCTTCTTTTGTACTAACTCAATATATTATCTTCTTCTAATAAAAAATTATCTATACATTCCTGTCCTTTTACTGATAGATTTTCAAATTTTTTCATTCAGGGTACTATACCTATGATACATTACTCTCTTTTTTCTATGGTTATTTATTTCATCAGATCAAAAATTAATTAATTCTTATAATTTTTTTTAATATATTATATTATGATATCTCCTAATCAAATCCTCAAATTTTCATGATTAAATCATATTTTTTCTTACATAAGATTATGGCATATTATTTTCCCCACTACCTTTTGACTCCAATATAATTTGTGGAATACAACTATTCCTCTCCTTCTAATTTTACAATGTTCAAATTCATTATCCATTAATTTATAACTTATTATCAAGAACATTCCACTAAAAATGAGTCCAAAAAACCCCATAAAAAACTATAAAAAACTATTGGAAGAAGTTCGGAGTTAATGTCTATTTTTTATGACAAATTTTTCATTATTTCTATATTCATAATCATAAATCAATAAATTTATATAATTTAAAACATCTATAATAAAACTATTTCTCCAAAAAATAATATTTTAATAAGGATGTAATATATTCCATTTGATAATAATAACAAATTTTCATTACATCGACATTTTTTGTGAAATAAATAATTTTTTACATCACTTATTAGTAATATTTTATTCAATAACAAACATGAATTTTTGAATCAGCGAAAGCAAATGTATTTTATAAATATTCGAGATAAAAAATTGAATATAAATTTTTATGAATATACCTTATATTTTTCGATGCCTCAATTAAAATATATTATATATATATATTGTTAAAAAATTATAATACTTAAAAATTGATCTATTTTTTTCATAAAATTACTATGAACTGTAATAAAGACTTAAAACTCATCTAAATATCATTCAATGTAAATTATTATTAGGAGACACATTCATATTTTTATCATTCAATTTTATAAATTGTATGAAGAAGCTCATGACATCAAACGAACTATAACAATATGGTTATTACAAACCCATTAAGAAATATCTTTTGATTTTCCATTAAATTATTATGAATTCCATATTTTCCATTTTTTTACATAAAAAATGAAAAATATTAATTAATAAAATTCATTAATTCCTTCCTCAAAGAAAATATAGGCCTTAACATGGTATCTACATCACAATAAACTAAAATAAAAAATACATAGAATTATCAATATAATGAAAAACTCTTTTTCTAATTTCAATGTAATATTTAATCATTTATATTCTCATGTACAATATTTTTAGTGACCTCACTTTCATAATAAATCAAGATTTATTTCAACATATAATAAATAATATTAAGGTGTACTTATTTAATTATTCCAATATTTTTATTTTTTTAAAATCAATACTATTTTATCAAATTTAATGAAAACTAATCTAAATAATGTGTTTCTTTTATGTCTTTTTAATTATAGCTATATAACTTTTCTAGAAGTTAGTTTGATAGAACATTCAATACCAACAACATCACACCTAAAAATATTATAAAAAGTTCTTATACAATCTCATAATCAGTATTTTCATTAAATTAGAACTCGTTAACCGATTTATTTAATACTTTGTGTAATGAAGATTTCAATAAATCTATTCAAGGATAATGACACATCATTATTCATTTCTCAAAATAGTTGGGAATCCTCTTCATCTCCATTTATTGAATACATCCTCCCTCTCCCATGAATAAAATTTAAATATTATAAACATATTGATCTATATATAGTCATCAAATATAAATTTTCATGAACTTACAAAGCATAAATATATACCTTTTATATTATTGAAAATACACTGAATCATTTTGTTGACACTACTTAATAATAAAAAAATACTATGAAGATAACCATAGATATTTCAAAATTCAAGGGCATGGTTGGAAGAATTCCAAGGAAATACAAACCCTCCAAAGGGCTACACGACAGACCTACACAATAAACCTACATGACACACCTGCGCGACATACCTATGTGGAATACCTACGTGACAATATAATTTATGGACACATACCAGATAGAACAACCCTGAGGATCTACGTGGTGGATCTTCACAGACAATGTCCTTTCGATTAGGCCTCATCCATGCCTATAAATATGGCCTTTTTGCTCCCCATTTCAAGGGCTAAAAAGGTATAACGGATCCCTAATGCTCTCATTGTCTATCTCTTTCACCCAGATACCTCAAATTGTCTCAGGTAGCTCTCTAATGTATTAGTGATGAGATAGTTAAATGGGATAAGAATGTTTTGGAAGTGTTTCAAAAAATTTACATAGTTTGGGTTCCCATATGTTAAATATATTTTTCATTCATCATTTTAAAATGCGTGGAACACCTGTGCAAGAAACATGAGTGGTACAGCTACATGGCGCACCAACGTGGGGTACCTATACAACACACTTGCATTAAGTATCTACGTGGAAG
The DNA here is from genome assembly GCA_963277665.1 of Viscum album. Taxonomy (NCBI): domain Eukaryota; kingdom Viridiplantae; phylum Streptophyta; class Magnoliopsida; order Santalales; family Viscaceae; genus Viscum; species Viscum album. Next base: position 289,086,315 of record OY728159.1, on the reverse strand, counting down.
AGTTTGTTATATGTCTTACATACCAACATAAGAACCCTCTATAAATCTATTCATGGAAGGGTATATCCTTCCATGTTTCCCTCATATGAAAGGGAATAAGTTAAAGCCTCCACCAAAACCTTCTGACTAATCAAACCCTTGTAAAAGGCACATCAGCGTGTCTTGTATTTGGGTTTGTATTTCCACATTCAACTGTTTCCCACATTTTTTTACAATGGTGTTAGGAATCATGGAGTGTCTGTGGGTTTGTATAATCACATTGACAAGGACCTTTCCCAAGGAACAGTTCTGGGAATTTCCCAGTTTGGAGGATTAGGGTTTGGAGTTTGTCCTACTCTTTTTGTCACTAAGACCTAGAACATCAAATCTCTAGTATGGAAGGTAATGTTCACACTTTTTTTGCATACAAGAAAAGGAGTTGTCTCTGTCCCCTACCAAAATAACTTTTAGGGCTTCCATCCTGGTGTAATCTCTTATCCTTCAACCCTTATTCCTTTCATTGGACCCTTCTCCAATGTAATGAGAATATAGGGAAGGCTTGTCGCCTCTCCATCGTCTACCCTGGCTGTCGTAGGTGCATCCTCTTCGACAAGAAAGAGTGGAAAAGTGTGTGTTTCATTGTTAATCTTTCACATCTTATTGTTTCTGACACCCTACATGACTAATGTGGGCATAGATATTTGTGATGAATAAAATATTTGTACAAACACCCATGGTAATAGAAATATGATAACTCTAATTCCTGTTCAAACCAGGATATGTAGGAAGCCCTTCTAGGTCTCGAGCTCAATGGATACCCTCTTCAGGAATCGAAACATAATTCCATTAATCTGGGAATCCTCCTAGGGAATAATCCCCAAATTAAAACCCCCCAAACCATCAAGGAATCTTTTTAAAGAATCAATCCCTAATTCATTTCTATCAAAGGAATATACTCCTCTATGAGATTCGTCAATATATGTGGTCTTTGATTCCCATCCAAATGGGATATGAAGGAACCTCCTTGAGGTTCAAAACAAACAATTCAAATCAACCATGTTCTCAACGGGCCATAATCTCAATGGGGTCTAATATTAATTTGAAACCCATATTCTTTCCAAGTTACATGAGTTGCTTAGGCATAATTTCAACATAAAAAATTGACTACGAACCTTTTGCATATATGTCCTTACTACATGACATTAAACTATATGGTTGGGTCCCTATAACATGACCATAATAGGTATGATGTGTCCCATTAAGTGGCACCAAATATCAAGGGTTCGGATTCCTTTAACAAGGACACATAGGTAACCCATTTCATTTGGATGATCTTGATATCAAAAAAACATTTGTCTCCCTAGATGACAGTATGTTCCAGAGTGCCTCGCTGAGTAGAATAAAAACTAGTATTATCATAATGATGATTAAAAGAATATTGAAATAGTATATTAGAGGATAACATTGATGGATAACCATGAATATATACATAAATATCCATTAATGAAGAACCTTAAATACATATCGATGATTCTAAATTTTACACTTGTTATTAAGTGATTGAAAATTCCAAGGGAAATTCATGTTATACCTGGAGAATTAATAAGGAATCATGAAAATATCTTAAATTTACAAAGAGAGACCTTGATTTGAAAATAATTCCCCCCAAAAGGATATGATGAGTCTGAACTCCCATCATCTCAACCAATGAATGATCCTTTGTATTATAAATTTCAAACTTAATAAATGCCTGCCTTTGGAAAGAAGGTCCCTTTTGGATAAAGAACTGTTGGAAGTTTCCTGTTCCATGAATAAATCCAATGGAAATTTCCTTGAAGTAGTTATTCAAAAAAATTGAACACGTGTTTCAAAGAATTACGAAACAAATTCACATAAATTCATGTCAATATGATATATATTTTTTATTCACCAAATTATTATATATAATTAGAAAGGAAAAATACCCCCCAATTGTCCCAATTATCGTATTGATATTTATTCTCATTAGTTTACCTATTTTATTTACAAAAAAACATCTTTCTATATTCTAACCATTGTTTTCATTCCTATTCTCCAAAATTAAGAGATTTAGTTATTTTTATTTGAGATAAGTGTTGAACTAGTATTTTATTAAAAATGTATTATTATGTTAAAAAATCAATGTATTTTTGGTCTTACCGACATAGAAAAATTAGTTTCCCATTTATAAATTAAATATATCCACTAGTTATCTTCAATGGTATAAATTATCTAAATTTTTAGCAATGGTGTGTTAATACCATTTTTTAATAATAATTATACCCCTCGACAGATCATCAACGTATACATAAAAACTATTATTATTATTTATTTTAATCCCTTTATATTATTAAGAATCACAACCCATTAAACTCAAAATAGCATTGTTGTTTTAGAATTATTTGAAAAGTAATCATTGTACATAATCATAAAAAAATTTTATATACATTATGAATTTTGTAATTACTATAATGTAACAAAAAAATTGTATGTCTCTTCATAATCTCTCCCTAAATTGATTCAATCAATTAACATTAACATGGATAGTTATTCTATATGAAATAATAACCAACCAAGGATTATTTAGTTTGAACCTTGTATCATATATTATAATAAAAAAAGTGTGTTGTATGGAGGCACATGATATAAGTTGATGTATAATGTAGTGGATTTTTCTACTTTTATTATAATCAATTTAAACTAAAACCATCCTCTTCAATAATTAACATCAACTTCCATGATAAATATGTGATATATCAAAGGTGTGATAATAATTTTGATTTTCACTAGCTCAATAATGATTGAAATAAGGATAATACTTATTTCCTGAGATAGATGATTCATTCTATTCAAATCATTTTGTTTAATAATTATTCATTATTTCATACATCTATATTTTAAAATTATATGGAGATTATTAAAGTATCGTTGTAGATTTCTTATTCATCTTTCTTCATTATTATAAAAAAATTTAAATTGTTGAATTATGTAATCATTATTTCCTATCAGCTAGATAATTCTTTTTATAATTTATTGATTTCTAAGATTATATGATAGTGAAATCTTTAGTCACATGATCATATTTATATTTCAATGTATATTATTTCATTAAAGGATTATTTTTTTCACTTTTATTTATTAGTTAATATCCATAATAAATTTATTATTTCACTTATTCATGAATAAAAGTCAGAAATTTAATAGAAATGTTTTTATTCTACTTGTGACATCCTCACACATCACTAGTATTCATAAATTTTCTCTTCTTAAGAAACCTATATAATTGATTATTAGTGATTTAAATCATTGTATTATTCCTAGAATCTCATTACTACATTAATTCATTTCAAATTATTTAAATTATTATCCATTAATTATAAATATAAATTTCATATATATTTTAATCCATGATGTAATGTTTTCTACAACAATATATATATATATAATAAATACAAATTTAGGACTCTCTTTTTTTTTGTTATCTTCATGGTATAGGTTGATTAATAATTTAATTTGTGATTTATCCTCAAATTTAATATTTCATTTCTCATTATTTCATTCATTATTTTTCTGGTGTTATTTTTACATATGTATAATCGTAATACATTTTTGGTACATAATAGTACTATCCATAAAAACAACCAAATTTTATAGTAAAATATATTTCTACGATGAATCAAAATCAATATTCAATTATTTGTTTTTCTTGAATTATTAATCCTATATCACAATAGTAGGGTTATTTTGGCTTTTATATTTTCTCTAAATTAATTTTGACTTTCATATAATTATTTTTTATTATGTTAAACTAATATTAAATTGAATTATACATTAATATTCAATTACACTAACAATCTAAAACTAATGTTTATATTATACATATAGACTCATTTTTTCAAAAAATTTGAGCATTATAGTTTACAAAATTATTCCCACTCACTAGGACTCTATTTGTCAACTACTCCTATTGGGTATTCCTACATCCATCACTGTATTAATGTTGTATTTTATAGAAATCCTTAAAACCTATTATATTCTATTATAAAAAAGCTAAATGACATTAAATTAGTTTAAATGTGTTTAGTATTGTGGGTATTCTATCTTTAAGACCATTTATTTGATTGAACTCTAAAATATTTCATTTTCTTCATACAAATGATTTGATTAATCAAGGAAGATAAACTCCAGTATAATTATTTTTTGGTTTTTCACACAATAACCTCAGATTTCATATATTTATTTTATTCTTATTTTCATTTTGATTCTTGATATTTACTTTTGAGTTTTTCTTTGTGGTTCTGAAGAGTATTTATTTGAGTTTTGGATGTTTTTGGTTTTTCCCTTACTCGTGGTTAGTGTGAAAGGTTTGGGGTGAAAATGTAATGTTGGGGTGTTTTTTACACCCTTAGGATCACTTATATATGGGTTGTGTTTTTGAATGGTTTAACCTCTTGAGTTAGATTCATTTTGGGTGAAAATGGTTGTGTTTGGTGACTTTTTCAAAGTCACATAGTTATTGTGCACAATTAGTTTGACCAGGAAGCCTATGTGTGAAAAAGACACGTAGATATGGAATATAGATAAACTAAACATGAATCATGGTTATTCATCCCTTACGACTCTTGATAGTGAGGAATTGTATAGTTTGTGAAAAGTTTCTTTGACCATCCAAGATAATAAATAAACCCACCCGAGGAAGGGTATTTTTGATATTGGTACTTTTTTAATCAAATTGGCCCTTTTTATTTTGGTCATCAGGTAGATTACAGATTATGAATTTTATGACTTAGGTGATAGGTTTGGAAGTAACATCATTAACTATTTTCATTTTGAACCATAAGTATTTTGGGGTAATTTGAGTTTTTGGTTTTTTGTTGCATTTTTTGTGAGTGGATAGGGAAATAAAAAGAAGGTGGAATAGTTTTTCATGGTTGGATTACATGGATTAGTAAACCATATAGATCCTCAATGTATTGTTAAAGATACACATATTTATTGGTTCATTCATGGAAAATTATCCACTAAACAATGTTTCAAAATCTTTTTTAGTCTCTAGTTCCTTGTTCCGGGTGTTTAGGTGTGATATCTATATTGGTCTAACTTTCATTCGTGATAGAAAATTTTTATATGAATATTTTTTAGGAAATGAGTTTTTTAAAAGGAAACTGATTTTCATGATTCTTATTATTTAAGAAAATTCAGACTTTATATGTGAGGTATATTCGAAAAGAGGATTTTGGTATTCAAAAAGTGGCATTGGGAGCATGTAAATTAGAGTGTTAAATAGGAATGGCTATTTTTCGGAAGATTATTTTTGTATTGTTGTGATTTTTGGTACATCGGTCGATTTATTTTGTGTCATGTGTTTAATTTTGTTGAGATATGTTATTGGTGGTTTTATTTTTCTTTTTCACTTTTTCTAAGGGGATGCATTATAAAAGGTCGCCAATGTTTCCAAAAAGCCTTTTTCTACTTTTTACCCTTACCAAGCTCTAATTAGAGTGGTATATTTGAGTTATTATCACATAGTTTTCCTTTATTCCATAGTTTTTGAGGTTGGATAGAGTATTCAGTGAGGATTGAGGAAGTCAACAGTGTATTTTAGTCATTTGAACCCCGAATGGTGTGAGTGTCTACTATTTTTGATTCGTTTTAGGATCCATATTTGGATCTATGGAAGGTGATCAACCCATCATAATTTTTAGTTGGTGTTATATTTCATGTGTTTATGAACACTTTATTCGGATAATTTATACCTTAAGAGTTGAAGATGATGGAGGTGGAAGATCTCCTGAATGTTTGATAGGGTCAGTGGATGGTTAATACCTATGTTGGCCACTTTAAAAAGCTAGTATCCATTTCTCTAGAGATAGAATTACATGATCTATTGAAAGATATTATTTTAAATTTGGGACTTCTTCTATATATCAAGGATATTTTCCTCTCATATAGCGACATTATTTTTCAGAATGTAGTGGATGAATCGTTCTTAAATGAGTTAGTTTTAAGTGAAAAGGTAGTTGGAAATCTGGTATCTATTAATGCTCTTGATGTTTCCCCACCTGGAAAGTGGTTTCTTGAAAAGGAACCTATTTATATGAAGTCTTATTTGGATGATCCAACATCTCCCTCACCAGACAAGTCATTTGTGTTCTTTCAATTCGGCTCATTTGGGTACTTGAATCCTTCTTGTCATAAGCCTCTGAAGTTCTATCATTAGTGTTGATAATTGTGTATTCTAATGATATTATGTATGAATAATTTTCATAAGTGGAAGTCTTTATTGGTTGAAACTAGTACCTGACTATGTGGTAGTCGATGCCTTAGTCATCTGGGCTCTATCCATAGGGCCGATCATGAAGGATGCTCATTTTTAAAAATTGTTCAGTGTGGGTTTGTAGGTCATATTTTTTTCTCATATGTCATAATAGAACGTTTTATGTCTTATGGTGTATTTATCTTAAAATTTATATTTTTTCATTATGGTAAAGGTCTTTATGTTTTTTTCATATAAATATGTGGCTTTGTTTTACGAATATCAGTTTTTGGATGGTTATAATTGTGGATTAGTTTTTTTTCTGCTGTGAACATCTTGAAGACATGTATGTCTTATGGAAATAATGATTTTTCATCCAGATCAAGGAATTTTATTGGTCTTCAGTCCTAATTGATTGGGAGACATTTTTTTCAAAATAAATTATGGATCGTTCTTTGGTTTGTTGTTTATTCTAAGATAATTATTTGGGTTTCCCATGTTTTGTGAGTCATTGGTAAATGTTGAGAGTTCTAGAATCATTTTAATGGAGTGGGTTTATCTTGTGTTGGAAAGATCCTTTCTTTTCACCAGAAAGTTTATTTTGTTTTTATTTTCCCTTTAATTATTTGATTGTAAATTTTGGATTATTGGGTCACCCTGAAAATCATTGTTCCAGTTGTCCTCGTTCATTTTTGAGCATCATATCTGGTTCTAATTAAGTATGGTGACATTTTCATGGAAATAATTTTTGTTTTGGGGATAATTCTCAAAAAATTTAAAAAAATTTAATTTACATGTATTTTTTTATTTTCTCTTAGATTCTTGATATTTTATACTAGGTTCTTGGTTAAGGGTCTGAGGTGTATTAATTTGTCTCTTGGAGGTTTAGGGTGATTTTTAGACTTATTCTAGGATAGTGTGAATGTAATGTGGAGAGAATGGCGTGAAAGGGAGATTGTGAAACCCATTATGTCACATCTTTGTGGGTAGTGATAGTTGGGTGGTTTATCCTCATGACATAGTAGAGTTTTGGGTTAAAAGTGAGTTGTTAGGGGAATTTTTTATGGTCGCCTGGTTGTGGTGCACAATTTGTTTAACAAGGAATTCTTTGTGTGAAAACTTCACCAGGATAAGTTTCATGATTTAACTAACCCTAAAACATACTTTTTCAGTGTATAAAACTCTTCATTGTGTGTAAATGAATAGTTTTCTTATGTTTTGTTTATCCATGATAACTAACCATGCAGCCCTCCTTAAGAAGGATATTTTTTACATTTCTATTTTTTAATTGTGGTTACTTCCCTTAGATTTACCTATTAAATCCCCAAAACCTAGATTCCTACTATAATTTATTTTTTCCCCTCTATTCTCCTCTAAGTGGATATAATGGTGGGTTCATGGTGATTCTTCACAAATGATGAATTTTTGTGCTCCCCAATCTCCCCCCTTTGATTTTCTTCTATTTCCCCATCTCTTCTAAATAAAGTGTCCATGATTAGATTATTTGGAAACCTAGGGTGATGATAAATTTGTTTTCTTCTTTATTATGGTTCTATTACATGGTAAGAGTTTATTTCTATAGGGTTTTTTTAAGGCAAAAATATTCTTAAACATGAGGTAGGTGTTTCTTTCTATTTCTTTCTCAAAACATTTCATTGATTTAAGATAATTCCATTAATGATTCTAAGTTGTTGTAATCATTATTTTTATGTGTTTTTATAAATGGTTTTAGTGTTTTAATGATGTAGAATTGGCGTTTATTGGTTTTTAAATTATTTTCCTAAATATAAGTCTATATATATCTATGTGAGGTGTTATATGAAATTCAAATTTGTCCTTTTAAATTAATTTCATTTTTTATTACTGTATTATTCCTTGGGTATGTTATGGTAATGTAATTTTTTAATTAATTGGGTGTTGTGTGGGATTTATTGGTAGGTTATGGGTTTTGTGTTCATTAATGGAATCTTTTATTTGATTGATAAGATCTTTTGATATTTAAATTGGAACAGTTGGCATTTGAAGTCTTCTGAAATGTCTTTGTTAGATGTGGAAAAATCTATATTATCATGGGGTGAACATATGAATGTAAATTCAAGTGATAATGGACTATTTTTAAAAATTACCCTCATTAACCTCATTTTTAAAAACATATCCCTTGTCCGCATTCTTTCCCTTTTCATCTTCTTCAAGCAGTTCATTTAAAACTTCAATGGTTCCTAATTGGTTTCATAGATTCCAAATGTTTTTAAATGGTAGCTAATTTTTTTTTTCTAAAATTGTTTCATGTTTTGAATCACAAAGTGTGGTTTTTCTCTAGAAGATGTATATTCTCATTTATCACCTATCAAGAATGAACTATGTATTGACTATATTTTGTAAATGGTTTAAAAATGGACATGTATTTGAAATTTTAATTCCATTTTAGTACATTGTATAGTTTAAGGTAATTTGGTTTTAATGTGACGTGATTTGCAGTCCCAGTTGGTAATTTATAAAGGATTGTAAACTTTTTGATTGATCATGTGTTATGAACAACCCATCGGATGTTGTGTGTTTATTTTTGTGATATGTGAAACTCTATGTTGGACCTTATGAGGAAGCTGTCATCACATAGTTGATGTTGGTTCTTTGGATTGGAAAGAACTGGGGATGTGGTTTTTTGGTTTTAGGAATGTGTGTGCCGACCTCCCAATACCCCATGTTCTATTATCATATAAATAATATATTCCATTTAGAGGGTATATTGGCTATTTCGTATCAACTCTCATTATAAGTGTTGATACCCCACGATTAGATGAGAGGCCAGGTGGGATGTGCAACTAGAATGGCTAGTATTGTGTGGAATGTTGGTATTGACTATCGAGCTACACCATATAGTGGAGAGTGAGTACAATGTAACTATGTATAGGGATCTCTTCTAGATATGTTTAGTAAATTTCCATGATTATTATATTTATTTTCTAGTTTTATTTTTTTCTCTGGGGTTTTTATCATAGCTTTTTTGTACCTTTTTATTCTACATTCTATTTTTTCCCTTGTGTTGCTTTCATTATTTGATTAATTTATGTTTTATCACCTGGTTTGGTTTCCACTTTTTGTATAGGATTTTTTAATTGGTATTTAAATGTAAAATTGTTTTAGTAATGAAATATGTGAGATTTTTTAAAGGTGTGTATTCTTGTAATATGGTAGTTGTTTCTTTAAAGCGATACAAACCCCATTTTTTATTATATTTAAAACTAGTTTTTGAGAGTGTATTGGGAAAGGAAATGTATATATTATTTTATGATTTATTACTGATGTATTTTATGCTCACACCCTACTTGTACCTCTTGGAGTATGTAGACCTAAGATATTGTGTAGGCTCTATTTTCTGGTGTGAGTTTCCTTGGAGAGTGTTGGCCTTATAGTTACTGGTGACCAAAAAGTACTTGGATATCAGGTCTATTGTGGGTTGGTTCTAGTCATTTTTTAGTCTTTATATTCATTTATTAGAATTTTGATATTGTTTTTAATTATTTTATACATCATTATTTTTTTTGTGTGCTCAGTTTTAGTTTTGATCCTGGTTTCTTACTGGGTATAAATCGGTTGATCGAAAAATGATTTTGATTATAAAATATTGGAAAACAAGTCTTGTAAACCCAAAAAAAGAATCCCAGATGTTTAAAATGATTATTCCCAATGGAAACTCCTAGGAATAAATTCCTACATTAGAATAGAATATATCCCAACCTAGAATAAAAAATCATAGGTTCTTCTGACCTTCCTTCCTGCGAAAGTGCATTCGTAGAAATGTTGGCTTCTCTAGGGTTATGCCATGCATAATGCCCCTACTTGTTTTCCATATAACATCTTTAGACATAGTAAACTATATTATATAAAGGATCAACTTCCCCATACATAGCATGTAACAAAACCTCTAAATCTGATTCCACCACTGATAACCCCAATGAAAATGTCTTGCAAAGCATGAAATCGGTATGTAATGACCTCACGTCAGCTTCTAAAGAACTCTCTAGAACATAAACGCTACTGAAATATATCGGAATAGAACTAGATGTGTCACTTATAAGATCTCCCCCACACATCTGACAATTCATTTATGATCCATCCACATTTATTTTAAGTTCATTAACAAGTAGAAACCATTTAACCCAACAACCAAGGAAACCTGACGGATCATCAAGTCTATAAAGAAAATTACAGATTAAAGTAGATGGTTGCCCACTGTTAACTAGAAAACACAACTCATGCATGAGGGCCCTCATCCGCACCTAGATGTATGAAAATTAAATCCTTAAACTCTTTTGTGATTTCTTCCATTCCTCTTATATGGTCCAATAAATGGTGAAAACAATGATGTTGTAGAGCATATAATCCAATCCATGACCTTCCACTCCAAAAAACCAACTATAAATGAAATCAGGCATTGACAGGATTGCTGCATTAAAGCACCCCAACATCCCTATAGCTAATCAAAGACTAATAACCCACTCACTCATAAAGAACAGATGGAATACCGACTCTGATTATGGGATGACACAATAATAATAGAGATAAAGAAATGAAATCCACTTCTGTTGAATATTACCCTCCATTGAAATATCTTGGTTCCTCTACCTCGATATCAAAATATTCATCTTAGTGGGAACATCCTTTCACCATAACTGAGTGACCCATTCATCATGCACACCACCATAGCATGCTAATCTATGATGATCCTTCCCATTAAAATAACTAAAACCACATCCAGTAAAGCAACACCAGTTATAATCTTCATTTAAAATGATCTCATTAAAATATTATAGCTTATCCTTGTTTAAAATAGATTCTAGAAGACTAGGAAAATAACAAGACTCTTTAACTAAAATTTTGAAAACCGAACAACATTGGTAAAATAGGTTCTCATCGATCCCATTTTCTCTATATAAATTATAATCCTAGTTTCCAATAACCCATTGGGTAACTTCCCAAATAACCACTAGATGAACCAAAAAACTTTTGGAAATCCTGGATAACTTCCTATTATCCTAGTTCTCCCAATGTGGTCCATATTTATTTCTGATAACATTATCCCAATGTTATTCCCCACCGTTAAAATCCCATGCCAACTATGCCTTCATGGACTGCATGGTAGCAGTCACATCCCTTAGACCGATTCCTTCATCCTCAATCAGCTTCTCCAAACAATTCAATGATACCATATGATACCTTCCTATAGATTTGTCCTCACAAAGAAACATAGTCCTAATCATCTAAATCATATGAATAATTCAATTGGGTGGGGTAACGTTCGACATCACATGCATTGGAATAGATGAAAAAACATTGTCAATCATGGAGACGTGGCCCCCAAAGGAAAGGATACTATTTTTTTATTAAGGATACTCCCCACCATTCTATTAATGAGGCCATCAATGTTGACTTTTTAACCCAACTATTAGCACCAGGATCTCTAGGGTAATGCATTGAAAACTGTTATGCAGAATTCTTCAGAATATCTTGTATATCACTATCCCTCTGATTTAAGCATCACATTGAGATAAAAGCACCACTGTTTCATGGATAGATATGTTGAACAGTTATATTTCCATAAACCCACAATATTTATATAAGGAAATAAAGATAATTCATCCAAGAGTTAATAAATATAAGAATATCATCAGAAAAAATGTTATGGGAAAGGATACCATATAAGGATTGAGATTGGTATGGAAGAATCATATGTTAAGTTATGAATATGTGAAAGTTCCATGATAAATCCTTTTATTCGATAATGAAAATTAAGGGGACATGTGTTACCATTTTTTAACACTCTAAACAATTCTAAAAAAACTAAAATCATTCCCCATATGTGAGATGGAAAGAAAAAGATAGAAATAACAGTGGAAGAAGATATCACAAGCCCACTAAAGAAGCCCAAGTATCGTCATGAACTTAAAAATAAATTTCCAATTTAATTAGTCATATGTTTCATCCATGCCTACCTGAATAATAATGTTTGACTTTATCAACCATTTATTAATATCTTACACCAATACCTTAGAAATTCCAATTGCTCTTTGGAAACCCCTACCCCTAATAAAACCATGTAGTTCCTGAGAAATAGTCTTTGAGATCACCCTATTCAATATCATTTCAATAACTCTCATCAAGATCTTTTATGAAACCTTGCAATGATAGATGGGTCTATAATGATTATGGGGGAAAGGGTATTTTATTCTCCAGTAAAGGATCACCCGGGAAGAACACAAAATCTGGTCAAGATATCCTCCCTAAAAAAGTCTTGTATATCATCGATCACATGAAATTCCATGAAATCCCATGCCTCTATATAAAAAGATCCCAGGAAACCATTTCGACTAGGTAAAATATCCATATACATATTATAAGTTATTTAATCAAATCACTTCTCCGCTAGAAGGATCCATTAAAGTATCATTATCATCATCTTCAATCCATTTAGAAATAGACCCCATGAAAACCTGATGCTCCTCCAAAGAAATCATATTCCCAATATTATTTGGTAGGTCACCAGCTAGAAAATATTTGAAGTGTTCCAGATCCATCCTCCCTTTGACATTCACATCAGATGAGAAAGATACATCCTCGAGTCTAATATTGATTATAAAATTTTATCTTTCCTAAGAAAATAATGAAAATAAGCATTGTTACGATCACCCCCTTAAGCCTTCTAACCCTGGTCCATTGTTTATAGTTCCTTTCAATATATAGAATCCTCTCCACCATAAATTCCAATGTTTCACAAAGAATCATAAAAATACCCTCATCCCATATATGTTTTAGATCATCCTGTATCCTATAAATTTTCACAAGTATTAATTTTATAGATTTTTCCCTAATCGGACATCTAATAAACCATCTAAAAATATTTAATTTAAGGAATATCAAACACCTACAAGACCTAATACAATACCTACCAGATTCCACATATTCCCAAGACCCCTTCATTATTTGAAAAAGATACATCCATCATAATCCAATTGGATGAGTACATGAATGACAACTTATACTACCCCCACCCCCTATTTAATCTCAACCAATAGTGGAGTATGATCAGATAAAACTCATTATAAGTTTAATGAGGACATCTTGTAAAAGGATTATAAAGCTTGCCTGTTTGAAAAATAACATATCATGTCTACTCTAAATGCTGATATTACATTTGAGATTGTTGCACCATGTGTACCTGAAACCTCTAAATCCCAAGTCCAAGAGATCCCTAATAGAAATATTGTTGTGAAAATCATGAATACTATTGATAAAGCTCTCTGACCCACCCATCTTCTCTGAAATGTCAAAAATGGTTTTAAATCCTTAACCAATGATCCAAGGTAATCATGCCGGATCAAAGGAGTCCACACACTCTCAATGAGCCTTTCTATGCTACATATAATTACTGACATATATGAAGGAGAAGAGTATTGCATTACTTAAAATAAAAATATTCACTATTATAAAATGACTCATAGCATGGATCATATCCACATGTAGTGACCTCTTCCATCATATCCAATTGTGTTTATTCATATGATTCCCATGAATGTGAAAACCAAAACCCAACATCTTCCCCAAACAATTAATTCTGGTAGAATGCATCTTAAGATCCAAAATAATAGCCACAAAACCACTAAAACTGCTAGATTCAGAAGTAAAGAATGTGTAATTATCATGCACTCCAAGACCTCAAGCATTCTAGATAATTATAGAATGACATAATGGAGAGAATTCTTAGCTGTACACCCATTATAACCAAATATTATTAAAAAATATCTTCAAAAACAGATATCCTCATACATAGAATGTATACAATGACTAAAAAAATAAAATACCTTTTTCAGAATGAGAATAATCTTTATGAATGAACTATCTGACTCTTCTAACAGAGGTCCCCTATTACAAAATGAATCTTGGGGAGATAATAGAACCGAATCATCCTGAATCATGTATAACATCACCAAGAGAGAATTTGAGCTATGGATGCTTTGATTTCTCTCCACACCCCATCCTTCTTAGACCTCCAAGAGGGGATTTTGAACTCATCCTTGGAACACCCCATCATGGTAACCAAAAATAAACATAGAATATCAGGAGAACAGAATGAATAAATCCACAAACTTGAGGAAAGAGGGGATAAATACCTATTTATGCATAGCATTATGCATGAAAAATCATTCATCCTCACAGGTGAAGATGCTGAGGCCACAACCACTAGGGCCCTCTCTTTCAAATCCAGATCTGAAGTGGATGCTGATGGAACAAAAGTAACCAATTATAAAATTTCAGCAGTATAAGAATACACGGACAAAATATTTCTTCCATTGACCACTTTAGAAAAATAAATACTTTTTTCCATGTGTTAAACAAAATTTGAAATTTCAATATATGATGTCATCTCGCTACATTCCAACACATTCAATAGAGAAGACATTGTACCATCCTGATACATCTATGAAGCATCGATGATGTGTGGGGGCCACTTCTAATCAATGGATAATTAAGAAGGGGGATTTTTTTGTCAAAAACAACTACATGAATCAATTCTTTTGGTTGGAAGCTGATGGGATTATCGTGCAACATTTTTTGATGTAACCGATGGTAGGAGAAAATTCAAGGGTAGATGCAACACCCTTGAATGTGATAAATTCCTTTAGATTTAAAATGGGATTCAGATCTTATGATATTGTAATCAGAAAAAACACATCATAACACTTTGTTCATTGTATGACACATTCATCCAGAGCAGAATAAAGTGTTGGCCCCTTCTCTCGTTAGAGTAGGAAACAATTTCTGAAACTTGTTAATTCTCTGTGTTCTTCATTTTCATTCTTTGTTAGTGTTTTATTTAGTCTCCATGAACCTCCCATGCCCCATTAATGTTGTGACATAGTGTTCATGAGGGAAATGACAATATAACATCAAAATTTTTTGGTGACTGGAAAATTGATGTTTCTTAGAAAAAAATTCCATGCTCAGATCTGCGAAGAGAATGTAGAGAAAATTCCATCACTGAAAATGACATTAAAAATCGAGTTGAAACGAAGGAGATAAGCTCAGTCAATGTTTAGTAAAACTATGGGTGCTATAGTGCCCCCTATGCTAGAGAGGATGCGATTGTTCACACCACTGGTGACATTCCGACGAATTTTTTGGACACTGTTTCGGCATGCCACGTCAGCCCCACATCAGTTCCACATTAGCTATCAATCTAGACTATTGAAACTATTTTGGCCCTAACTCGACTAGTCAGATCCTTTTTCCAGTGACTGATGAGTAGATTCCTTGTATTTTAACCGTTCCGAGCACATCTAAATAGTTAGAATTTTGAAATTTGAAATCTAGCCACAGTTTAAAATACCAGTAATATGATTAAACACACAGTATTTTATTATACCATCTGGAAACTGAAAATGGAGTAACATTTGTATATTAAATATTTTTGGAAGCCTATAGTGGAACCTAGTAAGCCCGTTGCAGCACAAGAAGATGAAACATCAACTTGCTGTAAAACCAATAAGAAGATGTCAGCCTGTACCCTGCTAGTGGAAGCGGAGTGGGTTGTACTCAATAGGATGTGTGCCGCCTGAATCAAACAGTGGATAAACAAGAGCATCTTCCAAAAAATTTCCCCTAAACAAGACGCCTTTTTTCGTTTTAAAAAATTAAAAATGATTTATGTGAGGACAACACCATAAAATAATTAAAACATGATACAGTGTCTTGTCAACTATATATAAAAATACGAGACCTATGTATCAGAGCACATGAGTGACTTCCAAGGTACTATTGATCAAATTAATTATATGAAAATGACGATTGATGACGAGTTAAAGGCATTGTTGATGTTGTGTTATTTACGGAAGACGTGGGACACATTATTTGTGTCAGTTTGCAATTCTACTATAAATGGAACTCTCACCATGGATATGGTGAATTATTGAATGTTGAATGAAGAGACAAAAAGATAAGATGAAGGACATACACCTGAATCAAAGGCTCTTATCACCGAAAGGCAAGGGAAGTAGAAATGGAAGGGATAAAAAAGTGGATGAGAACCCCGTTACCAAATTGGTCAAATGAGGAAGCAATCAAAATGTTGATCAAGATTTGACATGATGTTCCACCACTATGGAAATCCTTGACACATCATCTGGGAGTGTTGAAGGATGAAGGTAAAGAAGAGGAATCAGGAAAGTAAGACACATAATAACGATGTTATAGTTGTCAGTGATGAAATCATTATTGTTCAATAAGACAACCTGGTCAGTCTTGCAAGACAATACTTGACAACGGTGATTGATTCTGGTTCCTCCAACCATGACACTACCAGAAGGGATTTCTTTTCATCTTACCATTTAGGGAGGTCCAGACAAGCAAATATGGTAAATGACGGAACATACAAAAGTACTGGTATTGTTAATATTTTCTTGAATATAATGTTGGATATAGGTTATTTTTGAAGGATTTGAGGCATGTTCTTGATATTCACCTGAATATAATGTCCAATCTAATACTTGATGGTGGGGGATATTTCAGTTCTTCGGTGATGGGAAATTAAACATTACCAAAGGTAACATTGTAATTACTAAACCAAAGAAAGATACCTCTATTTATCTCATAGGAGGAAGACTGTGTGGGGTAGAAGTAAATATATCCAGAAATGATGTTCTCATAAATGATTGTCATAGGTGGATGAGTCACATGAGTGATAGAGGAATCATAATTCTCTCCAGGAATGATCAATTTTTAGGAATAAAAGGTACACATTTGGATACTTCTGTTCATTTCCTCATGGGAAAACAATACATAATATCATTTTTTGTTATATACCATCCAGAAAAGAAAATTTTTTATATATGATTGACACTGATTTTAGCATGATGATCAATAAGATAATGGGAGGTTCTATTTATTTGGTTACGTTCATAAATGATCACTCCAAAAAATTTTGGGCATTTTCTTTGAACACTAAAGATTAAGTGAGAGATGTTTTCAAGAAATTTCATGTGAAAGTTGAATGAGAAACATGTAGGCAGTTATAGTATGTGCGAGAAGATAGTGGAGGAGAGTACTATGGCCCATTTGAGGTGTACTGTAGGTGTTTCGTCCTCAGGCTAGAAAATCTATATTGAATACCCCTTATCATAATGGTCTTCTTGAGAGGATGAAAAAACAATATGTGAGAGAGTATGATGTATCCTCTCAAATGAAAAGCTACCAAATACCTTTTGGGGGAGGCAATGATGACCTTAATTGATCTTATCAACCTTTCTCCATCAGTTCCACAGAACTATGGGGTTCTATAAAGTGTCCGAAAAGGAATATAATTTCCATAAAAACACATGAGAGTATTTGGATGTAGGGAATTTTTTCACATCCCAAAAGATGATCGAGCAATGATGGATGAAAATGGGAGGGAATGCATCATTTAGGGATATGATCATGAAGTTTTTAGAAACTGACTCTAGGATCCTATAAGAAAGAGGATCCTTAGAATTAGAGATTTGGTGTTTCTTGAGGATCAGACGATTGAAGATTTTGAGAAGCTAGAAATTGGAGATAAGTCGTCGTCTGAAGAAATTACAGTCAGTCCTGAACCAGTATCACCACCATCAGTACTAGCTAGCATGAGAGAAAAATGTGACATAGATAATACATCACTACCTGGTAATATGTCTCTATCTTCTGACATGTCTTCATCATATGACATTCATAATATATTCCCCCAAAAGCACAGTTGAGGAGATCTATAAGAGAAAATAACTGAGTCATAGATACTCACCAAATGAGTAGGTGATGCTCACTGACGGGTGAGATCCAGACAGTTATGATGATACACTCAAGAATCAGCAGAAGATGGAATGGAAGAAGGCCATGCAATAGGATAAGAGATCATTGTACAAGAACCATACATTTGATTTGGTAGAGTTACAACATGGAAAGTAGGAACTCAAGAAAATGATTGTGTACAGAATCAAAAGAGAGGACAACAGCTTATTGACGCGCTATAGATATAAAATGGTTCTGAAGAGATTCAGTCAAAATAAAGGTATTGACTTTGAAAATATTTTGTCTACTCTTGCTAAAATGTCTTCTATCAGATTTGTTCTTGGACTGGAGGATAGTTTGAACATGGAGGTTCAACAACTGTATGTAAATACAATGTTCTTATATAGTGAACTTGAGGAGGAGATATACATAGAGGATCAGGAGGCAGTGTAGGTGAATGGAAAAGAAAACCTTTTATGCAAGATGAAAAAAAATTTATATGGTCTGAAATAGGCGTTGAGGCAGTGGTACATGAAATTTGACTCATTCATTGTGAAAAACGACTATAGGAGGATGACTGCTAATCACTGTGTTTTTATCTAGTAGTTTCTAATGGTGATTTAATTATCTTATTTCTTTTATATTGATGATAGGATGATTATTGGAAGAGATATCACTAATATTGATAGGTTGAAGAAAGAGTTGAACAAGTCTTTTGAAATGAAGGACTTGGGAGATGATACTCATATTCTTTGAATGATGATTACTCATGACATGGGGAATAAAAATATTTGTCTCTCTTAGGAGTGGTAAATTGAGATATTTCTTGAAATATTCAACTTAATCAAGGAGAAACCTTTCAGAATTCAACTTGAAATTCATTTCAAGCTCATGAAAATTCAATGTCTATCAACTAAAGAAGAGAAAGAAGATATGGAAAAATTTCATTATTAGTCAGTAGTTAGCAGTCTTATGTATTATTTGGTGTGAACAAGACCAAATATTTCTCAAACAATTGGAATTGTGATTAGATTCATATCATATCTAGGGAAAGTTCGCTGGACAATGGTCAAATTGATATTAAGGTATCTCTGAGGTACATCTAGTCATTGTTTATGTTTTGGATGTAATAAACCTATTATGGAAGGATATATAGATGTAGATAGGTATAGAGATGTAGACACGAGGAAATCCATATCTGGGTACATTATATAATTTGTATTGGGGGAAGTATTATAGAAATCATGACTTCAGATGTGTGTTACCTTATCCACCATAGAATCAGATTATATTCAGGTCCCTGAATGATGCATGGAGATGTTGTGGATGAATAAGTTTTTATATGAGTTGGGATAGAGTCAAGAAAATTATATTCTCTATTGTGATAGTCAGAGTTCTATTCATCTGAGCAAGAACTAGACATTACATTCAAGGTCCAAACACATAACATGTAATAGCACTATGTCCGTAATGTGCTAGTATAAAGATGATTGAATTTTGATAAAATCCACACAAGTCATAATGGGGGTTGCATGATGAAAAAAGTTCTACTAAAAGAGAATTTGGAAACCTTCAATGAGAATAAATTTCTATATTCAACCCCAAATTGATCGTGAGGGGGAGATTAATAGGGGAAACTCCCAATCAATGGATAATTCCGCAAGAGGAAGTCTCTTTTAACCAATATCTCCATGCAGTAATCACTTTGGTGGGTAGCCGATGAGATGTGCTTGCAACATTTGTTGAAGTATCTGAAAACAAGATAACATTCAAGGGTAGACGAACCACCCTTGAATTTGATTAATTCATTTGTCTTTATCATGGTATTAAGAACACATGATACTGTAATTAGAAAAAAAAACCCCGTTGTAACACTCTATTTGTACTCTGACACATTCATCCGAAGAAGAATAATGTGTTGGACCCCTTATAACATGGACGTAGGAAACAATTTTTAAACCACATTAATTATCTGTGTTTTTAATTTTCGTTCCTTGTTTTTCTTACATTACAATGCCACAGAACTCTGCTTCCCCCACATGATTCCCTGAATAAAAAAATCTCTACCAAATCCACTCACTTTGATAGATGGATTGGGCTCATGGAGATAGTGCTATGCATGCAATGCCTCCTAGTGTAAATTTCTCACTTTCCCCTTTCTTCAAAGCTCTACAAAGTTCCCCTGAAATCCACAACCGAAAAAATATCATAGGAGTTTTTAAGACCAAGTGATGCCACCATTTAATCCCCTCAATGGACATGCTGAGTAATAATGGTGGGGAAACATTGAAAAATTCATCTCCACACCAATATGAGGAATGGATTCATCCATCCAACATTATGTGTTCAAATAAGAACAAGGAAAATGTCACAAGGAATCACCCACCACCACAAGAATAAAAGAATTGTTGATGGGTAGGGGAAGACACAATAGATTTATCCACACCACTTCCATGAAGGATTATCTACCATTGTGAAACTCTTTGGCTCAATGTGAAAGAGTAAGACATCAGGATCCATAGTATCTCTCATCTAGCGTCCAAGTCCTCAAAATGTTCTATTTGTTGAATAATTTAATACATAAAAAAACCAATACAATTCTAAGACTGTCACCCGGTGCATAAAATCCCAAGAGTCCAAAAAGCACCAGAATACCTCCAGTGATGGTTTCTCAGGACCATAGAGTGCCACCAAAGAGTGATTATGATACTAAGAAGCATCTTGAATCTTCTTCTCTGAGACCACAACCATCAGAGCATCCTCCAACATTTTTGTGTGAAATGGTTTCACATGAAATAGGGTAATATTCTTTAAAACATTGATACCTGCAAATGAACTCTTAGAGACTACCTCTTTAAAGGATTTCACTTTGAAATCCTTATTCAGAAAACATCCATCCACCCTGTCATCCACCATAGAGAGGACCCCCAAAGACAATGAAGGAAGAGAAAATGATCCTATGACAATAGTCGAGCTCACCATCGGTCTAAAGATCCTCATAAATATATATCATTATTATTGTGATGTCTTCAATTACTGTCTATAGTCCCTGGATTAAGAGGATTATGAATGACTCTTGAGACTTGTCTCGAGCTAGGCGGAGAATCGGGTTGGATGGTATCTTAGTTTCTTTCATGACATGGTAGATCTTATTTTCATAGATTCATAGAAATATTCAATTTGGAATTTTCCAAATATAAAATCATTATACAAAACTCATAAAAATTTGATATTTTGAAAAATATATCGGTTTTCATGTGGTTTAACCTAACTGTCAGACATTTTATTCATTGTTTCTATCTAATAATCATGAATCAGAATTGAAACATGCATTCAAATTTCATACTCTTTTACATTATTTAGTTCTGGTTCATGTTGGGTGTCCATTAAATTAATTAGGACATTGTTTAAATTATCAAATTCATAGATAGAAATCTGAAGAATCATAAATAAACTCAACACTCTAACAAATATAAAATTTTAATTATTAATCTAAAAATTATTATTATTGATTGAATGTTGATAGAATTTTTTTTTGTTTTTATAATAATATTTGTGAGAGTTCTTTCATTTTTATCATTTTATCATGTAAATTGTCCATAAAAAATCTTCAAAATCTGTATATTAGATTTCATCATGACTCCCCCAACACATTAATATATATATATATAATACATCAATAATATTTCTAAAATAACTAATATTTTCAAGATGGATATAATTTTCTGATTAATTAAAACCCATGACATAAATGAATTATAATTTTTAGTCACAATAATAATTTTCAAGTTATTTACAACCATATTACACCAATGAACATCATTTAGTGGTGATTAATATGTCACTATCAATCATTCTATTTATGTTTTTTTTCCACTATATTATATCTATATTTTAATTTTAGGCTCAATCATCCATATCTTAAGGAATGAGGATTAGAATAAAATATCAAATATAAGGCATTGTTTTTATATTCAATTATTCACTTAATGTTTTCAATCAAAAATAAATTGTGTAAAATAATATATTTCCCAAGAGGCAACCATTTTCTCTAATAAAAATTTAAATCTTGTTATGATCATTAAAAACTTTTATAAAAGGAGGGTTGAATTATTTACCTCTATTCATCTATAAAATTCATGTTAAGACATGTATCATTTTTACCCCCATTGAATATGTAATTATTTTTTGTATTTTATGAAATATATAGGATCCATTTTGGTTCAATCAATCACTAAAGAAACAAATAATATCGAATACAATAAAATAGAAACACATCGTGTTTTTATATGGTTGATCCTATTATATGAAACCCTCTCATATTATGAGAAAAATATAAGCTAGATCAATGATCTTCATTTACAGTATTATCATTAAATTATCGTTTCTATTTAGTTACAATAAAAATAAAATTTCAACCATATTATATAGGTTAGTTTTCATGATAATAAATAGAATAACATGTGGTAATACAAATGTATAATTATATTAACTCTAAATATTTTTAAAAAACTTCTTAACTCTTTATATACTACTCCACTCATTACCGAATTTCACTATATTATATTGATATGATATATTTCATAAAAAAATATCATTTTACTTCATTTAAATCATCCCGAGAAGTATAATTAATCATGTTCTATATTATATGTAATAATCCTAGTTTATACATAAAAATAAATCTCAAGAATCTATCTCACTACCCTCATTCACATTAATAACAAATAAATTATTAATGAAACTCCATGTATTTTTGAACATTCTAACCCTTGATACTATCTCATAGACATCTATATTAAATAGAACCGTGGGTAAAATTATTACAATTGTCATTTTACAAAATATAATTATGAAATATTAAATAAAAAATTCAGTTTCCTCCAAAACATTATCATTACTAATACACAATGTGACCTTAATATTAAAAATAATATCAGGGACTTCTCCACCTTTTCTAATGACATCATTAATTCAATTCATCCATAAATATATTAAATAAGGAAGTCTCTCTTATTCTTATAAACTTATATATTTTAATATATCAGAGAAAATTTTATTTATATTTTCAACATATATTGTCTCCTCAACTATCTAAAATCAATATCTCATATGACATTCCCTATACTTCTCATGGAAAACAAAATGGTTTGAGTTCATGATTATGTTGAATATATTTTCCAAGACTTGTTATCTCTTTTTTAATTCTAGGAATAATTTTTTTTATCCTTCTTATCTTTTATTTGGCTCATAGTGTTTTATTTAATCATCAATCCAACTTGATGGTGTTATTTAAAAAAATGTATGCACAAAAATTTCAAATATAACATGAAATTCCCTAGACCTGTACTCATGGATTTTTTTCTAGTAGAAACATATATGACAAAAAATAATTGATACCATCTATAAAATCATTGATATTATAGATGATATTCCAAAAATAAATATGATTATTGATACAATATTATATTAAGGATAATATAAGAATATAATATTTATTGAATTATCATACATCAAAAACTATTTCTTATGGGTGTTGTTGGACTTTATGATTTCTCACATTTTATCAAAAGTGTTTTTGAAAAAAACAATTCAATTTTTAGTCAGACACATCAGAAACTACCTAATCTCATGTCTCTCTCAAATAATACTGATTTTTTATTATATATAAAAAGATATTTATTTAATTATAAGTCTTCAACATCTATCATTAATTATTCTACACAGAAATTCCTTCTAAAACATGTCACATATACAAATATTTAGTATATCCTGTAAAATGGAATCATAATAAAAATAGAGATAAATTTATATATAAGGGGAAAAAATAATTAAATCAATCATAAAATTAACATGTTGTAACATCCCAATACCTACTTTATATTCTTACATAATTTTTTTATTTTCTTATATTTCACTTCTAATGGGGTTTTTGCGTAAATTTAGATATATTTACAGATTTTTGGGCATATGAATGATGTCATTACCCCCACCCTTGTATCAAATAGTTGTTTGGTAAATTATTACACTAGAAAAAGTTACATTGTATAACATCCTAAATGTATAAATAGTATAGTATTTTTAGTAAACTAAGAACACATAGAAAATTCACAATACAAATTACACCCATAAAATGAACAATTTGTTTTTATGAGAACTCCATTATTAATTTTTTAAAATACCAAAATATAAATCATAAAACACTTCTTGGAATCTTGGTGATAATAAAAAATAATAAAGGGAAGGGAACTGATGGTTTGGATGGGTTTTTTTAGAAAAAAAGATATCATGAAAATATAAAAATATTTGATACAGAAAATAAAAAATCAATTTAAATTATTATCATGAGCATAATACTGAAATACAAATTGGTAGTATAATAAATCTATATAAATAATCACACAAGAATAAATCATATCCATGGATATTCTATCCAATGGTATAATCCTATAAATATACATAACATCCAAATTACTGGATATGTTATAAATGAAAAGTTTAAAGAATACTATTTTAATAGTGTATCACATTTCATTAAACCTTGTGTCTTGCATCACAATCCAAGAGATAGATTGAATTTATTTCAAAATAAATATATTATAAAATCCTAGGGCTTAAAGTTCTCTTATAATCTTGGTTTTTTCACATCATATATGTTATTGAACATGATGGTCCTCTTTTAAAATAACAGGGTGTTACATTCTTTCCCTTAGAAAAATTGGGTCCCCGAAACTCAATATTTATCATGGTAATCAAGTGATTTAAATTTTTAAATACCATTATTGGTGCCCAACATCATGAGAATGGAAAATAAAATATCCACATTATATGAGAGAAATATATTTATGAATTTCATCAATAATGACACATTATTTTGTTTCCATGTAGGATAAAATTAGTGGGAAATGAATTTATTGACATGGAAGAAAAATATTAGCACCCAAAGTTTAATATATAGTGATAATGAATAAGTTAATGATAATGTTAACCACCAAAAACCATAAATATACAATGAGTTATGGAAAAATTTATTTCACATAAATAAATATAATAAAATAATATTTTATTCTCAATATTTTATTGCATGTGATGAGGTATTATTACTATAATTATGATACATGACCCCAAAATTATATAATTCCAATTTCATCCATTGGATGTGATTTTATCAATATCCAATTAATATTCCACTCCATGAAATAAATATCCAAGTATAGTTTTTTATTAAAAATATATAATATTAATTTATATGGGATCATAAGATCTATAAAAGTGTAAAAATATTTCCCTCCTATAATTAATAACACAAAAATGTTTAGAACACATTTTCCAAAAATAATACAATAATCTATAAAACATATATATTGACTGAAATTAATCATGATAATGAATTTTTTAAATGATTATCCCATGTAATATTCAAAAATATGTTTAACTGAATTCATGGCCAAATAAATTATATGTAATCTCAAAAAATAAAAAATTTATTCGAAATAAAATATAATTTTTCTCTTAATGTCACAATGAAAATTATTTTAATACCAATATCCCCATAATAACTTTAATTTAACATGCATTCTTTAAAAAATAAATTCATAGTTTTTTGAACATAATCATGAAATTTAACCATGTAGTAAACTCCATAAAAAATAACACAATCCATTGAATCACTCACCAATTTCAAGGTCACCAATAATATCTCATAAAAATATTAATATTATTAGTATCTCAACATATAAAACTTATTAAAGAGATTCATCCATCAATAATATATTTTTTAAAAATATCAAATTTCCACTAAATTACTTTTCTTGGTACCATTTAGAATGTGTGTTCAAATCCATATATAAAAACCATTATAGTAAAATCTTAATATGGCGGTAGAGTATTGTCTATAAAATACTTTAAAACCTAATTATTGAATAAAATTATACATTTACATTATTCATTCTACTTTGTCTATAATAATATCCAAAGCATGACCTTGATCCCTTTTCTTCTTCTGAGATATAATCAATTGACACTTGGGGTATTTGTGTGAATTGTGTCACATCTCCAAATATTATAATATTTTATTATTTTTAGTTAATTTAAATAAATTATAGTAGTGATTATTTTAGCCTTTATATAAACAATGATTTAAAACTCATATTCTATTCAAGAATGCAGTAGGGTGTTTCCTACCACAAATATCACGTGTGGGAAAATAATTGTTTCCCTTTTACCATTTATGAATTTTTCCACTTATCTAGGTGATTTCCTACAAATAAATAACATTTGGAGATTGATTTCACTATCATCATAGAAAATCATACTATTTACTCTTATGATGGAAAGGAATCAACGATTTGTCCAATTAAAATTACTAAATTTAACTTGATAAATTGATGATGAATATTTTTCTTCGAATTAAATATATAGTCCCTAAAACTCCTCACTATCAAAATTATGATTTATTTATACCTAGAAAACTTTTCAATTTTATTTTTCCTAAGTCCCATGAAATGTCACCCCATTTCAGAGTTTCCTTTATGACGAAACTATTTTTCCAAGAAGAGTTATTTATAATCCTCTCCCAATATGCTTGTTATTTCTTCATTATCCTGAAATTATTCAATTAATTAAAATAATTTCAATTGTTCCTTCTGATTAGATAAAATTCCAATATATCATTTTCCATTTCATATCCATCCATGGAAATAAATAGCTTCTATATTGAAAAAACCCATTGCACATATACAAATGGATTTGTATTACCATTAAATTCTGGGGGTTGTTGACAAATGAAGTGGTCTAGAATTTTACACCACATTGAGGATCAATAGGCTTTTCTATTAGAGAAATTTTATTTCTAAAAACATGGGTTAGTTTCCCTAGTATGGTATTCATTTTGATCTAATATAGCCAATCCTCTAGACCCAACTAAATTATCATTCCCACATGGAAATCCGAATATGGGGGTGTGTGTCGACACAGTTCTAATTCCTTTCACTAGAATCCAATATAAAAAATGTTACACATAGGATTCCATCATAAAATAATGAAACATAATTTATAATAACATTATTATTGAGTCATTAAGAATAAATTTAAAAATTTATGTGTGGATACTCTCATTATCATATACATGGTTTAATTGTTAAAATTTTCAAGTCATAATAATATTTTCAAATACTATATAGTGATTTATAATGAAAATGTTATTAATTCAAAGAATGATCACATGTAGTGTCAAAACACATGTGACAAAAAGTACATTATCTTTTACCAGGAATCACTCATGTCTAGATCGACATAATGTTTTTGAAGTTATTACTCATATTCATATCTGTTATAGACCCATACACACATATATTTTATAAACAATATATATTTACTATAAAATGCACAAAATATCTACCTAACCAATACATTAGGATGTTATTATATAATCATCTTCAAATTCCATCTTAGGTTTATGTTATTTAATCTATATTTTTGATATATATATCCTAGGGATTATACCAAACACCATCATATACCAACTATAAATACCTAGATACAAGTGCCCTAGAGCCTGTGGATATATTAACAAATTGGTACTAGATACAATGTATAAAATCCCAAATCCCCGAATAGTATATTATTTTCATAAACTAGTTAGAAAATTCAAATTCAAATTATATATTAAAATTAAAAAATATAGATATTGTCTTATTATGAAATATCTAATTCCAAATAGAATTTTCCAATATATCAATCTGAAAAATATTCTTCACATACTAATTATAATAAAACACAAGAAGGGGTGGGATCAAATTCTCAGTAATGGTATGCATATAGATGAAAATATCATTACTAAATAATCATAATAAATATGGTAATGTTAATAAAGGATACACATTATTTTTAATTAATAATTTGATCATAATATTGAAGGAATAAATTATGATAAAAAAGAATATAAATAATCATGGGTGTTTGATAATAATCCATGGGTATTCTAAATAATATAATAATAAAATAGATATGAATAACTGACCTTATAATGAGATAATTCATAATGTAAAAATTCATAAACAAACCATCATGTATGTATACAGAGATATCATCCATAAACGATTATGGTTGTATCCAAAAATCGATTCTAGATTGTCTCATGAGACCTAAAAATGAATAAAATATTTATACTGGTCCTATCCCATCACTTACTAAGACTAATTCCATCCTAATATGAAACATGTTATACCTAATCAATGTAACATACATATTGAAAATATGTAATATTTAATGTTAACAGTTTTCTCAGTTAATAATCACAATCTTAATCCATTCAGTGTAATATGGTGAATGGTATCAAAATATTACATCCCTTATAAAAATGATCATAACCCATAAGAAAAAAATATTAAATATATAATCATTATTACATATTTCTAATGTATCATAAAAGAAATAAGTGTTTTTTTCATCGATGAAATAAAATAAAATATAAATGTTGTTAAGACTATCTAGAGGAAAATATGATTTTCTCTTTGAAAACCTCATTTTAAATAAAATAAATTCAAAAAACATTTTTCAATTCATTTATTTTTAAAATAATCGTTCAATATTGAAAAAAATATATTAAAACATTTAGTTTTGAAGATGGATTAAAATTTATTTCAAACCATACACATTAATAAAATATTATTTTCACATTTTTGGTAAAATCTATAAAGGAATTGTTCAGAAAACAACATGATGTTTCCTTTCAAATTATTTTCTAAAGAGTAATAAATGTGTAAAAATATCTTTAACATTTTATCTGTATGATTTTAAAAAAATTCATTAAATGTATTGGAATGATTTATTTAGATGAATAAATATTTTCACCCAAAAATTCAAATACTATCAGATTTTAATTAAATAATATCAATAATTTTAATTAGAAAATAGAGAAGTATAGTAATTTTATTTGTAACCATCATGCATAAATATAGGATAATAAAATGAAATGGTTTTATTTTAAAGATAATAAATAATTAACTTAAATTGAAATTCATGTATAAATAATACCAATTTAAATAAGATTGAAACACAAATCTATTACCACTTATGTAAATTTTGAATCACAATCCCCATGAAAGGAATACAATAAAATGAATAATTAAATAAAACAACGATAAATTGATTCATGATCTAGCATATCAAAATGGGATGCATATACACTATTCAATTAAATAAGTTGTGAAAATGGAATATGTCTCACAGAAGAAAAAGTGAGGTAGGAAATTATAACCTCTTTGTCCTAAATCATTCATAAATGATGAATCCTGTTGTAAAATATGAAAATTACTGCATCAGGTGATAATTATATTTTTTTCATTTATCTATTGGTTTGGTAATTTATATACTTTTATATTAATCATGATTATTTAATATATATATTTTTAAATATTACATATATAAATATATCATATTTATTCATTTTATATTTATATATAGTATTCAATAAAAGATGTATATTAAAAATTTATTACACTATTCATAGATATGATAGGCCGTACATACATCTGAACCTTATTTCCAATTTTCTCAAAAGATTTAATTAAATGAAAAGAAAACAATAAATATACATTATTTAATAAATATTATTTTGAATATATAAATTATATTAGTAAATTACATCATTATTACCATCCTTTTAATAATAATGAAAAACATATCATGTAACGCCCCAACCCCAGTTACCCAGAGTCGGTGCATTATTTTAGTACATTGGTATGATTACAATGAATCACGTCCCAAATGGTCAATTAGTTTAGTAGACTTGGAAAAGAGATTACATACATGAACATTACATTAAACATTCCATCATACAACATCTCATAAATAATCCTTTGAGAATTCCATTGTTCCCTTAGGTTAACCCTACGTCTCAATTATAAAACACTTCTGGGGATACTAGGAAAATAAAACATAAGAAAGGGGTGAGCTCAGATGCTCAACAAAGGTAAATAATTTAGAGAAAGCTATAAAATTTTAAGGAAATATGTGTAATAAGAACAATATAATTTTTAAACATTAATTTGAACATAATATAGAAAAAATAAATCAAACATTACCATATTAACATGCACATGTATATTATACTAGTTGAATAATCGCATGCAATAACTAATTTCATAATAAGGGAATGTATTTTACCTGTCTTTTATTTCTTTTTCAAGGCTAGTTCCAGGACCTAGGGGCTAACTGTAACTGGACCCCAACCTGGAGAGCCTCTTTAACAAGACTCCAACCCAGACAGCCTCTATAACCGGAGTCCAACCTGGGGAGCCTCTCTAACCGGACTCCATCCCGGAGAGCCTCTGTAACCGGACTCCCACCCGGAGGGTCTGATATAACAAGACCCCGGCCTAGAGGGTTTACTTTTCCCAGTACCCAACCCAGAACATACCAGTCCGACACATTCATCTTAAGAATAAGTTTAAAAATAACATAAACATTCGTATTAAAACTTTCATATAAAATGCCAATACTTTAACCATAAACCATGAGTGACATAAAAATAACTCATCCACAATAAAATATATCACAATAACATAAATACAATATTGAAGATTTGTATCATAATAAACCAACTTCAAACAAGTGTAAAATTTATCAAAGTATATTGACATAGATGAAATAAAAACTATTTGAGAGAAATATCTCTTTAAATTTTGAAATCATTTAAGAGTCACGTAATTATAATGAAAACATTTATTTTGAATTTTTTTTAATAATGTAATGGAAGCTTTGATGATGTTATAAAGGCAGAAAATAGATGCACCCATCGTATAAGTTAAAAAAGACATTTTTACCTTATTTTTGTCGAAAATGTTATAAAGTACCTTGTTTGGAAATCGAAAGAAATATTCCTTTCAAAAACATATAAGGTCAAATAAGGGTATAAATTAATTTGACCAATTACCTAGTAAATAGTAAAAAAAAATTGAAATGAAATTTAGGAAACATGTATGTGGATGGTAAATAGGTTCCAGTAGATAATTACATTTAAACAACCTCGAACAATGAAGAGATTGTAAAATTAACCCTTACCTTGTACATTTCCTTTGATTGAGGGTACATTTAACCTCAAGTATAATTACAATATTAATGTATTTATTTATACCCAAACCATATAAACATTTCTTATATCATAAATGATTCATTTATGACTTTATACTACCCATTTAATAAATATTTTCATGTTAAATTAACATTTCGGGTAATAATTTCATTCTTTTTCGTACGCATTTTACCTTGTAATTCATGATTATTTCATTTAGATCATGATATAAATATTTACAGAGAATAAAAATTATTTATATATAATATATATTTAGAATATAAATATGTATAATAGATAGCTATATGAAATGGAAAACACCATTTTTTGAGATGGTAGGCCGTACGTACGCATAAACGCTGTTTCTGTTTTCATATCATATTGAATAGAAGTAAGTGAATGGGATGAATGTAAATATATATATATATATATCCAATATAATTATTAAGTCATATATTACATACTTATTAATACTATATATTTTTATAATCATCATTGAATGGTGAATGTGGAAATGAATCACATGCGGCGTGGAGATGGTAATCCATACGTACGCACGAGTTAAAATATCATTATATTGATGAAGAAATTGTATGAAATCAGAAGTTATGTCATATATACATAATAATTAAAATGTTATATTTTTTATTTACATCAATTATACATCATTATTATACCCATCTAAAAATAAGGTAATGAATAACAACTACACCACGACCTAGAGAGGGTAAGTCGTACATATTCACGTTTGGTGACTTGGTTATTCATATGATGGATAGAATAATGAATATGGTTGTAAAATTTTTATAATAACATCACAATATATAGAAGATACTGGATTTATTATTTTATAATGGAAACAACAAATAAAGATGAAGTGGAAGAAGAAAAGAACATGAAATATGTGATGAAATATTTACCTTTTCTTCAGGTTCTTCCTTTTTATTAGATCAAACATGATCCTTAGGGCGGATTTATGATCAAACTAAGGCCTCTAAGATGATGGGAGGATAGTTGGGTTTATATTTGGGTAGGGTTTGGATGATCCAAATGTCTTTTAAGGTGTGAAGTTGAGAGAAGGGGAAGTTCTCTTTTATAAGAGGGGTGAGGGGACCTCAGGAAAAGATTGAACATTTATTTTAAAATAAAATCATTTACGGTTTATAATGGATAAAAAATGAATTATATAAAGTATAATATAACTATGGGTCTAAAAAAATAAACCAATATCTTTTAGATATGTTTGGGTTACTATAATAACCTTATCTTTTAGATTTAACACTTAGTAAAATAGTTTTACATTTACATGTCTCTCTGTATTTCTATATTTTATGGTTAATAAAAATACTATAAACATATAAGAAAACACCAAGTGGTTCATTAATGATATACCTATTATTATATAAGTATTTTTGCTTAGCCTTAGATTTTTAAGATTATTATATCAACTAATAATAATGTATT
Source organism: Viscum album (assembly GCA_963277665.1). NCBI lineage: Eukaryota > Viridiplantae > Streptophyta > Magnoliopsida > Santalales > Viscaceae > Viscum > Viscum album. The sequence goes on along the minus strand of OY728159.1, from coordinate 289,053,727 downwards.
TGTTTTGAAAACTCATTTTTGTCAATTTTGACATTATTTAATAATTGATGTTTATTAAAGTCCTAGAATCTTTATAAATTGTAAATAAATAACCTTAATCCATACTAACATGTCATATTAACCTATAAAATTATTTTAATTTACTAAAAGTCTCAAATTAAATTTATTTGGATATTTATAATATAAATTATTTTAATCTTTCATTAATTTGGTAATTAATGCATCATCATTGTGTCATAAATAAATTTAATTATATAATGTCTAAAAATTATAAATAAAATACCATTTTGTATTAAATATTTTATGATTTATAATTAATAGTTATAGTCTAATTTATATTGTGTTTAACCCTATAATAAAAATGGTATATTGTTTAAACTTCTAATTTATCTCTTTTAACTATTCTTTAAATAAAATAATAAAAAATGTCCTAATATAATCCATGTGGACCAAAGAGGTTCATATTTTATTCCTAAGGATGGTTTTGGTTGAATTATAATTATCCAATAGAATTTGAAAATGTGTTAGGGTAATTATAATATCATTTTTACACTTAATTAACCTATTTACTTTTAACCGTGGTAAATAAAAGTTACAAATTACTATTCACCAAAAATTATTTTAATATTATTAAACCACATTTTACTTATTGAGGTTGACCGTTTCTCTCAGATTTTTTGAATTAAAGTCATAGAAGTGGTAAAATTATGTGTTATTCAAAATTTCAAATTCTCCTAGAAAGTGGGTAAATGATGGTTAAAAGTTCAATTAAATTTTATATATCTAAACCTACTATGAAATGAATTAGATGAATTAAATTGAAAATATATATGTATTATGTATCTATTTTGTCCTAAAATAAATTTAAATAGTTTATTTAATAATTTAAATAAAAATTCAGTTTCAAATGATAACGATGTGTTTTCACCATTCTTCAATAATTGAATGTTTTCAGAGAAATACCAAAAACTCACCCAAAGATAATTTTCATATTATGAATTCAAAATTTAATTATATTTTACCAATTTATAAATATAGAATATTAATTAATTAATTTAATATTAATTCAGGTTTTCAAAATCAAAAATCATATTTTTAAAAAATAATACCTCTCGAAAGATTGACAATTGTTTATGTCCAATTTCAAAGTGAAATTACTTCCAATGACCAACTTTTGACTAAAATAAAAATAATATAATCTATTTATACTTCCAAACCACTAAAACTTATAATTGAACACTGTAAAATATTTTGATTAAAAAAAAATTTTTCAGTTAAAATATAGTATTTATCACTATTCACCCAAATATGAAAGTTATCAGAAAAAAACACCAAAATTTTATTGAAACTAAATTTTTTTGTCCCGTTTCTAAAGAATAAGTTTACTTTGTCATATTAAATATATAGAAGTTTCAAATATTGGATTCAAAAAGGTTTCGACATTAAAAGGTGGTTAAATTTCATTTTTTTGAAAAATACTTCTTTTATCTGAAAAAAATGAATTTGTTCTTACATTATGTCTAATAGACTAATAATATGGATTCTAAAATTATAATAATTATAAAAAGTTCAAAATTTAGTTCATACTATTCATAACCGCTTTTGAGTGGCTAGTTTGGAAAGTCATGGTAGCCTTGAACTCGGTGTTGTTTGTAGTGCATGTTATTGAATTACATTGAAGAAATAACGTACTATGAAATCTTTGGGTATTAAATTCTCCCCTCATTCAATAAATTGTATCCTCAAAATTTTAAATTGTTCTTCCTAAATAAATGGTCGAAAATAGAAAATACCTTTGTGGAAAACCCACATTGAAATTGGGTTACTAAAATTTACTCTTGATAAGGGGGAAAGGTAAACGAAAGGGTCGCCACTAAATGATGATCTCAATTAGGATAACATTGGTGGAAATTACTGAAATATAATTGGAGGAAAACATAAATATTTTTTGTGTGTGATTAAGGTCATCAATCACAATAAAGTGTAAAATTGAGGGCCTCAAATCCATTAATCTATGATGATTTAAAATACCATCTATTCAAAAAAACATAACATATTAGGATAAGACATTTTTGGGTTTAAGATGACTTGTATAAAGTTTATTAATTAATTTAACCATAAAATAAGAGGAAACAAATATATACTTTACAAGTATAGTTTCATCCTTCAACTAATTCCTACCACAAACTCACTTTGACACCAAAAAATTTCAAAAAATATTCTATTTATCCAAATCATTGAGGGTTTCAAAAATAATGATTTTATAATTCCCCTATAAGAAGATTTAAAAAAATTAACTACATTACACAATCAAGGACCTCACAAAGGACAGTGGTAGGTGATGCACCCTTGTCGCCCTTCGGTTGTGGGTTCATGTTTCACAACCTTGCCGGACGTGACGTGTTTTTTCCTGACCTCCGGGTTGTCGTTTTTATAACAATCCAAAAATAATTTTCAGAAATGATTTAACCATAACGATATTATCCATTGTAAAACATAATCCATTTTAACCTTTAGTCATATCCATGATACTTATTTCCAAACTCATAGTCCAAAATTTATAAGGAAGGTAAACACAATGAAGATCTTTTTTCCATGTAAAAACAAGTGAATACCTTCATCATGTATACAATTAAAACATGGTAATACCTATAATTACCATAAAACATTATTGATTAAATTCATGCTCCCTTATTCCTTATAGAATACTATATACATTCCTTATATCAAAAAATTTGAATACTCCAACAATGATGAAATAAGGAAACCATTAATCAGTACCAAGGTAGTCAAGAATATCCAATATATTTTATCCAACTAAACCATATCTTATTCCAAAATTACTACCTCAGTATCGGGACCATATTAAGGTTTATCTTTCCCCCAACCATGTATTTTCAAAAAATATTTACTTTTTGTTGAGTCACTTTTCATGGAACCATATAATCTCAAATCCTCAATGAAATTGCACTTTAGTACACTGCTAAATTATTTCCATAATTCATATTTTTGGTACATCATCGATACAACACTGAAATGACATAATTCTTTAATTATAACATATCAACCCTAGTCATTCCTCTTCATATGTGGTAGTATCATTACATGATTGTTATCCAATAACATCATTTTCGGTATACTCCAATAACTGGGACATTGATTCCTATAGTGCCCGCAATCCTTGTTGATGAAGCATTTAAAATTTGGTAGAGTTTTCTTACTATAGAAATTACGTACTTGGTGTCCTTTTTCACCACACTTATAACAAACTCCCATTCCCTTCAAGAATTTACCAAGGTGATTCTTTCCACAATTATCACATATGGTAAAATCCTTATTTTCCCTCTTTCTATAATCCATCATTATCTCTACTATATTTTTCTTCAGTTTATTCCCTTCAAAGCCATAGGACTCAGAGAATTATTTAATTATCTTATTAACACATGATACTATTTCTTCATATGATGGGAATATGTGGGAGAATATTTTCCGTATAAATTTTGTCCTAATACCATGAATGATGTGATACTTCTTACACTTTGGATCAAATATATTGTTGGAGTTCTCATTCCTTCTACTGGGCACTATTTCTAAACAATGGAATACACATAGTCATTTTATAAATCGAAATACATAATTTCAAACATGTAAAATACCTAACATAAATTGATCTGTTTATGTATATAATCCATAATCATAAAATGTTTATTTTGAGAATGTATTTACTTCTAAATCCTTTATAAAGGTATGTAATGAAAATGTGAATTATCCTAAGCATGTCCCCTGGGAGTGTCGTAACCAAGAGTGCAACAAGGACCATTGTAACACCCCGAGATTTTATGAAAAATATTCTTTTTAATTTCATTAATGTATTGTGTTGTACGCTACACCAAAAGGATCTTGCACAACACGCATCCTTGACTTGCCTTGTATTACACGCAATCGTGACCTTCCTCGATAGTGTGTGTAGTACGCAATACCGAGTTTCACTAAACAACGATATGCTATTAAAATATTATTAAAACTAGCCGTTATGAATACTAATAACCACTTTTTGAAATTTTTTAATTTTATTTTTCAAAATGGACTTTATTTTTGGATTCGCAATATCAAAATTAGCTTGGGTACAATTTTGGTACTTTTCGGATAACTTTTATTTTCTGATGAATAGTGAAAATTACTAAATTTTAATTAAAAACAACTTTTTTAATCAAAATAATTAGTAGTGATAAATTATTAATTTGAGTGGTTTTAAAGTATATTTAGAATATATTTTTACAATTCAATACAATGTTGGTCATTGGATGTAATTTCACATTTACACCAGACATAAACAAGTGTTAATCTTTTGATAGTTATTATCTCTTAAAAACACGCTATTTGTTGTGACAGGGGAAATTAATTATAAAATTAATTAATGAAACTTATATTTTGGGAATTTTGTAAAATAGAAATCATTTTTGAATTTGGAATATCAATTATAGCTTAGGGTGAAATTATGGCATTTTTCTGAAAAACTTCAATTTTTGATGAATAGTGAAACTACTAAGTGGTAGTTAAAAAAATTAATTTTCCCATAAATCTTAATTTTACCGCTTCTGTGAATGGAATTTTAAAAATCCGAGAGACACGGTTGATGTCAGTAAGTAAAATGTGGTTCAATGAGATGAAAATAATTTTTGGTGAATAGTAACTTTTTACTTTTATTTACCACGATTAAAAGTAAATAGGGTAATTAAGGGTACAAATGATATTAATATTACCCTAACACATGTCCTAATCCTATTGGACAAGTTTATCTCGACCAAAAACAACCTTAAGTGTAAAATATTATCATTGAGGCCCACTTGGATTAGATTATGACATTTATTATTATTTAATTCAAAGAAGAGTTAAAAGAGTTAAAATCAAAGATTATTTACTAAAACATTTTTAATATAGAGTTATATATAATATAATTTAGACTATAAATATTCATTAGAAATCTAAAAAGATTTCCTACATAATGGTATTTTATTTGTAATTTTTATACTTTAAATAATTTAATTTATTTATGACAAAATGATGATGCAGTAATTACCTTTTTACGAAAATATTAACATAATTGATGTTATAAATGCCCAAATAAATGTAATTTGAGACTTTTTATGACTTAAAATAATTTTATAGGTTAATATGACATGTTATTGTTGATTTAAGTAACTTGTTTAGAACTTATCATTCTGTTAGAAATTTCATAAAAATCATGTACCAAATAGTGTCAAAATTGACATAAATTAGTTTTTAAAACAAATATTATATTATTAATTTTTATTTAATTCCTAAAAATATAAGGTTCGGCCAAATGACTTAGATAAGGATATATATATTAATAATAAACAACTTGGGGTTCTTTTGGCTTTATATAGTAAGTTTATTAACCATATATTGTAAGAAAACAAAAAGACACGGTAAAAGTTAAATTATTTAACTTAGAGTTAAATCTAATTGATAAGGTTAAAATAATAACCTAAACTTGTCTAAATCATATTGGATGAGATGATTTAGACCCATCCCTACCTTAGCCTCGAAATAAATCAATTTGGAGCTATTTAAAACCAAACATGACTTTATAATAAAATAATATTTTTAGTTATTCCAAAGGTGCCCCTCTCCTCCCTTATAAATGGGCACCTCTTCCCTCTCTTCCTCACACAACTTCGAGCCTTCAAGATCGGCCAAACCCTGCCATTTTCTCCTCTCAACTTTCTTAGAGACATCCTAGAGCTTCTGGTCTTCCTCAAAGACCAATGTCAGTGCCCTAAGTGGAGGTCTCAAAGAGGCGCTTCAAAGAAGAGGTAATTTCCGTTACCAATTCATTCACCTTTATTTCTTCTTCCACTTCTTCTTCATAGGTTGTTTCATTATGAAGTAATAACATCATTATCACTAATTTAATTATATTTTAGTATATGTATGAAACAATCCTATTTCACCATCTATCCATCCTACGGAAAACGAAATCAACGTGCGTGCGTACGTACGAAATACCGACTCCACGCCGTGGTGAAATCTATTTTCCACCACCACCATACTTGGATGGGTATAATGGTGTAAATAATGACTATATATTATTATTTTAATGTAATATTGATTCTGAAATAGTATACATACACTCCAATACAGTCCCACGATCATGAGAACGATATCATCGCTCGTGCGTACGTGCGGACTACCGTCTCCACGACGCGATGAGATTCATTCTCCACTTTAACAATTCCTGAATGATTATAAAGTATATATAATAATAAATCATGAAATATATGACATAATAATAATTCTTTATTTATGTGTATATATATTAATGTCATCTACTTAATTCCGTTCAACTATATAAGGAAACGAAAACAGCGTTCATGCGTACGTACGGCCTACCGTCTGCATGAACGGTGTATTTCATTCCATTTACTGATTTATTATATATATGTATATTCTGAATATATATATATAAATCATGTTTTATATTCTGGAATTAAGTAATCATTATCTAAGTAATCATATGAATAATTACAAGTCAAAACACGGACGACAAATGAAACAATTTTACCCAAAACGCTCTTAAACATGGAATTTACAAAAGAACGGGTAATATAAAGTCATAAGTGAACCATATATGATATCATAACAATTAATATGATTCTGTAATAAGTCAATTACATTATTTAAATCATTATATAGGAGTTTTAGACACTTACGAAGCAAATCAGACCTAAGGTAAGGGAAATATCACAATCTCATTTTTATCCGAGATTGTTTATACTTTAGTATTTACTGGGTTGTATTTTATCATCCACATCCATGTTTCCTCAATATTTAATATTAATTCAATTCACCTACATTTTTTTAAATCCTATTTTACCCTTCAGTGAGTTTTTAGTAAAATATATGAGACGAATCTTTTTTTCGTTTTTCGTACAAGGAACTTTTTTACTTTTCCGACAAAAGTATGAGAAGAATGTTTTTTTAACTTATACTGCATGAATGGATTTTTAAAACATTATTTCCAAGAAGATTCCTTTAAAATATTTCATGTTTATTTTTAACTAACTTCTTTTAGTTTAGAATTGTATGACATGTTATGAAGGGAAAAGTGTTTTTGAAGTAGAAAGGATATTTTCCTCAAGAATGAAGTTGAAGTTTTTTATCAAAATTTTTTCCATATAAGATAATAAAGGGTTCTGTTTTTATCCCTATTATTACATTGATTTGATTACGTTGTGATGGAATTATTTTTATGAATTCCTTTATCATATATGAATTATTTTATGATGTCATGATGTTTAAGATTCCCATTTTTATTACATGGGTTATGTAATGATGTATGATTTATGATTTTGTGGCACACATAAGAATGGTATCATTATGTGATGGGTGGGACCAATATCACCCTCCAATGCATTGGATAAAGATTTTATATCTCATGAGATAGACATGGCTGGAACCGTAGGTTATACCGGTTCAGTGAAACAGGACTGAAACGAGGGTGACTCGGTTCAGAAAGGGACTTTGTCCACTAAGATAGTCTTGGAAATGTGTCTTGACTAACAAGAAATGATTCTCTATGATTATGTGTGTATGCCACAAAGTTTCATGTTTTAAGTTATGACATTTCACTACTATGATTTATCCCATGTTATGATATTATGATCTTTTTTCTGGTTATGATTTCCAAAATGTTATGTTCTTATGAATATAATGTGATTGACATGTGTTTTGTTTACACTTACTGGGAATTTGAGCTCACACTTTTATGTTTTCTTTTCCCCAGGATATAAAGAAAGGTTTTAGGTAAGCAAAAAAAGGGGAAGATATTTATCGGAGATATTGAAAATCTTTCAACATGATTAGAAGATTACGTTCCGAGTTTCCAAAGAAACTAAACTATTACGGTCCTTGTGTGTGTGTTTTTGTTATGTACTAAGTATTCCGCAAAAGTAATGAAATGTTCAAGTACGTCAAGCTTTGAGTCTCTACAGTTGGTATCAGAGGAAATGTTTAGTCAACCATTGGAAACTAGGATGTGAGAACTTTAGTGAGATCCCTAGAGATATTTCTAAGGTATGTCTAGGGATGTATCTAAGGTTAAGTATACATATAGGTAATAGTCCTAGAATTGCGCTAACGATCTTAGAATTTAACCTAAGATGTTAGATATTGAGGGTACTCCACCTTTATTATGTTGTTTTCCCTATCATGATTTTATCCTCTCACACTATTTTTTTTGGGTTTTAGACGATGGCTGGAACCCCCGAAGGAACCGTGTTGATCAATGCAATGGACAATGCAATGATTTTCTTCCTGAAAAAACAAATTTTATAGGAGATGGAGTGAAAAATCTTATAGCTATACTTACACAAGCTATGAATCATTTTGGACTTCCAAATGAGCAGAGAAGGGAACAATAATCTATTAAGTCCTTCATGAGGCAACGTCCACCTTCGTTCAGTGGGTATTCTGATCCACTTGTTGCTGAACAATGGATCAATACCACTGTAAAGATATTTTCAGTTCTTTAATGTTCTGAACATGATAATGTCATCTTAGCAGTATATCGTTTGAATTGTGAATCTGATCAATGGTGGAATCTTATCAAGAATACGGGGCAAAGAGATGAAATTGAGTCCATGGAATGGGACGAGTTCAAGAACATATTTTTCAATAAGTACTTCCCTCGTATTCTTCGAACAAATATGGAAAAGGAGTTTCTTGAACTAAAGCAAAAGGATGATGAATCTGTTGGTATACACGAAGCGAATTTTACAAGACTTGCAAGGTATGCATCTGGCATTATCATCCAACCTGAAAGTAAAGTTGATCAATTTTTCAGTGGCTTAAAACCAAGTCTTCGAAGGGCATTAGCTATAAGAGACTTCAGTAGGTATGAAGAAATTGTGCGTTGTGCTATCACGGTAGAAATGGAAGTTGGTGTTACATATCCATCTCATGGTTTTGACAAGAAACGAAAGATGGTGTTCAAGGAGAAATCTCAAAATAATGGTGAAAAGAAGATGAATGTTTCCTTATGGACAAAGTGTGGAAAGAAGCATGGTGGAGATTGTCTTAAAGGGACTAGAAAATGTTTTATGTTTGGAAAAGAAGGTCATCGAGCATTTGAGTGTCGAAGTAATGGAAAAAGGGTTTCTAATGATGTGAATAAAGCAAACACTGCAGAGAACGCACCACCAACACTTCAATGCTTCAAGTGCAAGGAAATGGGGCATTATGCTAATAAATACCCTAATCCAAGGGTTAGTGATGATCGACATGAGCAACCGCTTAAGGAAAAGGACAAAGGGAAGTCACATGCGATCACTATTGGCGATGTTGAATATGACAACGATGTGGTGGAATGATTACGTGTTTATGTAATGGGATTCCAAAATAATGTTGTATCATGGAGTATTGGATAATTTATGTATTGGTCTATTGTGGTTTTCAATATTTTTATGGTACCGGTAACCATGGAAAGTGATTAAGATATTTTTTGGAAAAAAGATGATATGCGCATAATGAAGGGAAAACGAGAAAACAAAATATTTGATAGTATTCATGAGCTCATGATTGATATAAGGACTAAGTGATATCATGGTTTGAGTATATAGAATTTTGAGGATTTTGGTATGTGGAAAGTGTTAACTTTTAACTGCATTCATGTTTTCACAAAGGTTCAATGGGTATTCATTCTTCAATAGAATACATGATTAAGGTATTCACATGTTTGTAATTTGACCAACAAGATATATCTTATGATATATGGGGGATAAATGATGGCATTCACATGATTGTTCTGTGACATTTCAAGTAATCATTTTCTTTATACTATGAGCTTGGATCGAAGTATTTTAGATAAGCCTAAAGATTAGAATGGATTATGTTGGACATAAGTTAGGATAAATCGTTTTTCGATATTATTGATGGCATATTATAGTAATACAGCTTTAGAAAAAGGACAACCTACAGGACGGGCGACAGCCCATCACGTCGGACAAGGCTGTGGGAATAGAACCCACAACCGAAATGCGACTGGCCTTTATCGCCTACCACTGGCCTACAGGAAGTCCCTAGTTAGTAGAAACTAGTTTTATTTTATTAAGCGGTATGATATATGAAGTATAAGTTCATTTTTGGAACCATATACGATTAAACATAAGATGAACTTATAACTTTTGCTAACCTTTTGTTTGAAAGAGATGGAATGACCCATCATTCTATCACATGATCTACTAACACATCACGAATGACAAATTCAACTTCATTTCTTTAAGAGATGAAGTGAAAATTGTCCAAAGAACGACAAACGGTGAGACTATACCAAAATCACGAAAGTATTTCTTCTAATTCCAATTTTATCAACTTTAAGGAAATGATCTTGAAAACCAAAAATGTTGTCTTAGTGCTCTTATATATGATGAATCAGATGGTACCTTAGATCGTCACAAATTTATGGCTTTTTGATTGCTAGCTTTTCCATAGCCATGTTCTCTACCACTCTCCATCAGAACATGATGGTTAGATTTCTCTTCCATATCCATATTTTCACCTCTGTAGAAACCCAGTGATTAGTTTATTTGGGTAACCGTTACGTTTCATACTTTTGTTTTTAAAGATTGGTTTTGGTATTCCCTTTTACGATGTGGGTTTCGATTAAAGAAACTTTCGAATAGTAAACCATTTATAACCCCGATGAATTTCGAGGGCGAAATTATTTTTAAGGGGGGTAGAATGTAACACCCCGAGATTTTATGAAAAATATTCTTTTTAATTTCATTATTGTCTTGTGTTGTACACTACCCCAAAAGGATCTTGCACAACATGCATCCTTGACTTGCCTTGTATTACACGCAATCGCGACCTTCCTCGATAGCGTGTGTAGTACGCAATACTGAGTATCACTAAACAACGATATGCTATTAAAATATTATTAAAACTAGCCGTTATGAATAGTAATAACCACTTTTTGAAATTTTGAAAATTTTATTTTTCAAAATGGTCTTTATTTTTGGATTCGTAATATCGAAATTAGCTTAGGGTGAAATTTTGGTACTTTTCGGATAACTTTCATTTTCTGATGAATAGTGAAAATTACAAAATTTTAATTAAAAACAACTTTTTTAATCGAAATAATTAATAGTGATAAATTATTAATTTGAGTGGTTTTAAAGTATATTTAGAATATATGATTACAATTCAATACAATGTTGATCATTGGATGTAATTTCACATTTACACCAGACATAAACAAGTGTTAATCTTTTGATAGTTATTATCTCTTAAAAACACGCTATTTGTTGTGACAGAGGAAATTAATTATAAAATTAATTAATGAAACTTATATTTTGGGAATTTTTTAAAATAGAAATCATTTTTGAATTCGGAATATCAATTATATCTTAGGGTGAAATTCTGGCATTTTTCTAAAAAACTTCAATTTTTGATAAATAGTGAAACTACTAAGTGGTAGTTAAAAAAATTAATTTTTTCATAAATCTTAATTTTACTACTTCTGTGAATGGAATTTAAAAAATCCGAGAGACATGGTTGATATCAGTAAGTAAAATGTGGTTCAATGAGATTAAAATAATTTTTGGTGAATAGTAACGTTTTACTTTTATTTACCACGGTTAAAAGTAAATAGGGTAATTAAGGGTAAAAATGATAATAATATTACACTAACACATGTCCTAATCCTATTGGACAAGTGTATCTCGACCAAAAACAACCGTAAGTGTAAAATATTATCATTTAGGCCCACATGGATTAGATTGGGACATTTATTATTATTTAATTCAAAGAAGAGTTAAAAGAGTTAAAATCAAAGTTTATTTACTAAAACATTTTTAATATAGGGTTATACATAATATAATTTCAACTATAAATATTCATTATAAAGATAAAAATATTTCCTACAAAATTGTATTTTATTTATAATTTTATACTTTAAATAAATTAATTTATTTATGACACAACGATAATGCAGTAATTACCTTTTTAAGAAAATATTAACATAATTGACGTTACAAATGCCCAAATAAATGTAATTTGAGACTTTTTATGACTTACAATAATTTTCTAGGTTAATATGACATGTTATTTTTGATTTAAGTAACTTTTTTCGAACTTATCATTCTGTTAGAAATTTCATAAAAATCATGTACCAAATAGTGTCAAAATTGACATAAATTAGTTTTTAAAACAAATATTCTATTATTAATTGTTATTTAATTCTTAAAAATCTAAGGATCGGCCAAATGACTTAGATAAGGATAGATATATTAATAATAAACAACTTGGGGTTCTTTTATCTTGATATAGTATGTTTATTAACCATATAGTGTAAGAAAACAAAAAGACACGGTAAAAGTTAAATTATTTAACTTAGAGTTAAATATAATTGATAAGGTTAAAATAATAACCTAAACATGTATAAATCCTATTGGATGAGATGATTTCGACCCATCCCCACCTTATACTCAAAATAAATCAATTTGGAGCTATTTAAAACCGAGCTTGACTTTATAATAAAATAATATTTTTTGTTATTCCAAAGGTGCCCCTCTCCTCCCTTATAAAAGAGAACCTCCTCCCTCTCTTCCTCACACAACTTTGAGCCTTCAAGCTCGGCCAACCCCTTCCATTTTCTCCTATAAACTTCCCTAGAGACATCCTAGAGGTTCTGGTCTTCCTCAATGACAAATTTTAGTGCCCTAAGTGGTGGTCTCAAAGAGGTGCTTCAAAGAAGAGGTAATTTTCGTTACCAATTCTTTCACCTTTATTTCTTCTTCCACTTCTTCTTCATAGGTTGTTTCATTATGAATTAATAACATCAGTATCACTCATATACTGATATGTTATTATAAGTATGAAACAATCATATTTCACCATCTATCCATCCTACGGAAAACGAAATCACCGCGCGTGCGTACGTACGGAATACCGTCTCCATGCCGTGGTGAAATCTATTTTCCACCACCACCTTACATGGATGGGTATAATGGGGTAAATAATAACTATATATTATTATTTTAAAGTAATATTGATTATGAAATAGTATACATACACTCCAATACAGTCCCACGATCATGAGAACGATATCATCGCTCGTGCGTACGTACGGACTACCGTCTCCACGACACGATGAGATTCATTCTCCACTTTAACAATTCCTGAATGATTATAAAGTATACATAATAAGTAATCATGAAATATATGACATAATAATAATACTGGATTTATGTGTATATATATGAATGTCATCTACTTAATTCCATTCAACTCAATAAGGAAACGAAAACAACGTTCATGCATACGTATGGCCTACCGTCTCCATGAACGGTGTATTTCTTTCCATTTACTGATTTATTATATATATGTATATTCTGAATATATATATATATATATAAATCATGTTTTATATTATGGAATTATGTAATCATGATCTATGTAATCATATGAATAATTACAAGTCAAAACACGGACGACAAATGAAACAATTTTACCCAAAACGCTCTTAAACATGGAATTTACAAAAGAACGGGTAATATAAAGTCATAAATGAACCTTATATGATATCATAACAATGAATATGATTCTGTAATAAGTCAATGACATTATTTAAATCATTATACAGGAGGTTCGGACACTTACGAAGCAAATCGGACCTCAGGTAAGGGAAATATCACAATCTCATTTTTATCCGAGATTGTTTATACTTTAGTATATACTGGGGTGTATTTTATCATCCACATCCATGTTTCCTCAATATATAATATTATTTCAATTCACCTACAATTTTTTAAATCCTATATTACCCTTCGGTGAGTTTTTAGTAAAATATATGAAATGAATCTTTTTTTCGTTTTTCGTACAAGGTACTTATTGATTTTTCCGACAATATGACGAGAAGAATGTTTTTTTAACATATACGGCATGAATGGATTTTTAAAAAATTATTTCCAAGAATAATCCTTTAAAAGTTTTCATGTTTATTTTTAATCAACTTCTTTTAGTTTAGAATTGTATGACATGTTATGAAAGGAAAAGTGTTTTTGAAGTAGAAAGGATATTTTCCTCAAAAATGAAGATCAAGTGTTTTATCAAAATTATTTTCCATATAAGATAATAAAGGGTTCTGTTTTTATCCCTATTATTACATTTATTTGATTATGTTGTGATGGAATTATTTTTATGAATTCCTTTATCATATATGAATTGTTTTATGATGTCTTGATGTTTAAGATTCCCATTTTTATTACATGGGTTATGCAATGATGTATGATTTATGATTTTGTGGAACACATAAGAATGGTATCATTATAAGATGGGTGAGACCTATATCTCCCTCCAATGCATTGGGTAAAGATTCTATATCTCATGAGATAGACATGGCTGGAACGGTAGGTTATACCGGTTCAGTGAAACAGGACTGAAACGAGGGTGACTCGATTCAGAAAGGGACTTTGTCCACTAAGATAGTCATGGCAATGAGTCTTGACTAACAAGAAATGATTCTCTATGATTATGTGTGTATCCCACAAAGGTTCATGTTTTAAGTTATGACATTTCACTACGATGTTTTATCCCATGTTATGATATTATGATCTCTTTTGCAGGTTAAGATTTCCAAAATGTTATGTTCATATGAATATGATGTGATTGATATGTGTTTTGTTTACCCTTACTGTGCATTTGAGCACACCCTTTTATGTTTTCTTTTCCCCAGGATATAAAGAAAGGTTTTAGGTAAGAAAAAAAGGGGAAGATATTTATGGGAGATATTGAAGATCTTTCAACATGATTAGAAGAGTACGTTCCGAGTTTCCAAAGACACTAAACTATTAAGGTCCTTGTGTGTGTGTTTTTGTTATGTACTAAGTATTCCGCAAAAGTAATGAAATGTCCATGTACGTCAAGCTTCGGGTCTCTACAACCATTTTCATGCACCATTTCTCATTCAAGTCTAGCTCAAAGCGGTGTTTCTAGGTTTTACCCCTAGGTAAATATATGCCAGAGCTACCTCTACCAACTTGAATCCAGACAGGGATGTATTGCTTGGAAAATTCACGAAATGTCTACATTACGAAAATTCAAGGAAGTTCATCTATATTAATCCTCGGAGTCTATCTTAGGGTAATGTGAGCTAATAAGAGTTTATATAAATCTAGTTTCAATGGTTATTGATAAACATATTCTAAAACCAACTGTATTTCCCCGACCACAATTACCCAGAGTCGATGCATTATTTTAATATATTGGTATGATTACATGGAATCAAGTCTTGAAGGACTGATCTTTTTACCAGTCTTGGAAAATAGATTACATACATGAATGTTACATTACACTTTCAAACATAAAACATTTCACAAATAATACTTTGAAAATTCCATTGTTCCCTTATCATAACCCTTCATTACAATTACAAAACACTTCTTTGGATCTTGAGAAAATAAAACGTATGAAAGGGGTGAGCTCGGATTCTTAGTAAGGGTAAATAATTTAGAACAAGCTATAAAATTTTAAGGCAAGATGTGTAATTAAAACAACATCATTTTTAAACATAAACATGAAATTAATATGTAAAAAATAATCAAACATTTCCATATTAACATGAACATGGATATTCTACTAATCTAATAATCACATGTAATAACTGATTTCGTAATGAGGGGAAGTATAGAAATAGACTTTAATTTCTGTGTCAAGGCCTCATGCGATGACCTAGGGGATAACTATAACTGGATGCCTACCCTGAGATCCTCTGTAACCGGACTCCAACCCGGAGAGCCTCTTTAACACGACTCCATCCCGGAGAGCCTCTGTAACAGGACTCCTACCCAGAGAGACTATGTAACCGGACTCCAACCCGAATGGTCTTCTATAACGGGACTCCGACCTGGAAGTCTTACTTTTACCAGTCCCCAAACCTGAACATACTAGTTCAACACATTCTTCTTTAGAATAGTTTGAAATATAACCCAAACATTCATATTTAAACTAGCATACAAAATGCCTCATAAACCATGAATGGCATAAAAATTACTCATCCGCAGTCAAACATATCACAAAATCATAAATAAAATATAGAGGATTTGTATCATAATAAATCAACTTCAAAAAAGTGTAAAATATTTCAAAGGATGTCAACATAGATGAAATCAAAACTATTTGAGAGAAATATCTCTTTCTATATTGAAATAATTTAAGAGTCACGTAATTAGAAAGAATTTTTTTTTGAAAATATTATTATAAGCCTGTAAGGGATGCTTCGATGATGTTATAATGGTGGAAAATACATGCAACCACCATATAAGTTTAAAAATACATTCTTACCTTTATTTGTTAGAAAAGGTTATAGAGTACATTGTTTGGAAAACGACTGAAAGATTCGGTTAAAAAACATAGAATTTCAAATATTAGTATAAATGACTTTAACCCATTGTTTAGTAAATAATAAATATGTTTTGAAATACATTTTTAGAAAGATGGATGTCGATGATAAAGAGGTCCCGTTAGATAATTACATATAAACAACCTCAAATAATTAATAGATTGTAGAATTAATCCTTACTTTGTACTTTTCCTTTGGCCGGGGGAACATTTAAACTCTTGTATAATGACAATAATATGTTATTAAATTATACCAAAACCATATTCATATTTATTTTATCATAAAAGATTCATTTACGACATTATACTACCCATTTAATAAATATTTCCATGATAAATTAAAATTTCGGTTAATAATTGCTTTCTATTTCGTACGTATTTTAACGTGATATTCTTGATCATATCATTTAGATCATGTTTTCATTACCACCAGAATATAAAAATTATTTATATATCATATATATTTAGAATATAAATATGTATAATATATATATATGAAATGGAAAACACCATTTATGGAGACGGTAGGCCATATGTATGCATAAACACTGTTTCTATTTTCATATCATATTGAATGGAAGTAAATGAATGAGATGAATGAAAATACATAAATATATATATGTATATATATATATTTCTAGTAACATTATTATGTCATATATTACATACTTATTAATAATATATATTTTAATAATCATCGTTGAATGGTAGAGGAGGAAATGAATCTCATCGCGTCATGGAGACAGTAATTCGTACGTACACACGAGTGAAAATAACATTATATTGATGATGAAATTGTATGAAATTGGATGTTATATTTAATATTTAAATCTATTATACATCATTATTATAACCATCTAAAATTAATCTGTTGAATAACAACTACACCACGACGTGGAGACGGTAAGCCATACATATACATGTATGGTGACTTTATCATTCATATGATCGATAAAATAATGAATATGGTTGTAATATTTTTATAATAACATCATAGTATATATAAGATACTGGATTTATTATTTTATAATGGAAATAACAAATAAATAGGAAGTGGATGAAGAAAAAAACCTGAATGAGGTGATGAAATATTTGCCTTTTCTTCTAGTTCTTCCATTTTATTTGATAAAAAAGGATCCATAGGTTGGATTTATGATCAAACTAAGGCCTCTAGGATGAATGTAGGATAGTTGGGATTATATTCGGGCAGGGTTTGGCTTAGCCAAAATACTTTTAATGTGCTAATGGAAGAGAAGGGGAAGTGCCCTTTTATGAGAGGGGTGAGGGGCACCTTAGAAAAAGTTTGAAAAATTATTTTATAATAATATAATTTTCAGTTTCTAATGGCTCGAAAATGAATTATTTAAAGTATAAGGTGGGGATGGGTTGAAAACCTCTCAACCAATATGTTTTAGATCGGTTTGTGTCACAATATTAACCTTATTATTTATATTTAACTCTTAGTTAATGTGTTTGACAGTTATCATGTCTCTTTGTATTTTAATATTATATGGTTAATAAACATACAATAAACATCCAAGATAATCCCATGTGGCTAATTAATGATTCACCTATTGTTATATATGTCTTTTGTAGGATCCTTAGATTTTTATGATTAGTATATCAACCAAAAATATTTACTTTGTTTTAAAAAATCATTTATGTCAATTTTGACATTATTTAAAAATTGATTTTTATTGAAGTCCTAACAACTTTATTACTTATAAATAAATATATTTAATACACCCTAACATGTCACATTAACCAATAAAATTATTTTAATTCATTAAAAGTCTCAAATTAGATTTATTTCAATTTTTATAATATGAATTATTTTAATATTTCATTACTATGGTTATTACTACATAATTATTATGTCATAAATAAATTTAAATATATAATGTATAAAAATTATAAATGAAATAAAATAATGTAGGAAATATTTTTATATTTATAATGAATATTTATAGTCGAATTTATATTATGTGTAACCCTATATTAAAAATGGTTTAGTTATTAAACTTAAAATTTAACTCTTTTAACTCTTCTTTAAATAAAATAATTATAAATATCCTAATCTAATCCAAGTGGACCAAAGTGGTTCATATTTTATTCATAAGGTTTATTTTGGTCGAATTATTATTATCCAATACAATTAGAACATGTGTTAAGGTAATTATTTTATCATTTTTCCTTTAATTACACTATTTACTTTTAACCATGGTAAATAATAGTCAAAAGTTATTATTCATCAAAAAATATTTTAATCTTATTGAACAACTTTTTACATATTTAGGATAACAATTTCTCTTGTGTTTTTGAAATTCAACAAACAAATGTGGTAAAATTAATTTTTATGGAAATTTTCCAATTCTCCTAGAAGGTGGGTAAAAGAGGGTAAAAATTTCCATAATATTTTATATTTCTAAACATATTATAAAATGACTCCCATGAATTGAATTTTACATATATAGGTATTATGTATCTAATTTGACCTAAAATAAATTTAAATAAAATAATTATTTATTTATATAAAAAGTAGGGTTTAATCAATTACGTAGTGTTTTAACTATTCATCCAAAATTGAATGCTTTTAGAAAAATACAAAAAATTCACCCTAATTTTTTTTTGATATTCTAAATTCAAAAATGAATTATTTTTTACCAATTTCAATACATATAAGTTTCATTAATTAATTTAAATTTAATTCTTGTTTTCAAAACCAAAAAGAATATTTTTAAGAAATACTAACTATCAATAGAATGAAAGTTTTCAGAAAAACACCAAGAATTCATTGAAACTAAATTATTATGTCCCGATTATAAAGAAGAAGCATATTTTTTCAAATTGAATATAAAAAAGATTGAAATATTGGATTTAAAAAGGGTTCGTCTTTAAAAGGTGGTAAATTTTCATTTTAAAAAACTACATCTTTTATCTCAAAAAACATGAATTTGTTCTTACATTATGTCTAAGAAACTCAAAATATGGATTCTAAAATTATAAGGATTATATAAACCTAAAAATTCAGTTAATACTATTCATCACCACTTTTGAACGACTAGTTTGGTAAGTTGTGGTGCGCTTCAATTCAGTGTTGCGTGTAGTGCAAGTTATAGAATTACATTGAAGAAATAATGTACTATGAAATATTGGGGTGTGACATATAACATCACTATGTGGTGGTAGTAGTTAACCAGTACAAAATAGAAATTTTATAATTTTGAAATTTATGGGAAGGGAATAAGTTATTTTTTATTTTCTATTTACATTATTGGTCATAAATATAACATATATTCCACAAATTTATCCTTATTACATTCCATATAAATGGTAACCTAAAATGAATCCCATCGCTCCATAAGGTAGTAGCCCACTGTACAAATGACCAATGCCATAGTATCCACCACGTAATGGGATATTGGGAGGTATGTGATATCATAAATAATTAATTATAAATATTTCATAAATATCATATAAATATATTAAATCCACCATTAATTCCATCCTTGAATGGTATTGATATAAAATGAAATACAACTGTTCAAAAGGAGGTAGTACACCTTACACTCTATTGACTGTTTCATTTCCCATTTGACGGAAGTGGTAATAGATATCGATTATGTAACAAATATACAAACATATTCATATATATGGGATATTTTAAATATATTATAGTCACATCGGAGTAAAATTTGAGTGATTTTGAAGAAGAAATATTATAAATATAAAGGTTTATGAATTTTACCTCTTCTTTTGAGAATATCATTAGGTGTATACTAAACCCTTATTATAAGGTTTTAATAACTAAAATAATTCCTCTGTCAAGGGTTTCATGATGTAAGTAATATATTTGGGATGGTATTGGATGAAAAAAATATGTTTTGAATGTGTGGGTAGAATATGAGAGTGGGTGCTATTTTATAAGTGGGGGAGATGACATAGTAGGGATTTTTGAAATGAAAAGTTGATACAAACTTTTTTCTATTTAAAAGATAATCAAAAAAGGTTCATTATAAATCCTTATATGATATATTTCATATATATATATATGGCCATAATTAGTAGTTTTAGAAGTTTATAAGTCATTTTTACACCTGTCATCTGATTTTAACCCATGTAAACTAGATTTTACCTTAAACACAATAATTAATTTTACTTTTTTTACTATTAATTATGGTAAAAAGTAATGTAAAAATAATTTTATATTATAAATTATGAAGATTTAAAAGGTTTATTCCATTTTTAAAAATTCAATTCTTGTTATTGGAATAATTTATGTTTAATATTTATCATTTTGTCGTGAGGATTTCTTTAAGAAAAACTAATATTTTAATGAAAAGATAAAAATATATTAGATATTTGAATATAAAATAGTTATATTAATTTATAGATAAAAAATAAATAAATATAATCTATAAAATTAATTCTAAATAAATCAATATTGGATTTTATTTAGATTAATTAAAATGGGGAAACATTATTTCCATTAAGACAATTTTTAGAAAAATGTGTTTTAAACCCAAGAATATACTTATAATAAAATATAATATAATGGTGATTAAAAGGTAACTAATTGGATTAAATATAGCTAAATAATTATAATTGCAGTTTAAATAATATAAAAACATAATGGGACTTCAAAAGTACATAAAGTATTATAAAAATATTATAGGTTTAAAAAAATCAGTATTTTTCAATATTCACTGAGAAATCAATATTTTCTAAAAAAAAATACCAAAACATAACCCTAATTTAATTTTGAAATGATAATATTAAAAATTAAGTTAATTTGTTAAAATGAATTTTCTAAAATTGGTATATATTGATTTTAAATTATGTGTCAAATTTGTGATGAAACAAACATTTAGAAACATATATGTTTTTTGTGAACACATCTTCTACATTCAATGTGTTCCTATTTTATAACTAAAAAAAGATTATGTAAAAAATTAATTTTTGACATGTCTAAGCCATAAAATTTTAAAAATTTATTTATTTTTAATCATATGTTCCAACTTAATGGCTATGTTATAAATATTATGTTTGAAGAATAATATTTTAATAGTGTATCACAGCTTATTTATACCTGATGTTTGGTACATCACGATCCCTAAAAGGCATTGATTTTATTTTAAAATAAATATAAATAATTGTAATCTGGAGTTCATTTATCTTCTTTTCATTGCTTATAATTTTACAAACTCTATTAAACATGGTGTTCCTATTTCAATATCTTGGGGGGTTGCCCATGGTTTAAATATTTTCAGAGAAAACTGCTCTAGACATCAAATTAAACTGTTAACCATCCATTAGGGTCCAAGAGTATGGAACATGATAGTGAATATCAGGAAACATTCCCTTAAAACCATATGAATTGGGATAGTTGGGATATTAATGGTTTAGTAAAAGTTTGTAAAACTATACAATTAAACCGTGTAACTCTTCCAGGATCCCATAAGGGGGTTCCCCGTTTTTTTATGATTTTAGAAACTTTACAACGAAACCATGTGGCCAAACTAGGTGGAATGAAATAAATTTTTCATAATTAAAATTATTTATTTAGGAAACTCCATTACAAATGCAAACCAAATTTACTACAAACCTTATTCAAACCACTGAAATTTGGATTCTATCTATAAGTGATCATATGTAACCCCCCAATATTTTATAATAAATTATTTTCATTAAAGTAATTTAATAGCTTGTGTTACATGAAACTTCGAGTTTGAGCACACAACAACATACCAATCTAGACGTCCGAAAACGGTTATGAATAGTATTAACTGATTTTTAAATTGTATATAATCTATATAATTTTAATATCCATATTATGTGTACCTCAGACATAATAAAAGAACAAATTCAATTTTTCAGATAAAATAAGTATTTTTCAAAAAATTCAATTTTTCACCATTTAATAGAGAACCCATTTAAAATCCAATATTTGAAACATTTATATATTCTATTTGAAAAAATAATTTTTTTTTATAATAGGGACATAAAAATTTAGTTTAGATAAATTTTGGGTGTTGTTTTGATATCTTTATTATTTTGAATAAAAGAAAAAATAATAAATTTTATTTAAAAACAACTTTTTTAATCAAAATAATTTATAGTTTTAAATTATACATTTTAATGGGTTTTAAATATAATTAGTTTATCTTTTTAACATCTAATACAATTTTGTTCATTGGATTTAATTTCACACTTAAATTTTATATAAACACATATCCATCTTTTGATAGTTTTTATTCTTCAAAACCACACTTTTATATATTCAATTTGACAAAATATTGTTCTTTTTTATAATAGGGACATAAAAATTTAGTTTGAATAAATTTTGGATGCTTTTTGGATATCTTTCATATTTTGATGAATAGTGAAAAATACTAAATTTTATTTAAAAACACATTTTTAAAGCAAAAAAATTTATAGTTTTAAATTATACTTTTGAATGGGTTTGAAATATAATTCGTTTATATTTTTATCATTAAAAACAATTTTGTTCATTGGATGTAATTTTACACTTATGTTTTATAAAAACACATATCTATCTTTTGATACTTTTGATAGTTTTTTTCCACTTATCCAAATAGTGAATTTTTGGTATTTTTCTACGAACATTCAATTTTACATGAATAGTAAGAAACACAATGTTATTGGTTAAAGATGAATTTTTATTTAACTAATAGCTGTTAATTTAAATTGATTTTAATGTCAAAATAGGTACATAATACTAATATTAGTCCAACGTAATTCATTGATGTCATTTTTTAATATGATTATATATATAAAATTGTATTGAACTTTTTAACTTCTTTCACTCACCTTCTAGAAAAATTTGAAAATTTGAATAAAAAATTATTTTAAAACTTCTATGAATTGAATTTCAAAAATCTAGGAGTCACAGTTGACATTAGTAAGTAAAATGTGGTTCAATGGGTTGAAAATAATTGTTGGTGAATAGAAACTTTTTGAATTTTGTTTACCACGGTTAAAAGTAAATATGGTAATTAAAGGTAAAAATTATATTATAATTATCCTAAAACATTCTCACGTGATATTGGATAAATGTAATTTGAACAAAATCATCCTCAGGAATAAAATTGGATCCTTTTGATCCAAATAGATTATATTAGGAAACTTATTATTATTTTATTTAAAGAAGAGTTAAATGTGTTAAATTCAATGTTTAATGATTAAACCATTTTAAATATATGTTATTAGATAAGATATATTTGACTATAAATATTAATTGGAATTATAAAAAGTATTCCTATATCATGGTATATTATTTAAATATTTTAGACATTATATAGTTAAATATATTTATGACATAAGGATGATGTAGTAATTACCTTACTAATGAATGATTAAAATAAATGATATTATTAATATCAAAATAATTGAAAATTGATACTTTTTATGAATTATAAGAATATTATAGATTACTATGAAATGTTATGGTTGATTTAATGTATTTTGTTCATAGTCATGCTTTGTCGACTTTCACCAAAACCAAATACTAAATAGCGTCAAAACTGACATAAATGAGTATTTAAAATGAATACTATATTATTATATGATATAATACTACTAAAAATATATATTTTTGCAAAAGAACATATATAATTATATATATGTCATTAACTAACCACATGAGGTTCTCTTGTCATTTTATAGTGTGTTTATTAACCATGTAATATGAAAATACAAGAAGACATGGTAAAAGATAAACTATTTATGTAAGAATGAAATCTAAAAGATAAGGTTATTTTGGTGACCTATAATTGTCTAAAACCTATTGGTTGAGTGTCTATATACCCATACCTACCTTATCATCTAAATAATTTTATTTAAATCCATTTTGAACTGAAAATGATTTCATAATAAAATAATTTTTCAAGCTTTTCCTAAAGTTACCCTCACCTATTTTATAAAAGTGTACTTCCCCATCTCTCCAAATCACACATTTAAAACAATTTGTATTGGAAAAACCCTGTTAAATTATCCTCCCAACTACCCTAAATATAACCTAGAGGCCTTACATTGATTAAAAATCCAACTTAAAGAGCCCATTTGATCTAATCAAAAGGAACCACCCGAAGAAGATGTAATAACTTTATCACCTCTTTCATAGTAATTTTCTTCATCCACTTCCTCTTCCATTTTTTTCCATTCAAAAATAATTAATCTAATGAATTATGCATACTTTTATTTTATTATAAATATTGTACAACCATATTAATTATTCTATCCATCATATGAATGACGAAGTCACCATATATGTGTACGTACAGCTTACTGTCTCCACGTCGTTGTATAACATGTTATTCTACACATAATTATATGGATAGGTATAATAATGAGTATAACTATTGTAAATAATAAATATAACATGTTATTTATTCTTTATATATAATATACTATCCTTTTACATACGATTTTATCACTAATAGAATGATATTGTTTCTCGTGTGTACGTACGGCTTACCATCAGCATGACACAATGACATTTTATTGACCATCGTAACCATTCAAGAATAATTTTTATTTTATGATTAATAATAATTTTTAAGAATTTAATATAATTAATTATATGAATCAAATACATCTTATACATAACAAACATGACTTACGTAACACAACATATAAAGTAAAACGAATCAGTTAACAACCAAAACAATGATAATACTGAAATATCATTAAAAACAATAATGGAAGATGATATATGATATCATATTTATGTTTATGTTTATTTTATAATTTAATATCAATTATTTAACCATTAAACATAAGGTTAGTAAGCCCATTACAAAGGAAATGTACACGGAAAGGTGTTTTCACCTCACTTTTTATTCCTGTGAGATTCATGATATATTTGCAATGATTTTTTTGTGTTGTGTATGTACATCCAATGAATGTATTAGTTTTGTAATAAAATTTAATTTATGGGTATTTAAATCTTCATTATATGATCAATATTTCATGGGGTGTATGTTTTGTATGTTACCAAATCGTTAAGGGAATTTCTAATTTCAATTTCTACTCATTGGTTTTTACACAAACTTCATTAATTATTTTACTCCATGATTATGTGTGAACAAACTATTTATTTATTTATGTTGTAATTTTAACACCCATTTGTGTGGATATAATTTTGATACAAATAATCCCTACATTGAAAAATTCTCAAGTCATCGATATGAAATTGATAAGTGTAATCTTAACTCAATTTCTATTCATTGAGTTAAATAACAATGTCCTCGGTGTTGTTTTTACAAGAATATATGTGAATATACACTAACTAATTTACAATGAATATACAATAATATTGAGTGTATTTTTATTTTTCACATGTAATTATTTCATTAATTATCTTTAACCTAAGGATACGGTCTTTATAAGGGATTTCATCACTATTTACATTTTATTAAGACTTCTTTGTTGTTATGCACCATTTCACAATTATATGGTGTACATACTATAAATTGACATAGTATATTGTGAATCAATTTATTCTCATGATATTATAATATTTTTATTACCTCAATTATTTTTATTCAAATATCTCCAATTTTTTTAGTAAATCTAACTAAAATATCATTTTAAATGTTTTAATGATTTTTTTCATTAAAATATTTTTCATTAATATACATGTTTTGAAATGGTTTTATGAATTTATTTATATAGACATGAATATTTTAAAAATTAAATTTCTTTTAAATGATTCAATGTGGTATGGGACACTACGATTCAAAAAACTGTTTTAAATGGCTTCTTGATATATAGTGAGACTTATAATAGTTTTCAAGAAAAGGGATATTTCTCTCAAATAGTTTTACTGATTATTTTCATCTATTTCAATACCCTTCAATTTTTTTTAGGTTGACTTATTATAAGAAAATCTTTAATATTTTATTGAATGAGTTGTGTTGGACTTTGGATGTGCTATTTTTGTACCATTCATTTTTTGTGGTTAAAATATTGACATTTCGTTTACATGTTTTAATACAAATGTTTAAATTATGTTCCAACCTTTTTATATTAGGAATTCATTGGACTTAGTAATTAATGGGTGGATCCCTCTATAGATCCATGATGCATTGTAAAGTCTCATGAGAAAAACTACTATCTTGGCACAAGGCCTTGACATAATCTTATTTGTAGTCTTAGAAGGGAGCCATTACAATGTGGTTATGATGATGATATTACACATTCCATCATTATGAAATTTTCTATTGATATTACATGAGATTATTTGACTATTAGAATATAAATATTAATAATTAAATAGAAATATTTTATTTATCTTTTCCATATTAAGATGAATTATAAGTTTAAAAGGCATTTTTTTTAGTTATAAACATTCCCTTAAATGATTATGCTTATTTATGATAGTTTCAGCAATCTTATTATCCCTTCTCAGCATCTGAGCTCACCCTATTCTAATGTTTTATTTTTTCTAGGATGTGAATAAGTATATTATGATTAACCAATTGGGATATGGTTAAGGACATGGATGTGTTCAAATTGGAAACAATGTTTTTTTCATTATTTAATGATGTAATATAAAACATATGCATGTATCTAGTACATCCAAGTAAACTAAAATGATAAGTATTTTGAGACTTCATCTCATGTGATCATGATAAGGTTATGTAATAACTCACCGAGTCTAGGAAACTAGGATTGGGAAATTACAATTGGTATCATAGGAAGTTTAGTACCAACCATGGAAGATAGATTTAGAAAAATAGTAAATAGAAAACACTACCCTAAGATAGAAATTGAGGATTAATATAGAATAACAGTAAAAAAAAATAAAGTAAATATAATCTGGGTTTTACAAGAAATACATCCCTGTCTAGTTATGAGTTGGTAGAGGTGGCTTCAGCACCGGTGTACCTAGGGGTAAAACCCTAAAACAACACTTTGAGAAAGGCTCAAACAGGAACAGGTGCACAAAAATGGGCCTTGACGCACTCTTGGTTACGATACTCTTAGGGGATATTCTTAATATAATTCTCACTTTCATTTCAAACAGATTTGATGGATTTTAATATAAGAAGAGAATAAATAACCTTTGTTAATCTTAAGGTGTTTTTGACTTAGAATAAGGTTTCATGATATTCATAAATGATTTTATGACTATTGTTAATCACACCATGCTTTCTGGTTTAATTCAATAGAATTATTCCAAGGATTCCATAGTAACATTGAAAATTATGTACATGGTGGGAACGATGATGGAAATGAGAAACTAAATGGAATGTTGATTGGTGTAAAAGATATAGTGATCATGCGAAAGAAGGTTTCCAAACATATGATAAATAATATATATACATTAATCAACTCCTAAACTCAAAAAATAACAGAAAGGCAGAGAATTATAAGATCACTAATAGTGGCGACAGTGGAGAAAAGAATCCTCAATTTCCATTGTTCCGGAAATGTCGAAGGAGACACCCATGAAAGATTCTAAATAGAACAAATAAATTCTTTATATTGGGAAACATGGTAATAACGCAATGAATTGTCTAGGAAAAATGTTGGGTGTAATAGAATAAAATAAAAATTATTCTAAGGATCCATTTATAGTCATTTTCCATAAATGTAGGGGACGTTGGAATTACCTGAGTCAATTTACTATTCTTTAGGATAACCACCAGGTCAAGGAAGAACATCTGTGGAAATAAATGGATGTAGAAATTTTTAAAAGTATTAATTCTCTTTGTTAATGTGATTATTTTGGAAGACATTTATCATGTATGTGTAACCCTTCTGTTTGTTATGTGAAAATTCTATTTTAGGAATAAATATATTTCCTTTTGTGAATATAGTTATAAAGAACCATTTGGAAATATATGAACCTCGAATTTGAGGCAATATCAGGATATTAATATTTTGGATTAAAATGTAAGTTATGAGATAACATTTGTGGTTAAATTATGTAATGGTAATTTTAAGAAATTTATCTCATTTTTTGAATTTTAGAAAATATTGTTTTTGAAAAAGGCAACACAAAGACGATGTGACAACCCACCGTGTCGAACAAAGCTGCAAGAACCGAACCCACAACAAATGTGTGACTAGTATTTATCACCTACCACTAGACTACGTAATGTCCCTGGATAGTGTGACTAATTATTTTTAGTTAAATGGTAATATTGATCAATAATAAGTTTAGTTGGGTTCTAATGTTTTATCAAAGGAATATACATGTTATAGAAAATTGATTTGGTAATTATGTGATAAAGGTTATTTGGGAAGATGTTCGCTCAGTTGGTAACACTATATTCTTATGGAAATATAATAGTGTTGGATTTAATTTGAGGATTAATGGTAGATATTTTTTATTTTTTAATAATCTATTTTTTTGTAAATAGATTCTAGTTATTAGTGGAAATGATTGGCCAATAATAGAGAATATGCGATTTGATTAATTACACTTCTGTATTAGACTTTAAGAGTTTATGATGTTATTTGGAGTTAAATATGAAGATTTAATATGAAATAAAATGTGATTAAATTCTTCTATGTTTTTTGTTTCAATATTAGTTTTGATTATATTGAATTATTTTATGGACAATTGTTTATTGAATGGTCGTTATTAAACATTGGGTATTGGTAGTTTAATATTGAAAATTATGATTAATATTTCATTCCATAATGGATTTTCCATTTTGGGATCATCATATCATTTTCTAAAAATTTGGTTTTGGATAAACTCTAAGTACAACGTAAATATATAATTTATTCTTTTTGGATTATGTGATCTTCTAGAAGTTTACTTTGGTGCTTCACCTGTGACCAAGTCTTCTTGAATGCTCATTGTTTAGAGAATAGATGATTTGGTGGTTGAAATTCATTAAAGGATAAAACTATAATTAATATTTAGGAATATATCATTATGTTCATAGAAAATATCATAAATAAATTCCTCTAATTTATGAAAAAGAACATAAAATAAAAAAATGTTGTCTGTTTAATTTTCATTCTGTGAAACAAATTACTGTATAACCCAACAAACGTTTGTGGGTATCTTATTGTTATCATTATCTGGATAAAGTTTTCTATCACTCTCCATCAGAACTTGACACATTGTTTATCTTCCATATCCATGTTTTCTTACATGGAATCCTAGTATGGGTTATCTCGGGTGACCTTTGTACGTCTCTTTATTTATTTTAATGTGATAGTTTTATTGACACTTTTTCTGATGTGGGACATTTAATGAAGTTCACAAACCCAATTTTAAAATTTTGAGGAAGAAATTTCCAATAAGGGAAAATGTTACACCCCATGATTTCATAGTTAGTTATTTTCCTTAATGTAATTCAATACCTTGTGCTACATGAAACACCAAGTTCGAGCACACCACGACTCACCAAACTATCTGTTCAAAAAACGATTATAAATATTATTAACTTATTTATGAATTTTATATAGTTCATATAGTTTTAAAATCCATATTTTTTGTTTCTTAGATAAAATATATGGACAAATTTAATTTTTCAAATAAATGATGTATTTTAAAAAAATCAATTTTAACACCTTTTAATGGAGAACCCTTTTAAAATTCAATATTTGACACATTTATATATTAAATTTTACATCATAAATTTCTTATTTAGATATGGGACATAAAAATTTAGTTTCGATAATTTTTTGGTGCTTTTCTGATAACTTTCATATTTTTACCAATAGTGAAAAATACTATATTTTAATTGAAAACAACTTTAAAAAACTTTCTACTATTAAATTATACATTTGACTGGTTTTGAAGTATAATTAGAATATATTATTATCATTTCATCCAATATTGGTCCTTGGAAGTAATTTAACATTTAAATTGGACATAAACACATATCAATCGTTTTTATAGTTTTTATTTATCTAAAACCCACTTTCTGGTATTGGAAATGGGAATGTTTTTTTAATTAAATTAATACAACTTCTATGTTTTTAATTTATTAAAATATTTATCATTTTTTAATTTGGAGTATAAAAATTATATTTGGGTGAATTTTATGGTATTTTACTACGAAATTTCATTTTTTTAATGGTGAAAAACACTACATTATTATTTAAAGTTGACATTTAATTTAAATAATTATTTTTAATTTTAATTTAATTTAAATAAAAAATAGATACATAATAACTATATTAGTGCAATGTAATTCATTGAAGTCATTTTATAATAATTATAAATATATAAAATTTTATTGAACTTTTTACCTCCTTTTACTCAACTTCTAATAACATTTTCAAATTTTCATAAAACCTAATTTTAGAAATTATATGAAATGAATTTTAAAAATCTGATAGAAATGGTTGAAATCTGTAAGTAAAATGTGGTTCAATAGGATGAAAATAGTTTTTTTAATAGTAACTGTAGATTTTTATTTACTACAATTAAATGTAAATATTTAAATTAAAGGTAAAAATTATATTATAATTATAATAACACGTTTCCTAATTCTATTGGATAAATGTATTTCGACCAAAATCAACTTTATAAATAATATATGATCATTTTGATCCACTTTGATTAGATTTGGACATTTATTATTATTTTATTTATAGAACTGTTAAAAGGGTTAAATTATCGATTTAACAACTAAAATATTTTTAATATAAAGTTATACACAAGATAACGTTGACAATATATATTCATTAGAAATATAAAACTATTTCCTACATCGTGGCATTTTATTTATAATTTTTAGACATTAAATTATTAAATACAATTTTTTCACATTGATGATGCAGTAATTAACTTATTATTGAAGGATTAAAATAAATGATATTATAAATATCAAAATAAATTTAAATTTATACTTTTGAAGTATTAGACAAATTTTCAAGGTTAATATGACATTTTAGGGTTGATGTAATGTATTTTTTTATAATTAATCTAGTATTGTTGACATTCCCAAAAACCAAATACTAAACAATGTCAAAATTGAAATAAATGATTATTCAAAACAAATATTATATTATTAAATGATATAATACTCTTAAAAATATAACGTATAGCCAAAGTACTTATGTATTGATTGATATGTCATTAATAAAATACTTGGGGTTCACTTGAAATTTTTTAGTATGTTTATTAACCATGTAATATAAAAATACAAGAACACCTGGGAAAAGTAAAACTATTTAATTAAGAATTAAATCTAAAATATATGGTTAATATGGTTACCTAAAAATGTCTAAAACCTATTGGTTGAAGGAATTTAGACCCATACCCACCTTATCTTATAAATAAATCCATTTGTATCCATTATAAATGAAAATTATATTTTAATAAAATAATTTTTCAAGATTTTCCCTAATGTGACCCTCATATCTCTTATAAAAGGTTACTTTACCTTATCTCAACATCACACCTCCAAATCCAATTTGATCTGACAAAACCTGATCATATAACATCCCAAATACGATAACATTAACTTATAGTCCATACGTTGATATGAAATCCAACTTAAAGAGCCCTTTTGATCAAACCAAAACGATGAACCCGAAGAAGAGGTAAAAATTTTATCACCTCTTTCAACGTTCTTTTATTATTCATCTTCCTCTTTAATTATATCATCCATAGAAATTAATATATCAACTACTTTATAAATACTGTGGTGTTATTATAAATATGGTGCAACCATATTCATTATACTATCGATCCTCTGAATGGAAAAGTCACTATATGTGCGTATATACAGCTTACCGTCTCCACGTTGTGGTGTACTTTGTTATTTAACACTTCATTGTTTGGATGGGTATAATAATGAGTATAAGTGATTTAAATAATAAAAATGACATTTTAATTATTCTTTATATATAATATACCATCCAATTACATACTATTTCACAACTAAAATAATTATATTATTGTTCGTGCATACATACAGCTTACCGTCTCCACGACATGATGAGATTTAGTTCCCCCTAGTAACCATTCAAAAATAATTTTTATTTTATTATCAAAAATAATTTTTAAGAGCTTAATATCATTCTGTATATGAATAAAATACATCATATTCATAAAAAACATGACTTACATAACAAAACATATACAGGAAAACAAATCAATTATCACCCAAAATAATGTTACTACTGAAATATCATTACCAAAACTATATTATAAAATCATATATGATATCATATTTATCAATTTGGTTTTTTTAAAATTTAATAACAATTATTTCTCCATTAAATCGATGGTTACCCTACCCTCTTATAAGGAAAATTTCATGGTAAGGGGTTTTCATCTCACTTTTTATTCCCATGAGATTCATGCTATATTTGCCACTATTTCCTTCTGTGTGGTGTATTTACATCCCGTTATTATATTCATTGTGTAATATAAATAAATTTATGAGTATTTACCTCTTCATTTTATGATCCTTCTTTGATGGTGTGTTTGATTGGTATGTTACCAAATCGTTAAGGTAATTTCTAATTTTAATTTCATCTCATTGGGTTTTATGCAAATTTCATTGATTATTTTACTCAATAATTATGTGTGAAAAGAAAATTTATTTATTTATGTAGTAATTTACACTCCCCTTGGAGTGGATATACTTTTGATACAAATAATCACTCCTTTGATAAATGCTCAAGTCATCGATAATAACTTTATGAGAGTAATCTTAACTTAATTTCTATTCGTTGAGTTCAACATCCAAGAAATTGGTGTTGTTTTTATAAGAATATGTTTGAATATAATCTTATTTATATAAACTTAATATCCAATCATATTTAATATATTTATATTTTTCACAGATAATTATGTCATCCATTATCCTTAACCTAAGGATATGGTCATTATAAGGGATTTCATCTCAATTTACATTCTGTTGATACTTCATTGATGTTATGAACCACTTCATTTTATATAGTGTATATACTATAATTTGACCTATTATATCATGAATTACTTAATTCTTCTGATATTATAAGAGTTTTATTACCTTAATTA
Organism: Viscum album; assembly: GCA_963277665.1. NCBI lineage: Eukaryota > Viridiplantae > Streptophyta > Magnoliopsida > Santalales > Viscaceae > Viscum > Viscum album. Next base: position 289,020,315 of record OY728159.1, on the reverse strand, counting down.
TTTGTATTCAAGAATCTCTCATTTGGATAGGTACTAAAACTAAAATATCATATTAAATGTTTTAAAGATTTATTCTTCTAAACATTTATTATTAATGTCCACTTTTTACAAATGGTTTTGATGATTTATTTATATGGATGTGAATTTTTTAACATTAAAATTTATTTTTAATGTTTCGAAGTGATATGGGACACTTTCACTCAAAATTCTATTTTTAACTTCTTCTTGATAAATAATGAGAAATTTAAATGTTTTCAAGAAAAATAGATATTCCATTCAAATAGTTTTACTGATTATTTTCATATATGTCAATATCATTCATTATTATTGAATGAGGATGATTTATTATAATATATTCTTTGATATTTTATTGAATGAGTTATGTTGGACTGTGGATGTGATATTTTTATAACATTCATGGTTTGTGGTTAAAATACTGACATTTTGTAAGCTAGTTTTAATACGAATTTTTAGATTATGTTCCAAACATTTCATATGAGGAATTAATTGGACTTAGAAAGTGAAAATTGGAGCCCGTTATAGTTCATCAATGTGTCATCAAGTCTCATGAGGAATAATAGTTTCTTATCATAAGGCCTTGACTAATTCTTATTAGTAGTCTTGGCATGTGGTCATGACTATGTGTTTATGATGTAAGAAATTATGAATTACATCATTATGATTTTAAATATTGATATTTCATGTGATTATTCAACTAGTATAATATCCATGTGAATAATTAAATGGAATTATTTGATTTATATTTCCAATATTTTGCTAAAGATTAAGTTTAATAGGCTTGTGTTTTAGTCTTATACATTGCCTTAAATGTTTATACATATTTATGATAGTTTATGATATATTGTTATCCCTACTGAGCATATGATCTCACCCATTTATTTTGTTTTCTTTTTCCCAGGATGTGAAGAATTATATTATGATTGACCTGCAGGGATAGGTCGGAGGATATGAGTGTGTTCAAATGAGGCAGAATATTGTTTTTCATTATTTCAGGATGTAATGTAAAATTTATTAATGTATCTAGTACATCCAAGTTTACTAAACTAATTGGTATTTAAAGACTTGATCTCTTGTGATCATTCCAAAGTAATTTAATAATGCACTGACTCTAGGAAACTAGGTTCTAGACGTTAAATCATATATCCCCAAACCATAAATCTTCAGAGATCAATGTACCCATCATAAATTGTTTATATTTTTGTAAGAATAATCTAAATATACTTGTAATACCTTAATTACAAGTATCTATCCATATTTCAGGTTATTTGATCCTTTTTTCATTGATGGAACCAAATCATGATTTCCAGAATTTTGGATTAAGTATTATTTTGTGATTGATTCATTACCTTTTTTATTCTATTACTACATCGCTTATTAAGAGTTTGATGAGATTCCAATTAAGATGGATGGTTCTATTTAACTTTATGTTTATACCTTGTCAAAAATACAATGGAACATTTATTGTATTAAATAATAATGTTCCAGATGTCAAAATTATTGAATTTTGTTAATATATTTTTCAGAAAATGAAATTAACATTAGATGAAGGTCATCCAAACAAATAATGATGTTGTTGAATCCTTTGATGGAAAGCCCATTTTCTACTAAGTTGTCTACATTAAAATCAGGCTAATGATATGGTTGATTCTTTATAGAAAAAGTAAGAATTACATCCATCTATTAGTGAGGGACTATATTAAATGATTCATGCCATTTTGGATCTCATTCACAATGTTGGTATAGTAAAATTCAAGATAGATTTCAGTCCATCATTTTTTTCATAAGAAGAAAACTAAAATGATAATTCAAACCATTTTCCATCAAAGGAATATGATAATTTATAGTTTCAATAAATCATCCTAGAATAAGTCATCAATGGTACCTATAGATAGATCTGCATCCTAAAGGACACCATTTGCCTTTTGAGGCACCATCATCATTCACCTTGATCAATCCTAGTAGTTGGTCTTTCCAAAAGACTTTAACGGTACCCCTATGTTTGATTTAATTTTTAGAAAATCTGAGTCAATGAAAATAAGATAAATATAGAATGGATTAGTGGAATGAGGCACACTACATAGAGAAGGAATACTTTATTTATATTTATATTTTCACCCACACTACATGATGTTTGGGAACATCATTATTCTAAAATAAAAAAATAATATCAAACTAGATAATGTGTTCCAGCTTGGCCACTATATTGATTACTAGATTCATAATATGTTTTTAAATGTCGATATATTTACATTACTAGAATCGAGGATGGATAATTTCATCTTACAACCACATGATTTCAAAAAGATCTTAGAAATATATCCATAATATAGCAGAAGGTGGACAACATAAGAAAATGTATTCAAAATAATCCCTATTCTCATTACACATAGAACATTTAGAGCATAAATTAATACCAATATATTACATAAGTGTATCAATAGGAATTTAATTATGAAGAACCCATCAAACAAGTGTAAAATGAGAAGTCTACATCGAAGGATTATCAAATCATTTCATCCAATTAAAATCATGATTTTTACCATTGATGTTGTGATTGTATAAATGATAATAACGAATATTACCATTGCAAGTAGGTACCTAGAAATATAAATCATTAATAATAGAAAAAAATAATTGTTAACTTGTATATTAGTAACATCTGGTATATTCGTTCTCTATGAGTAAAAAAAATAATTTATAGAAATTCCAGTACCAACTTGTTGATGAAAGGGATAAACGGTAGTAATTATTAGGGAGCTAGTCTAATTATCTAAAAAAACTGCGAGAAGACCAGATATTAATGATCCTTCTAGAGGGAGACATAATAATGGAAAATGAATATTTTATGGTTTAAAAAATAGATTATTCCATATACGGTTTGTCATGAAACCTTGATCTATGAATGTCGAGAGCCCTATATTTACAATTCATGAGATTTTATATAATAATGGCATATATATCATCATTAAATAAAATTTTATTCTCAATTCCCAAGAAACTATTTGAAATATTCTTAAAAAAGTTAATTCATGTTATGTTAACTAACTATCATTCAAGTGATCTTCCACTCCAAACAAATTAATGGAAACATTGAGACATTTAAGAAGTCAAATAGGCCATTTAAAGTCAATCAAGAAATAAACCATTTTAGAAACAATGGTGGACTTAAGAATAAAAATTATTATAGCCATACAAAGGGACATCGCTCCTAATAAGTCTTATGATTATTTATTTTACAAACTATTTTTGAATGGTAAAGAATTTAAGACTTACAGAAAATATAGGCACACTAATATGGGTGAATGGAAAATATCCCCCTCTTATGTCTTTCCTATTCATGATATTGGTATTCCTAGAAACAATAATACTTTTTGGAAAAGAGTATAAATGATTTATTATAATTTATAAAATGACTAGAAATATATTCATAATGGGAGAGAACTGAATTAATATATTGAATATTCCTTTTTATCCTTATGAAAATAATATAATTTCATCAACACAGTTAATATAATAATTAACATCTTTATTTCATGATGTTATATTGGGATTATGTTTTCCTTGATCCACTAAAGGCATGATGAGCATTAATAAATAAACAAAAACAATATAATAGAGGATGAAAGATAAGGGGTAAAAAATTCTAAACACCTTTGAGAATATTAAAAATGTAGAGACCCGAAGCCTGACGTACATAGACATTACATTACTTTTGCGGAATACTTGGTACATACACACAAGGATCGTAATAGTTTAGTGTCTTTGGAAACTCGGAACGTAATCTTCTAATCGTGGTGAACGATCTTCAACATATCCTATAAAGATATTCCCTTTTTTTTAACTAAAACCATTCTTTATATCCTGGGGAAAAGAAAACATAAAAGGGTGAGCTCAAATGCTCAGTAAGGATAAACAAAAGAAATATCAATCACATCGTATTCATAAGAACATAACATTTTGGAAATCTTAACCTACAAAAGAGAGCATAATTTCATAACATGGGATAAATCATGGTAGTGAAATGTAATCACAATAATCATAACTTAAAACATGAAACTTTGTGTAATTCACACATAATCATAGATAATCATTTCTTTTTAGTCAAGACTCATTGCCAAGACTATCTTAGTGGACAAAGTCCCTTTCTGAATCGAGTAACCCTCGTTTCAGTCATGTTTCACTGAACCGGTATAACCTACCGTTCCAGCCCTGTCTATCTCATGAGATATAAAATCTTTACCCAATGCATTGAAGGGAGATATAGGTCCCACCCATCTTATAATGAATCCTTTCTTATGTGTGCCACATAATCATAAATCATACATCATCGCATAACACATGTAACAAAAATGGGATTCTTGAAACATCATAACATCATAAAACAAATCATATAAGGTAAATGACTTCATAAAAATAATTTCCTCAAAAAATATTCAAATTAGTGTAATAATAGGGATAAAAACAGAACCCTATATTATCTTAGATGGAAAATAATTTTGATAAAACATTTGAACTCCATTCTTGAGGAAAATATCCTTTCTACATCAAAAAAACATTTTCTTTCTTAACATGTCATACAATTTTAAACTAAAAGAATTTGATTAAAAATAAACTTGAATACTTGTAAAGGAAACTTCTTGGAAATAATGTTTTAGAAATCCATTCATGCCGTATATGTTAAAAAAAACATTGTTCGTACTTTTGTCGGAAAAGTCAAAAAGTACCTTGTATGAAAAACGTCAAAAGATTCCTTTCATTTCTTTTACTAAAAACTCACCGAAGGGTAAAAATGGATTTAAAAAATTGTAGTTGTATGTAAATAATATTAAATATTTATGAAACATGGATGTGGATGATAAAATACACCCCAGTAAATACTTACGAATAAAAAATCTCGGATAAAAATGAGATTGTGATATTTCCCTTACCTTAGGTCAGATTTGCTTCGTATGTGTCCGAACCTCCTTTATAATGATTTTAAATAATGTCATTTACTTATTACAGAATCATATTCCTTGTTATGATATCATATATGGTTCACTTATGACATTATATTACCCATTCTTTTGTAAATTCCATGTTAAAGAAGCGTTTTGGGTAAAATCGTTTCATTTATCGTAGGTGTTTTTACTTGTTGTTCTTGACATTATTGTTACTTATATCATGATTTACTTACTTCCAGAATATAAAATATGATTTATATATCATATATATTCAGTATATATATATATATAATAGATAGATAAATGAAATGAAAAACACCGTTCATGGAGACGGTAGTCTGTACGTACGCATGAACGCTGTTTTCCTTTCCTTATTGTCTTGAATGAAAGTAAGTAGATGACATACATACATATATATACATAAATCCAGTAGCTTTATAATGTCATATATTTCATTATTATTTCTTATATATACATTATAATCATTCTTAAATGGTTAACATGGAGAATGAATCTCATCGCGTCGTGGAGACGGTAGTCCGTACGTACGCATGAGCGATGATATCATTTCCATAAATATTGAATTTAATTGGAGTGGATTATACAATATATCAGAATCAATATGATGTTTTAATAACTATGTATAGTTATTATTTACACCATTATACAAATCCATGTAAGGTGGTGGTGGAAAATAGATTACACCACGGCGTGGAGACGATATTCCGTACGTACGCACGCGCGGTGATTTCTTTTCCCGTAGGATGGATAGATGGTGAAATAGGGTTGTTTCATACTTATAATAACATATCAGTATATGAGTGATACTGATGTTATTACTTCATAATGAAACAACCTAAGAAGATGAAGTGGAAGAAGAAATAAAGATGAAAGAATTGGTAACAGTAATTACCTCTTCTTTGAAGCGCCTCTTTGAGACCTCCTCTTAGGGCACTAAAATTGGTCTTTGAGGAAGGCCAGAACCTCTAGGATGTTTCTAGGGAAGTGGAGAAGAGATTTTGGCAGGGGTTGGCCGAGCTTGAGTGCTCAAATTGGTGTGAGGAGGAGGGGGAGGAGGTGTCCTTTTATAAGGGAGGAGAGGGGCACCTTCGGAATATCTCAAAATATTATTTTATATTAAAGTAAAAATCGGTTTATAATGGTTCCAAAGGGTCTTATTTCGAAGCTAAAGTGGGGATGGGTCGATTTCCTATCATCCAATAGGATTTATACAAGTTTAGGGTATTATTTTAACCTTATCAATTAGATTTAACTCTAAGTTAAATAATTTAACTTTTACCGTGTCTTTTTTGTTTTCTTTCACTATATGGTTAATACACTTACTATAACATGCCAAACGAATCCCAAATTGTTTATTATTAATTTATATATCCTTATCTAAATCATTTGGCCGAACCTTAGATTTTTATGAATAAAATAACAATTAATAATATAGTATTTTATTTAAAAACTATTTTGTGTCAATTTTGACACTATTTGATATATGATTTTTGTGAAAGTCATAACAGAATTATATGTTCTAACCAAGTTGATTAAATCAACACTAATATATCATAGTAACCTATAAAATTATTGGAATTCATAAAAAGTCTTAAATTACATTTATTTTGGTGTTTATAACATCAATTATGTCAATATTTCATTAATAAGATAATTACTGCATCATCATTGTGTTATAAATAAATTAAATTATTTAATGTCTAAAAATTACAAATAAAATACCATCATGTAGGAAATCTTTTTAGATTTCTAATGAATATTTATAGTCGAATTTATCTTATGTATAACCCCATATTAAATATGATTTACTTATTAAACTTTGATTTTAACTATTTTAACCCTTCTTTAAATAAATTAATAATAAATGTCCTAATCTAATCCAAGTGGGCCTAAATGGTCATATTTTATTCATAAAGTTGTTTTTGGTCGAATTACACTTATCCAATAGAATTAGGACATGTGTTAGGGTAATAGTAATATCATATTTACCCTTAGTTACCCTATTTACTATTAATCGCGGTAAAAAAAGTAAAAAGATACTATTCACCAAAAAATTATTTTTATCTCATTGAACCACATTTATTTACTAACATCAACCGTGTCTCTCAGATTTTTGAAATTCCATTCACAGAAGCGGTAAAATTAAGTTTTATGAAAAATTCAGTTTTTTTAACTACCACTTAGTAGTTTCACTATTCATCAAAAATTGAAGTTTATCAGAAAAATGCCAAACTTTCATCCTAAGCTATATTTCATATTCCAAATTCAAAAATGAAGTCTATTTAACCAAATTAATAAAATGGAAATTGCATTAATTAATTTTATAATTAAATCCCGCTGTTAAAACAAATAGCGTGTTTTTAAGAAACAATATCTATCAAAAGATTGACACTTGATTATGTCTGGTTTAAATGTGAAATTACATCCAATGACCAACATTGTATTAAATTGTAAAAATATATTCTAAATATACTTTAAAACCACTCAAATTAATAATTTAGCACTATTAATTATTTCGATTAAAAAAGTTGTTTTTAATTATAATTTAGTAATTTTCACTATTCATCAGAATATGAAAGTTATCCGAAAAGTACCAAAATTTCACCTTAGGCTAAATTCGATAATCTGAATCCAAAAATGAAGTTCATCTTGAAAAATAAGATTTACAGAATCTCAAAAAGTGGTTATTACTATTCATAACGGCTAGTTTTAATAATATTTTAATAGCATATCGTTGTTTAGTGAAACTCGGTATTGCGTATTACACACGCTATCGAGGAAGGTCGCGATTGCGTGTAATGCAAGGCACGTCAAGGATGCGTGTTGTGCAAGCTCCTTTTGGTGTAGAGTACAACACAAGACATTAATAAAATTAAAAAGAATATTTTTTTATAAAATCTTGGGCTGTTACAAAAAAAACCTCAGTAGTTCCATTGATGAGAAGTGAGATGTGATCTAAGCTATAAAATGTTTTAATTATGTTGACAAAAGGATCAATGGATCCAATTCCTTGAAGAACCATTTAAATTATGCTCTAATATATAGTATCAAAATAATTCCAAATATCATGTTTAATATAATTGTGTCATCTTCTATTTTATTTATTTATATTATTGGTGCATTAATTATCTACACTGATACAATCTTCAATGAATCTACCTTTCAAATAACCAAACTGATTCCAAGAGAGAGTTTGGTTACCAATTGTGGAACGCATATTAGTTGTAATCTTGGTAATAATTTTTTATATTTTTTTTATATGATCTATAGGATTTAGAATATGTATCACATAATAATTTTCATCATTTAGAATCAAGAGTAAGAAATTTTAATTAATATTTATAATAATAATTAAAATGGTACAACAGATTTGACCACTTTATATATGTTTATATGTATGATATACCAGTTGTTCTATAAATTGAATGTATTTAAACCATATTTGGAGCACTATCTAGATTCAATATTAATACATAATCTTTGATTACAAAATCAAGATGGATAAACATAAGTAAATTCAAGTCATCATTTCAAGAGATGGCTGGAGCGATATCCAGAATTTTCCGATCATTTATCTCATGACCATTGAAGATATTTATGAAATAAAAAACAATATGTTCAAAATATATATCCTCATTATCAATAATAAAATTCATATAAATTGAATCCATTTTTTATAAACAAAATTTAAATTTACATCGAATTGATTTCTTATGCATGATTTAGTCATTTGTTTAATTTATTCAGAAATTGCATGTGTGTGTGATGACATCTCTTTCACAATGGATTGTGTAATAAGGTGTTTAATTCCAGAAAAATGATATTTAATTAAAATAAATTATTTGAAGATTAATTTCTATGATTGGTTTTTTAAATAAGGAATTATTTTAATATTTTATTTTAAATGATCTGAATTGTTTGAAATTTCATGTGTTTGGGTGAAAACCATTAGATGATGGTTTTTTATATGGAATGTAATGTTTTGAAATATGAACATGGTAAATATTGAAATTATTGATTGAAATGATATAAGATTACATTAAATGAATGATGTCCCCATGTATGATTGATTCCGTTGAAGAACTTGGGTTCTATGACAGTTAGGTGGATAACATTGATACACATTTAAGTCACCAATCACCATCACATAGAAATGGTTTCATGTTGAAAAAATTTAAGAATATTATTGAAGTCATTGTTCCCAATCTGTTGGGAGGGTACTTATCTCCCCTAATCATGATTCAAAGAAGTTTCTGAATACATAGATATGTAATTCTATTAGAATACGTGGAGACATAAGGATTATACTAATTAAACCTCAACCTTATAGCCATAGTTCTATGATTGATATGATTTATATATGAAATTTTTTATAAATTGATATAGTAATTTTTATTTTTATTGAAATTATTATTCAATAACTTTTTTTGGGATTCTTATGTATACACGATTTGAAAGAAATACATGTTAGAATTTTTTTATTCTCTGATGAAATAATTTGAATTAAAATATAAATTTTGAATTGTGAAAAGATTAGGATTCCATGTTTTATTTAAAAATTGATCATAATTGGTTTCTATGATATGGATTACTTATTTAATTTATAGTTAGATCCTTATACGATAATTTTTTTGAAATAATACATTGGGAATATAGAATTTTTAAAATTTATAAGGATATATATAGAAATGTGGAAAAGAACTGCTTGGTGGTGGAGGGTGTATATGATTAATGGTATTTTTGAGTTTGTAGTGACCTGTAGAGTATGTGATCAACTTATAATAATGTTACGTTTTTTTATTACTTTGTTGGTTTAAGTTATGACTCAGGTCGATGTATTATTTTTAGAGTTATTGTTTTTAACAATTATAACCTTTCTCTCCATGTTAGTTTTGTAATATCTACTATTAAGGATATATTTCCATGGTATTTCTATTCTAAATTGATTCTTATAGATAAATTATTCCCTGATTTCATTTTTTTTATTGAGGTGTCAGTATCAAGATAGTGGGAATTAATAAATCCCCTAAGGACATGCTGAGAAAGACACTGATCAATTTTGGTGGGTTATCTCGGTTATTTAATTAAAAATATGAATTAAATGTGATTGAGATTATTTTAAAAAGATTGTATGTAATTTTTATGTCCCATAGATAGGTGAAATGATTTTTGAGACATAAATATTACTCCATGGGTGATTTCATAGAATTTTATCATTGTAAAGTGCCTTATGATACCATCGGTGTTTTGGAAATGTATTCTTTCAAAAGTTTACTGATCTGATTCTATAGTTTTCCTAGTCACTGATGTAATATTTTTATTCCAAAATTTATTTTTAATTATTATATATAATGACCTAGAATCTCTTGACCGGGGATTTTTACTAATATATAGTTTTTGTATTGTTCAATACACCCAAAAAAATTTATGAAGGGACTTTAGGATGTAGTAGTTGGTGAACAACAACAAGATAAACCTCAATTTGGACAGAACTATATTATGCATTGGTGTGTTTGTTCATGGGTCATGGAAAATGTTCCAAAATAGTTACCATTCAAGATATTGAGGATGAATATAGGAGGGATTATAACATTGATTATTCATCGGAGATTCATCATAGAAATCACCATATTATTTATGGATTAATGATTGTTGGTAGGTATATGTTTGGTGGGTATTGATGGAGAATATAATTTTGTCCATTGATTAATCAAATTCAATGATGTTAAAATATAAAATCACTGACCATGATGGTCCTATAAGGATATAGAATTAGGAAATAGTTACAAAAATAAAATATTATGAATTTGATAAGAATAACCTCAGGATTCTTCACATAGTGAAATTCAATATATAGTCATTGATGTTGGCTAAGTCTATTGAGTTCTAGAAAATTCATATTTGTGGTCATATGGGGACAATTTATGCTAATAATATTACTAATGTTTCCTTGTTTTCATATGAGGTTGTATAAAATGAGAAGATGAAGGCTCAAAGATTTCAAATATGTCATTAATTTGATATATGATATCAGGTCATTATGATGATGTGTACTTCCTATAATGATATATGGAATGATATATGATTATAGAGATTGGATTCACTACTTATTTATGGTTAATTGGGGTTCCTCGTATACCAAGTGGTGATTTATGATATTTAATTAAGGTGATGAATAAACCTAATTAATCTCATTGTTAAGATAATATAGTTGGTCCTTGCCAAAATTATTCTTCTAAATAAACTAAAACAACTAATAAAATATCACCAACTTGTGTCCTGTGTGGAGATGGTGTGCACTCTAAGCGTATGAACATTGATTAACAAATGATTTGTACCATATGATGATGATTGGGTCACTTTCAGTAGAATTATCATGTTTTTACAGTATCATTTATTCATACAAATTATCCATTATAAGAGGATCCAGGGAGATGTTAGACTCATCATGATATGTTGAGGTTCCATCCCTAACTAGCAATAACTAAGAAACATTAGTCTATAGACATGTCTCTAGTTGGAACTAATGTAGGACCTCTGATAGCGATAGATGCCATATCTATTTCTTCATCCATAGTTTCTATTTTATTTGATACTACTGACTCTCATTCATTTTTACGGACTAGATGTATAGATTTGTTGAATCATATTATGGATATTTTATTTTATATAATGGATATTTCTATGCCTCTTAGGATTTATATAGGGTTGGGTATTTGATGCACATTGTGTACATTATCATTTTTGAAAATCAAGCTCATATGTGAACATTTTTTGTTCCTATGAATCATCATGAATTAATTATTTTGTTGGACTTGCTAATTTCTCAAAATCTTCGATTGACAATTATCTTCAACAAGTCTCCTTTATTAAAAATGAATGGGAGTATCGTGTTTTTAAAGGAGAATAGGACTCAAGATCTACTTGAGTTCTCCCACCAATTCCAATGATGGGTATAATGTTACTCATGTATTCTTTTTAACGATAGATGTAACATTCATATACTGATCTCTCTCTTGTAGAAGTTACATTTCACGACTACTTCTATCATTCAATTCTGGCATAGAACTAGAATAAGAAGTAGAGTTCTTTATTGACTTGGTGTAGGTACTCATTCAATATTTATCCCCACAAACCTAATGAAAATATTAAAATTAATAGAACTAATTTATTATTTGAATGAAATAATTTCAAAATATTTTAATCAAACCTATTGTGTCACCCATTGTAGTAGTAGTGAATTTTATAAATAGATTTATGTGGAAGGGTAGAATAAATATTTGATTTTACACCATAGAATAAAATAATCCACTACAAGATCCACATGTTTTCCCTCCTGAAATATCATTTAGGTACGTATTACATTTTTAATTTGGAGGACCCTAATGTGTAACATGATATAAATTCCATGTGGAATCCTGTTCAGATTGTTGATTAATAGATAATGCATCTATATGGGAAATTCATAAAATTTTTCATGTTTTTTGGTATCATTGTTTTGTTTCTGAAGTGATGGGAGAGTGTGATACATTGAAATGATAAAATTATATTCATCTAATTGTGTACTAGTCTTCATTATAATGATTTATTGAGGAAGAGATCATTTATTATAAGAATAATTACCTCCTCAAAATGCCCATATTCATCTCAATACATCCCATTGGGTTTTTAATTTTTTGTCAATCATTTTATTGTTTTTAGGGGTAACATTTTAATGTATTTAGAGTTTTTATGCCAGTGTATAGTTTGTTCTTCATTAGAAAAAACCATGCATGTTTGACTACAAAACCATGAACCTTTTTATTGTCCTAGATAAGGGTGCATGGTTAGTGAAAAATATAAGCCCTACCCCTTAGACAATGCATCTTAGGTAAGTAGTTTCATTTATATTTTTATCTTTATTTATTAAACTATGGTGATAAACCATGCATGACATCCAGAATCCTATATAGTGCCTCCGTAGTGGTATATGGTTTTCTAAACCATGTATCCAAACCAGATTATGTGGATTCATTTGGTTACAAATTTCAATTTTTAATTTCTAAACCCACCGTTTTAAATCCCAAATCATCTCCTGTAAACCATATTTGATCCATTCAACATTAAATTCTCTATAGAGTTAATTTTTTCACTTATAACTTTGAAAAATCATGAATTAATATACCATGAAGTGTATTGAATATAGTTTGGTTATAAAAACCAATTACATTTTTTTATTTTTGCTTTCTTCATCTTTCTTCTTATTAATGAGTGGCATATCATTTTTCTTTTACGGATCAGGATATTGATTTTCAAAATTCTGGTTTTAGAATTTATCCTTGATTGATTCATGCCCTCTTTCTTCCCATCAATGTATCCCTTATTTGGTGTCTGATGAGACCTTTATCGAAGTTCTTTTTTCTATAATACAATTTAGGAAAATTGAAAATATTGTTTCAGGATTAATTAAAAGTGGTTTTAAAATTGATTTACAAATAAATTTTTCATCCTTTTGTAAAATGTAATTTAAATGGAATGGTGTGTGTGATGAAATATATTTCATAGTGGATTTTAAATTAAGTTGTTTATTTCTAGGAAATGGACATGAATTGATGTGACCGATTTGAGTTAAGATTTTTAAGATGAATTTTGATCATATAATTCTTGATAATATTTTTTAATTTGAAAATTGATGAATTTTTATGAATGAGATATGTTTTGATTAATGATATTTTTTCCAAAATAAATTCATGTTATTGGATCCTAACATTGGTCCAGATTGAAATGGTTAATTGAATTTATATGATATTGATGGAAATCAATGACATCCTCATGAGTTATTTATTCCGTTGTAGCACATAGATAATTGGATCATATATGGGTTTGCTTGGATATACATTATTATCATGTACGATCACAAAAAATAAAACATCAAATAATGATAATAAAAAAAAATAAGGTTACGAGTTTAATTATTTGGTGTAGGTTCGTATTCTTATAGGCATGAAATCTAGGGATGTGTTCACATATGTTGTTTTCATTTATTAAGAATGTATAGAAACATGATATTTTTACTATCTTAAAAAAATCCTTGTTGTAAAATTGTTATTATTGAAAATGATTTATATACGAAGAAATTTATAAATAGACTTTCTCATTCCTATTTAGATAGATTTCTTTGTTCAGGTATATTTTGACCAAGATTCATATATATTCTAGATTTGATGGAAATAGTATTTTCCATCTGTTTTGTAATAATTATTTAAACTATATGAAAATAATATTATATTACCAATTTTGGAAATAATATAATTCCATGATATGTTTAAAATTAATCATAATTTTTAAATTTGATATCTATTCTTTACAGAAACCCTAGTGACATATGACATGGATATAGTTTCTCACACCCTAATTTTTCCCATTGTGCATTTGTTGAAATTAATGTTCCATGAAATAGAATATTGAGATAATTTATTAGAATTAGTGGGTGATCTTATTTAAATAGAATTTGGGTGTTTTTTGTGACCGGCGGAGTATGTGATCCACATATTTCAATGATATCATGTGTTGTTATCTTTGATGGTATTTTTGATGAATCAAGTTGATATACCATTATTGGATATGTGCATGTATACTGGTGGTATGCTTATATTGATGAGTATTCTTGTATATATATTGAATATTTTTTCTTCCTGGTGAATTTATAACCATATAAATTACTTGTGAATAAATTATTGCCTATTATTTTCTTTTTATGCAAAGGTTCTAGTCCCCATACCATTGTGATTGGGAAGACTCTTTTGGGTAGTTCAAGATTGATTTCAACAATTGGTTATTGTGTTAATGGGGATTTTTCATGATACATGGAATAAATATTATGGTAGCAATAGGAAATAATATATATCAATAATCTGAATGATATTGGGATAATTTTTTATCTGTGATAGTAAATAAAAACATTGATATTAATATAGTCAAAGACATACTTATGAAATAAATAATTCCAGACATCAAAATACTCATTTCAAGGCCTTCTTCCAAGGCACTGCCCTATTTTGGTAAGAGACCTACCACAAACCCAAACCTATTTTTTCACATGATACCTATTACTGAATAGAGGGGATATATAATCATACGTCCCACGCATCACCTGATTATTACTATTCATTTCCATAAGATTCATTTAAACTATTATAACCATATCATTAGAAACCATATACTGAATAAAACATGGAAATCTATATAACGAATGATATAAAATGACAATATATAGTTAACCATTTCTATTAATTATAAATAATTAAAAATATTAATTGATTTATCCATGTTAATAAATGGATAATTTTATTATAACCGTACCTGGATAAAGAATGAACATTTTCAAACTATATATAGTTTCCTTTGCAATATTCCCCAGTTTTACATGAAAATACTCAGAAAGCTTATACTACTCCCCATAAAAATAAAATGGATAAATTTAGGAAAAATCATCAAGACTATAGTATATGGTCTAAAAATATATAGTTACCCTTAAATTATTCATCCTTATATTAATTACAATATAACCAATGTTAATAGTTTTCTTCATGTTAATATAATGACATTACATCTATGTTAACATCATCAAATCAAAATCATATAAAATGTAAAGTTAACAATCCCATGACCCATACCATAAATGAAAACCCCTCCAGTGATGGAAATAATGGAAGGGAGATCATGACTAACTATGTCACTCCACCCGTAGGCCTAGTGTTTGGGACTTTTTATTAATGAATATAAATGTAACATCCCAGGTATATAAAGAATAAAGAATTTTTATATTTATTAGTATTTGCGAATTGGATATTAATTTTACTTTAAATGGGATGCTATGTTTGATAGCGTACCCGATACGCAACAAAGAGTTTCTTTGAAATCTTACATTGCACACTAGCAATAAAATAATATTATTTTGAATGGTAGCTAACACGTAGCCGTTGTATTTTCGAGGATGAATAGAAATAACTAAAATATGATTATATATGTTTTTTAATTGTTTTTAAATCTATCCTATATAGGATAAAGGCTTAAAATACAAAAAGAATTCCATTTTAGGCATATTTAATATAATTTTCACTAAAGGTCCACTTATCGCCTTTTGATGGCGAACCGTCATTAAATATAGTTTTTTTCACACTTATACATTCTATTGGACCGAATAAAAATTTTCTTTAGAATCCGGACATCAAAATCAACTTTGTGTAAATTTGATGGTATTTTACCGATAAAGTTCATTTTGTAATGAATATTGAAAAAAGTTTTTTTTAATTCAAAACCTATTTTTAATCTAATTTATTAATATGATTAAATTATATTTTTAATTGGTTTTAAATTTCAATTAAAATATATTTTTACCATTTAATCCAATTTTAGT
This sequence comes from Viscum album, assembly GCA_963277665.1. Taxonomy (NCBI): domain Eukaryota; kingdom Viridiplantae; phylum Streptophyta; class Magnoliopsida; order Santalales; family Viscaceae; genus Viscum; species Viscum album. Next base: position 289,003,932 of record OY728159.1, on the reverse strand, counting down.
CATTGGAATTAATTTCACTTTGAAATCGGACTTAAGCTAGTGTCAATCTTTTGATACATATTGTTTCAAAAAACACACTTTTTGTTTTGATAGCGGGAATTAATTATTAAATTAATTAATGAAACTTATATGTCTTGAATTTTGTAAAATAAAAATCATTTTTGAATTCAGAATATCAAATATAGCTTAGGGGTAAATTTTTGGTATATTTCTGAAAAAACATCAATTTTTGATGAATAGTGAAACCACTAATTGGTACTTAAAAAAACTGATTTTTCGTTTAAATGAAATTTTACCACCTCTGAGTTTTGAATTTCAAAAATCCAACATACATGGTTGTCATTAGGATTTAAAATGTGTTTCAATGGGATTAAAATAATTTTTGGTGAAAAGTAACTTTTAAGTTTTTAATCGCGATTAGAGGTAATTAGTAAAATTTATGGTAAAAATAATGTTTTAATAATATTAAATGACCGTGACACATGTCCTAACCTTATTGGATGTGTCATTTCCGACCAATACAATCCATGGGACAACTTGGGGACCCCATGGATCCACTTTGGTAGAAAAATGATATTAATAACAATTTATTTAATGTTAAAATGAAAATGTCACAAACATGTGTTGTTTTACTAAAACAATTTTTACATGGCGTTATACAAGTCATAATTTTGACTATAAATATTTATTATAAATCTAAAAATATTTACTAGATCATGATATTTGTTTTATAATTTTTAGACATTAAATAAATTAAATTATTTATGATACCATGATGATGAAACAATTACCTCATTAATTAACGATTTAAATAAAATGAAACAATAATGTAAAATCTAAGACCTACACATGTCAAAAACCTATTTGATGTGTTGATTTATAACTACTATCACCTTATCCTAGAAATATATAATTTTGGGACCTTTAAAATCCGAAAATCATTTTATAATAAAGTAACAGTTTATAACTTTCCAAGAGTATCCCTCCTCTCCTCTTATAAAAGGCCCCCACCTCTACCACTATACCCACACCTCTCAAGCATTTGGATCAGACAAAAACTGCCCATTTTTTCTCTCCACATCCCTCTCTTACTCCTATAATCCTCAATTTGGGAATAATTCTATCCATGGAATCCTTTGATCTCAAATCAAATAGAGTGACTCATTTTGAAGGTAGTGTCTTCTCTTGTGTTCTTATGTTTTATTTTGCTTCTCCAACCCCCTGAACTCTTTTTATTTCATTCTATTGTAACACCACCATTATCTTAAATAAACTAGTATGTTGTTTTGAGAAGTATTAGAGCAATAATTACACACACCTTCATATAATGGTTAAAGAGCAAAAAGTTTCTGTGGATGGCGACTTTCTGACTCATGAAACGATGATTGTTCAATATTTATCTAACACCTTCAAAGGTGGCCATTATGATGACACTATATTTATATATGATATATAATATGTTTATGTTTTCCTTAAGCTTATGTATTTTTCATTTATGGCATACCTTTTTGTATTCCATTATGGGTATACGCGATATGTTCATTTTAGGAAGTGCGGACTACCGCCCCCTCAAAGTGAATTGATTCGTTAATGCCATATGTGGGACGTATAAAAGATGGAGTTAATTATATTATATATGAAATTATACTAGAATTATAATATACCTTTATTTCATTAGGATTCCATTCCATAAAATATGAAATAGACATGAAAGTAGTGTTCATGCGTACGTACGGCTTGTTGTCTCCCTGAACGGTGCATTTCATTTTTTACCTCTAAATGTTATGTAATATTATATATTCATGTATATACTAGATATATATATGATTTATATGATATCTACATGATGAATATATCTCTGGATATGATGGATACATTAACAACTTGTAGTTATAAAGAGTTTATTTTTGACTCATGTACCAAAGATCGTTAAAACGACCGTTATTAACATAAATAATTACATTGTGTTCATGAAATGGTAATAAGTGATATAAAATGAATAATTAACTTGAAAAAGGTTCTTAATAAAATATAAATTAACTCAAGTTTATTATTCAAGATGTTAAGGAACGATCGAGTCATGTCGGACCCAAGGTATGGGACTTCGTCTTAATCACCTTTCATTGAGGCATATTTTGTTTTATACACAACTCTCTTTTATAAGGTGTATAAACCTCTTTGACATTTACGTTTATTCAAAAGGAATCTTTTTTATACGAAGCTTTTATTAAACAAAAAAAGGGAATGTTTTTTTGTCGTACGTATATGACGACAACGACTTCTCCGCCGCCGTGACCGTTATTTGAGTTTCAGCTTCCTCTAAAAGCCATAACATTTTTAAATGAAAAATAAATACCAAGTGTTAATTTTATTATATTTTTGTATTGAAAATGGTTTTCATAATGTTCTTATTATATCAATGTGTTGTATTGATATCTTGTGATTGAAATGTGGAAATGTTATGTTTCCTTTATGCATGTTTATGTGATACAATTATGTTATAGTTTTGGGGAATTGTTATGAAGACGGGTGGTTCGTGATATCCTATGGTCGGGTGAGCTTGATATAGCTCTCCAATGCATTAGGTAATGCGACGGAGTCAAATGTTAAGGTTTCTACGAAGATATGTAGGGAATATACTATGATGGGTATTCCAAAGGTAACCAAGAGGGTTACTCCCTACGTAAGAATGTTATGAATTCCTCAAGTTACCTTTATGTCTTATTATTTCTATGATTTAATCATGATTTGATGAGGTAAGTTAAAGTGATTATGTTTTATGAGTAAAGTATGATTTCATGGATTCTTATTTATACATGTACTCATGTTTCTTTTCCATATTTTTATATCCCTTACTGAGGTTTTTATGCTCATCCCAAGTTTTTGAAATGTTTTTCACAGGTCAAGGGAAAGGTACATGATATGATGATAATGTCAAGGAAGTGTCAAGAAAGAATCCATGTTTTATTTTAAATATGTTTCCGTTGATGGAAAATATGAAAACTATCTTTTATGTATCCACTTTTTTTTAAATGTGGAATGTAATGCATGATTTATGTCCTAATTCTCTAAAACTCTAAACCTGAAAAGATCCTCGATGTGAATTATTCATTTAATTAAATATTAATTAAGGTTTAAGGCTGGGACCTTATAAAAAATATACAGATAGGGGAATTAAGATCAAAAAGAAAATATGGAAGATAGATATAATAAAAATAAAAAAATAATAATAGAATAAAAAATATAAAAAAAACCCAATTTCATACATGTAATTTTGTATACTACCAATGAAACTAAAAGTAAAAATAAATATAGCAAGATATTGAAGATGGCAGTGACCACAAATCCCAAACTTCTACTAAAAAACACCGATCTAGTAATGTCCTGCCTAATATCCAACCTTCTCCTAAATACAATAAAATAGTTTATGTATATATGTGTGGGATTAGAATAATAATACCCATATTAATATCCTCTTAGATAGTGTCATGAAAAAAATAAAAAATTATAAACCATTGTGAACAGAAAAAAAACTAACTCCTCGCTAAAATATGTACACATTGTTTTCAAAATAACCATGCCTACCTCCTACCAATTATCACATAAAAGTAATCATAATATATAATTATAGAAAATATGGTACCCTACTATCTCTTCCAAAACAAATTTCCACTTTTTCCTAATGATTCAGACCCTATTCCATCACTTTTTAAATTAACCCAACCCATACACACTAAGCTTAGTATCATAACATGCACCACATACATCAAATTATCAAATCATTCCATATCACATATTCATATAGTGACCATGTAGTTTCCTATATCCACTATATAATTTATGATTTGTATCATACATCGTGTATTATATATCATTCCAACACATCCCACACACCATGTAATGTACACCATGCCCCCACAACGTACACACATCATACCTATAATAATAATTTGGATAATATATCTAAATATATATATGTCTAAAATAACCACAATCCTCCATATACCACTATAATCATATATATACTTAAACTATCCTATATTCATACCATCACATTAACTAATAGGATAAGGGAGCAGGGTCATCAAGTGTAGGATTCCATCCATTATAACTCTAAAATATTAGATAATACACCCTCCTAGTGTCCACTAGATGTCAGTCTCCCTAACTGACATGGTATGGTTGCCATTTGAAAAATGGAATATATAAGTTATAATATAGCTCACAACCACACAATAGGCATAACATATCCCTAAGATCATCATTATTTGTAATCACGTAGACACCTAAATTAATTGGAAAGGGAAAATACATAAATTAAGAAAACTACTATTTTAAAAGATAAATTAAATTACATATTTCCGTTGAAAATATCATGACCCATCCCAATGGGGACTAAGACATAAATCCACATGACTGCCTACAATTGGCCAGGGGCTGGCATCCTACACTATGTAGGAAAATCACACACATGGGAGGCCTTCACCTATGTTAAGGAGACTAAAAAATAATTCTCCATGAAACAATTCATAGATAATTATTATAGAAAGAAAAATAAACATCATACAACCATCCAACAAGAATAATATTGAATGATAAAATTGGAAAAACAAAGGCTCTGAAAAATTGAAAAAAGGGTTCAACCAACTCCGAATAAGGGGACTAGTGTCAAATACAACCAGAAGAACACACCTCCGTGAAGCCCAAATATACACCTCAATATATAGATTTCATTAATATCTTCATATTATAATTCCTCTAGGGAATCCATTAAAAGGCATATCATTATCTCAAGACACACATTTTTGGGAAAATCAGTGATGGTGTTATTATAACAATACATGGTAGGTTCCTTAAACCTTAAATAAATGGGAGACACATTAATGAAATAGTTAACTTAACCCAAGCCATATGAAACCTAAGAGATATATGGTACTCTATCTGGACCACTCCTCAGCTATTTATAATAAGGCCTCTCTATCCGTATGGTGTGATAATCAAGAATGTAACAACACCACAAGTAAAACACAAAACGTCTTGAAACACATCATATACTCATTAAAGACTCCATGTTCCATGGGGTTATATCCTCATAGAAAGCCACAAGATTCTACTTGTAGATAAATGGTATCACTTTTTTAGAATAACATGGTTAATGAGTCATTCTTTCACAACTTGAATTCAATTAATATGCCATTCTACATCAAAATTTTCTCTCTTAGATCAACTATAGTAGCAATCAACATATGTCCTACCAATGATTTCTTAGGCCTTATGAATTTCCATGGAACCCATGTGTTGTGTCCCACCCGTCAACACTACACACAATAGAGGGATCAATACACCATTTCATGAAACCCTATATCCATAAAAATTAAGGAGAAAAGAGGGACTTTCACCTCACTACTGTTGGGACCATGTTTAAAAGAAGTTGTTTTCAGAAGATGGAAATTTTTGCGGTAGAAAATTATTATGTCTTGTTATTAGTGAATTGAAATCAATACAGAATGTGTTTTTTTGGAAATTAGACTCACTATCCTAATCCAAATACCAGACACAAAACTCTTAGGAATTTCTATCAGATTGTGAAGGATTTTTCTAGGAGTTATGATTTATAGGACTCGCATTGGTTATGGAATGGAAGAGTGGGTAGTAATGAGAATGTTTTTTAGAGTTTCAATAAATAAAGTTAAAATTTAATGTTTCTTTTATTAGCATGATGTTCTCATAAATATATAAGCTTTCTAGTAATCGTGTGATGCAATATTTATTAAGGAACAAGGGATAAAAAGTGATTCCAATCATATTAAATATAGGTCATAAGGAAAGATGATACTGGATGGATGGGAATTTAAAATAAATTACATTGTATGATATATTATTTTATTCTAGAATTAAATTATCTCGATGTCTTGAGGAAGTAGTGTTTTCAAGAAAGAAATTGTAGAAAAAAATGTATGCAATTCCGTAAACTTTCAGTCTCAGTTCATCGGTGTGAAGTCATCGTAAATAGGTTTGATTGAGTGAAATTATTTACTGAGTGAAATGAAAGAAGGTGAAGGTTTTGATTTTCAATATGACCAAAAAACCACTAGACACAAATCTCTTAAGAAATTTTTTAGTATGAAAATATTTTTTTACATCGGTCCATCTGATTTGGGGTTCCATCAATCATAGGAATAATCCTCACAAAAATCATTAGAAATAGTGATTTTATAATTAGGGAATTTGTGGAAGAAACATTTTTTGAAAAAAATAATTAACTCATGGTTCTTGGGACTGATGAAAATGATGATATTGTTGGGTATGATGCAAAATGAGATCAGAGATCGATAAAAAATTTATTTGAACATTTTCATAGGGATGAATTTATTTTTCAAATACGTCATGATCAAAACAAGAGATATAATATGTTTCCAAATGTGTCAAGAGTAATTAGACTATAGGTGACACTTATATATCATAGTAAAGTAGTTATTGATCCATCAGGCACATACTGATACTGATAACTTTTTCAAACATAGGATCATTAGCATAGAGTAAAAGAATAAAAGGAGAAATGCTTTGAAGCATTTGAAAAATTGTCGACAAATAATTATTTAGGGAGTTTAAATATGGTGCCTAAGTAACTCTAAGTTAGTGCAAGAATCTATAGAACATTAAATAATGATTATGAAATAATTGTTTCATGGATTGGTTATACTTTAATTGGTACAGACAATGTAGTAAATAATTTTTTGTTATATATATCATCATCATAATGAATAATTTTGAATAAAAAATTGAACTGGATTGGATAATGTTTGGGAAGTACAAAGAGAGATAAATTTGGGAGTATATTTGAGAAGGATTGAGAATAATCAAGAATGGTTGATGACCATTGTAGAAGTAAAATATGCATCTGAATGTTAAGGGAATATTGATGTTTTTGGAAAAAATTTATGCAATAAAACATTTTAGACTCCCTACTAAATCATATTTGGAACACCAATATAAATAATGAAGAAAATTTTTATTTCTAATAAATCGGAATATTGTTAACATGTAGTGAAAGGGGTGAAGATATGAAGTTTTATTATTATTATGTTTCCGTATTCTGAATTCATGGGAATGTTCTCTGAAAAAATGAATAAGAAAGAATGTCATATTTAGTGGTTACAATATTAGAGAGCGAAATTAGGATAGGATTTTAAAATTGAGATAGATGTTTTCAAAAAAATCAATGATATAATATCATATTTAAATGTTTCGACTGTGTAATCAGATTGAGGAATCATACTACGGTTTTCAAACTGAGTATCATTATCAATTCCATAAAATTTCATACCTGCTACTATAAAGTAAGGTGATGAATTTTTTCAATGAATATATTTCGGAAATTTGATTGTAAGAAAAGAAACATGTTTTGAAAAAACATGTGAGAGTTCAATATAATGTGACACAAACATGTATTTCGTTGTTTCACGAAACATTAAGCACATGCACTATTGTATTTATCAATGATATATGACTATTTAATAGAATATAGTACTGGTTATATCCACACATAAGTAATAATTTCTAGTGGATTATGTGGTATTATAGTGTTTCCATACCTTACCAAGGATATAACTACTCTAGTTTATTATTGAACCTTGTAAATTATTGTGTGCCTATGCATGTGTAATTGTTTTGAATTAATTAAATTTATAACTATTTAACAGGGGTTGAAGGTTCTTTCAAAATAAAGGAAACTTAATGGTAAAAGATTTCACATATAAACAACAACCCTATATTAGTGATACGTAGATCCTAACTAGGTAATATAATGTTTTTTCACAAGAAAGGTTCCATTCATTTACTATTTTTTATATAGTTGAAGTGAAGATGTGATGGATAATCTGAATTGAATAAATAATAATTTGATTGTGGTCTTTAATGGTAATAACTATCATATATGGATAGATATAATTTTGTATCATCATATATATCTTGGGGATGATGTGCTTGAAGCTAAAATATATAGATTTCCTCATATTAATGAAAATCTTCCACTTATATCTGTTGAAAAGATGAATCTTGAGAATGATGAAATATATAATAATGTGTTACTCTAATAAATTATTTAAATAGAGTCTCTAATAGTGAAGGGTTTCCTAACATCAAACGGGATCTGGGATAAACTGAAGAATATTCATGAATGCAATATGAATATAAAGAAGTTAATGTTACAAATCTATAGATTGAGTTGTGAATAACTCAATATTGTAGAGTAATAATTAGATGGTGACTTCTTTACTAGGGTGAATGATATTGTAAGAACCCAATTATATCTTTATGTGAAGTAGTAAGAGTCAAATGTTGTTAAAACGTTCTTGATAAATCTCTAGACAACATTGATGCCAATATTTCATCATTGGAATATAGAGATCATGAAACTCTATCATTGGATGAATTTCATAGTACACCCATTAATTGTGATATGAGAAGGGAAAAAGTGATGAAAGGAAAAAAAGTTGATCAATAAATTTACATCAAGGATTCAAAGAAATTAAATTATAAGAACATTCAGGAATATGATGATTTTTTAGAATATAATTTAGAAAATGATGTATGTCAAAAACGTGATGAATTTTTATCATTGTATTATAAAAATGTAAAAATATTTATTGATAGATCTATTGTAAATCATCTATTGAATGTTTTTAAATGTGGAGTCTTTTGGAATATTACATCTAACTGAACTCAAATAAAGAGAGAATAGAATAGTAATAAATATGAAAGCAAGAGGACAATATCATGGACGAAATATGGTGACCAGGGTAAATTTTATTTAAAAGGGAATGATAATAGGGTATCGAAATCGAAGTGGAGATATTTTTGTATATATATTATGAAGAATATGATAGTGAAAATGATTCTCAATTGTATATAATCAGTGATGGAGTTAAAACATTCATGGAATAGTTAAAAATGAAGAGCTCGAAAGTATCAATTTTAAAGAAATATAAAATCATTTAGATTTTCACCTAAATGAAGAATTGAAATAATGACTGATATATATTAGAAGTCTAGAAAAGTAAATCAAGAAATTGAAAAATGATACATCCATAAAAAACAATAATGAAAATTTTTCTTTGAATAATGATATACTGCTGAAAGTGACTAATGATTTGAAGAAATCCGTTTTGAAATAAAAAATCATAATGATTACCTATATGTAATGTAGATGAAAAAGTAAGAAGACGTTGAACTTATCCCTAAAAAATTATAATCAGGATAAGATGGATAAATGATTCCTTAATTCTATCTCTAATGTTCTTGAAATATCTAGAATGTGTAAATCTAAAAAGGATCTAAATTTAAAATCAATGTTTAAAAAGAAAAAAATAATTTTATTTGAGAATAAGAAATAAGGAAAAGTTATGTATGTTGTAAAATACAAAAAAAGTGGATAAGTGATATGTTTCTAAAAATTATGAGTCTCAAAATAATCTATTACATCGAGTTTTTATTTGGATAAAAATAATACTAAGATGGAAAATATTATGGTTTATAACAAAAAGGTTGTTTGTCAATAAATTTGTAATAGGGATGGAAAAAAGGTTGATGAAAAACATTCTCATAGCTCTGAAAAATATGAATGTTATAGATGAAAATATTCATTCAACTGATAATGTTGGTATTATGGTGTATTGGGATTTATCAAAATATATGTGTATATCAAATAAATAAAATTACCACTATTTAAAAAATTACAATAGTCAACATTACAGGGGGAATCAATACAATCAATGGATGTAGTCTATGAATTTCTATTTGAAGAAACCTTGGAAGGATGGTGTAAACGTTAAAATTTTGTTCAAACTTTTAGAAAATATTTTTCAAATATGTGACCAAACATGTAATAATTTAAATGGTTTTCTTGTTTTGATACTAGCACAATAAAAGTTTCTTAAAACTCCCAGAATCTAGTTTATAAGAATGATATAGGGAACGAAAATATTCATGTTTTTGAAACTACTCCCAATGATAAAAAATGATAACCTCCTTGGATCAATGATTGAATTTGTTATTCTCATATGAAAAAAGGCATAAATTGTTTGAATAATGTTAAATACTTTACAAAATGAACAATAATATTTGTAAATGAGGAATTTCATAGAATTAAGGTGGTCTATCTACCATTATTGTGGATGAAATGTTTAAATCCATGAAGGAATTTTTTGTTCAATGTCCCTCTCATTACTCATGGAGGAAAGAAATTAAAACTAATTTTTATATTCAAATCCAATGTTTCTACATGCCAAATTATAATATGGAACCATATTAAAATATATATGAAAAAAATGTTATTTTTGAAACATGTAATATTTTTTGGAAGTCCATTAATTATAGTGAATAAAGGTTGAAACCATGGAATATTTTTGTAGAGTGGTGAAGAAGGAATTATTCATAAATATGATATAGAAGGAAGACGAAATAGATCATTTAACAATGATATAGAATTATTAGTTGACTCTATTGATGTGAATATTTTTGAAAAGGCTATGGGAGATTCTAAACAAACATGTGCTGATATGGAATATAGATAGGTTGAAAGAGTTTTTGTTAAAAAATTCGATTAGGATAGAAAAAATTATAATACTACTCATGAATGTGAATCAAACACATTTGTTTTAGTGATGATGATGAATCATGACAATCTCATCCTGGTCTTAAGAGTCATGTTAATTCTCAAAATAAAATTTGTGATGAACATCAAAAAGTCCAAACAAGAAGAACAGAACAAGATATTATACATAAATATTTTTATTACAAAAATTCGTAAAATGATTCTTTAGAGAATCCAATGTGGGTTTAGGATATGAATTAGGTGTTCAATCAAATTCAATAGAATTATAAATTGGAGCTCATACCTTAACCAAATTTAAAAAACTTATACTTACTAATTGTATTTTCTAGGAAATACTGAATGTTGATGGTGATGTGATAATAAAAAAATAATGATTAATTTTCAATGTTTATTCACAGATTGAGGGAAATAAATTTGATTAATTTTTATCCAGTGGAATTTCTAGAGACAATCACAATCTTTTATTATATTACTACACAATGAAGTTTGAAATTTTCTCAAACGGATGTGTTGGCTATAATTCAGAATTGGGTCCTTGATGAAGAAGGGTATATTCAAAAACATTGTTTCTTTTTTTAGAAGGATAAAAGTTATGTGATAAATTTTAACAAATACTTGTATGGGATAAAGCTACCTCTAAGAGAATGGTATTTCTAAATTGATACCCAATTAATAATGATGAGATTTTAGAGAAAATTTTTTATATAAAACATTAAATAAATGAACTTTAAGTGTTTTACCTCATTAGAATAGTTTATGTTACTAATATTATTATTATTGGTAATGATGAAATAACTTTTGAAATATATTCTAAAGAGATGAAAATTTTGTTTTAAATTTATTTCTCCATTGAAATGAAATACATTATTTGTTGAAAAAACTCAAAAAGAACATATTTTCCATTCCTAAGGAAAATATACAAAGAAAATACTTAATACTTTAGCTTGGAAAATTCAAAACTAGTTTCCACACCAATTTCAGTGAGAACCATATTGACTAACGATGGGGATGTTATATATGTTGACCCAAAATAGTTTTGTTTACTGATTAGAATTTGGTTGTTTATAACCATTTCAAGACTAAAAAATTTTATGGAGTTACCTTAGGCTAATTATTTTAGAGTTATATAAAAAAATCAATTCAATTGGATGGAAAATAATTCACATATATCTCAAAGGCACAATTTTATTGTAATCATGTATGATATCTCAAAAATTATTGCCTTTTTCGGCTATTTGGATACTACATGCGTAGGAAAGGTTACTTATATAAAACCCCATATTTTGAATTATTATTTTTGTGAAGTAGTTTTTTTAGTTATCATACCCCAAATTAATATTTAATAACTCTTATCCTAGATTAACTTGTGTATGTTGCTTCCCCTCATGATACTACCCAACTTATGTGGATTAATGCTCAGTTTCAATGGTTAATTGTGAAATTAAATTTACCCTTGTTCGTGTGTAATTATAATAAATATTTGATTAACTATAAAATGAACACAATAAAATTGTGTCGTTCAAAACATATTGACATAAAATAAAACATCACTAAATAGCATATAGAGATGAATGAATTTATGTTAGATTATCTTTCAAAATCAAACCAATTTTCTCCAATTTGGAAAAAACATTGACCAAAGGAAAATTTTAATAATATTTGGCTAAACATGTGAATCAATCCTATTAACTTCATAGTTTTTGTATGTATTTATTTCACCACTATATTCTTGTCTTTGGATTGTTTTTTCAAGGGGGTATTTTTTAATAAATCTATCAATTAATATGTTTTAATCCATTGAACAAATCATAGATGTTGGGAGTAGTGTGTAATATGTGAGATCATATGTAACTAAATGCATGAACTACTCTAACAGTTTTTTGGAATGGATGTATGAAAAATTACATAGAAAAGATGGATGATGAATGGAAGAATGGTGTGAATACCATATCAATATGTTTCGTGATTCACTACTTTTGAACTTCATGGATTTTTTGTCAATAAATCCTATTTCCTATAATGGGTTACATCATGTGGGATTATAATTGTTGATAAGAGATTAGTTTATTAAGACTAGAAAGTTCATTTATCTGTTAACCTTGCTTAATGATAATATTTAGAGGCGGAGATTGTTGGGACCAAGTTGTCATGATGTTATTTTTAGAATCCGTATAATGTTTAGGCAGAAAAGTATTATCATTCATTGTCCCTGAAATGAAATCAATACACATTGTAATATATATCAACATAAATCACCTTCTTTATCAGAACATCAATTAAAAAACTCTTAATAAATTCCATCATATTGTGATTATGTTTTCTAAGATAAAATATTCATCAAACTCATCATGGGAATGGAATGGAGTAGTGATTCATAATGATAAAATGTATTGGAGTCTGAATGTATCTGATGAAAATATGGTGTTTCATTTCTAGTCCTGAAATTATAAAAAAAATTGGTTTTTTTTGGGAAAAAACAAATTCAATCTTTGTGATAGAAATGGGGAGAAAAATTAATTCTAATTTGATTGATTTTTGGTTGGTAGGAAAGAAAATGATGCAATGATAGTAAGTTATAATAAATTAAAATTCAAGTTAGATGATGTTATCCCAATATTAAATGATGAGAAATTAATGATGAATTAATGGTTACAAGAAATGAATATTAGGGGAATATATTTGGTGAAGCAAAATCTTTCTAGTCTCAATTCATTAGTGTAAGATGACAAGACATATGATTGTTTAAAGGCATTGATGTTTTACGTAAAACATAAGAGAAAGAATATGCTAGTTATTAGTTAGAATAATAAATTACTACATTAAAAACAATAGAGAATGACTTTTATAAAAAATTATAATTGATAATGAAAACATCCCATCGGATGCAATGTTCCACTGATGAACAAAGTAATTTTGACACCGATCATTAGACGTAGTGATTCTTTCAAAATGTAATTGGAGTATAAAAAAATTGTTGAAGAAAATTTGTAAATAATGGTTTTTTAGACTACTAGGAAATAAATTTTATTTTGGATCAATTAATATTGGGAGTAGATATAAACCCATAAGGTAGAGAACCATTTTATAGGAGTAGTTGATTTAGTAATATCGATCAAGAAAAAAATATGAGCTCTGATATATTTTCAAATGGGTCAATGGTCATTGGATTGGAGGAGACAATGATCTATTATATTGAAGTACAAATTGATCCATATATCACATACTGATATGCCTAACTTCATTTCCATTAGGATCATCAATCTGAGGAAAAGAATAAAAGTATAACTATTTTAAAGTAGTTTAAAAATTGGTTAAAAGTATTTTTGAGGGATATTGAAGCTGGTTTTGAATTATTTCAAAGGAATTTTATGACTATTTAAATGTTATGACTATGTTTATCAAATAATGGTTTCAAGGATTGGTTACTCTTCAAATTTTATAAAAAAATAAATGAGGAATATTTTTTTATACATATTTCATCATCACAATGGAGAAATCAGAATGAAAATTAGAATGGGTCTGAATAGTTTTTATAATGTTAAAAGAGATATTATGTTTTGAGAATATTCAAGAAATATTTATAAGAATCACGAAGAGTTGAGAAACACTAAAGAAGACAACATTTTAACTGAAAATTAAGGGAAAATTAATGTTTCACGATTTTTTTATACGGGAAAGCATTTCAGACTCCCAAAATACCAATTTTGGAAGCACAATAATAGGAAGGAATTGCATGGTATATTCTGATGGATTAGAAAACTATTCACATTTTTAGAATAAATATAAGATCTAATGTTTTAGAAATATTAATATTTAAAATAATAATTCTTTACAAATTTCACAGGATATAAGAAGAGGAATGAAGATCATATTTAGAGGTTACTGAATTGGTGTATGTAATCAACATAGATTTTCAAACTAAGAAAAAAGTAGTCCAGAAACATTTTAGTGGTGTTTTGGATGATTTATAATTAGATACATAGAAATCAAAATAAGGAATACAACTATGGTTTTCAAACATCTTATCATTATGTATTATGAAGAAGTTATTACCTAATTCTATGTAGGAAAATGAATAAATAGTTTGGAATATTATATTTGTGAAAATTTCTAGGAATCATAATAACATGTGTTGAATCAATTGGTCAATGTTTATTTACATTATACAGAAAAAATTATTACATCATTATATCCTACCTCAACCGCATGCACCTTTCTATTTATCATAGTGACACAAAAGTGTAAGGGTATATCATACATGTTTTATCTACACAAAAGAATTATTTTATAGTTTATTGGGTCATATGGGTTAGTTTCCATACCACAAAATGGACATAGAAATTTTTTTCACTAATCAACCTTGAAAATTATTTAATTCCTATGGGTGAGTGAATTTTTAACAATGGAGGGATTACATTTTATTAGTAGGGGATTTTTTTCAAAATGAAGGAAATTTAAAAGAAAATATATGACTAATTCACCCCTCTCCCGCCCAGTGATACATTATTCTTGGTTGGGTAGTATCAATCTCTTCCCAAAAGATGAGTGGGTATTAACTCCTAACCAAACCGTGAAACCACTGATGAACCCATATGGAGATACATGCACCTCACTACACTAAGAGATAAGTACATCATAACCGTGTTCCATATGTAATAAGTGGAAGGTCCGAGTCCATGAAATTGTTATCCTTGGACAATAGAGCACCAACTCTAGTAGGGGACCTTCTACCCACCAATACCTGAAGACATTGGAATAAATCTTAGTTGATATAGGACCTACACCCAATGGATAGGTGATTGATGAGTCTATCTTTATACTTAGAAGGGGAACACACACCTTGACATGATAGGGGTATCAACACTATTGAAGATACACACCTTGATACAATAGGGGTGTATCAACAATTTTTATCTAATTATAATGTGGGACTAGAAACCATACCTGATATGGGAGTAACAAATATATGATAAAGGACCATAACCATAGTCTGATAGGGGAATACTAACTCTAGAAGCACATAACAAATAGATGAAAAACACCCTAATATGACTTGGGATTACTTACTCTATGAATGGGGGAATCATAACCAATACGATGGGGGAGTACATAATCTATTTAAACAACATGTAAGGAGGGTTCACAACCTATTATGAGAGGGGAGATCCATCTATAACTACATGAAATATACAAGGGGCTGGAACAATTTTCCATCAGATGATTACAAACCCCTAGATGACTACTCTATTTGTAAATTACCCTCACCCTATGTAATGGGGAGTTCTATCTTCACTAGTTCATGAGGTTAGAGAAACTAGCACCCCCTGTATCACAAGGAAACCCCATTCCCAGTGTCTCTATGATACAAAACCCCAATATCCATCATTAGTCTACCATAACTAAAATAAAAACCTATCTCATCACATATCATATCATAAAATTTCCTAGGTTGAGGACCTGCACCCATGTACAATAAGGGAGCACCACACAACCATCCTAAGTGTCAATGGACCCATATCCCGATATTACAGTGAAAGGTATCAGCCCTTAAATCTCTCTAGTGTTCCCCCTGATCACTACACATGATTACGAACAACTTATGAGAGTCATTATTGAATCATTATACATTATATATCCAAAGATACATCAAAGGATATTGTTATGTTCTACTCAAAAAAATGTCATGATAGGTAGCTCACATGAATAAATCATATCCCCAATAAAAAAGATTCACTGGGAAAAAGTTCCCAAGAATAGTAAATGTTGTGAACTGGTGTCCACATGGCTTTTGTTCCCACTAAAACACCTTTAAACATAAACTAATCAATGGATTGTATGGATATGTTATCATACAAGGTCTGTATTTGGTTCACACAACATGCCTCATCTTACCTCATGCCCCTCGCCTTGTCTTTCCCCACATGGCTCCTACAACCATGTATGCCACTAGACCTATACCCCCGGTACAAGGTGTGTTTTGACAAACCATCCTTGGTTCATTCACTTATACCATTCCCATGATTTGAACCCCATTCTCGTGAACACTAGTTGTGTACTAAAACATGACCATGTCTATTGGAAAGCAATCCCTAGCCATGTCTCTCCACCACACAAACTAATCTAACTATATTACAAGATTAAGTGGTACAAAGAAGGTAGTTCCTAAATGTTAATCATTCAAAAATGGGAAGATAATATAGAATGTTCCTATAAATAACACCTTTTTAATCATAAATTATAATAACAAATTCACTATGAGCCACCTGAACCTCCCTGGTTCCCACTGAAACTCATAGACCTTCCCATTATGGATCTGTAGTAGTAATCCAAAGGAACTAAATCATTAGGTAAATATATTAAATGGGGAATTTGGATATAAAATACAAATACTCCCACCTCTTGGTGAAAATTTGATGATTTGGGTTCAAAATGACACATCAGAGACAATGTGTCATGTTCAAGTGAAGATTCGTGTCAAAAATGGGGATCAATGGTGCCTCCTCATTTCTGTTCAGTCAACAGTTAGCTCTTATGAAAGGGGGAGAAATCTATTTTCCTCATCCATGTGAAAGACCCAATTAGTGGGGTATTATTTATTCAGTTTCATTAAATCAATAAAAATCCATTTTAATAACCTTCCAACCAACCCTCAACAGTTCACTCGATGCCAAAAAAATTATATTTCACATAGGAAGAAACTATTATTCTGAACTCATTCATGACCTCATATTTCTATTATGAGGCTATTCTTATTTTTTTTCTATATATTAATGTAAATAACATGCATGATAAAATATATTTAATATATTTAATATTACCTTATCAAGTATCTCTGCGCCATGGATTCATGTGCCAACATATGAAGTGTGACAAAAACTAAGATCTATCCTGGGAATATGACACATATGAGTTCACCAATGGTTCTCTAGATACCTATCATCACACACATCGGGGAACAAAAAACACCACCACACCTAAAATCCAGATAAAACTAGGATGAAATCTTGCAAAAAAGAGTGTAAATATATCCTCAACTCAGACAACAAGGAAACTACAATCTCTTGATCCATTTGCGGTCACAGGTTCTAGTGGTACACCACCTTTCTTGACTGCCACAAATAATGAAGGGGTATGGATTTTCCCATCCTCCACTAGGTGAAACTCCAACATTCCATCTTAAATAATCTTTCATAATACCCTTATTCTTGGGAAGAGAGATACAAAATAACAAAACAATGTTTCCCAGGTGTGCTTAATGGTTCTTACCATGCCCTCTGACTACAGACCTCCAGCTACACCCGACCACACCATAAACACACAATTCAGAGGAACTCATACACCACACAAAATTACTATTAGATTTGGGCAGTATTAACTTTCCCTCATAGTTTTAATCCAATATCAGGAGAATTTCATTATGCGGAAGCATCCCACATTCTCATGAGTCTGAATCTATGATAGAAAACACCATCAAATAAATCTACTGATTCCCCACATAAACATGGATGAAACTCGGGATATAATAAACAAGAAAAGAGTACCTCATAATTATTTATCCTAATAAAAATACATAAAATATAAATTATTAAGGTGAAACCATTAATCCTTGTTAGAGAAATTAAGTTATAGGATGCTACGGCTTGTAACAATCTCCACCCCTCCCTCTAACTCCCTACACCTGGCGCGGACTCCATTGGAGATGTGGTGGAAAATCTTAAAACTTATACCACCTATTACAAATATAATCACTCCCCAACCCATTCCACCTTTTTACAAAACTACATGATCAATACTCTTATTCTTCTATTGCAGTCCATTGACCTACTCCCATTCAGCAACAAAGAGGGTTGGATAATATCGCCCAAGATATCCCCATCTATCACAAGAGTAACAAGAACTATCGCATGGATCACCGGATCAATGGTACGACTCCAACACAATATTCCCATGTGTTTGAACATGGGAATGGGTATACCTCCTACACCACGATCCTATGAAATGAAACCATCTAGCTATTATAGATGTCTCAACATCATGGTATCCGTTAACAACACAATCAGCCCAACACTCTGCCAAGAAGATCACTAACAATAGAACTCTCTCTAGTTCCCCAACATAAGGGGAATGGAGTAAGGGGACCAAGCCAAAAAATATTTATATATGAAGAACCAACTCAAATTTCTATTTTATAAATAATATATCTTGAACCATATCTAGGGAGTATCACTAATGTTTAATGTCCTCACAGTGTACTATGCCACATATATTTGTCCATAATGAACCTAAGAAAATTAGGATATGGCCCAATATCAAATTCACTGAATAGAAATGTTCCATAAATAGTCACTAATGCTCCCTCAATGTGAGATACATCTCATCATTGGTCTAAAACTCTAGAATCTACCAATGAAATAATGAGCACTATGGATGACTTGCTCCTAGGACCACCATCTGATATTGAGGTTTCCTCACAAGGATGAAAGCAATTGTTACTGCCTCGTGCTTGTAATCAGCTACCTAGAAGTAATGAACACCATGATAACTCATAATTCACTACCTCGTAAACTCATGTACTCTACTGAGAATGAATGAATCCTCAACCAGAAAATCTTGTAAAATCTTCTACTTTATGGGTGGTGTCTGAAATGGCTCACCACCCTGAGGTACATCCTCACAACCACATCCCAACACTAATTCATTATCAATTAAAAGACCATCTCAATGATCCATCCATATAATCCAATATGAATCTTTTCATATGGGTATCCTAAAATTGAATCATGATGTACAATTTTCAAAGAATATGTTTGGGGATCTGACCTTAGAGGAAAATGAAACCCACAACCCAATCATATATAATCCATTGACCAATATTTCCATACGAACAATTACCGAGTAAAATGATTAAAATGGAAGGATATCATAGTCCCGCTGAAAGGATACATAGGTTTCCACACCAAAACTAGAATCCTTAGTCTAACAGGATAACTCGAGACACTTCTATAGTATAACAATAAATCCCAAACCATTCCCATAGCTAGAAAACCTCTCATGGGGTCCTAATGTCTAACCCCACCTAGGATAGTAATCATTCATGACCCATCCCAACGGGGCCAGATTCATGACTTAACAAGCCCACCTCCAATAGGCCTGGTAATACATTCTAGTGCATTGTTAGAAAATTGAACACATGGGATTCAATAGCCTATGGTACCTATATGCATATATCAAAACACATCTCTATGAAACAGTTCATATATAATGATAAATGAAACAAAAAATACATGCACACAGCTATCTTAGAATCAGATTTAAAACGTGAAAAAATAAAATATGCAAGCCCACCAAAAACTAAAAATGAGTCTGACCTACTTATAAGTGGTAGAATGTTATCAAATGAAAACACTAGAAAACACCTTGGTCAAACATCAGTATACACCTCAGTCTATATAGTTCTTTTAACGTATCCTACTCAAGGAACATCATGGAATCCCGTGAAGGTTCAATCATTTTCCCATGACATTCCATGGGTTGGAAAATCCCACATAAGGGTGAGTATAAAAATCCCCAGTAGTCACCCCCAAAACACAAAATAAAAGGTATAAATTGAACAGAAACTATCTAATAGACCTATGGGAGAGGAAACATAAGTGATAAACAAGAAACTCCATACTTACCACAAATCATTAATAAATTAATTTTAGGCTCTATATACACGATGTTTCAATTGAAAATGTAACAACACCACAATGAAACCCAAAAACATATAAAAACCCTAGCTAGAATCATTTTAGAACCCATGTCCCATGAGCTTCAAACAAAAATTCTAGCCAAAATATTATACTCCTAGGTAAAACGTAATTTTCTTTTTGGAGAACGTAGATCATGTGTACATCAATCAAATATATTACTCATTTGAGAGACCATGATCCATCGAGAATGACTCTCAAGGTCCAAATCATGTGCCAAACACCGGAATTCCTTTCACCATTAACTTTCACCATGTGCGAGATCATAGGATCCTTAGTGGAGTGGAAAACCCCTATCTACAAAAAACTTTTGAGGGAGAACTAATCTAGTTCACACTCCTCATTCATTATCTGCAATGTGAGAGAAATGAGGGACCCTCACCTCGTTGCTAACCAGTAGCCGAGAGAGTACAAACTAAAAAGAAGCCCGTGTAACCATTGAAGCACCAGTATGATGAGCCATTTCACCTCACTATGTCGAGGGAGAACTACTCCTAAATAGGACCCACACCTAAAATGTGGAAGTTACTTCTCCTCTCAACTATGCTCCTTGGATGATGGAGCTCCAACTCCAGTAGGGGACTCACTCCCAACCGATAGTCATATACAGGAGATTGCCACCTGGTAATTATAGTACAATCACCCAATGTAGAGGGATGCTTTCAATAAAACTATATAATAAGAAGGGGACTCTAACCCTAACACAATATGGGAGTATCAACCATATTGATGATCTGAACCCTGACATTATAGGGGAGTACCAACCCAACATGTCTGATTACTATGGGGGGGGGACCCACAACCTGACTCTATAGGTGAGTATTGAACCCATGCTAGAGGACCCTAACCCTATTGAAATAGGGTACTAATGAATATAACTAAAAATCATGTATGGATTACCTTTACACTAATATGATAGGGGTACCAACTCCAAGAATAGAGGAACCCCACCCCGATTTGACAGGGTAGCACCTACTCTATTTGAATAGCATGTAAGGAGGGACCACATCCTCATATGATAGGGGATCTCCATATAAATCTTATAAAACGATATAAGGGATGAAAACCATGGTCCATAATGGGAGTACTAATCATGTGAGTACAATTGTGTGGTTATAGGACCCACATCATATGTAAAGGGGAGTTCCACATCTACAAATCCAAAAGGTATGGAAACTCTTCCCCATCTCTAATAAGGGTCCACCATGTCCTTCATCCCTATAATAATCCAACATAATCTCTAGTATCGTTCAAGAATAACTAAAAGGAGATTCTCAATCAATAGGACTCACATCATAAAATTACCCCAGGTAGAGGACCCATTCCCTGATATGAAAGGGGAGAACCACAATATGGGATGAAGAGTTAAGGGGAATCACATTCTAAGACAAAAATGAAACCTACCGCCCCTAACATGTCTCCAATGATTCCCCTAGATCACTATCCCCAATTAAGTAATATTTTAAAACACCATTCTTTAATTGAACCATGTAATATAACAAAATGCAACATGAATTATACAATTTAATTCTATTGGAAACAAAATAAACAGGATAGGCTACACATAGGCCTAAATAAAATCCATGATGAATAAGAAGATACAGTAGGAAAAAATTATGAGGAATGGTACATGGTGTGTAGTAGGGTTCACATAGTCGGTGACCCCAGTCAAACACCTAGGTGTGTCGTCTACATAGCTTGGATTTCCATGTGGCCCTATGAAACATGTACATAGTGTAAATGACTTTTCATGCCTCACCCTGATCCCTTGGTCATGTAATTCCCCATACGACTCGTCCAAAAATCTATCCCACATAGTTTTTACCCTAGTAAATGGAATTTTCTGATGAACTAGCCTCTTGGTAAGTCCCCTAGTCCATGCCTGTTCCAGACACCCCATCCCTAGGTAATTGGATGTGTACTAGCTCCCATCCATCTCTCTTGACCCGTCATCTGTAGCCATATCTAGTAGCTACATGACTTGGGATCACTACACGATCTACCTACCTGGTACAAGAGGTATAGAACCAAAACAAAAATCTTCCACAAATATGAATATCAAATAGTGTGTGCCTCTATTTTTCATGTTATGTGATCCAGAATTCCAAAGTGAAAATTCAATTTTATCCACACAAAACTCCATTTCGCATTGAAACCCATAGATCAACCCCTAGAGGATTGCTAGAATTAATCTACGTGCTTTAATTCATAATAAATGGGGATCATGAGTTAAATGTCAAATTTTCCTTCCTCTGGGAGAAATTTTTAATCTTTTTGTTAAAAACGATGCTCATAAAGTGTAGCAGCTCAATCTGGTGATGATTAATGTCAAAAATTTGGATCGATGGAAATTCATCACATCGATTCATCCTCTGTTCAGCTTACATGAAAGGGGAAGTGATCCCTTATCCTATACCATGATTGAGTACCAATTTTCTGGAAGGGTTGTTAATTTATGATAATTTAATTAATAACTCTCTATTTAATAACTCACCAACTCACGCTTAATTAGGCACCTGACAGAGAATATTTTTTTGTTGTTCAGAGGGAAAACATGTGTTATAAACTCAGTCTTGACATCAAATTTCCAATATGAGCCACCCATAATGAGATATTCCATTTTTTCAACGAAACTGTGTGCATGTGATAAAATAAATTTAATATTTTAAATATCACTACATCGACGATCTCTAGGCCATGAATTCTCTTAATAGAACAACGCCTATATTTTGAAATATCCCTACAAATATTCCATAGTCTTACATATAAAAACATGAGTCACTAATGAAAAATTTACTTTTTGTAACAAAATTCATTATACATTCATTATCCCATAAATTTCATTCATATTAGACATAATTATCCATAAAATCCACTCCATGGCCTTCTAGACTTATCCAAATAGGGTGCATGGATTATAAATAGTAAAATAAAAATTTCAATCTAGGAAGAAAAATAATTGGATAAAGAATAATTATTAGTTATTAAAATCATTCCATATTAATATAACACTAGAAAAACATACTAGTCTACCACCTAATAAAGATACATTCAACCAAGCACATCTAGATGACTCATGTAGTGGGGAGAGGAATTCAGATAAACAAGAAATCCAACCATACGTCACTAAAAATTTTCATTTCAAGCTATCTTATAGCTATACCATATCTATTGTAAATACCATGTCAGTCTTGTTCCATCTTTAATGCTATCATCCTTGAGACCCATATGAATATCTTAATGCATGTGGTTATCATAATCATAAACTACTACTACATCATCAGGGGAACCATACCCAACATATATTCAGTATTCTGAATAACATATCACATATAATGGATCATATATTAAAAAATTACTTGTCATCCAGAAAAATATAATATATAGGGATAGAAGGATAAAAAAGTATGATATCCATTGCGCACAAACGACATCTCATAGCTCGAAAACATAACAAATCAATCCTTTAAAATAAAATTGGCACTCACAAACCCAAAATTTATCATAAATAATGACTATTTTATGTTACATCTTGATTTTACATATTCACTACTCACAATGTCCAACTACATTAATCTTATTGCATAAAGATATACCACTCTATTAATAGATAGAAATGATCTTAGTGTGAATTCTAGTTTCAACAACATAATGATTTATTTTCCTAATTAACATGAATTTTAATATTAACATTATAAATAATCATTATCATGATTCACATTCATAATAAATTCCATTAAAACATGGAATATCATATTCAATTAAATATTCAACTTTTTAATAATTTGATTTTTATAAAATCACATGGAACACCATATTAAATATATGATTCTTCATTAATTATTCATCTAATTAATCAATTAATTATTATCTTATAATATTTTCCGTTCTCTATAAAAAAATTTTAAATCATATCTATAAGAACCCAGATCTTTTTTTCAGATATGATTGTTGTGTTTTTTTGTGTTTTATAAGAAAATAGGACAATCTTTAAATATCATGGGTACACGCCGTGTACATATAAGTACACTCCATGTACCCGGTTGCTGTGGGGGAACGTGTACCAGGCATGTAAAGGCCTAGTACATGGTTGTGTGGTGTGTCCTAGAGACCGCAAAAAAAGTAGAGTCTGGATAAAGCAGGTACACACCATGTATCATTGAATAACATACTGCGTAATTTCTTTTTTTCATTAAATGGACCTGGGTTTCGTCTAATCAACAGAACACCTTTCATATCTATTTATCTCATCTAGGAGAGAATGAGACCACTAATTATTCATTGATCCCCAAAATCGTCGTCTGTTCTCCAAATCAAACACTATTGATTGAGTTGGAATCATCATGGTAAGCTCTTACTTATTCTAGAGTCTTGTATCTTGATTCCTCTTCTTTTTCAGGATACCATCGGTTGAACTATTTTTGCATTTTTGTAGATCTACAACATTCCTGGTAGAATCAAATCCCGGGATTTATCTATATTGATAGTACAACATTGAGGTATGTGGTTTGTTCTTTTCTGTAGGTAGTCTTTGAGTTATATGTGCAATAGTTCCCAATACCCCTGTATGGGGTATTACGTGTTTATGGTTATTAGCCCTGTTATTTCCTTCTATGCATTGTGTGCTTGTGTAGTAGATCTATTATTGTTAATGGTGTTATTTACCTTATTATGGATGTGTTGCCCTTGTGTTAATGATATTAACTATTTGGTGTAGCATTACTTGTTAGGATGCTTTGTTTTCCATGCCTAGTATTTTTAGGATGGTGTTAACTTATCTCACATGCTATGAGATATTATAGACTGTCTATCTCAGTAGTTCTTGAGGTTTTATTTGGCTTCTATATACCTTTTTCATTGATTGAATTGTAAAACAATGTATGAACCTGGTGTAGTATACCATAGTGAGAATGGATGTTGATGGATTTTACAGAGTGTTTGTTTACTTTTACATTGTGAGACCATAGGGGGATGGACTCTGTGCCTCCTAAGAGTGTCTGTAGTTCTTCATTATGAGACCATAGGGGTAATTGGATGTGGAGTGCTTCTCCAGAGTTTCTATAGTTACTAATACAATACCACAAGGGGAATTGATGGTGAGTGCTTCCTCAGAGAGTCTCTGCTAAAGGTGAACTACAGGGGTTAGACTATGAGTACTTCCCATAGGGTCAGTTGTGTTAGTTTGGATGAACCAGAGGAGTTAGGCTGTGAGTACTTCCCATTGGGTTACCTATGTTTTTTGGTTTCTTAACTAATAAATGAAAATGGATGTAAAATAACATGTCAGATTGTTACATTGGGTACTTCTTTGCTTATTGCTTAATTTTTCATATAGCCTTCCATATATATTCATGGAATGTTAGGCACGAATATTTAGGTGTTTCATTACTGAGATTCATCTCACACTCTTTTAGGGTAATTATTTTGGGCCCAAACATATTATATCACGTAAGGTCTAGATAAGGGTAAGCTCCCTTTGACATTAGGTACTTGATTGCTAAGGAGATGGAGATAAAGGGAACACCATGAGGCTTGCGATGATGTTTGAGTTCGTAACACCCCAACCCTAGAAGCCTAGAGCCAGTTCATTATTTTAATTCATTGAAATGATTACATGGAATCATGTCTTGAAGGACCTATTTGTTTATCAGTCTTGGAAAATAGATTAAATTCCTTAACATTGCATTAAAATTTATAACACAAAACAAATCATTAATAATCCTTTGGTAACTCCAATTTTCCCCTTGTATAACCTTTAATATCAATCACAAAATACTTTTTGGAATCCTATGAGAATAAAACATAAGGAGGGGTGAGCTCAGATGCTCAATAAGGGTAAATAATATAGCGAAAGCTATAAACATTTAAGGGATGTTGTTTAATAAAAACAAAAACATTTTTTACATAAACATGAATATAATATGGACAATGTAAATCATACATTACCATATAAACATGAACATGGATAGTCTACTAGTAGAATAATCACATGTAAAAACTATTTTCATAACAAGGGAATGAAAAATGTCAGACATCATAACCACATACTCAAGGACTGATGCCAAGACTACAAATAAATGTTTTTCCATGGCCTTGTTTCAAGACACTAGTTTGTCTCAAGAGACCTACCGATTCATAGAGGGGTTATAGTGGGCCCCACCTATCAATTACTAAGTAAAATTCATTCCTCATTGAAAAGGGTGATACATAACATAAAAATTCGTATTAAAACTAGAATAAAAAATGTAAATACTTTAACCATAAAAACAAATGGTATAAAAATAGAACATCCATATTCAAACATATCATAACTCATTAATTACATTATAGAATATTGTATCATTATTAATCCACCTCAATCAAAAAGAATATCTCGTAAAGGATGTTGACATTGTTGAAAATGATTAGTAAAACTCTTTAGAAGAAATATACCTTTTTATCAAATTATTTAAAAGGAAGACATTTATAAATGAATTAATTAAAAAGTATATTTTTAATCAAAGTGTCTGATACCACTTTGAAACTTTTTAAATGAAATTTTTTTTTGAAACAATCTTGTCCACATAAATAAATCCTTAAAATCTTTTTTAAAACATGGAAATTAATTAAAAATATTTATAAATATAAATCAATAAATCATTTAAAATGATAATATTGATAAAGAGTCCCTTCCAAAAAAACATTAAAATATTATCCTTGAAAAAAAATTATGAAACATGTATTTGGATGATAAAAATTTCCCAGTAAATACTTACACATAAACAATCTCGTATAATAATGAGATTGAGGAATTAAACCTTACCTTGTACTTCCCATTGGACGAGGGTACGTTTTACCTCCTTTATAATTACAATAGTATGTTTTTAAATTATAAAATAATCATATTCATATTTATGATATCATACTTGATTCAATTATGGCTTTATACTACCTATTTAATAATAATACATATGTCAAAATAACATTTTGGGTAATAATGGATTTTTTTTATCAGACATGTTTTAACTTGTTCTCCATGATCGTATAACCTATATCATGCTTTAATAGATTCCAAAATATAAAAGATTATTTATTTCTCATATTTATTCAGAATATAAGTATGTATAATAGATTTGTATATGTAATTGAAAACACTGTTTTTTGAGACAACATGTCGTACGTACACATAAACGCCGTTTCCTTTTTAATATCGTATTGGATAGATGTTAGTGAATGGGATATATTTAAATAAATATATAAATATATATATTTTTAATTTCATTATTATTTCATATATTACATACTTATTAATAATATATATATTTATAATCATTGTTGAATGGTGAACATGAATCTCATCATGTCATGGAGACTGTAAGCCTTACATATGTACGAGCGATGATATCAATCTATTTATGATGAAATAAAATATAATTGGATAGTATATTATATACATAGAATCATTAAAATGTTATATTTATTATTTAAATCAATTATACACATTATTATACCCATCCAAATAATGAAGTGTTGACTAACAAACTACACCACGACGTAGAGACAGTAAGTCGTACATACACACGTATGGTGACTTTGTCATTCATAGGATGGATAGCATAATGAATATGGTTTTACCATATATAAAATTACATCTCAGTATCTATAATTTATTTGAGTTATTTTATAATTATGGAAACATAAAATAAGGAGGATGTGGAAGACGAAAAGAATATTGAAAGAGGTGACGAAATAATTACCTCTTCTTCAGATTCTTCCTTTAGATTTGATCATAAGGGCTACTTAGGTTGGATTATGATCAATGTAAGGCCACTAGGATCATGTGGGGTATTTGGGAGGATATTTTAGCATGTTTTGGCCGAGACAATGGGAATTGGAGGTTTGAAATTAAAAGATGGGGAAGTAGCATTTTATAAGAGAGTTGAGGGTCACTTTAGGAAAAGCTTGAAATATTAATTTTTTATAAAATAATAATCAATTTATAATTGATCCAAAAGGATTTATTTCGAGGATAAGGTAGGTTTGGGTTCATAACCTCTCAAAAAATATGTTTTAGACATGTTTAGGACACCTTATTAACCTTATATTTTAGATTTTACCCATAGTTAAATAGTTTAACTTTTACCGTGTATTTTTGAACTTATATAATAAATGGCTAATAAACATACTATAAAAAGGCAATAAAACCCCATGTGGTTCATTATTTATATATCTAACCTTATATAGGTTCTTTTGAATAACATTTTATTTTTATGAATATTATATCCATTAATAATATAGTATTTGTTTTAAAAACTCATTTATGTCATTTTGAGACTATTTTGTATTTGGTTTTTGTGAAAGTCAAAAACAATTTATCACTTCAAAAAATAATTAATTAATCAACCCTAACATGTCATATTATACTATTAAATTCTTAGAAAACATAATAAATCTCAATTTACAATTATATTAATATTTATAATATCAATTATTTTAATCTTTCAATAATAAAGTAATAAATGCATCATCATTGTTTCATAAATAAATTTAATTATTTTATGACTAAAATTTATAAATAAAATACCATGATGTATGATATAGTATTATATTTATAGTGAATATTTATAGTAAAATATATCTTCTGTATAACTTTATATTAAAAATCGATTAGTTATTAAACATCAAATTTTACACTTTTAACTCTTTAAAAATAAAAATAAATGTCCTAATATAATCCTGGTGAACCAAAAGGGTCAAATTTTATTCAAAATGTTATTTTGGTCGAAATAAACGTATCCAATAAAATGAGTACATGTGTTAGGATAATTATAATATCATTTCTAACTTTAATTACTATATTTACTTCTAACCATGGTAAATAAAATTCATGATTCACTATTCACGAAAAATTATTTTCATCCTATTGAACCATATTTTACATACTGATGTCAACCGTGTCTCTCAGATTTTTGAAATTAAATTTAAATAAGGGGTAAAATTTCATTTTTTTTAAAGATTTCAAATGAGCCTAGAAGGTGGGTAATGACGTTAAAAATTCAAATAAATTTTACACGTCTAATCTTGTTATAAAAAACTTCAATGAATTAAATTGAACTAATATGGGTATTTTGAATCTATTTTAATGATAAAATATATATAAATAAAAATAATAATTTTTTAAATAAATGTCGGGTTGAAAAAATAACATAGTATTTTTTACTATTCATTAAAAATTGAATGTTTATAGAAAAATACCAAAACATCCCCCAAAGATAATTTTGTTATTATAAAACCAAAAATGATTTCTACTTTACCAAATTCAAAACATGTGAGATGCATTAATTAATTTCAAATTTATTCCCGTTGTCGAAACCAGAAAGCGAGTTTTTAGGAAGTAAAAACAATCAATATATTCCCTTGGGTTTATGAAAAAATTAAATGTGAAATTATATCCATGAACTAAATTATATTAAAGGATAATAATATAATCTAATTATACTTTAAAACAACACAAATTATAAAATTTACCACTATAAATAATTTCTATTAAAAAATTTGTTTTCAATTTTTTTTTACTATTTTCACTATTCATAAAAATATTAAAGTTATCAGAAAAGAACAAAGAAATTATATAAACTAAATTTTTATGTGAAGATTTTAAAGAAGAATCTAATTTCATTAAATTTAATATATAAAAGTTTCAAATATTGATTTAAAAAAGGGTTCCCTATTAAAAGGCGGTAAAATTGCATTTTTATGAAAAATAATTCTATAATCTAAAAAAATGAATTTGTTTATATATTATGTCGAAGAAACACATAATATGGATTATAAAATTATACGGAGTATATAAAATTCAAAATTCAGTAAATATATTCATAAACTCTTATTAAATTACTAGTTTGGTAAGTCGTGGTTCGCTCAAACTTGGTGTTACGTGTAGCGTAACCTATTGAATTGCTTTAAAGAGATAATGTACTTTGAAATATTTTGGTTTTATATTCTACCATCCTTCAATAACTTGTGACCTCAAAATTTGAAATTGTTTTTCAAAAATAAAATGTTTAAAATAGAAAATAACTTTGTGGAAAACCCTCATAGGAAATACGGTTAATAATATTTAGTCTTAATTAGAGGGAATGTGAAATGAAAAATTGATCACAAAATTAGGGTTTCGAATAGGAGAACACTGGTGGGAGTTATAGACACAACATTGAAGGTAAAACATAAATATCTATAGGGAGTGATTGAGTTCATCAATCACAAACAAGTTTCAAATTGAGGGCCTCAAAGCCATCAATCTAAGATGATTTAAAATATCATCGGTTCAAAAAAACATAATGAATTAAGATAACACATTTTTTGTTTTACAATCCCTTAACAAAATTTAAAGAATTAATTTCTTCATAGAATAAGAAGAAAAATATACTTTACAGGTAGAGTTCCATCCTTTAAATAATTTATACCCAAAACTCATCTTCCACTCCAAATGATAATAGAACTCAAAAATATATTATTTATCCTAATCGTACATAGTTGAAAAAAATGAATTTATAATTCATCTATCAAACTAGTTAAAAAAAATAAATTTTACAATTCAGTACATCACGTAGGCTAGTGGTAGGTGATTCACCCCTGTCAACCTTCGGTTGCTGGTTCAAGTCTTGCATCCTTTTCGGACGCGATGGGTTGTCACCTGACCACCAGGATGAACATTTTATAAAAATCAAAAAACAATCTTACGGAATCCTTTATTCATTACAATAGAATCCAATGTCAAACATATTCCATTCCAACCATTAGACTTATCCAAAATACTTCTTTCCTAAATCACAGTACAAAATATTTAAGGAAGGTATACCTAAGGAATATCTTTTTTCCTTGTAATAATATGTGAATACTTTCATGATGTATTCTTTTAAAACACGGTAACAACCTGAATTACCATAAAAATCTATTGATTAAATTCGTACTCCATTATTTTTTATATAATACTAGATATACTCCTTATATCCAAAAATTTTGTAAACTCCAAAAATGATGGAATAAACAAACAATTAATTCATTTCATGGTAGTCAAGAATATAGAATATAATTTATCTAAATCAATCATATCTTATTCCAAAATCACTACCTCAGTATCAGAACCATATTAAGGCTTATCATTCCTTCAACCATGTATTTTTTAAAAAGTTTAACTTACTATTGAGTCACTTTTCTTAGTACCATATAATCTCAAATCCTTAATGAAATAGTACTGTAGTACAATCCTTATTTATATCCATATTTCGTATAACCTGTACATAATTGTAACAAAACTAAAATAAAAAAATTATTTATTTACATCACAAGAACACTTGTCATTCCTCTTCATCTTTGGTAGTACCATAACATTATTATTATTATCCAATAGCATCATTTGAGGCATCATCTTATGATTTAGACAATGATTCGCGTAGTGTCCCAACTCCATGCAGCTGAATCCTTGTACATTTGAAACCATTTTATTACCCTTTCAATCATGAACATGGTTTCCTTTTTCTACACACATAAATCATACCCTCATTCCCTTCAAACATTTACCATGGTGACTCATACCACAGTAATCCCATGTGGGGAAATCCTTATTTCCCTTCTTCCCTTTATCTATATTTCTCTATGCCACAGTCTTCTTTTCTTGCTTCCCTTCAAATCCATATGACTCAAAGAATAATTTACTTATCTTATTAACACATGATACCATTTCATCATATGAGGCAGATACGTGGGAGACTGTTTCACTTATAAAGGTTGGCTTAATATCAAGAAAGATGTGATCTTTCTTACATTTTGGATCATGTGTATTATTGATTTTTGCATTCCTTCTAATGGGAACCATTTCTAAAAAATGGGATATACTATGTTAGTATAGGAATCACAATGCATAATTCCATACATGTAAAATACATAACGTAAATTGAAATGTTTTTTCATATAATCCATAATCCTAGAACAGTTTTTTATGATATATTTACTCATAAATCCTTCAGAATTTGTTTAATATAAAATGTGAATTAACCTAAGAATATCCCCTGGGAGTGTCATTACAATGAGTGAAGCAGGTCCAGTTGTCGTGTACCAGGATACCCTGAGTCAAGCCCAAAACTCATTTTAATAGTTTTCACTCCTAGGTACATCTTTTACAGAGCTTTTGTAACCTATTCATATCCAAATAGTGATGTATTTCTTCAAATATTCACAACATATCTACAGTACCAGAATTCTATGATGTCCTTCTATACTAATCCTCAATGTCTATCTTAGGGTAATATTCTCTAATAAGATTTTATCTAAATCTATTTTTCAAGATATGTCCTAAACTTCCTCGGATACCAACTGTAATGTCTTAATCCAAGAATCACGGAGCCGGTGCCTTATTTTAATACATTGTCATGATTAAAAGGAATCAAGTCCTGAAGGACCGACCAGTTTAACAGTCATGGAAAATAGATTACGTACAAGAAATTTACATTACAGTTTATAACATAAAACACAAGATAAAAAATACTTTTATAATTCCATTATTCCCCTAGATTAACAATCTATATCAATAAACATACACTTCTTGTAATCCTTGGAAAATAAAACATAATAAAGGGGTGAGATTATCTGCTCAATAAGGGTAAATAATTTAGCGGAAGCTATAAACTTTTAAGGAAAGATGTGTAATAAAAACAACAGCCTTTAAAACTAATATTGAACATAATATGGAAAACATAAATTATAAATTACCATATAAACATGCACATGGATATTCTACTAGTGGAATAATCACAAGTGAAAACCTATTTCATAATGAGGGGATATATAATGTCAGACATCATAACCACATAGTCAAGGTTTCGTGCCCAGACTAGGAAGAAATTTTTTTTCAACAACCTATGCCATGACACTAGTTTGTTCCAAGACACCAACCAATGCATCGAGGGGAAATAGTGGGCCCCGCCAATTACTTACTAAGTCCAATGCATTCCTCATGTGAAAAGGGTGAAACATAACATAATTATTCTTATTAAAATTAGAATACGAAATGTCAATACATTAACCATAAAACATGAATGTTAAAAAAATAGAACATCTATAGTCAAACATATCATATCTCATTTAATAAAATATAGAATATTGTATAACAATTAATCAACCACAATCGTGAATAATATCCAGTATATGATGTTGACATAATTCAAAATTATATGTAAAACTCTTTGAGAGATATATTCTTTTTCCATGAAATCATTTAAAAGTCACTCATTTATAAGGGAATTAATTTAAAATATATTTTTAAATCAAAGAGTCTCATACCACTTGGAAACATCTTAATGTAATTTACATTTTAAAATAATAACATCGATATAAATAAATCCTTAATGTAATTTTTAAAACCTTGACATTAATTAAAAATATTTTGAAAACTAATTCATTAAAACATTTTAAATAATGATATAGATAAAGATTACCTTCAAAAAAACTTTAAAATATTCACTTTGAAAACATTTTTAGGAATCATTGACATGGATGATAAAAATTTCCCAATAAATACTTACACATAAACAATCTCAGATAATAATGAGATTGAGGAATTAACCCATTCCTTGTATGTTTCTTTGTTCAAGGGTATGTTTAACCTACGGTATAATGACCACAATATTTTAGTAAATTATAAAAGAACCATATTCATATTTATGATATCATACGTGATTCATTTATGGCTTTATACTACCTATTTAATAATAATTTCTATGTTAAAATAACATTTCGTGTAAAAATTTATTTCTTTATCACACATGTTTTAACTTGTTCTTCTTGATCTTATAACTTGTTTAATGATTTCATTGATTCTATAAAATAAGAAATAATTAATGAATTATTTATATTCATAATATAAGTATGTATAAAACATGTATATATGAAATGGAAAACACCGTTTTTTGGGGACGGTAGGCCGTACGTAAGCGTAAACACCATTTCAGTTTTCATATTGTATTGAACAGAAGTAAGTGAATGAGATATATGTAAATATTTACATATATATATATACATATATTTCTAGTTGCATTATTATTTCATATATTAAATACTTACTAATAATATATATTTATAATCATCATTGAATGAAGAGTGTGAATCTCATTGTGTTAGTGGGATGGTAAGCCTTGCGTATGGACAAGCTATGATATCAATCTATTGATGGTAAAATAGTATGTAATTGGATGGTATATTGTATATACAGAATAATTAACATGTTATATTTATTATTTACTTCAATTATACGGAATATTATACCCATCCAAATAATGAATTGTTGAATAACAAACTACACCACGACGTGGAGACGGCAAGCCGTACGTACGCACGTATAGTGACTTTTGACATTCATAAGATGGATTGAAAAATGAATATGGTTGTACAATATTTATAATTACATATAAGTTTGTATAATTTATTGTATTTTTAATTTTATTATAGAAACATCAAAGGAAGAGGAAGTGGATGAAGAAAAGAACCTTGAAAGTGGTGATGACGTGAGTACCTATTCTTCGGTTTCTTCCTTTTGATTTGATCAAAATGGATCCTTAGATTTGATTCTGTGTAAATTAAGGCATCAATGTTGAATTAGGGGTAGTTGGGATGATGTAAAGACCCGTAAAATTCAAGGAAAATTTTTTCTTAATATTCGTTGGAATTATACATGAGCGCGCTTTCTGACGGCACCTGATTCCGAGGCCCGGAGTGCCCGGAATCAATTTCTGAAGATTGGCTTGGGTACGTTCAGTGAACGAACGAGCGGGAATTTCTAACTTTTGAACCGATGTCCGGAATCAAATTCTGAGGGCACTGATGAACTCGCAGCGCAGATATTCGCTTAAGGAGACCTTTTCCGATGTTGCGTTTATTATGGGTTGAGAGTTTGTTTTTGGGAGTTTAGAATAAGTTAAATAAAAATTGTGGAATACAAATTTTTATTTTAACTTGTTGGTTAACTTCTCCCAAATGGAGTTAGAGGTGGGACCCACATCCACTTAACCTCCCTTGGGAGGATTAAGTGTGGTGGGGCCCACACAAAGCATAACTCTTCATCTTCTCTTTTTAAACTCCCCTTTAACCCATTTCAATTAATGTTTGACAACTTGGTTTAATTAATTGCGGAGGGTTGATTTGAATTTCGAACCTTTGAAATTCTAAGAGGAAGGTTGTGTAATAAAATAAGCTTAAACTTGTTTTATTATTTTGGGTTGGTTTCCTTTTCTCTTGAGAGGATTTGAGAGCTCCTTCTCCATCTTCTTCAAACATCGACGAAGAACGCCACGTTCTCGGGAACCGTCTTCCGCGACGCCATACCCGCGACACCGACGACGTACTTCTTCGGCATCATCTCTTCCGCAACGATTTCCCACGATGAAATCTTCGTCAAAGTACTTTGAATCCTCGCTTCACGACATCGACGTCCTTCTTTCGTGATGCCGACCACCACGACGCTTGTCTTCCGCGGGTCGTTGACGATCATCGTTCTTGAAACCGAGGTAGGGGTTTGTTGTTGATTATTTATTTATTCTCGTTCTTGGTTCTAGCATGACAATCTTGAGGATAAATTTTTATGGTTTATCATCTAACAAGAGGGGGCCGGACGGCACAAACATGGCCGAATCCCCCCTCCTTTGTTCTTGATTATTATTTTCCTTGCGGATGAAACGAGATGGTGTGGTGACGTCACACCAAGCGGGAATCTTTCGACAATAATTGTGCGCCGCCGTCGCGCCGTGCCGTGGAAAGATTATCAAGAACGCGATGCCGTCACGCCGCGTCGAAGGAAACCGAAGGTTCCGCGGCCGGAGTGGGGCCGCGGCGGAGAGGTGCGGCGCCGTCGCACCGCGCCGGACGACGAAGGCCGCGGCCGGTTCTGGGCCGCGGCGGAACGAGAAGACCGGCGGCTAGCCGGAGCCGCCGGTGTCGGTAGCCGGAAAGGGGACCGGCCATGCCGGTCCCATTGAGGAAGAACCGACCGGCTAGGTCGGGCAGGCCGAAAGGGAGAAGAACAGGGGGAATTAATTCCCCCGGCTGGACAAAACCGGCCCCCCATAATGGGGGGCCGCGGTTTCACAAAGGGGGGGGGGGCAGCGCCCCCCCCCCCCCCCCCAGTTTTTCTCAAAGGCAGGCCCCCACGTGGGGGGATGGTTTCTCCGAGGCGCGGCATCCAGCCGTGCCGCCAGCTGAAGGAAAGCGAGGGCTTTGCCCCCGCGCGGGGCACCCGAGCGGCACCCAGGCCGCGTCGCCGCCGTGCCGGACCGCGCCGCCGCGCCGGGCCGGGTCGCCCCGGACCCGGACCCCCCGTTTTCGAATCGACTTCGGTCTTTTGCCCATAACATGATCTACGGACCTCCGATTGACGAACCGTCTACGGCGATGCGATCCTTGGATCGAGGTGGTTGTTTCAGTATATCGCACTCAAAGTTTCGGAATAATTTGAGTTCGGCCGGGTTGGTTCGTACACGAAACCAACCGGGCCCTCGGAGCGGAAACACTCATATCTTGAGTTACGGACGTCTGATTGACGTGTCGTCAGCTTTTGTTGAGTTCCTCTTAGTGAGACAGATTATTTGGCATACTCCGCCCAAGGTTTGGACTCAGGTGGAGTACGGTCGGGTTGGTTTTTCCTTAAAAACCAACCGGGCCCCTGGAACGAAAAAGCCAATAACTATCAGAACGGGCGTCCGATCGACGCGCCGTCTGTTGCATTGAGTTCCTATTGATGATACGGAACTTTTGGATACATCAACTCTGGACTTAGTGACAGTTGATGTATCAGCCTCTCGGCTCGTGGAGCGGACCCTCCCGAACGAGCTTGTTGTGTGCAGGAACCATAGAGCTGGCTGTGACTGTGACTGCTACTGCTACTGCTACTGTGACTGCGACGACGACAGTACAGAGATCCTTGGTGGATTCGACGATGACTACAGCACTCAGCGATCCTACGTGGATCACTGCTACAGGTCCTATGTGGGCCCGATCTTGTGTGGGTACGATCCTGTGTGGGTCATTGCGCTCAGCAGTCCTGTGTGAACCAGCGCCTACAGGTCCTGTGTGGGCCTGATCCTGTGTGGGTCTTTTGCGGGGGTAAGTTAACTATCGATCTTTCGTGGGTCCGACAACTTAGATGGATCAGAGATCATCTTTATCGTCTTTCGAAGAAGTATGCCTGTGTGAGCTGAATCATGTTGCTTTCCTGTGTGGATTGTGTTGTGCTATCCTGTGTGGATTTTGTTTTGCTTTTCTGTGTGGAATACGTATACTTTCCTGTGTGGACTGAGTTGTACTTGGGCTCGGAGGTTGGAGCGTATTGGAATTGATGACTTAGGTATATGTATGGGCGTATACCTAAGAAGTGTCGGTTGTTACTTCATGATTGTATCTTTCATTGTGGTTTATCCTTTGTGGATTTTGGGAGACATTCAGGGGTCTCGGGGTCCCTATTGAGTAGCTTATACTCACCCCTGCATGGGCTATGCCTGCACAATGTTGTGTTGGATGCAGACAACGGACAGCGATGATCGTAGCTGAGGCTTGCAGAGCAGAACGGTACCTAGAGGTGGACCACTGGGCAGAGCGTGCCCGGAGCGGACGACGGAACCCGAGGAGCAGTGGAGCTATCCGTACCCACCCTTTAGGTGGGATCTCCAGTGGACAGCTCGGTGTAGTGGATTTTACTTTAAAGTTGCTGTTTTCCCTTTCGAGTTGTACTTTAATTTCAGTTTGGGTTTGTATACTGGCCCATTACTTTTCCGCACTTTTAGTTGTACTCTGTTCTTACTTAGTGTTTACTTTTATGCTTGCCTACTCTGTGGTGCTTGTTTACTTTACAAAGGCAATGCCTTCCCTTTTTACCGGGATTTACGCCTTGGTGCTAGTCGCCTGCCCCTGGCCTATGGAAGGTGGGCTTGTGGTAGTCACGGCACGGACCCCGGGGGCGGGTCGTGACAAATTGTAATCAAAGGAGTTCGGTTCTACCGCAAACCATGATCTTTTCTATGTGAAGCAATAATGTTTAGCGTATTGAGTGTGGTTATCATTCTAGGGAGTCCAGTGTTGGGGCGGCGACCGACGTATCCGTACACCAGGACCCTGACTTCTGATTTCCGACTTAATGCACGAAAACATTGATTGCGTGTGTGTTTCAATGTTTTATTTGTGATTACATTATATCAGCTCACCAGGTATATTGTTCTGACCGTGGCGCACCTGTTTCCTTTTCAGGATGGCCCCACGATGGAATCTAGCTAGGGTTCCGAGAGTCGAGCATGATGACAGCCCACCGAGCGACGAGGCGTCGGTGCAGGGCCCTTTGTCAGCAGTGGCACCGGCAGTAGCTCTACCCGTCGAGCCACCGATGCTTCCAGCACCAGCCGCTGAAGATGCGCGACGCCTTGGAGCTCTGCACGAGTTCCAGTGCCAGCGACCGCCTAGGTTCCATGGGGAGACGGACCCACAGGCAGCAGAGGATTGGCTGGAGGCAGTGGTACGTGTGTTTAGGCTAGTGAGGACACTAGAAGACCTCATGGTGATCCTCACTGCGAGGCTACTACACGCAGCAGCAGGACAATGGTGGAGATTGATGCTCCAGGTGCACGATGAGGCATCTCTACTTTGGACGGACTTTGAGAGCCTCTTCCGCTCAGAGTTCATCCCAGCCACCCTTCGTGTGGTGCGTATCCAGGAGCTTTTTCAGCTGCGGCAGGGCAGCATGACGGTCACTCAGTACTCTGCGAGATTTACTGATCTCTCGTGCTACTCGACCGACATGGTATGGGACCCATTCTTCCGGGCCTGGACCTTCGAGCAGGGTTTGAGACACGAGATTAGGGAATCGCTTATCTCCCTTAGCATACTGACTCAGACAGGAGTACTGGAGCGGGCCGTTTTGATCAAGAGTTTCCTTGCTGAGTCTACACCAGCGCAGAGACCCACCACAGGGCGGCACGTGGCAGAGTCATCTGCAGCAGGCAGTCGACGGATGACTCAGGGGTCCAGACAGACCAGACCCTCATGAAGACGACCTCAGGACACTGGCTCAGCAGTGCGGGGCACACAGCGTGAAGCCAGTCTTTCGAGAGGAAGACAGTGCTACTCGTGCGGCGAGTAGGGCCACATGGCTCGTGACTGTCCGACCCGCCATGCAGAGGAGCAGCAGATGGTTTAGGAACCACCTAGGCAGAAGTAGAGGTTCGACCGTGGAAGTCCGCACGGAGGAGGCGGATGAGGCAGAGGAGCTGGCCGAGCAGCAGGTGGTGGGCGACGCTTTGAAGCTCTGCCACCACCGCCACCAGGAGGTCCACCCCGACCACAGGGAGCAGGTGGGCAGAGACAGGCACAACTCCAGGCAGCAGAGGCCTACGACCAGAGCGCACTCGAGATGATTCAAGGTACTATCTGTGTTTATTCCACCCTTGCTGCAGTACTTATAGTCCCAGGGGCGAGTCACTCTTTCATAGCTGCTGCCCTTGTTCGGAGCTCGGAGATTCCGAAAGAGCCGTTGGCTCGATCCTTACGGCTAGAGACTCCTACGGGAGCAGACTCGACAATTACGCACTGGTGCAAGCAGTGTAAGCTTACTCTAGGAGGCGAGAGCTTCGACTGGGATCTTCTTGTAGCAGCATCGAGGCCTTACGACGTCATCGTGGGCATGGATTGTCTATCTACGGTCCATGCACAGATTGACTGTTTTAGGCGCAAGGTGCGATGTGTACGCACCGACGGGAGTAGGTTCACCTTCACCGGTGAGAAGGGAGCCTTTGCAGCACAGGATGGACTTCCGCGGAGGAGAGTACAACCCATCACTCATCAGTTGGCTAGCCTCATCATTGGAGTAGTTGACATGCGGATTCCTGGTTTTCCTGCAGTGGTGGATCAGTTTGCGGACGTTTTTCCCAACGACGTTCCAGGGAAACCTCCTCGTAGAGAGGTACACTTTTATATTGACCTATACCCCGGGATAGCCTAGATATCCACTCCAGCATATCAAATGGCCCCCGCCGAGCATCAAGAGCTACGAGTACAGTTGGAGGACTTGTAGGGCAAAGGGTTCATCCGACCCAGTGTTTCACCCTGGGCTTCCCCGATATTGTTCACCAAGAAGGCGGACAGAAGCTTGCGACTATGTGTTGACTATCGTCGCCTGAACCAGGTGACAGTGAGGAACAAGTATTCGTTACCGAGGATTGATGACCTCTTTGATCAGCTCAAGGGAGCACGGTGGATCTCGAAGATAGACCTCAGGTCAGGCTATCATCAGCTCAGAGTCAGAGACGAGGATGTGCAGAAGACAGCCTTCAGATGTCGGTATGGCCACAATGAGTTCTTGGTTATGCCTTTCGGCGTAACCAATGCTCCAGCAGTGTTCATGGCCCTCATGAACAGGATCTTTCAGCCATACCTCGATCGATTTGTCATGGTCTTTATCGACGACATTCTGATTTACTCGACGACTCAGGAGGAGCACGCCTACCACTTGAGAGTTGTACTAGACACACTCAGAGAGCACTAGCTTTATGGTAAACTCTTGAAGTACCAGTTCTGGATATTTGAGGTCCACTTCATGGGACACGTCATCCTTGAGGCGGGAGTTGCAGTGGATCCCGCGAAGATCGAGGCAGTGCTAGCTTGGGAGCCACCCAGGAGCGTGACGGAGGTTCGGTGTTTCTTGGGACTAGCTAGATACTATCAGAGATTCGTGCCAGACTTTTCTAGAGTTGCAGCACCACTCACATCTTTGACGAAGAAGGGTAAACCCTTCGTGTGGTCAGAAAGATGTCAGCAGAGCCTTCAGAAGCTGAGACAGAGATTGACTAGCACACCTATCTTGAGGTTGCCTGAGGAGGGAGTAGGGTACATAGTCTACTGCGATGCATCAGGGACCGGACTCGGATGTGTTCTGATGCAGGAGCGTGCATTGATCGCCTATGGATCACGTCAGTTGAGGCCGCATGAGCAGAACTACGCTACCCATGACCTGGAGTTAGCAGTAGTGGTCTTCGCTCTGAAGACATGGTGACACTACCTGATGGGCGAGCGCTTTACAGTCTTTTCTGATCATTAGAGTCTCAGGTATATCTTCTCGCAGAAGGACCTGAACCTGAGACAGCGGCGATGACTCGAGTTCCTCCAGGACTATGACTTTGAGATAGTCTATACTCCTGGGAAGGGGAACGTAGTAGCCAATTCCCTCAGCAGGAGGATGGGCATTCAGCTACTTGAGGAGGCGACGGAGCAGCTAGCCTATTTTCAGATATCATTCGTGGATAGAGATGGAGCAGCCTTCCTTCAGTCTCTCACAGTCACCCCTCCACTACTGCAACGGGTCAGAGAGGCACAGCGTGAGGACGCTGACTGTGAGACACATCGTGCACAGATATCCTCGGGACAGGCATCTGATGGTTTCTCCCTTGGAGTAGATCACAACATCCTTTTCAGAGGACGTACCATGGTTCCAGTCGCTTGGCGAGAGGAGGTGTTCAGAAAGTTTCACACTTACCCATTGGCGGTACATCCAGGAGTGGCGAAGATGTACCAGTATCTCAGACGACAACACTGGTGGCCGGGCATGAAGAAGGCTGTAGCAGAGTTCATTTCTCGATGCCTCACCTGCCAGCAGGTGAATGCAGAGCATCAGGTTCCAGCAGGCTTGGTACAGCCCTTGGAGGTCCCTGAGTGGAAGTGGGATGGCATATATATGAACTTCGTGACTGGACTTCCACGCACTTCCAGAGATCATGACTCCATCTGGGTGATTGTTGACCGACTCACCAAGTCGGCTCACTTCTTACCCATCAGAGAGCAGGGCTCAGTGGAGAGCTTGGGACGTCTCTATGTTCCGGAGATTGTGCGGCTCCACGGTGTGCCATCATCAATCGTCTCCGATCGAGATGCTCGCTTTACTTCCCGACTTTGTAATGGGTTACAGGAGGTGTTCGGGACACAGCTACGTATGAGCACAGCCTTTCACCCTCAGACGGATGGTCAGAAGGAGAGGACCATTCAGGCTCTCGAGGACATGCTCCGCGCATGTGTCCTCGACTTTGGTCGCAGCTGGGAGGACCACCTACCCTTGGTGGAGTTTGCGTACAAAAACAGCTACCACTCCACCATCAGGATGGCACCGTATGAGGCATTGTACGGCCGACCATGTAGGTCTCCTTTGTGCTGGACAGACCCTGGGGAGTCAGCACTTGTGGGATCGGAGATGGTCCAGGCCACGACAGAGAAGGTCCAGGTCATCCAGGAGCAGATGAGGACAGCTCAGAGCCGGCAGAAGTAATATGCTAACAGGAGGCGGAGGCCACTAGAGTTCGAGGAAGGCGACCACGTCTTCTTGCGGGTCTCACCTCGACGTGGTATTCGGAGATTTGGCTGAGGCGGCAAGTTATCTCCGCGTTTCATCGGACCCTTCCAGGTCCTCAGCAGGATTGGCGAGGTGGCTTATCGCCTAGCTCTACCACCTCAGTTGCACCGAGTGCACGACATCTTCCACGTGTCTCAGCTGAGGAGATACGTGCATGACCCGACGCACATCATTGACCATGGGGAGCTTGACGTTGATGATGGGGTGACTTTTACGGAGGTCCCGGTGGAGATCGAGGATCGACAGGAGCGGGTCCTATGTGGATAGTTGATTCCTCTAGTACGCATCAGATGGAAGCATGGAAATCTCTAGGAGAGCACTTGGGAGCGGGAGGCTCAGATGCGTGCTCAGTACCCTCATTTGTTTCCCTAGTTTTTGATGTATCTTTACGGGGACGTAATGCCCTAAGGTGGGAGTAATTTAAAGACCTGTAAAATTCAAGGAAAAGTTTTTCTTAATTTTATTTGGAATTTTACAAGAGCGCGGTTTCTGACGGCACCTGATTCCGAGGCCTAGAGTGCCCGGAATCAATTTCCGAAGTTTGGTTCGGCTACGTTCAGTGAACGAACGAGCGGGAATTTCTAACTTTTGAACCGTTTCCTGGAATCAAATTCCGAGGGCACCAATGAACTCGCAGTGCCGATATTCTCTTAAGGAGACCTTTTCAGAGGTTGCGTTTATTTCGGGTTGAGAGTTAGTTTTTCGGAGTTTAGAATAAGTTAAATAAAAATTGTGGAATACAAATTTTTTTTTTAACTTGTTGGTTAACTTCTCCCAAATGGATTTATAGGTGGGAACCACATCCACTTAACCTCCCTTGGGAGGATTAAGTGTGCTGGGGCCAACAAGAAGCATAACTCTTCATCTTCTCTTTTTAAACTCCCCTTTAACCCATTTCAATTAATGTTTGATAACTAGGTTTAATTAATTAAGGAGGGTTGATTTGAATTTCAATCCTTTGAAAATATAAGAGGAAGGTTGTGTAATAAAATAAGCTTAAGCTTATTTTATTATATTTGGTTGGTTTCCTTTTCTCTTGAGAGGATTTGAGAGCTCCTTCTCCATCTTCTTCAAACATCGACGAAGAACGCCAGGTTCTCGGGAACCGTCTTCCACCACGCCATACCCGCGACACCGACGACGTACTTATTCCGCATCATCTCTTCCGTGATGATTTCCCACGACGAAATCATCGTCAAAGAACTTCGAATCCTCGCTTCACGACATCGACGTCCTTCTTCCGTGACGCCGACCACCGCGACGCTCGTCTTCCGCGGGTCGTTGACGATCATCATTCTTGAAACCGAGGT
Organism: Viscum album; assembly: GCA_963277665.1. Taxonomy (NCBI): domain Eukaryota; kingdom Viridiplantae; phylum Streptophyta; class Magnoliopsida; order Santalales; family Viscaceae; genus Viscum; species Viscum album. The sequence continues at coordinate 288,959,850 of OY728159.1, read as the reverse complement.
AGGGGTTTGTTGTTGATTATTTATTTATTCTCGTTCTTGGTTATAGCATGACAATCTTGAGGATAAATGTTTAAGTGTTATCTTCTAACGAGAGGGGGGCCAGACCACACAAACATGGCCGAATCACCCCTCCTTTGTTCTTGATTATTATTTTCCTTGCGGATGAAATGAGATGGCATGGTGCCGTCGCACCACGCGGAAATCATTCGACAATAATTGCACGGCTCCGTCGCGCCGTGTCGTGGAAAGATTATCAAGAACGCGATGACGTCGCGCCGTGTCGAAGGAAACCGAAGGCGCCGCAGCCGGAGCGGGGCCGCGGCGGAGAGGCGCAGTGCCATCACACCGTGCCGGATGACGAAGGCCGCGGCCGGTTCCGGGCCGCGGCGGAACGAGAAGACCGGCGGCTAGCCGGGCCGCCGGTGTCGGAAGCCGGAAAGGGGACCGGCCTTGCCGGTTTCGTTGAGGAAGGACCGGCCGACCAAGTTGGGCCACCCGGAAGGGAGAAGAACCGGGGGGAATTAATTCCCCCGGCTGGCCAAAACCGGCCCCCCATAATGGGGTCCTCGGTTTCACAAGGGGGGGGGGGCAGCGCCGCCCCGTTTTTCTCAAAGGCAGCCCCCCACGAGGGGGGGTCAGTTTCTCTAAGGCACGACATCCAGCCGTGCCGCCAGCTGAAGGAAAGCGGGGGCTTTTCCCCCCGCACGTGGCACTCGAGCGGCGCCTAGGCCACGCCGCCGCCGACCGGTTCGGGTCGACCTGGGGGGGTCGGGCCGGGTCGGCCCGGACCCGGACCCCCCGTTTTCGAATCGACTTCGGTCTTTTTTCCCATAACTTGAGCTACAGACCTCTGACTGACGAACCGTCAGCGGAGATGCGATCCTTGGACCGAGACGGCCGTTTCGGTATATCGCACTCAATGTTTCAGAATGCTTTGAGTTCGGCCGGGTTGGTTCGTACACGAAACCAACTGGGCCCTCGGAGAAGAAACGCTCATATCTTGAGCTACGGAAGTCCGATTGACGTGCCGTCAGCTTTGTTGAGTTCCTCTTAGTGAGACAGATCTTTTGGCATACTCCTCCCGAGGTTTGGACGTAGGTGGGGTACGGTCAGGTTGGTTTTTCCTTAAAAACCAACCGGGCCCCTGGGACGAAAAAGCCAATAACTCTCAGACCGGGCGTCCGATCGACGCGCCGTCTGTTGCGTTGAGTTCCTGTTGACGATACGGAACTTTTGGATACATCAACTATGGACATAGTGACAGTTGATGTATCAGCCTCTCGGCTCGTGGAGCGGACCCTCCCGAATAAGCTTGTTGTGTGCGGGAACCCTAGAGCTGGCTGCGATTGTGATTTCTACTGCTACTGCTATTGCTACTGTGACTGCGACGACGACAGTACAGAGATCCTTGGTGGATTCGACGATGACTACAGCACTCTGCGATCCTACGTGGATCAGTGCTACAGGTCCTGTGTGGGCCCGATCCTGTGTGGTTCCGATCCTGTGTGGGTCATTGCGCTCAGCGGTCCTGTGTGAACCAACGCCTACAGGTCCTATGTGGGTCTTTTGCGGGGGTTAGTTACCTATCGATCCTTCGTGGGTCCGACGACTTAGATGGATCAAAGATCATCTTTATCATCTTTCGAAGAAGTATACCTGTGTGAGCTAAATCTTGTTGATTTCTGTGTGGATTGTGTTGTGCTATCCTGTGTGGATTTCGTTTTTCTTTCCTGTGTGGAATACGTATACTTTCCTGTGTGGACTGAGTTGTACTTGGGCTCGGAGGTTGGAGCGTATTGGAATTGATGACATAGGTATATGTATGGGCATATACCTAAGGAGTGTCGGTTGTTACTTCATGATTGTATCTTTCTTTTTGGTTTATCCTTTGTGGATTTTGGGAGACCTTCAGGGGTCTCGGGGTCCATACTGAGTAGCTTATACTCACCCCTGCACGGGCTATGCCCGCACAACGTTGTGTTGGATGCAGACGACGGACAAAGATGATCGTAGCTGAGGCTTGCAGAGCAGAACGGTACCTGGAGGTGGACCACTGGGCAGAACGTGCCCGGAGTGGACGACGAGACCCGAGGAGCAGTGGAGCTATCTGTACCCACCCTTTTCGGTGGGATCTCCAGTGGACAGCTCGGTGTAGCAGCTTTTACTTTACAGTTGATGTTTTCCCTTTCGAGTTGTACTTTACTTTCAGTTTTGGTTTGTATACTATCCCATTTACTTTTCCGCACTTTCAGTTGTACTCTGTTCTTACTTAGTGTTTACTTTTCCGCTTGCTTACTCTGTGGTGCTTGTTTACTTTACAAAGGCAATTCCTTCCCTTTTTACTGGGATTTACGCCTTGGTGCTAGTCGCCAGCCCCTGGCCTAAGGAAGGTGGGATTGGGGTAGTCACGGCACGGACCTCGAGGGCGGGTCGTGACAGATGATATTTTAGTAAGTTTTTTCCAATCTAAATTGCAACAGAGGTTTGAAATCAATATAAGGGGAAGTGCCATTTTAAAAGATAGGTGAGAGTCACGTTAGGAAATGTTTGAGATATTATTTTAATATACAATCTTATTTCGTTTATAATGGCTCCAAAAATATTTATTTCAATGATATTTTGCGGAAGGGTTGAAAAACTGTCAACCAATAGGTTTTAGGCAGGTTTAAGTCACCATATTAAGCTTATCTTTTAGATTTATCTCTTAGTTGAACAGTTTAATTTTTACCACGTATTCTTGTATTATTATAATAAATGGTAAATAAAATTACTATAAATATCCAAGAGAACACCAAGAGGATTATTAATTATATATCTAACCATATATGTGTCTTTTTTATGAAACATAGATTTAAAAAAATATATATCAATTAATGATATAGTATTTGTTTTAAAATCTCATTTATGTCAATTTTGTGACTATTTAGTATTTGGTGTTTGTGAAAGTAAAAAAAAATATAACTTCATAAAAAATTTATTTAATCAACCCTAACATGTCATATTAACCAATACAATTTTTGGAATACATTAAAAGCCACAATTTACAATTACATTAATATTTATAATATCAATTATTTTACGCTTTCAATATTAAGGTAATTACTGCATCAACATTGTGTCATAAATAAATTTAATTATTTAATGTATAAAAATTTTAAACAAAATACGATGATTTAAGAAATATTTTTTATTTCTAAAATTATTTAGAGTTGAATTTATCTTATTTATAACCCTATATTAAAAATGGTTTAGTTATTAAACATTAAATTTATCAATTTTAACTATTCTTTAAATAAAATAATAATAAATGTCGTAATCTTATCCAGGTGGACCAAATGGATCATATTTTATTCCTATGTTTGATTTTGGTCTAAATACATGTATTCAAAAGAATTTGGAGATGTGTTAGGGTAATTATAATATTATTTTTACCATTAATTAACCTATTTACATTTAACTGTGGTAAATAAAATTCAATAGTTACTATTCATAGAGACATTATTATAATACAATTGAACCAAAATTCACTTACTAATGTCAACCTTGTATCTCTGATTTTTGAAATTTAATTCATAGAAGTGATAAAATTGCATTTTCATAAAATTTGTAAATGTGCCTAGAAGGTGGGAAAAAGACGTTAAAAATGTAATAATTGTTTATACATCTAATCTTATTAAAAGACAACTCTAATGATTAAGATTTAACTAATATATGTATAATGTCTCTATTTTTACTTTAACATAAATTTAAATAAAAATAATAAATTATTTAAGTAAAAAAGTCAATCTTAAACAATAACGTAGTGTTTTTCACTATTCATAAAAAATTGAAAGTATTCATAAAACTACCAATAATTCACCCTTAGATAATTTTGATATTCTGAATACAAAAATGATACTTATTTTTCTAAATTAAAAATATATTACTTTCATGAATTAATCTAAGAATAATTCCCACTCTCAAAACCTGAAAATGGGTTTTTAAGATGTAAAAGCAATCTAATGATTCCCATGTGTTTATATACAATTTAAATGTGAAATTACATCCAATTAACTAATTTATATTAAATAATAAAAATATAATCTAATTATACATTAAACCCAATAAAATTCATAATTCAACACTATATATTATTTTCATTAATATAGTGGTTTTCAATTAAAATTTAGTATTTTTCAGTATTCATCAAAATATAAAAGTTATCAATAAAGTACCAAAAATTTACCCAAGATAAATTTTTATATCCTGCTTTTATAGAAGAATATAGTTTCATTAAATTGAATATATTTTTGTGACAAATATTTTTTTTACAATGGGTTCTCCATTAAAAGTGGAAAAATCTCATTTTTTTAAAAATACTAATTTATCTGAAAAATGAATTTGTTCTTATATTATGTCTAAAGAACGCATGATATGGATTCTAAAATTATATGGAGTATATAAAATTCAAAATTCAATTAATAATATCCAAAAAACCTTTTTGTATGACTAGTTTGGTAGGTCTTGTTTCACTCGAACACGGTGTTTAGTGTAGCGTAAGCTATTGAATTACATTAAAGAGATAATGTACTATGAAATTGTGGGTTGTTACAGATTTTATTTGTTTTATTTTTATTTTGGTTTATTACTCAATTCCATCATCGTGACTTGTTTGTCAGTTTTACTAGACATATGTATCATGAATCATTTATATATATCTATGCTCCAGTTGTTTTTTACTTCCAGTCTTCCTTTGTCTACTTATTGCATGTTATTATTATTTCTGCTATTGTTATATGTTTATTTCCGCTGCATTACTCTTCCAATGTGGGAATATTTTCCCCATTGTCACACTCAATTCCCTCACTACTAATTGGAGGCCTCTTGTGTTTGGGGAAATGTGCTCGAAGTCATGTGACCAACCATCTACGTGGCGCCTCTGGGAGGCACCTAGAACTGGGATGTTACAAAGTGGTATCAGATGAATTATTTTCTTCTTGAATTATTTTTTGGAGCCTATAGCTAGGCATATGAAGGAAATGGGTACTTGGTAACTAGTTATTCCCAATAGTAGCTAACCCATGAACATGTAAAATCCAATTTACCTTTATTTTAGATATTTATCTCGTTTTTCAATTAATACATTTGATTGGAATTCACAGTTGGGTGATTCACATGTTTTGTGATGTTATCAATGATATTTTTGAGGTTCAATTTCTTTTGAATTCTGATGAGATAAGGTTATGCCATGTCAAGCATCGTATAGGGACTTTCTAGAGATCACATGTCATGCATTCTTGCCATGCATTTATGGTGCATTACAAATTGCATGTTGTTGGTATAGATGTTGTTCTAGATATGCAAGTTGTTATGATATATGACAGGATTGAATACATGATATTTGATAGAGTATTGATAATATGTAAGTTTTAGTTTGAATGAATGCAAAACACTGGTTCTTGAGGTTTTACGGGCCCTCATGGACTGAGATTTGGATGATCAATGCATTGTTATTCTTGTATATGACATATATATGATTCCATGAATTTATTTGCGGGGAGTATGGGCCCTCATAGAACATAAATTGGCACTTTAATGTTTTCTTCAGTGTTTCGGGGTTTTGGAGTTGTTTTTGAGGCATACATTCAATAACAACCTAGAATACACGACGTGTGATGATAAATACACGCCATATATCCTTATGTTCGGGAAGTAACTATTATTATTAAGTAAAATTTGTGTATTGTATGTACATGCCATGTAGTCCCAAACCGTGTTACTGCCTGTGTGGACTAAGACATCGTGGTGGGAAATACTTTGTGGGACACGCTGTGTACCAGATGTAAATGTTATGTTGTAGAGACAGTATATCTGGCCGTGTGACTAACGACACAGGTGGATGATGGGTATTTTGTACATTCCATGTATGAAAGAAAGATGTCCTGTAGAGTCTTTCATGTAACTGTTTGTTTAAAAAACAACACAGGTTGGTGAAGTTTGTTAAGTACACACCATGTCTCGCGCAAACACACCGTGTAGTCTTGTTCTTAGGGAACCGTGGGGGTTAGTCTTGTAGAACTCGGGCAGGGGAAAATGATTCAAGTATATGTCGTGTCTTGGAGAAACACATTGTGTGTATGGGGTGTTACATGACTAGAGTTGGCAGGACTACACGCCCATGAGAAGGCTTAAAGGAACAAGCAATATAGCGGTTATTCAGTTGGTGTTTCCCTGTTTTAAAAATCATGAATGCTTTCTTTCTCCTATCCCCATACGAAATATCTATGTTTCATTCCATGATAGTCTTGAAATAAGGTGTGTGACTGACCTTGCAGTGTCATGCCATCGAGACATCTTCTGGTTGTATGCCAGTTACATGGTAGTGATCAGAAACAAAACATGGATGATCAGGGACTACGAGTAGATCCTCCCGTCGTTCTAGTCTTGGAGCGAACCATTATCCCAGATACAGGTGCCAATGCACAGTTCTGAGAGGGCATTATGAGGTTCATGCATACCTTCTGAGGAGTACGGATTCATTCCCCTCTATGGATGAGTAGACCAATGGTTTTCAATAGGAGTATCCTCCCACACTTACTGAGGAATGAGGACATTAGGCTGCAGAGTCATGGTTAGAATTAATTCTATCTATCGTGGGGCATCTGAGGACATCTCCAGGGAGGAGGGTGAAGCTAGCTATGTTAATGCTTCAAGATTCTGCCAAGAGATGGTGTGATGTGATCTCACATGCCCGACCCTAGCAGGTTATGGTGTGAGACGAGTTCAAGTGTCCCTTTTATGATTACTTCTACCCGGATTAATTTAGGGCTAATCAAGCCTGAGAGTTCATGTGTCTGGAGTAGGGTAGTATTTTTTTATGGCTTATTCTTCAGTCTTTAGAGAGGTGCAGCACTCCACACCTATTCCAAGAGGTGATGAGTTATTTCTTGGTAAGGAAGATTGATTATGTTCTTAGGAATTACATCCGATCTTAGACGAACACCTTCAGGTTGACTTCCATCAATTCTATAATCAACTAGGCGGTCATCAAAGATCATAATCTAAGAGATTATGGAGTTGTGAGCCAGGGTGGTTTGGCATCTGGAGTTGTTACCCCTCAAACTAATAGTAGGAAGTTCCATAGAGATTCTACATGTCACTACCACAAAATGGGTCGAGGCCCGCACAACCCTTTATCAGCGCTAACGAAAAAAGTACTGATAAAGGGGGTGCATTTATAATCCTTAAAAATGCACAGATAAAATTACCCCTTTATCATTGCTTTTTTTAGTGCTGATAAATGTACCCCATTTAATATTGTTTTTTTAGCGCTGTTAAAGGGTACCCCTTTATCAGTGGTTTTTTAGTAGCACTGATAAAGGGGGGTCTTTATCAGGGATTTTTTTTCAGCGCAGATAAAGGGTCTACTACCAAACAAAATTCATTAAAAAAATATATTAATATTTAAATATATAGATATAGTTATATTGATATAAATATAATATATATTTTTAAAATATATTTTTAAATATATTTTTGATAAGTGTAAATATACAGTTACACTTAATATATAAAATATTTAGTGAAAATGGCTTGTAAAAAAATTTAAAAAATATTTTTAATTAATATTTTGATAATTATTATTGAGTAATAGTCATTTAATAACAATTTGAAGACTATAAAAATAAAAAACAATTTAAAAATATCCAAAATATGTTGAAAACGCAATTCGAACTTCAAACGACCATAACTTTTGATCCGGGTGTCCGTTTGAGCTTTACCACATATCAAATAGAATCCTGAGAAGAGATCTACGCCCCTATGAGTTGGGAAACCCAATTCAAGTTTTTTTAGGCCAAAAAAGCCCAAAATGCCTCTAAAACTTAGTTTTTAGTCGAGATACCCTTATTTTTTAACATTTTGTGGATTTTCAGCCTTGTTTAAGGGGGGTGTTATTAGCATTTTTTATTGGGGACTGAATTTAATTCAAAGTATTAAATTCATATTGATATTATTTCTTCAAAATTTTATCATTTTTTTAATGCACTACTATTTATAATCAAATATTTAACAATATATACAAATTTTTTATATATTCACACATAATAATTTAATTATAAATACATATAATAATATATATTTACTTATAAAATATATTATCTTTATCTAAATAAATACTAATATCCATTTTATTTAAAATACCAATATATAAATATTTATATACCTATATATTAATCTACCTATAAATATATATTAATATAACTACATATATATATATTGATATAACTATAAATATATATATTAATATCACTATAAATATATATATTAATATAACCATATATATATTAATATAACTATATATTACTATATGAATAAATATAACTTAATATATATATAACTATATATTAATATAACTATTTATATACCTATATATTAATCTAACTATATATATATATTAATATAAATACATATAAACATATATATTGATATAACTATAAATATATATATTAATATCACTATCAATATATATATTAATATAACTATATATTTATATAACTATATATTACTATATGAATAAATATAACTAAATTTATATATAAATAAATAGATATGTCATTAACTGGGGATCAAAACAATATGGAAGAGTGGCAAAGGTTTTAGGTGCCCAAGGGGGAGTTCTCGAGATCAAATCTTCGTGGAGGCAAGGGCACGCGCTTGGCGGTGTATTTGGGGGGCTATCATTGATAAAGGGGGTGGCAGTAGCGATGATATAGGGTGTAGGGGGATGTTTGCGGGCACTGGAGGGGATGGAAAGCACTTTTAAAAGGGGGTATCAAGTTCTATAAAGCCCCCCAATAGGTAGAATTTTTTTACATTTTTTTTTAATTTTTTATAATTATTGTAATTTTTTTATTTTTATCAGTGCTAGAAAAAGAGCTAATAAAATGGGTCTTTATCAGTGCTGTTTTTAGCACTAATAAAGGGGACACCCCCCCTTATTTTCACTGGCTTTTACAACGATTTTCTAGCACTGTTAAAGGCCATTTTTAGCGCTGATAAAAGGGGTATTTTTAGTAGTGCATGGAGATCATAGTAGGTGGGATGATTATTCTAGTAGCACAGTGGTGTGCTACCAGTGCAGGAAGAGTATTTATTTGTAACATCCCAGTTTTGGAAGCCACCCAGAGGTGCCCCATAACCGGTTGGTCACATGGCTTCAAGCGTATTTTCCCAAACTCCAATGGTTTTCGACTAGCAGTGAGGGCCTTGGGTGATAGTGGGGAAACAATGCCCTCATTGGCAGAGTACACAGTGGAAGAAAAATAAACATGCAATATCGGAAGCGGTAATAACCAACAATATAAATAGTGGAAAACTAAATAAAAAAACTGGAGCACATATGTATATATGTAATGATGCATGACACATATCTAGGAAAGCAGCAAAACAAGTCACAATGAAGGAAAAAACCACAGTAACCAAAACAATTACAAAATAAAATAAAACTGCCCCTCAGCATCGCAAGCCAAAGCTTATTCCCATGCTCTCCTGCTCAAAGCAATTAGGTTCCAGAAGTTGAAGGGCACTTTACCTTGTCTATACCTGCAACAACATAGTCTTTTTGGGCCCAAAAGCATGGCCCAAACAGGGTGTGAGATAAAATCAAAGTAGGAAACCACCCGTTGATCTGTGCCTAACAGTTAGTGAGTATATGGTTGGTAAATGTACAATTTGCAGTAAACGTTACAACCAAACAGTAGGCAGTAAACAGTAAAAAGTAAAGAAGGATGATACAAAACAGTAATCAATCCCTAGAACAACATGCAGTATTGAAGAAATCAAGAAGATAAAGTAGGGGAAATCCTCTTGGAATTACACACAGTCGTCCCCTCTGGTCATATCTAGGAAGTACCACAACCCTCTGGGCAGTGCACTCAGCCTAACCACTCTCGTTTGGTCATACGAATTTATGAGACTCTCTGGGAAAGCACACTCGGTCAACTCCCCTTATAGTCTAGGGTAGTCAGGGACTCTCTGAGGGAGATCATGTGGTCTAACCCTATTATCCCCAAGGTCTAGAGTCTCTCTAAGGATGTTATCTCGATAAATTCTTCCTATAGCCTCAGGTATACCACATACTCTCTGAGGAAGCTCACTCGGTCAATTAATCCTCTAGCCTGGGAAGGGTCTTAAAAGAAATAAAATAAGGTAAGACTCTCTATGAGGAAGCTCACTCAGTTTACCCTACTGTAGTCTAAAATATCTGAAGTCACTCTAGGAAGCTCACTCGGTCTATCCCCTATGCCCTATAATGTCTAAGACTCACTGAGGAAGCTCACTCGGTCTACCCTCTTGTAGTCTAAAATATCAAAGAATCTCTGGAAATTCACTCGGTGTATCCCTTATAGTCTATAGCACTAGGTTCTCTCAGCCCTATGCCAGTTAGTGCATAATAATGCTATAAGGCCAAAATACACCTATAGAGCTACTTGGCTGAACAGTCTACATGGCAACAAGAATGTAAAGCAAAAACACTCCATCCTATAGTCACAAGGCATGGAAACAGTCATAACGGACAAAGGATAACCAGAACCAAAGGTCGTAAACAGAGAAAATCATGGGAAAAACATCCAAGAACTAAAAAATATACTCCAACATGATTAATTTACCTCTACCCAAGCATACAAGCAAGGAAGGAAAACAACAAGGGCAAAAAGGTAGACACGCAATACCCCGTTCACAGGTATTGGTGGAAATTGCACATAATACTCAAGGACTTTGAACGGTAAGGCATAAACTACATACCTAGATCCTAGGAGATTGATATACTTGGACCACGATGAGTGATTCTCCCCCAAATGTTGTAGATCTGAGAAAATTACCAAAATGCTCAACACACAATATCTTGAGAAGGAGGAGGAATTGGAGAACAAGGCTCAAGCAGAAGTAAGAACTCACCACTGTGATTCCGACACAATCAACCATGATCGAATTGGAGAACGAATGGTGGAACAATGGCTCATCGAAGATCCACAGATTCCCGGTGCTCTCGGACAAAAAAGCTAGAGAAGAAGATATTTTCGTTGATTAGGCGTGACCCCGGTCCGTTTAATGAAAAAAATAAGAAAGTACAGAGAATGTACTTTTAAATTACACGGCATGTACTATGTATTTCCATAATACGCCAAAATCGGCCTCCACGTCACCCCTACACACTGTGTGTGTGGCCTAGACATGGCCAGTACATGGCTTCAAGCGGTAAAAGAGTACACGGTGTGTACTCAGAAAGTACAAGGCATGTACATCAAAAATTTCTAGAAACATTATTTTTCTAAAAAACTCCAAAAAAGGAAGGAAATACTTTAAATTAATATCCAGGTTCTTACAATCATCCCCCCTTAAATAAATTCTTCCACGAATTTCCCTAGAGAGGTGTAGAAGAAGAAACCCCGAACATCTTTGGCCACTACGATCGAACCTCGACCTCCCTCTACCATGTCTTGTCCTGTACTCGCTCGTGCTTCCATAGAACCCGTACCAGAGGAACAGACCAGCCTCGGAGAACCTTCGTACTAAGATCTACAATCCGGATGGGATGATCCTCAAACGATGCATCCACTTCAATCTCAACCTCCTTGGGCTGAAAGACATGAGACGAGTCCGAAAAGTAATGTCGGAGCGGAGAGATGTGGAAGAAATCATGCCTGGACTGGTACCTCTGAGGTAGCTGCAACTAATAGGCAACCGGACCAACTCCCTCCAACAACATGAATGGCCCGATGTACCACGATAAAAGCTTACCCTGTCCCTAAATCCTCTTGTGTCCTAACCTCGGTGCGACACATAGGAAAACCTGATCTCCGAACTCAAACTCTAGAGGTCTCCTCCACTGATCTGCATAAGACTTCTCCCTATACTGTGTTGTAGCCATCCAATTCGGAATCAACACTATCTATTCTAAGGTCTCCTAAACAAGATGAGGTCCCAGCAAAGCTGCATATCCTACTTCCATCCTGTATAAGGGTGATTGGCATGGCCTACCGTAAAAGGCATCGTATGGTGCCATCTGAACTGTCTCCTGAAAATTGTTGTTATAGGTGAACTCCACAAGAGGTTTATGCTTCTCGGAAGAACATTTGAAGTCTAGAAAACAAGCTCAGAGCATATCCTCAAGCACCTAGATCGTGCGCTCGGACTGGCCATCAGTCTGGGGATGGTATGCTGTACTCAGAAATACCTATGTACCCAAAGCCTTCTAATGTCCCTACCAGAACCGAGAGGTAATACACACATCCATATTTGAAATAATGGAGTGTGGAACTCAATTTAGACATACAATATTTTGGATGTACATTCGTCCAAAATCATCAACACTGAAGGTCTCTTTGATCGGTAAGAAGTGTGCAACCTTTGTAAGCCTGTTGATGACAACCCAAACATCATCACTCCCCTGAGGTGACTTTGGTAACCTAGTCACGAAGTCCATCGCAACATCATTCCACTTACCCTTAGGGATGGGTAAATTTTTCAAAAGCCCCACTAGTCGTTGATGCTTTGCTTTCACTTGCTGACATGTAGAACATCTAATGACAAAACCAGCAACATCTTTCTTCATACCTGGCCACCTGTACTGGCGGTGTAGATCATGATACATCTTGGTGACACCATGATGAACATCCCAGACTGAGGAATTAAAATCCCACATCAGCTCCTCAGACATGTCTGTTGGGACCCATACGTGTCCCTGGAAATGCAATATCTCATCCTCGCTCACTGTCCATCTAGGAAAGGGTCCCCTCCTAAAACACTCTCTCATAGGACTAAGGCCTCTGAATCTGATAGCTTCCTCATCTACACCCGATCAAGGAGTGTAGAGGTCACATACACAGATGAAAGGATTGTTTGTCCCTTCCTGTCGTGAACCTCAAGATGCATCTCAGAGAACAAAGCCATAAGTTTCCACTCACTGCTGGCCTCCTAAACTGCCTGAATCTGAGTTCTCATACTCAAAGCATCAGCCATTGTATTTCCCTTTCATGGCATATAGGCGAGCTCAAAGTTTAAGGACTAAAGATACTCGAACCACCTATGTTGACTCAGATTCAGATCACACTGAGTGAAGATATACTTGAGACTCTTATGGTCGGTGAAAACCACAATGTGCTCTCCCATAAGGTATTTTCTCCAACAGTATAAGGCATGAACAACAACTGTCAACTCCAGATCGTGCGTAGGGTAATTTTTCTCATGTGGCCACAACTACCGAGACACCTACACAACGACTCCATCTCCCTGCATAAATACAGCTCCCAGCTAGATACCTGATTCATCACAGTAAACAGTGTAGCCATTGCCCGGCTCTGGAAAGACTAGTATTGGTACTGACGTCAACCTCCCCTTTTTCTCTTGAAAGGATGACTCTTAAGAATCTGACCATAAAAACTACACCCCTTCTTGGTCAAACCTGTCAACGATGCTTCTAGGCCCTATAATTCTTGAATGAAGCGTCTGTAGTATCCAGCGAGCCCTAGGATACTCCGCACCTCAAAAAAGTTCTCTGGATGCTCCCAGGAAACTACAACTCTCACTTTCTCTGGGTCCATAGATACTCCAGCCTCTGAGATGATGTGACCCAAGAAGTGAATCTGATCCATCAAAAGTGGCAATTCGAGAGTTTAATATACAGATGATGCTCTCTCAGTGTACTCAGAATGATCTCAAGATGTGTGGCATGGTCGTGTCGAGTGTGAGGGTACGCCAAGATATCGTCCATGAAGACTACGATGAAGGAGTCCAAGTATGGATGGAACACTCAGTTCATCAGTGCCATGAAAACTGCAGGCGCGTTCGTGAGATCGAACGTAATGAATGTATACTCATATAGACCATACTTGCTCCTGAAGGCTGTAAGAGGTATATATGAGGGTCTAACATGAAACTGATGATAACCGAACCTCAAATCGATCATCTAGAACACCTGGGATCCTCAAAGATGATAAAAGAGGTCATCTATCCTCAGCAAGGGATATCGGTTCCTGACCGTCAACTGGTTCATCTTCCGATAATCCACACAAAGCCGAAGGGTACTGTCTTACTTTTACGTAAACAGGATAGTCGAACCCCATGGAGAAGTACTGGGTCGGATGAAACCCTCTGCCTAAAACTCCTCCAACTGCTTCTTGAGCTCCTGTAATTCAGGTGTTTCCATCCTATAAAGAGGAATGGACACCGGTGTCATTCGTGGAATGAGTTTAATCGAGAAGTCTACCTCACGATTCGGAGGTAAACCTGAAAAGTCCTCTGGTAAGACATCCCTAAAATGATCCACCACTGGGGGAAAGTCTAGATGTGAATTCCCCTGGTCATCTAGATAAAGACTGGCAATCTGGCCTCTTAATTCCCCTAGCCCATGATGCTCTGGTCCAGCTCTACCCACCTGGACAACCCACTCGCCTCTATGAAGAAAGGATCCTCCCTCTGGTGATATGAAACTCACAGTGTGGCGATAGCAATCGACGATGGCCTGGAAATGAACCAACCAGTCCATACTGAGAATGACGTCATACCCCATCATCACTAGGACATAGAGGTCCCATAAGAAAAGACACCCCGCAACCTCATGAGGGATCTCTCTGCACTGATGAACGCTAGATGTCCTTGTCCCCAAAGGTGTGTCTAGTGTAAATGAGTCAGTAGAAGAAAAGATACAGAGCCCGAGTCTCTACATGAATGCAACAGAGATAAACCTATTGGAAGCACCAGTATCGAAAAGAGCTGAATATAAAACTGAGGTTACTAAGATCGTACCTCGAACTATAGAAGGGTCGAGATCCTGCTCATAAAAGGTCATCTCCACAATAAATGACTAGCCTGTACTGCGGCCCTGTGCCCCTAGATGACTGCTCTGAGCTGATCCACTCTTCTATCGCTGATGACCTGGTGACTGGCCACCACGGCCGTGACTTCCACCTCGGCCCGTGCGGCTAGAATAACTAAAGTTCTCAGACTGGTGGAAAACATGAGAAGTATATCTAGAATTCGGGGTCATAAAGGAACCCCTAACACCAGCTAAAGGTGATAATATGTGGAAGAAGCACTGAATATGGCCCATCTTTCTGTATGATCGGCACTCCATCAGATCTCTCTGGCACTGAGGCATAGTATTCCCACTCCTACCACACTAGTAGAAAACAACCTGGATGCTAGAAGATACATCCCGCGAACCTCAGTCTCCTCGAGAAGACTCTCTGCGACACTTCCTACTGTCCGTAAGAGGAACACTAGCTCTGGGTGTTGAACCGCCCTGGTTCACTGCTCTAGAATCCATCAGATTGCGCTCAGTAATCTGTGCCTCGTTGACGATGGAGGAAATAAAAGTCAACTGGAAGATATTCACCTAGGAACAGATCTCCTACTTGAGACCATCCTCAAACTTCATAACAAGGAACAACTCATCACCTGCTGGGATCATTGTGAAACGTCATTCCTCAGTGAAGCGAGACAAGTAATCCATAACAGAAAGAGTACCCTGCTGAAGACTCATAATCTCTCGGGCTCGATCGTCCCTCAGGGTATCCGGATAGAAGTAGTCATAGATGGTGCATCAAATATCATCCCATGACATACCCTACTGGCGCCCTGACTGTGATATCACCTCCCACCACCTCTTGGTGGTGTCTCGGAGCATATAGGTGGCCAACTTTACCCACTTCTCTGGGGGTATCTCTAGATTCTCGATGATAGTCAGGGTGGCCTCAAACCATGACTATGCAGCCTGGGGTCCTCTATCCCCTGAAAATGTAAGAGGATGCTGCTGCTGAAAAACCCTCATCGACTCAGCCATCGATGGGGCAGGAGGCGGCGCTCCCTGAAAAGTCTACATCATCCTCATGAAATCATCCCTGAACTATGCATCGGTGCCTATGATGGGTATAACTGCTGGTGCCAAGGCAGGCAGAGTAGGAGGATCAACAGAAGGTCCTTGATCGGCCATATTCCGTGTCTGATCACCATTTCGGAACCAACACATGGCCAAAGGACTTCTCAGAGGCATATCTCTGAAAGATCAAAAGCACACCTTAGATCAGGATTACCAAAGACTGAAAACACAGGAGTACGAAACAAGAACAGGGGAAAGAAACTCTCATGTTTTAAAAAACACGACTACACAACGTGTATAAAATCTCTACGTCATGTCTTCTTTAGCCATTAACATGGGCATGTAATCCTTCAACTACTAGTCGTGTATCACCCCAGACTACTCGGAGTGTTGTTTCCATACACGATGTGTACTTGAACTCTAAACCTCTGCCCGAGTCTCCTTACACAACTAACCCACACGGTCCGAACTAACCCCAAAATACACGACATGTTCCTTAGGGACACGACATGTACTAAACATGGTCTCGGCAGCCCGTGTGGTTAGTTAAACGACCGTCTACACTGCTGCCATTTCACGGCATGTTCGGAATAAACACGACGTGTATAGTAGAAGGTAACACCAACCTGTGTTGTTCGTGACATGGTCTGGTACCTGGGACAAAGCTACAAGGTGTGTTCTACTCGAGCTTCCCCGACCCGTGTTGTTAGTGACACGGCTGGGTACATGGATCCAAACTACACGGCGTGCACCTACCGTACGTGGCGTGTTCGTGAAGTTATTTTCACGACCCCTTGTTTCTGCTCACACGGTTAGTGACACGGCCTGAAAACTACACAGCATGTATCCAAAAAGTACATGCTGTGTATTCTAGGTTTTTCTGGGAAGTAGCTCAAAAAATACACAGAATCCCAGGAAACACATAAAACAAAGCAAGGAGGTGCCAAATTCTGACCCGCAAGGGCCCATACTCCCCGCGACTCAAAGCTTGGCATCCAGTACAATCATATATAATGAAAACAAGGTCGATGATCCACCATGTTTTAATTAATTAGGGCCCATTACACCTCATGAACCAAAATTTGGGGTTCATTTTATGAAATGTACAAAAAAATCAATTTTTCTATTACAACAAAAGGGATTCTATCAAGCATCTATCACAACAGAATACATAATCTACATAGAGTCTATAACAACAACATGTAATCACTAATGCACCGTAGATGGCATGGCAAGAATGCATGGCATGTGATTTATAACAAGTTCATATATGATGCATGAGATGGTATACCCTCATCTCATCGAGTTGCAACAGAAATTGAACCGTAATATCAAAACAATAATAGCGCGAAGCATGTGAATCACTATTGGTGAAATCATATCACCCTTAAAATATCAAAACCATAAAACTACATTAACGAGGTAGTATGGATTTTCCCTGTACATGGGGTAGCTAATCCCGGGAACAACTTATTACCAAGTACTGAATTCATCCTATCCCTAGCTAAAGACTCCAAATAGTAAAACTAGAGAAAAGAATTCCTCTGATACCACATTGTAACATCCTGGTTCCGGAAGCCGCCCAAAGGCGCCCCGTACCCGGTTGGTCACATGGATTTTCTCTAATGTGAATGTTTGTATGGAATACATATATATTGAGAGTTTTAATCATGATATTATAACTAATAACAAATTGAGAAAATATGATACTACTAGGAACAAAGGTTTAGTGGTGACATTGGCTAGTAGATCCATCGATATCGAGATGCGTAACCCTGGGGTTTTTCGTCACAGTAGCGGTGGCCAGTGTATCCTCAATGGAAGTTACATTATATGACTTCATTGTGGAAAATAGGGGAATGTGAATCCAAATTGTGATAGGGACCCTATTCAATGACATTACTGTGTATTTAGGGGGTCATATTAAGATATTTTCCCCAACATTTTTTTCTATTTCAAGTGAAAGAGGACCCGTGATAGCTCTACCTTCAGGATTAGGGTCTATGCCCCATTTCATGGAATTACGTTAGAGTATCACCTACTGAAAAAAAGGGATGAGGTCATCTTCAGGGTAGCCATATATTTCACTATTACTCTAGTAGAGTGAACCTGTGTAGGGTAGTCCAATTGTATCTCTGGGTCATTGATGAAGCAAGTTCAACCGTTTATAGTTCATAGCCAAGGATTAGATTACTAAACCTTATACAATATGATTTTCTATTCTAGTAGATGATAATATCATATCTTCTTATTTTATAAATCCAAATCTCACTTTATTATCTCTTTATTGATTGTGGAAGTTCTAAGTCTTGATACACAATACCTCTATGTTGTAATGGCCTAATGTACATGGTTCTGTGTGCGGTCAAAGGGCATACACAAACTCAAGGACTTCCACCATAAGGCTAGAAGTTATCACTTTTAATGGTAATTATTTTCTCCATGAGATGATGGGATTTGGTTTCATTCTTGGTATTTATGGGTTTGTTTTATATCATGCCTATGTGGAATATTGTCACTATAGGGTGTCGTTTACATCACTATATGAAAGAATATATTCCCCTAAGGGTGAGTGGAATTCCTATTCAACAGATATGGGGCATAATATCATGTTATTTTTGGAGTGACCGCCCCGATTGCTAGTATTTATGTGGTGGATTGGGGTTTACCTCACGTTTACTTCCCTTTTGTAGTAGAACATTTCATGGATGTCTATCATAGAATTTTATTTTGGCCTACCTCTAGAGAGAGAGGTTGAGTTTAAAATCTTGCTCATTCAACTAGTAGCTCGAGTATATATTCCTTCATGTTCGATACCACCTACTATGATCGAAGAGATCAAGATATAGTTGTAGGATTTATGGTCCAAGGGTTTTATCTGACCCAACACTTCTTCTTTGGGGTCAACCCTTATTTATCCATGAAGTAAAATGGTATTCATAGAATATGTGTGGATCATCGATGGTTGTACAAAAATTTGGATATGAAGTAGTATATATTTCCCTGAATATTTGATCTCTATGACAAACTCTATAGATCAATAGTTTTCTCTAAGATCGACCTGATATTAGGTTATCATCAGTTGTGATTCAAGCCTTTAGATATACCACGTATGTAATTACTTAGTTGGTACATTCTATTTGAGTATCTAGTTAAGACCTTTTGTCAAATAAACACACCCACTGTTTTCTCAGATTTTATAAATAAGGTTTTCAAACCCTATCCAATTCCTTCATCATGGATTTTGTAAATTAAATATTAGTGTATTATCACACACAAATAGACAATAAATAACATATTGTGATTAATTTCAACACAAAGAGATATAATATTTTATATTAGAAGATATCCAGATTTAGTTTATGGATTACTAATGTTAAATTCTCAGGTCATATTATCTTAGAATAATGAGTATTTGTTGACCTAGAGAAGGTGGGTTCCATAGTTTCCTAGGAGAATCCAAAAAAAAGGTTTGATATATAGTCTTTATTGGGGTTGGATAGGTATTTAAATAATTTTATATAGGAATTATCAAGCCTTTCAACACAAATTTTTGTTTGTAAAAAGAAGGGTGTGAAGTTCTTATGATCTAAATCATGCAAGAAAAACATTCTAGAGCTGAAACGGTTTTCCTCAACACCAATTATGACTCAATTTGTTCTTCTTAGATGATATATAGTGTTATATGATTCATCATAAATATGTATAATTGTTAGATTTATATTGGAATATAATGATTTTTCATACATGTCTCATTAATTGGGAAATTGAGAGAATAATTACATAATGCACGGCCTTTAGATAGTTGTCATTTTTTCATTTCCCACACTATCAAAGATGCTATCTGAGGGGTGAGAGAATTGGGGTGTGAATGGACCATAAAGCATAAAATATATTTTCAAGAGGTGTGACTTGAATCTAAGATAGTTATGATTGATCAAATACCTTCAGTCTGTTCACATCCTCATGCCTATATTCCTAGAAATGGAAATGTGGTAGTTGAGGTGATAAGATTAAAAATTAAGGCATTGACCATTTAGAAATTTTATGATGATTGGAAATTGATGTAACATATTTTTGATATGCATAATATGGTTCAGTAGAGTTATAATATGATTTTTCATACATGCGTAGATGTTACCTCTACACTCATGGATAGAGTGATGAGAAGGATACTTTCAAATCTGGATGTTTTGTTTCTCTGGGAGAATATTTCTTGTCACAACCCAAATCTATATTACTGTATTGATGGAGATGACATCTTATATATACATGGAAAATTATATATTCATACATACCTAAAAATAAACTTATGTAAGAGTCCCAAGCTTCATAGTGGGAGATTCATTCATGTTTCCCCATGGATTATAGTTATATGGGTTTCCAATATCAGTGGCCTAGAACGATATGTAATGTTCTGTGTTTTTCCACTAGGTGTTCTACCTATTAGCTATTGAAGATTGAACACCAGAATCATAACATAGTTTTAAAATTGTTTCCAATCAAAACCTGTAATTAGAGGGATATTGCACTAGATTCTGTAGTTGGTTTATAGAGGATTCTTTAAGATAGTGATTTAGTTTTTGTACCCATGGATCAACTGATAGGGGTAGCCTATATACTTCCTATTTGGGATTATTCACAGATGATGAGAAGAGAAGTCTATATGTCCAATATATTATACTATTACACACTGTTAGTCATAGTATAATTATATACAGGGAAAATCATTTCACGTCAAGATTCAGGAAGGGTTGGATATGGACTTTGGATACATAGGTGCTTCTGAGAACATATTTTCACCCTTATGCCAAAGGTCAGTTAGAATGGACAATACATGTGTAGAGGACATGATCCAGTCATCTGTATTTGAATTCACTGGTTTATTGGAATTTAATATCTCTCTCATTGAGTTTTCCTTCAACAATAGCTTTCAGGATATGATTCAAATGGCTCTGTATAAGGCCTTTGTTTAGTAAGTCATTCAGTTCACCATAATGTTGGTTATATGTGGGAGAGGTTGTGTTACTAGGTCCCCATCTCATGCCAGAGACATCAAATCAGGTTAAATTGATTAGGAAGTGTATATATATCACCCAATATGGACACACATATAATGTTTATCTCCATCTATGACGTCGTGAGTTTATGGTTGGGGATCATGTTACTAGAGGGTGTCACCCAGACATGGGAATAGATGGATTTAGTCGCAAGGGAAGCTATCATCTCATCATTTTAGGTAATTTTAGTTCATGGATACTTTTAGGCTAGTGGTCTACTGGTTTCTGTTACCTCAATGGTATCTTTCCTTGCATGACATCTTCCATGTTTCATAACATCATTGTAACAATGATGTCATGTATCATACATTTGATCCTAATGATATCGAGTTAGTTTTTGATGTGTATTTTAATGAATATCCCTTTAGAATCATTTATTAGAGCTTGAAGGCTCTCCAAGAATATTTTTTCCTAAAGTATAGTTTCCATAGAATCATGGTTATGTACATGAAGATACATTGTAATGGGACATCAATATATAAGCTTATTAGTTAGAGTTGTTCTCTGATAGAATTCTACCACACTTGTAAGGGAAATTTAGGGATGAGTTCCATAATGGGGAGAAGACTGTAAAAACATAGTAATTACATGAGTTATGAGTGATTTAATTTTTAGTATACTAGTTTTTTACATTATATGAACTTATGTTGAGGCTATAGAGAAAACGAGGGTGTCCAGTGATTGTTTGGAACCCAAAAACTGAGACAGTACTTGAAAAAACAAATCATCAGGTTTAGTATAAACTATGGAACCCAATCTATAATTCTCTTCCAACTTTATGGGTTTTTTCAAAGAACTGAAAAAAGAAAATATTTTTTCTTATAGTGTGCATGGGTCCAAAAATACTTTCACATGATCTGTGGTTTTAAACATATGTATATATAATTGTTTTTACACAATTTTCAAAACAATCTACATGACCTATATGTGCCCACTTTTGGATAATATCCATGAATTTTTGGATCATAGTTTTAACAACTTTGTGGAAAACACATGAGTCCACTAGATTTTTTTATAAAATTAACTTTTTACGTTATTATATTTTAATAAAGTTCCACCATAATATTTATTAATCCTAGTGGATAGTTTACTCATTTATCTTTTGTGGGTTATCATCCTCCCATCATACAAGGTTTTTTTATTTATTCCCCATCCAGACTCAAAATAAATATTTCATCATTTTATTTTATTCCTCATTGTCTTTTCTTCAATATGTAAGATTATTTCTTTATATTCTTTTCTCTTAACAATTCTATTTTGATGTAGGCTCTTGTTCCCTATTTTCAAGGAATTATAAAATTATTGTATTTTAATATAATATATGAAAACTATAGTCTAATATTGGATCAAGAGAGTGAAATTGGAATATGGTAGGTGTTCTATGACTTCTTTCAAAATTTATTGATTTTTAAAAAATTTCATTGTTCTTTGCATATTGGTTTTGCATAGAGATGCTTCTAAAATTCATTGATTATAATTACAATTTATTATCATCTATTATAAACCCTAATTAGACACATTATCCATGAAATTTGAGGTTGTAAAATCATCAAATTTCATCCCATGTAGGGTGTTCTTTTTTATGCCTTTGTAAACCATGGTTGGCATACCAGAAATACTGTTTGGGTGTGGTTGGATTGACTTAAATAAGATTATTGTTTTAAATTAATAAATATATTTATAAATGTTGAATTGGAAATATATATTTATATATATTTCCTAGACATGTTTTTATAATTATATTATTATATGAAATTTATATACTTATAGATATCAAATTTCCTAGATAAATTATAAAATGGATTAATATTGGTTTCATGTCCTTATTGTTCAATGTCATGTTAATTAATGATCAGATAATGAACCTATTGAATTGTTAAATAGAATGAGTAACAAATGGAATATAATGAATTAATATATATGTATAATGTTAAAATATAATATCAAATATTTTCAATATTATAGGAACTAGAAGACTTGATTTAACCTTTGACTCTTGAGGGAATGCAGTAAGAACTTAGAGGAAACCATTTTGATTTATAGAGATTGTTTAAAATGGAGACACAAAGCATGAAAGATAGTAATTTTATAATAGAGGATTCCTATAATGATTTAATGGGATCCCTTCATTGTATGTCTACATATTGTAATTCCTTGTATGCATTCTTTGGATTTGTATTGATGTCTTCAGACATACATCACAATTGATTCACCACAACCCTCCTAGAAATACAAAGCTTGAAATTAATATAGATGAGGTTACATGGAATAAATTATAATATATTACATTTTAATTCCTATGAAAATCCCCTTGGATTACACTCATACCCCTTATAGTTAGAATTCATGAGTTACTATGATTTTTTGGTCGACCCCAGAGGTCAAGGATCCCATGGTTTCAAAATTGATACTCCATTACTATTATAATTATCGATTTCAGTGAAATTGATATATTAACATGAGTTATATATTAGAAATGAATCTTAAAAAAATTAACTAAATAATCATTATTCATAGAAATAATCAATTACAGCTGAAGAGTGAATGGGTAATTTTTTTTTTCAATTTCATAAAATTTATATATCTATAATCTATTTAGAATATATTCATAGACCAGATATGTGTATATGTCATTGTTGGTGGTATATTAAGATTTATCCTACAACATATCCAATCCAATATGGGAACATATGAAGATTATAAGTTCATAGGTCTGTACAAGGGGAAGAATTATGATTTGAACACCTATCATTCTTTCATTATGATGGGAGTTTTCTAGTAAATGATCGAATAAGTGCTCATGATTCATGAAGGAGTTTCTCCTTTTTGATTATTTTTTATATAATGTACATCAAGGATTGTGAAATTCCATTTATGTATTCTTATATTTTAATATATACATTCCATAATATTTATTTATATAATACAATTTAAAATTGTTTAGATTGATAATTGTTACTTTTATGTTTATGATTATTTCAAAAAAAAAATATTTTATTTATTCATTATTATTAATTATATTATTTACTCATTTTTATAAAACAATTTTGATACAATGAAATGATGGAATATTATCCCTATTTACATAGTATAGTCTATCACTTTTATATGGATTCCTCTGTAATATAGTGAGGTGTGCTTTAGGCCATGTGGCCAACCATATGAGGTCTCTTTTTAGTGGCTTCAGGCTAGGACGTCAAAATAAACATTGATATTCCATAATTATTAATTTCATTAATACATTAATTTTTGGAAAAATGTTATTTTCCCTTTCCCAAAAAAATTGTTAATCCATATATTTAAAAACATTCTTAGAAAGAATAAAATTTATTTGAGAATATCTAGAAAATCAACATGAATATTGATATCATGGTATAAAGACACAATATGTGATTTCTATAAAGAATTTATTAATTAATTTGATTAAATATTTTTTATATAATCTAATTTTCCATCTAAAGGGATACACCATAAACACTTCATGATTTAATACAAATAAATGAGAAAAAATGAATCCCAAGCTTCAAAAGTGTTTTCAATCTTCAAATGAGAATTCAATATTATTACATATCTCATGTCACCTCTCTAGAAAGGAACTATGACCTCCAAAAGAATTTATTTTTGGATGAAGCTAAAAAAACATAATTATAATATTATATATCAAATGAAAAATATTGAAATGGTGAATCAGGACAAAATATGAAAAAATAGGGAAAAACTAATATAAAGAAGGTGGTATTAATCACCCTTGATCCCCACCAAATGATCTCTATGAGCCGTTGATCAAACCCCATTGAAACAATATTCCTACATATGAATAACAACCTCTATTTAAAATTGTTTCCCAGTGTAAAGAGTTAAAAATAATGGGTTTAGGATATCTTAGGGTATTTATTGACCCCTCGATAAGCTGATGAACATGACACAACCTAATGGACCACACCCTAGAACAAGATGACATTGGGTATTCTTTGAAATAGTATTCCAAAACAACATTGCAGTCCACCATGGCCAAATCCATGTTATGATATGTAGATATATCCTACTAAATTAGATCATATGGTCACAATGAAACCATAAACAACATACCAAAGAGTCCCTCTTATAGATAAATGGATCATGTTACAGAATACAGTGTTTGGGAAAACTAACCATTAAATAGAAATATTTGAATACACTACATGGCCCCCTTGATAGAAACATGGATCCACAATGCCGCATCCATGATCAATATAGCAACAAAATATACCTCCACACTCCTGAAAAGACATTTTTTTCTATCACACTCTCATTTTACTTTACACAACATCAAACTTCCTTTGAGTGCCTTCAACACGCAAAACATACAAAGGAATGTATGTTTGGGATCAGAAACATATATGCACTCTGTACAGAAATTATTAAATGACTTTGTTATTATAAGAAAAATCATTGTCATTAAAATTATAGAGAAGAACGATGGATTTTTTTAAATGAACACAAAAATAGAAAAATTATGAAGTGTGGAATGATATTGACTTAAATTTAATACAACCACAAAATACAAAACAGTGAATGGATTCACAAAATAATATATCAAGAACCAAATTATTTTATATCATGATTTTAATCCCTTAGATTATTTAATATATATATTAATGGATAAATAATGATTGATAATCACCATTAGTGTAAAACATTTTGAAAAAAATGATTTCAAAATGAATTCGCGAATGTTATTTTAGATTTAAATTAATCATTCGTGTAAAATAATGATTTACATGTCTGTTTTAAGGGTAAAATTTGAAAATGATATGTGAAATATTTTAAAAATAATATTTTTAAAAATATCTCCAATAATAAAGTACTAAATATATATAAATTGTATATTAAATAAATATATAGATAAGAACAAAACATTAGAATATGAAAGAAAACCCCATATTTATTATTTTGAACAAATCAATTATTTAAAACTCATATAATTTGAAGAGTAAATAAATATAAAATAAAATAATATCATAATTTTCCCATATAATATTATAAAATACAATATAATGAAATATTACTGTGGGATAACCTAATCCTGAAAAGAATGATTTCCTAATGAAACAATAAAACTTATTGAATGGTGACATGAGTTATCTATATCACACGTAGGAAACATACTCCCTGAAGAATGAAGCATTTAAATACTAGGTTATATTTTAAAAATTTAAATAATAATATAATACCAAAAATTACAATAAAATGGATTAATATAAAAAAATTATATGAAAT
The DNA here is from genome assembly GCA_963277665.1 of Viscum album. NCBI lineage: Eukaryota > Viridiplantae > Streptophyta > Magnoliopsida > Santalales > Viscaceae > Viscum > Viscum album. Next base: position 288,933,672 of record OY728159.1, on the reverse strand, counting down.
AAGTTCATTTGAACAATTATAACTAAAAGAACAAAAAATATGAATGAAAAAAATGTTACGACAAGGGTAACACTTTTGTAAAAATAAATTTAAAGAATATAACATGATTATTCTCATATTATCCCCCCGAATTATATGGAATCATATCATAGAAATATCATGGGATAATATATAAATACAAAAATATAATAAGGAAAATTAGTTTATAACATGTAAAATGTCACAAAAAATCCTAAAGTAGACATCAAAAAAACTTACAGAATAAGTGACACATTAATGAAAACCCATTCAGATACTGGTCCTATAATTGAAATTAAAATAAAATAAGTAATATATTACTCATAGTAAAAAAACTCAAATTTTAATTATGTACACAACCTAATTAAAACATTGTACGTAATAACAAATATGTCTCAAAGAGAGAATGTTTTTATGAAAACCTTCATGTCAACCCTTAATCATTATATACCTTCACCAATTTTCTTAAAAAATAAAAAATTCATTAATTACATAAATTATATCCTTGTTAATATATATAATAAATTATAATCCTCATATAGAATAACTCAATACATTTAAGTATTGTTTAGTTTTTACATATTTTCAACAACGGATGTATGTATTCATTATCATATTGAAATTGTTTCATAACATAATTGTTTTATTCCTTCATGAAATAAATTTCCCATTATAATATAATTATAGGTCATTAAATATGTTTTACATGAATATTTTAAATTTTACAATTCATTCCATTGTAGTTTTGTTTACAAACAAAGAAGATGGAATATTTTTTAATCATGTTTCTGTTATTCTTTAGGAACACAAATTTCATTGTTAATTAAAGTGTTATATTATGATATAAAATATAAAGATACAAAAACATTAAACGATTTACATATTAATTTCATATATTATTAGTAAATAGGTTAACATAGTCATCCATGATATAAATTCATAATATTGTTCATGTAGGTAGTTTACCCTACCGAAAGAAGAACATGCCATTATTAGTGGGTGATTATAAGTGGATTAATTGTTATATAAATAGACCAGAAGAAAAGTAATTTTTAAATTATGTTGATATATCAACATCATAAATAGTTATTAAATGAATATAATTTATCTTATTCTAATTCATAAATGAATGATATTTTTCACTTTTAGTTTCCTTATTTCAAGTTATTAGATTTACTAAATTGTTTATTGATCATATCATTTTTAGCATATAATATTTTACATAACTGTTCATTATTGTATAATAAACATTAAAATTTTCCATCAAACCCAACCTCATGGAAATTAACTTTTGTGGGAATGAAATGGAAAATTAAAATCAATTATTTCTTGGAGACATATGTCTATATGTATTCATACTAGATAATTTCATTTTTCATGGAACATGAGGAAGGATTAATATGGTTTATTATTTCATACTAAAAATATAATATAAATAAAGTATTTTTTTAAATATCCATTTTATACCAATATTATCAGATGGTGAAGTAAAATGAAACACATTATGTAATATAGGTTTATGTGTGAATTAATAAAAAAATATTATTACATTTTAAACTATAGAATAGTGAAAATGTTATTATTTGTAATTCTAGTAACATATATAAATCTAGTATATAAACAATACCAATGTTGTTTCCATGTTTTTTGAATATTAGACATGAAAAAAAAATAATTAAAATAAAGAATTTAATAAAAAATTACAACTCACATTGACATTTCTAAGACTTCCTTGTATAATTCCTCAAAAATTGATGAAATAGGATACTATTTTTTGACCACAAACTCAATAACTGGGAATATTATTAAATGGGAACGAAAATTATTTTGTACCATTATGAAACCTAAATTTTAGTAGTTCCATGAAGGTTACATTAGTGGATCCATTTATAGTTAGAAGGGATGGAATTATTATAATTATTTCAACATAATATTAAGGGTGTATATGAAAATTGTTAATGTTGCTCAAAAACTAAAAAATAACGGGGTTTTAAAAAATTTGGTTGATCCACACCTCATAAAATCATTTATATAAACGATTTTTGTAATATTTCATTCGATTTATGCCTTTAATTATTACATATACCCATTTAACAATTACATTAGTAACTAGATTTTTAAATAAAACAAACTTAATATCTATGCCTAAAATGATTTAGTCCATATTATAAAATTTTTATCTATTGTTTATTAATTTTTAATCAATTTAATTTGATTCAATTTAAGAATTATTTAACTAATAATTTTTATTATAAAATTATTTAGATATTAAAATTAATTTTTTTTAAAAATATTACTTTTTATAACAAATAAAATATGGGTTTTAAAATTAAAAACAACTTTTTTTCAAATTATAAAATATCTTCCAAAATACATAATTGGTTTTATAAAAATATTTCATGAAATCATAATTCATAAATATATAAAAATAATTTCATAAAAGATATATTATTTTAAAAAGTGTATATTGAACCATACCCAAATAAAATAAATTATTTTAGTATAATACCTTAAATCCATAATAAAATTTTAAAATTAATATTATGACATAAATTATGATCATTGTTTCAAAATAAATTTCTCATATTTTATTTTTCTATATTTTAATAGAAAACCAAAATATTGTGAAAACTCTTCTAATTTGAAAATATATTTCGAAAATTTATCTATCCATTATTAATATTTACTATAATTTACTAATTATTATATGTATTTCATATTATTCATATAATAAATATATTTTATTATCATCATGACATTATGCACATAGATTCTATTTTATTAAAATAAATTTTAGGAAATTATATTTTTACACATAAAATGGCATTTTTTGTTGTTTTAAAAATACTTATTGAATATAATTTATATTAAGTGTATAAATTATTTTATCATATAAATATTTCATTAATATATTACTGATATTAGTTAACCCTAATTCATAGTCTATGTTTTTTTTAATTCTTAATATCTAACTTTTATTAAAATACATCTGATGTTCAATTTATGTTTTGTGATATATGTAGATAAAGATATCAATCATGTTGAATTCATTATAGTTAATAACCTATTGATTTTATAAGTTGATACATTCTCCAATAATTAAATAAATTACCTCCCTATATTGGACTCATAGTTTTGATGTAATTTTTATGGGTTTAAAAATTAATCAACTACTACTAGAAATTAAGGAATTTATTATGTACATGGTCATAATGCCACATGACTATGTCCTAATTTCAGATAGTGTTTTAAAAATAGAATAACATCAAGATCCAAATGGAATAAATTCCCTCAATCTGTGATGATGATTTATAAAAAAATCACACAACTATGGGTTTTTATTTATACCTATATATCCAATAGTTTGGTAAAACTTACATGACATCGAATACAAGTTAATATAATGTGTAATATTAATATCCAATTCAATATAAGTATTTTCAAAATAAGTTTCCCTTAGTCACAATGTTATTGGTGACTACTGCCCTCATTTTCCATTGGATTGAAACATTTAGTCACATAATTCCCTCCTCTCTTGAAATTGAAGTAACAATTTATTGTAGCTACCCTCTTACAATTGGACCTATGATTCTAATGAACCTTATCTCTACAATTTTTTCATATACCTATCTATTTAAATAAATTTTATTCATATTTTATCCTATAGTTTGGACATGTTTAAAAGGGAATATTTGTTCATCCATCATCTTCATCACATGATCATTAATGAGATTCCATCATTATCTTCATTGGTGTGTTTTGGAAATTTACTATGTTCACATTATTAATAAAATTTCTTGATAAATCTATTGGTGTAATCATGATATTTTCCAATACATATCCTATTCCAATGGGTTGTTCCCTAAGGCAATCTCTACATTATCCCTCACACCAATGGTTACTTGTAGTTATATCTATTAAAAATTGAAAAATTTTTATATTAGATAGATAACATTAAAAATAATTCGGATTTATCATAACTAATAACATAAAATTTATTCATCCAAAATTTCATTTTTCCATATGATCACATTATACTATAATTCATTTAGTTCAACCTAGATCATCCCCAATTTAACCTATATCAATCTTCGTTCAACCAAGGCTACAGTGAGTTGGGTCAAATGATAATTATTAGCGTAATTTTCAAAATAGAGATCCCAAACAACCATAAAAATTGTTAAAATATTCTAATCCAAAAAAATTGAAATATATTCACTAAAATTATATATTTTCTCTTATCATAGTTAGAAAATATCAAATAATATGTAAATATAGTTATGAATAACTATGATCCAATTAATGTTTTCCTTGGTAACATTATTATTTTTTATCTTCTAAAATAACCTCCAAATACCCCATAATGGTAATGAAATTGGATTTCATTGACAAGTGCATATCTCTAATGAGGGTCAAAACAATAGTGTTGTTGGGACTCTTTGTTATAAACATGGTGATGGTCAAGATAATAACAAATCCATATTTCTCATGGTTATTATCCAAAGGAAAATATCTCTTATATCCATTAAATAAAATTATATCTAGAGAGATATATAATTTTATGTAAAACAACATAATAAATTCATCACCAAAACATCATGATGTCATCATATACATAGACTCATATTTATGGTCTCTAATAATTATCACCAACACTACTCCTAAAATAAAATTTTCATTAATACATTAACATAAAATCATTTACCTATACCAAAGGGTTATATATTATGTTTTAATTATTATCAAACATTACACATATATCCTTAAAATTATCCTCTAAATACCAATTAATCACCTATTATATCTAATTCTTTTATATTTTATTAACAAAGACACCACAATCCTACTTTCCAAGATCTGGTGTCTGTATAAAATTATGTTAAATAATATATTTGGTAGACTTTATAATATCCTTTATATTGCCAAGAAAAATAATAAAATAAAATAATATGATTGAATCTCATATATCTCATGGCTATTTTCATGTTTATATTAATAGAGAATTACGAGGGATTATAAACTAATAAATCCTATTTATTTATTAATTAAAGAAAGTGTTTTTGAATTTTATATAAGAAAATACATAATTACTAATATTTATTAATAATCTCTCATATATTCTTATACACATGTCATCCTTATAATTATGGCATGTGTAATAATTTTAATAAAACCCTATGGAATGAAACCATAAGAATGGTGTCATCTCAACCACACAACAATAGAAACGTTTATCTTAAGAAATTATGTAAAAAACAGGGAATAAATATTATAAGAGGAATATTTATGAAACATTCACCCACAATAATCATTAATCAGTGTTCATTATATATCACTAGATATAAATCAGACCAAGGATAATAATGATAATGATCTAATATTGTTGGAATTCATATGTTTGACATTAAATCATGTTGTCAATTCCTTATTCCAAGACACGACATTTTTATGCGAAGTGGCATACTCCAAAACCCAACATGTTTTCTCTCATGAGATATGTTGATGAATTTAAATGTTATATATGTCTTGACCCCACCCATATATGGATTAAATCAATTTTATTAAATATAATATACATCATGACTTTTCATACCATTCATTAAGGAACCACTAACATAATAAAACATGATTATCCATATAATGAATCTTACATACTGAAAATAAATAATCAACCTTCATTAGGTGAAAATAATAATCTATAATATCAATCATTTAATAATTTAAATAAATGGATAACAGGATTACATATAATATTGATAGAGACTGTGGATGGGAAAATAATATGGAGATCGAATTCCAATATTCATGTATATTTGAATAATAATATATAGAACACCAATAATTTTCTAAAAGTCACTATATGGGCTAACATTGTCATAATAAATCCAATGGATGTAGGAGGATGGTTATACAATTAAATGACAACTTTACAATAATTATTAATTTTGGTAAAACAATATGTTTAATGGAAATATATTACCACATGTTACCAGAATAACATTCTTTCAAGGTGCACATAATACAATCTAAATTATATAAAACATGATGTTCACACTATATAGATAAATGAATATATAGACATGTAAATATTAGACTAATTATGTTTATAATATATCCAAAAAAGGTAAATCTATGGTATAACATTATCATAACAAATTTTTAGGAGGGAAATAAATAATGTATCCATATTATCATTGGGGTATTTTCAATCTGATATACAGTGGTACCAATTCTAGACAATAGCATAGAATGTCCAACAATCTAGGGTAAAGCATACACTCATGAACAAAACATTTCTTCCCATGGAGAGAAGTCACTTTCATAATGTCACGACCCCCTTCCATGAAATGTAACGCCCCGACCCTAGTTACTCAAAGTCGGTGCATTATTACATAACATTGGCATGATCACAAGAAAGATCAAATCTCGAAAGACCGATTGGTTTAGTAGCCTTGGAAACACTAGATATATTCATAAGTTTTACATTACATCATAAAGTGAAAAACTACTATAACAACATAATGTCTCCATAGTCCACACTATTATCCCCTCATAATATCCTTCCAGGTCATTCATAATTTACTTCTTCACTTCCTGAAAAAAATAAAACATAGAAAAGGGGTGAGATCAAATGCCCAGTAAGGATAACAATATAGTGGAAACTTTCATAAATAAGAATAAACATTTAAGGCAATGTATAACTAAAACAAAAGCCTTTCAATATTGAACTTTCAACATAGTATGGCATAAATAAAATGAAATAATTCCATTTAATTAATCACATGGATATTCTACTAATCGAATAATCACATGCAAAATCAATAATAACTTTCATAATGATGGAATGCATAATGCTGAATTTTAATTTATTTTTCAAGGCCTTGTCCCAAGACCTTGGGGCTAAATGTAACCGGAACCCAACCCGGAGTGCCTCTAATAACCGGACACAAACCCGGAGTGCCTCCAATTTGGTAACTTATGAAATATAAAACCCATGAAAGAGGTATCATACAATGAATATGTAAATACACATAAATTAGAGTGTATTACACAAAGAATATAATTATGGGCAGTACATACACCACACAAAAGGTGATGGTGGAAATATGGCATGAATATCACGGGAATAAGGAGTGAAATGAAAACCCCTTACGTTGTACTTTTCCTTGGATGGGGTAGGTTAACCTCCTCTTCTTCGGGTTCATCCTTTTGATTTGATCAAAAGGGCTCCTTAGGTTGGATTTCTGATCAAAATAAGGCCCTTAGGTTGTAGTGAGGGATGTTGGGAGAGTATTTGGGCAGAGTTTGGCCGAACCAAATGGTTTTGAAGGTGTGAAGAAATGAGAAGTTGGAGTGCCCTTTTATAAGAGGGGTGAGGGGTACCTTTGGAAAAGCTAGAAATATTAGTTTATAATAAATTCATATTCGGTTTCTAATAGCTCCAAAGTTGATTAATTAAATGTTAATGTGGGGATGGGTCGAAAACAACTCAACCAATATAATTTATACAGGTTTGGGTACTTATATTAACCTTATCTTTAAGTATTAACTCTAAGTTAAATAGTTTCACTTTTACAATGTCTCTTTGTATTTTATATAATATGGTTCATAAACTTACTATATAAATCCAAGAGACCCCCAAGTGGTCTATTAATGATGAACCTATCATGATATAAGTCTCTTGGCCGAACATTAGATTTTTATAAATTTAATATCAATTAATAATATAATATTTGTTTTAAGAACTCTTTTATGTCAATTTTGACACTATTCAATAGTTGATTTTTGTGAAACTCATAACAGATTGATTACTTCGATAAAAGTAAATTAAATCAATCCTAATATATCATATTATCCTAGAAAATTATTTTAATTCATTAAAAGTTTCATATTATATTTATTTCGGTATTTATAATATCAATTATTTTTATTTTTCACTATTATAGTAATTACTGCATCATCATTGTGTCATAAATAAATTAAATTATTTAATTAATAAAAATTATAAATAAAATTCCATTATGTAAGAAATCTGTTTATCTTTCTAATGAATATTTATAATCTAAAATCTAACATATATAACCCTATGTACAAATTGTTTTTCTAAAAGATATATGCTTGTGTCATTTTTGTATTCATTTTAACTTAATTAAACTAAAGTGTCCCTATGACCTACAAGTGGCTCCATGGGTTCCCCAAATCGACCCAAAGATGCCTATGGTCGAACATGTATCAAAAAATCAGGTTAGGACACGTTTTAGGGTAATTTAGTATTATTATAATATTATTTTTTAACCCTTATTTACCGTATTTACCCTTAACCATGGTAAATAAAATATTTACCGCAGTAACTATTCAAAATATCTAAACATAAAAGTTACCTATTTACACTATTTGAACATCCTGATTCCAAATATGGAATCCATTTTTCTATATTCAAAACACAGAAGTGGCAGAAATTAATTTAAAATTAATTCACGCTGTCAAAACAAAAAGCGTGTTTTTAAGTGATAATAAATATCAAAAGATTGACACTTGTTTATGTTCGGTTTAATTGTAAAATTATGTCCAATGACCAAAATTATATTAAATTGTAAAAATAAATTCTAAATATACTTTAAAACCACTCAAAATCATAATTTATAACTATTAATTATTTTTATTAAAAAAGTTGTTTTTAATTAAAATTTAGTAATTTTCACTATTCATCAAAATATAAAAGTTATCCGAAAAGTACCAAAATTTCACCTTAGGATAAATTCGATATTCCGAATCCAAAAATGAAGTCCATTTTGAATTATAAAATATATATAATTTCAAAAATTAGGTATTACTATTCATAACGGCTAGTTTGATCGGTTGTGGTGTGTGTTAAAACTCGAAGTTGCGTACAACACACGCTACAGTTTTATTCTAAGGAAAGCGTACCGTGGAAGCTTGGGATGTTTCATTTTAAATTTTTTGATGTCCCCATTTAGTCAAAAAGTTTAAAATATTGTATTTAAAAAGGTTTCACTATTAAAAGTTGATAAAAGTGCAATACTGAAAATGAATCTGTTCTTGCATTATGACTAAGAAACTCATAATATGGATTCTAAAATTATAAAAATTATATAAAGATTAAAATTTAGTTAATACTATTCATGACCTCTTTTAATGGATTTTTTTGGTAAGTCATGCTGTGATTGAACTCGGTGTTGCGTGTAGTGCAAGTTATTGAATTATTTTGAAGAAATAACACACTATGAAATCATGGGGTGTTACATGAAAGATGCCCCTCCGGAGCTGGAAATGGTGAAAGGGAGATACTGACCCCCGATTCCCGCCTCCAGTAGGCCCCGGGGTGGCCACTAACACCAAGGGTATGAGTTTTCACAAATATGGGAGGAATTACCCTTTTTATTATTTAAGATCGGGAAATAGGATGAGTCAAACACTAAAAAGAAAAATAAAGGAAGGAAAAGTAAATAAACCCAAACCAATCCCACATGCATGATTAAATAGTTATGAAACAAGGTAAAATTACAAGAATGCTCAAAAGTACAATACCAAAAGAAACAAGAGTACAACAACTACAACAACTCTAACAATCTCGTCTAGTAGGGTCCCGCACGGCCCTAATAGTCCTCCTGGAAACCTGAAATTAAACTTAGGGTGAGCATACAAGTATACTCATTAGGGAAACCTAATGCTCTCATGCACAAGTGGGGAGATATCCTAATGTCCCGTGAGAACAACAGAAGAAACCAAATCCTATCAAAGAATTTTATCCACCCAACCTCACCAGCCACGCTCACCCAAACACAAAACAACACGTAGTAGTATATATATATATAAGAAAAAGAGTATTGGGTACCCCGCACCAATTCCCATTAGCTAGATTCTCTTCCTAACGGCGAACATCCTAATGCTACTACACTCTTCCCGCCCGCACACATCTGGGCCTCAAGAACCACACATCCCGCCCACACACACCTGGGCCTCACAACCACGTATCCCGCATGTACACACCTGGGCCTCACAACAACGTATCCCGCCCGCACACACCTGGGCCTCATCCCATTCATTCTTTGGAAAACAGTAAAACCTACCTGAAGGGTCTTGGGATAAAAACACCCTAATATAAACCTACCTGAAGAGTGTTAGGTGTAAGGTCACCTCAAGCCATCATAGCCTATGGAATAAGGAGCAGGAAGGAGCTAGTAACTAAGGGGAAAACACCCTCTCCCATGAAATGGGAGTGTTCGACACTAAGTTCTCAACATGGGTGAGGTGAAACAAAACACAAAGATACAGATATATAAATATATATATATATATATACCAAACACTCAGACCAACCTATGGCTTCTAAATAGATAAACTGAGCACGTGCCTTGGCACTGCTATATCTAACCATGCATACAACAAACCATCCCAATCCCATTTAGGTTTTCATGTTTCAGAATAAATAGTTTATTAGTTCCTTAAATACTGGGAAAATATCCAAAACAAACCATATCAATCATTTGTAAAACATATCCCTACCATCCACAAATCAAGTTAGGAAAAAACAAGAAACAAAAACAAGTCCCTGCTTATTAACCAACCAACCCCGTTGATTATTATTCCAGTTCCATTACCATGCCCCACCATTCATTAACTCTTCCACTTATTTATTATTCACAACCCATAGTTCATTCACATTCAAACCCATCCCTGCAGCCCCACTGCCAACCACCATAACCACAACCACACAGTACATCATCACCCCTTGATACCATTTATTGCAGCCCCACTACCCATCACTAACATAGCATTCACACCTACCCACAACCAAGCCAACTGTAGCCCCAATGCTCACCTGATCCACAAAAACCCATGAAAACACCCTCTTCACATAAATTAACACCAAATAGCACCCATATGTTTATTATTTCATTTTTGTTCAACCGGGGTGATCACACAATGGATCCATATTTTCATTTAATCAACCATCATTACGTGATTAACCAATTTCCACATTCCCGAATTTTTCCATCCATAAATGGTCTAGAAATATTGGGAAGCATTTAATTACGCAAGAAAAGGCCCCCAACGATCGTGATTTTCAGTAGGCATAAGCCTATTCAATTGTCAACATAATATCAGAGGACATAAAAAAAATATTGTAATAGTAATCACAAATATTCCAACCCCATTATATAAGCCAGTTATTATCTTCATTAAACCGGTTCAAAAGTGTTTCACGTAAACAAGAGGACAATCACCCCGCATGTTGCACAAATTATAGAGATGAAGGTAATATCCCTACCTCAACATGTTCTGATAACAACGCTCCCCCGGATCAAATTTAGAAGACGTCCGTTGGCATCCATCTCTTCTAGAAAAACCTGAAAAAACCTCCTCAGGTGGAGTCAGGGAAGTAAAGGCCGAAAGGAAAGCAAAAAATCCAAGCTCAAAAGTTCCACCTCATCGTTACGATCCCGTGGCCACTAACGGATCGTAAATCGGAGCTCGGACGAAAAAGTGATGGATGAAAGGAGCCTCTGAGTCTCTTGGGAGAGCTCAGCTCGAGGGAATGGGGAGGAGATGAGTGAGTTTAAAAGGAGGAGGGGACCCCTCCTTTTATAGGCGAGAAAAACAAAAGTACATGGTGTGTAATTGATGGTACATGGCGTGTATTCGGCCATTTCACACGGTCACCACGCGGCTTCCAACACAACCTTCAACGAGGCACGCAACTGTTGACTAGTCCACACACTGTTTGAGGGTAATGTATACGTGGGGAGGGACTACACGATGTGTAGTTTGGGGTACATGGCATGTACCCATATATTTCACATAGCAAGGACACGGCTCTAACATGGCACACGACCGTTGACTGGTCGACACACCGTTTGAGGGTAACGTGTAAGCAGGGAGGGACTACACGGCGTGTAGTATGGGGTACACGGCGTGTACCCATTTATTTCACATTTCAAGGACACGACCTTCAACACAGGGTATACCCAGCGAGGGGTTACACTATGTGAACTCACACTAGATGTCGTGTAGTTTCAAAATTTTTAAAAGTGTTGGAAAATTCCATTTTACCCTCTAGAACACTTCATGACCCTCTGTTTGACAAAGGAATGGGTAGGAGAGGTCCGGGCCATTACATCAGATACCTCTTAATACATTCTCGTCCCCGAGAATTCAAAATCCAACCAAGAGGAACCCAACAACATACCTATTAGGGCCCTCGTTATAAGAGGAACACATCCAACAAACCTCATCATATCTGTTAGGAATTCAATCTCCTATGTCAAGATATTATCCGCTTTAGGTGCCACTGACTCGCCTGTACGGGTTTAATCGCATCCTCATTAATGCATCTCGATTACGAATTGGGTCTTCCCACTTTCATACATTAAGATTTCTCAACATACACTAGCCCCAACACCACACAACCAACACACTACATGGACATGTGGTTTGGAGAAATTACTTCTCCTATGTCGAGATATTATCTGCTTTAGGTGGCCCTGACTCACCTGCACTGGTTCAATCGCATCCGTATTAATGTGTCTTGATTAAAGATCAGGTTTTTCCCTTTTTCCCACACATCTGGACATTATATACACTTCCAGAGAACAAGGAAACAAAATGTATCATAACTGACAAGCCAAGCATTCCATATATCAAAGGTACAGAGTATAACATCAATAAAAAGCTCAGAAGAACAAAGAAAACACAATTCAAAAAAACTCCAGGTACTGAGCATGCATTTGAGCCTCTCGATCCCAAGTGCTCTTCTCGAGGCTTTCATACCTCCACAACACACGAACCAGGAGAATGGTTCGTCCACAGAGCACCTTCTCTTTACGATCCTCGATTATGACTGGTCATTCCACGAAGGTCTCGTCTTCTCCCATATCTAAATCTCCCCATTTGATAATGTGAGAGACATTGTGTAAGTATCGATGTAGTTTGGAGACGTGGAAGACGTCATGAACCTTCTCCAACTAAGGTGGTAGGGCTAGTTGATATGCCACCTCACCGACTCGCCTCAACACCTTAGAAGGTCCGATGAACCTAGGTGAAAGCTTGCTCCTTTTCCCAAACCTCTACTGCACCCATCTAGGGGAAACCTTCAAGAACACATGATCTCCCACCTCGAACTCCAAGGCCCTCCTCCCACGATCAGCATAAGACTTCTGTCGGTCCTAAGCCGCTTTCATCCTCTCACGTACAAGCTAGACTTTCTCTGTGGTGCTCTACACTACCTTTGGCCCAAGAGCACCTGTCTCACCAACCACTGCCCAGTAAATGGGTGAACAACATGGTTTTCTATACAAAGCCTCAAAAGGTTTTATGCCAATAGTATAGTGGAAGATATCGTTGTAGGCAAACTCTACTAAAGGCAAGTGATGTACCCATGACCCTCCGAAATCCAGAACGCATGCTTGCAGCATGTCCTCAAACCTCTGGATAGTCCGCTCTGTCTGCCCATCAGTCTAGGGGTGGAAAGCAGTGCTAAGGCGTTGCTGGGTGCCAAAATCATGTTTCAACCACCTCTAGACTCGTGAGGTAAACTGGGTATCCCATTCTGAGATGATAGTATTTGGAAATCCATGCAAACGCACCACCTTGTCTATGTACCACTGTGCTAAGGTACTCACTGGGCCCAACTCATTAATTGCTAAGAAGTGAGCTGATTTTGTCAGATGATCCACCACCAACCAGATAGCATCATAACCTCCTTGAGCTCTGGGTAGTCCTGTGACAAAGTACATCGAGATGTCATCCCACTTCCACTCAGGGTCATCTAATGGATGCAACAAACCACTGGGAACACAGTGTTCGACCTTTACTTGCTGACACACTAGGAACTTAGCCACAAACTCTGCCACTGCTCGTTTCACACAAGGCCACCAAAACTGTTCCCTTAGGCCTTAGTGCGTTTTTGAAACTCCTGGATGTACTGCCAAGGATGAGCTATGGAACTCACAGAGAACTACCTCATACATCGCCTCCGGAACAAAAAACCTTCCATGGAAAAGCATCTGATGTCGGCTATCCTCTGACCATCCTTCTAGAGCGTTTCCTTGATCGACACGATCCCGCATTACTTCTGCCATGGAGTCCCCACCATTGAGACTCTTCCACCTACTACAATAAGGAGGACTACACCTTCATCTAAAAAAACATCCTATAACACCTTCTACCCATGAATCCAAGTGCAAGGAAGCCAACTCTCCAATCGCTTTCCAAGCATCAGTGGATTCCCGAACCACTTAATTATGTGACTTCCTGCTCAGGGCATCAGCCAAAATGTTGTCATTGCCTTTAGTGTAGGAGATCTCAAAGTCATAGTCTTGGAGAAACACGACCCATCTCTGTTGTCGCAAGTTTATGTCACATTGGGAGAAGATATAACGTAAGCTCTTGTGATATGAGAAGACAACAAAGCACTCTCCAAATAGGTAATGTCACCATAACTTCAATGCGAACACTACTACTATAAGCTCCAAGTCATGGGTGGCATAGTTAGGCTCGTGAGGGCGCAACTGCCTAGACCCATAACAGATCACACCCTTCTTCTACATCAGTACACACCCCAAACCAAGGCCAGAAGCATCACAAAACACCTCGTACAACAACCCTTCCTCTGGAAACCTGAGTACTGGAGCACTAACCAACTTCTCCTTCAGGTAGTAGAAATATTTATGGCACTGCTTGCTCTATAGGAAGACATGGTTCTTCCTAGTCAATGCTGTCAATGGAGCAGAAACTCGAGAGAAGTCCGAAACGAACCTCCGATAGTAACCTGCTAACCCCAGGAAACTACGAACTTCTACCACTCTATTGGGTGCTTCCCAAAAAACAACTGCCTCCACCTTCAATGGGTCCATGGACACTCCATGTTGAGACACTAAGCACCCAAGGAAGTGTAATTCTTGTGTCAAGAAATTAAGCTTCAACAATTTCACGTAATGCTGGTGGTGTCAAAGGACTTCTAAGACTTCCCTGAGATGCTCAACGTGATCCTCCTATGATCTTGATTAGATCAGGATGTCATCGATAAACCCAACGATGAACCAGTCCAGAAACTCTCGGAAGACAAAGTTCATTAGTCCTATGAACACAGCTAGTGCATTCGTAACTCTAAACGGAATCACTACAAACTCGAAGTTCCCATACCTACACCTGAAATCCATCTTTGAGATGTCACTATCCTTCACCCTCAGATTATTATATCTAGATCGTAGATCAATCTTAGAAAACCAACCTGCTCCCCTCAGCTGGTCGAAGAGATCATCTATCCTTGAAAGGGGGTAACGGTTCTTGACAGTTACCTGATTCAACCTTCGATTCTCTATGCATAACCTGAGACCACCATCTGCCTTCTCCAAGAAAAAAACTGGTGCACCCCATGGCGACACACTGGGTCGAACAAAACCCTTCTCCATAAGATCGTAAATCTTAATCCGCCACTCCCGCAACTTCGAAGGTGCTATCTGATAAGGGGCCATCGAAATCGAATGGGCATCAGGCTGTAAGTCTATCCCGAACTCAATGTCATGTCAGGAGGGGTAGAGTCACAACCTCCATGGAAAAAACAATGAGGAATTCCTCAACAACCTCTAGGACATCCAACTTCTCTGCATCAGCTGAAACCACTGATAACCTGCCTAACAAAGAAAGTATATGCTTCACATGTCGGATTACCACTTGATAGCTCATCTCGCCAACAAAAGATACACACTTCCCGTCCACATCGTAGAACATGACTCTTCTTCGGAAGCAGTCAGTAACAACACTAACAGAAAAAAAGTAGTCGATTCCTAGGATGACATTATATGGGTGCATCTGTAACAAAAGAAGATCCCCACTAGATTGATGTGGTCCCAATGTCAGCCCACTTCCCCAGAAAACCCATGATACGTTGGACTAGCCTCCAACTGGTGTACTCATCACCGGGGGTATGGAATGTCTCTCTACATCTAGTCCCAAATTATGGGCTAGATCAGGTGCAACAATGGAGTGCGAAGCTCCTGAATCGAAGAAAGCATAAACGAGAGTGATGAACAAAAAAATCGTACCTCGCACAACCTCTGGTCTAGCTGGAGCTGCCAACTCTACTACGTGCAACTGTCCATGCCCAGCTCCTTTGCCTCAATGATGTCTTCCACCTCCCCGACCATGCTCTGGTCGAGGTCCCTGAGGAGCATCCTGAGGTCGACCTCCTCCTGGAATGTCTTCCCTTGGAGGAGCATGGTCCCGCTACTGGTAAAAGGGCCTCACTGACAACTGGTGCTACTCAGGTGGGTGCTGAACCTTCCCACCTCAAATGTACTAAGCTCGGGTCGGGCACTGAATCTGAATATGCCTGAAACCTCCACAATAAAAACACATCGATCATGGGTTGTGAAAAAGGGACGAGGACCTGAAGATCCGAACTAGAACTGTTGGGGCTTGCTCCCCACTGGCCTGAAATTGGAAGGTCGCATCGCAAGAGACCTGCTACTGACCGCATTCCCCTTTGATGAACCTGGCTAGATCCCCTCACATGGTGCACCTCCCTGTGAGTGCATCCTCTCTACAACCTCTGCCTTCTTCTGTACTGCCAGGTATTTCAGAAGGGTGAAGGGGGTGACAGCATACTGGAGCGAAGGATGAAGATCCTCCTCCAAATGTCTCTCATGAGACTCCTCATCTGGAAAGACATCTGGAGAAAAGCGTTGGAGATCTTTGAACTTGATCCCCAACTCTCATATTGACATACTTCCCTACTGGAGGTAGAGTAACTCCTGCCACTTCTCCGTCTTGATCATTGAAGAAAGGAATTCCTCTCAGAATTCTTTCTCAAAGTCAACCTAGGGAACCTCTGCCTCTATCCTCTCTCGAAGGTAGAACGTCCACCACTGTCGTGCCGCACCTCTCAGCTGACTGACTACAAGGGGAACCCAGTACTCTCTCAGAGCACGGATCAAGGTAAAAGCGATCCCTAGATCCTCAAGCCACCCCTCTATCTCCGTATCAGAAGTACTACCCTCTTACTTTATGAGGGTTTTCCACTGGAAAAATGGAGAGTCTTCTGCCATTGGAAATCTTCCTCCTCTCGGTCAATCATCAACTGATCGACCACCTGAATTTGTTGGGGCTCGGCTGTCTGAGTCACCCGGGGACGACGTTCAGGTGCCATAGCTATACTGTAAACAAGGATCAGCTAAGCCCATGTAGGAAGGAATTTATCAAGGTTTCATTTTATAATTTTATTCAATTTCCTACCCAGAACACACAAATCAAGTAAAACACAATCATTATGATGCATGAACCTTCTCTAGGGTCTCTCCCCTGTAATCATTGTAGTCTCACTTGGTCGTTCGGTAGGCTCAGAGTCCTTGCATCGGATCACGGGGGGACCTAAAATCCCGTTCCCTAGCCGGTCTTCCCTGGCCTATGTCATGCACCAAGATCAGCCAACATTGTTTCCCTACCATCCCATGCAATCCTCACTATGAATAACTCAAAACTCCATCCTATCTCTCCACCAACAGCTCTGATACCATTCTGTCATGGGCCCCTTCCATCAAAGATGCCGGTACTGAGCTAGAAATGGTGAAAGGGAGATAATGACCCCCGAGTCCCGCCTCCAGTAGGCCCTGGGGTGGCGACTAGCACCAAGGGTAAGAGTTTTCACAAACATGGGAGGCATTACCCTTTTTATTATTTATGATCAGGAAATAGGATGATTCAACCACAAAAAAGAAAATTAAAGGAAAGACAAGTAAATAAACCCAAACCAATCCCACATGCATGATTAAATATTTATAAAACAAGGTAAAAGAACAAGAATTCTCAAAAATACAATACCAAAAGAAACAAGACTACAAAAACTAAAACAACTCCAACCGTCATGACTAGTAGGGTCCCACATGACCCCGGTAGTCCTCCTGGAAACCTGAAAGTAAACGTATGGTGAGCATACAAGAATACTACATAAGGAAATCTAAAGCTCTTGTGCACAAGTAGAGAGATATCCTAATGTCCTGTGAGAACAACAGAAGAAACCAAAACCTATCAAAGAATTCTATCCACCCAACCTCACCAGCCACGCTCACCAAAACACAAAACAACATGTAGTAGAATTATATATATAAGAACAAGAATATTGGGTACCTCATACCATTTCCCATTAGTTAGATTCTCTTCCAAATGGAGAACATCCTGATGCTACCACACTCTTCCCACCCGCATACACCTGGGCCTCAAGAACCACACATCTCGCTTGTACACACCTGGGCCTCACAACCACGTATCCTGCCCGCACACACCTGGGCCTCACAACCACGTATCCCACCCGTACACACCTAGGCCTCACAACCACGTATCCCACCCGCACACACATCGGCCTCACAACCATGTATCCCACCCACACACACCTGGGCCTCACAACCACGTATCCCGCCCGCGCACACCACCACCTCACTACCACGTATCCCGCCCGCACACACCCGGGCCTCACAACCACGTATCCCACCCGCACACACATAGGCCACATCCCAAAGATTCTTGGGAAAACATTAAAACATTACCTAAGGGTCTTGGGCTAAAACAACCCTAATCGAAACCTACCTGAAGATTCTTAGGTGTCCGGTTGCCTCAGGACATCACATCCTATGGAAGAAGGAGCAGGAAGGAGCTAGTAACTAAGGGGAAAACACCCTCTCCCCTGAAATGGAAGTGTTCAGAACTAAGTGCTTAACACGGGTGAGGTGAGACAAAACACAAAGATACAAATATATATATATATATATATATATATCAAACACTCATCCCATCCTATGGCTTCTATACAGAGAAAATGAGCACGTGCATCGACACTGCTATATCGAAGCATGCATACAACAAACCATCCCAACCCCACTTAGGATTGCATGTTTCAGCAGGATTAGTTTATTAGTTCCTTAACTACTGGGAAAATATCCACAACCAACCATATCAATAATTTGTAAAACATATCCCTTCCATCCAAAAATCATGTTAGGAAAACACAAGCAACACAAACAAGTCCCTACTTATTAACCAACCAACCCCATTGACTATGATTCCCTTTCCATTACCATGACCCATCATTCATTTACTCTTCAACATATTTATTATTAACAAACCATAGTTCATTCACATTCAAACCCATCCCTGCATCCCCACTGCCAGCCACCATAACCACAACCACACCGTACATCATCACCCATTGATAGAATTTATCGTAGCCCCGCTCCCCATCACTAACATAGCATTCACACCAACCCACAACCAAGCCAACCGTAGCCCCGCTGCTCACCCGATCCACAACAACCCATTAAAACACCCCCTTCACATAAATTAACCCCAAACAGCACCCACATGTTAATTATTTAATTTTTGTTCAACCAGGGTGATCACAAATGATTCCATATTTTTATTTAATCAGCCAAATTTACATGATTAACTTATTTCCACATTCCAGAAATCTTCCATCCATAAATGATCTAGAAATATAGGGAAGCATTTAATTTCACAAGAAAAGTCCCCCAACGACCGTGAGTTTCAGTAGGCATAATCCTATTCAATTCACAACATAATATCACAGGATATAAAAAAATAATGTAACAATAATCACAAACATCCCAACCCCGTTATATAAGAATGTTATTATCTTCATTAAACCATTTCAAAATTGTTTCACATAAACAAGAGGAAACCCACCCCACATGTTGCAAAAATTAGAGAGACGAAGGTAATATCCCTACCTCAACAGGTTCTGATAACAACGCTCCCCCAGATCATCTTTTGAAGGCGTCCGTCGCTTCTGGTAAAACCCGGAAAAACCTCCTCAGGTGGAATCTAGGAAGGAAATGCTGAAAGGAAAGAAAAAAATCCAAGCTCAAAAGTTTTTCCTCGTTGTTACGATCCCGTGGCCGCTGAAGGATCGTTAATCGAAGCTCGGACGAAGAAGTTATGGATTAAAAGAGCCTTCAATTCTCTTGGGAGAGCTCTGCTCGAGGGAATGGGGAGGAGAGGAGTGAGTTGAAAAGGAGGATGGGACTCCTCCTTTTATAGGTGAGAAAAACAAAATTACATGGTGTGTACTTTATGGTACACGACGTGTACTTGGCCATTTCACATGGTCACCACACGGCTTCCAACACGGCCTTCAACACGGCATGCGGCCGTTCACTGGTCGACGCATAGTTTGAGGGTAATGCATACGTGGGGAGGGACTACACGACCTGTAGTTTGTGCTACACAGCATGTACCCATTTATTTCACACGGAATGGACATGGCTCCAACATGGCACACAACCATTGACTGGTCAACACATGGTTTGAGGGTAACGCGTACGCGGGGAGGGACTACACAGCGTGTAGTATGGGGTACACGACATGTACCCATTTATTTCACATGGCAAGGACACAGCCATCAACATGGGGTATACCCGATGAGGGGGTACATAGCATGTACTCACACTACACGGCGTGTAGTTTCAAAATTCTGAAAAGTGTTGGAAAAGTCCATTTTACCCTCCAGAACACTTAATGACCCTATTTTTTGACAAAGGAATGGGTCGGAGAGGTCTGGTCCATTACCCATAAACATATGATCTTGAACATCAAACTCTAGAGTTCTACTACTATAATAAACATAGAATTTATGATAATCCTATTCTACATTCATCTTCTATTGAATCACCTGAACTGCCTCTGTCATATTATGCACTAGTTTTTGAAAATGAATTTATACCTATCCAACCCCTATCCCACACAATGGAGAAAGAAAAGAAAATATATAAACATCTTCAAATGGAGAAATCCCAATGTCTGAAGGAGAAATATTATTTTAATTTGACTCATATAAAAGTAGTTACCTAATCCATGAACATCAAAAATCCATGATATACAAATTCAACATGTCTTCAATAGTCTTTATGGTTCTCTGTGTCTAACCATCCATCTTTAGATGAAAAGTAGCTCTAGGAAATGAATAATAGTGAAAATAGTATTTAAGAACACTCTATACAGTGTAGATAAAAGACAATCATATTAATATGTAATCATCATTGGGACTCTGTGTAATCTCACTGCATCACCCCTGATACTGCCTTAAAAAATGTCTATTGAGCTCAGTGTAGTGATCGATATAAGGTGGAATGGTTTTTTCAAGTGATCCCCTATCAACCATGTCATATCATAGGATTTTTGAACATGTGACAAAATGGTGATGAATCCCATAAATATTTCACACCACTTTATCTAGGGAAAATATTATGTCTATGGAAAACAACGACGAACACTAAACTCATTGTTTACCTTATGGTCAACTAGACATCATGATTAAAACTCTGAAACTATGTGCTCCATCCCATGCCCCTAAAAATGACCTCTAAAAGCTCAATAAATCTTTCTCACAATTGGATGTACTGATATGGGTGAGTTATTTAATTCACTGAGAAACACCACACACATCCCCAAATTCACAAAAGTCATTCCCAGAAATAGAAATCGGTGTTGATCAAAATCAGCCAACCATCAAGGGAATCATAATGAAAAATTGGTTCCTCCAGAAATGCACCACAAAATCCACAAACTAGGACACCAATACCTACTAATCAATATATGATTGCACTATTTTCATTGAAATAGAACCTCAACCACCAACCTCTCCCATATCAAGATGCATCACTATGATATCTTCAATCGTTCCCTATAAATCTCTGCATTCATGCACAAAATTCCAATGTGACTTCCAAATCATTTAATCTACCATAACATTTTTTCTTACCTTGAGTGTATGATATTTTATATAAATAATATATTAATAGTTTTATCCACATCCACTATCACTAAATAAATTCAATTTATAATAAGGCATTCCACAATATCTTATGAGAGGTAAAATCCCTAAGACTCTCACCAATAGGGTAATGTCACCACAAATTCAAATAAAACACAATTGTCTCCATCTTGAGAGTTTGGGTGGAATATATTTGATCATGTAGACATAACTATTGAGACCCATGAAAAACAACATACCTAGGATTCATTAAAACATAACCCAACCCAAGAAGTAAAGAATTACTAATTTAAACATACTGATATCCCTTTAAAATAAAACAATGGAATAGTATGCTAACCAACTTCTCCATCAAGAATTCCAAATTTTTCAAGCATTGGATAGTCTATGAGAAATGATTCATTTTTTTATCAGGGCTCTCAGAGAAGATTTTTTAACACCCCAAGATTTCATAGTGTGTTATTTCTTCATAATAATTCAATAACTTGCACTACACGCAACACCGAGTTCAATCACACCTTGACTTACAAAAAAAAGCCATTAAAAGAGGTCATTAATAGTATTAACTAAATTTTAAACTTTATATAATCCTTATAATTTTAAAATCCATATTATGAGTTTCTTAGTCATAATGCAAGAACAGATTCATTTTCAGTATTGCACTTTTATCAACTTTTAATAGTGCAAAATTTTTAAATACAATATTTTAAACTTTTTGACTTAATGGAGACATCAAAAAAATTTAAAATGAAACATCCCAAGCTTCCACGGTACGCTTTCCTTTGAATAAAATAGTGGCGTGTGTTGTACGCAACCTTGAGTTTTAACACACGCCACAACCAATCAAACTAGCCGTTATGAAAAGTAATACCTAAATTTTGAAATTATATATATTTTATATTTTAAAATGGACTTCATTTTTGGATTCGGAATATCGAATTTAGCCTAAGGTGAAATTTTGGTACTTTTCGGATAACTTTCATATTTTGATGAATAGTGAAAATTACTAAATTTTAATTAAAAACAACTTTTTTAATCAAAATAATTAATAGTGATAAATTTTGAATTTGAGTGGTTTTAAAGTATATTTAGAATATATTTTTACCATTTAATATAATTTTGGTCATTGGACATAATTTTACAATTAAACCGAACATAAACAAGTGTCAATCTTTTGATAGTTATTAACTCTTAAAAACACGCTTTTTGTTTTGACAGCGGGAATAAATTTTAAATTAATTTCATCCACTTCTGTGTTTTGAATTTAGAAAAATGGATTCCATATTTGGAATCAGGATTTCAAAATTGTGTAAATAGGTAACTTTTATTTTTAGACATTTTTAATAATTACTGTGGTAAATATTTTATTTACCATGGTTAAGGGTAAATCCTGTAAATAAGTGTTAAAAAGTAATATTATAATAATACAAAATTACCCTAAAACGTGTCCTAACCATATTGGTGGACACATACCCGACCATGGGAATCCATGGGTCGATTTGGGGACCCCTTGGAGCCACTTGTATGTGATAGGGACACATTATATTAATAAAGTTAAAATAAAAATAAAAATAGCATAAGCTTACATCTTTTAGAAGAACAATTTTTACATAGGGTTATACATGTTGTATTTTCGATTATAAATATTCATTAGAAAGATAAAAAGATTTCCTACATAATGATATTTTATTTATAATTTGTACACATCAAATAACTTAAATTATTAATGACACAATAATGATGCAATGTTTACCTCATTAATAAATCATTTAAATAAATAAGATTATAATGATTAAAATATTATCTAAAACCTGTCCAATTCTTATTGGTTGATGTTATTTAGAACATGAGTCATCTTAGCTTCGACCTCAATGATTTTTGGACCATTATAAACCGAATATAATTATATTATAAAGTAATACTTTCACTCTTTCCTAAAGAGCCCCTCCTCTCCCTTATAAAAGGAGACCACTTCTACTCATTCCTCACACCTCTCAAGCCACATGGCTCGTCCAAACCCTGACCAAATACTCTCCCAACTTCCCTCACTACAACCTAGATGCCTTAGTTTGATCAGAAATCCAACCTAATG
The DNA here is from genome assembly GCA_963277665.1 of Viscum album. NCBI lineage: Eukaryota > Viridiplantae > Streptophyta > Magnoliopsida > Santalales > Viscaceae > Viscum > Viscum album. The sequence goes on along the minus strand of OY728159.1, from coordinate 288,909,760 downwards.
ATGCCTTTTGATCAAATCAAAAGGAAGAACCCGAAGAAGAGGTAATGTTTTCACCACCCCTTTTCAAGTTCCTTTCTTCTTCCACTTCTTCTTTCCTTGTTCTTACCATTCTAAAATAATAACTCCAGTATCTCACATATACTGTGATGTTATTATAAATATGGTACAACCATATTCAGTATTCTATCCACCCTTTTAATAACATGTCACCATACGTGCGTACGTACGGCTTACCGTCTCCACGTCGTGGTGTAATTGTTATTCAATATATTATTATTTGGATGGGTATAATAATGATGTAAAAATCATGTAAATAATAAATATAACATGTTAATTATTTTTTATATATGATATAACATCCATTTATATATTATTTTAATATCAAAAGAATGATATTTTCGCTCGTGCGTACGTACGGACTACCGTCTCCACAAACGCGATAAGATTCATTCTCCATCGTAATCATTCAAGTATAATTATCATTTGATGATTTAAAAATAGTATATAAGGACTTGATATCATTATGTATATGAATAATATACATCCCATTAATAACGAATATGGATCACATAAAAAAGAATATAAAGTAAAATGAACCCCTTAACACCCAAAATAACGATAATTCTAAGATATTATTAACAAATCAATGTTAAAAGATCATATATGATATCATATTAAAGTAAATGATTCTTGTATTATTCAATAACAATTATTTCACCATTATCAAGGAGGTAAACCTACCATCGACCAAGGAAAAAGTACAAGTAAGGGATTTTCTTATCTCACTTTCAATTCCGTGAGATTTCCATTATTCGCCACTAAATTATTGAAAGTGGTGTATTGTGTACTGCCATTTGATATATATTATCATGATTCTCTTTATATTCATGTTATTCTGTAAATAATTTGGTGGTTATTAACTTTTGGCCATACGACTCAGTTGATTAACGTGGTAAGGGCTTTCTTATCTCACTTTTAATTTCGTGAGATTTCTATTATTCACCACTTAATTATTGCATGTGGTGTATGTGTACTGCCCATGATTGTATTCATTGTGTAATATAATTTAATTTAAGGGTATTTACATCATCTGGGTATGATACTTCTTTCATGGGTGTATGTTTCGTAAGTTGCCTACTCGATAAGGGAATTTGAAATTTCAATTTCCACTCATTTGGCTTTACGCATATTTCATTGATTATATTATTCCAAGATTATGTGTGGAATAACTATTCATTTGATTATGTCATAATTTCCACTCCCCTTCCTGTGGATATATGTTTGATACACATAATCACTCCATTGATAATTCTCAAGTCATTGATATGAATTTGATAAGAATAATTTTAACTCATTTTCCATTTGTTGAGTTAAACATCCAATTCGTTGGTGTTGTTTTTACAAGAATATGTGTGAATGTCCTTTGATTGTTTTACACTGAATATCCAATCATATTTAGTGTATTTATATTTTTCACACAAAATTATGTCGTTGATTTATCCTTAACCTAAGGATACAACCTTTATGAGAGATTTCATCTCAATTTACATTCCATTGAGACTTCTTTGATGATATACACCAAATCACTTTTATGTGGTGTATATAATGTACTTTGACATAGTATATCATGAATCCGTTTATTCTCATGATATTACAAATTTTTGATTACCTCAAATATTTGTATTCAAGTGTCTCTCTTTTGGTTAGAATCTCTAACCAAAATACCATTTTAAATTTTTTTAAAGACTTATTCTTCTATATCTTGCTCATTAATGTCCATGTTTTAAAAATGGTTTTAAGGATTTATTTATATGGACATTAAAGTTTTAAAATTAAAACTCCTTTTAAAAGTTTCAAAGTTGTATGAGACACTTTGATTCAAAAAATCTATTATTAAATGGCTTCTTGACAAATAGTGTGACTTTTAAATGATTTCAAGAAAAGGGGGATATTTCCCTCAAATAGTTTTGATGATTATTTTCATCTATGTCAACATCCTTCATTATTCATGATTGAGGTTAATGTGATACAATACAATCTTCCATATTGTATCAAATGAGTTATGTTTGACTGTGGATGTTCTATTTTTATACCATTCATGGTTTGTGGTTAAGGTATTGACATTTCGTGTGCTAGTTTTAATACGAATGTTTATTTTATGGTTAAACCTATTCATATGAGGAATGCATTGGACTTAATAAGTGACGGGTGGAGCCTGCTATAGCTCCTCGATGCATCGGTAGGTCTCATGAGAGAAACTAGTGTCTTGGCACAAGGCCTTGGCAAAATCTTATTTGTAGTCTTGGCATGAGGCCTTGGCTATGTGGTTATGATAGTCTGGCATTATGCATTCCATCATTTTGAAAGTGGTTATTGATATTTCATGTGATCATTCGACTAGTAGAATATCCATGTGAGTAAGTAAATGGCATTTTTTCATTTTACCTTTTCCATTTTATGCTGAAGTTCAAGTTTAAAAGGCTTTTGTTTTAGTTATAAATTGCCTTAAGTGTTTATGCTTGTTTATGAAAGCTTCTGCTATAATGTTATCCTTACTGAGCATCTGAGCTCACCCCTTTCAATGTTTTATTTTTTTTCCAGGATTATGAAGAAGTAATTTATGAATGACCTGCAGGGATAGTATGAGGGGATATGAAGACAAGATGTTTTTTTATGATGTAATGTAAAATTTATGGATGTATCTAGTTATTCCAAGGCTACTAAACTAATCGGTCTTTTGAGACTTGATCTTTCTCGTGATCATGCCAATGTTATGTAATAATGCACCGACTCTAGGTAATTAGGGTCGGGGCGTTACAGTTGGTATCAGAGGAAGTTTAGTAAAAACCTTGGAAGGTGGATTTAGATAAACTCTGATTACAACACGTAGACCTAAGATGAACTTTGAGGATTATTATAGAAGAACTTCCTAGAACTTTGGTATTATATAAGATTTTGTGAGTTTTCCGAGCAATACATCCCTGTCTGGATACGATCAGGTAGAGGTGGCTCTGGCACAGGTGTACCTAGGGGTAAAACCCGAAAACACCGCTTTGAGCTAGACTCGAACGGGAACTGGTGCACGACAACGGGCCTTGCTGCACTCTTGGTTACAACACTCCCGGGGGATATGCTTTGGTAAATTCACAAGATTAGTATAAACCATTATTAAGGGAATACAAAAAAATTCCCCTAAGAATATATGTCTGCAAATAGATAGTGGATAACCTAGATTTAAACATAGTGTACCCCAAGTTAGGATATATTGTTCAATTACAAGATTATCCTATTATATCTATTTTTTTACATTCTTATTAGATAAGTATTCAAAAACCGTAATTGTATTTTCTTTTGTTAGTTGAAACATGGAGGGAGCAAGATCACGAACAACTCTTCTCTCTCTTCCTGAAGAACTACTTGCAATTAATATCCAGAAGTCATGCGCAGACGATGTTGAAACTTTTTCAAATGTCCAAGTTACATGCAAACAACTTTATGAGACATCCAATACCTCTAACATTGCACGATTCTTTCAAGGATCAAGTACCGACTCTGGGATAATGTTGCGCTCTCAACATTCTTACCACGCTAAGCGTGGGAAGTACCATCGGGGTCTTTTCAAATTATTCACTTTATCTCAAAATTACGATGCACTAAATGATTTTCTAGATGCTGCAGGAGAGGGAGACCTTCGAGAAGCCTATATGTATGAAATTATATATTTATGTCTTTTGGGATATACGAAAACCGATTTACCAAAACCTTATTTTGAAATATTTGAAGATGAATCAGTGAGAATTTTTCTAAAAAAACCTGTTAAAGACGATGTCTCAAAATTATATATAAGAAATACCTATTTTTTTATGATGCATCGATGCTTCCATCGATATAATCCAAAATGGATGAGGAGTTTTTGGGTAAAGTAAGTAGATGATTTTGAAAAATTCCTGAGGTACCATTGTGACACATGAACGCATTCTACCAAAATGCAAACCCGCCTAGTCTCTCCAGAGTTCATGTTGTGATCCACATATCTCTAGTGACAAAATATATGCCTGACCCAACAATGTACTCACCTATGAAGAATTATAACTGGAACCCGATCAATCTTATTGTGGAGAGCCTATCAGAAATCTTCATACCAAAGATCAAGTGTTGCGAAACCGGATGACTCGTCTGGTAAAAGATCTATGGAGAAATCATAAGATGGAAGAGGCAATGTGGGAACCCGAGGAACATATGATGAAGAACCTATGTGGAAATAAATGGATGGTGAAATGTTTAAAAGTGTTAGTTCTCTTTATTGATGGGATTACATTGGAATAATTTTCTCTTGTATGTGTAAACCTTCAATTTATCATGTGAAAATGATATTTGAGGAAGAATTATATTTTATGTTGCAGATATAGTTATAAATAACCATTTGGTCTTACATGATCATTGGGTTTGAGGAAATTATAAGTTATTATAATTTGGGATGAAAATGCAAGGTATGAGATAAGATTTGTGGTTAAATTCTATTATGGTATTTTGAGGAATTTATCTCATTTTGGTAATATTATAAAATATAGTTTTTGAAAAAGGACAACACGCAGACCGTGTGACAACCCGTCGCGTCGGACAAAGCTGTGGGAATCGAACCCACAACCAAAGTGCAATTGGGATTTATCGCCTACCACTGGACTACGTGAAGTCCCTGGTTAGTGTGACTTTTTTTTAGTTAAATGATTTTATTGATCAATAATATGTTGATTTGGGTTCTTATGTATTATCAAATGAATACCCTTGGTATAGGAAAATGATTTGGTGATTAAGTGATAAATGTTATTTTGGAAGATGTTCGTTTTGTTAGGAACACTATATGCCCAAGGAAAATAGAATACAATGAGGTTTCATTTGTAGAGTAATGGTGGATTTTTATCTATGTTTTTATTGTTGATTTATAGTGATTTAGGTTATTTATGGAAATGATTAACCTATAACAGAGAATATGTGATGATGTTAATCACTTTTAAGTATGTGACTTTAAGAGTATTTGATGTCATTTGGAGATACAATGTATCATGGGAGACTACATAATCAAATTCTTCTATGTTTTGGGTTTCAATATTAGTTTGGATTATATTAAAGGATTGTAAGGACAATTCATTATTGAATGGTATCTATTTAACTTTGGGGTATTGTTGGTTTAATTTTAGAAATTAAGATTAGTGCATATTTATCTCAATGAATATCCTTTTGGGGGATCATTAGATCATCCACTAACCATTTTGGATTTGATTAATCTTCAAAGACAATGTAAATATATGGTTTATCCTACATGGATCATGTGATTCTATAGAAGTTTATTCTAGTTCTTCCAGTGTGACCATGTCTTCTTGAATACTCATCCTTTAAAAAAATTGAGTTAGTGGTGGAAATTTATTAAAGAATGAAAACCTACTTAAAATTTAAGTATATCTCATAATGTTCTTAGTCAATATCATAAATGAAATCCTTCTTCCTTATGTAATGTAACATTAAAAAAAAATGTTGTCCTAGATGGTACATTAAATCATCAATAATTTATGGCTTTGGGATTGTTGGCCTTTTCATAGCCATGTTCTCTACCACTCTCCATTAGATAATTGATGGTTAGATTTCTCTTCCATATCCATATTTTCCTACATGGAACCATAGTATGTGTTATTTTCGGTAATCTTCATACTTTCCACTCTTTATTTTAAATAGAGGCCTCATTAATTCATTTTTCGATGTGGGATTTCAACTAAGATATTTTGAAATATCAAAAATGTGTTATCCCAATACCCTCTGTTTTCTTGGACCGATGGTATTTCAAATCATCATAGATTGATGAGTTTAAGGACCTCAATTTTATACTTGTTTGTGATTGATGACCTCAATCACTACCTATAAATATTTACGTTTTTCCTCCAATTATATGTCTCTAATTACCACCAATGTTCTCCTAATCGAGATCATAATTCGATGGTGACCCTTTCATTTCTCTTTTCCTCCTATTAAGGCTAAATTTTAGTAACCCAATTTCCGATGTGGGTTTTCCCACAAATATATTTTCTATTTTCAAACTTTTATTTTCGAAGAACAAGTTCAAATTGCGAGGACGCAATTTATTGAAGGAGGGGAGAATGTAACACCCCAAGATTTCATAGTGTGTTATTTCTTCATAATAATTCAATAACTTGCACTACACGCAACACCGAGTTCAATCACACCTTGACTTACAAAAAAAATCCATTAAAAGAGGTCATTAATAGTATTAACTAAATTTTAAACTTTATATAATCCTTATAATTTTAAAATCCATATTATGAGTTTCTTAGTCATAATGCAAGAACAGATTCATTTTCAGTATTGCACTTTTATCAACTTTTAATAGTGAAAACTTTTTAAATACAATATTTTAAACCTTTTGACTAAATGAAGACATCAAAAAAATTTAAAATGAAACATCCCAAGCTTCCACGGTACGCTTTCCTTTGAATAAAATAGTAGCGTGTGTTGTACGCAACCTTGAGTTTTAACACACGCCACAACCAATCAAACTAGCCGTTATGAATAGTAATACCTAAATTTTGAAATTATATATATTTTATATTTTAAAATGGACTTCATTTTTGGATTCGGAATATCGAATTTAGCCTAAGGTAAAATTTTGGTACTTTTCGGATAACTTTCATATTTTGATGAATAGTGAAAATTACTAAATTTTAATTAAAAACAGCTTTTTTAATCAAAATAATTAATAGTGATAAATGGTGAATTTGAGTGGTTTTAAAGAATATTTAGAATATATTTTTACCATTTAATATAATGTTGGTCATTGGACATAATTTTACAATTAAACCGAACATAAACAAGTGTCAATCTTTTGATAGTTATTACCTCTTAAAAACACGCTTTTTGTTTTGACAGCGGGAATTAATTTTAAATTAATTTCTGCCACTTCTGTGTTTTGAATTTAGAAAAATGGATTCCATATTTGGAATCAGGATGTCCAAATTGTGTAAATAGGTAACTTTTATTTTTAGACATTTTGAATAATTACTGTGGTAAATATTTTATTTACCATGGTTAAGGGAAAATCCGATAAATAAGGGTTAAAAAATAATATTATAATAATACAAAATTACCCTAAAACGTGTCCTAACATTATTGGTGGACACATACCCGACCATGGGAATCCTTGGGTCGATTTGGGGACCCCTTGGAGCCACTTTTATGTGGTAGGGACACATTATATTAATAAAGTTAAAATAAAAATAAAAATAGCATAAGCTTACATCTTTTAGAAGAACAATTTTTACATAGGGTTATACTTGTTTTATTTTCGATTATAAATATTCATTAGAAAGATAAAACGATTTCCTACATAATTATATTTTATTTATAATTTTTAGACATCAAATAATTTAAATTATTAATGACACAATAATGATGAAATGTTTACCTCATTAATAAATCATTTAAATAAATAAGATTATAATGATTAAAATATTATCTAAAACCTGTACAATTCTTATTAGTTGATGTTATTTAGAAAATTAGTCATCTTATCTTCGACTTAAATGATTTTTGGACTATTATAAACCGAATATAAATATATTATAAAGTAATACTTTTACTCTTTCCTAAAGAGCCCCTCCTCTCCCTTATAAAAGGAGACCACTTCTACTCATTCCTCACACCTCTCAAGCCACTTGACTCGTCCAAACCCTGCCCAAATACTCTCCCAACTTCCCTCACTACAACCTAGAGGCCTTGGTTTGATCAGAAATCCAACCTAAGGAGCCCTTTTGATCAAATCAAAAGGAAGAACCCGAAGAAGAGGTAATGTTTTCACCACCCCTTTTCAAGTTCCTTTCTTCTTCCACTTCTTCTTTCTTTGTTCTTACCATTATAAAATAATAACTCTAGTATCTCACATATACTGTGATGTTATTATAAATATGGTACAACCATATTCAATATTCTATCCACCCTTTGAATAACATGTCACCATACGTGCGTACGTACGACTTACCGTCTCCACGCCGTGGTGTAATTGTTATTCAATATATTATTATTTGGATGGGTATAATAATGATGTGAAACTCATGTAAATAATAAATATAACATGTTAATTATTCTTTATATATGATATAACATCCATTTATATATTATTTTAATATCAAAAGAATGATATTGTCGCTCGTGCGTACGTACGGACTACCGTCTCCACAAACGCGATAAGATTCATTCTCCATCGTATCCATTCAATTATAATTATCATTTGATGATTTAAAAATAGTATCTAAGGAATTTATATCATTATGGATATGAATAATATACATTCCATTAATAACTAATATGGCTCACATAACAAAGAATATAAAGTAAAATGAACCCGTTAACACCCAAAATAACGATAATTCTAAGATATTATTAACAAATCAATGTTAAAAGATCATATATGATATCATATTAAAGTAAATGATTCTTGTATTATTCAATAACAATTATTTCACCATTATACAGGAGGTAAACCTACCATCGACCAAGGAAAAAGTACAAGTAAGGGATTTTCTTATCTCACTTTCAATTCCGTGAGATTTCCATTGTTCGCCACTAAATTATTGAAAGTGGTGTATTGTGTACTGCCATTTGATATATATTATCATGATTCTCTTTATATTCATGTTATTATGTAAATCATTTGGTGGTTATTAACTTTTGGCCATACGACTCAGTTGATTAACGTGGTAAGGGGTTTCTTATCTCACTTTTAATTTCGTGAGATTTCCATTATTCACCACTTAATTATTTCATGTGGTGTATGTGTACTGCCCATGATTATATTCATTGTGTACTATACATTAATTTATGGGTATTTACATCATCTGGGTATGATACTTCTTTCATGGGTGTATCTTTCGTAAGTTTCCTAATCGATAAGGGAATTTGAAATTTCAATTTCCACTCATTTGGCTTTACGCATATTTCATTGATTATATTACTCCAAGATTATGTGTGGAATCACTATTCATTTGATTATGTCATAATTTCCACTCCCCTTACTGTGGATATACGTTTGATACACATAATCACTCCATTGATAATTCTCAAGTCATTGATATTAATTGGATAAGAGTAATTTTAACTCATTCTCCATTTGTTGAGTTAAACATCCAATTCGTTGGTGTTGTTTTTACAAGAATATGTGTGAATGTCCTTTGATTGTTTTACACTGAATATCGAATCATATTTAGTGTATTTATATTTGTCACACAAAATTATGTCGTTGATTTATCCTTAACCTAAGGATACAACCTTTATGAGAGATTTCATCTCAATTTACATTCCATTGAGACTTCTTTGATGATATACACCAAATCACTTTTATGTGGTGTATATAATGTACTTTGACATAGTATATCATGAATCCCTTTATTCTCATGATATTACAAATTTTTGATTACCTCAAATATTTGTATTCAAGTGTCTCTCTTTTGGATAGAATCTCTAACCAAAATACCATTTTAAAATGTTTTAAAGACTTATTCTTCTATATCATGCTCCTTAATGTCCATGTTTTAAAAATGGTTTTAAGGATTTATTTATATGGACATTAAAGTTTTAAAATTAAAACTCCTTTTAAAAGTATCAAAGTGGTATGGGACACTTTGATTCAAAAAAATCTATTTTTAAATGGCTTCTTGACAAATAGTGTGACTTTTAAATGATTTCAAAAAATGGGGGATATTTCCCTCAAATAGTTTTGATGATTATTTTCATCTATGTCAACATCCTTCATTATTCATGATTGAGGTTAATGTGATACAATACAATCTTCCATATTGTATCAAATGTGTTATGTTTGACTGTGGATGTTTTATTTTTATACCATTCATGGTTTGTGGTTAAAGTATTGACATTTCATGTGCTAGTTTTAATACGAATGTTTATTTTATGTTTAAACCTATTCATATGAGGAATGCATTGGACTTAATAAGTGACAGGTGGAGCCCACTATAGCTCCTCGATGCATCGGTAGGTCTCATGAGACAAACTAGTGTCTTGGCACAAGGCCTTGGCAAAATCTTATTTGTAGTCTTGGCACGAGGCCTTGGCTATGTGGTTATGATAGTCTGGCATTATGCATTCCATCATTTTGAAAGTGGTTATTGATATTGCATGTGATCATTCGACTAGTAGAATATCCATGTGAGTAAGTAAATTGCATTATTTCATTTTTCCTTTGCCATTTTATGCTGAAGTTCAAGTTTAAAAGGCTTTTGTTTTAGTTATAAATTGCCTTAAGTGTTTATGCTTATTTATGAATGCTTCTGCTATAATGTTATCCTTACTGAGCATCTGAGCTCACCCCTTTCAATGTTTTATTTTATTCCCAGGATTATGAAGAAGTAATTTATGAATGACCTGCAGGGATAGTATGAGGGGATATGAAGACAAGATGTTTTTTTATGATGTAATGTAAAATTTATGGATGTATCTAGTTATTCCAAGGCTACTAAACTAATCGGTCTTTCGAGACTTGATCTTTCTCGTGATCATGCCAATGTTATGTAATAATGCACCGACTCTAGGTAATTAGGGTCGGGGCGTTACAGATTTCACCTAGGAATAATTGACTATTAATTACTTAGAATACCCTTTAAAATATAGGAACCTTAAAACGTAAAAAATATTGTTGGTGGATTCCAATGAAAAAGCTACTACATTAATCAAAGTATTCATAGATACTATATTATGTGGAATTTCATACCCAATAAAAAAACCATGCTCGTAAAAATAACACCTTGAAAACATCCCAAACATCTTCTTTTGAAAAATATCTCTAATAAAATAATGTTGATTCTATACATTATCCATCTAATATATAATGTTGAAAAGTAACTCCTCAAATAAAACCTCCATGATCATATCCAAGAACTATTTGAACACCACATTCATCAAACACATGATAATGACTGGAGAATTCATCACACAAAATCGTATAAAAGACTCATATTTTCTATGAACACATCTGAAATCAATATTCCTTATATCATCATCATTCACCCACATATAATGACATCCTTACCATAAATTTATCTTCATGACACAAATTTTTTATTTCAGGTGATAGAATAAACCATCAATCCATGAAATAGAGTTGTGGTTGTTCATTTTTACATGGGTCAAGTGATGATAATTATTTCAAAGACACATACTTACAATAGCCATTTCTAAAAAAAGAAATATTATATCACGAGGTCGCACATTTAACTGATAAAACTCATTGCAATAGATCAGTGATTGGTACCCACAACTCACGCAACTAATAAGGTAACATCCCAGATCCAGACATCGTGATGGGTTCACTCCTACTTATATGATGATCCCAAACATGATGTGACATTTTGGTTTTAACACTGCACTCTCCTCAAGAAAGACATCAATGTAGTCTTCAACAACATTGGGAAATAAAATTTGATGAAACGCTATAAAATTAATAATAATATCATCTATCCAATAATTCATATAAGGAAAACAACATTTACCCATCTAAGGGGATTTCCTAACAACAAGCACTGATTACTCCCTATCATCATCTTAGAACAAAACATGTCTCCATAATTAATCCACAATAGCCTGCCTTGATTATAACCAGTAACTTATGAGGATTTTGTTATATGATTGTATACATAAAAAAATCTCTTAAGGATAGGTGTTGCCCTAGAACTAACTCATAGATTCTATATACTTCATTCATGTAAACACATACTCCAAATTTCACAATCAACAGTAGTGGAACTGGATACCTATTTAACATAGGTACCAAATCATTGATAAGAGAATGTTATATGAAAGAGTACATATATCTTCAATCTTATACAATATTAACCCAAGAAAAAAAAATTGGAATGACGTCTCACCCACTAAACACTAGAAATTCTAGATCATGATGTTCACTTTGACCTGAATGGCCACCTCTCAAACACAGCTTATGATCACCTCAATGACTCTGCCCTGCTCCCTTTGGATTTTGAAGATCATGGGAGTTTCTTCTTCTATCCCCATATCCTTTCAATTGATCCAAAACTAGAACACCCAACTTCTATTTCCTCTCTCGATTCTGCTTTAATGGAGGAACCTAAAGTATAATACCTAGGGCATGATGACTTCCCCAAATGTTCGGGAACACTTTCTTCTGATGACCTCGACAACCACTAGAATTACAAGATTTTAATCCCTTGGAATGTTCTTGAAACCACCACCCCTAGAAAAATGAGATGATGTGGGATAGGAACTACCTCTAGCTGACCAAATTATCTAATATATGGGAAATAGGGAAACCTAGACCATAAAAATTTTTCACGGGGAATCCTAAAAACTATCCTCTCATGATAATCTAATTCTTAGAAACATACTATCAGTTAGATATTCTCTCATATTCACTAATTTATACATATTTAGCATAAATGGGGTGACCTATTTATGGATCTCTGGATTAAAAGCCCCAAAAGATTACTCATCCTTTCCCCCTCTTTAAGAAATACGGCCAAAGAATATCCATGTACGAACTTGAAATAGTTTCCAAACTCTCTCAAACAATATTACACCCCTATCAAAGGGTATATAGCTCATGGTGATTAGAAGCCCTAATACTCAATGAATGAAACAATGTTCATAATTGGTCTAATAAATTATACAATGAGACATATTGATCATCATTATCTCTAAGGAAAAGGATCTGCCCCAACCTCACTATCCCATGTAGCATCATTACACCAAACCAAATGAATATCCCTTCCATGTACAGGTTGAACTGAAAGCTATCTCACCTTCATCTAACTAGTATTTTGGGAAATAATACGAAATAGACCCCACACAAACACTTTTATATAATCTAGCGCACAAACTATCAAGGAGTGGAAGTACAATTTTCATCATCATTCACTGTCACTCTACGGTGTTTTGCTGGATCATCCTTCAGAACATCTTTTGTTCTAGCCTGATGAGGATATCAACAAAGAGCCAAGACTGAAAGAATAAAACATTTATTACACTCTTAATGTTGGAATATGTAACAATTGAAATTATTTAATAGAAATATTTTTATATTTATCAAGGTTTTACCCAATCCCATGGTCTACCAATTTAAGGAAAAGCTGAAAATAGAAATATAGATAATCTATTCACATGTATCTACCAATCAATGAGAAAATAATTTTATAGTAGGCTTCTTAAAATGAAAGGATTGTGTCTCAGATCATAGGGGGGCTAAATCGCCATGTATCAACTAGTCTCGTATTTTTAAATGTCTAACTATATTTTTCTAAAACATTTTACCAAAGAACCCTTATAATACCACCAGTTCTGAACATCAAACTCCATGTTATCCCTCATCCTCAATATTTGATACCGCCCTGTTATGACCCCCTCCACCCAAAGAGTATCCCACACAGGATGATAAGGAGATAATTTAGATGGTGACTTCAAGAGTCTAACATATAGTCGTCCACATGGTGGTGAGTAAAGCTGAGGATATAATGATAAAAAAAGTAGGGGAATTACCCTGTAAGAGAATAGACAGAAGAGAGAGATAAGATCGATACACTAGTCAAATCGTCATTCAAGATATCTGAAAAGGAAAGCCCATAATAATACATGTGGAGTCATAAAATACAAAAATAACCGAATACATAAAAAAATACCAAAATGGAAAATATTGATGCAATACAATCCAAAAAAGAACTAAAAACCCATGAATTAGAAATATATTCCAATATCCAACCTTCTCTCACTGACCTAAAAATTATATATATATATATATATGGGGTGATAATAACAATATACTCAATACGAAATTCCCTAAAACCATCTAGGTAAATAATAAACAAATCATGATAAATAACAAAGAACAATAGTGAAACATACTCATCAACTATACATGTATACTATGTTCTCATCCCCACAATGGATATTTGTCAACAAGTTTCACATACCAGGAATCATATAATAAAATCTCAGAAAAAAGGGGTCCCCACTACCACTTCTAATACATTTTTACACTTTTACCCTATGTATCATGTCCAAATCCTTCTATGTCCATAAGTAATCCATTCTATAGATGCCTAGGCTAAGTATCAAAACAAGCACTATAAGAATCACATCACCACTTCATCCCATATCACATCCCCAAATATAAAAGAGTATTTTATTTGAGTAACCACATCATTTATGATGTGTATCATACACAGGGTATTATACCTCAGACCATCAAAACCCATACACCAAGTAATATACCACAGGGTATCACAATCAATACAAATCATAACATTAATAATCTTTTGAATACTATATCTGGAGACACATGTGTGTGAAATATCCACTAGTTATCACATCCATAATCACATACATTTATATATGGAAACATAACTCCATGTATACATGTATGTGAATAAAAAAAGAAGAGATTGTTTATAAAGGGGTTAGTTATCCATCAAAATTCCCATCGAGATGTTAGAAAAAACACCCTACATAATTCAACTATGTGTTAGTATCCCAAAACAACAAGTTTGGGGTAGGATATGAAATCATTAAATATACAAGATATATTATAGCTCACAATATCACCATTGTAAAAACAATCACCTAAACTCTTAGTGGTCATTACTCAGACACTTGGCTGCTTCGATTGGGGACATGATATACTAAATTCACACAACCAATATAAGGGATACATTAAATTACATAGTTGCATTAAACAAATAAATTTAAATCCATTCATTAATTATACATAAATTTACCATCAAAATTATCACATACTAAACATTATTTCCAATCAAAGACTAGTACAATCCATCGAGGAATAATCTTAAACAATTAAAAAGATTTTTTAGAGTGACATCAACATTAAATTCTAATGATAACAAACCAAATTTTTTAAAAATTTATTGTTCATTATTAACATCATTCCACAACCTGAGTAATCTAGAAAGAAATATTAATCTATCATAAAGAGGAAACATGAAACCAATAACATAATGGTTTCTCATGTAGTGGGGAGACAAATTTAGATAATAAAGAAACCCTTCAATTGGCCATTAAACATAATCATTTCATGAAAACATTATAGAGGTATAGTGTATCAAGCCTTAGAACTTCCACAATCAATAAAGAGATAAAATAGTGAGATTTGGATTTATAAAATAATAAATATATGATATTATCTTCTACAAGAATAGTACATCATTCTCTATAAGGTTTAATACTCTAATCCTCAGGTATTAACTTTAAACTGTTGATCTGGCGTCATCAATGACTCAAAGCTACAATTGGACTACCCTAAGCAGGTTTACTTAGAGAACATTATTTTATTGTGTTATTATTTGGGAAAATTAAATAGTTAGAAGGAATATGCTAGAAAATGGTTATATGTACAGACTGTGAGTATTTAACACATATTCATGGAAAATAACATTCTTCATAGTGATGTTAATTTTTTTTCTTTTTATATCATATTATAGTAGATATACATTCAACATTAGTGGATGAAATAGAATTTAAATAATTTATATGATTTATAAATATTATAGAATGGCCATGTATGGTATAAATCATTGTTTCATGAATCATTATAGAATCATAAGATTCACATTCCTTGATAATTCCATTCAATATATTTTCATTTCATTTCTTGTATTTCTTGTGCTTCATGGGATTAATTAGTGGTAAATTGTTTTTATATATACAAATGCTAATAAAAAACTATTGAAAAAAGAAATTAGTTTTTTTAAAATTTCATCATAAACAAAAAAAATAGTTTTTCTATATAGTTTTATATTGAAAAATTGAATTTTCATTTTCACCCCTCATAAGATATGTAACCCTCATTAAATGAGAAGGGATTTTGATGTTGTCAAGTGATTACCAATTTCATTTATAAGGTATATGAGACCTTATGAATTGGAATAGTTAATTCAATATGTTATGCCAGTGCATTTCACTATTATATTCTGAGACAAAATGTATTGTGGCTAATTTAAATTAAATGGGTATTGATTTTAGTTAAAATCTTTATGGGACTTTATTAACTAGGAATGATGATTCATTTAATTGAAACATTTTAAATGTATAAAATCACATATAAAAATTTTAATTTGAATCTTGACTTATAAATAAATTTTTTTCTAGTAAATGGGGATGCTAACAATAATTTAATTATTTTCCCCTGAAACTATTATTAGTCATTCTATATATTGAAACCCAAATACATTATTCATGAACAGTTTCCAATACCCTAACAATCTATGGGGTAAGATGTGATTGTAATTGGGGTAGTGATTTCTTTTTTTTAATGATATGAATCCACTAGTGTTTCTAGTAACATTCAAGTCTTGTTCTAATGTGTGTTATTGGAGATTATAAAGATATGACACCATGATGTTCTCAAGTCTTGTGATATAATGGTAGAAACGACCATGCATGTGATATGGTTGGCCTTTTCCTCTAGTATTAACCCCATGAGCGACAATTGAAGAAAAAACTTTTGTACCCAAACTAGGAATTGCTGCTCATCTTAAAAAGTGTTTACTTTGTCTTGTAGAATTTATTAAGGGTTCTCCCCAACCTATAACTATGATATTTGACCTAAATCATGAGTTCCAGCAGCAACAACCTCCAATATTTTCTTGGGATGGAGTTACTCGTGTCATTGACTCTTTACTATAGTCCATTTATTCTATATTTTAATATATGGATAATCCTCTAGATTTTAGGGACAATTATTCTATTTACATTTTGTGTGATTCTCCCAAGAGTTTTTGGGACAAGATTACTCATGTTAGTCTTATTTTGGGAATGGTATGAGAATACTTTTATATTACCTTCAACGATTAATTTTACCTACGATTTTGATAAATTACTGATCTTGATAGATCTGAAACCATGAACAGGTTTCTATGTCATTCATGGAAAATTCAGTGTGTTTTACCGAGTTTCAATGATTATCATTGCTTTTATCCTCTGATGATATATCATGAGTGAGGCGTTTTGAAGATAGATAAATAAATATATATTCTCACATGTGAATGTTTTATGTAATCCACATTTTTTGAGATTTTTAATCATGATATTATCACTAATCACAAATTGAGATAATATGATAGTACAAGGAATAGAGGTTCACTAGTGAGATAGGGTAGTAGATCCTTTGATAACGAGAAGCGTAACCTTGGTTTTTCTTATCACAGTAGCGGTGGCTAGTGTATCCTCACTAGAAGCTACATTAAATGCCATCATTGTGGAAAATAGGGGAATGTGAATCTTATTTGTGATTGGGACCCTATTCAGTGTGGTTCTTGATTCTTTAAGGGTTATATTATGATATTATCCCCAACATGTTCTTTTCTATTTCAAGTGGAAGATGACCCACACTAGCTCCACCTTCCGGATTCGGGTGTTTGACCCATTTCTTGGCAATAAGTTAGAGTATCACCTACTGAAAAAATGGATGAGGTCATCTTCAGGGTAGCCATATATTTCACTATCACTCTAGTAGAGTGAACCTTATTAGGGTAGTCCAATTGTATCTCGGGGTCATTGATGAAGCGAGTTCAATAGTTTATAGTTCATACCTAAGGATTAGAGTACTAAACCTTATACAGTATGATTAACTATTCTAGCAGATGATAATATCATATCTTCTTTATTTTATAAATCCTAATCTCACTATATTATCTCTTTATTTATTGTGGAAGTTATAAGTCTTGATATGCAATACCTCTATGTTGTAATGACCTCATGTACATGGTTCAGTGTGCGGTCAAAATGTATAAACAAATTCAAGGACTTCCACCATAAGGATAGCAGTTATCACTTTTAATGCGATTTCTTTTCTACATGAGATGATAAGATTTTGTATCATTCTTAGTATTGATGGGTTGGTTTTATATCAAGCCTATGTGGAATATTGTCACTATAGGGTGTCTTTTGCATCACTATAAGAAAGAATCTATACCCAAAAGGGTTAGTGGAATTCTTATACAAGTAGATATGGGGCATAATATCATGTTATTTTTGGAGTGACCTCCCCGATTGCTAGTATTTATGTGGAGGATTGGGGATTACCTCAAGTTGACTTCCCTTTTGTAGTAGAACATTTCAGGGATGTCTATCATAGAATTTTATTTTGGCCTACCTACAAAGAGAGTGGTTGAGTTTACAATCGATCTCATTCAAGTTGTTGCTCGAGTATATATTACTCCATGTACGATACCATCTACTATGATCTAGGAGCTCAAGAGATAGTTGGGGGATTTATGGTCCAAGGGTTTTATCTGACCCAACACTTCTACTTTGGGTTCAAGCATTATTTTCCCATGAAGTAACATGGGATTCATAGACAATGTGTGGATCATCGATGGTTGTACCAAATTTTGTATATGAAGTTGTATATATTTCCCTGAATATCTGATCTCTTTTACTAACTCCCTAGATCAATAGTTTTCTATATGATCGAACTGATATTAGGCTATTATTAGTTGTGATTCAATCCTTTAGATATACCAGGTATGTAATTCTTTAGTTTGTACATTCTATATGAGTATCTAGTTAAGACCTTTTGTCGAATAAACACACCCACTGTTTTCTCAGATTTTATGAATAAGGATTTCAACCCCTATCCAATTCCTTCATCATGGGTTTTGTAAATGAAATATTAGTGTATTATAATACTAAAATAGACAATAAAAAACTGATTGTGATTAATTTTAATACAAAGAGATATAATATTTTATATTATAAGATATCCCAGTTCATTTTATGGATTATTAATTTTAATTCCTCAGGTCATATTATCATTGAAGAATGAGTATTTGTTAACCTAGAGAAGGTGGGTGCCATGGTTTCCTAGGAGAATTCAAAAAACATGTTTGATATATAGCCTTTATTGGGGTTGGATAGGTATTTAATCATTTTATATAGGAATTATCAAGCCTTTCTACACAAATTTTGGTTTGTAATAAGAAGGGTATGAAGTTCTTATGATCTAAATCATGCATGAAATCCTTTCGAGAGATGAAAAGGTTTTCCTCAGCACCGTTTATGACTCAACTAGTTATTCGTAGATGATATATAGTGTTTTATGATTCATTAGAAATATGGATAACTATTTGATTGATATTTTAATATAATTATTTGTCATACTAGTCTCCTTTATTAGGACATTGTGAGAATAATTACCTAATGCATGGCCTTTAGATAGTTGTCATTTTTTTCACTTCACACACTATCAAAGATGGTATCTGATGGGTGAGATAATTGGGGTGTTCATGGACCATATGAGCCTAATATATATTTTCAAGAGGTGTGACTGGAATCTATGATAGTGATGATTGGTCAAATACCTTCAGTCAATTCACATTCATCATGCCTATATTCTTAGAAATGAAAATGTGGTAGTTGAGGCGATAAGCATGAAAAATAAGGCATTGGACTTTTAGAAAGCCTATGATGAATGGAAATTGATGTAACATATTTTTGATATGCATCATATAGTTCAATAGAGTTATAATAGGATTTTTCATACATGCATAGATGTTACCTCTACACTCATGGATAGGGTGATGAAAAGGATACTTTCAAACCCGTATGTTTTGTTTCTATGGGAGAATATTTCTTGTCATAACCCAACTCTGGATTGCTGTATTGATGTAGATAACTTCTTATATATACATGAAAACTTATTTATTCATACATACCTAAAAAATAAACTTGAAAAAGAGTCCCAAGCGTTATAGTGGGACATTCATTCAGGTTTCCCCATGGATTATAGTGATATGTGTATCCAATATTGGTGTCCTAGAATTAAATGTAATGTTATGTGTTTTATCACTAGGTGTTCTACCTATTAGATATTGAAGATGGAACACCAGAATCATTACATAGTTTTGCAGTTTCTTCCAATCAAAAATCAGAATTAGAGGGATATTGTGCTAGATTCTGTAGTAGGTCTACAGAGGATTCCTCATGATAGTGTGGTAGTTTTTGTAGCCTTGGATAAACTGACAGGGGTAGCCTACATACTTTCTATTTGGGAGTCTTCAAATTTGATTAGAAGATAAGGCTATATGTCCAAGATATCATACTACTACACACAGTCAGTCATACTATAATTATATATATGGAAACTCATTTCACATAGAGATTCAGGAAGGTTTGGAAATGGACTTTGGATACATAGGTTCTTCTGTGAATACCTTTTTACTCTTATTCCAATGGTCAGTTAGAATGGAAAATACATGTTTAGAGGACATGATCCAGGCATCTGTATTTGAATTCAGTGGTTTATTGGAGTTGAATATCCCTCTCATTGAGTTTTCCTTTAATAATAGATTTCATGATATGATTCAAACAGCTCTGTATAACAATTTTTTTCGTAAGTCATTCAGTTCACCATAATTCAAGTTATATGTGGGAGAGGTTGTCTTACAAGGTCCCCATCTCATTCCAGAGACTTCAAATCATGTGAAATTGATAAGGAAGTGTATGTATACCACCCAATATGGGCACACATATAATGTTTATCTCCATCTGTGACATCTAGAGTCTGAGGTTGGGGATCAAGTTACTAGAGGGTGTCCCCCAGACATGGGAATACATGGATATAGTCGCAAGGGAAGCTATCTTCTCATCATTTTTGGTAATTTTAGAGCTTGGATATTGTTAGGATAATGGACTACTATTTTTTGTTACCTCAATGGTAACTTTCCATGCATGAGATCTTCCATGTTTCATAACAACATTTTTACCATGATGCCATGTATCATACATTTGATCCTAAGAATATCGATTTAGTTGTTGATGTGTCTTTTAATGAATATCCCATTAGAATAATTTATTGGAACTTGAAGGCTCTCCAAGACAAATTTTTTCCCATACTATTGTTTCCATGGAAGCATGGTTATGTACATGAAGAGACATAACAATGGGACATCAGTGTATAAGCTTTATAGTTGGAGTTGTTCTCCGATAGCGTTTTACCACACTTGTAAGGGAATTTCAGGGATGACTTCCATAAATGGGATAATTCTGTAAAAACCCAGTAATTACATGAGGTATGAGTGCTTTAATTTTTAGTATACTTGTTTTTTTACATTATATGAATTTATGGTGAGGCTATAGAGAAAATGAGGGTGTCCAGTGATTTTTTGGAACCTAGAACCTGAGAAAGTACTTAAAAAATATATTCAGTTTTAGTAGAAACTATGGAACCCAATCTACAATTCTCTTCCAACTTTGTGGGTATTTTAAATGAATAGAAAAAGGAAAATATTTTTTTTATAGTGTGCATAGGCCCAAAAATAATTTCACATGATTTGTGCTTTTAAACATATGTATATAGAATAGTTATTACACTATTTTCAAAACCATCTACCTGACCTATATGTGCCCACTTTTGGAAACTATCCATGAATTTTTTGATCATAGTTTTAACAACTTTTTGGAAAACCCATGATTCCACTAGATTTTTTTATGAAATTAACATTTTACGTTATTATATTTTAATTAATTACCACCATAATATTTATTATTCCTAGTGGATAGTTTACTCATTTATCTTTTTTGTATGATCTTCCTCCCATCATACGAGGTTTTTTTTATTTATTCCCCATCCAGACTCAAAATTAATAATTCATCATTTGATTGTATTCTTCATTGTCATTTCTTCAATATGAAATATTATTACTTTATATTCTTTTCTATTAACAATTCTATTTTGATGTAGGCTCGTGTTCCCTATTTTTAATGAATTATTCAATTATTATATTTTAATATAATACATGAAAAACTATGGTCTAATATTGGATCAACAGAGTGAAATAGAAATATGGTAGGTGGTCTAGGACTTCTTTCAAAATGAATTTATTTTTAAAAAAATTCGTTCTTCTATGCATACTGGTTTCACTTGGAGATGCTTCTGAAATTCATCACTTATAATCATAATTGATTATCATCTATTCTAAACCCTAATTAGTCACATTATCCATGAAATTTGAGGTTGTAAATTCATCAAATCTCACCCCATGTAGGGTGTTCCTTCATTTTCCTTTGTAAACCATGGTGGGCATACCAGAAATACCGTTTGGGTGTGGTTGGTTTGACTTAAATAAGTTCACTGTTTTAAATTAATAAATAAATTTATAAATGTTGAATTGGAAGTCTATATATATATATTTATATATTTATTTATCCTAGCAATTTTTTTATAATTATATTATTTTATAAAATGTATATACTTATAGATATCAAATTTCCTAGTTAAATTATAAAATGCATTATTATTTGTTTCAGGTCCTTATTTTTCAATGTTATGTTAAGTAATGATCAGATAATGGACCTATTGAATTGTTAAATAGAATTAGTACAAAATGGAATATAAATAATTAATATATATTTATAATGTTAAAATATAATATCAAATATTTTCAATATTATAGGAATTGGAAGACTTCATTTAACTTTTGACTCTTGAGGGAATTCCTTAAGAACTTATAGGAAACCATTTTGATTTAAGGATATTGTTTCAAATGGAGACACGAACCATGAATGATAGTAATTTTATAATAGAGGATTCCTATAATGATTTAATGGGATCCCTTCACTGTATCTGTAGATATAGTAATTCCCTATATGCATTCTTTGGATTTGTATTGATGTCTTCAAACAGACATCACAATTGATTCACCACATCCAGCCTAGATATGCTGAGCTTGAGATTAATATGGATGAGGTTACATGGAATCTATTATAATATATTACATTTTAATTACAATGAAAATCCCCTTGTATTACAGTCATACCCCTTATAGATAGATTGCATGAGTTACTAAGATGAGTTGTTCGACCCTATAGGTCAAGGATCCCATGGTTCCACCATTGATACTACATTATTATTATAATTATCGATTTTATTAACGTTGAAATATTCACATGAGTAATATATTAGAATTGAATCATAAAAAAATTAACTAAATGATCCTTGTTTAGAGAAATTATCAATTAATGTTGAAGAGTGAATGGGTTAATTATTTTTGGAATTCATTAAATTTATATATTTGTACACTATTTATAATATATTCATAGACCAAATATGTGTATATGTCATTGGTGGTGGTATATTAAGATTTATCACACAACATATCCTAACCAATATGGGAATGTATGAAGATTATAAGTTCATAGGTCTGTAAAAGGGGAAGAATCCTGATTTAGACACCTATCGTTCTTTCATTATGATGGGAGTTTGCTAGTAAATAGTCGAGTAAGTGCTCGTGATTCATGAAGGGGTATCTCATTTTTCATTATTTTGTAAAAAATGTACATCACAGATTGTGAAATTCCGTTTATGTATTCTTATCTTTTAATATATACATTCCATAATAATTTTTTATATAATATAATTTAAAATTGTTTAGATTGATAATTGTTAGTTTGATGTTTATCATTATTTCAAAAAAAAATTATTTTTTTAATATTAATACATATATTCTTTACTCATTTTTATAAAACAATTTTGATACAATGAAATGGTGGAATATTATCCCTATTTACATTGTATAGGACATCACTGCAATATAGATTCCTCTGTAATTAGTGTGGTGTGCTTTAGGCCATGTGGCCAACCATATCGGGGAACTTTTTAGTGGCTTTGGGTCAAGACATCAATATAAACATGGATATTCCATAATTATTAATTTAATTAATACATTAATATTTGGAAAAATGTTATTTTCCATTTCCCAAAAAATTGTTAATCCATAGATGAAAAAACATTCTTAGAAAGAATAACATTGATTTGAGACTATCTAGAAAATCAACATGAATATTTTTATCACGGTATAATGAAACAATATGTCATTTCTAAAAGAAATTTAATTATTAATTCGATTAAATATTTTTTATATAATTTAATTTTCCATCTAAATGGATACACCATAAACACTTCATGATTTCATACAAATAAATGAGAAAAAATGAATCCTCTACTTCAATGGTGTTTTCAATCTTCAAATGAGAATTGAAAATTATTACATATCTCATATAACCTCTCTAGAAAGGAACAATGACTTCCAAAAGAATTTATTTTTGGATGAATCTAAAAAAAATAACATCATTATAATATTATATATAAAATGAAAAATATAGAAATGGTGAATCAGGTGGAAATAAGAAAAAAGGGACAAACTAATCTAAATAATGTGGTATTAATCACCCTTGATCCCCAACAAATGAAATCTAAGAGCCACTATTCAATCCCCATTGAAACAATATTCATACATATGAATAAAAACCTATATTTAACATTTTTTTGTGTTTAAAGAGTTAAAAATAATGTTTTTAGGGAGTCTTAGGGTATTTATTGACCCCTTGATAAGATGATGAGCATAACACAACCAAATGGACCACACCCCAGAAGAAGATTACATGGGGTATTCTATGAAATGGTATTCCAAAACAACATTACAGTTCACTATGGTCAAAGCCACATTATGATATGTAGATATATCCTATTAAACTATATCATAAGGTGACAATGAAAACTTAAACACCATACCACAAAGTCCCTCTTATAGATAAATTGATCATGCTGTAATATACAATGTTTGGGACAACTAACCATTAAATAGAAATATTTGAATACACTGTCTGGCCACCTTGATGGAAACATGGATCCACAATGCCGCATCCACGATCAATATAGCACAAAATATACCTCCACACTAATGCCAAGCCATTTTTTCCTACCAAACTCTCATTTTAATTTACACAATGTCAAAATTCCTTCGAGTGCCTTCAACAAACAAAACATACAAAGGAATGCAAGTTTGGGATCAGAAACTTATACGCACTCTGTGCAGAAATTATTAAATGACTTTGTTAATATAGGAAGAATCATTGTCATTACAATTATAGAAGAGGACGATGGATTTTTTGAAATGAACACAACAATAGAAAAACTATGAAGCGTGGAATGATATTGACATAAATTTAATACAACCACAAAATAAAAATCATTGAATAGATTCATAAAATAATGTATCAAGAACCAAATTATTTTATATCATGATTTTAATCCCTTAAATTTTTAAATATATATATATTAATGGATAAATAATTATTGATAATCACTATTAGTGTAAAAAATTTTGAAATTAAAAATTGTTTTTGAAATGAAATCATAAATGGTATTTTAGAATAAAATTAAAAATTCATGTAAAATAATGATTTACATGTCTGTTTCATGGGTAATATTTGAAAATGATATGTGAAATATTTTCAAAATCATCGTTTTAAAAATATCTCCAATAATAAAGTATTAAATATATATAAATTTAATATTAAATAAATAAAGGGATAATAATAAAATATTAGAATATGAAAGGAAACCCTATATATATTATTTTCAACAAATCAATTTTTTAAAACTCATATAATTTGAAGAGTAGTGAAATATGAAATAATATAATATCATAATTTTTCCATATAATATTATAAAATAAAATATAATGAAATATTATTTTTGTATAAACTAATCCTGAAAATAATGATTTCCTAATGAAACAATAAAACTTAGGGAATGGTGACTTTAGTTATCTATATCAAACGTAGGAAACATAGTCCCTAAAGAATGAAGAATTTAAATACTATATTATATTTTAAAAATGTAAAAAATAATAGAATACAAAATAATAAAATAAAATGGAGTAATATAAAAAAATTATATGAAATAAGTTCATTTGAAAAATTATAACTAAATGAACAAAAAAGATGAATGAAAAAAATATTACAACAAGGGTAACACTTTTGTAAAAATAAATTTTAAGAATAGAACATGATTATTCACATATTCTCCCCCCGAATTATAAGGAAAAATATCATAGAAATATCATGAGATAATATATCAATAAAAAAATATAATAAGTAAAATTAATTTATAACATGTAACTTGTCACAAAAAATGATAAATTAGACATTAAAAATCCTTACAGAATAAGTGACACATTAAGAAAAACACATTCAAATACAGGTCCTATAATTGAAATTAAAATAAAATAAGTAATATATTACTCATAGTAAAAAAAACTCGAATAGAATTTATGTATAAATCCTAATTAAAACACTGTGTGTAATAACAAATATGTCTCAAAGAGAGAATGTTTTTATGAAAACCATTATTTCAACCCTTAATCATTATATACATTCACCATTTTTCTTAAATAATAAAAAATACATTAATTATATAAATTAGAGCCCTGTTTATATATATTATAAATTATAATCCTCATAAAGAATCATTAAATACATTTAAGTATTATTTATTTTGTACATATTTTCAACAATGGGTGTATGTATTCCTTATCACATTGAAATATATTCATAAGAAAATTGTTTTATTCCTTCATGAAATAAATTTCTCATTAAAATATAATTATAAGTCATTAAAGATATTTTACATGAATATTTTAAATTGTAATATTCATTCCATTGTAGTTTTTTTTACAAACAATGATGATGAAATATTTTCTAATCATGTTTCAGTTATAATTTAGGAACAAAATTTGTTTTATTAATTAATGTGTTATATTATGATTAAAAATAATAATATACAAAAACATTACACTATTTACATATTTATTTCATATATTATTAATAAATAGGTTCTCATAGTCATCTATGATATAAATTCATAGTATTTTTCATGTAGTTAGTTTAACCTAATAAAACAGGAACATACCATTATTAGTGGGTGGTTATGAAGTGCATTAATTGTAATATAAATAGACGAGAAGAAAAGTAATTTTTATATTAGTTTGATATATCAACATCATAAATATTTTTTAAATGAATATAATTTGTCTTATTCCAATTCATAAAGGAATTATATTTTTTTCCTTTTAGTTTCCTTATTTCAAGTTATTAGATTTTCTAAATTGTTTATTGATCATATCATTTTTAGAAAAGAATATTTTACATAACAGTTCTTTATTATATAATAAACATCCAAATTTTCCATCAACCCCAACCTCATGGCCATATATCTTTTGTGGGAATTAAATATAAAATTGAAATCAATTATTACTTGGAGACGGATGTCCAAATGTATGCATATTGGATAATTTTATTTTTCATGGAACATGAGGAAGGATTAATATGGTTTATTATTTCCTAATAAAAATATAATATAAATAAATTATTTTTTTAAATATCCATTTTATACCAATCTTATAAGGTGGTGAAGTAAAATTAAACACATTGTGTACTATAGGTTGATGTGTGAATGAATAAAAAAATATTATTACATTTTAAGCAATTGAATAGTGAAAATGTTATTAATTGTAATTCAATGAACATATATAAAACTGGTATAAAACAATACATATGTTTCTTAAAAGTTCATTTTAATATTTTACTTGAAAAATAAGGAATTAAAATAAAGAATTTAATAAAAAATTACAACACACATTGAGATTTCTAAGACTTCCTTGTATAATTCCTTAAAAATGGATGAAATCGGATACATGTTTTTGACCACAAACTCAATAAATGGGAATATTATTAAATGGGAATGAAAAATTGTTTGTTCCATTATGAAACCTAATTTTTATTAGTTCCATGAAGGTGACATTAGTGGATCATTTTATAATTATAAGGGATGGAATTTTTATAATTATTTCTCCATAATATTAATGGTGTATATGAAAAATGTTAATGTTGCTCAAAAAGTAAAAAATAACAGGGTTTTAAAAAATAGGGTTGATCCATACCTCATACAATCAATTATATAAATGTTTTTGTAATGTTTCATTCTATTTATGCCTTTAATTATTACGTTTACACTTTTATCATCAACGTAAGTACCGAGTTTTTTAAACAAAAAAACATAATATCTATGCCTAAAATTATTTAGTCTATATTACAAAATTTGTACCTATTGATGATTAATTTTTATTCAATTTAATTTTATTCAATTTTATAATTATATAACTAAGAAGTTTTATTATAAAATATTTATGATATTAAAATTATTTTTTTACCAAATATTTCTTTTTATAACAAATAAAATATGGGTTTATAAATTAAAAACAATATTTATCAAATTATAAAATATATTCTTAAATACCTAATTGGTTCTATATAAATATTTCATGAAATTATAATTCAAAAATATATATAAATTATTTGTTAATAGATATATTTTTTTAAAAAGTCTATATTGAACCATACCCAAATAAAATAAATTATTTTAGTAAAATAACTTAAATCCATAGTAAAATTTTAAAATTAATATAATTACAAAAATTATGATCATTTTTTCAAAATAAATTTCCCATATTTTATTTTTCTATATTTAAATAGAGAACCAAAATATTTTGAAGACTGTTCATATTGGTAAACAAATTTATAACATTTATCTATCCATTATTAATATTTACTAAAATTTACTACATAATATTTTTGTTTCATATTATTCCTATAAAAAATATATTTTATTATCATCCTGATATTATATACATAGATTCTATTTTTTAAAAAAAAATTTAGGAAATTATATTTTTACATATTAAATGTCATGTTTGGTTTTTTTAACTACACTGATTGAATATAATTTATATTAAATGTATACATTATTTTATCATATAAATACTTCATGAAGATATTAATGATATTCTTTAACTCTAATTCATGGTATATGATTCAATTTTAATTCTTAATATCAAACTTTTATTAAAATACATCTGATGTTCAAATTATGTTTGGTGATATGTGTAGATAAAGATATTAATCATGTTGAATTCATTATAGTTAATAACCTATTGAGTTTATAGGGTGATACATTCTCTAGTAATTAAATAAATTACCTCCCTATAATTGGACTCATAGTTTCTATTTATTTCTTTTGGGTTTAACAATTAATCAACTACTACTAAAAATTTATGAATCTATTTAGTACATGGTGATAATGCCACATGACTATGTCTTAATTTCAGATAGTGTTTTAAACATGGAATAACATCAAGATCCAAATGGAATAACTTCCCTCAATCCATGATGAATATTTATATTAAAATCACACAACTATAGGTTTTTATTTATCCCTATATATCCAATAGTTTGTTAAAACTTACATGACGTCGAATACAAGTTAATCTAATGTGTATTCTTAATATCCAATTAAATATAAGTATTTTCAAAATAATTTTCCCTTATTAACAATGTTATTGGTTACTACTGGCCTCATTTTCCATTGGATTGAGACATTTAGTCACATAATTCCATCCTCTCTTGAAATTGAAGTAACAATTTATTGTAGATTTCCTCTTCCAATTTGGACCAATGATTCTGATGAGCCATATCTCAATAATTTTTTCATATACCTATCTATTTAAATAAATTTTATTCATATTTTATCCTATAGTTTTGACCTGTTGAAGAGGGAATATTTTTTCATCCATCATCTTCATCACATGATCATTAATGAGATTCCATCATTATCTTCATCGGTGTGTTTTGTAAATTTACTATGTTCACATTATTAATCAAATTTCTTGATAAATCTATTGGTGTAATCATGATATTTTCCAATCCATATCCTATTCCAATGGGTTGTTCCCTAAGGCAATCTCAAAATTGTCCCTCACACCAATGGTTACTTGTAGTTCAATCTATTAAAAATCCAAAATGTTTTATATTATATAGAGAACATTAAAAATAATGTGGATTTATCATAATCAATAACATAAAATATATTCATCCAAAATTATATTTTTCCATATAATCACATTATATTATAATTCATTTAGTTCAACTTAGAGCATCCCCAATTTGACCTATATCAATCTTGGTTTAACCAACGCTACAGTGAGTTGGGTCAAAGGATAATTATTAACTTAATTTTTAAGATAGAGATCCCAAAAAACCACAAAAATTATTAATATATTCTAATAAAAAACATTGAAATATATTCACTCAAAATCTATATTTTCTCTTATCTTTGTTAGAAAATATCAAATAATATGTAATTATATTAATGAATTATTATGATTCAATCAATGTTTTCCTTGGTAACATTATTACTTTTTATCTTATAAAATAACCTCCAAATACCCCTATAATGGTAACAAAATTTGACGTCCTTGACCAGTGGATATCAATAAGGAGTGTCAAAACAAGAGTGTTTTTGGACCTCTTTGTTATAAACATGGTGACGACCAAGACAATAACAAATCCATATTTCTCATGGTTATTATCCTAAGGAAAATATATCTTATATCCATTAACTAAAATTATATCTAGAGAGATATATAATTTCATGTAAAACAACATTATAAATTCATCACGAAAACATCATGATGTCATCACATACATAGACTCATATTTATGGTTTCCAATAATTATCACCAACACTACTCCTAAAATGAAATGTTCATTAATACCTTAACATAAAATCATTTACCTATACCAAAGGGTTATCTATTATGTTTTAATTATTATCAAACATAACATATATACCCTTAAAATTATCCTCTACATACCACTTAAACACCAATTGTATCTAATTATTTTATATTTTATAAAAAAGACACCACAAACCCACTCTCAAATATCTAGTGTCCGTATAAAAGTATGTTAAATAATATATTTGTTAGATTTTATAATATCATTGATATTCCCATGAAAATTAATATAATTAAATAATATGATTGAATCTCATATATCTCATGGGTATTTTCATGTTTAGATGCATAGAGAATTACAAGGCATTATAAACTAATATATCCTATTTATTTCTTAATTAAATTAAGTATTTTTGAATTTTATATAAGAAAATACAAAATTTATAATATATATTAATAATCTCCCATATATTATTATATATATGTCATCCTTATAATTATGGCATGTGTAATAATTTTAATCAAACCCTATGGAATGAATCCATAAGAATGGTGTGATTTCAAACACACAACAATAGAAACATTTATCTTAAGAAATTATGTACAAAACATGGAATAAATATTATAAGATGAATATTTGTGAAACATTTACCCACATTAAATATTAATAAAGGTTCATTATATATCACTATTGATAAAACAAACCAATGATATTAATGATACTGATATCATATTGACGGAATTCATATGTTCAACATTAAATAATGTTGTCAAGGCCTTATTCCAAGACACAACATTTTTATGCGAAGTGGCATACTCCAAAACCCAACATGTTTTCTCTCATGAGATATGTTGCTGAATTTAAGGGCTATATATGTCTTGACCCCACCCATGGATTAGATCAATTTTATTCAATATGATATACATCATGACATTTCATACCATTCATTAAGGAATAACTAACATAATAAAACATGATTATCCATATAATGAATCTTACAAAATTAAAATACACAATCAACATACATTAGGTGAATATATTAATCTATAATATTAATCATTTAATTATTTAAATAAATGGATAACATGATTATAAACGATATTGATAGAGACTGTGGATGGGAAAATAATATATATATCGAATTCCAATAATCATCCATATTTGAATAATAATATATAGAACACTAATACGTTTCTACATGTCAATATATGGGCAACAATTGTCATAATAAATCCAATGGCAGTAGGAGGATGGTTATACAATTAAAGGACAACTTTAAAATAATTATTAATATTGGTACAACAATATGTTGAAGGCCAATATATTACCACATGTTTCCAGAATAAAATTCTTTCACGGTTCACATTATCCAATATAAATTATATAAAACATGATGTTCACACTATATAGATAAATGAGTATATAGATATGTGAATGTTAGACTAATTCTGTTCATTATCTATCCAAAAAGGTACATCTATGGTATAAAATTAACATAACAAATTTGTAGGAGGAAAATAAATAATGTATCCATATCATCTTTGGGGTATTTTCAATCTAATATACAATGGTACTTTTTCTAGACAACACCATGAAATGTCCAACAAACTAAGGGAAAGATTACACTCATGAACAAAACATTTCTTCCCATGGAGAGTATTCACTTTCATAAAAACATGATCTCCAACATCAAACTATAGGGTTTTACTCCTATAATCAACATAGAATTTATGATAATCCTATTATACCATCATCCTCTATTGAATCACCTGAACTGCCTTTGTCATATTATGCACTATTTTTTCAAAAATAATTTAAACCTCTCCAACCCCAATCCCACACAATAGAGAATGAAAAGAAAATATATAAATATCGTTAAATGGAGAAATCCCATTGTCCAAGGGATAAATATTATTTTAAGTTGACTTATATAAAAGCAGTTAACAAATCCATAGACATCAAAAATCCATGATATAAAAATTCAACATATCTTTAGTAGTCTTGATGGTTCTCTATGTCTGACCATCAAACTACAGATAAAAAGTAGTTCTAGGTAATGACTGATAGTGAAAATAATATTTAAGAACACTCTATCTAGTTTAGATAAAAAAATAATCACAATCATATGTAATCATCAATGGTACTCTATGTAATCTCACAACATCCCCCCTGATACTACCTTAAAAATGACAGTTGAGCTCAGTGTAGTGATCAATATAAGGTGGAATGGTTTTTTCAATTTATCCACTATCAAACATGTTATATCATAGTATTTTTGAATATGTGGTAAAATGGTGATGAATCCCATAAATATTTCACACCACTTTATCTAGAGAAAATTTTAAGGTTATGGAAAACAACGACTAACACTAAACTCATCCATCACCTAATGGTCGACTAGACATCAGGATTAAAACTCTGAAACTATGTGCTCCATCCCATGCCCCTAAAAATGACCTCTAAAAGCTCAATTAATCCTTCTCACAATTGTATGTACTTCTAAGGGTGAGAAATTTAATTCACTAAGAAACACCACACACATCACCAAATGCACAAAATTAATTCCCAGAAACAGAACTCAGTGTTGATCTGAATCGTTCAACCATCAAGGGAATCATAAAGAAAAATAGGTTCCTCCAGAACTACCCCACAAAATCGCCAAACTAGGACACCTATACATACTAATCAATATATGATTTCACTATTTTCTTTGAAATATAACCTCAACCACCAACCTCTCCCATATCAAGATTCATCACTGAGATATCTTCAATCACTCCCTATAAATCTCTGCATCCATGCAAAAAATCTTAGTGTGACTTCCAAATCATTTAATCTCCCATAACATTTTTTCATACCTTGAGTGTATGATATTTTATATTAATAATACATTAATTGTTTTTTCCACCACCAATATCACTAAATAAATTCATTGTATAATATGTCATTCCATAATATCTTATGAGAGGTAAATTCCCCAAGACTCTCACCTATAGGGTTATGTCACCACAAATTCAAATAAAACACAATTGTCTCTATCTTGAGAGTTTGGGTGGAATAGTTATGATCATGTAGACATAACTATTGAGACCCATGATAAACCACATACCTAGGATGAATTAAAACATAACCCAACCCATGAAGTAAAGAATAACTAAATGAAAAATACTGACCTCCCTATAAAATAAAACAATGGATTAGTATGCTAGCAAACTTACCCATCAAGAATTCCAAATTTTACAAGCATTAGTTAGTCTATAAGAAATGATTCATTTTTTTATCAGGGCTCTTGGTGGAGATTTCACCTAAGAATAATTGATTATTAATTACTTAGAATATCTTATAAAATATAGGAACCTTATAACATAAAAAATATTGTTGGTGGATACCAGTGAAAAAGCTACTACATTCATCAATGTATTCATAGATACAATATTATGGGGAATGTAATACCCAATAAAAAACACCATGCTCGTAAAAATAATGCCTTTAAAACATCCCAAACATATTCTTTTGAAAAATATCTCTAAAAACATAATGTATATGCTCTATATTATCCATATAATATATAATGTAGACAGGTAATTCCTCTAATAAAACCTCCATGATCATATCCTAGAACTATTTGAACACATCATTTATCAAACACAGGATAATGACTCGAGAATTCATCACACAAAATCGGATAAAAGACTCATATTTTCTATGAAAACATCTGAAATCAATATTCATTATATAATCATCATTCAGCCACATATAATGACATCCTTACCATAACATGATCTTCATTATAGAAATTTTTTATTTTAGGTGATAGAATAAACCATCAATCCATGAAATAGGGTAGTGGTTGTTCATTTGTACATGGTTCAAGTGATGATAATTATTTCAAAGACACGAACCTACAATAGCCATTTCCAAAAATAGAAATATTACACCATAAGGTGGCACATTTAACTGAAAAAACTCACTGCAATAGATCTGTGATTGGTACCCACAACTCATGCAACAAATAAGGTAACATCCTAGATCGAGACATTGTGATGGGAGCACTCCTACTTATATGAAGATCCCAAACATAATGTGACATTTTGGATTTAACACTACACTCTCCTCACGAAAGACATCAATGTGTTCTGGAATAGCCTTGGGAAAGAAAATGTGATGAAACAATATAAAATTAAGAATAATATCATCTATCTAATAATTCATAGAAGGAAAACACCATTGACCCATATGAGGGGATTTCCTAACAACAAACAATGATAACTCCCTATCATCATCTAGAACAAAACTTGTCTCCAGAATTAACCCACAATATCCTACCTTGATTATAACCAGTAACTTATGAGGATGTTGTTATATGAATGTATACATAAACAAATAAAATCTCTTAAAGATATGTTCTACCCTATAACTAACTAATAAATTCTATATACTTCATACATGTAAACTCATACTCCAACTTGCACAGTCAACAGTAGTTGAACTAGATACCTATTTAACATAGGTCCCAAATCATTGATAAGAGAATGTTATATGAAAGAGTACATATATCTTCATTCCAATACAACATTAACCCAAGAAAAAAAAATCTTGAATGATGTCTCACCAACAAAACACTAGAAATTCTAGATCATGATGTTCACTTTGACCTAAATGACCACCTCTCAAACATAGCTTATGATCACCTCAATGACTCTGGCCTAATCCCTTTGGATGTTGATGTTCATGTGAATTTCTTCTTCTATCCACATATCCTCTCTATTGATCCCAAACTAGAACAACCAAATAATATTTCCTCCCCTCATTCTTCTTTAATGGTGGAACCTAATGTATAATACCTAGGGTATGATGACTTCCACAAATGTTTGGGAAAACATGCTTCTGATGACCTCGACAACAACTCGAATTACAACATTTTAATCCCTTGGAATATTCTTGAGACCACCACCCCTAGAAAAATGAGATGATGCAGGCTAGGAACTACCTCTATCTGACCGAATTATCTAATATATAGGAAATAGGGAATCATAGACCATAACAAATTTTCATGGGGAATCCTAACAACTCTCCTCACATGATAATCTAATTCTCAGAAACATACTATCAGTTACCTATTCTCTGACATTCACCTATTTATACAGATTTATCATAAATGGGGTGACCTATTTATGGTTCTCTAGATAAAAAGCCCCAACATTTCCTCATCTTTTCCCAATCATTAATAAATATTCCCAAGAAATATCCATGTAAGAACTTGAAATAGTTTCGAAACTCTCTCACACAATATTACACCTTGATCAAAGGGTATGTAGCTCATGGTAATTAGAAACCCACATAGCCAATGAATGAAACTATGTTCATAATTGGTCTAAAAAATTATAA
The DNA here is from genome assembly GCA_963277665.1 of Viscum album. NCBI lineage: Eukaryota > Viridiplantae > Streptophyta > Magnoliopsida > Santalales > Viscaceae > Viscum > Viscum album. Next base: position 288,873,904 of record OY728159.1, on the reverse strand, counting down.
AATGAGACATATAGATCCTCCTGATCTCTAAGGAAAAGGATCTGACCCAAACTCACTATCTCATGTAGCGTCATTGCACCCAAAAAAATGAAGATCTCATTCCACGTATAGGTTGAACTGAAGGCTATATCAGCTTCTTCTAACTAGTATTTTGGAAAATAATATAAAATAGAGCTCCCACACTTTTTTATACTCTAGTTCACAAACTATCAAGGAGTGGAAGTCCAATTTTTATCATCAATAACCGTCACACTGTGGTGTTTTACTGGATCATCCTTCAGAACATCTTTTGTTCTAGCCTGATGAAGATATCACCAAAAAGCCAAGCCTGCAAGAATAAAACATTTATTAGACTCCTAAACTTGGAATATGGAATAATTGAAATTATTTAATAGAAAAATGTTTATATTTATCACGGTTTTATCCAATCCCATGGTCTTCCAATTTCAGGAAAAGCTAAAAAAAGAAATCTATATTAACTATTCACATGTCTCTACCAAAAAATGAGAAAATAATTTTATAGTAGGCTTATTAAAATTAAAGGATTGTGTCTTAGATCATAGGTGGCCTAAATATCCATGTATCAACTAGTCTCATATTATTAAATGTCTTACTAAATTTTTATAACACTTTTTACCAAAGAACCCTTATAATATCACCAGTTCTAAACATAAAACTCCATGTTATCCCTCATCCTCAATATTTGATACCACTCTGTTATGACCCCCTCCACCCAAAGAGTACCCCTCCAAGGATGATAAGGAGATATGTTATATGGGGACTTCAAGAGTCCAACATATAGTCGGCCACATGTTGGTGATTAGAACTGAGTATATAATGATAAAAAATTATGGGAATTACCGTGTAAGAGAATAGAAAAAAGGGAGAGAAAAATTGATACACTAGTAAAATAGTTATTCAAGATATTTGTAAAGGAAAATCAATAATAATACAAGTAAATTCATAAAATACAAAAAATAAATGAATACAAAAAAAAGTACCAAAATGGAAAATATTTATGCAAAAAAAATCCAAAAAATAACTTAAAAACCATGAACTAGAAATATATTCCAATATCCAACCTTTTCTTACTAACATAAAATAGTCTATATATATATATATGGGGTGATAATAACAATATACACAATAAAAAATTCCCCAAAACCTTCTAGTAAAATAATAATTAAATCATGATAAATAACAAAGAACAATAGTGAAACATACTCATCAACTATATATGTATATTATGTTCTTATACCCAAAATGGATATTTGTCAACAAGTATCACATACAAGGAAGCATATAATAAAATTTCAGAAAAAAGGGTTCCTCACTACATCTTCTAATACATTTTTACACTTTTACCCAATATATCATGTCATATGCCTTATATATCAACAAGTAATGCATCGTATAGTTACCCAATGTAAGTATTAAAACATTCACTATAAGAATCACGTCACCAACTCATCCCATATCACATCCCCATATATTAAAAAGTATTTTATTTTTGTAACCACATCATTTATAATGTGTATCATACATAGGGTATTATACCTCAGACCATCAAAACCCATACCCCAAGTAATATACCACAGGGAATCACAAACAATACACATAATAACATTAATAATCTTTTGAATACTATATCTGGAGACACGTGTGTGTGAAATATCCACTAGTCATCACATCCATAATCACATACTTTTATATATGGAAACAAAACTCAATGTATACCTGTATGTGAACAAAAAAATAGTAGATATTAGTTATAAAGGGGTTATTTATCCATCAAAATTCCCATTGAGATGTTAGGAAAAAACACCCTACATAATTGAACTATGTGTCAGTATCCCAATACAACATGTTTGGGGTATGATATGAAATCATAAAATTTACCTGATATATTATAGCTCACAATATCACCATTGTAAAAAAATGTACAAAACTCAATTTTAGTTTTCATTACTCAGACACTCGGGTTCTTCGATTGGGGACATGATATAATATAATCACACATCCAATTTAAGGGATACATTAAATTACATCGTTTCATTAAACAAATAAATTTTAATCCATTCATTCATTATACATTAATTTTCTATCAAAATTAGCACACACTAAACATTATTTCCCATCAATGACTAGTACATTCCATCGAAGAATAATCTTAAACAATTAAAGAGTTTCTTTAGAGTAACATCATCATTAAATTCTAATGGTAACAAACCAAATTTTTTAGAAATTTATTGTTCATTATTAACATCATTCCACAATCCGAGTAATCTAGAAAAAGAAAATAATCTAACATAAAGAGGAAACATGCAACCAATAATATAAAGGTGTCTCATGTAGTGGGGATATAAATATAGATAATAAAGAAACACATAAATTGGTCATTAAACATATTGATTTCATGGAAACATATATTTCTATCCCCATAATGAGTAATACCATCATCAAACCATTTCATTTCATCTGGATTCATCTCCAACACCAACATGCATTTCGTAATAAATTTCTCTATCACAAGTTTAATCTACTTTCACATCTTCTACGAATCCCCACCCCATATGTCATTAATCATCAAAGGATTATATTAAACAACCCAATTTGGAAAGAAAAAAAAGAATATTTGTTAGGGTAACAAGGCCCCATTACATGTAAATCATCCTTGGCATAAAAACGAGACCTAATGACTCTCAAACACAAGATATAAAGTCTATAAATGTAAATAGCCATTCATGACCTCAATGATTTATATAAAAAATAACTGGTTCTTATTTCAAATTGAACAAACCTATTCATTATTTATAGGTTATAACGACATGAGTAAGTATAAATAAATCTATAACAAGCTATAAAATTCAAACCAAGCTCACAGTTTCAAATATTGTATTAAAAAAATTGAGAGGTATAATTCTTTTTAACATGGGTTTTAACTTCACCATTAAATTAATTCTTGACAAAATTATGGTCATTTTGATTATTTTTAAATATTATTTTTTAGTAATTTCATGCAATGATGTATTCCTGATGATCTTTTTTAGAGACATTCCATTATTACATTTTATATCCTACAATTTATTGTTTTCAATATGGATATTTGTTACATGTATATTTATCATTATTTTTGTACATAAAATTATTTATTCCTTATTAATTATTATTTTGTTTACTTATATTTAAATCACCACTATGTTAATATGTAAGAGGTAATAGTCAACCTATAGAGAAATCTTAGGCCCTCACAGTTAGTAGGTAGCCCCTGCAATACCCAGAGGCTTACTTGAGGCCATGTGGCCAACCATCTCTGGGAACTGTTTGGTGGTTCCAGGGTTGAGATGTCACAAAGTGTTATTAGATAACTATATTTTCTTGTGTTATTATTTGGGAAAATTAAATAGTTAGTGGGACCATGATGGAACATGGTTATATGTACGGACTGTGAGTACTTAACCCATATTCATTGAAAATAACATTTTTCATAGTCATGTTAATTTTTTTTCTTTTTATCTCATATTATTGTAGATATACATTCACCATTGGTTGATGAACTAGAATTGTAATAATTTATATTCTTTATAGATATTCTAGAATGGCCTTGTATGGTATGGATCATTGTTCCATGCATCATTATAGGAACCTATGATTCACATTCCATGCGAATTACATTCAAGATATTTTTATTTCATTGCTAGTATATCATGCGCTGCATTTGATTAATTAGTGGTAAATTGTTTTTATATATACAAATAATAATAAAAACTATTGAAAAAGGAAATTAGTTGTTTAAAATTTCATCATAATCATTAATACAGTTTTAATATATAGTTTTATATTAGCAATATGAATATTCATTTGCAACCCTCATAATCTATGTAACCCTAGTTAAATTAGATGGGATATTGATGTTGTCAAGTGATTAAAAATTTCATTTATAAGGTATATGATACCTTATGAATTGGTAAAGTTAATTCAATGAGTCATGCCAGTGCATTTTACTATTACATTTTGAGAAAAAAAATATGGTGGCTAATTGAAATTAAATGGCTATTGATTTTAGTAAAAAACTTTATGGGCCTTTATTAACTAGGAATTATGATTCGTTTAATTGAAACATGTTATAAGTATAAAATCACATGTGAAAATTTAATTTGAATCTTGAATTATAAATAAAATGTTTTCTAGTAAATGGGGAAGCTAACAATAATTTGATGATTTTTCCCCTGAAACTATTATTGGCCATTCTATATATTGAAACCTCGATACATTAATCATGAACAATTTCCAATACCCTAACAATCAATGGGGTCAGATGGGATTTTAATTGGGTTAGTGATCACTTTTTTTATGATATGCATCCACTAGTGTTTATATTAACATTCAAATCTTGTTCTAATGTGTGTTCATGGAGTTTGTAGAGATATGAAACCATGATGTTATCGAGTATTGCGATATGAGGGTAGAAACGACCATGCTCGTGATATGGTAGGCCTTATCCTCTAGTATTAACCCCATGAACGACACATGAAGAAAAAGCATTTGTACCCACACTAAGAATTGATGCTCATCTTAAAAAGTGTTTACTTTGTCTGGTAGAATTTATTAAGGGTTCTCCCAGGCCTACAACTATAATATTTGACCCGAATCATGAGTTCCAGCAGAAACAACCTCCAATATTGTCGTGGGATGGAGTTACTCGTGTCGTTGATTCCTTACTATAGTCCATTCATTATATATTTTAGTATATGGATAATCCTCTATATTTGAGGGAAAATTATTCTATTTACCTATTGTGTGATTCTTCTAAGTGTTTGTGGGACATGATTAATCATGTTAGTCTTATTTAGGGAATGGTATGAGAATACTTTAATGTTACCTTTAATGATTAATTTTTCCTATGATGTTGATAAATGATTGATCGTGAATGATCTGAAACCATGAATAGGTTTCTATGTCATTCATGGACAATTTAGTGTGTTTCACTGAGTTTCAATGATTCCCATTGCCTTTATCCTCTGATGAGCTATCATGAGTGAGATGTTTTGAAGATAGATCAATAAATATATATCCTCACATGTGATTGTTTTTATGAAATCCACATTTTATGAGAATTTTAATCATGATATTATCACTAATCACAAATTGAGATAATATGATAGTGCTAAGAATAGAGGTTCACTGGTGAGATAGGGTAGTGGATCCTTTGATAACAAGAAGCATAACCTTGGTGTTTCTCGTCACAGTAGCGGTGGCTAGTGTATCCTCACTAGAAGATACATTATAGGCCTTCATTGTGGAAAAAAGGGGAATGTTAATCATATTTGGGATAGGGATCCAATTCAGTGTCATTCTTGTGTTTGTAGGGGTTATATTTAGATATTTTCCCCAACATGTTTTTTTTCTGTTTCAAGTGGAAGAGGAGTGGAGTCAACCTTCAGGATTAAGGTCTAGGACTCATTTATTGACAATAAGTTAGATTATCACATGCTGAACAAATAGGGGATGAGGTCATCTTCATTGTAGCCGTATATTTCAGTATCACTCTAGTAGTGTGAACCTGCTTAGGGTAGTCCAATTGTAGCTTTGGGTCATTGATAATGCTAGATCAACATTTTATAGTTTATACCTGAGGATTAGAGTACTAAACCTTATACAGTATGATGTACTATTATAGTAGATGATAATATCATATCTTCTTTATTTTATAAATCCAAATCTCAATATTTTATCTCTTTATTGATTGTGGAAGTTATAAGGCTTGATACACTATACCTCTATAATGTAATGACCTGAGGCACATGGATAGGTGTGCGGTCAAAGGGTATACCCAAATTCAAGGACACCCCCATAAGGCAAGCTGTTATCACTTTTAATGCCATTTATTTTTTCCGTGAGGTGATGGGATTTGGTTTCATTCTTGGGATGGATGGGTTGGTTTTATATCATGCGTATGTGGAATATTTTCACATTAGGGTTTCATTTACTTCACTATAGGAAAGAATCTATACCCATAGGGGTGAGTGGAATTCCTATTCATGTAGTTATGGGGAATAATATAATGTGATTTTTGGTGTGACTGCCTTGATTGAAATTATTTATTTGGAGGATTGGGGTTTACATCAAGTTGAATTCCCTTTTATAGTAGAACATTTCAGGGATGCCTATCATAAAATTTTATTTTGGATTACTTCCTTAGAGATAGGTTGAGTTTACAATCAAGATCATTCAATTAGTAGATCGTGTATACATTACTTCATGTAGGATACCACCTAATTTGATCCAATATGTCAAGAGATAGTTAGAGGATTTATGTTCCAAGGGTTTTATCTGACCTAACAATTTTTCTTTGGGTTCACCCATTATTTTTTCAAGATGGAAAATGGGATTCATATACTATGTGTGGATCATCGATGGTTGTACCAGATTTGGGATATGAAGTAGTATACATTTCCCTGAATATTTATCTCCTTGACTAAATCCATGGATCTATTGTCTTTTCTATGATCGACATGAGATTAGGGAATCATCAATTGGGATTCAAGCCTTTAGATATACCACATATGTAATTCCTTAGTTGGTACATTCTATATTAGTATCTAGTTTAGACCATTGGTTGAATAAACACAACCACTGTTTTCGCGGATTTTATGAATAAGGTTTTCAACCCTAGTATAAGGAGTATTTGTTGACCTAGAGAAGTTGGGTGCTATTGTTTCCTAGGAAAATCCCAAAAACAGGTTTTCTATATAGTGTTTATTAGGGTTGGATAGGTATTTAAATCATTTTTTATATGAATTATCATTCCTTTATACACAAATTACTTATTATAATAAGAAGGGTGTCGAGTTCTTATTATCTAAATCATGTAAGAAATCCTTTCAAGAGTTGAAAACGTTTCCTCCCCACCGATTATAACTCAACTAGTTCCTGGTATGATGGGTCAAAAATATGGATAATTGTTAGATTGATATAGGAATATAATGATTTTTCATACATGTCTCTCCAATTGAGAAATTGTGATAATATTGACCTGATGCATGGCCTTCAGATAGTTGTCATTTTATTCATTTCACACACTATCAAGGATGCTATTTTAGGGTTGAGATAATTGTGGTGTACATGGGCCATAAGATCCTAAATTATATCTTCAAGAGGTGTGACTTTAATCTAAGATTGTGATGATTGGTTTAATACCTTCATTAAGTTCATATTCATCATGCCTACATTACTAGAAATGGGAATGTGGTAGCTGAGGCACTATGCCTGAAAAATAAAGCATAAGCCTTCCATAAAGCCTGTGATGAATGGGAATTGGTGTAAAATATTTTTTATATGATTCATATGGTTCAACAGAGTCATAATTGGATTTTTCATTCATGAATTGATGTTGCCTCTACACTCATGGTTAGGGTGATGAGAAGGATACATTCAAACTGGGATGTTTTGTTTATCTGGGAGAATATTTCTTCTCACGAGCCAGCTCTGGATTGCTATATTGATGGATATGACTTATTATATATACATGGAAAATTATATATTCTTACATACTAAAAAATAAACTTAATTATGAGTCTAAATCTTCATAGTGGGACATTCATTTAGGTTTCCCCATAAATTATTGTGATATGTGTATCTAGTGTTGGTGGCCTAGAATAAAATATAATGTTATGTGTTTTATCACTGGGTGTTCTACCTATTAGATATTGAAGATGGAACAATAGAATCTTTAAATATTTTTACAGTTGTTTCCAATCATAAATTGGAATTAGATGGATATTTCACTAGATTATGTATTTGGTCGACCGAGGATTCCTCATGATAGTGTTGTAGTTTTTGATGACATGAATCAATTGACAGGGGTAGCCTATATACATCTTATTTGGGAGTCTTTAATAGTTAATGAGATGAGAAGGATATATATCCAAGATATCATAATACTACACATAGTCACTCATACTATAATTTTATATAGGGAAACTCATTTCACATTGAGTTTTTTGGATGGGTTGGAAATGTACTTTGGGTACATATGTTCTTCAGAGGAAATCTTTTAACCCTTATACCGAATGTCAGTTAGAATTGAAAATACACGTGTAGAGGACATGATCCTGGAATCTGTCTTTTAATTCAGTTGTTTATTAGAGTTGAATGTCCCTCTCATTGATTTTTTCTTCAATAATAGCTTTCAGGATATGATTTAAATGGCTATTTATAAGGCCTTGTTTAGTAAGTCATTCAGTTCACCATCATGCTAGTTATATGTGGGAGTGGTAGTGTTACTAGGTCCTCATCTCATGCTAGAGACTTCAAATCAGGTGAAATTGATCAGGAAGTGTATGTATACCTCCCAATATGGACACACATAAAATTTTAATCTCCATCTATCACATCTGGACTTTGAGGATGGGGATCATCTTACTAGAGGGTGTAACCCAGACATGAGAATAGAGTGATATATTGGCAATGGAAGCTATCATCTCATAATTTTATGTACTTTTAGATCTTGTATAATGATATGATGGTAGAATACTGGTTTCTATTATCTCAATGGTAAGTTTACATGCATGACATCTTCCATGTTTCATAACATCATTGTTACCATGATGACATGTATCACAAGTTTGATCCTAAGGATATCGAGTTAGTTTTTGATGTGTCTTTTAATGATTATCCCATTAGAATCATTGAAAGGAGCTTGAAGGCTCTCCAAGAAATTTTTTTTCCCATAGTATAGGTTCTAGGGAAGCATGGTTATGTACATGAAGAGACATAGTAGTGGGACATCAATGTATAATCTTATTGGTCAGAGTTGTTCTCCGACAACATTCTACCACAATAGTAAAGGAAATTCAAGGATGATTTTGATAATGGGGATAAGTCTATAGGAACATAGTAATTACATGAGGTATAAATGCTTTAATTTTTAGTATACGTTTTTTACATGTTATGATTTTTTGGTGTGGAAATAGAGAAAATGTGGGTGTCCATGGATTGTTTGGAACCCAGAACCCAAGACAATACTTGAAAAAACATGTCATCAGGTTTTGTAGAAACTATGGCACCCAATATAAAATTCTCTTCAAAAGATTTGGATATGTTTAGTGAGTATAAAAAGGAAAATATTTTTTCTTATTGTGTGCATATGACCACAAATAAATTCACATGAACTGTGGTTTTTAACAGATGCATAGAGAATAGTTTTTTCAAAATTTTTAAAACCATATGCATGACATATATGTTCCCACTTTTGGAATCTCTCCAAGAATTTTTGGATCATAGTTTGAATAAAATTGTGTAAAAACCATGAGCCCACTAGATTTTTTTTTAAATTAACTTTTTACCGTATTATATTATAATTAAGAACCACCATAATATTTATTTTTCCTAGTGGATAGTTTTCTCATTTATAATTTATGAATGATCATCTTCCCATTATACTAGGTTTTTTATTCCCTATCCAGACTCAAAATAAAGTGTTCTTCATATCATTGGATTCCTCTTTGTATTTTCATAAATATACAAGATTCTATCTTTATATTCTTTTCCCTTAACAATTCTATTTTGATGTGAGGTCTTATTACTTATTTTCATATAATTACTCCATTATTATATTTAAATATAATACATGTAAAAATATTGTCTGATATTGGACCAAGAGTGTGAAATAGGAAAATGGTCGGTGGTCTATGACTTCTTTCAAAATGTATTGATTTTTTAATAAATTCATTATTCTGTACAAAAGGGTTTCACATGGATATGGTTCTAAAATTAATCGCTTATAATTATAATTTATTATCATCAATTTTAAACACTAATTACACACACTATCACTGAAATTGGACGTTGTAAATTCATCAAATCTCACCCCATGTAGGGTGTTCTTTTTGTATACCATTGTAAACCACGGTGGGCACACCTGAAAAACCGTTTTGGTGTGGTTGATTTGAATTAAATAAGTTTACTATTTTAAATTGATAAGTAAATTTAAAACTATTGAATTAGAAGTCTATATTTATATATATATCCTAGACAAATTCGTTATAATTATATTATTATTTGAAATGTATATACATATAGATATCAAATTTACTAGTTAAATTATAAAATTAATTAATATTGGTTTCATGTTCTTATTGTTCAATGTCATGATAATTAATGATCAAATAATGGACCTATTAAATTGTTAAATAGAATGAGTACTTCATGGAGTACAAAGAATTAATATATATGTATAATGTTAAAATATCATAGTAATTATTTTCATTATTATTGGAATGGGAAGACTTGATTTAACCTTAGACACTTGAGGGAATGCCTTTAGAACTTAAAGGACACCCTTTTGATTTAATGAGATTGTTTCAAATGGAGACACACACCATGAAGGAAGGTTATTTTATAATAGAGGATTGCTATAATGATTCCATGGGATCCCTTCACTGTCTCTCTAGATATTTTAATGCCTTGTATGAATTCTTTGTATTTGTATTGATGTCTTCGAACAGACATCACAATTGATTCACCACAACCAGCCAAGTAATGCAAATCTTGAGATTAATATGGATGAGGTTCCATGGAATCTATTAAAATATATTACATTTTAATTCCTATGAAAATCCCCTTAGATTACACTCAAACCCCTTATAGATAGACTGAATGTGTTACTAAGATGAGTTGGTCGACCCCATAAGTCAAGGATCCCATGGTTTCACCGTTGTTACTCCCTTATTATTATAATTATTGATTTCAGTGACATTAAAATATTCACATGATTGATATATTAGAAATTAATCATAAAAAATTAACAAAATGATCTTTTTTATGAGAAATTATTAATTAACCTGAAAGCATGAATGGGATATTTATTTAGGAATTTCATTAAATTTATATATCTGCACACTATTTAGAATATATTCATAGACTAGATATATGAAAATGTCATTGGTGGAGGCATATTATGATTTATCACCCAACATATCGGATACAGTCGGAGGTCATCAAGGCCCTCTAAATTACATTTACTAACCTGCACTAGCACAGTGGTACAAGCTCGATCAACAAAGAAGGCAGGTGGGTGAATTCTACGGTTTTCGAATTTTAAAACCCCACTGTTTTCAGCAGTGGGGAAACCATCTTCTTACATTGTATATTTTATTTTTTTATATTATGATGTGAAAAAAGGATGAGGAAAAAAGATTCTCTACATAGAAACTAAAATTTATACTACGTACTATCAAACCTAAGTATTAAAAAAAACTATCATTTAACAGAAAAGACAAAAGAGCTCAAATCAACCAAAGTCACTCTGGAAATCTAATCTACTGGTTAACATACTTGAATTATTCACAATTTTATTGAGTCACTCATCATAAACATGATGAAGAATCCCCTTTGCAAAAAACATCAATAGGAAGAAGATTAATTTTTGGAGTTCACCACACCAACACTTAATCGAAATGCTAAGAGGTTTGGAAAAGATTGATTTTGGAAATAAAATCACCATAAATTTCCAAAGTTAATGAAATTAATGTTTTGAAAGATTCACTCAAAAATAGCCTTACCAGTTGAATTTGCATTTTTAATTATGAAATCAATTGAGAGGTGATTCAACTAAATAGAGAATAAAAATTCAATCTCGTCGATAGATAATGATTCAGAAAAATATAATGTAATTGAATAAGTTCTAAAGATAAACCAGAAAAATTGAATTCAAAAGATAAGAAAATATTAACCTATTTTAATCTTGATTGATGCAGTGAAAAAAAACTAAAAACAGAGTACAAGATTATGGAGAGAGGGAAGGTAAACTCCCTTGGCAATGCTCTGCCTTTGGGCTCCTTAGCCTCCATGTCAGCTCTATCATCTCCTGGGAGTCTTTTCTCTCAAAAAGTATGGCATGGAATCCGAATGAGAGTACTCCCAAAATCTTCTAATTGATCTTATTTTGTATCCACCGTCACCTGCTGCATGTCAACAAACATTTCCCCTGATTTCAAAGTCTCTTCACATGTGAACCGCACATGTGCATTTTTTCACGTTTGGCACGTCGTACTAATTTTTCTCACATAACCAACTTCCGATGAGTTAGTTGCATGAACCTGGACATGTCTTCAACTTTGGTATGAACCTGCACATATAAAATATAATAGAAAAGTAAATAAATGAGAATGAAAAGAATGAAAAATAGTTATTTTTTTATTTTAAGTGTTATATTACCCGTTACAGGTTAACTAAACATCTTATTTGATAATTATTATTTACTTTTATATTATTTATAAAATTTATTCACTTTATAGTACTATGGTAATACATAAATTTACCGTAAAGTTATTAATTAAATTATGTTTATAGGTATAGTTACTATGTTATTAATTTTATTATTTTAAACTAAGTTATTAAAATTTACGTCATAAGTAAATAAGTAATTAAAATTTTATAACGTAGATTGTATTAGTTATTTTTATTTACTACTTTAATTATTATTATTGTAATTACTTTTTAATTAATTTAATTGTTCCATTAATTTGTTAATAAGTTTATTTTAATTTATTAATTATAATTAATACTTATGTTCTAAATATTTTTAAATTAATAAGTATATTTTATAGTTTATTTATAATTATTATTAATTAAATATGTATACTATAAACAGTATATTAATTTATTATCAATATTTGTTATTAATTTATTTTTGTATTTTAATTTATAATTTATCTATTTATTAATGTTATAATTGTTTTAAATAATAACTTTTATAAATTCTATTCTATTATTTTGATTAAATAATGTTAAATTTTACTTTAACTTTAATTTTTTATATTACTTTTTTTATATTTATTATTATTTTATTTTTTTATTATATTCTTCTGGGAGAACCGGCGACATGAGCTCCTCGGCACCATTGCACAAAGAATTGTAGTATCTCTCCTGCTCATGGTGGCTTCAGCATGCATGACGTCTCCTTCACTCAAGCAACGGTACGACATCCTGATTCCTCGGCTCCAACGATAACGACAATGACTTCTGCTCCTCGCAGTAGCGGACATCAGTGGCTTCTTCGGCTTCCACGTGGCAGCAGCCCAGATTAAATTGATTTAGAGATTTTATAAGCAAAGAACTAGCTCGACAAAGCTTCAATTGGTGAGAAACTCCTCAGTGGCGGTCCATGCTAAGAGGGTCCTCCTCGTATGCTTACATGGTGGAGCATCAGAACGGTGCTATATCTACGGGGCCATGATAACTCCAGCCGGTGGTGCGGCTGTGAGTATAGAATAGGTGATACTCAGGATGGAAATAATGTTTGTGAGTAGCATTGAGAAGAAAGGTCGCAAGGCATCGGTCATAGGAAAGGGGAACAGAATAGGTCATGGATGGATCTGCATCGGTTAGGTGTAGGGGAATTGTATAACAGTGAGGTGCTTACTGATAGAGTAAATAAATAAAACAAGGCCCAAGTCACTATTGGAACAAAATGGTCACCGATAGTTTTAAAGGAGGAGTTAATGTTAGTATACAAATAAAAAGGAGCACCAGCTGTGGATCACTATTATGAATAAAAATAAATTGAGGTCACCGCTACTATAATAAAAATAAGAGTCACTGGTACAAAATGAAAATAAAACAGATTACCATTATAAAATAAAATAATAAGCTCACCATTTGTATAAAATAAAAAATGGAATGAACCGGCGCGAGGATCCCCGGTACACAGAAGTAACAGTGAGGTGAAGTGGATATAATTTAAGGTGAGGAAGAGGGAAATTGGGTAACAGTGAGGAAAGAAAGTTGATGCGAAGCTCACCATTGCAAGAGAAAAGGCTACTGATAGCTTAAAAACAAAAGGTCACTGATAAAATTAATAAAAGCTACTGTTAATTTAAATTAAAAGTTCACTGGTACTCATAAAAAAAGCTCATTGTTAGAACAAAAGGTCACCTGTATACAATATTAACAGTGAGGTGCAGGTGTCACCATTACAATATAAATAAAAATAATGGTGTCCTTTGGAAATTATTTTGAACTAAAAATTATAACTTAAGAAATACAGATATAAATATTTAAAATAACTAATTAAATGAAACTAAACATCATAAATTTAAAATAATATTTTTTTTAAACATAAAAATATTAAAACCACAACTAATATTATTTATTAGACAAAACTTAATTGATGAACTGAATGATTAATAAAGTAACATGATAAAAGGCTTAAATTAAAATAACAATATAAATAATTACTGGGTAGCAGCATGTACAAATGAAGAGCATCGGTGACCCAATAGGTCACCTCTAGTTATAGTCATCCTCACCGGTAGAATACAACCAATAGAAAATGAATTAATAATCAAACTAAATCCATGACATAATATAATTAATGTTAAAAATAATCATAATTAATTAATTAAACAACTATTTGAACACAAAAAAATTAAAAGTGAACAATTTTATTTAATTAAAAACACAAATTATTTACATAAATGATTAGTAGGATGACGAAACACGTTAACTAACATGTTAACCTATTATAATGTTACTAAATTAAAAGATGAAGTATTAAAACATAGACTAAGTTAATTAAATAGAATTACAACGATTAAATAATTGTTTTATAAAAATGTAAGTTTATGAAAAAGTCACGCATACTTAAAATAACCAAACTAAATGAGACATAATTAAATTTGAAAATTAATGTATGATTCAAATTATTAATTTAAAGATTAAATATACATATTTAATTATAAAAAATATTAATTTACAATGTTAACTATAAAAATATAAAAGTACAATTAATTAGTATAAAGTTATTAAATAAGTAATTAAATCATTATAAATTAAGTAAAAAGATGTGGAAAAACTTTGTAAAAATATAGCCACATCAAATTCCCCCACACATAAGCATTGTTTGTCCTCAAATAATCCCATCCTTTATTTTCATTGAAAAATAGTAAAATGTATTTATGATTAAGATCAAAATGTAACATGTCCAACAACAAAAAACAGAGGACAATACATAACATTAGGCTATAAGAGAATGTATTTCTCATATGAATATTTCCTACAACAAATAATTAAGGGTAATTAAGAATGTAAATATCATATATCAAAGAATATGTCATGCCTCATATGTGATTCAACTTAATGACTCACTTCAATCCAATCTCAGGTTCTAAGTCCAAGAATAACATGAGACAAAATATCAAGGAAATTAATATCTTTACCATGGAACCTTTTACTTTGAATTTTTCACCTAGGTTCCAAAAATAATTAATTTTTTTGTAAATCACCTCAATGATACAACCTAAATGACTCCTATATAAATCAATTGACCCCTTCTTCATTTAGCGTTAATCATTCCCCTCACTTTAATGAGCTCATTTTTACCCTAGACACTTTATTTATTTATTCCAAGCCATGTTTCATTGTGATAAGCACTATGAAATGCACATATTCAAAGTGTACAAAGGGCTTGATGTAAACAGAAATGCACCCAGCATCTAGGGTCTCAGAGACTCACCGTGGGATCCTAGATGCCAAAATTACTCAAGTTTCAAAAGATTTATATAAAAACCATTTACATTGGCTCATTAAAGAAATTACTTTTAATAATTTAAAGATGAAAGAGGCCCCAAGAATCAGAATCAAACTTCCAGTTCCAAGGTTTATGACCATAGCTCCACAAACCAGTTACCCAAATCACATTCAAGAGTAGTTCCTAAACTAAATTTCCATCAAATCACTAAGAAATATCACTCATAAATCATCCAACCTCATAAATTTTATGCTCTAAGTAGTTATTAACTACCAAAAAGGAACATATACTAAGGAAAGACCTAACTGAGTACAGTGTAAAGCATAAAATTATGTAAATAATTTACAAAAATTTAACCATTTTTTTACAAAAATAAATTGAGTTGCAATGGGAATTGATGGGATTTAAAGGAATCAAAATTTATCACAGTCAAGAATTGACCCCCTCCCCCACACTTAAAACCCAAATTTGTCCCCAAGGATCACATCTAAAGCGGTGAAGAACAATTAATAAAATAAGGTTCAAAACATATTTTCAATTAAGTAGATAGATGACATGTATAAAGGGTCTCAATGAAGTTCAAAATTTTAGTTCACCACAATAAATAAATAATCAATAGGTTCATAATCAAGTATATGCAATAAAATTTATGTCCAGTGACATAGATTTTCAATTCAGTTCAAAATTAAATTTGAAGTCTAAGTATACTATGACTTTGGGTGAACAAAAGTTTAGAAAAATCTATTCAGTTATATATTCTATAAAGAATACAATGTTCTTACTAAAACCCCCATCATTAATCAGATTTAAAAGACCAGCAACATGTACTCCCAGTATATACTCCTCCACACTTAGATTCAAGTAGTTAAATGATTTGTATAACAATAAAATTCAATTTTTCAGTAAGGAGGTACATGTAGAATTTATGCACAACATCATGACATGTTGTAGGATTTTCTAATACAAGAAGGTTTCTTTAGTAAGCAGAATTTTTTTAACAAAAATAGAAGCAGAATTAAATGCAGAAATTTGAAATACTTCTCGGACTATGATCTAGTCCAAAAATGATCATGGGAATTCCACTCTTTTATTGAAACAACAAAAGCATCCTAAAAACATAGAGCATAAAAACCAGGAAAAAAAAACTAACAGAGATAGAGCACACAAAAAGCAGCAAAGCTTCATTTTATTCAGTACAAAACATTAAAAAAATGAAAATATAGAAAGAGCATGGGTTGACTCCAATGAAGCACTGATTTCAATGTCTGTAGTTATAATTTATTTAATCACAAAATTTTATATAATAACACAAGAAAACCATGGGTTTCCTCCTATGCAGCGCTAGATTTATTGTCCCTAGCTAGACTTACCTAGCAACTAATTGTAATCACTATGTGGATGTGGTTTCATTAATAGGAACCACAAAATATGTTTGGCACAAATATTTTTAATAGAATAATGAAAATTGAGGGCAACAAGACTCTGCACAACAGAAACCTAATTCTCATAGCCTAAAATAACCCCTAAGTAGCACCCTTTAATAGTAATAGGTATTGTACTGTCTACTCCCAGAATAAGTTTATAAATTTCAAGATTTGAATACACATGAAGGGACAACATAGATCTAGCTGCTTCAAAGGGAGTAAGATTGACCTCTGAGATATATTTCTTAACCACAACACTAATAGGTTCAAATTCAAGGGTAAAAATTGGTGAATAATGAACAGTTGGTTCAAAAAGAGATTTAATGGAGTGATGAACAGAATCATGTACAATGGAACTCAATTATAATTATCCCTCTAGACTACTATCAATATCAAGAGAAGGATCAAAACCTTTCACAGGTGAGGATAGAAGTGATAGGTAGGGAAGTGAATTTATTTTATCACCAACAGATTTAGGTATAACAATGTTATAAATCTATTCCAAAAGATCCTCATCTATTATCTCACACTTAATATATACTGCTTCTATCAAATCATTTATTCCTAGATCAATTGTGTGTCCAAACACTCTTTCATGTTGAAATTGAAAAGGCTCATTTTCTAAAACCATGTCATTTGAGTGTTGTAATTCAATTTTAGGAGAATAATTGTATAATTCAGTGTCAATAAATTCAGTTTCCAAAATGTTCAAATTAAGACAATTCTCCTCAAGTTGGTTAGCACTACTTTCCATCTCATTCCACAAAATTTCAGAAAATATATTACAATGAGAATAGGTAAATTAGAACTCATTAGTTAGTTTCTCCTCAAATGTCATCCCCTCATCCTCATCAACCCAAAACATTTCAAAATTTATTGGGTTCAAAGGCACAAAACATGAAAGATAAGTTTTCAATTGGGGTTCAAGGATTTGTGATTCTGTGATTTCCATATTAAGGTTCACTTCCAAAGTGTACCCAATATCATGTTCTGGCTCATTATTTAGAATTCCAGAAATTTGGGGTGAAGAATTATTACCAACCCAGTTTCCATCTTCTAATATGTCTTCAACTCAAGTGACTTCATTCTTAGAACTCTTAAAATTTTGTTTTTTATCCAATGTAAGAATGATTAAGAGAACTGGGCATTAATTTTTAATATATTTTAATTCAGCTTAAAAATTATCCAACTCAACATCATTAAAATTCATTATGGTATTTTCAATGTTATTGTATTGACATGATGAGTTTGTTATTTATAGATTAGGTTCAACAGTTTCAGATTCTTCAATGAAAATGGTTCGTTACTCAGATTCAGAATCAATTTCCTCTTCAGATTGATTTTGAAATCTTATATAAACATTTTTTCTTTTTCTTCAAATTCTTCATGTTCTTTATCCCTTTGTTTTAAATCCATGGGCATGTTTTATAATCTTTTCATTCTATGATAACTCTCTTTAGAATCTCTTAGTTGGTTTTTACGGGTTTTAGTTATCTAATTTTGTATTAGTTCCACCATGGCATAGAGTTTTCAATCAATTAATTCAATTTTAGCTAAGAATTCAGTATTAGATTCTAATTTTTGTTTATTTTCTTCAAAGTAATCAATCTTTTGTGCTTGGTTATAGACACACTGACAGGCAGTATGTCCATAATCTCCACAACAAACATAGTAAGGCCTCAGCTGATCCCATGATTCATTAACTTCCATTGATAAACTAAAAATATGTGAGATTATATACACAATAGTTCATAGTGAATCATATTTTTCAAAATAAACACAAACACTAGGTTCCAGTTCATAGTAGTTTTTTTAGAAACATACTTTTATTTGAATTTTTTATATTTTTTTAGATTTTATATATTTAAGAACACTCAACATGTGCCTTCCCCAGCAACGGTGCCAAATTTTTGATATGGTCGAAGGTTGTCACGGCCCTCAAAATTAAATTTATTATCCTACACTAGCACAGTGGTGTAGGGTCGATCCACAGAGAAGGCAGGTGACAGAATTCTATGGTTTTAAATTTTAAACCCCCACTGTTGTCAATAGTGGGAAAAAACTTCTTAAATTTTATATATTTTCTTATTTATATGATGAAGTGAAAACTAGATGAGGAAAAAATATTCTCTACAAAGAAACTAAAATTTATACTAATTACTGTCCAAGTTAAGTATTAATGAAAACTAACATTTAACAACAAAGACAAAGGAGCTCAAATCAACAAAAGTCACTCTAGAAATCTAATTTACTGGTTAAAATACTTGACTTATTCACACTTTTATAGAATCACTCTTCAAAAACATGCTGAAGAATCCCATTTTCCATGAAATTCAATAGGCAGAAGATTATGTTTTAGAGTTCACCACACGAATACTTAATCGAACTGCTATGAAGTTTGAAAAAGATTAAATTTGGAAATAAACTTGGCATAAATTTCCAAAGTTAATGACATTAATGTTCTAAATGATTCACTCAAAAACAACCCCTCCAGTCAAATATGAATTGTTAATTTTGAAATCAATTGAGAGGTGAATCAACTGAATAGAGAATCAAAATTCAATCTCTTAAATAGATGATGATTTGTAAAAATATAACGTAATTGAATAATTTCTAAAGATAAACCAGCAGAATTGAATTCCAAATCAATTAAAATATTATCCTATGATCATATTGATTAATTTAGTGAAAAATAACAAAAAATAAAGTACAAAATTATGGACAGAGGGAAGGTAAACTCCCCTTGTAATGTTCTGCCTTCGGGCTCCTTAGCCTCCATGTCTGCTCTATCATCTCCCGATAGTCTCTGCTCTAAAAAAGTATGGCATAGAATTAGAGTGAGAGTCCTCCCCAAATCTGCTCCTTTCTCTTCTTTTGTATCCACCATCACCTACTACATGTCACCGAACATTTTCCCCCGACTTCAAAGTCTCTTCACATGTGCACCGTACAAGTAAGTTTTTTCACGACTGGCACGTCGCACTAACGTTTCTGACATAACTAATTTCTTTTGAGTTAGTTTTGTGAACCTGGACATGTCTATGACTTTCTTATGAACTTGCACATATAAAATAGAATATAAAAGTAAATAAATTATAATTAAATGAATCAAAACTAGTTATTTTTTATGTTAAGTATTATATTACTCATTACAAGTTAATTAAACATCTTAATGGATAATAATTATTAATTTTTTTATTATTTATAAAAATTATTCACTTTACAGTACTATATTTATACATTAATTTATCAAGAATTTATTAATTAAATTAAGATAATAGTTATAGTTACTAAGTTATTAATTTTATCATTTTAACTATGTTATTAAAATTTACGTCATAAGTAAAGATGTAATTAAAAATTTATAACTTAGATTATATTAGTTATTATTGTTTACTAAATTAATTATTATTATTGTAATTACTAATTATGAAATTAAATTTTTCCGTTAATTTATTAAATAGATTATTTTAAAATATTAATTATAATTAATACTTATGTTTTAAATAATTTTAAATTAATAAGTTTACTTTATAGTTTATTTATAATTATTATTAATTAAATATCTATTCTATAAACAGTATATTAATTTATTATCAACATTTGTTATTAATTTAATTTTGTATTTTAATTTATAATTTATCTATTTGTTAATATTATAATTGTTTTAAATCATAACTTTTATAAAGTATATTCTATTATTTTGATTAATTAAAGTTAAATTTTACATTAAATTTACTTTTTATATTACTTTAATTATATTTTTTATTATTTAATTTATTTGTTGTCTTCTTCCTGGAGAACCCACAACATCAGCTCCAAGACACCACTATACAAAGCAGCGTGATGTCTCTCCTACTAATTGTGGCTTCAGCGCGCCTAGCGTCTCTTTCACTCCAGCGACGGTGCGACATCCCAGCTCCTCAGCTCCAATGGTACCGGCAGCGGCTTCTTTTCCTCATAGTGGCAGACACCAGCATCTTCTTTGGCTCCCATTTAGAAGTGGCCCAGATTAAACTAGTGCATGGATTTTTTTAAAACAAGCCAGTAGCATGACCAAGATTCAATATGTGAAAAACTCGTCACTGGTGGTTCATGCTAAGCAGGTCCACCCCGTATACTTCCATGGTGGCACAGCACAGCGGCGCTGCATCTACGGGGCCACGAAAACTCTATCCAGTGGTGTGTCTGTGATTATAGAATAGGTGATATAGAGGATTGAAATAATTCTTGTGAGTTGTAGTGAGAAGAAAGGTTGCAAGGCACTGGTAGAAGGAAAGGGGTGCGGCATAGGTCATTGAAGGATATGCATCGATGAGGTTCATGGGAATTATCTAACAGTGAGGTGGTTACTGATAGAGTAAATAAATAAAACATGTCCCAAGTCACTATTAGAACAAAAGGGTCACTGATAGTTTTAAAGATGGAGTTACTGTTAGTATAAAAATAAAGAGGAGCACTGGAAGGGGATCACTATTATGAATTAAAATAAATACAGGTCACCGATACAATAATAAAAATAAGAGTCACCAGTAGAAAATAAAAATAAAAAATATTACCATTATAAAATAAAATATTAAGCCCAACGTAAGTATAAAATAATGAAAGGAAACAATCGGCGCGAGGATCCCCAGTACATAGAAGTAACAGTGAGGTGAAGTGGAGATAATATAATGGTGAGGAAGAGGGAAATTAGGTAACTGTGAGGAATGAAAAATGACGTGAAGGTCACCTTTGCAAGAGGAAAGGCTACTGATAGCTTAAAAACAAAAGGTCACCGATAAAATTAATAAAAGCTACAGTTAAATTAAAATAAAAGGTCAGTGGTACTCATAACAAAACCTCACCGTTACAACGTAAGGTCACCGGTATACAATATTAACAGTGACGTGTAGGGTTCACCGTTACAAGATAAATAAAACTAACGGTGACATTTGGAAATTATTTTGAACTAAAAAATAATACTTAAGCAATACACATATAAAGATTGAAAATAACTAATTAAAAGAAACTAAAAATCGAAAATTTAAAATAGGATTTTTATTAAACTTAAAAATATTAAAACTACAACTAATACTATTTATTAGACAACACTTAAGTTATGAACTAAACTTTTAATAAACTAACATTCCAAAAGGCTTAAATTAAAATAACAATATATATAATTACAGTGTAGCAGCAAGTGAAAATGAAGAGCATCGATGACCCAGTAGGTCATCGCTAGTTATAGTCTACCTCATCGGTAGGCTAAAATGAATAGAAAATAAATTAATAATCAAACTTCATATATAATATAATATTAATATGTCAAAAAACTGTTAATTAATTAATTATACAACTATTTGAACACAAAAAAAAATTAAAAGCGAACTATTATATTTAATTAAAAACACAAATTATTTACTTAAATGATTAATAGGATGACTAAATGAATTAATTTACACTTTAACCTATTCTAATGTAACTAAATTAAAAGATAAAGTATTAAAATAAAGACTAAGTTAATTACATATAATTACAACAATTAAATAATTGTTTTATAAAAATTTCAGTTTATTAAAATGTCAGGCATACTTAAATTAACCAAACTAAATAAGACATAATTAAATTAGAAAAGTAAATTAAGATTAAAATTATTAATTTAAAGACTAAAAAAACATAACTAATTATAATATGGATTAATTAACAAAGATATCTATAAAAATACAAAAGTACAATTATTTAGTATAAATTTATTAAATAATTATTTAAATCAATATAAATTTAGTAAAAATATGGGGGAAAACTATGTAAAAATAGAGCCACATAAATATCCAAACAAATATGGGAACGTAGGAAGATTATAAGATCATAGGTCTATACAAGGGGAAGAATCCGTATTTGGACACTCGTCGTTCTTTATTTATGATGGAATTTTGCAAGAAAATGATCGAGCAAGTACTCATGATTCAGGAATGGGTTTATCCTTTTTGATTGATTTGTATAAAATGTACATCACTGATTGTGAAAATCCCTTTATGCATTCTTATATTTTAATATATACATAACATAATCATTTTTTATTTAATATAATTTACAATTTCCTAGATTGATAATTATTACATTGATGTTTATGATTTTTTCAATAAACTATCTCATTTTTTAATTATAAATACTTATATTATTTACTCGTTTTTGTAAAACAATTGTGATATAATGAAATTATGTAATATTATCCCTATTTACACAATATAGGCCATCATTGGTATATGGATTCCTCTATAATATAGTGAGGTGTGCTTTCGGCCATGTGGCTAACTAGATAGGGGCACTTTTTAGAGGGTTGAGGTCTGGATGTCAAAATAAACATGGATATTCTATAATTACTAATCTAATTAATACATTAATTTTTGGAAAAATTTTATTTTCCATTTACCAAAAAATATTGTTAATCCGTAGAATAAAAAGAAGCTTATAATGAACAATATTGGTAGGAGACTATCTTGAAAATCAACATGAATATTGTTATCATGGTATGAAGAAACAATATGTGATTTATACTACCAATTTAATAATTAATTTGATTAAATAATTTTTTATATAATTTACTTTTACAATAGAAGGGATACACTATAAACGCTTCATGATAGAGTATAAATAAATGAGAAAAATTGAATCCCCTACTTCAAAAGTGTTTTAAATCTTCAAATGAGAATTGAAAATTATTATATATCTCAGATCACCTGTCTAGAAAGGAACTATGACCTTCTATGGATTTTATTTCAGGAAGAAGCTAAAAACTAAAAAACATCATTATAATATTAGATATCAAATGAAAAATATATAAATGGTGAAGCAGGAGGAAATAATAAAAAATAGGGACAAACTAATATATAGAAGGTTGTATTAATCACCCTGGATCCCCACCAAATTATCTCTAAGAGCCACAGATCGATACATGTTGAAACAATATTCACAGACATGAATAAAAACCTCTATATAACATTGTTTTTGAGTGTAAAGTGTTCAAAATAATGGATTTATGGAGTCTTGGGGTATTTATTGACCCCTTGATACGCTGAAGACCACGACTTTACCAAATAGACCACACCTCAGAACAAGATGACATGGTGTATTCTATGAAATGATATTCTAATACAAAATTGCAGTCCACCATGGTCAAATCCACCTTATGATCTGTAGATGTATACTATTAAACTAGATAATAGGGTAACAATAAAACCTTAAACAGCATACCGCAGAGTACCTCTTATAGATAAATGTATCATGCTATATCATACAGTGTCTGGCATAACTAACCCTTAAATAGAATTATTGGAATACACTACAGGCCCCCCTTGATGGAAACATAGATCTAGTATGCCACATCCACCATTAATATAGCACAATTTATACCTCAACACTCTTGTCATGCAATTTTTATCTATCACACTCTAATTATACTTTACCCAGCTTCAAAATTCCTTCAAGTTCTATAAACACCCAAAAAATTCAATGGAATGTATGTTTGGGATCAGAAACATAAATGCACGCTGTATAGAAATTATTAAATCACTATGTTAATATATGAAAAATCATTGCCACTACAATTATAGAGAAGGAAGGCGTATTTTTTCAAATGAACACAAAAATAAAAAGACTATGAAGCATGGAATGATATTGACTTAAATTTAATAAAACCTCAAAAAACAAAATGTTGAATGGTTTCACAAAATAATGTATCAAGAACCAAAATATTTTATATCATGATTTTAATCCCATAAATTATTAAATATATATATTAATGGATAAATAATGATTTATAGTCATCATTAGTGTAAAATATTTTGAAAATAAAAATTGTTTTTGAAATGATATCATGAAGGGTATTTTAGATTAAAATTAAACATTATTGTAAAAGGATGATTTACATGTATGTTTCAAGGGTAAAATTTGAAAACGATATGTGAAATATTTTCAAAATATTCTTTTTAAAAATATCTCCACTAATAAAGTCTAAAATATATATAAATTTTATATTAAATAAATATAGAGAGAAGAACAAAAAATTATAATATAAAAGGAAACCCCATATATGTTATTTTCAAAAAATCAATTTTTTAAAACTCATATAATTTGAAGAGTAAGGAAAAATAAAATAATATAAAATTATAATTTTCCCAAATAATATTATAAAATACAATATAATTAAATATTTCTATGGGATAACCTTATCCTGGAAGGAATGACTTCCTAACTAAACAATAAAACTTATGGATTGGTGACTTGATTTATCTATATCACATGCATGAAACAAACTCCCTGAAGAATGAAGCATTTAAATACTATGTTATATAATAAAAATGTAAATAACAATATAATTTCAAATAAAAAACTAAAATGGAGTAATATATAAAAAATTATATGAAATAAGTTCATTTTATCAATTATAAATAAATGATCAAAATTGTTGATTGAAAAAATATTACAACAAGGCTAACACTTTTGTAAAAATAAATTTTAAGAATAGAACATGATCATTCATATATTATCCCCAAGAATTATAAGGAATCATGTCATAGAAATATAATGGGATAATATATCAATACCATAATATAATAAGGAAAACTAGTTTATAACATGTAACATGTCACAAAAAAAGCATAATTTAGACATTGAAAACCTTTATAGAATAAGTGACACGTTAATGAAAACCCATTCAAATACTAGTCCTATAATTGAAATTAAATTAAAATATATAGCATTTTACTCATGGTGAGAAAACTAAAATAGGGAGTATGTATAAAACCTAATTAAAACATGGTGTGTGATAACAAATATGTTTCAAAGATAGATTGTTTTGTAAAAAATCTTTAGGTCAACCCTTAATCATTATATACAATCACCAATTTTCCTATAAAATTAAAAAAATCATTAATTACATAAATTATAACCTTGTTTTTATATATTATAAATTATATTCCTCATAAAAAATCATTCAATGCATTTATGTATTATTTACTTTTGTACATATTTTCAACAACATGTGTGTGTAGTCATTATCACGTTGAAATAGTTTCATAAATGGATTTTTTTATTCATTTATGAAATACATTTCTCATTAAAATATAATTATATGTCATTAATGATATTTCAAATGAATAATTTAAATTTTACAATTTATTCCATTGTAGTTTTGTTTACAAACAATGTAGATGAAATATTTTCAAATCATGTTTCAGTTATTCTTTAAGAATAATTTTTTTTATTAATTAATGTGTTGTATTATGATATAAAATAATAAAATACTAAAACATTAAAATATTTACAAATTTATGTCATATATTATTTTTAAAAAGGTTCTCATAGTCATCCATGATATAAATTCATTATATTGTTCATGTAGGTAGTTTAACCTACCGAAACAAGAACATACCATTATTAGTGTTTGATTATGAGGTGGATTAATTGTAATATAATTAGACTAGAAGAATAGTTATTTTTATATTATTTGGATATATCAACATAATAAATAGTTATTAAATGGATATAATTTATCTTATTCCAAATCAAAAATAAAAGATATTTTTTCCTTTTACTTTCCTCATTTCAAGTTATGAAATTAACTAAATTGTTTAATGATCATATCATTTTTAGCTTATAAGATTTTAAATTACAGTTCATTATTGTATAATAATCATTGAAATTTTCTATTAACCCCATCCTCATGGCCATATATCTATAGTGGGGATGAAATGGAAAATTGAAATTAATTGTTTCTTGGAGATGGATGTCCATATGTATGCATACTAGATAATTTCAATTTTCATGGAACATGAGGATGGAGTAATCTAGTTTATTATTTCTGAATCAAAATTTAATATAAAAAAAATTATTTTTTTAAATATCCATTTTATACCAATCTTATTAGGTGGTGATGTAAAATGAAACACATTGGGTAATATAGGTAAAATTCTGAATGAATAACAAATTATTATTACATTTTAAACCATAGAATAGAGAAAATGTTATTAATTTTTATTCTAGTAACATATATACAATAGGTATATGAACAATAATTATGTGGTATCCTAGTTCTTGATATATTATACTTCAAAAGTAATGATTTAAAATAAAGAAGTTAATTAAAAAACTACAACTCACATTGAGATTTTTATGAATTCCATGTATGATTCCTAGAAAATAGATAAAATAGGACAATATGTTTTGACCACAAGCCTAATAAATGAGAATATTATAAAATGGGAATGAAAAATTGTTTGTTTCCATTATGAAATCTATTTTTTATTAGTTCAATGAAGGGGACATTAGTGGATACTATTATAATTAGAGATGATGGAATTTTCATAATTATTTAAACATAATATTAACAGTGTATATGAAAAATGTAAATGTTGTTCAAAAACTAAAAAATAATGGGGTTTTATAAAATTGGGTTGATCCAGGACTCATACAATAAATTATATAAATAATTTATGTAATGTTTCATTCTATTTATGCCTTTAATTATTATATTTACCCTTTTAACATTTACTTTGGTAACTTGTTTTTTTACAAAAAAAACTAAATATCTATGCCTAAAATGATTTAGTCCATAATAAAAAATTTGTACCAACTGATGATTAATTATCAATCAATTTCATTTGAATATATTTAAGAATGATTTAACTAATAATTTTTATTATAAAATTTTTATGATATTAAAATAAATTTTTTACAAAATATTTCTTTTTATAAGAAATCAAATGTGGGATTATAAATAAAGAACAATATTTTTTCAATTATAAAATATCATCTTAAATACCTAATTGGTTTTATAAAAATATTTCATGAAATTATATTACATAAATATATAAAAATAATTTCATAATAGATAGATTATTTGTAAATGTGTAAATTTAACCATACCCAAATAAAATAACTTATTTTCGTATAATACCCTAAAACCACAATACAATTTTTAAATTAATATTAAGACATAAACTATGATCATTTTTTCAACATAAATTTCTATAATTTTATTATTCTATATTTTAATAGAAAACCAAAATATACTGAAAACTGTTCAGATTGGAAAATATATTTCTAAAATTTATCTATCCATTATTAATATTTATTATAATTTACTAATTAATATTTTTTTCATATTATTCATATAATAAATATATTTGTTTATCATCATGAAATTATATACATATATTATTTGTTTAAAAATAAATTTTAGGATATTATATTTTTATACATAAAATGTCATTTTTGGTTGTTTTAGCTATAATAATTGAATATAATTTATATTAAATTTAGAAATTTTTAATCATATAAATATTTCATAAAGATATTAATGATATTAATTACATCTAGTTCACAGTCTATGTTTTAATTTTAATTCTTAATATCTAATTTTTTATTAAAATACATATGATGTTCCATTTCTGTTCGGTGATATGTGTAGATAATGATATCAATAATGTTGAATTCATTATAGTTAATAACCTATTGCGTTATTAAGGTGATAAATTCTCCCATAATTAAAAAAATTACTTCCCTACAATTGGACTCATAGTTTCGATGTAATTTTTTATAGATTTAAAAACTAATCAACCACTACTAGAAAATTATGAATTTATTAAGTACATGGTCATAATTACACATGGTAGTGTCCTAATTTCAGATAGTGTTTTAAAAAGGGAATAACAAAATGATCCATATTGAATAACTTCTCTCAATCCGTGAAGATTATTTATATAAAAATCACATAACTATGGGTTTTTATTTATAACTCCATATCCAATAGTTTGTTAAAACATACATGTCTTCGAATATAAGTTAATCTAATGTGTAATCCTAATATCCAATTAAATATAAGTATTTTCAAAATATTTTTCCCTTATTCACAAAGTTATTTGTGACTAATTCCCTCAGTTTCCAATGGATAGAAACATTTAGTGACATAATTCCCACCTCCCTTGAAATTGATGTAATATTTTATTGTAGCTTCCCTCTTCCAATTGGACCTATGATTCTAATGACCCAAATCTCTGAAATTTTTTCATACACCTATCTTATCAAATAAATGTTATTCATGTTTTATATTATAGTTTTGATATGTTAAAAAGGTAATATTTGTTCATCCATCATCTTCATTACCTGATCATTAATGATACTCCCTCATTCTCTTTATTGGTTTGTTTTGAAAATTTACTATGTTCACATTATTAATCACATTTTATGATAAATCTATTAGTATAATATTGATATTTTCTAATCCAGATCCTATTCCATTCGGTTGTTCCCTGAGGAAATCTCAATATTGTCTGCCACACCAATGGTTAATTGTAGTTCTATCTATTAAAAATCAAAGATGTTTTATATTAGATAGAGAAAATTAATTTTTTTTGAATTTATCATAATAAATAACATAAAAGTTATTCATCCATAATTAAAATTTTCCATATAATCACATTATACTATAATTCATTTTTTTAAACCTAGAGCATTCACAATTTAACCTATATCAATATTGGTTCAACCAAGGTTACTATTAGTTGGGTCAAATAATAAATATTAACATTATTTTAAAAATAGAGATCCCAAACAACTATAAAATTTATAAAAATATTCTAAAACAAAAAATTGAAATATATGCACTCAAAATATATATTTTCTCTTACCTTGGTAATAACATATCAAATAATATGTAAATATATTTATGAATAACTATGATTCAATCAATGTTCTCCTTGGTAACGTTATAATTTTTTATCTTATAAAATAATCTTTAAATACCTCATAATTATAACAAAATAGTATGTTATTCACCAGCGCGTATCTCTAAGGAGTGTCAAAAAAAGAGTGTTGTTGGGCCTCTTTTTTATAAACATGGTGATGATAAAGATGACAACAAATACTTGATTCTCATGGTTATTGGAATAAAGAACATATCTCATGTATACATTAAAAACATTTTATATCTAGATAGATATATAATTTCTTATAAAACAACATAATATGTTCATCACCAAAACATCATGATGTCATCATATACATAGACTCATATTTAGGGTTTTAAATAATTATCACTAACACTACTCCAAAAATAATATGTTCAATAATACCATTACATAAAATTATCTACCTATACTAAAGGGTTATATATTATGTTTTAATTATTATCAATCATAACCTATCTACCCTTAAAATTATCCTCTACATACCACTTAATCACCAATTTTATCTAATTTTTCAATATTTTATAAACAAAGACACCACAAACCCACTCTCCAAGATCTGGTGTTCGTATAAAAGTATGTTAAATAATATATTTGGTACCTTTTATGATATCCTTGGTATTACCATGAAAAACAATAAAATTAAATAATATGATTGCATTTCATACATCTCGTGGATATTTTCAGGATTAGATACATAGATAATTATGAGGCATTATGAACATGTAGATCCTATTAATTTCTTAATTGAAGAAATTATTTTTTATTATATATAATAAAATACATAATTCGTAATATTTATTAATAATATACCATATATTATTATACACGTGTAATCATTATAATTATAGCATGTGTAATACTTTTAATCAAATCGTATGGAATGAAACCATAAGAATGGTGTGATCTCAAACACACAGTAATAGAAAATTTTAACTTAAGAAATTATTCAAAAAAACATGGAATAAATATCATAAGAGTAATATTTATGAAACTTTTACCCAAAATAAACATTAATAATGTTTTATTATATATCCTTAGAGATTAATCAATCCAAGGATATTAATGATACTGATCTCATATTGATGGAATTAATATGTTGGACATTAAATCATGTTATCAAGGCCTTATTCCAAGACACAACATTTTTATGAGAAGTGGCATACTCCAAAACCAAACATGTTTTCACTCATGAGATATATTGAAGAATTTAAAGGTCATATATGTCTTGACCCCCCAATATAATTTTTAAATTAATTTTATTCAATATAAAATACATCATGACTTTTCATACCATTCAATAAAGAACCACTAACATAATAAAACATAATTTTCCATATAATGAATCTTAAATAATGAAAATACATAATCAACCTACATTATGTGAAAATACTAATCTATAAAATCGATAATTTAATAATTTAAATAAATGGATAACATTATTATAAATTATATTGATAATGACTGTGGTTGTGAAAATAATATATAGATTGAATTCCAATAATCATCCATATTTGAATAATAATATATAGAACACCAATAATTTTATGCATGTCCATAAGTGGGATAACGTTGTCATAATAAATCCCAAGGAATTAAGAGGATGGTTATATAATTAAAGGATAACATTACATTAATTATTAATATTGGAACAACAATATGTTGAATGACAATATATTACCACATGTTACCAGAATAACATTATTTCTAGGTGAACATCATCCAATCTAAATTATATAAAACATGTTGTTCACAATATATAGAGAAATGAGTATATAGATATGTCAATATAAGACTAATTATAATCATAATATTTCCAAAAAAAGGTACATTTATGGTATAAAATTAACATAACAAATTTATAGGAGGGAAACATAGATGTGAAATGACCAGAATCAAGAATATCATCATGAAAAAAATAATTTGAAGAGTATCATAATGAATGGATCCCATATATAATTATTTGATATAGTGAGTTCAATACCCATAATGATAATATATATATATATATATGAGAATAAATCATGAATCATAAACACAATTACGGTAAATCCTTTTGAATATTTGGAAGTGGAATTGAATTCATAAAAGAGCCTTTTAAAAACTTTTTTTATGTTGACATAAATAAAAACATTACATATAATTTTCCTAAGGGAATTTTGAACAAATTTCATTAAATATTTTTAAAAAATTCTTTAAAAAAATCTAAAATAATATACCCATGAAAATAAATTATGTTTTTCTTTGATAATTATGGATAGGATAAAAGAAAAATAAATATGAAAGTAATACGACATTTTTATTAAATAAAAAAATTGTATAAAAATAAAATTGGATGTAGGTTAATAGAATATTATATTATATTAAAATTAAAAATTCACATATATTATTTTAAATTATTATATAATAAAATAATATTGTGGGAGAAC
The DNA here is from genome assembly GCA_963277665.1 of Viscum album. Lineage (NCBI taxonomy): Eukaryota > Viridiplantae > Streptophyta > Magnoliopsida > Santalales > Viscaceae > Viscum > Viscum album. Next base: position 288,841,791 of record OY728159.1, on the reverse strand, counting down.
CTAAGATTTAAAGGAAATATTTCATGAAAAACCTATATAACAGAAGAAAAAAATAATTTTGTTTTGAATAACACAAATTCTAAACATAATATATTAATCATAAAATATTTTAAAAGGTTATTATGTGATAAAGATTTAATATTTTATAGAATAAAAAATAATAAAATAATATTCCAAAATGTACCCAAATTATAGGAACTAATTTCATGTGAATGATGATGACTCAATGAACTGTAATTAATTCCCAAAAAAATTTGATGATTGTGGTAATGTTCTTATAGAAATATATTGTAAAAATAGATCTTGATTCTGGATAGTTCAACCGATGAATTACTTGTAAATGTGTTATTAAAATTTATGGGATATTTTATTAATATAAATACTTACCAGCATGGTGCATGACTTCTAATGTTTCTTAATGTATTAGAATTGAGAATAAAAAACCCTTTCTACTTGAGCAACACATTAATAGAAACCCATAAAATAGAAATGATACAATTGAACACCAAAATAATAATTAAAAGAAAAATAATTTTATTATATCATAAAATTATGTATTTAGAACACATAAATTAAATAAGGTGCATAATACCGAATATATCTCAAAGAGATGAACTTCATATGAAAACACTTAACTTGGTCCAAACATACTCGACACATTCACCCATCATCTGGAATAGTTAATATATGTTTATGAAGTATATACCCAAGAACATAATTCCTAACTATAACCATTTAGACTAATAATCTATGATAATTTAATACATATATATATTAGAATTTTTTCACCTCTTTCCATCATTGGGTGTAAGTAATTATTATCACATTAAAATAGTTTTTTAAAAAAAGAGTTGGTTTTCATTCCTGGTGAATGGTTCATTATTTCATGCTGATTAATTATATCAAAATATATTTTATTTGAAATATATACATTGTAAAATTATTTTAATTTTATATATTTTACAAACCCTGAAGACAAAACTGCTAATGATTACATTTTGGTGATTTTAAATGAACGATAGGTTATTTCATTATAGATGTGTTACATTATGATATAAATGAAATTTTGAATCATAGTTTTTTCATAATGTAATGTTTCAAATTATGATATAAATTTTCTACGACAAAAAATAACATTATTTACATACTAATATTATATTATATCAGTAAATAGGTGTTCATCATTTCAAATTTTATAAAATCATAGTATTTTTCAATTATGTTTTTAAACTTGACCAAACGGGAACCAACAACAATTAATGAATTATTATGAGGTGGATTAGTTGTAACATTGTAAGAAAATGAGATTAATAATCATATTTGGTGATTATTTGTGTCATATAATAGAATTACAATAAATTATAATAAGAATAAAATCAAAATAAATCAATTAAATAGAATTTATAGATTATTCTCTTCTTATATCTCTTGTTTTAAATGATTAATGTATTGATGACTGTTTTTGGATCCAATAATAAATATGTTAAAAAATATTCGATAAAAATAATGATATCATAAAAAATCATACCTTTTCTTTAATAATATCCTCATGACTATTTGTGAAATTAATTAATGAATATAAAAAATAATCTATCTGACAGAGGTGATAGTCCACATTTACACATGGGTAGTGATTTCATTTTACATAGAATGGTATATCGATGTAAAAAGGATTATCATTTAAGAATCATAAAAAATATATAAGTATCATATATTTTTAAAACTTCTCCATTTCAACCATCCATGTAATGTGGTGAATGAAAGTGAAACAAGTTATTTGTAGAGGTGTTACTCTACATAATGAATGAATTTGGGCTATATTTTTCTTAATAGAAAAGAAAAATTGTGATTAATGAATACCAACATAGAATAATTAAATTTAGTATATAACCAATAGTATCATTTACATAGATAATTTATAATTTTTATTGGAAAATTTAAATTAGAATAGAAGTATGTTATGTGAAACAATTATTACTCACATTGAGAATATATAGATTTCTTTCAATTATACCTTGGATATATATAGTTTTCTATAATATCTTGGAAACATAAGCTTAATATAGAGGAAGAATATTATGTAGGAACTGAATTTGGTTATGTTTTACTAGTAACCCAAATTTTTAAGAGCTAAATGAAGGCTTAGTGATAATGACTTCTATATTTTTTTGGAATGCAATTTTCCTACATATTTCATATTTATATAAAAATTAAACAAGTTAAATATGACTTGTTAGTCGAAAATATAGAATTAATATACCATTTAAAAGATAATTTCAATCTAAAAATCTTCCTATCAACTATTTATATTTTTTAAGAATTAATTATTTCTTTAACATCAGGATTTTTTTTCCTTTTTTACTTTAGTTTTTATATATGAAAATTGTTTTTTGGATAAGGTAAATTAATATTTATGCATAAAAATAAAATTATACCGTATAAGATTTTTTTGATCCACTAACTCATAATTTAAAAAAATAAAACATTAGACAAAATTTATAAAGGTTATACGAATAAATTTTAAAATGAAACTATTTAATGTATTAAATAATTCTTTTGAGAAAATATTACTCAATTTCAAAAATATCAAAAATTAATATCTAAATTAAATCCTTATTCTGAAAAATATAATCATAAGAATATATATATATATATATAAACTATTATGTAATTATTTTAATAATTTCCAACTCAAAAATATATACAAATAAATTTATAAAAGTAAATTTATTTTTGAAATCATTAATTTTTTTATATTCACAAAATATATCAATTACTTTTTATAAATAAAATAAATATAACTATATATTGATTTATTATTTCTATGTGGAAAATCAATTTAATTTTGTGAAATTAATTTTTTAAAATTTGAGATATCAAAATTTTTATATAAAACAGATATATTTTGGAAGACTTTTCATGTTGAGAAGTTTTTTTTTAAAATTTTTATATATTCTATATTATTATTTCTAATCAATTAGTTGGTAATTTAGTGGTAATATATTTTTAAAATAATAAATATATTTTACTGTTATCTGACCATTATATATATAGTTTTTTGAAATAAAACATCAATTTTACCAAAAATATATTTTTAAGAATAAAAAGATTTTATTAGTTTTTTTATCTAACAAATTGAATATCATTAATATTAATTGTATCCATTATTATCATTATATAAATATGTAATAAAGGGGTTACTTTTATTCATTCTCATTATTGTAATGGCTAGTTTTTCTCAACAATACTTTATATTACTATTTTTATTATAATACCTCATGGTTCCTCTTATATCTGGTTTTTCATATGAATAAATATATCAAACACATTGAAAAAATTATAGGTAATTAAAAATTAAAAATTCATGGTGTTAAAAAACAAACCTCATAATATTATGAAAAATTATGCTACACATTGTACATAAAAGTTCTATTCTTTCCCTTTTTTGATTTCTAGTCCCTAAGTTCTCAGTTGTTTTTCAACATGTATTTTGTAAAAATTAAAATGATAACATAGTTTGTTCAATTAATTTTTAAATTGAATATAAATTGATATTATGATATTTCATATAGATATATATAGTGATTTTATCATCAAATATAATTTCAATATTTATTTTTTAATTTTTTCAAAATTAATGGCCGATTTAAATTGAAATAATTTCATTAGATCATGTTCTCCCCTTCTCCAATCATTAAAATTATCTTATTAATTTATTCATCATGAATGCAATAAAATATTGAAATGATTTAAATATTTTGTTAAATATTATATGTCATCTAAATAATCATTTACTACAGATTATTAGTTTTGGAATTTCATAGATTTTAGTACTTCACCAATCTCATGTTTTAAAAACATTATTAGAGTCCTTTGAATTAAGTAGTTATTTTATTTAGTATGACTCATAAATATGAATGCATTTTAAATTTATCAATGATAGAGCAAATTATTAGTTGGATAAAAATACTTATATTATCCCCACGTATTTATAAATTTCAAAAATCATGAATATTTTTTACAAATATTGAGGGATTCGAAATAAATTAAAAAATAAATTTAAAGTAATTTCAAAAAATTTATAAAAAATATTGATCATTTTCTGACGAACTCATGAATAATTAAAAAGTTATTCTTTAAAATCATAAAAAATGTATTACAAATCTTAAAAAGGACAAATGGACTCCCCGAATTTCTTATAAGTGAACATAAATGTCATATTATGTAAAGTGACTCATATATCCCATATGGATAAAGAGTCCACCCATAGTTTCACCATTATAACAATAATACAAAATAGTAAATTTAGGTCCACCCTAATAGACATTATTAAATCATCATGATAATGACTTCATTATACATTTTTATATATAATATAATTTAAGGTTTTATAATAATTATAATAAAAATAACAATAATGATAATAATAACAACAACAATAACATGTAAAGATAATAAAAATATCCATGGGAAACTTGCTTCAAAAACTCTATAAGTAGTATGATACATCACCACACCTTCTGTATTAATTATTTATATAAAATATTAACTTTTAATTATCTATGTTATTCTATTATCTCTCATGTATCATGTAACGTGATAAACTCAATTTAGAGATAAAAAACCCATGGAATAAATTAAAATGTGAAAAATAAATCTCATTAATGGAACATGTTCTTATGAAATTATTTAGAATTTTCATATGTAATGTTTTAGGATATACATTTAATTAAATTTAAATCATGAAATTCTCATCTTTCATGGTTGTAACTAACCATTAGAGACAATGCCTTTTTCTATATATTTTATTCAATTATCAATTACTATATCCCTAAAAATATATATTATTATCTTATATATATATATAATTGTTTTTTTCTAAGACATAATCACATACTTTGAATCCATTTTTTAGGTGTCTCCATTTAAAATAATATCACTGTACTACAAAAATTACATTGAAATTTTCCTATTAATTCAATTTAGTAGTTGTTTTCCTTGTCACCTAAAAGGATAAATTTAATCATATATTATTTCCATAAATTAATTTTTATATATAAAATTAATTGTTATAAAAAGATTTCATGGGATATTATATATTTCTTATCTGGAAAATTGAATGAAAAATTAATAAAGAATAAAAATTGACCAAAAAATCATTATATGATTGATAGTGTCAAAACCGAAGAAATATCAATCATGAATAATCATTAATTAACTTCTTCAAATTACTTTTCACTACTATTATCTTCAAAAAATTACCATAAAAATTAATATTTCCATATTAAGTATTCATTATTTATCAAATATTAATTAATGCATTGTAACCCAATTCACACTAAAACATATATTCCCATATTTACAATAGTAGTAATCATCCCATAATCAAGTAGTTTTCCATTCTCTATTTGAATTGCCAAAATCCACTATATGAAAGATAAAATATATTTATAAGACATTAATCAATATTTAATGAATGTTCAATAACACTCTCATGAAATGGATAATGGGTAACACCCACTAAATTAAATAATTCAAATAATCCAATATATCAATCCTTCATGAAAATTAAACTAATTATTTTAAATTAAATCTCATTAATAATCATTGGTTTCTCGACATAGACTCACATATGGGGTTTTATTTTTTCCTTTTCATTTTTTATGTGAGTTAGGTGTGAGGAACATGAGTTCATGAAATGATATTTGGTAACAAATATTCACCTACAATGAGAGTTTTTTATGATTAAGTATATTATCTGGGTAAATAAAAGAACAATTTTTTTATTCAAGTTATTTTTTATATTGACTTATTATTCCTAGTGTAAAAAATAATTAATCAAAATAATTTATTAAGATGATCCAATATATGTTACTTAATGATTGTTGTAATATATTTCATTTATTTAATTTGGTTTTAGACTACTAATAGGGTAGTTACATTATACATCTCATAAGACAAGGAAGTTATGGATATTTTAAGGTTTTTATTATTTTATTGAATGACTATTGTTTAATTAGATTGATGTGTATGGAGCATCATGGATTATTAGTGGGAAGAATTTAGCTTACTTCCCTAGGATCATGTTGATTCTTGGTGCAATGGGATTTTATGATATATCTAAATTAATTTCATAGGATGGATACTACCAGTATCGTGGTTGGTGTCCCGTAAGTTATGGATAAATATATATACAATTGATACGGTATAGGCAATTCAAAATTGAGTCTCAAAATATTATCTATGATTTATATTCTTCATTAGGATTTTGAATGATATATAGTTCAATTAAAATGATTGGAATGGATTTCATGGGGGATATTTGCATATTATTATATATAATATGTGTATTTGTATTCCTTTACTAGTGATAAAGATAAGAAAAGGTAAAATGATAACACTATGATACATGTGATAATGCATTTTTCTAGTGTTTTTTATATTCATATTAATAATTTTTTTGAGACAAACTATATATATATATATACATTTTAAACCAATAACATCATAAAATATTGACTGAAAATATAATATTACAAACCTAAAATCAAAATGTATTCATCTTATTGATTTCCCATATAAATATACCTTTTTGTGTATATATTTATTGTATATAATTTTCTATTTATTGATTCTTAATTGGAATAACATATATTATATTATTTCTCAATATCAAGGGAAATGGAATCATTAAAAAAGGTGCAACTAAATGTTACCTAAAAGAAAACACTTTCATGATTCATGGATTATGGGATAAGAAATATGTAATAAAATTTCTTTGTGGCTAAAACTGATGAAATAATGGAATAAGATATTAATTAATAATAATTCAAAAAAACAAAATATATTATTAATTTTTATCTATTTTTTGATAAATCACATAACAAATAAATTATCATGAAATAATAACATATTCTACTATTTATGAATGTTAAAAAATTAATCGTCAACCACATAGATAAAAAATATATTATTTAAGAAGTCTAAGTATTGAATATTAAAAAAATTTCTATGATTTCAACTGCGAATATATTACTTTAATAGAAAAAGATCACAACACCATTTCCATACATAACATAATATAAAATAATAGGCTCCCTTGTCTTATTAAATAATATACCAATGATAGAAAAATTACCGATGACCTACTAGGGATATATAATTCTCGACGAAGTAAATATATAATGATTACCTATACATATGTGTGCTATGTGAAATAAATATTACATCAATTGAAAATCATGACATGATTAACTGATTATGATAAAATATTTATAACATTTTTCAAGGATATCGAAAGAATATTGTAAAAGTATGTATAAAATTAATTAAAATTTCTTTCAGCTGGAGGAAGTACATCCTTTCCATATTTATAGGTTTATATAAAAAGAAAAATAGTAATATATTATGGAACTAGTGTATAATGTAAGGAAAATTAATGTTAAAACATGGTTTTCTTTTGATTTATCCTAGATTTTCAAAAACACGCAATTAAAAAATAAATTATTATGATTTTTCATGTAGTCATATATAATTTTCAAATATTGTTTTAAATTTGAACATCTCAAAATTTTAAAACATAATAAAATTAAATGTGGAATAAATCAAAACTGTATTAAATGATTTAAAATGGTGTAATTGATTAGTGAAATAATTTTATTTTATTTTTTATTAATTTTTAAAATAACCAATCTAATAAATGAAAAATACTGATTTTCAATAAAAACCTATAGATATATGAATTTTATAAAATAGGAAATATATAAATCATTAATCGTCTAAAAAATAATCACATATGGTAAAAATTGACTAGAATATTCTTGTGAAACAACTAAAACTGATGATAGATGATTTCCACACAAAAATTATATTCATAGATATAAATTAATGAATTTATTTATTATGATATTAATTTTCTTTCACTCCAAAAAAATGAATCATGGTTTATTTATGTAATAGAACCACTAAAAATTATTTTAGTTATTGAAGAATATATAAAAATAAATTAGAGGATATTTAATCCCGAAAACCATTTCCACGGTACCCTAATTGATCTAATGAAATATAACTACATAAATAATAAACGTAATTTTATAATTATTCTACATAAAAACTATATATATTTATATATAGAAAATTATATATTTTATTTATATTTATTTATTTACCATTTTATAAAAAATAATATTCAATGTTAAATCACCATGTATAGACCTTTTTCAGTCTATGGAAACATGATTTTGTATATCATATATATTCCTTGTTATGTACCCATGTGTTTATAAATTACCCAAAATCTCATTGAATGGTTAAAAATATTATTCATCATTTTCAATTGTCTTATTATAGTTCCATGGATCTAATGATAATGATTTATAGTGATATGTTAAAAATATCCACCATTTTTTATTATTGATTAATAAAAATGATATATATTAGTAATAAATAAAAATATGAAACCCTATTATAGTATTTAAAATAGTGATTTAGTTCATCATTCATAACATAAAATACCTTATTTATTCTTATGATTATTAAAAAATCGGAAAATATAATATCCATATTCATGAAATTTTTTAAATGGGCCTATAAAATAACATGTTGCTATTAAATACATTATAGTTTTATTTTTCATTCTATTATCATAATAAAACAATGATTATAATATCATTTATATTATATAGTAGATAAAATTTGTTACATACCTTGATTTGGGTATATAAAACCCTTTTTTAAATAATGTGATTGTTGTACCATAGAACATGCTACACCGTTCAAAAAAATAATAATATAAAATAACATGTTTTAAAATATTATCCTTAAATTGGAAGGTGTAAAAATGAGTGGCCATATTATAATCATAATTGGAAAAATTGGTAACATGGAATCATGAATCATGATTCTTTGATACATGTCCAATATTTTTGATCCTGATAAAGAAGTTTCATTACTATGGTTTATCATACAGTCACAATAACATCTTACCAGTGGCATGCATAAGACACTAGAAGTGAAGAGAGATATAAAACTACTATTTAGTATCACCATCGGCAGTCCCTAGGTTAGTGATATGAATAAATGGTATAATAATCTCAAATATGAAATACATTACCCCATATAATTTTATAGGATCAAGATTCATTATAATAACCATAAAATTGACTCCATGAAATAAATTAAAATGATATAATCAAAAAAATAACATAATGCCTGATTAATATAACTATATACAAGGTCATTTATAAATACACAATGTATATAATATGTCAAAAACACCAAAATAGATCAAATTTTTGATCTAGTAATGTCCATTATAGTATCCAATGACCTCATTGAAACATGAAATATTTTTTCAATATATGATTTGAGAATACAAGTATACTCTACAGTATAATACCCATCCAATACTATGAATATTAGAAAATTGAATACTAATATACCCATGACCGGATAGAAGAACCATCAACAATTAAAAATTTGATGTTACAAATCCCATCATCATAATTTCATGCTCAAAAAATAATTCATCACAATATAATAACATAAAAAGAATCATTTATTTAAATGGATACAATACATAGCCTTCCCATGGAATTTAGGAACTCACACCCCAACATTGTTCATCTTGGTGCTCTTATATATTCAATATAGATTCTATCATGAGGACACATGGACTGTCACATCACATTACAACTCTCTCCAAAACACTTGGTCCTTAACATAACATCAAATAGAACCCGTACACACATAGGCCAAAAAATCACATCCCATTACTCCAATATACACTAGGTCCATCTCATCATATCAAAACCACATAACCAGAATATTAGGGAATCATGAATAGAATGATATCAAACTTATTCCCTCCACCTACTATGCATAACCCCAAAAATTATCCTCCTTATCATATCCTAAAACATAACCACTAGTGAAATTTTTAACTTCTTGAAATCACATCTCTTCCATATCAAACTAACTCGGATGAGAGAGAGAGAAGGAAATTGCAAGTAGTAATCCATCCATCATCTCCAATTAAATGTTCTCAAAACTACCACTAAATTATTTGGATGTTGATACATAGTGTCTGACTTGTGTGGGGTGAGTATGGAAATCAAAATGAAAATAAAATGTAAAAATATAACACCCACACACACAATCTAATCTAATGGATACACAGTAATTGTATAATCAAAAATGAAAATTTCACAAAAAAGAACACAACCTCTAAAAATGGTTCTACCACCTTCACATGTATAACATCAGATAATATATCCATGAATAGTAATCCTAATTCTAAATTTTAGTTTTATGTTAGTCGTATTTCAAAATATTAGATTAAAATCAATCTTCTATTTACCAATTACAATCATTACATTAAAAAACAATTAATGAAAATTTTTCTACTTTAATTAATGTGGTCATTATCCACATCAATCCATTACATTTTAGATTCATTGTTAATAAAATTATCCATACCTATAGGGATAATTACACAAAAAATCAACATAACGAACAACACATAATACCATGTTAGTATTGTGACTACCATTAAAACACACTATTTTATATGGTTCTAAAAATATTTCCATTATATTTTCCTCATTGATACTGATAAATGTGGCTGAAATATTTCCATCCAAGCCTTAAAAAATAAAAATAAAATTTTGGATTCATACATACCTAAGGACCTTTTATGTTTATAGTTTTATAAATGTTTCAAAAAATCTTTTATAAATAACTCTTTTACTTAAAAAGAGAATATATCCCACTATACCTAAATTTTCATTTTACATGTTAAGTATTCAATACTTATAATAATATAATATACATAAAATTATTTTCATGAAAAATTCATTTTTTTATCATTCCTCATAACATGAGGAAAATGTGACATAATAAGGTTGTTCTCAAATGCTCTGTACGGGTAACCATAATCATTAACAATTAAATTTAATTAGTGAGTCTATGATGATAATAATGGTATGACAGCACTATCAATGTGAATGAGAAAATCATAAGATGATTAATTCAAATAAATACATATATCATCAATCATGAAACATGGGATACTAATTTAATATATGCCAAAAGTCATGTGGGTCAATAATGACAAGACATGTGATTTCATCCATGATCAATGTAAAAGTTTATAACCTATAAAATAATAATGGAAAACGTATTTCTTCTATGAGACCCCATTACCATATGACACCTAAAAAACCCATATAATTAAAATACTGATATGGACAATATACAACAAAATTCCATAGATAAAATATTCATTATGGAGAGATTTTGAGTGTTATATAGGTACACCCATCATATAAGATAAATAATTCTCACCTATCATCTACAATAGGGATCAACCACTCATATTGGCTATATTGGGATCACTCGTGATCTATAAAATTGATTAACCCTTCATAAAAAATGTCAAATAAACATATCATGATTTAAATCCTTGAAAGAATCGCTTGTGAAATACACATTCGGATATTAAAATACCATATTATTCTAGAAATCCATTTTCAAATTATTAATCATATTAAATGATATAAATAATGTTTTCCTTTAATGAATATAATAAATCTCATACATGAAGCTAATAATAAAATAAAGGATGCAAAATTGTAAAAAATAATTGTCTTTGTGTATGTAAAAATTTATAATTCCTTTCATAACTTGAATAACATGTGGAAAATAAATGATTTACATGAAAATATATTTTAAAAAATTATAATCCATCGCTAAAAGGAAAAAATGATATGATTAAAAATATCTACAGTGGATTATATGTAAAATCATGAGTTGTTGGTCGTTGTTAATGTACATAAAATAACACTATAATGAAATAATACTGAGGAAAAAAAAATTTCACATAGAAAATTTATTTTTAAAACATAAAATTTAAATAAAATTAAAAAAAATTCCACTAAAAATAAAACTGGTAGTATATAATGGATAAATTTAAGGAAATGATAGAGATTATGGAAATAAAATACATCCATGATGTAAATTTCAAATATTTGAATTGTTTTCTAGAAAAATTGTAAAAGAACACAAAAGTGGTCCATTTGAAAAAAAGTAGAAAATAACCTTCTTATAAACAATTATGAAAAGTAAAAATATCTCATAAATTAGGATTAAGAAATAAATTATTTTTACAAATTAACTTTTTTGAAACCATTTGGATGATATGTAAATTATATAGAATGTTTCCAAATCTGAAAGAGTATACATGATCAGCATCACTTACACGAGACAATCTTGATGTTTCATTGAAAAATATGAAAGGAAATAGAAAATAATAATATATAACACATTAATAAAAATATTGGTATAAAATAAATATTGTTTGATAAATTATGATCTTATCATTTCCAAAATGAACCTTGAATATAAATAAATCCCTAAAAGAAAAGACATTGCAACATCAAACCTTTTAAATTATGGTAACTCTTCAATAAAAAACCCATAAAAAATGACATCATATAAAACATTAAATATCATAAACATAAGAAGATTCATGATATATTCTGTAAATAATGTTGTATATACAGCGCATAAAATATGATAGGTGAACATCATAAATATATTTTCCAATGAATGGTAATTTGGGGTTGATAATACATATCAATAATCTATTATTAAATATATAATATATCATTGGATATGTTATATATAATAAAATTAAATAAACAAAAAAACTAGTGGAAATACATAGTAAAATAATATATTGATCAATTCACACATAATCATGTAATCACAATGTATATTAAAATGAGTTATAAACCAATATATTGAAATTGTGTTATAACCCCTTTATAACTCTAAATCATTCATGTAAAATATCCTTGGATAAAATAATAAAAATTGAAATGTAAAACCCATTGAATAGTTATGGAATCATTATATAACATGTAATGGGGTATTATGTACACAATATATAATAAATTGTGTTTAACACACCATGATATTATGGTATGTATCTTCTTAAATAAATATAATTCATTTGATAGTTTACATTACAAATAAACTATTTAATTTAATATGAATCATAAAAGATCTAATAGATAACACAATATAAACTTTATAATTGAATAATGAATGATATAAGAGATTTTTCGACAAGTTAAGGTACCTATATCGATGAAATAGTAACATGGCCATAAGAATATTAATATAATCCTTATGAATAGTAAATCAGTCAAATGAATAGTAACCTCCGGCATTAATGTATAAATAAATTGTTGGCATCTTTTAATGAATGTATTATATTATTTAATCATAGTATAAGTTAATGAATATATTACAAATTATTAAATATGTGTTGTTATTTTTTTCAAGTCATAAATATTTAATTAAATTATAATAATTAATAAAATCATTTATAATAAATTATATTTTAATAAATTTTATTCATAAATTATTATATTTTTATCTTATAATTTTGGGATAATTTTGTGAGACAATAGTTAAATTTTAAATGTGTTAAAAATCAGTTATAAATTAAAAACATATATTATTCATGTAAATGATGGTTTTAATTAAAAATTATATTTTTCATATTTAGAAATTTATTATCAATAAATATAGTTCTTATTTGGATAGTTCATTTTAAAAAATTGTTAGGGTAAATATTTTGGTTTTTAAAGAAATACTAGATTTTTTGTGAATAGAATTACACTAGAATATATGATATATATAAATAATGAGTGAAATACACTATTAATTCAGACATGGATGATGTAAACACCATTGTTTCAAACTTACATACACCAATTACTATATTTGTTCATAATAATCATCATTATTTCTTATCTTCATCCAAAATAATAAAAATAATGACTAAAATATTAACAAAACACCCCACTCCATCACTATAAATACCACCTGTCACCACCCTATCTCCTCAGACCTTTCAATCTTTGAGAAATGTCAAAATTCCAAAACATACTATTCACAAGTCTCTCCCCCATAACTATGATATCTGGGTCTCATAAAAGACCAAAACCAAGGTCCCTTATGGAGGTTATCAAAGAGGATAATTCAAGAGGTAAATCATATTTCTTTTTCTTTTTAATTTCCTTTCGTTTTTCTTTTTCATTTGTTATCCTATCATAAACTAAATTTTCAAACGATACATGATAACTATTGTATCATTAATATAGTACAATTATTTCATGTTAATGTAATAACCATCTTAAAACCCTTTTCTCTCTCTCTTATTATTTTATTTTATAAATGAAAACAACGCCTATGATGTGTCAATTTTCCAACATCATGGACGATGTATTTCCATTTTCCATTAACACCTTCAAGTACCATCATAAAACCATAATTAAGGCCAATAAATACTCTATTATATATATTATAATTTAATTATTATTTAGGAACATGTATATATTCATTATATTAATTATTATGACGACACTATTTTTTGATGATCAAAGTACCACAAATAAGATATAAATGATTGTCAATAATGTTATATCTAATGATTCATACTAATATATGGAGAAAATAATATATAATATCATAGTATAATCTTTATGTTCCTTAAAAAATTATAATTTCAATTATGGATAATTATACCCATTCCACATGAATTTCCTTACATGTATACAAGTAAATAGATCCGGAAAACCCAGGAAAAGAATGCTCTAGAATGATAAAATTATATCTTATAACTCATTAAAAAAGTCTATAAATGAAGCTAATAAAATAATAATAAATTAAATAAATATTTAAACAATTTTTAATTAATTAATTAATATATTTATTATGATTATCTAGGAAATTATGATCATGTGAAAAACACATTCATACATTAGGTAATAAGTTTCTTATAACACATTTATTTCCTTGATTTTTCCATTATTCACCACTTATTTCTTATTTGTGAAGAATGTGTTATTCTATTAAATATATAATATCATCAATCTATTTATATTCATTTAATTATATGATTCATTATATGATTATTTATTTTTGGTCAAATAGTTTGATTGATTATAGTGTCGTATGGGACATCGTCTCTATTTCCATTACATTGAGAATTACATTGTGTTTTGTAACTAATCCTTTTTATGTGGTAGATCTATTCCCTTTTTTATAACTTTTTTCATTTTAAGTTTTATTCATATTAAATATCAACACTCTTGTATCTTGGACATGATTTTTATCTAGAAGTATACCATTTTAAATATAGTGTCTATTTTGAATGTTGATATACCTAGGGAAATATTATTGAGTCTATAGACATTAATCGATACTAATATTTTAGAAATGAACATTGTTGTTGATTTAAATCTATTTATAAATAATTATTTTCACACTATTTTATGGTATGGGACCACTATAGCCTCTATATACATCTATTGGTCTCAGGAGACCAAATAGTTGTCAACAAACCCTTCATGTTTGTTGCTAAATAGAATCTAATATGTTTCTACCCATATGAATAAACTATCATGACAGTAAAATGGTTCATGTAACAGATACATTATGTCCAATGAATAATTATTTTGTTCATTTAATATTCAATTATATCATTTTATCATATTTTCACTATGAAAAAATAAATGGATACATTTTCATTCTATGTATTTGTATGCCACATGTTTGTTATATTATTTAACTTTTTATATTTTTGATTACTTATTAATAGTACATAACTTATTATTGTTTCATATAACCCTTACTTGGAATTTCAGTTAATCCATATAATATTTCCCTTCGAAAGGTTATGTAGAAGAAAACATTTAATCTCCTTTCAAGGATGCTATTTATTTCGATTTATTAAGTATCATGTTGTATCTTATATCTTTTCCAATGTAAAATGGGTATCATGTAAATAATATTGTCTTTTAAAACATTTTAAATGGTTGGTCATTTGGTATTTGATTACTTGAAATCATGCCAATGTAATAAAATAATGCACTGGCTCTAGTTAAAAGGGTCAGGGCGTTATAGTTGGTATGAGAGGAAGTTTAGTTGAATCCTTGGAAAATAGATTTAGAATACATAGATTAGGGAATATGACCCTATGATAGAATTTGAGGATAAACATAGAATAAAATCCTAGAATTTTGGTAGAGTATAGATTATGTGTCTCTTCCTAGAAATACATCCATATCATGATACAACATGTGGATGTGGTTTTGGAAATGATGTACTTATGAGTAATAACTCGGACATAGTGATCCAGACCTAACTCTGGGTAACTTGTTACATGAAAATGGGCCTTACTATAAACATAGTTTGACACTCTCGAGGGATATTATTACAGTTGATCAATTTTCTAAAAAACCAGTATGAAGGGTTTAAAAATATATATGACATCAATGAAATCATGTCTATTAATATGAGATTTTCCATGGGTAAATTGTCAATTTCTGTTATGTTTTTTATAGATCTAAATTATTAATTTTGATCCATAAACTAATTTAGTTTATTCTATTTCTTAATGATAGAGCCTAATAGAACAACGGGAGTCAATACCTGTGGAAACTTTAGGGATTACCCCACTGAGAAAGTCAACTGAGTTAACATTGGATCTGAACAGATCATGACCATGTTAGGACAACATACTCAAGTTATAATGAATAAACATGAATCATATTTGTTGGATCATTTCATATGGAAGAAGAACCCATCATTTAGTGTGAAAACTATTCCAATTATAGCTGAGTAATGGATCAACTCCCATGAAAATATATTTCTAGTATATGGATGAAATGAAAACTAAAGGTAGTACTGAAAGTATATTTTCTCATGGGATATGATGCGTAATATTCATCATTGATCCAAAATACTATGGAGGAATATGAGATAGATGTCATTGATGGGATAACATTGAAAGAAACATTATTCATGAAATAAATTCTCCATGATAAGTGAAATGAAATTAATAGAAAATTCATTAACATAATGAAAATAGAGGAAGAGAGTGTTGATGAGTATGAATCTATTGTCAGAAGACAATCTTGTTATGATATATATTATGTATGTTATTTGGATTACAATATAGATCATTTTTTAGTTATTAATCTAGGTCTTTGAATGGAATTGGATTCTCAATCATTTTCATTATATAACAAAATAGTATTAAGGGACATCAAAATAGACAAGTAATTTTATATATCCAATATTTTAAAGGAAAATCAAGTGAAGATTATGTCTTCTGATAACCATGGAAAAGATGATGGTACAATGAAGAAGAAGGGAATGAAGCAATTC
Source organism: Viscum album (assembly GCA_963277665.1). Taxonomy (NCBI): domain Eukaryota; kingdom Viridiplantae; phylum Streptophyta; class Magnoliopsida; order Santalales; family Viscaceae; genus Viscum; species Viscum album. The sequence continues at coordinate 288,824,550 of OY728159.1, read as the reverse complement.
CTATTATGTGATAACTATAGGAAGAATCATCATCGAATGTGCTATAAAGGCATGTCATTTGGTTATAAGTGTGGAGAAAAGGGTAATAGAGATAATAAATTCAAGGTAAGAGAAAAATATATGATGTTCAATGATATAAATTTTGTGAGATGGGACACAAGGTGAATGATTTTCCAAACCATCTAGGAGTCCTGCCACAAAAAATGACAAGAGAGAAAGTATTAGATTATATTATCGCCACAACGAAGGTTGAAGATTCTAATAAAATTGTGGAGGGGACTTTACTACTTTCCTCAATGATATAAAATTAGTTATTTGATTATGGATAATCATATTCTTTTATATCGTCCTTGTTTTCTATGAAAATTAGAATTTTTTACTTTTGATTTAATAAAGGTTTTGTCAACCAGAACACATATGGGATATATCACTGCAATAAATATGTAACTGGGAGTCACCATTATGGCACATAAACAGGAATTAGTTGATGACCTTATTATATTAAATATGATTTCCTTTGATATGATCCTCTGTATGAACTGAATTTCAAAATATCATACAATTTTTTTCAATAAGATAGCACTAAAACATTTTAGAGACTTGTAGAATCCCTTATCTTTTTAAGAGAATCCTCATCATCTTATTATTATCTATAACCAACCATATTATCACACCCGAATGAAATTATTTGGGAGGAATAGAAAACAACATCTATGGAGGAGTAAATAATTATTCAAATTGTCAAAGTACTTCTGGTGATCGAATATATTGATTTATTTTTAGAGTATTATCTTATACATCTTATGGAGTGGGTTGTTTTTTGTATCTATTGGTTTAATTCCTGGTAAAATTCCACTATCAAAGACATATTATAGAATTGCCACTTTGTAACTACTAGATCTGAAGAAACAATTAATGGAATTGAGTGATAAGGTGCTTATATTCCCTAATGTTTCCCTATGGGGAGACCATATTCTATTTGTCAAGATGAAATATGGTTCCATGAGTCAATGCATTTACTATTGATAAATACATTATATTAAAATAAAAAACCAGTATCCTTCAAGTCACATTGACGGTTTAGTTTATTACCCTCTAGATGCTCATTATTTTTTGAAGAATGACAATCTATCTGGATATCATCAATTGTTTGTGTTGAAGGAATATATTCCAAAGACATTATTTCAAACCAACAATGGAAATTACAAGTTTACAGTAATTTTAATTAGAATGGCTAACAAAGCCTATATTTTCATGGATCTAATGAATAGATTATTCAATTAATATCTTAATGAGTATTTTTTTGTTTTTAATGATGTTATTTTGATATATTTCTAATGATATGAGGACCATGAGAAACATTTTTGGGTTGATTAATATTCTATTGAAATAATATAGTTATATTGGATGTTTAGAAACTATTAATTAAATTTTCATACAGTTCCTTTCATTAGACATATTACCTTTAAGGATGGAATCTCAAGTGAACCTACAAATAGAATGCATTTCAGGAATATCATACAGCAATGAGTATAATTGTGGTATATAGTTTCATTGGTTTAGAAGGATACTATCAGCATTCTCCAGATAATGTTTCTTTATTTTCTAACCCATTAACCAAGATTACTCCTAAATTGGTTATGTTCATATGAAAAAAATAGTGTGAATAATATTTTGATTAATTGTAGAGGATATTAGTAAATTCTCCAATCTTGACTCTACTATCTGGAAATTGTGTATTTGAGATTTATTATATTGAATCAATGAAAGGACTTGGGTGTGTCCTTATTTAGAATGATAGTATTTTATCCTATGAATCATTGTAAAAAAATGCATGAATAGAACTATCTAACCCATGATCTTTAGTTAGTAGCCATAATTTTTTCCTTGAATGTGTGGATACACTATCTATATGGTGAATGATGTGAGATATTTAGTGATTACAATAGTTAGAAATATGTATTTACACATAAATAACTCAACATGAGGAAATTATGATGGCTCGATCTAGTCAATGATTATGATTATTGAATACACTACCACCCCAAAAAAGCTAACTAGTTAGAATATGAATTATGAAGGAATGATCATTGACTTATAACCAAATTGTGGATTGATAAAGATACTATGATCTTGGATTTAGAAATGATGGATATGGGAATTGTTATTAAAGAGGAAAGACCATTCATTTTTCAAATGATTGAGATTATATATTTACTATATAATATAAAAAAATTCAATCAGATGATGAGGAATTCCAAAAAAAAATTAATTTCATTTGGAAGGACGATTAGAAGACTATTTTTATAAGGATGGAATTAAGAGATATGGAAATTGGTTATGTGTTTTCTTTTAATAGTGGAGCTAAAAATGGGAATATTAGATGATTATCATAGCTCAGATTTCTCCATACCCCTAGCTTGTATCATGATGTATAAATATCTAAAGTATCATTTTGGGATGGATACCATGTTGTGTGAAATTGATAACTATGTGTCAAGGAGTCAAGTTTTTGAAAAAGTGAAGTTTGAGAGGTAGCATCCTATATGATTCATGAAACCTCTATCTATTCCTGTGTAGAATTGGGCTGATAATATTATGGAATGTTTCAGTGCTCTACCGAGGACCTCTAAAAAGAATGATGTACTATTTTTTATTGTTGACCGACTTACTAAATCATCAAATTTCCTCATAATATGGTAATATTTTCCACTGGATCTCAAATAAAGACTCTATATTAATGAAGATGTAAGAAATCATGGTTCACCTTTATCGATTGTTTCTGATCAAGTTTTTTGATTCAAAGAAAAATTCTGAAAGTTCCATCAATCAAATTTGGATATTAAGTTTCATGACTGTACAACATATCACCCTCAAATAGAAGGACAATCTAAACGGACTATTCCATCATTAAAAGACATGTTGAGATCATCCGCACATAACATTCAATGTATGTGGGATTAGTACATAACATTTTATAAATCTTCATAACATAATTGTTTCCATTATATTATTAAAATAGAACTATATGAATCATTACATGGGATGTGATTTTAAACATTAACTTGTTGGGATGAAGTTGGTGAGAAGAAACATAAAATACTAGAACTGATTAAAGAGATGAAGAGAAAAATTAAGATAATTCAATATCATATTAATGTTTTTCAATGTAGGAAAATGAGTAATTTAGGAAACTAGAGAAAATATTTGTTATTACAAGTTGAAGATCATGTCATTCCGAAAGAATATCCATGGACAAGTGTCTTAATTTTTAGTATGAAAGGGAAACTGAGCCCTAGGTATATCAGAATGATTTAAATTCTAGAAAGAAGTTAACCTATGGCATACTTTTTTTCAATTTCACCAATTCTATCAAAATTTCATGATATGTTCCATGTGTCATTGTTATTGAAGTACATTCTAGAACCAATGCATGTAATCACCTATGAAGAAATAGAATTGAAGCGTGATGGGTCTTATTATGAAGTTCCTATCAAGTTTCATGAAACTAGAGAGGAAGTGTTAAGAAATCTGAAGACTTGAATGGTAAATGTTATTTGGAGAAACCATAATATGGAGGAAGAAATGTGGAATCTAGAAGATGTTATGAAGAAGATCAAACCTCTTCTTATCGTAAGGCAATGTTCATAAGAATTTCGAAGAAAAAGTTATGTTGTATTGATGATTATAATTCGTCATGATTATATGGTATGTGTCATATTATATAAATATTATTCATTTGATTTCTTAAATTGCACAAAAACTTATTTCATTTATTATATATGATATAAAATCACATTTAGAAACCAATAAAAACAGTATAAACAAAAAAGGAATTAAATAAAAGGTATTTCAAGATGTTAAGGAACACATACAGATGGAGTAGTAACTTAGTCATAGGAATAGTAATATAACCCTTATGAATAGTAAATAATTCAAATGAATAGTAACCTCACCCATCAAAGTATAAATAAAATTTAAGTATATTATAAATTAAAGTATTATATAATTGGATCATAGTATAAGTAAATGTATATTTTAAAAATTATTAATTAAGTGTTGGAATTATTCTCATTCATAAATATTGAATTAAAATTTATTAATTATTTTATTAATTTAAAAAAAATTATTTTGATAAAATTGTATTCATAAATAAATAATCCTTTGTCTTTGGTTGTTAAGATAATTTTGTTAGACATTATTTAATTTTTCAGTTTTTTATAAAATGAGTAATAAATTTGAAATCTGTATTATTGAATTAAATGATGAATATAATAAAATATTAAATTTAAAATGTTTATAAATTTGTTTTCATAAATTGGATATAATTTTTATATTCTAGAAGAAGAAAAATGGTGAGGTTCAATTTTTGGGATTTTACTGAAATACATAAATTTTTGGTCAATAGTAAAATACTGTAATTTATGGTATATATATGTATAATAAGTAAAATAAACTATTAATTGTGTCATGGATGATTTAATCACCAATTTTTCAAACTAACATTCACCAATTACTATATTTAATCACAATAATCATTACTATTTCTTGTCATGGGTAAAAATAATAAAATAATGAATAAAATATTCATAATATACCCCACTCCTCCAATATAAATAGAACCCCTCACCATCCATGCACAAATCCCTATAAAACATCTACCAAATACACTACCCAAGACTCTAAACCACGTTATGTATCTCTTGGTCATATAAAAATTCCAAAACCAAGGTCACCTATAGTGGTTCTCAAAGAGGATAACTCAAGAGGTAAATGTTCTTTATTTTTCTTTTAATTTTCTTTCATATATTCTTTTTCATTTCATATCCTACATCACCTACTCTATCATTAAAGGAAATATAACCCCATTATCATTAATATAAATTATTTATATCATTTTAATGGATTATCCTTCATCAAACCCTTACCTCTCTCTCTCTAATTTATTTTATAAATGAAACCATCGCACACGATGTGTCTATTTACCAACATCTTGGACAATGCATTTTCATTTGGAATAAACACCTTCATGGCTTGTCATAAAATAAAAATTATGGTTAAAAACATTGAAATATACATATTAATTGTCTTTTAATGTTTTATAACCAATATATATACATTATCTTAATTTCGAAGACAAAAGGTATTTTGTGACTATCAAAGAACAACGAAAATTATCTAAATGATTATCTTTAATATTATATCTAATTAATCATCATTATATCTAGAAAAAATAATATATATAAACATTAAATCATATATATGTTATTTAATAACATATTAATTCAATTTTTTTATAATTATACAAATTCCAAATGAGTTTTCATACATGTATACAAGGAAACCGATTCGGAAATCCAGGGAAATGAATGCCCCTAAATGATTATAGAATCATAGAGCTCAAAAAAGGATTATCAATAAACCTCATTGAATTATAAAAAATAATATATATATATATATATATATATATATTAATTAATTAATGGATTTACTCTGATTCTACAAGAAATTTATTTAATGTGCAGAACAAATTTAGACCTGAGGTAAAAGTTTCTCATCACACATTTATTTTCGTTAGACTTCCGTAATTCCCATTAATCTCTTATATGTTGTGTATTTATAATGAAATTAAATATAAAATATCATAAATCTATTTATATTCATTGTATTTAGTGATTTATTTGATGATTATTATATTTTAGTCACATGATTTGACTCAGTACAATGTCGTAGGGGACTTCATCTCAATTACCATTTCACTGAGACATTCATCGTGTTGTGTAAATAATTCATTTTATGTGGTATACCTAATTTCCATTGAGATAACTTTCCTTTTGAAATTAAATTTCTATTAAATATATAAATTCTTGTATCATTTATATGCCTAATTTTATAATTTTATGCTATTTTATTTTCGTTGTTTATTATGAATGTTGTTTTAACTAAGAAAATATTTTTCATTACATATCGATTAGTCAATAATTATATTTCGTTATGTAATAATGTTCTTGAATAAAATATATGTGTGAAATTTGTTTTCCACTTGTAGTGATAGTAGCGGGCCGCTATAGTCCCTTAATGCTTTGAAAGGTCTCTTGAGAGAAAACAGTGAGCAACCAACCCTTCATATCTATTTCCAAACAGAATCGGATGGGTTTCTACACACAGAATTAAACCATACTAATGGTGTAATGGTTCATGTTCTTGATATATGAATTTTAATGAATATACCATTTCATCATTCATTATTCAGTTTCATCTTTCAATGATATTTCCTGTATAAAAAAATATATGGATATATTTTCATTCCCATTTTATTGATGGAATATGATTTTCCGATTATTTTCATTACAATAATTACTATGCCTTATTAACATTAATTAGACTATTATTATTTCATATAAACCATAATAATAATTTTATCTCACTATTATAAAGTTTCCTTTCTCCCAGGCTGTGAAGAATAAATAATTTAATATTCATTCAATGATGCAGTTTATTTTATTTTATTATGTATCATGTTGTATTTTATATCTTTCCCAATGTAAAATGGGTATCATTTATGTAATCTGATATTTAAAATCTAATAAACTAATTGGAACATAAATATTTTATTCTTTTTAATCATTAAAATTTAATAAAATAATGCACCATATGTAGTTTCTCCTTTTGGAGTGTTACATTATGTGTATACCATTAAAATATTCCTCAATGAAAAAAATGAGACGAAATCCCTTACCTCGATTAGAGACATTCAGTATATATCCCCCAAAACCATTATAATATATTATTTTAAAATATCTGATATCATAATAATATTATTATCAAATATCTACTTAATCAAAACAATTTTATTATTGCAATGAAATATTAAATAACTTAATTAGGTAACCTGCATTGCATATTTAGTAAATGTTCGGTCCAACATTTCAAAAGAGAATTAAATATGTTGATCATCATAAATGGTGTAATTGTTTCATCATCTTAATATAATAATCATGATAAATATATCATTTTATACATAAATTATACATTAAAATCATATCATTAAATATGGATTCTAAAAATGAACTGTGTTACTATCATGGTGATGGTAACTCATACATACACTTCAGTAATGTTTCAATTTATCAGCGATCAGTATGGAAATAAGATAATTATAATTATGTAATTAAAGAAGTATTATAATTAAAAAAATATAATAATATATCATTAAATAGGTTTATATATGTCATCCATGTGATGTGGTTATGAAAAGAGAAAGACATGGCTTCGTAGATGTGGTTGAGCACACGTATGCATGAATGACACTATCATTTTCTATGGTCTGTAAGGGTTAGAGACTCTGTGTTATAGTATCTTAAAAAATGATCAATATATATTTCATATCATATATATAAATTCATTAAATAATTATATCTTTCTTGAAATATGTGGTGTTGAAAATGAATTGCATCAGTTTATGAGGTGAAAGTTCACGATACACATAAATGATAGATGTTTTTCCCGTTTGATGGATGATTGAGATTGATATAGGTTGTGAAATTAACATGAAAAAATAGAATTATATTTTAGATAAAAAATTTATTATATCCATTTATTTAAGATAAATTTTATCATTGTGGAAAAGAAAGAAAATGAAAATAATTAGTTAAGAGAGAAACCCCTTTTTCAGAAAACAACTTAAGGATTACAACAAAAACATACCAAGGATATAATTATGAGTATAAGAAAGCCTGTATGATATGTGTATAGGATTAATTGTGTCATTAAGGTGGGTATTCTGAAAACAAAATAGTTCTAGTGTTTTGATGAAGTCATAATAAGAGCTTATGTTTTATAGGAGAGGGGGGATCTATTTGAATTTCATAAAATATTAATTAAATGTAATTTAATTTTTATTTAAAAATGTTTACCAATTTAAAAATTTCCATATTAAGATTTTTATGAGACTATATTCCTACACCACATAACTTTTTTACATGTTTAATCCTATTTTTACCATTATCTTTTTGTTATATCCCCTATTAACACTTTGGACAATTACTATGACAACAATGTTTTCTAAACGTTGAGGGTCATGATAGGTTCTATAAATGGTAAAAGCACCATCAATTGATAGTGATTGATATTATAATCCACATCATGATCACTTTTCTAGATCTAATTTTTTTTTCTGAATTTAATTTAATTTAAAATAATATATTTTACTTTAAAAATTTCGTTGTAATACATCTTTTGAACAATTATTTAATCTAACATTAATCACAATAAGAAACCAATTAAGATTGTAATTTTTTCTATATTCCTAGAACGTAATATTCATCTAAAAAATTCATTGATCACATTAACTATCTCAAATTATATAAATATTAATATTTTTAATGTCATTTATTTTATTTTTTCTATTAATTGTATAATCACAGTGTCAGGATTGTGTAAACCCCTATGTAAACTATTTCCTTAGAAATAATAAAAATTTTCTATCATGATTAAAATAAATAATTAATATTTCATATTGATATTAATAAGAAAAAAAATCTTTTGTTTATCCCTATAATGAAAATATCAATCTAATTAAATATAAGAGTATGATATCTTTTACTTGAATTTACAAAAACTATTATAAAGGCCATAATTACATCCAAACATACACAAAAAATATAACCAAATATAATATGTGTATGGATGACATTGTCTCATCCAATAAAATTAAGGTAACTATTAGTGTAATTTTAGAGTCTTTGTCATATTATTTTTAACTCATAATTACTTGATTTACATATTACCATTGAGAAACATATTACAATTGTTACATTTATTGTTGGCCATAAATAAATGTAGAAAATTTTCCATATTTTGAGGAAATATTCCAAATATTGAATCCATATTTTAAATTTAAAATCATAGAAGTAAAATAATTTAAATTAATATAAAATTTAAAAAATGCATCAATAACAAATTTTATTAAAAAAATTACTCTTCAAGTATTAAATATTTTTATACTATATTTCAATAGAAAAATCATTTAACTAATCATAATTGGATTATTTGAAATCAAATTTAATACATGGAATTTTAAAATTAATTAATAATTATAGTGACTTGAAAATTATAACTCGTTTTTTTGGTTGGAAATTTGGTGATTGAGGTGTCCAGGGAATGTCCAGAGGTCTTGGTGGATTAATGGAGCGGTTTTGTAGTGTTTTCATCAAAAAAGGATGTCTTAAGGGATGATAATAGATCCCAATGGTTGATCCCAATGGGAGATTGTTGACACTCCTCTTCATCACAGAGTCTAACGAATGAGAAAGGGGAACACCTTAGCTTAAATAGATTCATCCTTTGAAAAAACATCAAAAATTGAAAAAGGCATGAAGAAGGATTTGGTCAAAGATGGGCTGTGTAGGTTTCATCACGGTTGCGCAGGTATACCTGTGCGCCACATATTAGGTGCGCAGGTGACCTGCTTGCCCAACTTGATTCTCACTGGGGTCTTCAGTAGCCTATAAATACCCCTTGTGGGCCCCCCAATTCAAGGAAAAAATTCCAAATAACATATTTATGCTCCCCATGCCCTTTTCTTTTCTGCATGTCTTCCGAACACTTCTAAGGTAATTTCATTCCTAGAATGAAATCTCTAAATAGGGGAAACAAGGCCTAAGTGTTGAAATTCATCAACACCTGCGTGCCTAGGTGTTTAACCCTTAAGTAAAATTGACACACCTGCACGCCGCCATATCCCTTCATCAGAGCCTACGCGCCACTCTTTTGGAAGCCCCTAGGGATAATACTAAGGGCTTGAGCCAAGACTCACCCATGTACTACCCCATGGGTTGATCGTCACGCATGTACCTATGTGTCGCGTAGGTATACCTACGAGACCAGGACATGCGTGCCCACGCATGACATGCGCGCCAACATCTTTTTGGGTACCCCTCCTTCCTATTAACCTCTCTTATGCCTATCCACCTCTACTCTTCAAGATTGAGTCTTAAAAACTCTCTTCAAATCCATTAATGGTATAATATCTTGGTTGTATTCCTTATCTGAATGGAATTCTGTGGAATATCTCTCAAAACCCAGTGATATACATATCTATATGTCACTAAGGTTAGATATTTCATTCATTCAACCTCATCCTTTAAGATGAGAGGATATTTAACATGGGCCTCCTTTTCAGGAGTAAGCTCCAGTCCATGTCCCAATCTCAAATCCCCAAATATGGGCCACCTTTTCTGGAGTAAGACTCAAGTCCTCTAACTTGGGCCTCCTTTTCAGGAGAAATCCCCAATCCAAGTTCTCTTAACATGAACATCCTCCTTAGGAGTAAGCCGCAGTCATAATTTCCCAAATCTGGGCATCGTCCTTAAGAGTAATCCCCAAGTTCACAAATTCTAAATTCCTTTAACATGGGACTCCTCTTTTGGAGTAAGCCCTAGTTATAAATATCTATAACCTGGTCCTCTTTCTCAGGAATAATCCTTAGTTCTCAAGTCCCTTTAACCTGGGACTCCTTCTCAGGAATAAGCACCAATCATTATTTATCTTAAATATTCTTAATTTACTTTTTATTTGGGCTTCCTTCTCCGGATTAAAACTCAATCATAAGTCTCTTTTAATTTAGGCATCCTTATCAGGAGTAATCCCTATGTTAAGTATCCAAATCTCCATAAAGCACATATACCTTTATGGACCTTGTTGCTGGGTTTATTCCTTAACGTATATCCTAATCTTCATCTATTTGGGCAGTCATACCTATGCCCCACAATATATATTTTTATTGCATCTTTCATGGAAAATCGTCTAGTTTTACCAATATCTCTTGTTCTCACACCGACCATGACTCACGTGATCTTAGAGAATAAAAGTAATTATGAAATCTTTCATTGAGCCATCAATCTTGCATAAACATCATAATCCCTTACTCGAACTACGTGGGTTCTGATTCCTTTTCGAAACAATGATATGTAGGTAGCCCATCTGCAGGTACGATCCCAACTCTGAAATAATCCATGTACTTCTGAATGGAAATAAACTTCAAGTGCCCCGTTGAGTGGCTTTAAAACCAGTATGGTAATCAAAATGACCAAGAGATTTCTATATAATGTGTCTAAGGATACCATTGAATAAGAATCTCTAAACAAATATAGATGATTCTCTATCGATGAGGAACCTCGAATACATATAAAAGATTCTCTAAATCACATAAATATCAATCATTGATCGTTAGATCTAAAGAAAATCTGATTTTCATACTTTGTAATTTAATAAGGATACATGAACATAACTTAAAACTATAAAAGAGAGTCCCGGAGTAGAAAATAATTCCCTTAAAAAAGGTGTCACGAGTCTGACCTCCCATCCTCTCAACCAATGTAAATTATTAAGCCCCATCGGTCTATAAATAATGAACACCTACATATGGAAAGTAGGTCCAAATAGATATGGAATCATTGGATGTTTCTGGTTCAACGAACAAACCCGTTAAAAACCGATTGGAATGTTTGAACCATAAACAAATAATGTCATCCCCAATTTCCTAAGGGAACAAAAAATGGTGAACCCGATGTGAATCCTTAACAAAGTTTAAATGATGTTTTACTTATTTTTTGGCCCCTATTTAAACTCAATGAGAGGGACAACAAAACAATCATTAACATATGTGATCATCCAAAAGATGTAGTGGCCAAAATTATCTTGATTATGTCTATTATATCAAAAAGGCTCTCTTTCCCAAGAACATTTTTATTACAGAAATGGATTCTCTTAAGTTCACATCTGTGAATACCTCTGTTGTGAAGGCCTCTGCTGCTAATCATGCTAGATCATCATCCGATTTGAGGATGACATCACCTACTCAGCATCTTCAATGCTGGGTATCAAATGCTCTGGTTAAGGAATACCATCAGCACCGTAGCATTCTTACTCTAGAGGCAACTCGACAAGCCCTCTAGGTCAATAATTCACCCTGGTTGTCCAGACAGCGACGACCAGCGATCAAGAAACAGGTGGTGCTAACCACGGTTTCCAACTGTTTCAGGTCGTTATCCTCGAAATACAATCACCATTCCCTCCAATATTCTAGGGAGGTGAATGAGAAGGTCACTCAGGGACTTAACTCAAGGAAACATGAGTCCTTCCCGAGGGATCCCACCTACCAATCCCCGCCAGTCTTGTGTGGCTGTGCGCCCTCAACATGATGAGGGTGTCGTCTCTAGGCATTTAGCTCAGGTTCCTCGAACCCAAGCAGCCAAGACGAACAACCAGAGGCGACGACCGGTCAACAGTGAGCAGGATCTCATCTCTGCCATTTCCAGAGAAGTCCACCAACCTAACTTGGTGGAAATCAATGAGCAGGCACACACACCCATCCGTTTTAATTACACTATCCAGCAGAGTCGTCTAGCAGCAACACACCAATCCCGCAAGGCAATTCTAGCAGAGTACTATAGACGGGAACATACACCTATTTATAAATCATCATCTAGTCAGCAGGCTCGCCTGACTACATACGATGAATCCCACCAACACAATGTGTTGACCACTGGTAAACAGTAACATACACCCGCTTACACCCATCAATCCTGCCAGTATCCTCATCTTCTAGTTGTGAAGGAAGTTCATCAACCACATTCGGCAGAGTGTAATCAGCAGGCACATACACCTGATATTATTGATCAAGCCTACACATAGTCTCATTTGGTAACACTAGGAGAAGTTAGTCGGAAAGCTCCGGCGACAAATAGGAGGCTGACTCAACTCTCTGCCCCCCACACATGAGTACTTTCAAAATACAATGATAGGAAAAGCAGGACAGGAGAAGGAATACACACCTACTCCAAGAATGGAATGGATATATATCCCTGTTTTGATAGCTGAAGTCACCAAGAATATTTTGTCAATGGTGAAAGAGAATACGCAAATCCCTACTCATATTCTGGATTCCTGTCAGGATATTATAATAGCTTCAGCAGCATCACTCGAAATGAAATGAAAATCTATCCTTACCAGTGGAGTGGCACATTTGTATATCACTCTGGAACAGACACACACCTCTTTTCCAGTCCAAGAGGGTTGGGGGGCGTACTCCCCCATATCATACGGACAGCCAAGTCAAGCACATACCCCTGAGTTTAGTGGAGATAATCATCCTAATGAGATCATTTCTCTTGAGCAGTTATATACACCTGCCCATAATGAACACTTTCATCAACAAGTGGTTTCTAAAGTGAGTAAGAAGGCTTCTATGAAGAAGACCCGCCTAGAACATTCAAGAAATCAAGAGCCAATTTGTATTAAGGCTTTGATTGATGTAGGAGTTCTTGAACCCCTCAGACAATTATCTGTTGGAATTCAAGATTCTACTATCTCATTTCCCAATAGTGGGAACATTAATTATGATGTTCTTCATCAGATACTTCCTCATGAAGGATTGATTCATGATAATTCAGTCGATCTCAAAGTTTCATCATTAGATGAAATTCACAAGAACCGTCTGTGTGGCCAGAAGAGCAAGGAGAAAAATGTTTCATCTTTTTCTGTAACCCACCTTGGTGGTCCTCCCCATGATGATGAATTTAGCTGTGAAAGTCCTCTCTGCAGTAGTAATACACATTACTTGGAAAATGATCCAATGGACAATGTAGTGACAAGAAATCCCTATTATCTTGAGGCACTTGTCAATGTGAATCCATTCATGTTGGATACTTTACCGCTAACAGGTGAAATACTATCTCAATAAGAAGACAACCTGAGGTGTAGGTCATTCTCTAAACCACCCTTGGGTCATTCATCTTCTCATTTGATAAGTAAATTATCTATTGATCATGTTTAATCTGATGAAGCAATAAATATGCATGAACTCTGGTCTAATTAGGTAGAAGAATCTTCATTGCATGATAAACAGGAAGTGCTGAATATGAGAAAACAACTGGCGAAAGGTGAAGTGCCAGTCATGTTTTGGCCTTTTTCTGACTCTCAGTATGATATTCCAGAGATGTTGACAGAAGATTGTATTCAAGATATTCATCTCAACAAGTAGAAAACTCTTTGTCAATTGAAAAAGAAAATATTATCTTATGATGAATATGAAAATCATGTAAAGATAATAGAAGGGTTACAATGCCAGATTAACTTGGCATCTCTCTCAGTTTCTCGATATCCAAAGGCTGAAAAGTAGCAGTGATCCCTTCAGCGTTCTTGCCTTGGCTCATTAAAAAGAATGTTCCCGTTAATTTCCAATGCCCCATCTAGTATTCATATCAGGGGATGGGGTGTTCATGGAGCACTACATTTCATTGTACTCTCTAGTCAGAAAATCCCGCCAAAAATGGTTTCATGCAATGTTATTTCCCAGGGCCGAGCACATCCAATTGGGATTGTTTGTAATCAAAGTCTTTCTCAGGAACAGGCCTCAACTAGTTCTTCTCAAATATAGGAATACAGAAAAAAAGTTGTTGAAATATTCCTGCATCAAGCAAACAAGAATATCAAACAACCTTTTGGTTTAGAGCTTTCACATCATCATGTGATAGAGGTGTCATAGATCATCCAACCTTCATTTGAGACGGGGGATTTGAGTGGATGTCGGTTGATGCATCTAGCCAATTTCCAGACTAAATTCTTCAAGAACATGAGAGATTTCAAGAAATTCTCAGATGTAGTAGCTCAAGAACAACCCCAGGCTTCCAGACTGGGAACTCTATTAGCACAACCCTCAGAATCAACAAATAGGATTCGAGGAGTTGAGTAGGAACAGCAGGAACAACCCCAGTCCACTGGACTATGAACTTTTTCATATCCTCAATCTCTTCCTCGTAGAAAGTTGGTCTTCTCTCGATCAGGGAAGAAGCAACAAGAGGAACGACGATCCGAATTATCAGGAGATTATATACAAATTACGGTTCATCAAGAAGTTCCTGAGGGATCAAATCAACAAAAGTAAATGTCTTATCAGGGACATGGAAGAAGGCAATATCGCAAAAATGTGAATAGAAGGGATGAAATGCGTTATGCATCAATTAATTTCATCAATGTAATTGTTTCTAATCCCCCAGATGAGGCTCACTCAGAGGGATCAGATAAAGTGGTTCCTACTCAAGAAGTTGTATGCATAGACACAAATGAAGAAGGTGTGCGTACATGAAATCAAAGGCTTGCCCAGAATCTGGGCGTTCCTTCAAATAACCAACTTCCCCCTCTCCGAAAGGGATCTAACAAAGGGAATGGAAATAATCAGGTTACATACCCTTCTTAAAAAGAAGTCCAATCACCCTCAGTAGAGAAAATATTTTCATAACTGGAGGAAGAAATGAAGGAATTAAGAATGTTTAATGTAGAACTATTTCAAGGTAGTCTTCCTCCTAAGTGTGCTAGAGTTAGTCAGCCATTGGAATTTGTTGCGGTTACTAAGATGGATCAAGAATATCCTCCTCTACTAGTACACCCACATAGGTCTAATCCTTCAGGTCATGTGAAACAACAATCGGTGGTGCTACCATCAGTTGCAGTACCAGCCACCACACCTATGCAAGCTCCAGTGGTTCCACCTTCTCAAAACCAAGATCAACAGGATGTTTCTCAAAAGTTAATAACTATTATTGAGTCATTAACAGCTCGGTTGGAAGCTATGAAGGGAAAGCGTGCTCAAATTCAACTAGAAAAGAGAGATTACACTGAATGGGTTGATTCAATTCCTCCCCCATCAAAATTTTCAAGTACCACATTCCCAATCTTTGATGGTTTGGGAGACCCATAGCAACACATAAAACATTTTTTTTCCCGTTGTGATCCTATGATGGGAACCCCTTAGCAACAAGAAGCAGTTTAAATCAGGTGTTTTGTACAGTCATTACAAGGACCAGCTTTTGTCTGGTATACAAGCTTGCAATCTAGGTCAATTACAGGGTGGGAGGATCTTCGTCAATGATTCATTCGTCAATTCATCTCAACTTGGAAAAAGAAAATAGTATTTGATCATCCAAACTGTAAGAAAAGGGGGAATGAAAGGGTTTCAGATTTCATTGCTCGCAAGATGGAATTAACGTATTCCCTAAGCTTATCACTCCCTCAAGATGAATTGTTGCCAATTTGTGTGGAAAATATGTGTGATGAATTACGCACGTTGTTGATCCCTGTGAAATACACAGGAGGGTTTCGAGACCTTAATTCAATCTCTCAAACGATTGAAAATTCTCTTATTAAGACTAAGGATAAAACTCGTTTAATTCCATAAGCTTCATGAAGGTTAATGGGTAAAGTAGATACTGCTACAGTTACACTTAAACAAGCA
Source organism: Viscum album (assembly GCA_963277665.1). Classification (NCBI taxonomy): domain Eukaryota; kingdom Viridiplantae; phylum Streptophyta; class Magnoliopsida; order Santalales; family Viscaceae; genus Viscum; species Viscum album. Next base: position 288,808,256 of record OY728159.1, on the reverse strand, counting down.
CCTTTACCTATTTCTAATTCAAAACCTTTATCTTATCGAAGGGCTCCACCTCCTGAGCGTCAGCAACAGAGGCTGTTTCATCAATTTGATCAAAGATATTAAATATGGAATCAATTTGAGGATATAAAAAAGAAAATTATACTCTTTCCGAAATGAACAGGTTTCTGGTTACTTCATTTTGGCTCTGGAAATTAATTTGGTACAATTTACAAGGCCGAAGAGGCCAAACAAGGAAGGAGATGAAGACCGTCCCAACTATTTCCCATTTCTTCAGATGTTAGGGCATCCCATTCAGGAGTGTTTTGTATTCAAATACCTCCTGCAAAAAATGGTGGACTCCAGACAAGTCAAACTGAAAGGTTCTTCAGCTCAGGTAGCATGTGTTACTGCTAAAAATCCATAATAAGAAGGAGAGTGGCAAGAAGTCAAAAACAAAAATGTGAAAAAATATGATGATTGGATGGTCATAAAAACAATCAACCAAACACATTCGATTTTACGAACGCAATTGAAGAAACCAATTGTGTATTCTTCTATGAATGCCATAGTAAAACCCTCTTCATCAGTGGGAAAATCCTCAAAGGGGTGGAATAATTCAAAGAAATAGGAACAGTCAGAAGAAGTTGATATCAGGTCAAAGCCCAAGCTGTCTTTAACTCTAGAAAATTTTATGCCATCTAAATCGAAGCCACGGGCACTACCCTACAAAACGGCACAGCCTAAACTGGCTAATCAAGCAGAGTCTTCCTCAAAAGAAGAATTGATCTTTGGTTCTGTTAACATGATTCACATAACAGATCTGTAAGTCATTCACAGATTCAATCTTGATGAGCATGAGTTCCTTGTATCAAATAGAGGATATGAGGGAGTTCCAGAGGTATGGGATACAGAGGAAGACATGGATATCCCAGAACCCACTATTCCAATTCTACCCCGGCTAAAACTGTATATGCAGCAGAAACACGTGGCAGAGCCCTTCAACGTGCTAAACAAGAACAAGAAAATTCTTCCACCAATAGAAGATTCAGTCCTAGCACATTTATTCTAGAGGATTGGTTATAGGTACCACATTCTTCCTCTCATAAAGTAAATATAACTATTCGGTCTAGTTTTCCAAAGCTAGGAATATTTCTAACTCCAACCCTGATACAAGATGCATCTACTTCTAAAGCATCAACTTCTAAGGCACCTGCAAAACCACATGTTCCTTTTTGGAATAGCAGACCTTTGTATCATAAATATGATGTCTTAAAACATTTTTCCCATGTACCAGCCATGTTATCAATTCTGGATGCCATGAATTTATCATAGGACCTTCTGGAAGCACTCATCGAGGCTTTGTCAAGTCCTTAGGAATTCAAAACTGAAATTGCTACGGCTAAAGTCTACCATGTTGAGAATAATCCTAGAGAATGTCATGTAGTGATATCTTTCATAGATGAAGATGAATATGATGTCGTGCATTAACATATTATACATTTTTATTTATCGAGAAAGGTCAATGGTGTAGATATCCGAAGAGCTTTCATTGATAATGGTTCAGGAGTCAACCCCATCCCCATTTGTACACTTGGTTGATTAGGCCTCATAGAATCTGATTTATCTCCTTCTACATTGATGTTACAAGGTTATGATAAAAATGAACAAGAACCACTGGGCGAGATTGAACATAGAACTCAGTTTGGAGAACTTGTATCCAATTTAGATTTCATGGTTGTTGATGATCACACAACCTTCAACATCTTTCGTGGAAGACCCTGGCACATCAACATGCAGCTATCCCTTCATCATACCATCAATGTCTCAAATACTGTTTCAATGGTCAAATTGGGACATTTTATTGTGATAAATCCCCATTTAAGACATGTGAATCTCAATAAATTGTGGTGAAATTATATCACAAGAATAGAAAGGATAAATCCACAACAAGGGAGGTTACCAAATTTAATGCTCCATATCATTTGGAAAAGATTCCAGTAAACCCATTCACACATGTGAGTGCAGATTATATATTTCCATTTAGTCAAATTTATAGGATAGAACCAAATCCAAGTACTCTTATGGAAACTTCCATAATGTCAATTATGACAATCAATCCAGACAACATGGGAGAAAGTGGTGATTCACCATGAAATGATGAAAGCTCAAATGGAGATGTCTTTATTTCATCTGCTGAAATAGAACAAGTCTATACTTCTCCAACTAGGCTAGAAGAATTAATAGTAATTTCAAAGGTGAACAATGATATCGATTCTCAATCCATCATCTCCTCTTTATTACCCATGGAAGACCCTTCATCATCAATAGGGTCAGAAATGGAAGCCTCTTCTACAAGATGTTCAAATTTTAACATCTCTCCTGATCATGGAAATTTTTCTTCATCATATACTATGCAAGTAGAAACAAAAGAAATAACACATGTTGAAGAAGAAGAGGAAGATCTTAGGAATGCTTCTCCAGCATTTGAAGAGGGTATCTCTACCACAGTAGATGAAATGAGAGAAATAAATCTGAGTACAAAAGAAGATCCACACCCCCACATTAATTAGTGTATCCATGACACTTGAAGATCAAGAGACGTATATTGAATTTTTGAAGAAAAATCGAGATATATTTTCTTGGAACTATACAGAGATTCTAGGACATGATCCAGATGTTTCTACTCATCGTTTGGGTTTTCCAGAAGAACATCGAGGATTTAAGAATGCCGTAAGAAGAACACACCCAAATTATGCTTCATAAATTGATGCTGAAGTGGATAAGCATATCAAAGCCAACTTCTTCAGAGAAGATCAATATCCCAAGTGGTTGGATAATATTATACCTATGAAAAAAAAATAAAATACAAATTATAGTTTGCAATGATTTCAGAGATCTTAATCGTCATTGTCTTAAGGATGATTTTACAGTTTCGATTGGAGAACTCTTAATTGATGAAACATCTGGCTATGAAGCACTTTATTTCATGGATGTATATTCCAGATATAATGAAATCTGAATGGCTCTAGAAGACGAAGAATCTACAGCCTTCAGAGCCCCTCATGGTGTGTTTTGCTATCGGGTAATGCCCTTTGGCCCAAAGAATGCAGCCACAAAATATCAGTGTGTCATGCATCGTATCTTCAATCCCTTTTTAGAGAAGTTTTTTGAATGTTATGTGGATGATTTTATGGTTAAATTCAAACAATGATCTAATCACTTGGCTGATTTAGAAGTAATATTCCACAAACATCAGCAACATAATTTGAAGATGAACCCCTTAAAACATTCTTTTGGGTAACCATAGGAATATTTCTCTGGTTTTTTATACGCCATCATGGTATCGAAGTAGATCCTGGGAAGAAAAATTCAATCCTTGGTATGTCACCTCCTCGAAATTTGAAATAATTGAGTGGACTTCAAGGACACATAGCCTATATTCGGTGTTTCATCGCCAATTTGGCAGGCAAAAGTTTACCCTTCACCAAATTGATGAAGAAGGGAGACACTTACCAGTGGACTGAAGAATGTCATTAAGCATTCGATATTCTCAAGAAATATCTCTTGAGTCCACCAGTGTTGATGCCACCTGTTGAAGGAAGACCACTTATCCTCTATGTGACAGCTTTAGATCGATCATTGGGTGCCTTTCTTACTCAGAAAAATGATGAAGGGAATGAAAACAGCCTTTACTATCTCAGTTGGACTATGCGTGAAGGAGAAACATGATATTCATGTATTGAAAAGTGATGCCTAGCATTAATATTTATAGTTCAGAAGTTAAGACACTACCTGCAACACCACGAGGTCCAATTGGTATCTCGTAATAACCTGCTCAAATTCATCCTTAGTTTTCTAATGCTTACAAGACATCTGTCAAAGTGGGAAGTTATTTTGCAACAATTTGATATTCAGTATGTGTCTGAAAAGGCAATAAAGGGCCATGCTCTGGCTGATTTCCTTGCTAAACACCCTTTAGTAGAAGATACATATTTAGATGTTGAACTTCCTGATGAGGAAGCCTTCCCTATTCGAGATAGTCTTAAATCATGGGAAATGTACTTTGATGGTGCTTCCAGAAGTCTAATAGGGAAGAAAATGGAAGATCCTAAATTCAACAAAGTTTGGTTAGGAATTGTGCTCATTTCACCAGAAAAGGCAGTGCTACCGTATTCCTTATTATTGTGGGAAGGCCGTACAATCAATGAAGTAGAATACCAAGATCTCATCACAGTATTGGAGTTGGCGCTTCAGGAACAAGTGAATCAGTTAAAGTTGAAAGGTGATTCAGACCTGGAAATCAAACAAGTAAAGGGGGATTATGCCATTAGAAAAGAAGAGTTAATCCCTTCGTATGAATATGTCAGAGAGTTAATGGAAGAATTTCCTTTGAAAAAGACATTTTCTTATGTCCCACGATCACAAAATGCTCAAGCTAATGCACTGGCTAATATAGCCACAGCTCTGAAGGATCCACATCGGGATGAGACAATCATTAGTATTTCCAACCGTCGTAAAATTTCACCTTATGTTCAAACAAAAACAAAGGAAATTAATGAAATTAGTCCCATCTCTGAACCACATGGTCATACTACAGGATGGATGACACCTATCAGGGAATACCTTCAAAATGGAACACTCCCACCTGATTGAGCCATGAAAGAACAAAGCAGGAAACGTATGGTCAATTTTACTCTTTATGATAGCCCAGATCACCTAGAGAAAAATCTCTACAAAATAGGTTTTGATGGAGTTCTCTTCAGATGCATTGATGGTGAAGAGACAATGGCTGTCATGAAAGAAGTGCATGCAGGATTCTATAGTGGCCATTAGTCCGGACATAGACTATCTAATCAAATTTGATGGCTTGGATACTTTTGGCCTTCAATGATACAAGATTGTGTTGATTTCACAAATAAGTGTCATTCTTTACATGTATATTCCAATTTCATTCATCAGCCCTCAGAGTTGCTTCATAAATCCAAATACTCATCGCCATTTTCCACATGGGGAATGGATGTGGTGGGACCTTACCCTTCAGCTACAGCCAAGCAGTTTATGTATATTCTTACTTCTACTAACTTATTTTCCAATTTGGAAGAGGCAATACCTCTCAAATAAGTCAGTTCTAAAAGAATTTTTAGCTTCATCAAGTCAAAAATCATAACCAGATTTGGTGTCCCTCATACCATATTGATGGACAATGGCACCATCTTCTGTTCATCCAAGGTAATGAAGCTGTATCAAGAATACATCATCAAGTCTAATCATTCTTCTCTATATCATGCAGGGGACAATGGAAAAATAGAAGCCTTCAACAAAACTCTTTCAAACATACTGCAAATGATGGTGGATAATGATAAGAAATCATAGCCTGAAAAACTCTTTCATGCTTTATGGGCTTATCTGACCACCACCCGCACACCAACACAGTCAACTCCATATTCATTGGTATATGGAACATAAGTAATATTTCCCATTGAAGTTCAATTAACCTTCCTCAGAGTAGCCATTTGTGATCAGTCATCTACAGATGAACAATCTCAAAAGCGATTGAATGAATATGAATGATTAGATGAGAAAAGATTGTGCACCCCACACCACTTGGAAGTCTATCAGAATCTAATTGCTCAAGCTTTAAACAAAAAAGTTCGTATTCGTTCATTTGTTCAGGGAGAATTGGTATTGGTTCTCAGAACACTAATGATACCAGGAAATAAACCTCCCAATCATGAGATACAGTGGGAAAGACCTTACTCAATACATAAGGTCTACTCTGATGGAGCTTATTATTTAATCTCAATGGATGGAGAACTCATCACGACTCCAACCAATGCTAGATTTCTGAAGAAGTATTTTGTGTAACACAAATACTAATACGTCCAGCATGATGTTAAATTGAGCCATCCGAGTTCCATGCACCTGACCTTAAATGGTTTGCACCATCATAAAACATGATGTTAAACTGTGCCATCGTCCAACATGGTGTTAAACTGGGATGTCCTAGATACATGACACTAATCTGTACAGAAGTCCCTTACATCCAGCAAGACGTTAAACTGTAAAAAAGTCCCTAATATGACCATCATGACATTAAACTATGTCCTCTTTTGTCCTTGCTGCATGACATTAAACTGCACAGTCCCCCTTTCATCCAACATGACGTTAAATTGTATATCCCCATCGTCTTAGCTACATGATGATAAACTGTACATAACCCTTATTGTCCAACATTTCACAAACTGTGTTCACATCCAACATGATGTTAAACTATATTTTTTCCCTACTACATGACATTAAACTGTGCAGCACCAAAAGTCCTTACTTCAAGACATTAAACTGCACAGTCCCTTCATATGTCCTACATGACATTAAACTATCCATCGTTAAGGTTGTTTCTACCTCTTGTTTCTCAAACCGAGTATGACTCACGTGATATTAGTGTAAACATCAACCATAACACCCTCTCTAGGTTGCTAACCATGAATAATTCCCAACACCATTTTTTAGGTCATTGTCCCCAAGAACAACTTGATCATTAATTCATTTTTTAATTGAATTACACAGACTTTGATCCTTTCCTTCTAGGATAGGTACGAAGGGAACCACCCAAGGTTTAAGCCCAAAACCAATATCTTCAAATTGGTTTACCTCCATCTCATACGATGTTGATTCATAAAGCCACCACTAGAATCAATATCTTTACATTGGTTCACCTTTTTCCATTCTATATGATGTTAAACTGTACATCACTTTTTTCCTGTATGATAATAAACTACAACATTCTTTGACACCCTCACCTGAGAGGTAATCATTATTTATATTGATCTCCAATAATGTTATATTCAATGACTATGTGAATACATGGAAATTCCTGAACCTTTTATCTCAGGTCAAACCACGATTGCACTAAAGTCCCCTTTTCACCCTTCACTTGTATGAACTAAATCTGTACAGAAGGTATTTCAAGAACTATGTGCGGATTTATTCTCATACTTATGGGATACGTTGGAACATTCGAGCATCCCTCGAACCCAGCCTCAAGTCTTTTGGCCTAACCCCAAATTTTACTTTCAGTCCCCTTGCTGAAAAGTCCCTGTGAAAACACACACAGTGTATTCATTATTATGGTCCGAGCTCTATGACCCTAAACTAAGATCTCCCATACTCTAATCCCACATAACATTAAACTGTATATCAATAACTACATTTGTCTTAATTCTCATTCTAATGGGATATGTAGTGAATTCCAACATCCCAATTCAGGACCCAGCCACAAAATGATTATGGTTATCATTGGTCTATATATCTCTTTCATTCATTGGACAATACCCATTTTCATGTGTTATACTCCTAAAATTAAATAATTACAAATCTTCATAAACCTTGTCATGACTTTTGGTCACAAAGTTTCCAATTTTAAAGAGTTCTTTTTCCTGACTATGCAGCACATGCCCTTAGGCGGCCTTGCATAAATAATCTACATAACAGACTTGTCAGCCAAAAGATACTATTATTTGACTTTGCAGCCAATGCCGTTAGGTGTCCCTGCATAATTCAACCCCTTAATGAGTTTGTTAAATAGTGGTAACTTCATTCTTGTGAGAAAACATCTTTTGTCCTTTGTTGTCTTAATGACAATATGTAGGGATCCGCAAAAAAATAGCCATCCTTAACATATTTGTCCCATACTCTTTTTCATGATCTGAAAGTATTCAATTATATGGTTTATATTTACCTTACCTACATTTGGTTCATACCTTTTAGGAGTGACATTCTTTCAGTTTATAGGAAATCTTTTTTGGAAATATCTTCTCCATATTCATGTACCTTTCTCCATACAGCAGACTCTATGCTTTGGAAAATTTTAATCTCCATAAACTTACACTATCTTTTTAGGAGGAGAAAAGTATGTTTCTGAGAGTTATTTTGCCTAACTATGTAGCACATGCACTTAGGTGGCATTACATATGTAGTCAACATAACGGACATATCATCCAAAAGATGATACTATTTGACTATGCAGCAAATCCCCTTATGCGGCCCTGCAAAATTCAACCCCCTAACGGGTTTGTTTAATAGTGGTAACTTCATTGTTGGGAACTAATTCTTCTAATGCATTTTAGCCCTTTTTAATATCATTCCTCATATTCAAAATTCCCTAAGTCATCGCTTACATATTTTGCCCCATACTTGAAAATGTTAATATGTTTTCAGATAAATTATCAAGGAATTGAGTCAACTTTAATCCATTCGGTCAAAGCTATTTTAACTTTAAACATTAGCCTTTTTTATATCTGACATGAGTGACTTTAAACTTCCCACAAAAGACAAGGGATCTCTGAATAAAATTATAGTCCCATCTCGCTAAACATACATTTTGTATTGTTTAGGTAATATTGGGAAATGTAAAGATTCAATGTTTATAGGGTTATTTATAATAATAATACTCAAAAAAATCTAACTATGCTTACCTGGCTGCACCCCTGCATGCCGAAGCCTGCATGCCTCTCACCTACACGCCGATTTCTGCGTGCTCAGAACCTGCACGCTGCCTTTCTTTGGTTTTCTTCTTTCCCTCATAGTTGCATCCTCCTTCCTTTCGGATCCAACATTGAGGGGGGTAATTTTGTTTACGCTCCGTTTCGTCGCAGAGTCTAATGACTGAAAAATGGGAATACCTTAGCATAAAGAGATTCATCCTTTGAAGAAACATCAAAAATTGACAAAGGCATGAAGAAGGATTTGGTAAAAGATGGGCCATGCAGGTTCCATCATGGTCGCGCAGGTATACCTGTGCGCCCTATTTTATTCTCACTGGGGTCTTCAGAAGCCTATAAATACCCTTTGTGGGCCCCCCATTTCGAGGACGAAAAATTCCAAAAACTAGATTTAAGCTCCCAGAGCCCTGGTATCTTCTGGAAGTCTTTAGAACACTTCTATGGTAATTTCTCCCCTAGAATGGAAGCTCTAAACATGGGAAACATGGCCTAAGTGTTGAAATTCATCAACACCAGTGTGCCTAGGTGTTTAACCCTTAAGGGAAATGGACACACCGTCATGCTGCCTTATCCCTTCATCAGAACCTCTGTTCCACTCTTTTGGAAGCCCCTAGGGATAATACTAAGGGTTGGAGCCAAGCCTCCCCCAAGTATTACACCATGGGTTGACCATCGGGAAGGTACCTATGTGTCATGCAGGTATACCTGCACGATGAGGACCTACACGCCTACTTCTTTTTGGGTGCCCCTCCTACCTATTCAACTCTTTTATGCCTATCCACCACTCCTCTTCATGATAACCCTTTAAAAGTCTCTTCAAATCCATTTATGGTATGATTTATTGGTTGGATTTCTAATATGAAAGGAATTCTGTGGAACATCTGTCAAAACCTAAAGATTTACATATCTTTCTGTCACTAAGGTTAGATATTTCATTCATTCAACCACATCCTTTAAGATGAGAGGATATTTATCCTAGGCCTCCTTTTCAAGTGTAAGCCCCAGTCCATGTCCCAATCTCAAATCCCCAAATATGGGCCTCCATTTCAGGAGTAATCCCCAAGTCCCCTAACCTGTGCCTCCTTTTCAGGAGTAATCCCTAGTCGAAGTTCTCTTAACCTGGGAATCCTCATTTTATTGAGAAGACCTTGGTATCCTCCTTAGGAGTAAGCCCCAGTAATAAATTCCCATATCTGGGCATCCTCCTTATGAGTAAGCCCCAAGTTCCCAAATTCTAAATTCCTTTAACATGGGCCTCCTCCTTAAGAGTAATCCCCAGTCATAATTCCCCTTAACCTGGGCCTCCTTCTCAGGAATAATCCCCCGTAATAATTTCTCTTAACCAGTCATTATTTAATTTTGATTTAAGCTTCCTTATCAGGAGTAAAACCTAATCATAAGTCCCTTCTAATTTGGGATTCCTTCTCAAAAGTAATTCCTATGTTAAGAATCCAAATCTCTATAAAGCACATATACCATTATGGTCCTTATTACCGGGTTTCTTCCCTGAAGTAAATCCAAATCTTCATCTATATGGGAAGTCATATATACATAAGCCCCACATTATATCTTATTATTGCATCGTTCATGTCACAATCGTCTAGTTTTACCAATACATCTTGTTTCTCACACTGAGCATGACTCACATGAGCTTAGAGCGTAAAAGTAATTATGGTATCTTTCTTTGAGCCATCAATAATGCATAAACATCATACTCCCTTACTCAAACTACGTGGGTTCTGATTCCTTTTCTAAACAAGGATACATAGGTAGCCCATCTGTGGGTATGATCCCATCTCTGAAATAATCCATGTCCTTATGAAGGACAATAAACATCATGTGCCCTACTGGGTGGATTTAAAACCAGTATGGTTATCATAATGACCAAGATATTTCTGTATAATGTGTCGAAGGATACCATTGACTAAGAATCTCTAAAAACATATAGATGATTCTATATTGATAAAGAACCTCAAATACATATAAAGTATTCTCTAAATCTCATACATATCGATCACTGATTGTTAGATCTAAAGGAATTCTCATTTTAATAAATGGTAATTTAATAAGGATTCACGAACATAACATAAATCTATAAAGAGAGTCCATGAGTAGAAAATAATTCCCCTCAAAAAGGTGTAATGATTCCGACCTCCCATCCTCTCGACTAATGTAAATTCTTAAGACTCATCGGACTGTAACTAATGAGCACCTACCATTGGAAAGTAGGTCCAAATTGATATATAATCATTGGATATTTCCGGTTCTATGAAAAAACCCGTTATAACCTGATTGGAATGTTTGAACCTTAAACAGACGAGGTCATCCCCAATTTCTAGAGGAAACAGAGATAATATTAGTAGTTGAACCGATAGTATATCACTAAAATATGGGTACATAATTGAAGTAGAGGTAGATCACTAGGTTGGTGGTATATCATGAAATTTGATGTAGTTCACTAAATAGGGAAGAACAATGAAGTAGTGGTAGAACACTGATCATCTATTAGATCAATGCACTAGTACTAAATAACTGATCCAATAGTAGATTACAAAAGTAGTGGTAGAACCCTGATTTGGATATAGATCAATAAACAGATCATTAAACCATTAATAGATAACTAAACTGGTGATAATTACATTCTTTTATTCATAAAAATTCTTTAACACTTTTAATTATTATAACTTGTAGATTTAATGAGATCATTCTTTAATGGTAAACTTAAACAATATAAAATACTAATAGTTTTGAATATGATCATCATATGCGAAAGAACATTCAATATTTCCTTCCAGAATAATTTCTATTGAGATGTGAGGCTTACAATCCTTTTTCATTTTATGTTTCAAACTCTGTTACTGAGTATTATAGAGTTCCTTATAGGTTGTTTCTTACACTACATTATACCCCTATTTTTGGTGTCAGATATAATATAAATAAACATTCTTCCAACTAGGGAATTTATTTTTTGTTTCAAATTTTATGATTTAATAGGGGTTAATTCTTATTTTTTAGTTTTTGAATATTTTATATTCCTAATATTTGAAAATAATTATTCGATTTAGCATAATATATGGGTAAGGGGAATAGTTTACATGTTTTTTTGTCTTTTTGATATTTTGATATTGGAACTATTATTGTTGTATAACTAAATAACATGGATATTTTTATCCCTTGATCTTTAATTTTTTATATATTTTTTTATTCCCATTTTTTTTTATTGTTTTTATGACACCATAAATAAATATTTATAAACATATATTCGGAAAATTAATTGGTTTCACATGGATATATGGATTGTGTTAGAACAACCCACAATAAAGAAGTGTAATTGAATGAATGAACCTCTTCATAATATATAAATTTCAATACATGTGGTTTTAATGATTTTATGGAAGTGTATTTATATAATTTCATGGTTGCATTGATTTAATTCTTAGACGGTAGCAATGTTGTGAAGCATCTGCCACAGGGTTGTGATGGTGGTTGTGGTGGTATATTGTAGTGGGGTTGTGATAGTGGAGGTCTGTATGATGGTATGTGGAAGTTTTGATTTGAATTTGTATAATATGATGTCTTTATCTAGTTTTCATATTAATATTGTAATTTAGAGGGATTTCCTTGGGGCTTCAAATAATAAAATGAATTAGAATAAACTATAACAGGTTGTTTTTTTAAAATGTGTGTTGTAAAATATTAATTAATTCGATGGATATTGTCTAATGAACTTTATATTTTTATTTTCAAATGGTTTTGTAATGAAAATATGTAAAATGTTTTGGCATCAAATCTGTATATTAATAGTGTATTTTTCTTTGTAAATTTTGCATGTTTTTGGTGCATTTGTATGTAGTAACAAAGGGAGGGAATGTTGTGAGTTGGTTGATTATATTGTTGTAATCCCATAGAATGGGATTGTGTGTTATTATATTATATTCCATGTATATTCCTCTAATTATTTATATAAACCTCTCCTCTATTGTTTACAATGTCCTGATTGCCAATATTTTGGGGGTGATTTCCCATTATCCTGGTGGGAGGATGGATGTCTATCCACATAATATTCCACTCTCCCTCTTCATGGAATTGGTGACATACACAAGATGTCATTAAAATAATTCAAAAACACATCTTTGTAAATGTATTGTAATGCGGTTCAATGGAGATGTTTTCTTCATGAAATATATGATTATATATATTATGTGGGGGGTCGTTTATTGTAAGAGAAGTGAATTATGTTGATTTCCATCTTTTTCAAGATATATTACTACACTGGTTATGTGATGTCATGTGATGAACCATGTGACTTCATGAGAGATTTGATGGACTGAATTTCTATGGGTGGGATGTGATGTGATATGTTTTGATATTATACCAAAGTGGTGGGAGAAGCAAGAAATTTTTCATTGGGGTGTGATAGAAACATATTAGTGGGATAGTGGGGTAGGGTACATTTCATCTATATTCTTCTTCTTATGATATAATTCATGGATCAACTGTTTAGCGAGTGATCAAAACTGAGGATCTGTTTGTTTAATATACATGTATAGGAGTTGTTGGTTCTCCAATTTTCTCATGGGTTCATTAGTATAATTTTTCACATGTTAATGACATACATTGGTTTTCCTACTGAGTATGCTGGTATTCTCACCTTATGTATGTAAATATGTTTTCATGTTTCTGAGGGTAAAACATGGACCATGTTGGGAATTACTATCTCAAATATTTTGATAGATTATTTGTTACTAATTTAAATTTAAAATTAGGATGTTACATTTGAGAATTATATATATATATATATTAGTTTAATTATACCTGAATTTTGCGATGGTTATTGAATTTATTAAATATCATGTCATTGAGTTTCTTGTAGTTTCTCCCATATATGAAATTTTGATACCCTAAGTGTTATTAAAAAACCTACGGCCTATTAGGGTAAATACACGAGTATCGTTATCTATAACCCATTATTGTGGTGTCATTAGTGGTAGTGTTTCATGATATAGTGGTGTCATAGGCTGATGGTTGAGAGATAGGATGGAGTTTGGAGTTAGTCAAAACATTGATTTCATTTTTTTAGAATGGGAATACTTCTAATAGGCCTTTGTAGAATACATGGTCTAGAGAAACCATCAAGGACATGGGATTTTATGGCCACCATGATTATTGCATGTACTCTAAGATTATCTAATGACAAAGTGAGATGGAAATAATTGTATGTAAGAGACGTAGAATTGTTACATGGGTAATGATTACTTATTTTATTATATTAATTGGGTTTTTTGGTTTTGGAAAATATAACATAAGTTAAATGAATTAAAAATAAAAATAATGAAATTCCACAATACATGGATTACTAAATCATTATTTCCCCTTTCAGTTATGTCTCCAAGTCATCATCATCACATGGTTATCTTGTGGAAGTTTAGTAGTCTAACCCAATTGATCATCGGAGGATTGATATAGTATATGATGATGATTAATGAAATAGAAGGATGTGATATTTCTAGTGGTAGGATTTAGTTAAGTATTCCAAAAGTGTTTTGGATTTGGTTAAGGATAGGTTGAATAAGAATCTCAAAATTAAATTTTGTTTGATCTAGTAATTTGTGGGATAATTGGTCTATTTTGATGTTAGTGAGATATGGGTAATAGTTCATCGGTGGTGGATGAAATATATATGTGATCATAAGGAGGAATTTGTAACATGGGTTTCCTTTATAAATGTGTTTTTGGAATAGTTCCTTTCATTAAAAATGAAGGAAGTGAAGTGTGAATTTCATTCAGCTCAGTATAAGAGTATGTTTTTATGTATAAGGACACAACCATAAATTGTAACATAATATTGAATTTTAAATAATTACATACATTATTATATATTGAGGATATTTTAGGGTTTATATTTTAAAATAATTAGAATAACTTACATATATTACATACCAAATTAATACAAAGAGGACACTATAAAAAACAATTTCCATTTTTCTCAAAATATAAGACATTAAAACAAAAAGAATGATTTCTTTGACAACACTCCATATCAAATAGCATGAATCCCTTATTTATCATACACATACTTATATATTTTGAATGTTTGTAAGAAAACATGGGATGTTCCACATACATAACTTATTTTAAAGGTATTTTTAATTTATTTTCCATTAATTCTTTGTTTTGGGGGTTTCCCAATCCTTTAAGTAGGAATGGGTGAGTTTTCCAGAATTGGGCCAAACCATGAGCCTAATTCTAGATTTAAAAATATACATTGTTTATTTTATAAATCATTAATTTAATAAAAAAATTAATCCATTACATTTTTATCTTGTCCACCCATGACCTATTAACACCACCATTTAAATTTGGATACTTTAAAAATCCATAATCATGGTGGATTTTGGTTTTTATTCAAGGAGTTAGGCCACCCTGAAAGCTCATTTCCAGTTTTTTAAAGAAAATATGTTCATCTAATTAATTATTAAATTTTAACTATGTTCTATTGATTCCACATCTAACATGATCCCACGGAACCTTGGCACACCCCCAATATCTTCTACCCCTCTTTGGAGCTCGTTATTTCATCAAAGAACAAGTTGAATCTTCTTAATATTTCTCAATTCGAGCAGATTTAAAAAGGTAATTTGTTTCCATCATAAATCCATCATTTCCCACTCTTTTTTTACCATTCAAATTCCTACATTGTCTCAATATTCTTTTTCTAAACTTCTTTTAATTTTTGGCTGTATGAAAATTCAGATACTGGAGTATTTGGGGCGATTTATACAGGATCTCTCAAGTATGTTGGTCTTCTTCATTCTTCTTTCAATTCTCTTAGGGTTAAATTCAATGTGATTAGGGTTTTTTCACTTATCCTCATGTTTAATAATGTCCATAAGTTAGGGTTCGAACATATGGTTTGATTTCATGTCTTTTGGGTGAAATCTGGTGGCTTTAGGTTGGATTTCACTTCCTTGTGGTGCGGTGGTGGTGCAGTTTATGTTTCGCACCATGTTTTGAGGGGTTCGACATAAAAGGTAGGGGGTTCCTTGTGTAAAATAATATTGATGAGTTATATTCCTATATTTATTCATTTTTCATATTTCTCATATGTTGGGTGTGGTGTGAAAAATGTTTATGATTGATATGGTTAAGTGTTTAATTTTATAGTTGATTTTTTGACATGAAATTGGGAGTTTTCATGTGAAACTCATGCGGTATTATTTGGGAGTATTTCATAACTAATGTAATTGGTTTACCAAATCTTGTTTGCCCTGCCAATTCTGGTTTGGTAATGTATTACTGTCATGTGGGACAAACAGGGGGGTTTTTAATAGATTTGATGTGAAAAACATTGTTATACTTCATGAGAGATTTTTATAAAAAAGTGGGTTATTATTTTTATCTTTCGTGTTTTTATTCAATGTTATTTTATAACACTTGAATGTGGTTTTATAAATGACTCTAGGGCTGAAAATTATGTTTTGGATAGGAATTGGTATGGTTTTGATCTTAGATGGGGGGTTTTGAAATGGGTTTTGTGTGAAAGACATAGTTTCACCACTTGGGATCGTTTTATAAAAATGGTAACTGTTTTAGTTGGATAAACAAAGTAGGAAAAGGGTGCATATGTACTGATTGGTGTGTGTGTTCAGATAATATGGGTTTTTGAATGTTTAAGTGATGTTTTAAGATGTGAAACATTTTTATAATGTTTTTTAAATTTCTGAAATGATTTATTAAATTGTGATGTTGGAGGAAAACTTGTTTGTGGGCTGTTTCGTGTTAGTTTGATGGTAAAATTATTTTTAAGGTAAAAAGGGTATCAGCAATAATGTGTGTGTGGGATGTTATGTGATGTGTAACACCTTATAAATTTTTTTATAAAATTGTTTAATGGATTACTGTAAGTGTTAAAGAAATGTGAAAGGTGTTGTGGGATATTTTTGTGTGAGTTAGATTTTAAAATCAATTTGAATGAAAAATGTACCTTTTTTATTGGGTGGAATATGTGTGGGATGTTTGGATAATTTTTTATGTGTAAATTATATGTTCATGTGAAAATTATATTTCTTGACTTGTTGACCTTGTTTGAGCACAATGGGAAAACCCAGGTATCTAGGTGGGTGGACATGTACTAGTATACTAGTAAATCCGTGGGGTTTGCCCTCAATTTCAAATTGCATGATTGACACTTACAACTCTAACTAAATGTAACGCCCCGACCCCAGCAACCCAGAGTCAGTGCATTACTTCGTAACATTGGCATGATCACAAAAGATCAATTCTCGAAAGACCGATTAGTTTAGTAGCCTTGGAAACACTAGATACATTCGCAAACGTTACATTACATCATTAAGTGAAAAACTACAATAACACAGTCTCCATAGTCCACACTCATATCCTCTTCTCACAATCCCTGCAAGTCATTCATAAAATCCTTCTTCACATCCTGGAAAATATTAAAACCTTGAAAGGGTTGAGCTCAGATGCTCAGTAAGGATAACAATATTGCGGAAGCTTTCATAAATAAACATAAAAATTTAAGGCAATGTATAACCAAAACAAAAGACTTTTAAACTTGAACATCAACATAATATGGCAATAGTAAAATGAGATAATGACATTCACTTATTCACATGGATATTCTACTGGTCGAATAATCACATGAAATATCAATAACCACTTTCATAATGAGGGAATGTATAATTCCAGACATTCTGAAACATTTTGTCAAGGCCTCAGCCAAGACGTCTAAAATGATTAAGGCCTCGGCCAAAACCATAAGTTAAATTGGGAAAGGGCCTCGGCCAATTCCACGTCTAGTTTTCTCATGAGACCTACCGATGCATTGAGGAGCTATAGCGGGCTCCAACCATCACTTATTAGGTCCAATACATTCCACATATGAATAGGTTTAAACATATCATAAACCATAACATAATCGTATCACATAAAACATGCATAAAGGAAACATAAAATTTACACATTTCAATCATAAGATATCAATACAACATATTTATATAATAAAAACGCTTTCAAAACCATTTTCAATACCAAAATAAAATAAAGTTAAAACTTTGTATTTATTTTTCATTAAAAAAATGATGGCTTGTAGAGGAAACCGAAACTCAAATAATGGTCACGGCGGCAGAGAAGTCATTGTCGCCGCATAAGTATGGAAATAAAACATTCCCTTTTGTCGTTTAGAAAAACGCTTCGTATAAAAATATTCCTTTTTGAATAAACTTAAAAGTCAAAGGGGTTTATACACCGTATAAAAGAAAGTTGTGTATAAAACCAAATATACCTCAATGAAAGTGGATTGAGACGAAGTCCTTAAAAAGATCATTTTTTTAAATAAAGTACATCTATAATGTGTATTCACTATAAGTACACATAAATAATGTAAGAATGTAAGATAGGACATAATAATATCATGACATAATTTGAAAGTAGGAGATTAACCCAAATAATGGAAATTGGGTTAAGAAATTCTCTTACCTTGCGTCTTGTCCTGACTCGACCGTTCTTTAACATCCTGAATAATAAACTAGAGTTAATTTCTATTTACTTAATAACCTTTTTCATGTTCATTATTCCTTTTATATCACTTATTACCATGTTATGAACATTATGTAATTATTTAAGTTAATAACGGTCGTTTTGTCGATCTTTGGTACATGAGTCAACAATAAACTTATTATAATTACAAGTTGTTTATGTGGTAGAATATCCATTATATCCAGAATTATATTCATGATTTAGATGTCATATATATCATATATATCCAGTATATACATTAATTCATAATATTACGTAACATTTAGAGATAAGAAATGAAATGCACCGTTCATGGAGACTGTAAGCCGTACGTACGCATGAACACTACTTTCATTTCTATTTCATATTTAATGGAATGAAATCATAATTATATAACGGTATAATATAGTTCCAGTATAATATCATATATAATATCATTTACTCCATCCTTTATACATCCCACATATGGAATTAACGATTCACATCACTTTGAGGGGGCGGTAGTCCGCACTTCCTAAAATGAAATTATCGCGTTTACCCATAATGGAAATCATAAAGTATGCAATAAATGAGAAATACAGAAGCATAAGTAAAACATAAACATAATATATATATCATATATGAAAATAGTGTCATCAAAATGGCCACCATTATAGGTGTTAAAAGAATTTGAACAATCATCGTTTCGTGAGGCAATATTTCGCCACCCACAGAAACAGTATGTTCTTTAACCATTAGACAAATGTGTGTGTAAGTGTAAACCAAATCCTTATCATAACAAAATCCTAGTATATTTTAGATACTAGTTTTGTTACAAAAGAAAGTAATGAAAAGAGTTTAAGGGGTTGGAGAAGCAAAATAAAACAAAACAACATTAGAGAAGACATTACCTTAAAAATCGGGTAACTCTTTTTGATTTGAGCCAAAGGCTTCCTTGGGAAGAATTATGCACAACGCGAGGCTTCTAGGAGTAAGGGAGGGAAGTTGGGAGAGTATTTTGGAAGAGGTTGGCCGAGCCAAATGGCTTGAAGGTGTGAATAAGGTGGGAGTGGTGGGGGCCTTTTATAAGTGGAGAGGAGGGCACTTTTGGAACGTAATGAAATGTTATTCTATTATACAATTCTTTTCGGATTCTAAAGGTCCCACACTTGTATAATTCTAGGCTAAGGTGATAAGGGTTCTAAATCTCCTCATCCAATAGGCTTTGGACAAGTTTAAGCCTTGGAGTTTACATTATCGTCTCATTTTATTTAAATCGTTAAATAATGAGGTCATCGTTGCATCATCATGATGTCATAAATAATTTAATTTATATAATGTCTAAAAATTATAAAAAAAATACTATGATGTAGGAAATGTTTTTAGATTTCCAATGACTATTTATAGTTAAACATATGACTTGTATAACCCCATGTAAAAATTGTTTTAGTAAAACATTTCATGTTTGAGTCATTTTTTACTTTAACATTAAATAAAAGGTATTTATGTCATTTTCCAACTAAAGTGGCTCCATGGGGTCCCCAAGTTGACCCATGGATTGTTTTGGTCGTCCATGGCACATCCAATGAGGGTAGTACATGTTTCAAGCTCATCTCATATTATTAAAACATTATTTTTACCTTAAACTACACTAATTACCTCTAATCGCGATTAAGAACTTAAAAGTTACTATTCACCAGAAAATTATTTTAATCTCATTGATCCACATTTTACTTCTTAATGACAACCATGTATGTTGGATTTTTGACAATCAAATCACAGAAGTGGTAATATTTCATTTAAACAAAAAATCAGTTATTTAACTACCACTTAGTGGTTTCACTATTCATCAAAAATTGAAGTTTTTCAGAATAATGCCAAAATTTCACCCTAAGCTATAATTGATATTCCAAATTAAAAAATCATGTCTATTTTACAAAATTCCAAACATATAAGTTGCATTAATTAATTTTATAATTAATTCCCGCTGTCAGAACAAATCGCGTGTTTTTAAGAAACAATTTATATCAAAAGATTGGCAATTGTTTATGTCCATTTTCAATGTTAAATTAATTCTAATGACCACCATTGGATAAAATGGTAAAAATATATTCTAATTATACTTTAAAACCACTAAATAGTATAATTTTTCACTATGAATTATTTTGATTAAAAAAAGTTGTTTTTAAGTATTTTTCACTATTCATAAAAAATTAGAAGTTCTCAGAAAAATACCAAAAATTAAACATAGGCTAATTTCGATATTCCGAATCCAAAAATGAAGTCCATTTTGAAATATAAAATTTTTATAATTTTAAAAAGTGGTTATTACTATTCATAACGGCTACTTTGATTAGTCGCGGTGTTTTAGAACTCGAAGTTGCGTACAATGCAATCTATTGCATTATTGAATGAGAAGCGTATCATGGAAGCTCGGGGTGTTACATTCTCCCCTCCTTCAATAAATTGCGTCCTCGCAATTTGAAATTTTTTTCTTTGAAAAAAAAGGTTGAAAATTTAAAATACCTTTGTGGAAAACCCACATCAGAAATAAGTTTAATAAATATATAACATTAAAACAAAGCAAGATAAGTACAAAGGTCACCCGAGATAGCCCATTCTAGGATTCTATGAAAATATGGATATGGAGGAGAAACGAACCATCAAGGTCTGATGGAGAGTTATAGAAAACAGGATTAGGATAAAGTTTAACTATAATAAAATCACAAACTTGTGATTGGTTAAACGATCATTGATTCACCAGAAGGAAAAGTTAACCGACAACATTTTTGTTTTGAGTTAACTTTTATAATGTTGAGGAATTTATTTAGGAGTTTTTCTAAGAACGTAAGGGAATATACATACTTGTCATGTAGACTTTCATTCTTTAATAAATTTTTACCACAATCCCATCTTTCACGCTAAAAGGTAATACAACTCAAAAATATTATATTTATCCTAATTGTATAAGGTTCCAAATATTAACACATACCATTTAGATTAGTAAAATTATTTTGTAATAACCAGGGAATTCCTGTAGGCTAGTGGTAGGAAATAAAGGCATGTCGCACTATGATTGTGGGTTCGATTCCTACAGCTTTGTCCGACGCGACGGGTTATGCCCCACCCTGCAGGTTTTCCTTTTCCTAAAACTATAGTATCATAATATTCCAAAAATAATCTTCATAAATATTTTAACCATAAACAATACTATCCAAAGATCAACTTAATCCACTCCAACCTTTATAGTTATCCAAAATACCTCTGTCCATAATTTCTCAAAAAGGTCTCTTAATTCCAAAATCAATTTATCAGATTCCCCAAACAAAGTAAAGTTTCTCTTATTGTCACATACTAAAAATATAATTACCTTCATCATATTAAAACCTTACTGAAATCAACAAGTACTGCAGTACAATCCTTATATATATATCACATTATTCTAATAACCAGAATATAATCCATGAGTCCAAAAGCACCAATACATTAGTTATTCTGCTTCAACTATAGTAAAAACATAAGATTGTCCTTGATCCCTTGGCCTTTTCTGAGTTATGTTTCCCTGACGCTTAGGACATTCATTTGCATAATGACCCATTTCTCTACAATTGTATCATTCAACTTTGATAGCCTCTTTCTTTCCCTTGCAATCACGAGCCTGGTGACCCTTTTCTCCACATTTATAACAAACTCCCATTCCTTTTAGGCAAGTACCGGGGTGATTATTCCCACAATTTTCACATAATGGAAAATCCTTCTTTCCCTTTTTCCCTTTATCTGTCTCTTGTTTCACCGTTATCTTCTCCTCTTGCTTTACTTTGTTGTCATAAGACTTAGAGAATTCCTTTTCTGTCTTGATAGCACACAAGACAATATCTTCGTATGATGAGAAGGATTGTGATACTAAATATCGACGGAGAAATGGTTTTAACCCATCAAAGAAACGATCAATCTTATTCCTTGGGTTACGTATATAATCGGCAGCATGCCTCGATAACCTTGTAAAGTTAGCCTCATACTTTGCGACATTCTCATCCTTCTTCTGCCTTAGACTCAGAAATTGCCTTTCCATATCTGCTCGATAGTCACGAAGAAAGTATTTTTCTAAGAAAAGCTCTTTGAACTCCCTCCATTCCATATTTGATACGTCATCATCTTCCTTTGTGTTTTGAATCAGCTACCACCACTGATCGGCATATCCAGTGAGGCGGTAAACTGCCATGATAACCTTCTCCCTTTCGCTACTCTCCAAGGCATGGGATATTTTCTCTAAGGAGTTTATCCATTGCTCAGCTACTAATGGATTTGTACCCCCATTAAATGTTGGTGGTTGTTGCCTCATGAAGCAGTCTAACATTGATCCTCCATGTTGTGGATTAGGGTGATCCATACGAGTAAGTTTATTATTCATAACTAGAGTGAGTTGTCCCAGTATGGTAATAAGTTGATCAACACTAGTTGTATCTCCAGATCCACAATAATTATCTTGAGCAGGAGGGAAATCCCTACACGGAGTGCGTGCATTGATACGGTTTCCATTCCTTCCACTAGGCGCCATTTCTAAACAATGGCATAAACTAGATTAGTTTATGAATCAAAATACATAATTCCATACTTGTAAAATACTTAACATAAATTGAACTATTTATGGATATAATCCATAATTATAAAAAGGTTTTATTTGAGGAAGTATATATTCATAACCGTTCATAGTGGTTTGTAAAGAAAATGAGAATTATCCTAATTATATCTCTCGGGAGTGTCGTAACCAAGAGTGCAGCAAGGCTCGTTGTCGTGCACCAGTTCCCGTTCGAGTCTAGGTCAAAGTGGTGTTTTCAGGTTTTACCCCTAGGTACATCTGTGCCAGAGCTGCCTCTACCTGCTCGTATCCAGAAAGGGATGTATTGCTCGGAAAACTCACAAAAACTCTACAATAACAAAATTCTAGGAAGTTCTTATATACTAATCCTCAAAGTCTATCTTTGGGATATGTGCTCTAATCAGAGTTTATCTAAATCTAGCTTCCATAGTTAGTACTAAACTGCCTCTGATACCAACTGTAACGCCCCAACCCCAGCTACCCAGAGTCTGTGCATTACTTCGTAACATTGGCATGATCACAAAAGATCAAGTCTCGAAAGACCGATTAGTTTAGTAGCCTTGGAAACACTAGATACATTCACAAACATTACATTACATCATAAAGTGAAAAACTACAATAACATAGTCTCCATAGTCCACACTCATATCCTCTTCTCACAATCCCTGCAGATCATTCATAAAATACTTCTTCACATCCTGGAAAATATTAAAACATTGAAGGGGGTGAGCTCAGATTCTCAGTAAGGATAACAATATTGCGGATGCTTTCATAAATAAACATAAAAATTTAAGGCAATGTATAGCCAAAACAAAAGATTTTTAAACTTTAACATCAACATAATATGGAAAAAGTAAAATGAGATAATGCCATTCACTTCTTCACATGGATATTCTACTGGTCGAATAATCACATGAAATATCAATAACCACTTTCATAATGAGGGAATATATAATTCCAGACATTCTGAAACATTTTGTCAAGGCCTCGGCCAAGACGTCTAAAATGATTAAGGCCTCGGCCAAAACCATAAATCAAATTGGGAAAGGGCCTCGGCCAATTCCACGTCTAGTTGTCTCATGAGACCTACTGATGCATCGAGGAGCTATAGCGGGCTCCAACCGTCACTTATTAAGTCCAATACATTCCTCATATGAATAGGTTTAAACATATCATAAACCATAACATAATTGTATCACATAAAACATTCATAAAGGAAACATAACATTTCCACATTTCAATCACAAGATATCAATACAAAATATTGATATAATAAAAACGCTTTCAAAACCATTTTCAATACCAAAATAAAAGAAAGTTAAAACATTGTATTTATTTTTCATTAAAAAAATGATGGCTTGTAGAGGAAGCCGAAACTCAAATAATGGTCACGGCGGAGGAGAAGTCATTGTCGCCGCATAAGTATTGAAAGAAAACATTCCCTTTTGTCTTTTATCAAAACGCTTCGTATAAAAATATTCCTTTTTGAATAAACTTAAATGTCAAAGGGTTTTATACACCGTATAAAAGAAAGTTGTGTATAAAACAAATATGCCTCAATGAAAGGGGATTGAGACGAAGTCCTTAAAAAGATCATTTTTTTAAATAAAGTACATCTATAATGTGTATTCACTATAAGTACACATAAATAATGTAAAAATACAAGATAGGACATAATAATATCTTGACATAATTTGAAAGTAGGAGATTAACCCAAAGAATGGAAATTGGGTTAAGAAATTCCCTTACCTTGCGTCTTGTCCTGACTCGACCATTCTTTAACCTCCTGAATAATAAACTAGAGTTAATTTCAATTTACTTAAGAAAATTTTTCATGTTCATTATTTCTTTTATATCACTTATTACCATGTTATGAACATTATGTAATTATTTAAGTTAATAACGGTCGTTTTGTCGATCTTTGGTACTTGAGTCAACAATAAACATCGTATAATTACAAGTTGTTTATGTGGTAGAATATCCATTATCTACAGATTTATATTCATGATTTAGATTTCATATATATCATATATATCCAGTATATACATTCATTCATAATATTACGTAACATTTAGAGGTAAGAAATGAAATGCACCGTTCATGGAGACGGTAAGCCGTACGTACGCATGAACGCTACTTTCATTTCTATTTCATATTTAATGAAATGAAATAATAATTATTAAATTTATAATATAGTTCCAGTATAATATCATATATAATATCATTTACTCCATCCTTTATACATCCCATATATGGCATTAACGATTCACATCACTTTGAGAGGGCGGTAGTCCGCACTTCCTAAAATGAAATTATCGCGTTTACCCATAATGGAAATCATAAAATATGCCATAAATGAGAAATACAGAAGCATAAGTAAAACATAAACATAATATATATATCATATATGAAAATAATGTTATCAAAATGTCCACCATTATAGGTGTTAAAAGAATTTGAACAATCATCGTTTCGTGAGGCAGTATTTCGCCACCCACAGAAACAGTATGTTCTTTAACCATTAGTCGAAGGTGTGTGTAAGTGTAAACCAAACCCTTATCATAACAAAATCCTAGTATATTTTAGATACTGGTGTTGTTACAAAAGAAAGTAATTAAAATAGTTTAAGGGGTTGGAGAAGCAAAATAAAACAAAACAACATTAGAGAAGACATTACCTTAAAAATTGGGTAACTCTTTTTGATTTGAGCCAAAGGCTTCCTTGAGAAGCATTCTGCCCAAAGTTAGGCTTCTAGGAGTAAGGGAGGGAATTTTGGAGAGTATATGGGCAGAGGTTGGCCGAGCCAAATGGCTTGATGGTGTGAATAAGGTGGGAGTGGTGGGGGCCTTTTATAAGTGGAGAGGAGGGGCACTTTTGGAAAGTAATGAAATGTTATTCTATTATACAATGATTTTCGGATTATAAAGGTCCCACACTTGTATAATTAGAGGATAAGGTGATAAGGGTTCTAAATATCCTCATACAATAGGCTTTGGACAAGTGTAAGCCTTGGATTTTACATTATCTTCTCATTTTATTTAAATCGTTAAATAATGAGGTCATCGCTGCATCATCATGATGTCATAAATAATTTAATTTATATAATGTATAAAAATTATAAAAAAAATACTATGATGTAGGAAATATTTTTATCTTTCCAATGACTATTTATAGTTAAAAATATGACTTGTATAACCCCATGTAAAAATTGTTTTAGTAAAACATTTCATGTTTGTGTCATTTTTTACTTTAACATTAAATAAAAGGTAATTATGTCATTTTCCAACTAAAGTGGCTCCATGGGGTCCCCAAGTTGACCCATGGATTTTCTTGTTCGTCCATGGCACATCCAATGAGGGTACGACATGTGTCATGCTCATCTCATATTATTAAAACATTATTTTTACCTTAAACTACACTAATTACCTCTAATCGCGATTAAGAACTTAAAAGTTACTATTCACCAAAAAATTAGTTTAATCTCATTGAACCACATTTTACTTCTTAATGACAACCATTTATGTCGTATTTTTGAAAATCAAATCACAGAAGTGGTAATATTTCATTTAAACGAAAAATCAGTTATTTAACTACCACTTAGTGGTTTCACTATTCATCAAAAATTTAAGTTTTTCAGAATAATGCCAAAATTTCACCCTAAGATATTATTGATATTCCGAATTCAAAAATAATGTCTATTTTACAAAATTCCAAACATATAAGTTTCATTAATTAATTTTATAATTAATTCCCGCTGTCAGAACAAATAGCGTGTTTTTAAGAAACAATTTATATCAAAAGATTGGCAATTGTTTATGTCCATTTTCAATGTTAAATTAATTATAATGACCACCATTGGATAAAATGGTAAAAATATATTCTAATTATACTTTAAAACAACTAAATAGTATAATTTGTCACCATGAATTATTTTTATTAAAAAAGTTGTTTTTAAGTATTTTTCACTATTCATAAAAAATTAGAGGTTCTCAGAAAAATACCAAAAATTCAACATAGGCTAATTTCAATATTCTGAATCCAAAAATGAAGTCCATTTTGAAATATAAAATTTCTATAATTTTAAAAAGTGGTTATTACTATTCATAACGGCTACTTTGATTAGTCGCGGTGTTTTAGAACTCGAAGTTGCGTACAATGCAAGCTATTGCATTATTGAATAAGAAGCGTATCATGGAAGCTCGGGGTGTTACACTAAATGATGATGATGATTGGGGACCACTAGGGTATGGGTATGTTCCCTACTAGTGGCTCGTGCATGAGAAAACATATTTTTTATGGTTACTCTCATCGAGATACAAGGGACATGGGACCCACATCGAGCTAAGGCATATGAGTTATTTCCTATTTCTTGTGATAATTAGATGATTTGTGTTTACCGTCAGCATATGGTGTATTGGGATGGAAATTTCTGTATCTTTGTAATTTATTTTAAAAGTATTCATCCCTTAATTTATCCCACTTGAAAACTATTTTAATTTTTAAGTTTCATCTTTTAGAAATTGTAACTGGCATTTATTTTTTTTGAAAATATGCACGGTATTTGTCATTAAATGTTTATCACATTGAATCTCATAGTGGTGGTTTACTATTGAAATATTTCTTATACCATACTTACACCTTTGGGAGTAAGTAGACTTTCTTATTTTGTGTCCCAAGTTTGGGTATAGTTTTAGTGTTGGTGGTTTGGGTTCTAAGAAGTCCTTCCTGGCGCGTCATCTTAGAGATGGATTGAGGGTGAGTACCACTTGATTTGAGGTAGTTCATGGAAATCCATTTATGGTTTTGTACCACTGTAATGGACCTTTGACATAGTATCAAATCATGTAATTCAGTTTTGAAATTTTGTAAAAGATGGTTTTAGTTGAAAAATACAGATTTGTTTTATTGAGTTTGTTTCTTGTTTAGTGTTTATGAAATCGAGTAAATCATTCCCAAAATACATCTTATGGTATCCTGGAACTTGTACCAGACTATGGAGATTGGGAACACACTTCAGGACATGTCGCATGCTAGGTTTGGTGCCGATTTTGATGCTGTCCAGATTTGGTTCGTGACAAAATGGTATCAAAGGAGGTTCAGGTTAACTCCTTGAGTCATGTTATTTGGTAAGAATGTTGTATGTTATGGAATTAGGATTACTGGGACATGGAATTCTGGTTATGGGTAGTGTTCCTGATCACCACACCTCATGATGGGATTCAAGTGACCAGGGGATTCGGGACTTATCTGAGTCCTTTGGTTTTCTTGGTTTGATGATGATTAGGGGAGATGAAAAAGAGAGTTGGGTTAATGGTCTTAGTGAGATCACGGGGCCTGGAAAGCCAAGTGGAGCTGGGTATATTTCCATACAACACTCTTTTTTATGGTGAATTGATTGGGATATGGCTTCCAGCCATATGTCCATGTCACCCACCGAAGCTACTTTCCCTCACATTGTATTTTGTCCTTTAGTTTTGAAATCATGAATTTTCGATTTTAAAGGAAGAATTTCATGGTTTTAAGATGTGTAAATATTTGAGAAATTATTTTCTAATAAAGTAGAAATGGATTGATTTGTTAAATTCTATAACTGAGTTTTAAGAATTTTTTTGAAATGGAAAATGGTGTGTTTACACCTCTTTTGAAATCAAAAAATTCTGTTAAAGTTTGTTTTGAAAAAGTGTTTCCAATTGAGTTTTCTAAACTTTTCAAAGGTGTTTTAATGGGATCAGATGTTTTTAAATTAATTCATATGACTTGAAATTGTTTTTTAATTTAAATGATTGTTCATTTTTGAATATTTTGGTAAGTTGTAATTTGGGTTTGATTTCTTGGATAGCGGTTTAGAGAAAAAGGATGTATTGGTTGACCGTTTTGGTTTTGAAAAGATGAAAGAATTTTTATTTTAACTTTTAGTGTCACGACCCGCCTTCACCAAAAGGAGGGAAGGGTCAGCAGATTGCCAGGCCCTTCCTTCTTTAAGTTGAAGGAGAGATAATGACCCCCGAAACCCGCCTTCAATAGGTCCCGGAGTGGCGACTAGCACCAAGGGTATAGGAAATTCTCGCAAATGGAAGGCATTACCCTTTTTATTTTATAGGATCGAAAGATAAGGAGGAGAAAACCCAACAACACCAAGATAGAAAGAAAGTAAAGCCAAAAGTAAACCATTCCCACATGCATGTTTCAAAAGTGAAAGCCACAAAGTGCAAAAGAAAAGAAAGCTCTCAAGTACAATACCAAAAGAAAACAAAGGTACGACAACAGCGACAACTCCAACCGTCCGACTAATAGGGTCCCGCGCAGCCCTGGTAGTCCTCCTGGAAACCTGAAAGTAAACGTAGGGTGAGCATACAAGTACACTCAGTAGGGAAAACCAAGACTCTCGTGCACAAGTGGGGGAACGTACTAAAGTCCCGTGAGAAAAAAAAGTGAACCAAACAACTAACAAGGCAAACTATCCATCCCAGGCCTCACCAAGGCTCACTCCCCAAATAACGCAAGTCAAGTAATATATATTATAAGAGCACATCGATGTTTGGGTACCCCGCGCCACTTCCCCACTGGTTATTGAGACATCCTTCGCATCGGACCAATCCCGCCATTCTCACCGCAGTCCCACTGCCACACCCGCCCGCACACACCTGGGCCACCACCACACGCAGTCCCACTGCCAAATCCCGCCCGCACACACCTGGGCCACAACCACACGCAGTCCCACTGCCAAATCCCGCCCGCACACACCTGGGCCTCAACTGTCACAAGTAACCATGCCTGCAAACACCTAGGCCAGAACAACCACCGCTACGCCCGAAGACACCTGGGCTAAAGGATCCACTGCCACGCCCGAAAACACCTGGGCCTCATCCCGAAGACACTTGGGAAACCACCTGCCGCACACACCTGGCCAACCACCACAACACCCTGCCCGATGATTCTTGGGCTAATAATGGACTTCAGGCCATCACAGCCTGCCCGAAGGTACTTGGGCTATCCGGGAAAGGGAGCAGAAAAGGAGCTAATAACCAGCCACTAAGTATAGTGTTGGGAAAAACACCCTTCCCCCATAAATGGGGGTGTTCGGCACTAAGTGCTCAACTTGGGTGGGGCGCGAATAAGAAACACAAAGCTACAAGTATAGATATAGGTAACAAACACTCACCCAAAACTTAGGTTTTCCTAGCCAACCTACAGAACACAATACCACAGCGTCCGAGTCACGATTCACGACCCTTGCCCACAAAACCATTTTTCCCATTCTTGTTTCACGTTCAGTCAAATGTTCAATTAATTTTAAGCACTACTGGGCAACTACCATAAGCATAACCAAGGAAAACGTCAAAGCATAGATCAACCAAAACACTCACACCCGGTTCTGCCAACAGAGGATCTCTCCCCAAATTTCTGATAAAAAAACTCACAACCACTGAAACCATGCCAACAGGAGATCTCATCCCCCAAATTCACACAGCCACCGAGAGTATAAAAGAACAGGGGATCCCATCCCCTCCCATATTTCCAGCAAACGGCCCGAAGGGAAAACAACCACTAACCACTACCAACACAAGTCAGGGATTTTCAGATTTAAACGATTTAACACACTCCATGGTTTCAAATTCCATGGGTTCTAACCGGGAGTTATCACAGAAGGGCCGATCCTGGTGCTTTGAATTATTCAGCCGGGTATACGTGGTTAACCAATTTCACAGCAGGAGTTCACAATTTCAGCAACCCATTTAAAACATCACGGGGGGATTTAACAGTGCACACACAACGACCACCAACGGCCTCAATTTTCAGGAAACATGAACCAGCACAACAAAAAGGATGATTCAAGATAAAGCATAACAACGATCACAACCCCTTCCCCTTCTTCCTTTAGAACTTCGTTTATTATCTTCATTAGGGTTTGGTTCAACCAATTCCATAGGAACAAAAGTAACGCCCACCCCGCATGATACACAAAAGTGAGAGACGAGAGAAATTCCCTACCTGTTGATGGATGATCGACGTTTAGGCCGGGGGCGCGGAACTTTACGGATAACGACGCGTACCGTGCACCAGAAGAGCCACGATCGAAGAAGGGGGAAAACCACGGCCTAACCCTTAATTTATAAGAGCTGGGGACGGTTGAGATGAAACACAAAACCACGGAAGACGAGGGAGTCGTGGGTTGACCACGTGGCTTGACTCATCATTAATGGCGCTGGGTGGTTTTAACTGACCCATGAATTAATGAAGCATTTAATTAAGACCTTTGCGCGCGTTTCGGATTTCCAAGATATTTTTAGCAAGGAAGAATAGGGTTCAAAACCCTATTTGCGAAAAAGGAACATTACTGGAACAACTTGGCAGGGCCGGTCTCACCGATCGGTGTCACCGATCGGTCTCACCGATCGGTCTCGCCGATCGGTCTCACCGATCGGTACCCCGCAAGGAAACCGGATTTTTGGCAAAGGAAGGGACCAAGGGGGGTCTGGGTCTTCACATCAGATACCTCTTAAACGATTCTCGTCCCCGAGAATCAAAACAAACTAGAAGGAAAGAGAGGATCCGAACAACCATCTTCGAAGATACCTCTTAGGAGTGGACCCCCGCTAATTGAAAACACTCCCTGTCAAGAACCAAGCATCATACCACGCCAAACCGCCCGGTCATATGGGTTTGGGGAGTTCCCCTCCCCCATGTCAAGATATTATCCTCTTTGGGCGGCACTGACTCGCCCGCACGGGTTTAATCGCATCCACCTTAATGCGTCCTGATTAGGGGTCGGGTTTCCCCTTCCCTTCAACCGGGGCTTCCCACACATAATCAGAGGAAAGGAACCTAGCACATTTCATAGCCAAAAAGGTCAAACGTTCTGTCACAACAGGCACCAAGGGTTCAAAGCTCAGAACAACTCGGGGTATTGGGCACGCATCTGTGCTTCCCTCTCCCACGTACTCTCTTCGAGGCCGCCATGTCTCCACAACACACGAACCAGGCCGACGGTTCGTCCACGGAGCACTTTCTCCTTGCGATCCTCAATTCTGACTGGTCGTTCCTCGAAGGTCGCGTCTCCTCCCACGTCTAGCTCTCCCCAGTTGATGACATGAGAGTCATCATGTAAGTACTGACGAAGCTGGGAGACATGGAAGACGTCATGGACCCTCTCCATCTGCGGTGGTAGGGCCAGCTGATATGCTACCTCGCCAACTCGCCTCAGCACCTCGAAAGGTCCGATGAACCTAGGGGAGAGCTTACTCCCCTTTCCGAACCTCCGCTGCCCCCGTCGAGGGGAAACCTTCAAAAACACATGATCTCCCACCTCGAACCTCAGGGGCCTCCTCCGACGATCAGCATAAGATTTCTGCCGATCCTGAGCTGCTTTCATCCTCTCCCGCACTAGCTGGACTTTCTCCGTGGTGCTCTGCACTACTTCTGGTCCAAGAGTACCAGTCTCACCAACCTCTGCCCAGCATAAGGGTGAACGACATGGTCTTCCATACAAAGCCTCAAAAGGAGCCATGCCGATAGTAGAGTGAAAACAGTTGTTGTAGGCAAACTCTACTAAAGGCAAGTGTCGTACCCATGATCCTCCGAAATCCAGAACACATGCTCGCAGCATGTCCTCCAAAGTCTGGATAGTCCGCTCTGTCTGTCCATCAGTCTGAGGGTGAAAAGCAGTGCTAAGGCGTAGTTGGGTGCCAAAAGCATGCTGTAACCCCTTCCAGACTCGTGAGGTGAATCGAGTGTCCCGATCTGAGACGATCGTTTTCGGAACTCCATGAAAACGCACCACCTCATCCACGTACCTCTGTGCTAAGGTACTCACGGGTCCCGACTCCTTGATAGCCAAGAAGTGAGCAGATTTTGTCAATCGATCCACCACTACCCAGATAGCATCATGCCCGCCCTGAGCTCTGGGTAGTCCCGTGACGAAGTCCATTGAGACGTCGTCCCACTTCCACTCGGGAAAATCTAGAGGATGCAACAGACCACCAGGAACACGGTTCTCAGCCTTCACCTGCTGACACACCAGGCATTTAGCCACGAACTCTGCCACTGCCCGTTTCACCCCGGGCCACCAAAACTGTCCCCTCAGGCCTTGGTACATTTTCGAAACACCCGGATGTACCGCCAAGGCTGAGCTATGGAACTCATGAAGGACTCCATCACGCATCACCTCTGGAACAAACAACCTCCGATGAAAGAGCATCCGATGTCGGCTGTCCTCCGACCATCCTTCCGGGGCGTTCCCCTGATCGACACGATCCCGCAACACTTCCACCTCAGGATCTCCCCACTGAGACTCTTCCACTTGCTGCAACAAAGAGGACTGTACCGTCATCTGAAACAAACAACCTCTAGTACCTTCCACCCCTGCATCCAAGTGCAAGGCAGCCAACTCCCCCATTGCCTTCCAAGCGTCGGCAGATTCCCGAACCACCTCCTGATGCGGCTTCCTGCTCAGGGCATCAGCCACAACGTTTCCCTTACCTTCAGTGTATGAGATCTCAAAGTCGTAGTCCTGGAGAAACTCGACCCACCTCCGCTGTCGCAAGTTCAAGTCACGCTGGGAGAAGATATAGCGCAAGCTTTTGTGGTCGGTGAAGACCACAAAGCGCTCCCCAAAGAGGTAATGTCACCACAGCTTTAATGCGAACACCACCGCTGCAAGCTCCAGGTCATGGGTGGCATAGTTCCGCTCATGGGGGCATAGCTGCCTGGACCCGTAAGAGATCACCCCTTGTCGCTGCATCAATACGCACCCCAGGCCCTGTCCTGAAGCATCACAGAATACCTCATAGGCCATCCCTTCTTCTGGCAACCTCAACACTGGGGCACTAACCAGTTTTTCTTTTAGGTAGCTGAAGGACGACTCACATTGCTCGCTCCACATGAAAACTTGGTCCTTCTTGGTCAAAGCCGTCAAAGGGGCTGCTACCCGGGAGAAGTTGGGTACGAATCTCCGGTAGTAGCCTGCCAGTCCGAGGAAACTCCGAACTTCCGCCACGTTCTTGGGTGCTGCCCAAGAAACAATTGCCTCAACCTTTGATGGGTCGACTGCTACTCCCTGCTCAGACACTACATGTCCAAGGAAGTGCACTTCTCGCGCCCAGAACTTGCACTTTGACAACTTCCCATAGAGCTGGTGCTGTCGTAGGACCTCCAAAACTGTCCTCAGGTGCTCTGCATGGTCCTCTTCTAACTTTGAATAGATCAGGATATCGTCGATGAACACCACCACAAACCGATCCAGGTACTCCCGAAAGATGGAGTTCATAAGCCCCATGAACACGGCCGGGGCGTTCGTAACACCAAAGGGCATGACCACGAACTCGAAGTGCCCATACCTGCACCTGAACGCCGTCTTCGGGACGTCGCTATCCTTCACCCTCAGCTGGTGGTACCCGGATCGCAGGTCGATCTTCGAGAACCATCCTGACCCCTTCAGCTGGTCGAAAAGATCATCTATCCTTGGGAGAGGGTAGCGGTTCTTGATTGTTACCTGATTCAGCCTCCTGTAATCAATGCATAACCTGAGGCCACCATCTGCCTTCTTCGCAAACAAGACTGGGGCACCCCACGGTGATGCACTTGGACGAACATAACCCCTCTTCATCAGATCGTCAATCTGTATCCGCAACTCCCGTAGCTCCGAAGGTGCCATCCGGTAAGGAGCCATCGAGATTGGTCGAGAGCCGGGCTGCAGGTCTATCCCGAACTCGATATCACGTCGAGGGGGTAGAGTCGTCACCTCCTCAGGAAAGACGTCCATAAATTCACGAACGATCTCTGGTACTTCCACCATTTCCGCATCTGTTGATTCTATCGTCAGTTCGGTTAACAAGGAGAGGAGAGGTTCCTCCCTCCTGTTTCCCTTCGGACAGCTCCGCTCGCCGGTGAAAGTAACACGCTGGCCGTCCAAACCGGAGAACACCACCCTCCTTTGGAAACAGTCGATGACGGCGCACACAGAAAATAGCCAGTCGATGCCTAGGATGACATCGTACGGCCGAATCTATAGCAGAAGGAGATCCCTAACCGACCGATGCGGCCCCAACATCAGTCTACATCCCCGACAAACGAACAGCAAGTCGGTCTGACCTCCAACTGGTGTGCTCAACACCAGGGGCACTGGAAGTCTCTCGGCATCTAGTCCCAAGGCGCGGGATAGACCAGGTGCAACAAAGGAGTGCGAAGCTCCGGTATCGAACAAAGCATAAGCAAGAGTGCTAAACACACTGATCGTACCTCGAACAACCTCTGGCCCTGCTGGAACTGTTGCTTCTGCGGCGTGTAACTGTCCACGCCCAGCTCCCCTGCCCCTCGGCTGTCGGCCACCTCCCCGACCACGCCCTGGTCGAGGTCCCTGGGGAGCGCCCTGAGGTCGGCCTCCCCCTCCTATGTCTGTCTGCGGAGGAGCGGGAGCTCGCTGTCCCTGCTGCTGCTGCTGGAAGGGTCTGGCTGGGAACTGCTGCTGTGGCGGATGCTGGGGATGACTGCCACCGTTGTACTGCACCCGATCGGGGCACTGACTCCGAAGATGTCCAGGGCTCCCACAGATGAAGCACCGTGGTCCCGAGCCTGAAGGAAAAGAACGTGGGCCAGGGGATCGAAACTGAAACTGCTGCGGCCTGCTCCCTGCGGGTCGGAACCTGGAGGGTCCCGATGCTGGGGGCCTGGTGCTGACGGCCTTCCCCTTCGATGGTCCCAGCTAGATCCCTTCTCGTGACAGTCCGCCTAAAGTGTTCATCCTTTCCACCACTTCGGCCTTCTTCTGAACCTCTAAGTATGTCAGAAGGGTAAAGGGAGTAACAGCATACTGGAGGGAGGGTCGGAGCGCCTCCTCCAAACGTCTTGCCCGAGACTCCTCATCGGGAAAGAGGTCTGAAGCAAAACGCAGGAGGTCCTTGAACTTGATTCCAAGTTCCCTCACGGACATGCTCCCCTGCTGGAGGGAGAGTAGCTCCTGCCTCTTCTCCGCCTTCATTGTCGAGGAGAGAAACTCCGCCCGGAACTCCTTCTCGAATTCCGCCCAAGCAACCTCAGACTCTTTCCTACTCCCCAGGTGAAGCATCCACCACTGACGTGACGCTCCTCGCATCTGGCTAACAGCCAGAGGAACCCAGTACTCCGTCGGGGCCCGGATCAGGCCGAAGGCTATGACTAGCTCCTCCAGCCAGCCTTCCGTCTTCATGTCGGAGGTGCTGCCCTCATATTTCTCGAGGGCCTGTCGCTGAAAGGCTCGAAGAGTCTTCTGCCACCGGTCGTCCTCTTCCTCCCGATCAGCTCTCTGCTGATTGGCCAAGGTAGTCTCAGGAGTCTCGATCGCCTGTACCACACGTGGTCGCCTTCCAGGTGCCATAGCTGCAAGGTAAACAAGGAATGCCTAAGCCCAGTAGTGCAAAGAAAACCGTTCTCAAAACTTATTAAGATTTAATTTATTCTTAATTTCCCAAGACATCCCAGAAACACAAGAACACAAGTCATTTATGATGCATGTACCTTCCCTAGGGTCTCTACCCTGCAATCAGTGTGGCTTCACTTGGTCGTTCGGTAGGTCCAGAGTCCTTGCATCGGATCACGGGGGGCCCTAAAATCCCGTGTCCTAGCCGGTCCTCCCTGGCCTATTTCACGCACCAAGGTCACCCAACGCTGTTGCCTTACCGTCCCATGAAATCCTTACTGTGCCTAACTCCAGACTCCGTCCTATCTCTCAACCTGCCTCTGATACCATTCTGTCACGACCCGCCTTCACCAAAAGGAGGGAAGGGTCAGCAGATTGCCAGGCCCTTCCTTCTTTAAGTTGAAGGAGAGATAATGACCCCTGAAACCCGCCTTCAATAGGTCCCGGAGTGGCGACTAGCACCAAGGGTATAGGAAATTCTCGCAAATGGAAGGCATTACCCTTTTTATTTTATATGATCGAAAGATAAGGAGGAGAAAACCCAACAACACCAAGATAGAAAGAAAGTAAAGCCAAAAGTAAACCATTCCCACATGCATGTTTCAAAAGTGAAAGCCACAAAGTGCAAAAGAAAAGAAAGCTCTCAAGTACAATACCAAAAGAAAACAAAGGTACGACAACAGCGACAACTCCAACCATCCGACTAATAGGGTCCCGCGCAGCCCTGGTAGTCCTCCTGGAAACCTGAAAGTAAACGTAGGGTGAGCATACAAGTACACTCAGTAGGGAAAACCAAGACTCTCGTGCACAAGTGGGGGAACGTACTAAAGTCCCGTGAGAAAAAAAAGTGAACCAAACAACTAACAAGGCTAACTATCCATCCCAGGCCTCACCAAGGCTCACTCCCCAAATAACGCAAGTCAAGTAATATATATA
This sequence comes from Viscum album, assembly GCA_963277665.1. Classification (NCBI taxonomy): domain Eukaryota; kingdom Viridiplantae; phylum Streptophyta; class Magnoliopsida; order Santalales; family Viscaceae; genus Viscum; species Viscum album. The sequence goes on along the minus strand of OY728159.1, from coordinate 288,771,331 downwards.
ATAAGAGCACATCGATGTTTGGGTACCCCGCGCCACTTCCCCACTGGTTATTGAGACATCCTACGCATCGGACCAATCCCGCCATTCTCACCGCAGTCCCACTGCCACACCCGCCCGCACACACCTGGGCCACCACCACACGCAGTCCCACTGCCAAATCCCGCCCGCACACACCTGTGCCACAACCACACGCAGTCCCACTGCCAAATCCCGCCCGCACACACCTGGGCCTCAACTGTCACAAGTAACCATGCCTGCAAACACCTAGGCCAGAACAACCACCGCTACGCCCGAAGACACCTGGGCTAAAGGATCCACTGCCACGCCCGAAAACACCTGGGCCTCATCCCGAAGACACTTGGGAAACCACCTGCCGCACACACCTGGCCAACCACCACAACACCCTTCCCGATGATTCTTGGGCTAATAATGGACTTCAGGCCATCACAGCCTGCCCGAAGGTACTTGGGCTATCCGGGAAAGGGAGCAGAAAAGGAGCTAATAACCAGCCACTAAGTATAGTGTTGGGAAAAACACCCTTCCCCCATAAATGGGGGTGTTCGGCACTAAGTGCTCAACTTGGGTGGGGCGCGAATAAGAAACCCAAAGCTACAAGTATAGATATAGGTAACAAACACTCACCCAAAACTTAGGTTTTCCTAGCCAACCTACAGAACACAATACCACAGCGTCCGAGTCACGATTCACGACCCTTGCCCACAAAACCATTTTTCCCATTCTTGTTTCACGTTCAGTCAAATGTTCAATTAATTTTAAGCACTACTGGGCAACTACCATAAGCATAACCAAGGAAAACGTCAAAGCATAGATCAACCAAAACACTCACACCCGGTTCTGCCAACAGAGGATCTCTCCCCAAATTTCTGATAAAAAAACTCACAACCACTGAAACCATGCCAACAGGAGATCTCATCCCCCAAATTCACACAGCCACCGAGAGTATAAAAGAACAAGGGATCCCATCCCCTCCCATATTTCCAGCAAACGGCCCGAAGGGAAAACAACCACTAACCACTACCAACACAAGTCAGGGATTTTCAGATTTAAACGATTTAACACACTCCATGGTTTCAAATTCCGTGGGTTCTAACCGGGAGTTATCACAGAAGGGCCGATCCTGGTGCTTTGAATTATTCAGCCGAGTATACGTGGTTAACCAATTTCACAGTAGGAGTTCACAATTTCAGCAACCCATTTAAAACATCACGGGGGGATTTAACAGTGCACACACAACGACCACCAACGGCCTCAATTTTCAGGAAACATGAACCAGCACAACAAAAAGGATGATTCAAGATAAAGCATAACAACGATCACAACCCCTTCCCCTTCTTCCTTTAGAACTTCGTTTATTATCTTCATTAGGGTTTGGTTCAACCAATTCCATAGGAACAAAAGTAACGCCCACCCCGCATGATACACAAAAGTGAGAGACGAGAGAAATTCCCTACCTGTTGATGGATGATCGACGTTTAGGCCGGGGGCGCGGAACTTTACGGATAACGACGCGTCCCGTGCACCAGAAGAGCCACGATCGAAGAAGGGGGAAAACCACGGCCTAACCCTTAATTTATAAGAGCTGGGGACGGTTGAGATGAAACACAAAACCACGGAAGACGAGGGAGTCGTGGGTTGACCACGTGGCATGACTCATCATTAATGGCGCTGGGTGGTTTTAACTGACCCATGAATTAATGAAGCATTTAATTAAGACCTTTGCGCGCGTTTCGGATTTCCAAGATATTTTTAGCAAGGAAGAATAGGGTTCAAAACCCTATTTGCGAAAAAGGAACATTACTGGAACAACTTGGCAGGGCCGGTCTCACCGATCGGTCTCACCGATCGGTGTCACCGATCGGTCTCACCGATCGGTCTTGCCGATCGGTCTCACCGATCGGTACCCCGCAAGGAAACCGGATTTTTGGCAAAGGAAGGGACCAAGGGGGGTCTGGGTCTTCACATTTAGTATTTTCATGGGAGACCACATGCATGGGATTATATGGAATTATGTATGGTTGATGGCATGGATGGATGAGATCCAGGATGGATATGGGGATGGTGCCCGGTGTGGCACAGAAATATACTTGTGTAAGGCTCATGGGGTGCCATTGGTCGATACACAAACTGGTGAAACGTTTGTTTTCAAAAAGATGAGTTTAAAGGAAAAGAATTGTTGTCTGAATGACTATTTTGTGATGTTTTGTATTGTGTTTTTTTTAAATTTTTGATGTTGTAGGATGTTTTGAGTCCATGAACCCCACATGTTTGAACTATGTTTTGGGTTTGTGTTTGGTCGGTAAGCTGTGTTGAAGGGCTGGTTAGTGGTCTCTTCTGAGAAATGTTTTGGGATTTTTTTACTATAAGGCCCCGGCCTTAAACATATCTTAATTTTGAATTAAATGAATAATTCACATTGAGTATCTTTTTAGGTTTAGAGTTTTAGATAATTAGAACATAACTACTACATCTCAAAAGATTACAAAGTTGACACTTCTACTAAGTTTCCATAAAAAACTCATAAAAAGATACATGTCTACTTCCAAGTTTTATATAGGATGACTTTACCTTGATCCCATCCTTGACCCTATTCCACATTAGGTCCTGTGAAAAACATTTCAAAAAACTTGGGGTTAGCATAAAGAGCTCAGTAAAGGATAAACAAAGAATTAAAACTGTTAGTTTATCAAAACAACAAGTAAACCATGTATACTTTATCAAAGTAATAATTTTCATCTTTACGAAGTAGTAAAAACTCTTCACTGAATAAAAGATCATTACTTACCCTTTTGTAAAAAAAATATTACCATAAAACCCATAAAAAGGTCACATAACATTTAAAGGTAACTTGGGACATAAACATACTTAAGTGGAATAACCATACGGTCGACTTCCACACATATCATTTAATGGAATAGCCATACGGCCAACTTCCAAACATACTTAATGGAATATCCATACGGCCGACTTCCATACCCAATGCATTGGAGGTTATAACGGAACCACCTGTCTTGGTATTCACTGCACCACCCGTCATATGGTTTATCACGTAACCACCCATCAAATGTCCAAGTACCAATATAAAATCATAAAACATAAAACCAATATAAAGGAATGATAACATTTCCACATTTCAATCACAATATATCATAATATAATCCTTTATCAAAACCATTTTCAATAACAAAATACATAAAATATTATATGGTATTTATTTTATTTTAAAATCATTACAGCTTGTTGAGGAAGCCAAAGACCAAATAATACTCGCGGCGGTGGAAAAGGTCATTGTCACCGCGTACGTTAAAAGAAACATTCCTTTTTGTTGTTTAGTAAAACTCTTCATAGAAAAAGATTTCTTTTGTATAAAATTAGAAGTCAATGTGGTTTATACACCATATAAAAGACAGTTGTGTATAAAACGAAATATGTCTCAATGAAAGGAGACTGAGATGAAGTCCCTTACCTCGGGTCAGACATGACTCGGTTGTTCTTTAATCTCCTGAATAATAAACTTGAGTTAATTTCTACTTTTTTAAGAACCTTTTTCAAGTACATTATTCCTTTTATATCACTTATTTCCATGTCATGAACAATATTTAATTATTTATGTTAATAACGGTTATTTTAACGATCATTGGTACTTGAGTCAAAAATAAACCCTTTATAATTACAAGTTGTTCATGTATCCATTATATACAGAATTATAATCATGATGTATACATCATATATATCATATATATCCAGTATATACATGAATTTATAATATTACATGATCATTTAGAGGTAGGAAATGAAATGCACCGTTCATGGAGACGGTAAGCCGTACGTACGCATGAACGCTACTTTCATTTCTATTTCATATTTTATAGAATGGAATCATAAAGATATAAAGGTATATTATAATTTCAGTGTAATATCATATATAATATCATAACTACATCCTTTATACATCCCACATATGGTATTAACGAATCAAATCACTTTGAGGGGGCGGTAGTCCGCACTTCCTTAAATGAAGATATCGCGTTTACCCATAATGGAAATGATAAAGGTATTCAGAAAATGAAAAATACATATGCTTAAGTAAAACATAAACATATTATATATCATATATAAATATAGTTTCATCTTAATGGCCACCTTTGAAGGTGTTAAAATAATGTTGAACAATCATCGTTTCGGGAGGCAGAAATTCGACATCCACGGAAACAGTATGTTCTTTAACCATTAAATGTAGGTGTGTGTAAGTGTAGCTCGAATACTTCATATAACAACATTCTAGTATATTGATGATACTGGAGTTGTTACAAAAGATAAGAATGAAAAGAGTTTAGGGGTTTGGAGAAGCAAAATAAAACAAAAGGACTCAAGTGAAGACATTATCTTAAAATCGGGTAACTCTCTTAGATTTGATCTCAAAGGATTCTTTGGGAAAACATCTGCCCAAAGTGAGGCTTCAAAAAGTAATAGAGGAATTTTGAGAGACAAAATGAGCAGGGGTTGGCCGAGCCAATGGCTTTGGATGTGTGGGTAAAGAGGTAGAGGTGGGGTCCTTTTATAAGAGGAGAGGAGGGGCACTCTTGGAAAGTAAAGAAATGTTACTTTATTTTAAAATTATTTTCAGATTAAAAAGGTCCCACATTGATATAATTCGAGGATAAGGTGATAAGGGTTTGAAATATACCCATCCAATAGATTTTGTACATGTGTAGGTCATATATTTTACATTATCACTTCATTTTATTTAAATCCTTTATTAATGAGGTAATCACTGTATCATCATGATGTCATAAATAATTTAATATATTTAATGTATAAAAATAATAAAAAAATACTATGATGTAGGAAATCTTTTTATATTTAAAATGACTATTTATAATAAAAAATATGACTTGTATAACACCATGTAAAAATTGTTTTTGTAAAATAACTCATGTTTGTGTCATTTTTACTTTAACATTTAATAAAAAGTTATTTATGTCATTTCCCAACCAAAGTGGCTCTATGGGGTCCCCATGTTGACCCATGGATTTTTCTGGTCAGCCATGACACATACAATGATGGTAGGACATGTGTCAAGCTCATCTCATTTTATTAAGACATCATTTTTACCTTAAACTAAACTAATTACCTCTAATCGCGATTAAGAACTTTAAAGTTACTATTCTCCAAAAAATTATTTTAATCTCATTGAACCACATTTTACTTCTTAATGACAACCATGTATGTTAGATTTTTTGAAAATCAAATCACAGAAGTGAAAAATTTCCATTTAAATGAAAAATCAGTTTCTTTAACTACTACTTAGTGGTTTCACTATTTATCAAAAATTGAAGTTTTTCCAAAAATACCAAAACTTCACCCTAAGATATATTTGATATTCTGAATTCAAAAAAAATGTATATTTTACAAAATTAAAATCATATATGTCACATTAATTAATTTAATAATTAATTCCCGCTGTCATGACAAATAGTGTGTTTTTATTAAACAATAAGTATCCAAAGAATGACACTAGTTATAGTCTAATTTCAAAATGAAATTGATTCCAATGACCACCATTGGATTAAATGGTAAAAATATATTCTAATTTCACATAAAAACCAATTCAAAAGATAATCTAATCTTATAAATAAATTATATTAAAAAGAGGTTTTGAATTAAAATACAACATTTTCACTATTCATTAAAAAATGCACTTTATCGGAAAAATACCATAAAATCACACAATGTAAATTTTGATGTCCCAATCATAAATAATAAGTTTATTTTGACAAAAATAGCTTATAAAATTATCAAAAGATATATTTAAAAATGGTTTTCCATCAAAAGGTAGTAAAACAATCTTTTAAAAATATTAGTGTATTCCATGCTTAAGATTGGATTTATTTTCATTTTAAGCCTCTAAAACCCTATCTAATTCATTAATAGACATGGATAAAAATATCTATTATTCATTACGTACTTGGGATGTTACATCCTTCCCCCTTTTGAGAATTGGGTCCTCCCAATTTTATTCACTTATCAAAATAAGTGGGGGGTATTTATCCCTCAAAGCATTTTCAGATTCCCACATTGCCTCATCAACCATATAGTTTTTCCAAAAAACCTTTACCTGGTGAATTACCTTATTTCGCAATAATTTATCTCTTCGGTCAAGAATCTGGACTGGTTGTTCTTCACAAGAGATATTCTCTTCCAACTAAACTACCTCTAGGAACAAAACATGAGATGGATATGGAATATACTTTCTCAACATAGAAACATGAAAAACATTGTGTACCTGAAATAAACTCGAAGGTAATTACACTCTGTATGAAACTGATCCAACTCTCTCCAGAATATCATATTGTCCAATGAACCTTGGACTCAGATTTCCTTTCTTACCAAATCGCATCACTCTTTTCTATGGAGAAACCTTGAGAAAAACATGATCACCTACCTCGAAAGATAGATCCTTCCTCCAGTTATCCGCATAACTCTTCTGCCTGCTCTGAGCTGTTCTCATGTGTTTCTGAATCAACTGAACTTTTTCTGCAATCTTTTCTATCAATTCGGGTCCCATCAGCTTACTTTCACCAACATCATCCAAAAATGATGTAGTTCGACACCGCTTCCCATATAATGCATCAAATGGTGTCATCTGTATACTGGAATGAAAACTGTTATTATTAGAAAACTCAACCAAAGAAATATGTTAGTCCCAACTTCCCTGATAATCCATCAAACAACCTCATAGCATATCCTCCAAGGTCTGAATTGTTCATTCTGACTGCCCATCTGATTGCGGATGAAAATCTGTACTAAAATTTAATTCAGTACCCAACGACTTATGAAGGCATTTCCAAAATTTAGGAGTAAACCTAGGATCACAGTCATATACAATAGAGATAGGAATTCCATGTAACCTGTCAATATCTTTATGATACAAACGGGGAAGTTGATCTAGGGAAACATTATCTCGTATAGGATGGAAATGAGAAAATTTAGTCAAGAGATCAAGAATAACCCAGATTGCATTATTACCTCGAGATGTGTTCGGTAATCCCACAACAAATTCCATGGATATATTCCCCCATTTCCGCTCTGGCACTGGTAGAGGCTGAAGCATCCCTTTTGGTAACTGCCACTCTTCTTTATCCTACTGACAAGTCAAACACATAACAGTAAAATCAGCAATATCTCTTTTCATTCCATCCCACCAGTAATACTCCCGCAGATCTCTGTACATCTTAGTACTCCCAGGATTAACTAAAAATGGAGAACTATGAGATTCACATAACAACTCTCTCTTCAACTGTAAATCACAAGTCACGCACAATCTATTCCCAAATCTCAAAACACAATCACTATCAATGTTGAATTCATTCAACATACCTTTCTGAACTAGCGCTACCTTTTTCTGAAACACACTGTCTTGCTTCTGTGCTTGCTTGATTCTGTCTGATAGAGATGATCTCACTGATACCTAAAACAAAACATAAGAACTTCCTACACCAACAACTTCTATGCCAAATTTCATCAAATAAAAAACCAAATGATCTCGTTCCAAACGTAGCATGGTTAATGAAGCATTACTTTTTCGAATCAAAGCATCGACCACTTTATTTTCTTTTCCCGGATGGTAGTGAATTGTACAATCATAATACTTGACTAATTCCAGCCATCTCCTCTGTCTCATGTTCAATTATTTTTGAGTGAATATATACTTTAAACATTTGTGATCAGTATATATTTCTCACTATACTCCATACAAATGATGCCTCCAAATTTTTAAAGCAAAAACCAATAGCCGCTAATTCCAAATCATGTGTAGGGTAATTTACCGCATGAGTATTCAACTGTCATAAAGCATAAGAAATTACTTGATCATTCTGCATTAGGATGCAACCATGTCCATTCAATGAAGCATCATTGTATATAACAAACTCACCATTCCTGGAAGGAAGTTCCAAAACTGGAGCATTCACCAATCTTCTATTCATCTCCTGAAAAGAATCATCACATTCTTTTGTCCATATGAAGTTAACACCCTTACGAGTTAGCTTAGTCATTGGACTAGATAACCGAGAAAACTTTTCAACAAACCTTATGTAGTAACCTGACAAACCAAGAAAACTACGGATCTCAGTTACATTTGTTGGTCTTGGCCATTCTTCAACAACTTTTGTTTTAGAAGGATCAATAGTTATGCCATCTTTTGAAACAATGTGACCCAGGAAAGAAATTTTTTGTAACCAAAACTCACACTTGCTGAATTTTCCATATAGTTTCTTTTCTTTTATGGTTTTCAAGATAACCCTTAAATGACTTTCATGCTCCTCTTTACTTTTAGAAAACACCAAAATATCATCAATGAAAACAACCACAAATTTATCCAAGAACTCATGGAAAATTCCATTCATAAGGTCCATGAATACAGTAGGTGCATTGGTTAACCCAAAAGGCATAACTACAAATTCATAATGGCTATATCTAGTACAGAATGTAGTCTTCGGAACGTCTGCTTCTTTTACTTTCAACTGATGGTACCCCGACCTCAAGTCAATCTTTGAAAAATACTGATCTCCATGGAGCTGATCAAACAGATCATCGATATGAGGCAAAGGATACTTGTTCTTAATAGTAATATTATTCAAGTATCTATAATGAATGCAAAGTCTCATTGAGCCATCTTTATTTTTAACAAACAAGACCGGACCACCCCATGGTGATGTGCTAGGTCGAATAAAACCTTTATCTAATAACTCATGTAATTTCTTATTTAACTCTAAAAGTTCAACTTGAGCCATTCGATAAGGGGGTTTTGAAATTGGATTAGAATTAGGAACAAAGTCAACAGTAAATTCAACTTCCTGATCATAAATAATACTAGGCAACTCATCAAGAAAAAACATCAAGATACTCATTTACCACTGGCACATCATTAATATGAACAGTTCCTTTATTTTCAACAATATATGCAAGGTAACATTCATTTCCATCTTTTAATAGTTTCTCAACTTCCTGATATGTTCTCAAAATCAAGGGTTCATTCTTGTACACAAACTAAAAATCTTTCTGAAAAGAAACCATTTTAGCTCTGCAGTCTATCTTAGCATGATAAACAGAAAGCCAATCCATGCCCAAAATAACATCAAACTCTACTAGAGGAAAAAAATAAGGTTTTCTTGGTAGATTCATTCCACACACAAGGAAAAGAAGGTTCTTATAATTCCTTTTTGTCTCAAACTTCCCTCCGGGTGTTTTTACCATAAGTTCAGGATTCATATCTTGAGATAGAATTTCCAATTTACAAGAAAAATTCTCAGAAATGAAAGAGTGTGTAGACCCTGAATCAAACACATTGGCATAATCTGAACAATCAAACAATGTACCTGATACCACTTCATTTGATGGCCCAACATCTGCAGAAGTTGTTGAAAAGGATTTCACCACCCCTTTCTGCTTGTTGTCTGGCTGCTTTCCCCCAGTTGAGTTTTTCGTTAGACACTAATTTGCATAATGACCTATTTCATTACACTTAAAACATCTTATCGCTAGCTTTTTATTGCCTTCTTGATCATTATCCTTACAGTTACGAGCAATATGACCAGACTTACCACACCGAAAGCACTTACCAGACATGGATAAACATTCTCCAGGATGCATTTTACCACACTTCTCACAGGATGGATATTTGGTTTTCTTACCTCCTTGCTTCTTTGATAAATTCTTCCCCTTTTCCTACAAACTGGACCTCTTATTATGTTGTTTTTCATAGAACACCTGATCATCGACAAACTCCATTTCCACCTTCCCCGTACATTGAACAAGTTTTTCATAAATTTTGAACTCACGAGAAGCTAAAGCCGTTCGATAATTTGGCTTTAACACTGAGTAAAAATGGTTTATTTTACTATCAAGACCTCATATGAAGTTTGGAGCATACCTTTCCAATCGAGTGAACTTTGCTTCATAAGCAGCCACTGAATCATCTTCCTGCCTCAACTCTAGGAACTGTTCTTCCATCCTCAGACGAACCACCTTTGGAAAATATTTCTCAATAAACATACCTTTGAATTCGTCCCAGTGAAGATCCTCAATCTCATCACTATCCCTGATATTTTTCACCATCGACCACCACTGATCAGCTTCACATTCAAAATGGGAAACAACAAGACCATCCTTTTGATGTTCTGAACACCCCATGACATCAAAAATCTTCTCCAGTGCTTTAACCACCCTTCAGCTTGCACGGGATCAGATGATCATCTGAATGATGGGGGAAGTTGCCTCATGAAATGTTCCACTACTAACATGTTCGTCTGTGGTTGATCTGGCTGATCTCGTGCATGGATACCACCACCATTTATAGCCTGAGTCAACTATGCCATCACTACAACAAATTGTTCAGTTTTGATTCCGACCATCTCAGGTTGATGATTTGGAAGGTTGTATTCCTCCTGATGTCGTCCCAACATAGCTTCTTTGTTTCCTCTACAGAAAACCATTCTAAATACAGAAATATCTTAGGATAAGCATCATGGTAATCTTTAAATTCTATATCATTTTAGTCATAACATAAATTAACTTATAATTTATCAATTTTCTAACTCCTAAAGTTGTCTAAACCGACCTCTAATACCAACTATAAGGCCCCGAACTTAAACATCTCTTAATATTTAATTAAATGAATAATTCACATTGAGGATCTTTCTAGGATTAGAGTTTTAGAGAATTAGAACATTACTACTACATCTCAAAAGATTAAAAAGTAGGCACTTCTACTAAGTTTCCATTGAAAAAAAACTCTTAAAAAGAAACATGTCTAGTTCCAAGTATTAAATAGCATGACTTTCCCTTGATCCCATCCTTGACCCTATTCCACATTAGGTCCTACGAAAAACATTTCAAAAAACATGGGGTGAGCATAAAGAACTCAGTAAGGGATACACAAAGAATGAAAACTGTTAGTTTATAAAAACAACAATTAAACCATGTATACTTTATCAAAGCAATAATTTTAACCTTTATGAAGTAGTAAAAACTCTTCACTGAATAAAAGATCATTACTTAACCTTTTGTAACCAAAAGATTACCATAAAACCCGTAAAAAGGTCACATAACATATAAAGGTAACTTGGGACATAAACATACTTAAGTGTAATAACCATACGGTCGACTTCCACACATATCACTTAATGTAATATCCATACTGCCAACTTCCATACATACTTAATGGAATAGACATTCAGCCGACTTCCATACCCAATGCAGTGGAGGTTATAACATAACCACCCGTCATGGTATTCACGGCACCACCCATCATATGGTTTATCACGTAACCACCCGTCAAATGTCCAAGTACGAATATAAAATCATAAAACATAAAACCAATATAAAGGAGTGATAACATTTCAACATTTCAATCACAATATATCATAATAGAATCTTTTATCAAAACCATTTTCAATACCAAAATACATAAAAGAGTATATGTTATTTATTTTATTTTAAAAACATTATGGCTTGTTGAGGAAGACAAATACCAAATAATACTCGCGGCGGTGGAAATGGTTGTTCTCACCGTGTACGTTAAAAAAAATTCCATTTTGTCATTTAGTAAAACGCTTTGTAGAAAAATATTCCTTTTGTATGAAATTAAAATTCAAAGGGGTTTATACACCGTATAAAAGATAGTTGTGTATAAAACGAAATATGTCTCAATGAAAGGAGATTGAGACGAAGTCCCTTACCTCGGGTCTGACTTGACTCGGTCTTTCTTTAATCTCTTGAATAATAAACTTGAGTTAATTTCTACTTGTTTAAGAACCTTTTTCAAGTTCATTATTCGTTTTATATCACTTATTTCCTTGTCATGAACATTATGTAATTATTTAAGTTAATAACGGTCGTTTTAACGATCATTGGTACTTCAGTAAAAAATAAACCCTTTATAATTACAAGTTGTTCATGCATCCATTATATCCAGAATTATAATCATGACGTATACATCATATATATCATATATATCCAGTATATACATGCATTTATAATATGACATGATCATTTAGAGGTAAGAAATGAAATGCACCGTTCATGGAGTCAGTAAGCCGTACATACGCATGAACGATACTTTGCTTTCTATTTAGTATTTTATAGAATGGAATCATAATGATATAAAGGTATATTATAATTTAAGTTTAATATCATATATAATATCATAACTCCATCCTTTATACATCCCACATATCGTATTAACGAATCGAATCACTTTGAGGGGGTGGTATTCCGCACTTCCTTCAATGAAGATATCGCGTTTACCCATAATGGAAACCATAAAGGTATGCCCAAAATGAAAAATACATAAGCTTAAAGAAACCCTAAACATATTATATATCATATAAAAATATAGTGTCATCTTAATGGCCACCTTTTAAGGTGTCAAAAGAATGTTGAACAATCATCGTTTCAGGAGGCAGAAATTCGCCATCCACGGAAACAGTATGTTCTTTAACCATTAGATGTAGGTGTGTGTAAGTGTAGCTCAAATCCTTCTTATAAAAACATCCTAGTATATTGAAGATACTGGATTTGTTACAAAGGAAATGAATAAAAAGATTTTAGGGGGTTGGAAAAGCAAAATAAAACAAAAGGACTCAAGTGAAGACATTACCTTAAAATCGGGTAACTCTCTTAGATTTGAACTCAAAGGCTTCCTTGAGAAGACTTTTTCCCAATGTGATGCTCCAAGGAGTAAGAGAGGAATGTGGATAGACAAAATGATCAGGGTTTGGCCGAGCCAAAGGCTTTGTATGTGTGGGTAAATAGGTAGAGGTGGGGGCCTTTTATAAGAGGAGAGGAGGGGCACTCTTGAAAAGTAAAGAAATGTTACATTATTTTGAAATGGATTTCTGATTAAAAAGGTCTCAAATTTATATAAGTATAGGCTAAGGTGATAAGGATTCGAAATATACCCATAAAATTGGTTTTGGACAGGGTTAGGTAATATATTTTACATTATCTTTTCATTTTATTTAAATCCTTTATGAATGAGGTAATCGCTTCATCATCATGATGTCATAAATAATTTAATATATTTAATGTATAAAAATTAAAAAAAAATACAATTATGTATGAAATCTTTTTAGCTTTCCAATGAATATTTATAATCAAAAATATGACTTGTATAACCCCATGTAAAAATTGTTTTAGTAAAATAACACATGTTTGTGTCATTTTTACTTTAACATTTAATACAAAGTTATTTATGTCATTTACCAACCAAAGTGGCTCCATGGGGTCCCCAAGTTGACCCATGGATTGTCTTGGTCGGCCATGAGACATCCAATGAGGGTAGTACATGTGTCAAGCTCATCTCATTTTCTTAAAACAATATTTTTACCTTAAACTACATTAATTACCTCTAATCGCGATTAGGAACTTAAAAGTTATTATTCACCAAAAAATTATTTTAATCTCATTGAACCACATTTTACTTCTTAATTACAACCATGTATGTCCAATTTTTTGAAAATCAAATCACAGAAGTGACAAAGTTTGATTTAAATGAAAAATCAGTTTCTTTAACTACCTCTTAGTGGTTTCAGTATTCATTAAAAATTGATGTTTTTCAGAAAAATACCAAAACATCACCCTAAGATATATTTGATATTCTGAATTCAAAAGTGATGTCTATTTTAAAAAATTCAAATCATATAAGTCACATTAATTAATTTAATAATTAATTCCCGCTGTCATGACAAATAGCGTGTTTTTATTAAACAATAAGTATCAAAAGATTGACACTAGTTTATATCCAATTTCAAAGTGGAATTGATTCCAATGACCACCATTGGATTAAATGGTAAAAATATATTCTAATTTCACTTCAAACCCAATTAAATAGATAATAAAATTTTATAAATAAATTATATTAAAAATAGGTTTTGAATTAAAATACAACATTTTCACTATTCATTAAAAATGAACTTTATCAGAAAAATACCAAAAAATCACAAAAAGTAAATTTTTATGTCCCAATCATAAATAATAAGTTTATTTTGACAAAAATATCTTATAAAATTTTCAAAATCTAGATTTAAAAATGGTTAGCCATCAAAAGGCAGTAAAACAATCTTTTAAAAATATTAATGTATTTCATGCTTAAGATTGTATTTATTTTCATTTTAAGCCTCTAAAACACTATCTAATTCATTAATAGACTTAGATAAAAATATCTATTATTCATTACTTACTTGGGATGTTACATTTATAGTTGTTCCCTTCATGTGTTTGGATCTGGTTTTTGGTATTTCATGACCATTACACTATCTTGTTTGGGTCCTTGGGGTCTATCGTTGGACAAGGTACGCCCTATTAAGGGTTAGTGCACAACTGATGTGAAACCCAGATTGTATCACAGTTTGAAGACCCACCTATTGATTAATATAAGGAATCTTTTTCAAGAACTTTGTAGATTAAATCTACACCCTTTCCATTCTTGGTTCTTTTGGATCCTCTTGTAGTGGTAGAGTGATTGTGGATGGTTGAATGAGACCATAGCTTCTTATGTTTCCGGATTTTCCAAAGGTGGAAGTGGTCTATGGTTGTTAGCATGGATGAGTATCTGGATGGTTTCAAAGAGGGCCTATGGGTCAATCGTAGTCTCCTCGATGAAGGAGTTCACGTTAAACTACCCGTGTGGGAAATATGGTCATGAGAGGACATTGTGGCCACATTCATGAATTGTGTGTTGTTTGGGGATGTTGTATATGGTCCCTCTCCGTTCATTTTTTATATCATTCAAAATGGTCATGTTCAGTGAGCCTTGTGATGTCATGTTCTAGATTGACCATAATAATGAAATTCATGAAATCCTCTGAGAGTCTCTATTATTTTGGCAGAACTTATCCCTTGGAAACACAATAAAATCATCTACTTTATAGGAAGGTGAGTATAGGTTTTCTTTACTTCTATTGTTTATCACCCAAAGAAACAAGGTGTGATGTGTGTTCATTTTCTAAGCCCTAGTTTCAATGATATATCCGGATAGGGTAAAGTGAGATTGAAATGTGTTATGTCTAGAAAACATATCTAGGATTGCAGTTTAGTTATTGGTGGCACTGAAAGAATAATTCTCATTGATTGGGTTTCCAAATCCTAACTCTGATGTCGAAGATGCTTCAATCATTTTAGTTGCAGCCATAGGTCTCAGAGAGAAGATATCCATTTGTCGGGGGAAATACCAGGTTAATTTAAACCCATGTACAAATTCTTATCCTCAATATGAAAGATAATAAGATTTTAAACTTCTTGTATCACCATATTTCTTTTGTTGTTCACGTTTGGTGGAAATAGGTGTAGGTCCTTATACCCATGTCATCTCTCAATGTCATTCCCTCCCCCTTTGGTATCCATTGAGTCTTTGGATAATGGTTGGATATTTTGATAGATAGGTTAAACACACATTTTGTGAATAATAAGAAGTGACAATGTGCCAAGAAGCTAGGCAGAATGAATGATCTACATTGTTATTTCACGGTTTCACAAACTGTGCGGACTAACCATGCGACCTTCCCAAATATTTGATTGTTTTGGTCTTCCTATGTCATTCCATGCTGGTCGGTTAAGATGGTTGGTTTTTATGGTGGGGATACCCACTATGGGTATCATGTATGTTCTTTATGATATGTCTAATGGATTTATACACCCTTTTACTTGGGAGTCTGTTTGGGCCTCCCCTAGTTAGTGTCCCAATTATATCTCAGGAAAAATTTAAGTTGTCTCTTATGGTGGGGAGCCCATTTGTATCTCCCCATACCGATAACTTAGTTTTTTCCTTGATCTTGTCATGGCAGTAGGTATTCTCGTTCAATGATATCTTACTACCTACATCTTCCATGGGAATTCATTGAGACTGGAGAGTGTGCAGTGGTTTAGTTGTAGAAGGGTAAGTGTAACCTTGTTCAAAGTTGTTTTTTGTTTGGGTGAATTGCTTGAGTCTTGTTTGGATAGTGTTTCAGGAGTTTTCTTTTGGAATAAAGTATTAATGTGATTTATAATTTCAGTAATATGGTGTATGTTTTGGTTTTGAGAGTAATCCATACTTAATTGATCACTAGAGGTGTTTTGGCCTTTGGGAGCGAAACCTGGGAAGGGAGTACCTCTTGGTTTCTCAGTTGGGTTTGGTTGTTGATTGGACCTTGATGTGACTTTCCAAGGAGGAACTTTTTCAAGGTGGGGAGAATTATAACATACATAACCTATTTTAAAGGTATTTTTAATTAATTTTCCATTCATTCTTTATTTTGGGGGTTTCCGATGTTTTTATGGAGGAATGTGTGAGTTTTCATGAATTGGGCCAAACCATGGGACCAATTCCAGATTTAAAAATTATTATTTTTCGTTTATAACTCATTAATATTACAATATTTTTCATCCATTCCAATTCCTACTTGGCCTACCCTGACAAATTAATACCACCATTTATATTTGGAGCCTTTAGAAATCCATAATCATGGTGGATTTGGGTTTTATTCAAGGATTTGGGCCACCACAAAATCCCATTTCTAGTTTAAAAAAAATTCTGTTTATTTAATAATATATTCAATTTTAACTAGTTTTTGTTGATTCCACAAATTACCCAAGCCCACGGAACCTAGAGCCACCCCCAATCTCTTCTACCTCTATTTGGAGCACGTTTCCTTCTAATAAAAAGTCGAAAAATCTTATAATTTCTCAATTCTAGCATATTTATAGAGGTCATTTGATTCCTTCATAACTATTTTATTTCTAACTCTATGTTTCCCATTAAAATTCTTACATGGTCTCCATATTATTTTTCAAACCTCCTTTGAATTTTTGTAAATTTGGAAAATCAGCTACTAGTGTATTTGGGGAGATTACTACAAGATCCCTCAAGTAAGTTGGTCTTCTTCCTTCTTCTTTCAATTTTCATAGGGTTACATTCAATGTGATTAGGGTTTCTTCCCTTATACTTGAGGTTCATAATTTCCAAAAGTTAGGTTTATAAGATAGGGTTTTATTTCTAGTATTTTGGGTGAAATATTTTGGTTTTAGGTTGTATTTCACTTCCTTGAGGTGTGGCGGTGGTGTGGTTTATGTTTCGCACCATGTTTTTAGGGTTTCGACATAAAAGGATGGTGGTTCAATGTGTAAACAATTATTGATGAGTTAACATTCAATATTTACTATTTTTTCATATTCCTCAAATTTTGGGTGTGGTGATAAAACTGTTTATGATTGATTTGGTTAAGTGTTTAATTTTATAGTTTATTTTCTAACTTGAAATTGGGTGTTTTCATGTGTAACTCCTGGGGTATTATTTGGGTGTATTTCATAACTTATGGAATTGGTTTAATAAATATTGTTTGGCCATAGAATTATGATTTGTTAACGTATTAGTGTCCTATGGGGCTAAAGAGTGTTTTTTAATAGGTTTGATGTGAAAAACATTGTTATACTTCTTGAGAGCATTTTATAAAAATCTGTGTTTTCATTTGTATCATTTGTTTTATTAGTCAAGGTGATTATATAACACTTTAAACTTGTTTTATAAATGAATATAGAAGTTAAAATTCTATTTTGGATATTAATTGATATGGTTTTGGTCTTAAATGGGGGTTTTGAAATGTGTTTTGTGTGCAAGACATAGTTACACCACTTGGGTTCTTTTTATGAAAATTTTAAATGTATTAAATGGTTAAACAAAGTGGGAAATGGGTGAATATGTACTGTTTGGTGTGTGTGTTCACCTAATATGGGTTTTTAAAGTTGAAGTAATGTTTTAAGATGTAAAAAATATTTAATTTTTTGAAAAGTTCTGAAATGTTTTATTAACTTGTGATGTTGGAGAAAAACATGTTTGTGGGCTGTTTTGTTTAAGTTGTATGGTAAAATGATTTTGAACATAAAAATGGAATTATGTGGAATGTGTGTGTGGGATGTTATGTGATTTTTATTACCTTTTAAATCTTTTATGAAATTTTCTAATAGATTTGTGGATGTTTTAAAGAAACATGAAATGTTTTGGGGCTATTTTTGTGTCAGTTGGATTTTAAAAACAATTTTAATGAAAATGCAATTTTGTGACTTTTGTGTTATACATGTGGTATTTTTGTTGAATTTGTGATGTGAAAATTATATTTCGTGACTTTTTGAACTTGTTTGAGAACAAAGGGAAATCATGGGTATCTAGGTGGGAGGACGTGTACTAGTATGCTAGTGAATCTGTGGGGTTTGGCATTAGTTTAACATAGTATGATTGACACATAAAACTATAACTAAATGATGATAATTATGATTGGTGACAACTAGGTTATGAATATGTTACAACTAGTGGCTGGTGCACGAGAACTGATATTTGTGATAGTTACTCTCACAGAGATTCAAGGTACCTAGGTCCCACATCGAACTAGTGCCTAGGGGTTAGTTCCTATAGATTATTCTTGTTAGATGATTTGTGTTTACCATTAACATATGGTGAGTTGGGTTGAAAAATTTCATTTTATTTGGAATTTATTTTAAATTTGTTTCTCCTTTCAATTATCCCACTTGAAAAATGTTTTAATTTTTAAGTTGCATCATTTAGAAATTGTAACTAGCATTTAATGTTTTTTTTAAAACATGCACGATTTTGGTCTTTAAATGTTTATCACATGTAATCTCGTAGTGGTGGTGTCTTACTGGTATTCATCTTACTCCATAATTACACCATTGGGTGTAATTAGACTTTCTTATTTTGTGTCACAGGTTTGGGTACAGTTTTAGTGCTAGTGGTTTGGGTTCTAAGAAGTCCTTCTATGCACATCTTTATGGAGATGGATTGAGGGTGATTACACCTTTACTTGAGGTGGTTCTTGGATATCAATTTTTGGTTTTTAACCTTTTTAATGGACTTTTGAGATTGTTTCAAATAATCTAATGTAGTTCTAAAATTTTGTAAAAGATGGTTTTAGTTGAAAAATCTAGATTTCATTTATTGAG
Organism: Viscum album; assembly: GCA_963277665.1. Lineage (NCBI taxonomy): Eukaryota > Viridiplantae > Streptophyta > Magnoliopsida > Santalales > Viscaceae > Viscum > Viscum album. The sequence goes on along the minus strand of OY728159.1, from coordinate 288,752,320 downwards.
ATTGTTTTTTGTTTAGTATTTATAAAATTGCGTAAATCGTTCCCAAACTAAATTTTATGATACTCGAGCACTTTTTCCAGCCCATGGGGATTGGGAACGCCCTTCGGACCATGTCACGGGCAGGGTTTGGTTTTAGTTTTGATGGAATCTAGATTTGGTGTGTTATAGGATGAGTATAGAACGCACATAGGGATATAAATTTATAAATTGTTAGTCAAGTGATAACATAAAAACAAATAAAACCCATATCCTAAAAACATGAATTCATAGTATACTCATGCTTTTTCCTTGGGACATATTTACCATATCACTATTTCATTTACCCTTACACATAGAGTAACTTTTTGATCAAATTCCACCACTGTAGTACCCAATACATTAGAGAGCTGCAATGGGGCTCACCTATCATATCTTCAGCTATAATGTGCTCAAACCAACATATCATGAGCTATAATGGGATAAAACCAACATATCTTGAGCCATAGTGGGATAAAACCAACATAACTAATGTCCAATAAATATAACATAGTAACAAAGTATCTTGAAATCAGGAAAAACTACTCATTCCATACTAAAAAAAATCCTTTTGAATTTAATTAAAGAGAGTTTTAAAAGAATTTTAAAAGGAATATGATTTAAAATATAATTTGAGTGACAATTAATATAATTGAATTTATATGTTTATACAATGTAAATACCCATAGTGAAACATAATATATTCCAAAATTCATCACACAAATAATATAAATACCATATAATGGATAATAAAGATGGTTAACCCAAATAATGGAAATTGGATTAAGAATTTCCTTACCTCAGATTATTCTTACTTCAAAAGTGTTTAAACATCCAGTATAATGGTTAAAATAGTGTTATTAATATCTTACTGAAATATTTTATGGTTTATAACACATTATATGATCATTTCATGACCACATTTCACCCATTAATTATTAGTATTTTGTTCCTTCCATTGTTATGGCTGCTTTCTTTACAGGTTTTCCATTATCGGTCCATGATGTATATTCTTATCGATTGGAAGTGAAACTCCAGAAATGGAATGGAAAGGTATTTAAATATTTCCAATACCATATTTTATACAATTTATTATTTTGATGTTTGGCATGAAGATGATTTATAATTTAAAACATTAATGATGTTCGTTAAGATCATTTTAGTGGTTCTTTGTTAATAACGACCTCATTTTATCTTATCAATTAAATCCATGAGTTAAAAAGAAGTCCAGAACCATGGATGAGACAGAATACATATATTATAACCTGGTTACACCATAAAATTGGTTTCATGACCAGACTTTAAATAATTAATCCAAATTGAAACCACATCGTCCATGGTGTCTGTAATTTGACACATCACGGTCAATATTTTTATTCCTTGAATAAGTAGGAGAGGAAAAGAAGAATGATGATGAATTTTACATTAAAATGAGAAAATAAAGAATATAAAATATATGAGGAGCTTTCATTCCTTTTGGGTAAGAGGAAATAAAGAATGAATATGAAAATAACTGAACTCAAAATAAACAAATAATTGAGAAATCCCTTACAAAAATTCGACAAACTAACAGCTATGCAACATGGTTTTAGAAAATATTAAAAAGATAGTAAAAAGGGGTAAACTATAGAAAAATGAATCATAATATAGAATAGATCATGACTGAGAAAGAAATAACAACATGGTTTGAAAAAATGAAAGTTATACCACATAAAAAAGAACTTTAATGGAAAAAGAATGAAATTGAGAATTTTCTTACCATGTAGAGTAACAACATGAACATGATTGATGGGAGCATAGTGGCTTGAGGAAACCATGGGTGGAATAATAGAGAGGTAATGAGTACTGATAATAATTAAGTAATTAATTGGATTGAAGTTAATGAAGGAATGAGTTGGCATTTATTTCAAAAGTGAGGGAATATTTTAATAACTTCCATGGGACACCACATTAGTTGTATTAGAGAAACCATGGGATTTACTATGGTATTTTCCCAAGGAATTAGACACATAGGACACCTCACATATTAGTTTAGTGTAAAAAAATTTGACCAGATTTATTATATCATTATTACATCATTAATGATATCATTAAAAAACAGAAACTCAAAACTCTATTTTTACTATTCAACGAAAAATAAACTGTTTCTGAAAAATCCCAAAAATTTACCCTAACCATTATTTGACATGTAGAAATCAAAAATGAAGTCCATTTTTTGAAAATAATTTTATATGTATCATTAATTTAATTTTTAAATAAAATCATACATAATTAAAAAATAACCAATTTTGAAACTATAATTACTTTTACATCACATTGAAAAATTAACCAAGATGTTATTATCTAAAGCCTGAAGAAAATAATATAATAATACAATTTATTATTCCTTAGTGTCATATAAAAATTCAAATTACAATTCATAAGGTTTTTTTACTATTCACCAGAAAACAATTTGGTTCCATCAGACTCCAAATAACTTATTGAACACAATTGTTGAAGACTAATTTTCTAAATTCATAACATAGAAGGTGCAAAATTAAGTTTAATAGATGGTTATAAATATCTACATATAACAATATTTCATGAATTTAATTAATTTTTTTAAACCATGGGGTGTTACATTATCCCCACCTTCTAGAAATTTTATCCCCACAATTTTATTTACTATTAAAACAAGTGAGGGTAAATTTACCTCATTGCATTTTCAGACTCCCATGTTGCTTCGTCCACCATGTGGTTTCTCCAAAAAAAATTTACCTAGATGATTAACTTAATCCATTAAACCTATTCCCATCGATCATTAATCTAAACTGCTTTCTCTTCATAATAAATGTTCTCTTCCACTAAACTACATATGGACTCAATAAATGTGATGAATCTAGCACATACTTTCTCAACATCAAAACATGAAAAAATTTGTGCACATGGGAAAAAATCAGTGGCAATGATTCTCGGTATGTAACTATAAAAAATTTCTTTCAGATTTCAAAAATGGCCGACGAAAATCGATCATAACTTCAATTTCTTAACGAAATTCATCACACTCTTCCAATGAGTGATTTTAAGAAAAACATTGTCACATAACTTCGTAAGAGAAGTATTTCCTTATGTTATCTGCATTATTATCCTACCTGCTCTATGTTATCCTCATGTGATGCTGGATAATCTTCACTTTCTCAGCAGCTTCTTCTACTAATTTTGGCTCCATCAACATTATTTCACTAACATCTTCCCAAAATGCTTGATTCTGACACTACTTCCCATACAAATCCACAAAAGGTGCCATCTTTACACTGAAATGAAAACTATTATTATAAGAAAACTCAACTAAAGAATGATTTTGATATCAACTTCCCTTATAGTCCACTGAAAATCTCGAATCATATACTCCAATGTCTAAATTGTTCATTATGAATTCCCATCTGAATGGGGATGAAAAATTGTAACGAAATTTAATTCTTTTCCCAATAACTTCTAAAGCCCCTTAAGAAAGATAGAAGTGAACCTGTGATCGTAGCCAGATACAATATAAAGAGTAAATCCATGTATCATAGCCCACTCATTGAGGTACAGTCAAGAAATATAATCCAAAAACATTGTTTCTCAAAAAGAAAGAAAATGTGCAGATTTTTTCATTCAGTCAACAATAACCCAAATCACAAGGATACCTCGAGAAGTATTTGGTAGTCCCACTTTGAAGTCCATGTATAGATTCTCACATTTCCACTCAGGCATTGGAAAAGGCTGAAGCATCCCCTTCAGTAACTGATATTCTACTTTTACCTGTTGACATGTCAAATAGTTCATGGTAAATTTTGCAATATCCCTTTTTCTTCCATCCCACCAATAATACTTTCGAAGTTCTTTGTAAATCTTAGTATAACCACGATTAACTAAAAATGAATAACTATGAGCTTCACACAACAAAACATTCTTTAAATGGGAATCAAAAGTCACACAAAATGTTTTTTCCATTCCTAAACATAATCTTTTTCAAAGTTAAATTCATGAGACTTACCAATTTTCACCAATTTGACCTTTTTCTATAGCTCATGATATTCTTTCTGTGCTTGCTTAATTCTATTTCATAAAGATGAATGCACTGAAACTTGAAACCAAATAGATTTATTCCCTATAACAACAACTTCTAATCCAAAATTCATCAAATAATTAATCTATGAACCATTTTCCTAACGTAACACAGTTAATCATGCATGCTATATTCGACTCAAGACAACAACCACTTTGTTTTATTTTTCAGGATGGTAATTGATCGGGAAATCATAATATTTTATCAGTTCAAAACTGGTGCATTCAAAAATCTCTTCTTCAGTTCCTGAAAAAAAACATCCCATTCTTCTATCCAAAAAAACCTATTTTCTTGTTATCTTCATTTGTAGGCTTGATAACCATGAAAATTTTTAAACAAATAATTGTTAATAACATGAAAATCCATGAAAACTATGAAGATCTATAACATTTTTTGCTCTTGGACATTCATAAAAAACATTTTATTTGGATGGATAGTCTATTATTACATCTTTATTTACAATGTTCCCATTAAATTAAATCTATTTCAACCAAAAATAACCCTTTCTGAATTTTCCATACAGGTTCTTTTCTTTTAAAATTTGAAAAACAACCCCTAAATGTTTTTTCATGCTCCTCTTTACTTCTAGAATATATGTGAATTTCATCTCTAAAAATTACCACAAACAAATCCACAAACACGTGACAGATTCTATTCATAATATAAATGAATACAAAAAGTTAATTAGTTAACCCAAATGGAATAACTTCAAACACATAATGACCATATCTAGTATGTAACACAGTATTCGGGATGTCTTCATCATTTACTTTCAATTAATGGTACCTTGACCTCATGACAACCTTTGAAAAACAATGTGCTCCCTGGAACTGATCAAACATGTCATCAATGTGAGGGAAAGGATACTTATTTTTAATAGTGATGTTATTAAAGGCTCTATAATCGATACAAAGTCTCATTGAACCATCTTTTGTATTAACAAACAAGATAGGAGCGCCCCATGGTGAAGTGCTGCGTCTAATGAATCCATAATCTAATAATTCTTTCATCTTCTTTTTTAATTATAGAAGATCCATTTGGGCTATTTGATAAAGAGTTTTTGAAAATGTCTTAGCATCAAGAACTATGTCAATAGTAAACTCAACCACTCGATTAGGAATAACACTAAACAAATCATCAGGAAAAACATCCAGGTATTCATTTACAACTAGTACTTCAATAATCTGGATAGTTCATTTATCATTAAATATATGATCAAGATAACTTTCATATCCATCCTTAATCAGCTTCTTAGCTTCCTTATCTGTTACTAATGGTATGGGTTCCTTCCTGTGAACAAACTAAAATTCTTTCTAAAAAACAACTTATTTTTCTCTGTAATCTATCCTAGCATTATAAAAATAAATCCAATCCATACCCAGAATAAAATAAAACTCAACTAGAGGAAAAAAAACATGGTTTTAGGTAAATGTCTTCCAAATACAAGGATATGAATATTAATATAATTTCTCTTTGACACAATATTTCCTTAAGGTATTTTTAATAAGATACTTAAACATCATTTCACAAGGTTGAATTCCAAATTGTTTTGAAAATTTCTCAGAAAATAAGGATTGTGCGGTCAATGAATCAAACAACACATTTGTAAAGTCCGTAAAAATAAGAAATGTACCTGATACCACCACATTTTATGGATAGACATCTACATAAGTGGTTGAAAAAGATATTATCAAACCCTTATGCTTCCAATTGTGTTAAAACCCAACTTGAATAAGTAGATTCGGAGAAAAATTTTCAAAATAACCCAATTCCATACAGTTAAAGCTTATCAACACTGGATTCTCTTTAGTTGTAGGATCATTTTCCCTACACTCATGAGTCATGTGACAAACATCCCACATTTGTAGGATTTCCCAGAATTTACAAGACCTTCACCAGGATGACTCTTACCACACTTTTCAAATGAAGGGAAATTCATTTTCTTCTCTCCATAGTTATTTTACGAGTTCATCCCCAATGCCCTCAAAATAGATCGCTTCTTATTCATGTCATCACGATGCATATATGTTTCATAAAACTCTATCTCAAATTTTTCAGCACAACCAAAAATCTTCTCATAGATTTTAAACTATCATGAGGCCAAATATTATCGTAAAAACGGTTTAAAACTTGAGTAAAACCTATTAATTTTACTTTCAAAATCCCAAGTTAAATCGTGTGCATACCTAGACAGTCTTGTAAAATTGGCATCATATACTTCCACAAAATAAACATCTTTCTTCTTCAGTTCCAGGAATTGTTTCTCCATTCTGAGTGGAATAATTTTGGGAAAATATTTTTCAAGAAATATCCTCTTAAAATCATCTCATTCCAAACTATCATGATCATCTCCTTTTCTTATATATCATAAATAGAGACCACCATTGATATAGATTCACCTTCCAAATGATAAATTTCATGTATTTTCTTTTGAATTTATGAACATACCACGAAATCAAATATAATTTCTAGATCATTGATCCATCATTCGACTATCACTGGATCTGCAGTTCCACTGAATGCTGGAGGATGTTGCCTCAAAAATTTTTCCACAAAAGACATGTTTCATTATGGTTGATCATGTTCCTCTCTATCATGGATACCCCCACTGTCTATCTCTTGTGTCCATGGATCCATTGTTGTCACAAACTACTCAGTTTTGATTCCCACCATTTTGGGTTGCAGATTTAGATAGACAATAGCCTCATGGTGTCTTCCTAAATCTACTTCCATGTTTCTTCTATGGAAAACTATTATGTATACAAATTACTTAAATGATTAAACAAGGTAATCATTAATTTCTATAACATTTCAAATTACTGTTGTGTAAAAATCATTTCTATTATTCTCTAATATCATCCCAACCTCTAAAGTTCTCTAAAACATCCTCTGATGAAAACTATAAGGACCCAGGCTTAAAAAGTTACATAATATTTAATTTTAAACAATAATATACATTATTACACCATGATGATATTTTAGTGTTAGAGTTTTAAAGAATTAGTATAACTTACAAAAATAATATACCACATTCAAACAAAGAGGACACTATAAAAAACATTTTATTTTTCTTTCATAATATAAGACATTAAAACTTAAAGCATGATTTCTTTAAAACAAACTCCATATCAAACATCAAGAATCCCATAATTATCTTATCATGTTTATATCCTATGATAAACATTTTAAAAAAATATGTGATGAGTATAAAACACTGTAAGAGATATAAACACAGAAAGTGTTAGTCAAGTGATAACATTAAAACCAATAAAAACCATATCATAAAAAGCTGAATGCATTGTATAATCATGTTGTTTCATAGGGACATTATTACCATAACATTCTTAAATTCTGCATTACACATGGAATAACCTTTTATTAACTTACATCTATAGAGTTCCCAATGCATTGAAGAGCTATAATGGGGCTCACCCGTCATATCTTGAGCTATAATTGGATCAGCCCAACATTTCATGAGCTATAATGCCATCAAACCAACATATCATGAGGTATAATGGGATCTACCCAACATAAATAATATACAAGGAACATTTCATGGTAATAAATTATCTTGAAATTAGGATAAAATACTCATTCCCTACACATAAAAAACAATCATTTTGAAATATATTAAATATAGTTTTAAAGGATTTAAAAAACAAATTTCCTTAAAAATATAATTGGACTGAGAATTAATAGAATTGAATGGATATGTGTATAAACTGTAAATACACATTTTTCAAAATTATATATATATAAATTCATCACTAAAATAATATTTATACCATAAAATGAATAAATAAAAGTTTAACCTAAATAATGGAAATTGGGTCAAGAATTCCCTTACCTCGGGTTATTCATAATTAAAATGTGTTTATACTTCCTGTATAATGATTAAAAGAGTGTTATTAATATCTTATTTAAAAATAATCATGTTCATAACACCTTATATGATCATTTCATAATATAATTTCACCCATTAATTATTAGTATTTTATTTCTTCCATTGTTTTGGGTGCTTTCTTTACATATTTTCCATGATTGGTTCATGATGGATATTCTGTTCGATTGGAAGTGAAAGTCCAAAATTTCAATGGAAGGGTATATAATTATTTACAGTACCATAATATATACCATTTATTATTTTTATGTTTCATATGAGGATGATTAATAAGTTAAAACATTAATGATGTTCATTTTCATCCTTTTAGTGGTTCTTTGATAATAACAACCTCATTTTGCCTTATAATTTAAATCCATGAGTTAAAAAGAATTTCAGAACCATGGATGAGACTTAATACATATATTATAACCTCTTTCCACAATAAATATGGTTTCATGTGAATACTTTATATAATTAATGAATATTGAAATCACATCATCTATGATGTCGGTAATTCGACACATCACGAACAATGTTTTTATTCCATTAATAGGTGGGAGAGGAGAAGAAGAATGATGATGAATTTTCAATGAACATTAGAAAATCCAGAATATAACTGATTTATGGATATTTAATGATTCTTGGGGAATAGGATAAGTGGAATGAAAAGAAAATAATTAAACTCAAAATAAAAGAATAATTGAGAAATCCCTTACAAATATTCGGCATCGTAACGGCTATGCAACACGGTTTTAGAAAATAATAGAAAGAGAGGGGACATGGGTCACCCATCTGGAAATGAATCATAATAAATATTAGATCAATAATAATAAGGAAATAATAACATGGTTTGGAAACATGAAATTTATTACACATAAAATGGAACGTTAATGGAAAAATAATAAAATTGAGAATTTTCTTACCTGGTAGAGTAACACCTAGAACATGAATGTTGGGACCTTGGGGGATTGATGAAAGCTTTGGAGGAATACTAGGGAGGTAAGGATGCCATATAATTGTTGAGGAAGAAATTGGGATGAATTTAATGAGGTAATGTGTTGGTATTTATTGAAGAATTGAGGGAATATATTAATAATTTCCAAGGGACACCTCATTAGTGGAATTTGCAAGACAATGGGCTTTCCCATGGTATTTGTCCATGGTATTAACCACATTCGAAATCTCACATCTTAGTTTAAATTACCCAAGTATACCACATTTATTACATAATTATTACATCATTAATAATGTCATTAACCCACAGAATCTGAAAACTATATTTTTTTTACTATTCAACGATAAATGAACTGATTCAGAAAAATCCCAAAAATTTACCCTAAATATTTTTTGACGTGTAAAATTAGAAAATTAAGTCCATTTTTTTAAAATAATTTAATAAATATGATTAATTTAATTTTTAAATGAAATCATACTTCATTCAAAAATAAGGAATTTTAAAACTATAACTACTTTTATATCACATTGAAAAATAAACTAAGATGTGATTATAATAAAGAATTAAAAAAATAAAATAATAATACAATTTACTATTCATTATGGTCATATTATTATTCATAATAATATTCAAAAGGGTATGTAAATATTCTCAAAAAAACAATTTGGTTCCATCAGATTCAAAATAACTATTTAACACAATTGTAGACCACATTTTTTCAAAATTCAAAACATAGAAGCTGTAAAATTATTTTTAAAGGATAGTTATAAATATATAATTAAAAAAGATTCATGTATTTAATTTATTTTTTTAAACCTTGTGGTTTCAAATTATGGGATCTTGAGATAATGTTCATGGACCTTATACATTTTCATTATAAATTTTTCCTAATTAGGAGTCTCTAGTGAGATATATTAAGGAGGAACATAATCCTCCAATCAAGTATGTAGTCACTCCTTTTATGTTTCTAACATATATGTGGGTTCAGAAGAAGTGGATATTATCAAATAGATATACTAATTTGGAAATTTACCTTGAGTGGGGAATGAGTATGGCTCCTCAAGGAGTAAAGTAGTTAGATTTAGTTCTCATGTTCTTGGTCCTTTGAGGATTTGATAAAAACGCAGTCAAAATCAGTAACATCCCTTCTGGATATCTCAGTCAAATGGTTACCATGATCCTTCTAGGGAATTAAAACTAATTTATTCTGCCTATGGGGTTCATGTCTGTCATTCAGATTTGTGCCCAATGGCAGCATGTGTCCAATTTTTTGGAGGCTATCAAGTTCCACCACAACTTTATCTGTAGTTTCTATTGACACTATTTCAGTAGAAACGATATAATTCATGTGCATCGGCATATAGATATTGAGTAGGTATAGGATGACATGATAATTCTCCTCATGATCATGAACCTATATCAATTCATGGTAATTGTTTTGTATATTATTAGATAGTAAGATGTTATGTTTTTTAGTTTCATTCTGTGGTGGAAGATGTAAAATAGGGGCTATAGATCACTATAGGCATGATATGATTATCATATACCCTTTAATATTATTTTTTTCATAAAGGATATCCACACTCTTTTTTTCATCAACTCTAGTCCTTTCTCTTGGACATGACATATAGAGTCATCACATGCACTTTGTGCTGTCTACAATGATTTGAGGCCAAATTAGACTAGTTTATGTGTGTTAGTCAGGTAGTCTAATGATGGAGACACATTAGTACTATAATGTCATTTTATTTCTTCCTAGTAAATAGGATTATGTAACTCTTCTCATCAACTATTTTTAATCTATATGAGTTATTATTTAATATTTTTCAAGAAGTGCTGTGTTCTCTGATTAAGATGGAAAAATTGAGGTTTTCATTACGGATCAGGGTTATCAGGTTGATAGTCCTATTTTCATGACCCTTATTACCTTGATGGTTGAGTTGTTTGTGGTTTATTAGATTTTGGGATAGTAGGGGTACACAAGGTATTTTGGTAGTTTCGGGATGCCTTCCTTAAGGAGGTTTTTCTACTACCCCATGATGTGATGTAGAGTTTGGGAGAGTGTTTCATCCTGGTATGTCTTCTATTTCAATTGATAATTATCATATTAAACAATTTTAGTTTCTTGAGTTGAGGATTTATTTAGATAATATAATGGAATAGGTTATTATCTGGCTTAGTGTGTTTCTATGGGAATCTTTAGTGTTTTATAAAGAATGAGGGGGGTAGGTGGAGGTTTTGTATAGACATCTGGATTTTGAATTAGATGATGATCATGAAATGATGTCCAATTATTAGGATCAATGATCACATCATCTAGTTGTGGGATTCTAGTTTTTTTTAATATATTGGTCTATGATATGTATATCACTTGTGGAGGGTGACAGATAGAGATAATGAATAATGGATTTATAAGAGGTTATGGGATTTTTGTGATTTTTTTTCATTCCTTTTAGTATCAGAAACATGCTAGATGTGTTCATGGAGATCAACAAATCATTGTTCCATGAATTCGTGTACTAGTTCATAGTTCTTAGGTAGATTTCACACCATGTTAAACTTTTACATGAAAATAAAGTAGGATTCAACCCATATAATGAATTTTGGTTAGGAAAAAATGAAAATGAAACATGTTTTTCCGTTGAAATGGAACCCCAAGGATTACATGACATGAAATGGGATTACACCTCATGTAAATCCCCATTTTTTATTCATTAAAAAATTATTTTCTCTCGAGTTTTCAAACACTATAGCTATGATAACCCACTCTCTCATTCCCATTGACCTAGAAACCCCCTCTTCGACGATTTGGGATTATGTTGTCTATGATAAATCCATATATTCTTTCCTTCGATTCCTCATCAATCCATGGTTTTTTTTACCTCCATTATTGGGTTTTATTCAATCGGTTTCCACTTTTTCCTCTTTTCCAGGTGAGAGTACTCGATCTCTAGATTTATAATGGATTTTGCTTGGTTGTTATTTTGTATATTTGTGGCTTTGTGCCCTCAGTTCATGCCAGAAAGGAGATCGTGACTATCAATGTTTGTCTATTGTCTTACGAAGAAAATCTACAACCATTATATTTACAGGATCATTGGTTCTATTATTTTCATTAAATAGTAGAGCTATAATGATTAGTACCATTAGATTGCAATGAAATTAATCTAATTAATTACTTCAACTTGATAAAATTATCGGTATTAATGACTTGGTGAGGTTGTTGTTTATACCAAGATAACAGTTTTCCTTTTTATTTTCTAGACACTCTGATATCTACAATGTTCTTGTTTTTATTGGTATATCATGTTAAATGGTAAAATAATGAAATGCTAGAATTAATTGATAATTAATTTTCTAAATGATTAAATAGTAATGGTTAGTTAATCTAATTTTTGTTATAATTTTATGTTAATAAAATTGATGCAAGTTTACATGTTTAATTAAATTAGTTATGTATCCTAAATAATGTTGATTCTTGTTGATAAAATAATTAATGTAATGTTAAATTAACTATTTAATTAATTTTTTATAGCTTTCGATATCTTGTTTCTTATATTCCTACTATTGGATCCCTTGAATAATGAATTGGTTAATTCAATGTGGAATAGAAACTGATTGTTTGATAAAAGATAATGACTTAAAGGGATTATGTTTCTCATGTTCATGCAAAGGATGAGTGAATCTTTCTTTTGATCTAGGAGAGATCATCATGTGTGAAGAATATATTCCATTTTTGAGAGGCTAAATCCAGTTTTTTTTTGATTTTTTTACTTCTTATTATGATTTGACGTGAGAAAATGATAGATGATCCTAGAGGGATGTTATGGTTTGGGGGAGGGGAGGCCCAGATGTGATGTGAGCCTAGGATGGCTAAGCCTACAGGGGATATTGTAGTATGTGGGGTAGGGAAGCGTGGTTTTTATGGTAGAATTTATTACCAGTAGTGGCGAGATACATCAGTCACATGGGTGTCATAGAGGACAACAAAGATGACGAAACATGTTGAATATCGTCTTACCTATTTTTATGAATTATGGATGCTTTTCTGATTCAGTTTTTTGGTTGATTGTCAGGTGGATTGCTTAACATATTTCCTTTACCAACTCCTTGAGGGAGATGGATGTTCTTGATTATATACATTTTTAGTAGCATAGAATTTTTTCCTATAGTATCTAGGAATATGAAAATTATTTTTATTAATAAATGAATAAACTTTTATGTCGTGGGGTTGGAGCCTGTTGGGATGCAAGTTGAGATTGTAATTCTGGGAAGCCACAGACTTAGTTTTATTAAGCATGGATAGTGAGGAAAATTGTTGTGATGCTAATGTCATGTACTGTGTAAAATTATAATGGATACATAATGGTTAAATAATTAATTAATTTAATGTGACTCTGATGAAAAGGAATTATGTATTTTTAATGTATCTCATTTAATGATTGTGTTCATATAAGATATCTTGTCGTCGTAGTAGCATCCATGAGTCCAATAGACCTTAGCTCTATTTCATTCTTAGACAATTTTATGACCATATTTTTTGTGATATATATTAAATCAAATAATATTTTTCTATATATGTTACTCTACCCTTCCAGTTAGAGAAACTGACACCCTGGTGATTCTTAGCATTGGTGGTTGTTTTAAAGAATATTCTTGTTGGAGGATGGATGGATGACTAACCCCTTTGGAACCTATCTGCTCTCAATATAGTTACTTGTACAAGAATCCAAGATCGTTTTTTATCCACATATATGTTTGTAGAGGGATATAATGAATAATCTTTTTTCAAATGCATGTATTCTAGATATCGATTCCTAAGGAATACTATTAGAATAATTTATATATGTTGTGATGTATTGAGGATCATTATTCACTGTATGGGATGTATTTGATATAGATACGATACATGATGTTTGATACACATTATACAAGATGTGGTGGATCTCAAAAACTACCATTTCACTTTTCTTTATTTCGACATTGTGGTGTGTTTCATGAGGTGCACGTTCTGGTGCTTCTCCAATGTGTCTGCATGCTATACTTTTGGAGATAGGTGGTCTAGACATTTGATATTAGGGTAGAGCAGAAACCATGTGGGGACAAGGTATTAGGACTACCATTATATTATTTACTATATTATATTATATTGTATGAAATACGTGGTGATAGTATCCATGGAGAGAATTGGAACTTAGTAGACATGCTAAGTTGATGAGTTAGTTTCACTTGACGTTCATTGTGCATTAGCATGCTCTCTATAATTTTTCATGAGAGGATCTGTGGGGGATAAAAATGATTATAATGTTATAATCAATATATTTATATATAAACGTTTCTGTTTAGTTGGAGCAGGTTCGAGATTAGGCTGGTTAATACTAGCTTGAGGTTTAGCGTGATCTTTTTAGGCTCTGTGATTGTTGTCATCATTACATTTCTTATGGTAATTTCATTTTTCATTACTATTGTAATATATTAGAAATGAAATATCATATGAGAAAATTGTATTTTATTTTTTGTTAGATTCTGTTTAGGTGTTTTTTTGTGTCTATCATATCTCTCTCTTTCACATGTCTAATGTTAGAGGTTAATGCCTCCCATACATGAGTTTATTATACCCCTGGTGATAGTGGCCAAACCAGGGCCTACTTGAGGCTGTACATAGTTGTCACTATATATCTTCTTCAATTACTGTACTATTAGAGATAAACCCTGTGTGAAGTGGGTCATGACGATGTGGTATTAGAGCTCTAGTTGAGAAATTGGATGGTGTTTGGAGTTGGACACATGTGAGAATGCATGGAATAGTAGGAGAACAATGTCAACTATGTTTAGAAAGTAGTGTAAAACTGGGACAATAGAAATGAAATGGGAATTTAGTCCCCCTATGATCTAGTTTATAGAAAAAAAGTCTAAGAGAGTCTACTAAATGAGGTTATACTAGTTGTAGGGTAGAGACCTCTAAAATGGCCATGCATCATTCATATTTTCACCTGTATTTGAATGTGTTGATCATGGGATGGGTTAACCTAAAATGAATAAAATAAAACAAATAATTAATTTTAAGGTCATTTATATTCTTTGTTTAATAGATATAACTATTTATTCTTTGGCAGTAATGGATCTAGGATAGTGTCATCATCATGTTTTCACCGAATACGATCATCAAGTGGCACTAATAGATCACTACATAGTGGAGGATAATGATGAAGACACTTAGAGGAGGACACACCAATTAATTTAGTTTCATATTCTACAAAAGTAAGATGACTCCATTTTAGATACACTCATAGGACACTAGTTATAGGGGATGAGATAGCCTTTAGTACAATCCATGATCGAAAGGAACACTAGGTATCCTTGGAATTAATGTTGCTATGTGGGGTAGTGAGGTAGTTACTTATATCATGCCTTGGGGATTGAGATGAGTTAGAAGTATCATGGGAGGAGTTATGAGACCATTTTAAATACATGTGTATTTCTTCAATCTTGAAGGAAGACAGTAACAAGAAGCTACTTACCCCTCGGTATGGGAGCTCCTATGTGTGATAGTTTGGGATCCATTTTTGGAACTTTCTCTGATATGATTCAAAACTATTTCCACATGAGGAGGATATGGAGATGAATTTCATGGAGGATTTGTATCAATTGTTCTAGTGTCAGGTCACCTATTTCATGATAAAGATGTATCTAGAGATGCTATAATGATAAGATATCATCGAGTGAATGATATTCAGAACTAGATCGTCATGATATGGGAGTCATCATGACTAATCATGAAGCATATATGCGGTAAGGGGTTCCCAGTTTTCAAGATAGAATAGATTCTAGTCAGCCAGGGTATGTCCCACCACTAAATGTCTCATTTATCTAGTGGAAATGACTCCCATGACTATGCCATGGGTTCATACACATGTTAATATTGTGGAAGATGAGGACTTATGTGGTGATTGTACTGAACCATTATGATTAGTTCATGGTTTCCAGTTGTTCTACATCATCTTTCCCCACTGCGGTTGTTCTATCTAAGGATTCATCAATATGTTTCTCTAGTTTGGGATCAATATAGAGTAGATTGGGATGGCAGAGGACACAAACAAGATGCTCCTCATCCTTGGAGAGTAGAGCGCACATATAGAGGTGGTCATTCTCCGGGAAAGAGAGGTTTTTCTGATAGACATATCCTACTTCATTCTTTATCATTTCCATTTCTAGGAGAGCTATATGTAATTTGAGATACCTCTTTATTGTTTTCAACTTTAGTACAAGCCTTCTTTGTTTTGGGAGAGACACACTCCTTCATATCACCTACCCTTATCCATGATTTGGGGCATGAGGTATAGATACATCCCATTCCCTTATCATTGAATTTCATTTTTGTTGGAGGGGCTAACATGTTGGATATATGTATTATCTATGAACCAGTGTTAGGAAAATACCACACTTCTGGAATTCCCTACCTATCTTGATGGGGTTATTTAATGTTTGGTTCTGTGAGTTCCTTAATAAGTCTGTGGTGATTTTCATCAATGAAATACTTCTGTAATATATATATATAAATGGTCATGTAGGGAATATTAATTCTATTATGGGAGTTATTCATCATGATTATCTATCGGGGAATTCTTGAAGTGTGGTTCTTCGGCTAATGAAGTCTGCTTCTTGGGGGAATAGGTTGAATTTTTAAGTTGTTGGTCTAATCATCTCTTAAACATAAAGTGGGTGAAATCATATCATGGGATGTTGAGATGGAAGTATGGAGAGAGATATTTGTTTGTGGGGAGGATATTGATGGTTTTACGAGGATCAACAACACTCAGTGTTGTTTCAGTGAATTATTTTTGATCCTTTGGCGATGTGAGATATGGTTATCAAAGAGTTACATATATATAAATTTTATCAATATATCCTGGTATGAAAATTATCTACCGAGATTTGAGAGGCTAGTATTTCAATCATGGATTGAATCATGCATCTTTATGGTTTGTGTATCGATATTTAGTATGGTAGAAGGTGAAGGCTGAGCACTGTGTTCATGGTGGTTTTCTCCTACTATTAAATGTTCCTCAATGGTAGTGGGGGAACATCTCAATGGGCATCATTACTAGTTTACCTCAGTCTCATGGTGGCTATGATGATATATGATTGATACCGGGTCATTTTGTGAAATCATATCACTTTATAGAGATTAGGGAGTCATGCTCAATGGTGGATTTGTTGAGGAAGTATCTAGAGGAGGCAGTGAGACCCCACAGAGTCCCATGGATGATCATTTTTTATCGAGATCCTCATTTTACATCTATAGTTTAGGCAGGTCTCCAACACTCTTTTGGTTCTTAGCTACGCATGTGCACTAGTTTTCATACGCATAAAAACTGTCAGATAGAGAAGACCATCTAGACTCTGGATAACATGTTGCACTCTTGTGTCCTTAATTTTAAAGGTTCATAGATGAGGTACCTACCAATGGTTGTGTTCACTTAAAAAAATAGTTTTTACTCCACTATCTTTAGAGAACCATTTGAATACAAGAATGGATAACATTTATTTTCCTCATTTTGTTGGACTATGGTCATTGAGTAACCAATTATTGGGAAGGAACTAGTATAGATTACGATAGACATCATTCAGGTGATTTGAGAGATGATGAAATCATTGCAAGATAGTTAGAAATCATATCCCATTCATTTGAGGAGACCTCTGGAATTATGTGATGGGGACCATTTGTTCCAAATGGTGACTCCCCATCATGGAAAAATAATTTCTTGTTATGGGAGTAAGCTTTATCCTCGATGTTTTGGCCTTGCAAAGTGTTGTCTCATGTTGGTGGAGTGGCCTATCAGATAGTTCTTCCCCAATATATGAGCAGGATATATGTTGTTTTTCACATGTCACATCTCTATTAGTATCTTTAAATAAACAATTTTGTTATCCATTGTGGAGAGATCAATGTTGACGATGATGCAACCTTTGAGGAGTATCCTGTAGAGATCTAGGGCCACCAGGAAATGGTGTATCACAGGCATGATATCACCTTGGTTTAGGTCTTGTGGTGACATGATGGTGTGCAGGAGAGTATATAAAAATGTGAATTACAAATACATTCTCTATAACCCGAGATTTTTTGGTATTTATCTCTTCTCCTGTGACACTATTATTTTTATGGTTGTAGGACTTTTCTAGTTAGTGAGATTGGTATATCTTATTTCTTGTTGTGGTTTAAAGTCATTCCATGTGAGGTGTATATGTATGGGGTATTACAAATTATTTCCTATTTATATTTTTGTGGTTTTATGAGTCTACTATACTGCTATAAATAGTGAAGAGTAAACAAGTAATTCTTCTACTCACAATGTCTATCCATTTATTCTTGAGTGTGGTGGTTGAGCTCTTATGAAATTGGATGACTTTAGAGGTATCCTACGAGGTGTCTATTTGGATAACCCATTTCATATCCTACCTTGGTTGGTTTTTTGGGATCTCTAGGATGTGAATTCATTGAGAGGTATCAAATTTCAGGGAATGGATATGTGTGGATCATCCATTTTCATGTTTCTGAATACCTAGGTGCTTGGTGGAGGCTCCAAGGACGTCTGGAGGAGTTCAGCTATTAAAAGATTGAAGCATGGATATTTCACACCATGTATAAATTTTACAGGATGTGAAAGTAGGTTTCATGATGTATAATGAATAAGGGGAAGAAAAAAAATAATAAAATGAAAAAGTGACATGTTTTTCAGTAAAAAATGAACCATGGGGATTACACAATGCTAAATTGTATTAAACCTCTTGTAAATCCCCATTGTAGTAGGTTTTAAACATTTACATCTACTTGGATTGTCAAACCCTATGGCCGCATTACCCCACTCTCTCATTCCACAACACCCAATAACCCCATCTTCGATTCTTTAAGGATTCCATTATCAAGGATTGAACCTTGGATTCCCTCCTTCGATCACTCTTGGATCCAAGTTATGTTCTGCCTCTATTATTGTTATTTCATTGATCTGTTTCCACTCATTTATCTTTTCCATGTGATGGATCACTTTCTCTATGTTTTCATTGGAGTGATGTTGGTTTTTTGTTTCATATTTTTGGAACGACATCATCATCTAGATGTAGTTCTTATGGGATAGGTGATCAAGATTCGTAGAGTAGGTCCTTTCCCAAGAAATGAACATTAAAAAAATTGAGTTAGGGGATATTTTCTTCTTCTATTTATGTGAAATTATAAAGCTAACCTGATTTATCCACTTGGATTGTAATGAAATTATCATAATTATTTACATGAACTAGATTAATGAATTGATATTTATCACTTGGAAATTTTGTTTTTTGTACTTTGATAATGGGTATCCTATAGATTTCCTAGATAGTGTAATATCTAAGCTATGCTTGTTCTACTACCTCTAGAATGTTAAATTGTTAAAGGAAGTGATGTTGGAACTAATTGATAATTAATTGGGTAAAATATTAAATTAGATTGTTAATGAATCTGGTTGTTGTGGTAATATGATGATACTCAAATTAATGTATGTATACATGTTTAATTGAATTTGTTAAGGAACCAGAATCATATAGACAATTGTTAATAAAATAATTAGAGTTATGTTAAATTTATTATTTAATTAATTTTGTTTAGATTTTGAAATATTTTTTCATAGATATCCCATAGTTAGAAACTATGAATAATGAATTAGTTAAATCAAGAAGAAATATAAACATGGTGTGTGATACAAGAAAATGTGTTATTAGGCCTGAGTTTTTTCATACGTGTAAAGATCAAGTGACTTGTGCTTTGTAGATATGAGATGTCATTGGGTGTGAAGTCTATCCACATTGTTTTATGGAAAAGTGACTTGTTTCTGTGTTTCATTCCATCTATTTGTGATTTGACGTGACCCTAGAATTTATGAGCTTGGAGGGATGTTGTGTTGTGTGGGGAGGGGAGGACCATATGTGATGTGAGCCTGGGATGGATGATCTTGTAGGGATATTGTGGTATGTTGTTTATAAAGGCCGTTTTTGAGTCACCAGTTGATGCTAGGTGAGGAAAGATGCATTGTCTTATGCATGTGGGTGTTTGGGAGGACACTATAGAATATGAAATTTGTCGATACCGGGCTTACCCGTTGTTATGAATGTTGGCTTCTTGTTATCATGCATTGTTTGTAAAATGATTAGGCTGTTTGATTATCATCCATCCTTTACCCACTACTTGAGATAGATATATGTGTTTGGTTGTATACCATTTTTGGTAGCTTAGGTTGTTTTCCAAGAGTATATAGATAAATCAAATGTAATATTATTAATTAATGAATAAATATTATAACCATGGGGTTGGATATTGATGTGATACAATGATGATGATATAATTCTGAGAAGTCATGGACTCCTTTTTTATTCCTATAGGGAATAGATCTTTGTCAGGATGCTAAATTCATGTAATGTGGAAAATTTTACAAGTTAATTAATGGTAAAACATTAATTGACATTACTTAAAACTGAGGAATATTAATAAAAAATTTATTATATCCATGTTAGATGGTCGTGTGCTTATAGGATATATGGTTATAGTAGTGGTAGTAAGGTGTATGAGTCATGTTATTTGTAGTTGAGTATGAGACAAGGTTATTCTCATAATGTGGTTGTGAGTTATATTATATCATGTACTTTTTGTGTTTACATAAGATAATCTATCATTTCAGTCAGGGAAACTGACACCCCAGGGATTCTGAGACCTGGGGGTATTTTAAACAGCATTATAGTGGGAGGATGTATGGCCGACTACCCACTTTGGCCTCACTCTCTTCTCTTGATTGTTACATCTATAGGTATACAAGATGGCTAGTTTTATAAATAGATGTGGGTAGAGGGATTTAATGACTTGTGGTTACTTCACACACATATATTCTATATATAGATTCGTAACAACTATTATAGGCATTAACTATATAGGATACGATTTCTTGAGGATACTTACTCATAGTATGGGATTTGGTGCATTGGGGTATAATACCTGATGAAAGATATAGGTTATACGGGCTATGGTGGCTCCCATAAACTACATGGTAACATTTTTTCATATAGATGTTGTGTTGTGTTGAATGTGGTTCACATTTTTTTGTTCTCCTTAGACTCTATGGGATATCATTTTTAGAGGGAGATACTCAGGAAGTGCCACATTAGGGAATAATGGAAAATAGTGGGGAAGTGATAGTGGGTTAACCTTGACATGCTTTACTATATTTTATTTTCTTATACGAGATACCTGATGACAGTATCCATGGTGTGGATGGAATCCTAGATAACCTATTTGGGTGATATGTTTGTTAAACTTGTTGTTCACTCTACATTAACATTATATCATTTAAATTTTTACAAAGATGATCTAGTGAGAATCCAATGAAGTATACTATGATAATCACCCAATGAATATATAAATAGTATTCAGGTCATTTGGAGGAGGCCATAGAGCAGGCTGGTTAATATTAGCCGGAGTTTTAGTAGGATCTATTTAGGATTCATGGTCACTGACATCTTTACTTTTTTAATGGTAATTGTAGTTTTCCTTTCAGTTGTAGTAGTTATTTTATGAAATTACATATGTAAACTTTTTCATTTTCATAATATTGGAATATGAGTATGATTTGGTTGGTTTATATCACATTTCTCTCTTTTTCATGTGTTCTCTTAGTGACTAATGCCTCACATATACATGTTTATTATACCATTTATGTTAGTCGTCAACCTGATGCCTATTGGAAGAGGGACTCACGTGTCTCTATATATCTTCTCCCATTTCAAGGAAAGAATCGGTACACCTTTTATGGAGTGGATCATGATAGTAAATATGTGAAATGTTCTATTTTTGATATTATATGTGAATTACCTTAGCCATGTGGTGTCTCAACACGGTGTGGATGTAGGACTATTGATTGTCAAGGAAGTTGTTTCTTGGGAAACACATAATAACATGGTATATGTTCATAGATTCTTGGTGTTTTGGTCTCTGATAAGAGGTTTGGGCCTATTTTTCCTGATTTGTATCCCCATTGAGATTTTTAACAATAAAGGGCAATCATATTGGAGAATAATTAGTTCTAGGAACTATTTGGTTACCTGAGGTAGAAGCTAGTCAATTCTCTAGTGGTTCATTTTCTTTATGGTGGTTTTTTATGTTTGAGGTGTTTTTTGATGATTCTCATATTTCTGTAGGATTATTTTTTATTTAGAATAAGGTGGATATCTCATATGGTTCATTGAATTTTCTCCCCTACAATAATAAATATTCCACCAATGATCTGGAGAGAGCAGTGTTATTGTCTGTGTTGAAGATGTGGTTGAATAACCACACTGTGGAGTGCTTTGGGGTCATTTCAGATCAAAAGAGTTTACTTTATGAATTTCCTCAATATGATATAAATCTATGAAAATAGAGGTGTATTTATTTCCTTTTATATTATGATCCTTTCAAATTTTAAACCATAGGTTAGAGTATTGTAGTTTATAGAAAATCGAGTCGAATGTCCCAATAGGATGCGTCTCAGGATTCCATGGGTGTTTGGAATGAAATGAATGTGTTGGAAGCCTTCCATTAAGATGAAAGTGTGATTGATTGTAGAGTTTTATTATTTTATAATATTATGCATTTTTCTCTGATTGATTAGATATAAGAGTCGCAATGGGAAAACTAAGAGGAGGATCTTATGGGAGATCATGTTGTCTTTAGTGATGCTTCATAGGGATAGTATAATGATCGTCAGAACCAAATGTTGTTTCATGGGAGGTTTTTTATTTTGGTAGTGGTGTGTAAGGTATTAATTTTTGTCTTTCTTAGATCACATTTCGTTGTAAAAAAGTAGTATTTGATATGTTCTATTCTTTTAGGATGTAGTTTTGGTGTCTGGGGTTAAAACGGGTTGTGGCAGAGTTCCTCTCGATGTGTTTGGTCTAATTGAAGGTAAGCATTTATCATCATTATCCTATAATATTTCTGTAGAAATTGGATTTTCATGAATGGATATTGAATGAAATATCAAAGGACATAAAAATAGGGTTACCCAACTTGAGTCTGTATGGTATTTTAACTTGGTGATTTTGGATCATTTCCAGAAATTGGACCACATCTTAGCGATCAAGAAGTAGGACATAGTGGATTAATTAGCTACGAGGTGTGTAGATGAGGTGGTGGTGATTCATGGAGTTTCAATATGAAGTATCTAATATCAGAATTCATGTATAATTTTGTGAGTATCAGAGGGTTTTATAATTAATTTGGAATGTAATTATGCATTACCACTACTTTCCATCCTCAGAAAGATTGGTAGATGGAGAATACAATCCAAACAATTGAGGATATTTTCTGGCTATGATTATTGGGCTCTAGTAGATTATCGACATGAAACCTATGGTTGGTCGATATTCCTTATAATAATTTCAATCACTCTTCCATTGTAATGGCCTCATTTGAGGCCTTTTATGGGAGATCATGTCATTCTCTATTGTATTGGACTAAAGCTAGGGAGTTAGTAGTTATTTGACCCTATGTTGTGTAGAGAATGATATATAATGTTTAGTTGGTATTAGAGAGGATAGAATAAGAACACGATATAATGAATTATTAGGTTGATAATATGATGAGTCCCATATAGTTTGAGGTCAAAGATAGTAAGAACCCAGATATTCTTTTCCGGAATGTTTTTTTTCCGTTCTGGTTTTTTTGGAAGAAAAGATGAAAATATGAAAATTTACTAAGTACACACCGTGTACATTATGAGTACACATTTTGTACTTCCTTGCCACAACAGGTCATGTGGTAGTCATGTAATAGCCACACACACGACCATGTGGGAGTGACTTAGAGACCACTTAAAGAGGAGTATGGAAAAGGTATGTACACCCCATTTAGTTCAAAAGTACACTCCGTGTACTTTCTTTTTTTTTCATTAAACACATCAGGGTCACGTCTAATCACACGAATATAATTCTTTTAGGTCCTATTCAACCAGGAGAAATTGTACGACCTCAGATCTTCAATGAACCCCCAATCCTATGTCCATTATCCAATTCGAACACCGTTGATTGCATTGGAATAGAATTAGTGAGTTCTCCCTTATTGGGGAGCATCATCTTTTGATTTCTCCTTTATCGTGAGATATCGTGGGTTGAACGTTTTAGATAGATTATTAGATCTACAACATTCTAAAGAGATTGAAGCTTTGAGGTTCACTTATAGGAATCTCCTAACCCCGAGGTAGGTGGTTTGTTCTTTTCTGTTGAATTTCTTCAAGTTTTATGTGTAAATTTTCCCAATACCCATGAATGCAGTATTTCACGTTTACTGTTTTGGACCTATTGTTTCTCTGCTATGCTAATATTCCTGATTAGATGATTATTGATTTTGAATAGGGTGAATTGTTGTTCTTTTTATGTATTTCCCATGCATGTTTTTCTTGTTTTGACCTTTGGATCTTGTTTGACTATTAGTCTACTATTTACTTTCCCATGCCTAGTATTGTAGCATAATGTGACTATTGTTCAGTTATCCTATTGTGCTATAGAATTCTATCCAAGTAGCTCATGAGGTTTCACTTGGCCATTACGTTCTGCTACACTTTCTTAACTTACACAGGGTCGTGAGAACCTAGTGTATAGACCATAGAGAGGATGGACGTAAGGGCTTCTCCAGAGTGTCTTTATAATTTATGATGTGAGGCCACATGGGGAATTGATGTTGAGTGCTTCCCCAAATTGTTTTTAGTTCCTCGACGTGATCCATAGGGGGAATTTGACGTTGAGTTCTTCCCTAGAGCGCCTTTAGTACCGATACGAGACTATAGAGGGAATTGACTGTGAGTGCTTCCTTAGAGAGTTTATGCTGAAGCTCGACCAGAGGGGTTAGACTGAGTGTACCACCCAGAGGGTTTCTTGTACTTATAATGTAGGACTATAGGGGATAGGATGTGAGTACTTCCCAGAGGGTTACCTAGTGTTAGCTGTTTGCATGTGTTACTAGGTAGGACCAAAGGGGATAGGGTGTGGGTACTTCATAGAGGGTTACTTTTTGTGTTTATCATCTTTGATTAGTCATTGCATGTTGTGAGGTGTTTTTAATGTTTTGAAAATGTTGACTGTTTACTGCTGTGTACTTTCCTTGTTTACTAGCTTCTACATTTTACCTGCCATATATTTACTGACTGTTAGGCACATATCTTGTGGTGGTTGCCTAATGGGATTTAGTCTCACATCAGGTTTGGGCAATGATTTTGGGCCAAAACAGATTATATTGTTGTGGGTATTGATAAGGGAAAGTGCCCTTCTAGTTCAGGTACATGACTTGTTGTGGAGATGGAGAGCATGTGACCAAGCTACGGCTTGCGATGCTGAAGAATTTATCTGCTTTATTTTGCGCTTCGGTTTAGCACTGTTTTATTCTAGCATTGTGAATTGTTTGGATGTTTTCATATACATGTTTATCATGTATCATTTTATATATGTGTTCTACAGTTTATACTCTTAGTATTCTACCATATGTCATTATTATTGTTTCCGCTCATGTTTGTATTTTTTTACATCTGCTGTGTACTCCTCCAATGAGGGAATATTTTCCCCACTATCACACACAAGGCCCTTGCTGCTAGTTGGTAGACTATGGTGTTCGGAGAAATGTGCTTGAGGCCATGTGACAAATTAGGTATAGGGTTCCTCTGGGTGGCTTCTAGAACTGGGATGTTACAAAGTGGTATCAGAGGTATTCTTTTCCTTTTGACTTACTGTTTGGAGCATTTAGCCAGGTATAGGATGGAATTGGTTCTTGGTATTAAACTGTACCCATGAGTAGCTAACCCGTGTATAGGTAAAATCCAATCTACTACATTAATTGAAATTTTTCTGGTTTTGTAGTTATTACAGTTGATTTTATTTCCCCTTGAGGGATTCGCATGATTGGTGCTATTATTTTTGATGTTATTCAGGTTATATTTCTGTAGCAACTAGATGAGATGAGGGTATTCCATCTCATGCATCATCTAGGAACTCACTAGAAATCACATGTCATTCATTTTTTCCATTCCATCTAGGATGAATTAGTGATTGAATGTTGTTTTGATAGGTGATGTGTAAAATATGCATGTTTTTGTGATAGTTTCCTTGAAAAAAATGCATGTTGTTTGATAGGATATTGTTCTGTGTATAGATTTTCTTGAATGAACACAAAACATTGATTCTTGAGGTGTTATGGGCCCTAATGGACCATGATTTGGTTGATCATTGTCTTTTTTTACATATTATAATGTGTAAAAGATGCCAAACTTTGATTCATGGGGAGTATGGGCCCCCACGGATCAGAATTTGGCACTTTCAATGTTCGTTTCAGTATTTTTCAAGGTCCCAAAGTGGTTTCTAAGGCTTACTGTCTAGAAAAAACCGGAATACACGCCGTGTAATGTTAAGTACACACCATGTGTTTTTTCTGTTCGGGAAGAAACTATTTTTCTTAAGTACACGCCACGTACAATACACACACACACACACACCATGATGTCTCTATCCATGTCTTATCCCATGTGGGAAAGGACATGGGATAGGGAAAACATGTAGTGAACACACTGTTTACCGTTCATACATGTCATTTTTTTGTCGACCTCGTGCCCACCCGTGTCACTAAAAACACAGGTTGGATGAGTCTTGTCTAACACACGTCGCGGGACGTATAAAAAAACCTTGTAGTATAACCTATGTACCAAGACATTCCAAAAACAATACGAGTTGGTGTCATCCCTACACGTACATGCCATGTCTTCCTTGAACACGCCGTGTAGTTGGACTCAGGTACCCGACCATCTCATGAACAACACAGTTCGGTGTTATCATTTCACATAAACGTCGTGTCTGTCTGGAACACGCCATGTAGTGTGAAGTCATGTGGCATGCCGTGTCACTAACAACACAGGCCAGGTGAAGCTTGTCTAGTACATGCTGTGTAATAATGGTACACACACTGTAGTCTTACCTTAGGAGAGCCGTGTGTCTTAACCGTGTAGCTGGACTTGGGAAGGGGAAGAAGATTCAAGTACATTATATGTGTTAAGACAACACTATGTGTGTTTGGGGTGTTACATTACCAGTTTAGGTAGGAGTACACACCCATGTAAATGACTTAAGGGAACACATCGTGTAGGAAATGTACACGCTGTGTTGTCATGTTTTGTAAAACATGAGTGCTTTCTTCATCTTGTTCCCTTAGTATACTCCTTGTTTCCAGTCCATGAAATCTTGATCTAAGGTGTGTGATTGACCATGCAGAGTCATGCCACCAAGACGTCCTCCGGTTGTATGCCAGTTTCCAGGTAGTGATCAGACAAAATACATGGCTGATCAGGGACTACCTATGGATCCTCCAGTTGTTCCAACCTTGGCACCAGCCGTTGTACTTGAAGTAGGTACTGATTCACAGTTCAGGGACAGATTCTTGAGGATGATGCATACCTTTCAGGGAGCACCGCTTCCTGCCTCATCGATGGCCAATTTGATGTGGGTCTTTAAGCAGTATAATCCTCCCACTTTCTCAAGAGAAGGAGGACCTCAGGCTATAAAGTCATGGCTATAATCCATGCTGACAATCTTTGAGCATCTGGAGATGCCTCCAGAGAGGAGGATCAAGCTTTCTACCTATATGCTTTGGGACTCCACCAATAGTTTGTGGCATATGATCTCATAGGCGGGATGCTAGCAGGTTATGGCATGAGATGAGTTTCAGCATATCTTCTTTGAATACTTCTATCCGGAGACCCTGAGGGCCGATCGAGCTTAGGTGTTTATGAGTCTGGAGTAGGGTACCCTTTCTGTTATGGATTATTCCTCCCACATTTCCATGATTCAATGCTTCATGCATATTCCAAGAGTTGATCATCTATTTATGGTAAGGAAGTTTGAGGATGGTCTGATGTATTACATCCGATCATAGGTGAACATATTTCGGTTGAATTCTATCACTTCTATAGTCAACTAGGCACTGATCACTGTGTGAAATCTGAGGGATTCTGGAGTTGTGAGCAAGGGAGGATCTACGTATGGGGTTATTATTCCTTCTACTGATAGCACGAAGCACCGTATGGAGTCTTCGCGCGGTGATCTGAGGAGGAGATACACTTCTTTTAGTAGCAATGAATTGTGAAACCAGTGCAAAAAGGGAGTGAATATGAGGCCACACTACCTGAGAGACCCAGTGGAGTTCCGATCTTGAGGCCAAATGGGTCATCATCAGTGCATCTGTCAGATCTTCTCACCAGCAGCTGGTGACAATGGTTCTTCTATGACTCCTCGTTCTAGAGCAGCTACACAAGTTTCTCACCAGTCTGGGAACTGGAGTTCTTCTGGCCATTCAGGCCAAGGTGGGGGTCATGGACGTGGTAGCCAGTCGTCCTATTTTTTGCAACATCATGGAGGATCAGCTAAGAGGGGTCAGGTAGGGTCATAGTGCAACAGTACGGGCTAGACTTTCGCAGTGGAGCAGACCCAATAGAAGCAGGATCCTGGAACTTCCATAGTTTGTGGTATGATCTTAGTAACCTCAGTTTTAGCTTCTGATTTTTTGATACAGTGGATTCCCATAGATTTATCGTTGTTGCTATTATGGAGATCCTTGGGCTCTATATCTTTTCCTCTGCCGATATCATGACGCTAGACACACTGTTGGGGACTAGAACGACTAGTGTCCGTTAGTGCATGGAGTGTCCACTAGAGGTTGGTGGATGTCACTTCTTATGGGACCTCTATATCTTATAGATGATAGGATATGATGTCATTTTCAGAATGGACTGGCTAGTTCCCTTCCAGGAAGTCTTCTACTATTATCGCCGTAGGGTGAGTTTCATATCACTAAGGGGTGGGTCCATTCTTTATAGGGGTGAATGGGATGTCCAGGCGAGAAGAGAGGGTCTAGATCATCATGGGTTCAGAGGAGTTGTAGCCCATATTTCTAGTCTATATCTAGATGACCAGGGGATTTCATATTTATACGTTCCACCAGGGGTGGATAGTTTCATAGATGTCTTTGCAGAGGAATTTTCAGGTTTGCCTCCAAAGCGTGTGGTAGAATTCTTGATTGAGCTTGTTCCAGGAGTGGAACCAGTGTCCATTCCTCCTTATAGGATGTCTACACCTGAGTTGCAGGAGCTCAAGAATCAGTTGGAGGATTTTTAGGCAAATTGTTTTACCTGACCTATTAATTCTCCTTGCGGTTCGCCTGTCATGTTTGCGAAGAAGGCGGGTGATACCCTTAGGCATTGTGTGGATTATCGGAAGCTCAACTATTTGAGGGTCAAGAACCGATATCCCTTGCCTAGGATTGATGATCTATTTGATCAACTTCAAGGAGACCATGTGTTCTTGAAGATTGACTTGAGGTCTGGTTATTATTATTTTCATGTTAGACCATCAGATAAACCTATTATAGCCTTCCGAAGCAGGTATGGTCTATACGAGTACTTGGTTATGTCATTCGGTCTCCTGAACGCGCCTGTAGTTTTCATGGAACTGATGAACCGAGTGTTCCATCCATACTTGGATTCTATCATGGTGGTCTTCATGGATGATATCTTGGTGTACCCTCACACTTCATATGACTATGATACCCATCTTGAGATCGTTTTGAGTACACTGAGGGAGCATTAGTTATATGATATGATCTGAAAGTGACACTTTTGAATGGATCAGATTCACTTTCTAGGACATGTTATCTCAGAGGCAGGAGTATCAGTAGACCCAGAAAAAGTGAGAGCTATAGTTTCCAGGGAGCAGTGGAAGAACATATTTTAGGTTTGGAGTTTTCTAGGGCTTGATGGATAGTACAGATGTTTCATACAAGGCATTTCACGCTTAGCAGCACCGCTTATACATCTGACGAAGAATAGTGAAAAGTTCATGTGGTTAGATTCTTGTGAGTCAGCCTTTAAGGAGCTGAAAGGGATATTGAATTCTGCATCAATAATAGTATTTCCAGAGCTTAGAATGTCCAATACTATTTACTATGATGTGTCAGGAATCAGGCTTGGAGATGTGCTTATGCAGGGTGATGGAGTCATTGCGTACAGGTCTCGGCAGCAGGTGCCACATGAGAGGTATTTCCTGACGTATTATCTGGATTTGGGAGCTATTGTTCATACCCTACACTATTGGAGACATTATCTTATGGGATAGAACTTTTTTGTTTTCACCAACCACAAGAGTCTCATGTACATCTTTACTCAGCATTATCTGAACTTGTGACATCGCAGGTGGGTTGAGTACCTACAGTCCTTTGATTTTGAGCTTGCCTATACGCCTGGGAAGGGCAACATAGTGGCTAATGCGTTGAGTAGGAGGACATAGATACAGAAATTTTGGCAGGCTAGCAGTGAGTGGAAACTTATGGCTCTGTTCTCTGAGATGCATTTGGAGGTGCAAGATAGTCAGGGGAAGACTTTTCAATCTTCTATAGTTGTTACCTCTACCCTTCTTGATCAAGTTCGAATGAGGTTGCTATTAGATTATGAATGCCTAGTCCTAAGGGAAAGCATGTCAGCAGAGGAACCTATTCTTGTATGGTCCATAAGTGATGATGAGATATTGTGTTTTCAGGTGCATGTATGGGTTCCAGTAGACATACACCATGAAATGATGTGCGATTTTCATTCCTCGGTTTGGGAAGTTCATCCTGGTGTCACCAAGATGTATTGTGATCTACTCCATCATTATTGGTGTCCACGTATGAAGAGGGACATTGCTGGTTCTGTCATGAGGTGTTCCACTTGTCAGCAGGTGAAGGAAGAGCATCAGTGACCGACATCGCTTTTACAACAGTTACCCATTCCTGAGTGGAAGTGGAATGACATTGCAATGGACTTAGTGAACTGTTTTCCAAGGTCACCTCAAGGGAATGACAAAGTTTCGGTTGTCATTGACTTACTCTCAATGGTTTCTCACTTCTTGCCGGTCTAGGAGACATTTATTGTTGATGAGCTGGGATGGTTGTACGTCCGAGAGATTGTACATCTACATGGAGTTCCACACTCCATCATTTCAGACAGGGATGCACATTTTACTTCTCGGGTCTGGAAAGGGCTTTAGAAGGCTTTGGGTACACATGTACTTTTGAGTATGGCTTACACCCCCAGATAGATGGCCAGTCCGAGCGTATGATTCAGGTGCTTGAGGAAATGCTCCTATCTTGAATTCTGGATTTTGGAGGTTCTTGGGAGAAGCATATACCTCTTGTGGAGTTTTCCGACAACAATACTTTTCAAGAAACTATTTAGATAGAACCTTATGAGGCCTTTTATAGTAGGCAATGCTGATCACCTTTATGTTGGTTGGAGCCAGGAGAGGCAGCTTTGTTGGGAGATCGTCTTGTTTAGAAGACCAGAAAGTAGATAGAGTTGATTTGGAAGAGGATGGATATTTCACTGTCTCGATAGAGGTCTTATGCTGATCAACGGAGACGACCTCTAGAGTTCAAGGTCGGGGATCATGTTTTCTATTGTGTCACACTGAGTTTGGGACAAAACAGTATTTGGAGAAAGGGTAAGCTTTCACCGAGGTACGTCGGGCCGTTTGAGGTATTGGAGAGAGTGGGGTCGGTTGCCTATCGGTAGTAGTTACCTCAGTGGTTCTGAGTTATGCATGACGTCTTCCAAGTTTCTCATCTTCAACATTACTTTTCAGACCCGAATCATGTCTGTCAACCTGAGGAGGATAATCTTGAAGTAGATTCATTGTTTGAGAAGCATCCTATCCGGATTTTGGATCATAGTAAAAATGTTCTTTGTGGCTGGTATGTTCCTATGGTATGAGTGCTATGGTAGCACGAGCGGGTACAACATGAGACTTGGGAGAGGGAGGCCGATGTATGAGCTCAGTGTCCCAAACAATTCAGGGTTTCTTCTTCTATGACACACTAGGAAAATTCAGGGATGAATTTATTTAAAGGGGTTAGTTTGTATGAACCTGGATATTCTTTTCAGGTATGTTTTTTTTCCGTTCTGGTTTTTTTTGGAGAAAATAAAAAATTCTGGAATTTTTCAATGTATATGATGTGTAAATTATGAGTATCGGTCATGTACTTATTTACTGCAGCCGGCCATGTGTTGGTCGTGTAATTTCCACACACACATCCGTGTGGGAGTGACTTGGAGGCCTCAAAAAGAGGAGTACTGAAAAGGAAAGTACATGTCGTGTACTTCAAAAGTACACACCGTAAACTTTTTTTTTTCATTAAACACATCAGGGTTGCGTCTAATCACCCAAAAACACTTCTTTTAGGTCCCGTTTGACCGAGAGAATCTATACGGCCATAGATCTTCGACAGACCCCCAATACTCCATCTGTTCTCTGATTTGATCATCATTGATTGCATTTGAATCGCATCAGTGAGTTCTCTCTTCTCCTGGAGCATCTTCTTCTAAATTCTCCATTCTTGTGAGATATCGTGGGTTGAAATTATATAACTTTTCTTAGATCTATGGAGATATAAGGATATTCCATCTTTGAGGTTCACTTATTGAGATCTCCTAACCCCGAAGTAGGTGGTTTTTTCCTTTCAGTTGAAAGTCTTTGAGTTTTATGTGAAAATTTTCCCAATACCCATGAACGGTGTATTACATGTTTACCTTTTTGGAACTATTGTTTATATGATATGATGGTATGCCTAAGAAGGTGATTATTGATTGTGAATTGGGTGAATTGTTGTGCATTGGATGTATTTACCATTATTTTTTAGCTATTTTGAACTTTGGGTCTTGTTTTCTTGTTAGGATGTTGTTTACTTTCCCATGCCTTGTATTGTAGGATGGTGTGACTGTTTTTCTGTTATCTTGTTGTGCTGTAGATTTCTGGCCAATTGGTTCATGAGGATTACTTTGGCCATTACGTGTAGCTACACTTGGTTGACTTACACAGGTACATGAGAACCTGATGAATAGACCATATGGATGATGGATGTAAGGGCTTCTCCTGAGTGTCATTATAATTTATGATGCGAGGCCACAGGGGGGGATTGAGGTTGAGTGCTTCCCCAATGTACCTTTAGTACTAATATGAGACTATAGGGGGAATTGATATTGAGTTCTTCCTCAGAGTGTCTATGATTAAGACGAACTAGAGGGGTTAGACTGAGTGTAATACTCAGAGATTTTCTTGTACTTATTAGGTAGGACTAGAGGGGATAGGCTCTGAGTACATCCCAGAGGGTTAACATGTGTTAGTTGTTTGCTTGTGCAACTAAGTGGGACTAGAGGTGATAGGCTATGTGTACTTCACAAAGGTTTGCCTTTTCTATTTATCATCATTGATTATATATTTCATGTTGTGAGGTGTTTTGAATGCTTTGAAACTATGGATTGTTTACTGCTGTGTACTTTCCATGTTTACTACCTTCTGTATTTTACCTACCATATATTCACGGAATGGTAGGCACAGATCTCGTGGTGTTTGCCTATTGGGATTCAGTCTGACACGTTGCTTGGTTCATGCTTTTGGCCCCAAACAGATTATATTTTAGTAGGTATAGATAAGGGAAAACACCATTCTACTTTAGGTACATGACTTTCTGTAGAGCTAGAGATCATGGGACCAAGCTATAGCTCGGGATGCTGAAGTGTTTATCTTCTTTCTTTTTCACTTTGGTTTAGCACTATTGTATTCCCGCATTATGACTTATTTGGGTGTTTTCCTAGACATATATATCATGAATCATTTTATATATGTGTTCCCCTGTTTATACTCAAATTTTTCTTCTATATGTCATTATTCTTGTTTCCTCTCTTGTATGTATTTGTTTACTTCCGTTGTGTACACTGCCAATGAGGTCATTGTTTCCCCACTATCATACCCAAAGCCCTCACTACTAGTTGGCAGCCACTAGCGTTCAGGTAAATGTTCATGAGGCCATGTGACTAACCAGGTATGGGGCACCTTTGGGTGGCTTCTAGAAATGGGATGCTAAAAAGACCATGTGTCCTTGAAGGTTTCCCATCTGCATGAGTAGTGGAGGTACGACATGGGACATAACCTCTCATACTAGTTTTTGTTCCCATTATGGTGTTGGAGTGAATTGGTGAGTTGGATTACCCAAAGTTACTTCTGAAATGATGGGACTATATCCATAAAATCATCCAATTTACTTAACTATTTTGGTATGTTCATGATGACTCACATTATATTTACTATGTAAAGATAGATTAGGAGTATGCCACGATAAACCTGAATAAACCATTGGATACCTTTGTTCATCAAGAGAAGTTTATATGATGTTGAACTATTTATTTTATTCGTGTTCTATGAAGACATGGTGGGATGGAGGAATGTACATTATAGTAGGATACACAGAATTATTCTCAGTACCGTGATTTTAAGCCTTTTTATTCTTTTCCTTCATTTTTATGATTTGATGTGATGTTTTGATATTAATTTTTAATATTATATGTCCATATTCATCATTGATATGATGTGTGATAATGTTAAGAGATATGAAAAAGGAATAATATGATTACTAATCAAAGCACATTATACCACTATGCTATTAAACACTTTCATGCTAGATAGTTCCACCCAAAGAGGATAACAACATGACAATGAGGATGGAATTCCCTCATTCATGTTTATGGGGTTTTGTGGTTTTATATTTTTATTTTGTTTTGTTTGATTTTTTGGTTTGTGGTTATGTGAATATAGGTATAGTGATAGGGTTTTTTGATGGTATTGGTGTGTCATATGTAACCTAATTCTTGAGATATATCTTGAGTGATGGTTGTTTGGGACCATTTGTCATTCTTCCTTCTAGTTTTTCTTTGAATTCTTGAGGGAGATAATTGATTGAGATGTATCAGATGTAATGGTTTACACCTTCTAGCATGTTACATTGTATAAAATATTGTGATTAAGGTTTTCAAAGAATGTCCATAGATTTTTGGTTGGATAAAATAGGATGTTTTTGTTTTTTTCGATTAAATTGTGTAGTCGTTATGATGTTGGTAGATACCAATAGTAGTTCCCAACAGTAGATTATATCGATGTAATATTTCCAATAGAATATCACTAAACTGGAGGTAGATCACTTAATTAGTGTAAAATCACTAACCTCATAGTATATTACTGAATTGGTGATGTATAATTAAACTAGTAGTTGATCACTAAATTGGAAATAAATCATTGAACATGCTGTAGAACACCGAACAAGCGGTATATTAGTGAACCAATGGAAGATCACTCAAATAGATGTAGATAATTGAACTAATTCAATAAAGTACTGGTAGATCACTATACAAGTGATATATCACTAAATTATTGGTAGATTAACCTGGAAAGAATATCCAAATGGCATTTCATACGGGTTTAAAATCAACAGTTAATCCAGTTTTTTATAAATTTTTTGTTTTTCCCTTTTTACATTTTTTTGATGGAAAATGGTTATAACAATATAAATAATGGTTTTTTAATCCATTTTATATATCCTAATTATATCCTCCATTTTTAAAAATTATAGATCAATTTTATTTTTCATAATATGAGTATTTGATAATATCTACCATAAATGCTCAACTAAAGCTATATAATATCCTTCTAGTCTCAATTCAAATCATTTAAAAAAATACCTTTTATTAATTTCTTCATGACTACTTTATCTAATGAAAATACATTATCAATCATTCTTCCATTTAATTAAAAACTTTGTCACAACAGTTTCATCAAGTTCCCCATAGTTGTTTTCCTCTAGTGCATGCATCCCCTCTTTTTGGTATGAAAATTTTGTGATGCTTCTTTCTTCAAAGTAGGAAATTACTTCATTCCTCATCATTAGTAACATGTATAAGGGGTTCATGCTTCTATTTTATTTTATTAATATAGTATACACCATGATTAAAAATATAATGAATTGGTTTAATTGAATCAAATAGGATAGGAATTGTTTTACTTTCTTTTATTTATTTTTATTATTTCAATATTAGATATATTTTTTGTATCACAAATATTAATAGGCATTTGTAGCCCATTTTTTGTTGTTTTAATATGATTTTCCACATATTATGTAATTTTTTTGATACCACTATAAATGAATAGTTAACCACATACACTTTATTATTGAATTGGTTGCACTATGATATATAGATTCTGCGAATATTCCATTTAATAAATATGTGGAATTTAATGAATAAACCTATACCGAATCTGTTAAATGATTCAATTGTGAGGAGAAAATTGTTTTTGTATGATGTTTTGTGTCATAGAATGGTTGTGTAGATGTGATGCTTGGAAGGTGGCTATGTTTTTATGTGTGTGTGGGAAATTTGTGACGGTGGATGTGGTGTTATTTTGCAGTGGGGATATTAAAGTGGTGGTCAGTATGTTGGTATGTGGATTTTGTGATATTTTTTTATTATGATATAATATGTTATTCTAGTTTCCCATGTATTATATGAATTAATAAGGATTATCTAATTTGATGAAAATAATAACATCAATTTGAATAATTTGTAAAATGATATGAGTTTAAATTGTTGGTTTCTAAATATAAACTAATGCGATAGAAATCATGTAATGGATTTTTTGTTAAATTTTGAAATGGGGTTCTACAGAAGAAACGAATGTTTGGTTAGATTTAAATGAGAATATTATGAATGGATTATTCTTTATAGCTTGTGGTGTTGTGTGGTGCATTTTAATTTACTATAAAAGTAAGGAAATGTAATGAATTAGTTCATACTATTATTGTAAAAAATAATTTGTGATCTCAAGTTATGATATTATATTCTAGGTATATATATATTTTATTTTATTTACACACACCACCCATGTCAAGAACCCAGTTTTGTCAACCAATTTTTTTAATGGTTATCACAATATCTTGATGGGAGAATGGATGGATGACCACCCATAATTCACCATTCCCTCCTCCATGAATTTGTAACATGCATGGATTTTGATGGCCATAATTAAAAGGTTCCACTTTGTAGACGTGATGTGAGGTGGTTTGATTGACCAAGTGTATTTTGGTGAGATGTGATCAGATGGATTATAGTGGGGGGCATGCATTGTATTAGGATGGAATGAGGTTTATTTCCATTATGTTAATGATACACTACAATAATAGTTAAGTGAAATCATATGATGGGTTCAGTGTCTATGGGTGATATGTGATTTAATGGGAAAGGTGTCAATGGGTGGGATGTGAGGTGATGTTTTGTGATGTTACGTAGAAGAGTATTGAGTAAAATGATTCTTTTATTTGGTTGTGAGAGTTTCTATTCAGTGGGAAATAATTGTGGGGTACCATTAACCTATATTAATCCTATTATTTCCATAAACATTGATTCCGTATTTTTTAAATGAGCCGTAATGAGGATGGTATTGGTTAATATACCTATATAAGTGTTTCTGGTTCTTCTATTTTCTCATAGGTTCATTTCTATGATTCTTTAACATATGCATGGGAGACATCAGTTTTTCTATTGAGTATACTTGTATGATGACCCTATATATATAACTATTTTCAAATATAAAATATAAAATTATGGACCATGGTGGACATTAATATATTGGAAATTTATATAATTTTTTTTCATTACATTATCATTACTTTGGGGTATTTCTAATTGTGAATTTTATTTTTATCAGTTTTATTTATAGATTTAGTATTTGATGGTTTTTGTATTTCTTTAATATTATATCATGGAGTTTCTTATAGTTTATTCATCTTGTCTACCAATCATATTTATATTATAGAGGGTAATGCCTCTATAACATGAAATGATTATACCCTCAGTGCTAGTCACCATCCTAGGGCCTACGGGAGGTTGGACTTGGCGGTTGTTATATATCTCACTTCAGTGGTATATCTTTAGAGGGATTGGGCCATGATAAATATATGTATTTAATTCCTTAATTCTTTATAAGAAAATTATCTTTTCATTAATGATTATTATATTTTACTATTCACTGAAGAAAAAATGTTTTTAGAAATATTTTATCATTTCACCTTACATTAATTTAGATTTGCTTATTTCGATAATTATATTTGTCTTATCAAATAAAATATATAAATTATCCAAAAAATAATTATATAATTTTCTCAATGAAATCCATGTTATAAAAAATCATATAATTGAATATTGAAATAGGTCTACTGAATGTCATGTTTTTAATTCAAAATAATTAATCAAGAAAATATTATTTTTTAGAAAATTTATATAACAATTAAATCTTATTAAATATTATTCATACCCACTAATTAATTTGATATGGTGTAATGATAACATGAAAATATTAATATTACATGGTTTCCTTACTCTTAGTTTTAGAAATGTTTTGTACCGTTGAACTTGGTAATTCTTTTAAATTCTTGGGATATTAAATGTATCCCTAATAAAGAAAATATGTCATCTCTATTTTATACAATATATCTGTAATCAAAGGATGATATTTTTAAATACCTTCTTAAAAAAAACCGAAAAAAATTATTAATAAAATATCCCCTTGAAATTTTATAAAGATAAGTATGAAGGACATATAGGGTAACCGATACTATGTTTTGAAAAAAGAAATTCTTAGTTGGAATTCAAAATGATGACTTTGAAGAGAAAAATAATTTCTTAATATTTATAGAGAGAGAAAAATAAAATTGATCCCAAAAAGTGCATGATCATATGGAATTCAATGGTAAGAAAACCTTAAACCAAATAGGTGTGAATAATACCATCAATTCTTTTGAGGATAATATAATATGAAAACATATATATTTTACTAACCTTTTTCATGAATGGATTAGCTATTTCCCATTTAGACTATGAATATATAATTATATACTAACTTGAAAAGTTATATTTTATAATTTTATATATTTCCAAAAGCAATCTCAGATTTTCTCCAAATAAAAAGAACTCAAGAAGAGTTTTTTATAAATTATGAACTAAAATAATATCTAATGAATCAAGTAATATATATGAGAATAAAAATATGTTAATGTTATAATTAGACATTAAATTGAATGAAAATACATAGCATATGGTATGATAATTATATATTATATAAACCATTATATGAATAATTTATTGATTAATTTCCAAAATACCATAGTAAAACAAAAATTTCAAACTAAATCATTCAATAAATAACTATCAATATAAAATTACAAAAAAATCATAAAAAAATGAAACAGAAAAATAAGAAAATTTTTATCAGACATTATTCATTGATCAAGTAAACATTTTTCTCCAAATATTAGTAACTCATGAATTTATATATCAAATATGTCATATATCTTAATTATATAATCCAAAAAATATTAAATTAATTTTAATAAATAATATACCCTATATCTTAATAGTAATATTAATGAATTTATTAACCTTAAAGGTTATATCATATCATAATCCTTACACTATTAAAATTAGTAATTGATTTTTTGAAAATACATAATCATGTTATGCCTAATAGTTACATACCCCATAACCAAATAAAACATTTCAAAAAATATCATTACTCAACAGACAATTACATCACTAAAACCCTAAAATTTTGTCATTATATATTTGAAAATATGATCAACAATAAAAGTATAAACCTTATATGGTATCACTTAAAATTAAGATAACCTCATTTGGAATCATCCTAATCACCAAAGATAGTTAAACAATTTACTGATTCCAACTTTTACAACCACAACCTTGTAGTCTTAGATCCCGTGCTAAGAACATAAGAATTACATTTATCAATTTGATACTGATAAATGTGACAAAATACTTCCATCCAAAACATATAAAATGAAAATAAAATATTGGATCACTTACAAACCCAATAATATTTCAGGTTTAGATTTTTAGTTAATTAAGAAAAACTCTTACAAAAATAATACAATTTACTTCCAGAGAGTATTTCTCCCACTATCCAAAGCATTTCATTTTCTAAATTAATTCCTAAAAATTCCCCAAAAACTATAAATATTTGAGACATTTATAGACTAGAATTATTTTTCATCATTATTCAGATCATGTCTAAAAGGAAACAAAATAAGGGTGTGCTAACATGGACATTAAGGGTAAATATAGGAA
Source organism: Viscum album (assembly GCA_963277665.1). Classification (NCBI taxonomy): domain Eukaryota; kingdom Viridiplantae; phylum Streptophyta; class Magnoliopsida; order Santalales; family Viscaceae; genus Viscum; species Viscum album. The sequence continues at coordinate 288,712,295 of OY728159.1, read as the reverse complement.
TTGAAAATTAAATACCATCAAGAAGTGTAATATGAGAATAAGTCTATGATTAAATAACAAAGGGGAATGAGTATATCATATGATAATTCATACTAATAAATAAAAGTTAATTAATCTTGAAAATAGGCATAAAGCATCGACATAAGACAATAATTATATAAATTAAAAATAATAAACAATGTGATTTAAAAATTCATCCAAGAAAAAATTTATGACCCATAAAAAGAATAATGAAAAATATTTTGGAACCTTGGGACATCATCATCATAGATACCATATATAACCTTACAATATTAATAAAGATATGGAATGAAATCAATATAATTATCCAAAGAACATAAACATTACATAATGCGTTGGATATCTATATAGGTAAAACCATTATATAATCTATATCAGACTGTTAAATTAGATAAAATTATTTTCAAACCATTATATATGTTGTATGAGGTTGAACTATGAGCTATAAAGGGACTAAAATGTTCATAAACATTTCGAAGTACCACATCAAGCATAAAGAGCTGAAAAAATTATTTTAAACTCATGTGGAAAACCCATTCATATATCAAAATTCCACTTTATTTTAAACATCCATTTTTAAAACATAAATTATTGGCAAAGAGAGAATTATGTTTTTCATTAATGTAAACCTGATATTTGATAAAGAAATAAAATCCTAAAATAATGGTTTTGGAAGTGAGAAAATTCATTATCCCAGTTTATGTAAAAAATATCATTATGTTAATTACATGATGATCCTATGGAAAATAAAAATGTTCCCTTAAAATTAATTTTAAATAATAACAATCCATCAAGATAATGAATGAGGATGGTATCATTACAATATATCCTCAGTGGAGCATAATTTAAATCAAGTATTTTTTTGGCATTGATGAATGGAAATTCTATTAAATTATCATTTAAAACATACTTGAGGAAAATATCTCTTTAATATTGAAAATATCTTTTGAAAATTATAAATAAATAAAACAATGATGAACTGTTTCATTGAAAATAACCCTAATAATATAAAAGAATAACCTAATCAAACAATGGTCAGGAAGGTGGAAAAATTCATTCATTTTGTAGATATAAAATATAAATATACATTTCAAAATTTTCGTTAGAGGATTCATAATATAGCAGTATTGAAAAAAATTAAAAAATTTCATTTTTCAAAGAAATTGAAAATTTTATTAAGATCTTGTAAAATAAAAATATTAAAACAATTATTTTTTTAATTATATTTTTTTATTACTCATCAAAAAATACATATATGGATGGTAAATATTTTAAATCTAAAAAATATACAAGCTTGTCATGAATTTAAAATGACTAGCTCAATGTTTCATTATTAAAAGGGTAAAAATGGAAATCAATCATGTCAAAACAATCATAACCATTAAATAATAAAAGATATGTGGTTTGAGAAAATAAGATCTTATGATTTCCTCTATGGAACCTTGAACATAAACAATACCCAAAAGAATATATATTTCAACATAAATCATTTTACTCATTGGTAACTGTTAAATCATAATCCAAAGATATAATAACAACAAGTGAAACATTAAATATCGTGAATAAAACTAGATTCATTATATAATATATCAAAATGGAATTATATAATCCTTATTATTCTAAGAGAGTCCAGGATCCGGTCAAAACCGGTCCCAAAAAAAATTTATTATGCAAAAGAAAAGAAGAGTCAGGAAACAAAGGGAGTATTACAAATCCTAGAGTACAAGACACCATGCATATCTGCCTCCACCAATGAAGAGCAATATTCAGGGACCGTAAAGGACCATGCCATATCCATCGCCATGATTTCATTCTTGGACAAATCATTTTCCACCTGATTGTCCTCTCTAAAAGCATGAGAGACAATCATGTTTAAGTGACTAACCTTATTGAGACATTCAACCCACTTTGAAAGTAGCCTCCAAGGCACATTCCTCTATCTTGTTTGTATGTCTTGGAATGCAAGTTAGGAATTTGATTCAATCTATAGCATTATCCAATTATACAAAATAGCATTCCTGATAGCATGAACAATCTCTAATAACTCAACCTCAAAAGAAACACCAATGATAGTGAATTGATAAAAAAAATCCTTTCATAAAGCAACAGTACGTGCGAAAAACACCACTGCACCCTGATGGGACTGGTGCACCGGAAGCAGCTCCATCCACATTGACCTTGATCCATGGACTGATCACGGGAAACCAATGGATATACCTGATCATCTGCAACTTTCGAGGCTGCCTAGAAACCACATGTAACCGCAGAATCTGAAAGTTTGATACACTGTTATACATCACACCAGATTGGACCTTCGATGCAGCGTATACCACTAGATTAATCATCATCATCCCAGACCGAATGTGCCCCTTATTTCGATTAAAGGCTATAGCATTTAGAGAAGCATAAATGGATGCAATCACAGCCGCAGCAGCCACTATTAAGAAGTTCCGCAGCTGTTCGCTGTAGTAGAAATCAGACAGCCTTACTAGCAGATCCGGAATTAGAACCTAGTTCAATTATAGCCCGAACAGAGTCCCAACGTAGCCCCACATCTTCCTAGAGTATGAAAACTCCACAAAAAGGTGATGCACATCTTCTTATGCTCGCATACATAAGTGACATTATATTGAAAACATAAAACAAAACCTCTTAAGCTGATCATGCGTGGGAACACATTTTGTCCATATTCGCCATATAAGTTAAGAGCGGTAGGGCCATATGAACAAAGACCTGTATTTCATGAGCCAGGAAAGTGAACTACAAGAACCCCCACAAGAAAGATAATTGTAATCCCTACTATTAAACTAAACATTCCATCTATGCTTCCATACCAGTGTATCACAATCCATAATGTCATAATATTGAAATTCCAGCTCCACCGGAGAGGGTATCATGCTATCAAAGGGTTGTTTATAAGATACAAACACAACAATTGAAAAATTCCCAGCACTAGAGGGAATGTCCATACTATCCTGAATAGGCCGATCAAGCCATTTCGTGCTCCAACAATGGATTTTAGAGTCATGGAAAAATATATAATCCTTATTAAATAATATAGGTTCACATAATAATCATGTGTCCCAACAAAGAGAAATTTGAGATTAATAACCCTTTCAAATGATCAGTTAATATAAGGATAATTAATCAACTAGGAGAATATTTGTAACAATTTAAATGAAAAACACATTGTTAATACATCATAAAACAATTTATCGATCATTACCATGATTTTTAATGTATAAAAATTTCAATGAAAAAATAATAAAACCCAATGTAAGTATTTTGAGTTAATAAACCCTTTACACCTAGTATCTTTCATGTCAAATCCCCTATGACAAAATAATTCGAATTAAAACATAATATATCACGATCTAAGAAAGAATAATGATATAATTTTTAAAAGTTATTTAATTCCACCATGTAAAATTAATTATTGGTATTAGAATAATATATTCCTTAATGAAACTAAATAAAGATGAAATTCCTTTCCACGAGTCCCGAAATTATACATATGTCACTCAAAAAATGTATAATAGAAAATTTTATATTATTTCATATATTAATAAAATTTTCTATACTAATTCCTCTATCATAATGTTTTTCAATTGTTATAATTGCATATTTAATTACGTAATCATGTAGGTCCATGTCAAGTTCTTTGATGAATCATGGTTTATAATTTGAAAACGGATTCGGTATGTTGACTATGTTGTATAGGGTAATTGTTCAAAAACATCCAATATAATATTAATGACATAATTATCATTTTTATAAATAATATAACCTTTTAAATATCACCGTTAAAATTTTCTAAAAAATGATCTGTGTTACAGTGATAAGGATAGTAGGTCATAGGTAAGCATGAGTAACATTTACATTTTAAATAAAATAATTATGTTAGTATTGTTAAATAATTCCACAATAAAAATAATATAATGTGTATTATATAATTATTTTAAATAATCCCATATATTTCATCTATGTTATGTGGTGATTAAAATAGAATTGCATCAATTCATAGAGGTGGTAGTCGACAAGTATTCATGAATGTCGTTATGATTTTTTAGGGAATAGAAGGGTATGAATATACATGTAATATTATCATTATTAAATTATTTATGTGTCCTTAATTTCATATATATTAATATTTTTATTAATATAGCATTATAGCCATTAGTGATTGGTGGTGATGGAAATCGAATTACATCTTCTCATGAGGGGGTAGTCCATCTTACACAAGAACAATGGATTCATTTCCCCATTAATGGATGACAATGATGGATATAGATTATGAAATTGAAATTATATATATATATATACGATACTAATGTTTTTATATTATATTGGTTAATTATGATTTGAATATGTGGATGTAGGAATAAAAAAATAAGTTAATAACACTACATTTTGTTATTACACCCTCTTAAGGTTTACACCAAAGTCTTGTTTAAGATGAATTTAAAATCAAAAATGGACTCAAGGAGGTGAGGATCGATGTAATGATTAAATATGGTCATTTATTGGCTACCAAAAATATATCATGATGTGTGATGAATTTATAACTAGTGGTTCTCTATTATAAGAGAGTGGAGGGAAACTCTTGGAATATCATATAATATTTATATAAATATAACTTAATTTCTATCATAAAAATGGATCAAAATTTCAAATATTAAACCATATTATGATTATGAGTGTAAATATATTAAATATATATAATCTGGACATGTTTTGAACATATTTTATCCCCTACCATTTTTTCTACCCCACCATTAAGAGTTGTGACAATTACTATGACAGTAAGGCTATTTACTCTGTGAGTTTAATTATTATTACCATAAATGGGAAAAATAATGATAAACAGACCATGTAATTTATTATAAACCATATAATTATCACATGGTAGAATAAAATAATATTATAAAATCTATATAATCTGGAAAAATATTATTTATTTTAAAATGGAATTAATGTAATTTTCTAGTCTTATTCAAATCATTTAGTTTAACAACAAGAAAAGAAATTAAATTATATATAAAATATATTATTACATCTATATTCTAATATAGTCATCAATAAAATTCATGAATCACATTAATTATCTTAAATTATATTAATTTTTGAATTTTAATTATAATGTTTTTCGATTTTTTTCATGAATTCAATAATTACTACATTAGTTTTGTGAAGGAATTTTACGATACTATATCTTAAATTAAAATTATAAATAAAATCACGATTTTTTAAACCATTTTATTTTAAATTATAGTTTATAAATGAGCATAACTTCTCTTTATACCCATTTTAAAAAATTATACTTATTTAAAACAAGAGTGTGACAATTTTTACTATTGATTACATTTAAAATTATAAAGGTCATAATAACATAAGAGAAGGACAAAAAATGAAATATAACCATATATTTAATGATTAAGGACAATTTCTACTCATCCAATTAATTTTATGCAAAAATTAATGTAATTGTATTGTCCTCATCGTAATTTTATTAACCTTATATTACACAATTTACTATTTATTGTGGTAACACAAATTACTACGATTACTATTTCTATTGAATAAAAATTAAAGGGAAATTTATATCAAATATGACCGCATTGATTAAAAATATGGAAATAATTATTGAAAATTCAAAAGATGTTGTAGAATTAAAATTTTAATTTAATTCCCCAAATGTGATGAATGAATGTTTTTTCTGAAAAATTCCACCTTAAGAAAAAATGTTTTCATACGAAATTAATTAATAATATTTATTTTAGAAATGTCACTTAATTTTTTATATAAATATTTTTAAATTAAATTTCAAATAATCCAAAATAAAATATTAATTTTTTGTTTATGTAAAAATACTATTTTTACAAAAAATCATGATTTTCACTATTTATAAAAAAGTCAACATTTTCTAGAAAAAAAAAATTTAACATAATTGCTTTTTGATATGATTATTTTACAGATTGTATTTATTATAACATATAAAATTTCTATATTTTCCACAAATTATTTGTATTATTCACAAAATAAATAAAATTTATTATTGAAAAATATATTTGTAAAATAAATTGGGATTTCTAACAATTGAGTGGTTGTTTTATATTATATATTTGATAAATTTACCTTTATTATAACCATTAAATATTTTTGGAAATTTATTTATTCATATTTTTAACACACTTAGTTTTTATGAATTAGTTTTTTGGAATAAATTAAATTTCATTGATTACTTGCATTACACGCTATACTACATTATTATTTCTTTATAAAATAATATTAAGATTTCATTACAAAAAACCAATATAATATCATTTGGAAAATGAAAAACAATATTTGGCTTGTGTTACGCACAATTTTGAGTTCCTTCAATTGCTTCAATAGCACACAAGACCAAGTTTAACTGAAAATCAATATTTATTTGTTTGATTATCAAAAAATTATTTTAGTTATCCCCTAGGTGTTGGAATAGAATTTATAAATATGATTTAAAAAATTATGGAAATATGGTTTAAAAGTGTATATAATATTTTTCCTTTTGTAACCAATTATTTTGATGTGGGAGTAATAACTATTTGAAAACAAAAATAATCCTTTTCACATGAACTATTTTTCTAATCAAAAACACTTTTTATCCAAATAATAAGAAAATCACTTTGGATGAATTATTTTAATTAAAATTATATATTATTTGATAATTCAGCTATTTAACATTCATATTACATGTTTTATAGGGAATATTTAAGAATAAATCTAATTTTAGGCTTGAGAACATGTTTTTTCTAAAAGGATTTTTTACATACTTTTTATTGGCCCAACAATTTTAATACTAATATTTGAGACTTTAAAAAAATATTTGAAAAAATAATAATATTTTTTAAAATATTAATATAATAATTATATTATGGAAACATTGTGGTATTTTTCAGAAATATTTCACATTTTAATGAGTAAATAATTATGAATTTTAACTAAAAGTAGACATTTCATGTAATATATTTATATAGTTTGATTATTTTTTATTTTTTTTTAAATTATAATTAGAAAAATATAATGGAATCATTTCTATTCTATGCATGAATTGGAGTATGGTTTGTGTTTGTTGTCAATCCTTCGTGGAAGTTCAGAACGTGTGCCAGTAAAGTTATCATACTGTTCAAGAAGACAACAGTATTGAAGGTGTCACTGTTCTCTAGTGTTTTCCAAATTTTTTGGACATGAAAATTGGAAAATGAAGGCATGGTTTGTTGGAAAAAGGAGGTGCACTCAATGAAGAAGTGGTGTGAGAAATAGGTGAGGTGTGCGTAAAAAATAGTTGTGTGAGAAATATTTGAGTTGCGCATGAAAAAATTTGTGGTGCATGAAATAGTGGAGTGTGGGTTTTCGCGCAAGTAGTGTTTCTAAATCAGAACGTCAAAAAATGGAAAAGGCATGGGCTGCATGAAAAACCTAGAGATGTGCTTGAAAAATGGTACCTGCGCAAAATATTATGCTCCGAATGAGAGGTTTTCCATGCCACATGGGGTTTTTCACATGGAAGTTTGAGACACCTATAAATAAGATGTGACCCCCTCCTTCCGGGCGGCTGAAGTCTAAGAGAAGATCCAAGTGTCGATGTGTGTAAAATGATCACATAAAGGGAGCTGCGTGAAAATTTTTGAGCTGTGTGAAAAATTCCGGGTTGCGAAAAATCTTCCAACATTCTTGAAAAATTCCAACTTGCACGAAAAATTATGGGATGCACAAAAAAAAGCATAGTTGTGCATAAAAATTGAGGTGGTGTGTAAAATATTCAGTTGCGCGAAAAGGGAGTTGTTGCATGAAATATTTTTGCATGTGAAAAAGTAAATCTTTCGTGTAATAGTATAGTCTTGTACGCAAAGGGTTGGTGTTGTGTGCAAGTGTCAGTGAAACCTATTTGCACATTCTATTTATCCAGTTCAGTGGTTCAGTGCATTCAGGTGCATCATTTCTGGATTTCGATGCAAACTATGTCTCAGGATAAGTAGAGGTAAAGACTTCAATCTCAATCTATTAAAGATACCTTCACGTCTATAAACTGACTGGGACTTCACCAAAGGCAGTGAGTCAGGGGGAGTCAATGAGAGTGACCCAAGGGATGTAGTATGATATCCCTGAACTGTAGTGAGCCTGGGACTGAGTGACTATTCAAAAACCATTGTAATGCAGAACTAGTGAAGAATAGTGGAATTTGGTACGACCGACAACCTATCGTCATATGATCTTTAGATATAGCCCTTAGTAGTGAACCAATTAAAAGGTGTTGTGTCATCTCTTTGCACATGAATGTTTGATTGCTTCTCATATCCATCATACATGTTAAATTAGTTCCTACCTTCTTGGGAACAAGATCCATCAGTTTAAAAGAAAAAAATTTCACCCTGATTTACCCCTCCCCTCTAATGGTGTCCCGGGGTCCTACAAGTGGTATTAGAGAGATGTTACTGGTGTTTGATCTGTACATTTTCTTCATAGAGAATTCTATCAATTCTAGGGTAATCCCTCTCTTCGATGGAAATAATTTTCCGATTTGGAAGATCAGAATGAGATCTCATTTAAGATCTCTTGGAATAGAGGTCCTCTTTGCTACTTTTCCAGGAATACATATTACTAATCCAACAGGTCTTGCTATGACTGATACAGAAAGGAAAGTTCTTGATGTAGATGCTAAATCCTAGAATGCTATCACTGTTGGTCTTTCTGATCAGATCCATCTAAAGGAGATGAGTTTCACCTCAAGAAATTCTATGTGGGATAAACTTGAAAATATCTATGAAGGAGGCAACAAATTGAAGGAGGAAAAACATCAAGTCCTGCACAACAAGTTTGAGGATCTAAAGATTAATTCTGATGATAATAAAGATTCATTCTTTAATCGAATCACTGAAGTAGTGAGAGAAATTCAAGGTCTTGGAGAGGAAATCAAAGACATTGATATCGTAATGAAAATATTGCAAATAATTCATCCTATGTACAATGAAAAGGTGTTATCCCTTGAAGAAAGAGATATATCCAAACTATCTCTATATGGTCTGCTAAGTAGTCTAGTGAGATATGAGAAGAGTCAAACCTGAAGAATCAATGACTCATGTTATCAAGGAAATGGAATTCAAACCCATGGACACACTGAAAATTTAAAAAGATAGTGGTGGTGAAGAATATAGAGAAAAAGAAATTCTTTCTCTCATTTCCATGAATATGAAAAAGTGAAAAGGTAAATTTAATGGTAAGTTACCTCTGGAATTCTTTCGTTGGGGAAGAGTTGGGCACATTGCAACCCAGTTCCAAAGAAAGTTTGATGGTGAAGAAAGTGAAGCAGAAGACATTGATAAGAATCAGAAATGGTTTTTAAAAAAGGGAGACTTCAAATACTGAAAGAGGGTATAGAATAAGAGTTTTCTCTGTGAAGAGGATGAGGATGATATTGAATTCTATGAAGAAGAAGAAGAACCTAAATTTAAAACAGGAATCCATGATTTAATGATGCCTACCATTTAAAAGTTATAACCCTCGATCGATAAAGACAGAGACAATCATATGAATGATAATGGTGATACCAAGTTTAATGATTAGGGATTCCTTTTCAAAGACTGAGAAAAAATGCATGAGATGTACTAAGTAGAATGAAATGGTAGATAATTCATCAGAATATATTGATGAGCTTCAAGTTTAGATTGAATGACTAGAAGAACTAGTGAGAGTTCAATCATTAATCCTTGAAAGCACAGATGACATTGTGGAATTGAAGGTTAGAATTGAAGAAGAAGAAAAGGTCATAAATAACCTTACATCTAGATATGAAGAGAAGTCCAAGACCATTGATGGTCTTGATGAAGAAGTTGTTACTCTTAAGAGTAAACATGAGGGCCAATCAACCACAAATGAGGGTAAGAAGAAAATTCATTTTGGAAGGCTCCCAGATATAGAGTTACTGGTATAAGACAAGTGTGGTTCAGATGGGGTTCGAAAAATCTTAAGTGATCAAAGACCCGCTTGCATAGGAAAGAGTGGAATTGGATGTGAAACTGGGACATCAACTTTCAGATGTGAAGAGAGCTAAAATAAAGACAAAATGAATGTTGGACAGGTTTAAACATTGCATGAAGTGCTGAAAAAGGAACCCTCAATCTAAACCAAAATAATAACTGAATATTATCTTCAAACCTTCAGAAATGACCGGCATTCCAACCATTCTCCCAATAAAGAAGGCATGAGGAGAAATTTATTTTAGAAGAAATTTCCACTCATGAATTGTTGGTTCTGTAGCTATCTAGGTTATACCATGTAATATTGCAAATAGGAAAGGAGCTACTTGAATGGGGAAGATCTGGGAAGTCAAAAAAGAAGACCAATTTCATATCCTCCATCTTATAGAAGTACTAGCTTCTATGGTTACTATTCTCATTGTTCTAACTTTTGACATAAAGCAATGTATTATAGAAAGAGGTACGACATGAGAGATTCATACAACACTCAGATATGGGTCAGTTTTCACCCTCCTGATGGTGTTTCCGTCACAACAAGGTTTTCTCCTCAGGAAGAATATTATGGGTATGAAGAATCTGATTATTTAGAGGAAAGTATTAGAAGGCTATCTGTATCCTATACTCAATCAAATATCTCATGGAATGAAAAGAAGAAGATTGAGAAATCCAATCTTACATGTGTATCCCTCAAAGTAATAAAGAGTAGTAGCACCTGGATTCTTGATGGTGGATGCTCTTACCATATGACAGGAAATTCCGAACTTTTTTAGAATATTAAAAAAAGGTTTATAGAATAGTGAGGTTTGGTAATGATGGTGAATTGAAGATTAATGGCATTGGGAATACTAATCTCACAAATGGAGAGCTAAAAAAGACTGAATTTCTTTATGTGGATGGTCTATGTCACAATTTCCTCAGTGTGAGTCATCATTGTGACTCAGGGATCATAGTAACTTTCAATAAAAAAGGTTGAATTATAATTAAAAAAATAGGGAATTCTATTATGAAAGTCTGTAGAACAGATGGAAACTTATATCAGGTTGACAGCTAAGTGAACTCCTTCTATTTTTCTGTTGATGAAAGAAAAAACTTGTGGCATCGATGGCTGGGTCACATTAACCAACAAGACATGGAAAAGATATCTAAGATAAATATAGTCCTGAATATACCCATTTTTAAATGTGAATTGGAAAAGACGTGTGATGCTTGCATACGGGGGAAGCTAGTCTGTAATTCATATGAACCAATTAAGAAAATAGAATCAAACCTTCTTGATATCATACATACAGACGTATGTGGCCCGATTAATGTTGTTACAACTCATGGAGAGAGGTACATAGTCTTTTTCATTGATGATTATAGTAGAATGGCTTGTGTAATATTTATTCACATGAAGCGACAAGTACTTGATTGCATGAAAACTTATCACCAAATTGCTGAGAATAGTACTGGATGAACAATATAAGTCATTTGATCTGAAAATGGAGGGGAATATACATCCATTGAATTTGAAAACAAACTATAGAAACATGGGATATAACATGAGGTAGCAACAATGAGAGCTCCACACCAAAATGGAGTTGTTGAATGTAGTAATCGACATGTGAACAACATGGCATGGACTATGCTGATTGAGAGTCATATTCCATGACATTACTGGAAAGAGGTTATTCAAGATTCAGTGTATATTCAAAATAAAACAGGACTTTATATGTATGAGACTAAGACACCATATGAATTGTGGCATAGAAGGAATCCATCTTTGAAATATTTTCGTGTTTTTTGAAGTAAATTGTTTATCAGGAACAATGAAGGAAATCAAGGGAAGTATGGTTATAATGGAGATGAAGGAATTTTACGTGGATATTCAATGAACAACAATGCCTAAAAGTTTTTCAACAATCGATTAGGAAGGATTGTGGAAAGCAGTGATGTTAAGATCATTGAAGAGAAAACCCCAAATTCTTCAAGTATTTCATGAGATGATGTTATAGAATATGAGGAAGAAAGTGAGAATGGAGAAAATAAAAATACCCAAATAGAAGAAGTTGTACAAAATACTCATCTGTTACATCCTGATGTTGACTCATAAGAGGAATCTGAAGAGGAAACCTTGGCTGGAGAGAATTCAACTGAACCTCACAGGAGAAATCGAAGAGCTGAGATTGATCAATCTAACATAATTTGGGATAGGAGTATACCCACAGAAACAAGGATGATGAGGAATAACACATAATATTCATTTCTGTCAGTTGTGGATCCATCCTCATTTGAAAAGAAATAAGGGATGAATCTTGGGTGAAATCCATGAATGAAGAGTTTGATCAGAATGAAAAGAACCATACATGGGATCTTGTTTAGAGACATGAAGGTCACAATGTTATTGGTACAAAATAGATCTTCAAAAACATTTCTGATGAGCATGGAAGTGTTATTAGAAACAAGGCACGACTAGTATGTAAAATATACTCCCATATTGAAGGTGTTGATGTTGAAGAATCATTTGCTCTAGTGGCTAGACTGGATTCAATTAGGCTTTTCCTTTCCATAGAACTCAAAAGAGGATATAACATATATCAAATGGATGTCAAGACAACATTCTTGAATGGAGTACTCTAAGAAGAAGTATACATTGATGAACCACTAGATTTTCTTCTTGGTACTGATGAAACAACTGTTTGTAAACTAAATAAGGCTATATATGGTCTGAAGTAGGCTCTGCGAGCATGGTGTTCCTAGTTGGACTCTTATCTCAAGATGTTGAAAATCAAAAGGGGAGGAGTAGATCAAAATATATATGTGAAGAATTCTCCAAAATATCAGTTCATGGTTCTACTCTACGTTGATGAGATTATATTTGGACGAATCATGGAGAAATCAGTGGATGAATTTTCCAATCACATGAAATCATAATTTAAAATGTATATGATTGGGGATCTCAAAAATTTCTTGGGGCTGTGGGTGATTCAAAAGAAGTATTACACTTCCATTTATCAGGAAATATATGCAAGAGAGCTTCTGAAAATGTTTAATATGAAAGAATCCAAACCAATGTCAACTCCAAATGCAGTTGGAACCAAAATTGGAAAGCATGAGGATGGGACATCTGTAGACCCCACCATGTACAAGAGGATAATTGAGAGCCTACTATACCTGACAGTGACATGACCAGATATTGTCTCTGCAATATGTCTAGTGGCCCTCTTTCAGATTAATCCAAAGGAGAAACATATGGTAGCAGTAAGAATAATTGGGAGTTATATTCAAGGTACTCACAATTGTGGCTTATACCTTGATATAGGAAGGTAATGTGAATTATCATCATTTTCTGATGGGCTGGTAATGCAGTGGATAGAAATTCCACCAGTGGTGGAGCATTCTATATTGGGAATAAAGGTGATTGTGTGTTAATCAAGAAATTAGAAAGTACTTCCCTTAGTACTACTGATGTTGAGTATATCCCTGCCATATAGGTATGCACTCAACTACTATGGATGAAGAAACAAATAACAGATATTGGTGATGAGGTGAAGAAACCAATGGAAATTTACAGTGATAACAAGAGCACAATTGATCTTACAGAGAATCATGTTCATCATTCTTGTACAAAACATATTGAAATCAGGTATTACTTTATAAAATAAGAATTTGAGAAAGGTTTTATTAGAAGGGATCTTGTGGGAAATGATGAGCATGTGGCCCATATACTAAGCAAGAAATTGTCAACGGTTGTGTTTGGGAAGAATTGGTTGAACCTCGGTGTTCAGCCACGCCCTAGTGTATAAGGAGGTTAGAAAATACCCCTCTCCCCAGCTATTTTTACTGGTTTTAATCTGTTTTTATATGTGATGTAGGTTTTTGGGGGAGATACGATCCTGGGGATATTGTTTTGAGCTGAACAATGAACAATTCTTAGTCTTTGGGTTTATTGTCAATGGGGGAGAAGGAATAAATTCAGGACATAAGGAATAAATTCTGAACCAAAGGAATAAATTTTGGACATGTGATGCTTCTGTGACATCATGAGAATTAAGTGAAATAATCAGCATTCGGTGATAGGATTAAAAGGAATAAATTGGACATGTAATTATTCTGTGACACTTTAAGAGAATTTCTTGAGCGTCGTTAAGAATTCCAAAACACAGGATCCAATTCATGCTTCCCCTCTTGCTTTCTTCACCGAGCATTTCTCACGTAGACTTAGAGTGTTGGTTGAGTTGATTCTTGAATTTTTGGTTTACATGTGGCTCGTGCTCTATTGAAAATATTTAGTGATTTCCAACAAACCCAAAGGTGGATATTTTTGGAACCATGGTTATTCTATGCATGAATTGGAGTACGTTTTCTGGTTTTTTTTTCAATCCTTAGTGGATGTTGAGAATGTGTGACAGTAAAGTGACCCTACTGTTCAAGCAGACAATAGTATTGAAGGTGGCACTATTCTCTAGTGTTTCCCAAATTTTTGGGACTTGAAAATCAGAGAATAAAGGCATGGGTTGTGGGAAAAATGAGGTGAACACAAAGAGGAATTGGTGCGCGAAATAGGTGAGGTGTGTGTGAAAAACTACAACTGTGTGCAAAATATTTTAGTTGTGCATGAAAAACAGTGTGGTGCGTGAAATAGTGGAGTGAGGTTTTTCACAAAAGTAGTGTTTCAAAATCAGAGTGTCGAAAAAAGGAAAAGGCATGGGGTGTGAAAAAAACTTGGATATGTGCGTGAAAAAAGGTACATGCGCAAAATATTATGCGCCGAATGATAGGTTTTTCATGCCACATGGGGTTTTGCCCAGGGGGTCTGAGATGCCTATAAATAAGAGGTGAGACCCCTCATTCCAAGAAGCTAAAAACTAAGACAAGATCCATGTGCGGATGTGCGTAAAAGTTTCATGTAAAGGGAGTTGCGCGAAAACATTCGAGCTGTGTGAAAAATTCTAGGCTGCGCGAAATATTCTAGCCTGGGCCAAAAATTCTGGCTTGTGTGGAAAATTATGGGCTGCATGAAAAAGGCAGAGCTGTGTGTAAAAATTGAGACAACGTGTAAAAGATTTAGTTTCTTGAAAAGGGTGTTGTTGCACGAAATTTTTTTCCTTGTGAAAAAATAAAATCTTGCGTGGAATTTTAAGGTCATGTGCACAAAGGGTTGGTGTTGCACGTAATTGTTAGTGAAACTAGTTTGCACGTTCTGGTTATTCGGTTCAGTGGTTTAGTCTGTTCAATGCATCATTTCTAGATTTCGATGCAAGCAGAGTCTCATGATAAGAAGAGGTAAGGACTTCAATGAGAATCTATTTAAGAGAGATTCACATCTATAAACTGATTGGGACTTCAACAAAGGCAGTGATCCAGGGGGAGTCAACAGGAGTGACCCGAGGGACGTAGTAGGCTATCCCTAAATAGTTGTAATGCTAGTGATCCTGGGATAAAGTGATTGTTCCTGAACCGTTGTAATCCAAAACTAGTGAATAATAGTGGAATTTGGTATGACCGACAACCTATCGGCATATGATCCTTAGACGTAGCCCTTAGTAGTGAGCCATGTAAAAAGTGTTGTGTCATCTCTTTTCATGTTAATGTTTGATTGCTTCTCATATCCATTATAAAGGTTAATCTAGTTCTTACCAACATGGGAACAAGATCCATCAGTTTAAAAGAAAATGTTTACTACCTGATTCACCCCTCCCCTCTTAGGGTGTCCTGGGGTCATACAAAATATTCCATCTATTAATTTAGTTTATATCATTTGAACCAATTTCAGATCGAAAATTGATATAAAAATATTGTAAATGTTAAATCATTTTAACATTGAAAACTCATTGTTTCATCTCATCTGTGGAATTAATTTTTAATTAGTTTCTACATATTATTTGATTTTAATCTGAAAAATGGGGTTCCATATTTGTAATCATCCGGATTTATAATTTCTTATAATGTCTTCATTTTTTTACAAAAATTATTAGTGAAATTAATTAAAATTAATGAGATGTATTAAGTGAAAAATGAGTTTATTAATGTAAAAAACATTACTATTTAGGGGAAAATGACCTATAAAATTTTCCAATATCCATTTACTAACCTTATTAACAAAATTAAACATATTTTATCTAAAATGGGAAATTTTTTTGTCATATTATGTAATGGATACCTCCAAAAAGTGTTTACCTTTTTGGTGTTTACAAGAATGACACCCCTCCTCCACTATAAAAGGTAACTCATTTTCATCATAACAAAACTTTCCCAATAAGCACCCATCATACCTCCTCTAAAACAAGAATCATCAATTTGGTCTTAATGGAAACTAAGGAATATCTTTGGTGCAATCTAAAACGAGTTACCAATAAAAGAGGTAATGGTCTTCAATAGACACATTTCATTAATTTGGTTATGTACCACATTAAATTATTGTTATATCAATAATGTATAATGAAATATGTGTACTAATTATAATTATATTTTCTTATTTTATCTGTATGACCTAAGCCTTGACACACCCCCATTGAATGAGATACTCAATCATTTTTTGTGTGTATGGCCGACTGTCGTGTCGTGAATCGATGTCGTTCATTATTCCATTACCACCTTTCAATATTGATAATAATGATTGAATTTGTATTTTTATATGATATATATGATATTTATTATTTATTAAATCTTTTTAATTGATTATATAATATTTTACATACTTATTTTCCCTTTGTAAGAATATGATAACATTGTATTTGAATATATTGACTATTACCTCCTCAAAGTGATCTAATTCTATCATGATTTACATGGAATGTATTAACGATGAGCTTAGTAAAAAATATATGATATATATAACATAAAATTTATAATATAAGGAATATATATATATCTCATTTACTTACTTTATTTCAATTTGATAATAACACAAAAACAATTTTTGTTCATATGTACGTGCTACCATCTCAATGAACAGTGCATTTCATTTCTGATCACTTAAATTTATGGGTTACTATAAATAAATATAATATATATATATATATAATATTTATATAATCTTTTATATTATATAATTTATTGAATCATGATCAATGTAAGTGGAAAAAAATTTAAAAGTCAAATCATATATGAAAGACAATGAAAATTTCACCTGAAATGTAACATTAACATGGATTTGTTAATAAATATGTAATATAATGTAATTATAAATTCATATATGGTGTTATATATAGGAATATTGATACTTTATAGTATTATAATAAACATATAATTATTACACATATTTTTTAATCATGCTCTAAGGAATTCAAGACTTTCAATAACTGTTTTTAGTCTTACTTTTATTTCCTTGAGACATATAATATATTAGCTACTTATTCTGGTTTTGTGGTGTATATACAGACCTATGAAATATTTTATCATGAATAAAAATTGATTATTCAGTCTAAAAGAATTATTATTTAATGAGTATAAAATATTCAATTTATTTTATTATTTCAGAAAGATCATGATTCAATGGTTACTCATGTAGTAAGAGATTTCTGTTTCACTTTTTACTCTTATGAGACACATGTTATAGTAACATCCTATTTTTTCTGGGTGAAGTACAAAAATACCATGATCATATTTCATGATGATTAATATAAATGTTGTTTTTATTTATATATCCTTTTTATGATCTCTATTTCATGGGTTTTATGGTTCAAAAGTTACCACATTGGTAAAGTTGTTTTTTCTTAATTTTATTTATTTGGAACACATTTTATGATATGCACATATATTTTTATTATGAGGTGAATATACCTAACCAATTAATTTTTATAAAAATAATCTAATTGTTTTCCTTATTTTTTATACTTCATGTAATTTTTTTCATCCATGGGGATTATGATAAAAATTTATCAAATTAGTAAGAGTTTATAGCTACAGTCTCATCGTTTATTGGGGTTGTTTATGATTATACATCTATTGTGGAAAAATTATGATTCATTTATAATAACACTAATAAATTTCATTATACTACATTTATTAATGATATATTTGTGTAATTGTTACATTTTTCACTTTTTTCTACAAAATATAATTAAAATAATGTTTTTAAAAAAAATATAACATTATTTCTCATCAATTAAAAATTAGTTTTATTCCAAATACTTGTTTTATAAAAATATTTTGAATTTTTTTAAAATTATATTTTATGTTATTTTTTATAAAAAATTATTCTAAAAATGTTTTTTGTTTTTAAATATGTTTAAAATTGTTTTCAATGAATCCTTTATTAGATATTATTTTTAATTTTCATAGAAAAAGATTTAAAAAATGTTTTATGTTTTGAAAATTGATTTAAAAGTTAAAAGGTTATTTTTATAAATAAATTATAAAAACATAATTCAAAATCATTGTCCATATAATATGAATCCCATTGATATAATTTATTATTTAAAAGTGTTATGATCCTTAGACACTATTATTATCCTTTCTTTGAAGGGTTTATGTTTACGTTGACATGTTGTTTATGAAACCCATTTCTCTTCCATGTGTTATGGTATAACAAAAAACTTATGAAAACAAATTCCTATCCCATGTTATTATTTTATTAAATGATTATGAATCATTTATGTTCTCTATTGGTATTGATAAGATGTTTATTAAACCTGTTTCTTTTTATGGTTCCTCATTTAATGGTTTTTTTATTACCATATGGAAGACGTATTTATGATTTCAATATGTAATCGGTCAGACCTATATATCATTCCAATGAATAGGGTAATTTGAAATTATATATAGGATATAAGGGTATAATTTTAAGAATTTATGGGTGATAAAAATTGGTTACAAGGAAGGGAATTCCAAGCTTGTAACAAGAGGGTACACAAAAGAGCATCATAATAACGTAAAAAGAGGGTATAGAGGAAGAAGTCCAAAGACCGTAATAAGTGGTAAAATTGGAGTACCTACCAGGTAAATAATAATATTTTACAAAATAGATCATCCCATTTCCATAACAAGAAGTTACATGGGTGGGAATTTCAATAAAAAATAAAGAGAGTACATAGGAGGGCATCCCAGACCAGAAATAAGAGGGTTCACTAGAGGACATCCATATCCTGAAGCATGTACAAAGTTAATTATTCCAATCCTAAAATGTTATGGAAGTATTGGTATGTGGAATTGGAATAATATTTTCTATAAATATGTGTATTAAAAAAATTTAGGTCGTATACCTATGATATTCTATCAGGAATCATGTTATCTGATTCCCATGTCATACATGTCTTCTAAACTTCTAATCTTTATTCCATGACTCCTGATTAAAATCTTTTATATGTATGGTATGTTCTTAAAATGTTATTAACATGTTCTAATACCCTAATATTCCTGTTATGCATACTTATCTCCTTTATTAACCCTTAATAAGAATCTAATCTCATAGTTTCATATGTTTCTTTTCCCCATGTTATGAAGAATTATTATTAGGAATTAGTAATAAGGGGGGATATAATTATGGGAGATATTGAATATATTTCACATAATTATAATAATGTGTTAAAAGTTTCCAAAGGAACTAAACTATAAATATCATTAGGTATTTACTTTTTAAATGATATGTATATTCATTTAAAAATATTTAATATTCATGTATTTAAATATGGGGTTTCTATAGTCAGTACTATAGAAATTTTTATCATCCTTTGAAACCAAGGAGAAGAAAACATTGGTGTGATCGCAAGAGTAATTTGTTTGTATATTTCTCGTGATGTCTCTAATTATATTTCTATGAAAGAGTTGGTTTATAATAAAATTTCCTAGAAATTTGGTAGAGGATAGAATGAGTCATTTATTATAAATAAATCCTTTTCAAGATACAACAAGTGGATTTGTCTCTACCACCTATGCATATAGGGGTAACAACACAAAAAAATTGTATTTAACCTAACTCGATTGAGAAATGTTGAACCACATAGGGCCCTACTGCACACCTAGTTTTACACAACCTATGGATATGCATTAAAAATTCACAAACTCAATATGCACCATCATTAAGGATTTAAATAGATTATGAATATGACTAATATATGATAAACATATGCTATATAGATTTAATAAAAAATATGTCATGATTTGACATATATTAAGTGTTTTCTCATGAATATGTGGTTTTTCAACTAGGATTAGTATTGATCACATTATTATTTTGGTTTTAGACAATGTCTATAAACCCAAGGAATTATGTTAACACAAAATATTATTGACAATAAAATGAATATGAGCTACCAATTTGGATGATGTATATAGAGAAAGATACTGTGATTATGCCTAATCAGCTATCATTTTATTATTGGTGAGATTAATAACTCATAGAATAAGACGAATATTTTATTTACCGAATGTTCATATGGTAATTAACATTAAGGAAATAAGATTCAGCTTCTTATATGTCAATAATAAGGAAAAGAGAACTCGTAAGAACACCTCAAATTGAGTGGAAAATGTTATCAATGTTGAAAAAGGGTTATAGAGTGGACACTAATTTAGGAGTTTAATGACTTTTCATTAAAAAACATGGACATAGCCAAACTCAATGATCAAACCTAAATACATACTTTTATACCATAGAACGACCCATTCCATTCTAATCATTGAATTTAAAAGATTTATGTTTTTATGTATTTAAATTCATTGTTTATGAAATATATAAGGATTGTTTAGTATAGGTTTTCATTATGGGTTTGAGAGAATATTTTGAATGGTACAAATAACCAATAAATGTGAATTAATGGGAAGGTTATATTTTTCTAAAAATAAATTATTATGGGAAGGTGAAACAAAATATGTTCTGAATGTTGTTAAATTGATGTCTAATAAAGATAAATATATGATTGATATGGTTTAGTTAAATTGGATATTACTATAGACCATAGAACTAATAATGTATTTTCTGAAAATATTGGTTGTGATTTCCTGGATGGAGATTTTGGATTTTTTTGGATTTAAGGAATATATCCAATGATCATTACAATGTGAATTAATGGCTGTTTTAAATAACATATTTTGGTAATTCTGGTTATTCCAAAGTTTCAAGAGAATATATGAGGTTCTTATTACCATGTTTTGAATGTGAAAACCAAGGGATACATTATGATATAGGTAGGGTTAATGTGAAGCTAATTTTGAGAAATTCAGTGACCTTATATCTATTGTTTTGGGGATTCTTCTTTTGGATGGGATTAAATGTTGAGAATTTCTATAATGGTTTATGTTAATCTTTGTATGAGGTTTTAGATATTAAATTATTATCTCTCAATAAAGTGATTTATTCCAATTAGAAAGCCTATGCTAACCATTATTTGTGTTATAATAAGTAAATATGGAATGAATAAATTATCATTCTACATATGGATCCTATGATCTGTTACTACCATTGGAATCAAAAATTCACCTTCATTTTTTTCGTATGAGTTAAATAGAAAATTTTTCTAGAAAAAACTAAAAGTTTATATTATTCCTACAAAATATAATGACATCAATTAATTTTACTTCACTGTGAAAAATATTCAACTTTAGGAAAAGGGTCTGGAAATAAAAAATTTCTTATTAAATCATATTTTTTTATCACAACAACGAACATTTTAAATACTATTTGGTTAATAGATTTTAATCATTACATTTATCATGAAATTTCTCTCTTTCACTCCCAATTAGAAAATTATAGTTATATTTCATAGCCATTTACATTTGTCCACATTCCACCTATGATCTACTACATGGAATCCTAGAAATGTGTTACTTTGGGTAACTACTCTATTCCCAACATTGTTATTATTAAGAATGTTTTAGAATGAATTTTTATGTTGTGGGTTTATATGAATGTAAAATTAATTTATTAGACAATTAATTAACTATTTAAATTTCAAGGTAGAAATCCATTTTATGGGGGGTAGAATGTAGAACCCTAAGTTTTTATGATTTAATTTTTTTTCACAAAAATCAAATTTCATTGTTGGATTTTATTCCATGGTTAAAAATGGAATAAATTATTTACATTCAATAATTAGTATTTCACTACATGAAACAATTATAATAGTTTGTGGTACATGAAATGCTATGTTTTCCTTTTATAAATTTTAATTATGAATTCATTCAACAACTTCTGTTGCATGTAAGACAAGGTTTCACTGAACAGTAATATGCTATTACTAATATTATTAAAATATTACTATTGTTATCAATTAGATGTTGGAATAAAGGTTACAAATATGATTTACTATATTAGGAAAATATTTTTCACACATGTATTTAAAATTAATTCTTTTATTTCTAATTAATTCGAAATTGGAGTAAAAACTTTTTGAAAATAAATACATTCTATTTCAAGAAAACAATTTTTCTATGAACAAACATGTTTTATCTCAATAATTTTTTTTAAAAAATATTTTTGAATGATTTCAAGGAAAAATATATATTATATATTAAATAAAATATTTAACATTCATTTATATTTTTACTTGGAAATGTATAAAAATAAATCAAATTTTGTCCTAAAAAGATATATTTTCTAAAATCTAGTATTATCTTCTATTAATGGAACACCTTTTTTAAAACTAAAATTGAAACTTTTAGAAATTCTATATGAATAAATAAAAATCATTTTTGAAATTTTAATAAAAAAATTATATAAGGGTGTATTTTTTATTTTTCTAAAATAGTTTATATCTTCATTAATAATAAGAAATACTGAATTTTAATTGAAAAGTCACATTTCATGTAATTTTTTATATAAAGATTAGTAATAGTATTATTTTTATTTAAAATCATATTATATCAATATTAGATCAATTAAATAAATTTAAGACATAATTTAAGACATTTGAAGTCATTTCACGATGAAATAGGTAATAAAAACAATGTTATCATTCAAATATTTTCATTTTAAAACCCAATTGGTGTACCCCATAAGTGGTATTAATTTTAAAATAATATCAGACACTTGTGTTATTATAATTTAAAAAATTTATTCCATATTTTCAATGAGAATAATTTATAATTTTAATCAGGTGAAAAAAATTGACTAATAATATTAATTAAATCACTTAAAATTAATTATAACGATTAAGAAAAAGATGAGTTTAATAAGGGACCAACCATTAAATGTTAGGAAAAAATGAATTTGAGACATGTGAAAAAAACATTTCAAGAACATATTTCTACCTTTCTTATAAATTAACTTAAATGGTCTATTAGTGGAGGGACATGATGTGTGGTAAGCCTCCTAATAGTGTGTACCTTTTAGAAATTTATATGAATTTCGCTTCTCTACTACTATAAATGGGAAGTTACCCCCTCACTTATTCACACTGATAATGACCCATGCCACATCCATGACCAAAAAAGGTCACAACATCCCTCATCACAACCAATAATCCTCACATTATTCATATTGAAACACAATGAATACCATTGGTGAAAACCTAAAGGATTTACCCAAAGAAGAGGTGGTGTTCTTCAATGATCACTTGTTTTTTGTTTATTTATCATCCCCTTTCTATTATTATTAAATAAATAATAGATAATAATTTTAAAAAAAATATTCTGTGAATATTTTTATGTTTAGGTTACGACCTACACCATCCCACACCTCCATGAAATGGGATATGACGTTCGTGTTCCTGTGTACGATGGGCTAATTTCTCACGAACTGATGTCAGTTGTTCTTATATTTCCACCACTCATGGCTAGGAATAGGGGTGGAATTAATATTTTTGTATTATATATATTATATTTGTTCTTATTTTGTTCTTCTATAGTTATTACATGACTCACACCTTCATTCCATCAATTTTGTGGGAATAAAATAACATCATTTTGGTACGTGTGGTCTACCACCTCCTCAAAGCCATGTGATTAATTCACCATTGACATGTAATGTATTAATGATAGGTTTAGTAAAAATATGAGATATATATTAAATAATAATTATACTTTAATGATTATATATATATACATCATTTCATTCTTCCATTCAATACGAAAAGATAACTGAAACAATGTTCATGCATATGTAAGACCTAGCGTCCCTATGAACTATGTATTTCATTTCCTATAACTAATTATTTGGGATTCTATAAATACATATATAATTAATATATATGATATTTTTATCATTTTTTAATTTATAGAAATTATAAAATCGGGATGAAAGTAAGATGAACAAAAAGAACATGTCAAAATAGATACAAAAGAAAAATCAATTATTATCTAAAATGTAACAATAACATGGAATTTTTAATAAAATCGGAATATAATATAATAATCGTTTCATATATGGTATTATACATATTAATATGGTTATTTTTTGGGTTTATCATAATCTTATAATTATGAACCAAACATCACCATGGTTGAAATAATAACCTTTGAGTTTTCAATTTCATCCCCATCATGATTTTAAATTTTCATTACTCATGACTTGAGAACCTTGATCCATGATTTATAAAATTTTATTCTCCCACTCAGAAAAACATTAGAGTGATCTTTCCCTTGTGTATCCAAAATTAGATCTTATGTAACATCCCCCATATTAGATTCATGTGCATCACGACCTTAAACTGGATGCACTTTTCTCAATGATGTATGACCTCAAACACATGCCTATAATGGTCCAATTCACAGGACCATAAAATAGACACAAAAGAGAGAAAGAAAATTTTAGGTTGAATAACCAAAAAGGGTGTCTTGATAAATTTTCATTTCTTCACTGGTTAAACTCTTCATCTCATGATTTTTGGAAAAAAACATGGGCATATGTAAATAATTAATGATGCTCCTATGGCCTACAGTGTGGCCCTAGAAAATTAATATATATACTAGTTGGAACCCCTAGTCTAATTACAAGTTTGACTAGAGGTTTTTTAGAATCCCTCACAACTGTAACTTTCTCATTATGCAGTGAATATACTATTAGATTGCTAGAACATTTCTTAAAATATTATAAATTTCATGGACCACATTCATTCCTTATAATTTGGAGCTAACACAACCTCCCCATAGACGACCGGTAGCAGGGAATTTCACTTCTAAATGGGCTATAGACTCCTATAACGGAACCCCTTAAATCATAGAATTTTTATCTTGACCGCATGGAATAGAAGAGGCTCATATCATCATCGATGGTTGACATGTTCCCATCGGTTCACACCTCCAGTTAACTCAGATATTCCTAAATCATAAATTACAATCCCAATGACCATATTATTAATGACGATTTGACATTATCAATATTATATTTCCAAGTTTTGAAATATTTTACAAGGATGGAATGCAATAATCCATTCCTAAACATTTTAACGATTCACATTTCATGATTTCAAACCATAGGGTGTAGGGCTCCAGTTTCATTAATTAATATCTAAATTTTCCTAGGGTTTAAAAACCCTTCCTATTTAGATTTTACATCACACACATATTCATTGCATAGACTCTTGTGTCTTCACAAATAACCCATATTCCCCTGAAAATAGTGGGTATACTTCTGTATTATCAATCAATCAATGCATAAAGGGATTAGACATACCAACTAGAAGAAATAACCTTTATAGGAAAGGAGATTCAATCCTCATGAGCCACATTTAAACAATAGTAGAACACAGAACCTAAGGGTATCATAGGACATAATTGGTAATTATTCCCCATTCTATGATTCCTAAACCCAAGATCTTGGGAACATGATTTACATCACCCACATTCAAATTATCCTGGTGGTCCTATATTCTATAGTATTTCACCGTCAACTAATATTATGCTTATATATCTTACATGACCCTTAGAAAAGAGCATATATATATATATTTGAAAAAGATATCAATGCATAAGGGATTTTACCTACCAACTAGTGGAATCTCCTCCTTCTAGAAAAGTGATTTCATTCTTATGTGCCTTCATAATACCACAATAGAACTCAACACCCTATATTGTCATGGGACCTTCAGGGTATTTATACACCATATTCCATGATCATCGATCAAGATCTATTAGTAACACATCAAACTGCATGGAATCCAGAGGTCCGATCTAAAATAACCTAAAAAACAT
Source organism: Viscum album (assembly GCA_963277665.1). Classification (NCBI taxonomy): domain Eukaryota; kingdom Viridiplantae; phylum Streptophyta; class Magnoliopsida; order Santalales; family Viscaceae; genus Viscum; species Viscum album. The sequence continues at coordinate 288,686,208 of OY728159.1, read as the reverse complement.
TGAAAGATGGTCAGGTCTAAAAGACCATAATCTATTGTGACATTATTTCCAAGGTAAAAGACCCTAAAATACAATAACAATATTTCTTATATGATGCACCCTTAATTGCAATCTTGGGAGATATGATATAATGTACACTAAACTAAAGTGTTATAAGGTTCATGATAAAGCGCCATAAACTATAGAACATCAGTTATAGAGTGTATATAATGTAAACGTTTGTATAGAGAACCAAATGACCCATAAAAAAATAAAGTAATGTGTTCCAATTCTATATAATTATTAAAGGAAAACATTTTTCAAACTCTATGATTTATATTATATATAAATTATAATTATATGAATCAGGTAATCTATAGATCTCTAGAGAAGAAATATCATATCAGAATCTCATATTGGTGGGAATTCAGGAGAACATATCAAGAAGATTCTATTGTGATTTAAATAGTTTGATTCATTAATTTGGGTTTGCATGGTATTATGAAATGGACAGGTATCGATGGTGATTTAAATTACATTAGGTTAGAAAAAATTCATTCACATCATGAATGGAAGAAATTGGAACACCTCATAGACATTTTGAAATCTTATTTATTGATATCATGAAATAGTAAGAATCTCTATATTTTAGAGTCTATATAAGAATCACATAAAATACTACGTGAAAATCAATGGTCAAAATATAATAAAATTAAATTGATAAGATAGTAACATCCCAAGTAAGTAATGAATAATAGATATTCCTATATATGTCTATTTATGAATTAGATAGTGTTTTATAGGCTTAAAATGAGAATAAATCTAATCTTAAGCATAGAATTCTCTAAATTTTTTAAAAGATTGTTTACCAACTTTTAATGGAGAACCATTTTAAAATCAATATTTTGAAAATTTTATAATATATATTTGTCAAAATAAACATATTCTTTAGGATTGGGACATTTAAATTTACATTGGATAAATTTTTGATATTTTTCTGACAATGTTCATTTTTTAATGAATAGTGAAAAATACTGCATTTTACTTCAAAATGGATTTTTCATCTAATATAATTATATGGGTATATTATATTTATAATTGGATTTAATGTGTAATTAGAATATATTTTTACCATTTAATCCAATGGTGGTCATTATATTTAGTTTCACTTTGGAATTGGGCACAAACAAGTGCGAAACATTTCATAGATATTGTCTAAAAAAACCCTCTATTTGTTTTGACAACGGGAATTATTTTTAAATTATTTATTGCAATTTCTGTGATTGGAATTTGGTAAAATGGATTCCATATTTGGGATCATATGTTCCAAATTATGAAAATTAAAACTCTTTTGTCTTTTGATATTATTAATAGTAACGACGGTAATTATATTTAATTATCGTGATTAATTAGTAATCGTGTAGTTAATGATAATAAAATAATATCATAATAATAACAAATTGCCCCAAAATGTGTCCTAATGATACTGGTTGTGTAATTTCCGACCATGGGATGCCTTGTTCCAAACATTGGGACTCCATGGAATCACTTTTCAGTGATAGTGACACTTTATCATTTTATTTTTAAAGAAAGGAGAATATCAAAAAAGTATGTAACACCTAAGTAAAAAAAATTACTTGTTTCTAAATAAATGATATATTGGAACATAAATGATCATAGGAAATATAAAATAATTTCCTACATCATGATATTTTTTTTTATTTTCAGACATTAAATAAATTAAATTATTTATGACATCATGATGATGTAGCGATTACCTCATTAATGAACGATTTAAAAAAAATGAACAGATACTGTATAATATAAGACATACACTTGTCAAATACCTATTGTATGAATATATTTCGAACCCTCATCACCTTATCCTATAAATATATCAATGTGGGACCTTTAAAATTCGAAACTCATTTTAATATAAAGTATCATTTTATAACTTTCCAAGAGCGCCCCTCCTCCCTCTTGTAAAAGGCCCCCACCTCTACCTCTTTACACACATTTATCAAGCAATTGGATCGACCAAACTCTGATCATTTTATCTCTCCACATCCCTCTATTCATCCAAGAAGCCTTACCTTAGGATGAAAGCTCTTCAAGAAACCATTTTGGTTCAAACCAAGAAGAGTTACCCGATTTAAAGACAAAGTCTTCTCTAATGATATTTTGTATTATTTTTCTTATCCAACCCCCTAAAATAATTTTATTCATTTCATTTGTAACACAAAAAGTATCTTCAATATACTAGGATGTTTTTATAAAAAGGATTTGAGCCACACATACACACACCTATGTCTAATGGTTAAATAACATATTGTTTCTGTGGATGGTCAATTTCTGCCTCACGAAAGGATGATTGTTCAATCTTATTTTAACACCTTTCATGGTGGAAATTAAGATGTCAATATATTTATATATGATATATAATATGTTTATGTTTTCTTTAATCTCTGTATTTTTCATTTATGTAAAACCATTATGGTTTCCATTATGGGTAAACACGATATCTTCATTTTAGAAAGTGAGGACTACCGCCCCCTTAAAGTGATTTGATTCGTTAATGCCATATGTGGGACATATAAAGGATGGAGTTAATGATATTATATATGATATTATACTGTAATTATAATATACCTTTATATCATTATGATTAATTTCCATAAAATACAAAATAAAAATGAAAGTAGCGTTCATGCGTACGTACGGCTTGCCGTCTCCATGAACAGTTCATTTCATTTATTAACTCTAAATGTTATGTAATATTATAAATGCAAGTATATACTGGATATATATGATATATATGATATCTAAATCATGAATATAATTCTGTTTATAATGGATATTTTACCACAAGAACATTTTGTAATTATAAAGAGTTTATTTTTGACTCAAGTACCAATGATCGAAAAAATGACCATTATTAACTTAAATAATTACATAGTGTACATAACATGGTAATAAGTGATATAAAATAAATAATGAACATTAAAAAGATTCTTAAGCAAGAAGAAATTAACTCATGTTTATTATTCAGGAGATTAAAGAACGATCTAGTCATGTCGGACCTGAGGTAAGGGACTTCGTCTCAATCTCCTTTCATTGAGGCATATTTTGTTTAATACACAACTTTATATTATACGGTGTATAAACCCATTTGAATTTTACGTTTACTCAAAAGTATTACTTTTTATATGAAGCATTTTACTAAATGAAAAACAGGAATGTTTTTGTCATACGTATGCGGTGACATAGACTTCTCCACCGTCGTGACCATTATTTCAGTTTCGGCTTCCTCTACAAGCCATAACTTTTTTTACTGAAAAATAAATACCATGTTTTAATTTTATTATATTATGGTATTTAAAATGGTTTTGATAATGTTTTTATTATATAAATGTTTTTTTATAATCTTGTGATTGAAATTTGGAAATGTTATGTTTCCTTTATGCATGTTTTATGTGATACGATTATGTTATGGTTCTTGGGAATTGTTTATGAAGATGGTTGGTTCTATGATAAACTAAGGGCGGGAGAGCCTGTGATAGTTTTTCAATGCATTGGGCAACACGAAGGGGTTAAATGTTAAGGTTTCTCCAAAGATATTTAGGTAATATACTGTGATGGGTATTCCAAATGTAACCATGATGGTTACTCCCTATGTAAAAATGTTATGAATGCCTCAAGTTACCATTATGTCTTATGATTTCTATGATTTATTCATGATTTGATGAGGTATGTAAAAATTATTATGTTTTATGAGTAATGTATGATTTCATACATGGACTAATGTTTTCATTTCGTACTTTTATATCCCTTACTGAGCTCTTTATGCTCATCCAATGTTTTTGAAATGTTTTTCACAGGTAGAGGGAATGGTACATGATGTGATGATAATGTCAAGGAAGTGTCATGAATGAATCCATGTTTTGTTTTAAATATGTTTCCTTTGAAGGGAAAAGTGACTTTTTTAATGTAACCACCTTGTTTAAATGTGGAATGTAATTCATGATTTATGATCTAATTGTCTAAAACCCTAAACCTGAAAAGATCCTTAATGTGAAATCTTGTAATAACTCAAGATTAAGTAATGTTTAAGGCACTGGGCCTTATAAAGATGGCCAATTCGAAGAGTGTCCTATGAGAAACGTCTATTGAATGTTGAAGTGTCTATTTCCCTGCCAATTCTTCTTATTCCATAGGATGGAGAGTATTGACTAAAGTAACCCACTCCTAATCACTTTTTAAAAAAATTCCAAGGAGGATCATGATATTGAAAGGTCCGACTTCAAAAGAGCTATAATTTTATCTCTATATTTTCTTTTTCCTAGTATCAATCTAGAAAGGAAATTTTCATATGATCTGAAAACTATACTCTAGTGACTCCAATACCTCTATAAACTATTCAGAAAGGGGATCCTCACCTTCATGATTGATCAAGACCCTCTCATTGGTGGATCAATATTTTTGAGACATGAAAATTTTTCTCATGATTTCATTCAACAGTTTTTTTATCAAAACCATCTTCCCCAAAGTCATTAAATGACTAATGAAGGCATTCCCATTTCTCAAGGTATAAATCTAAAGGAGTTTTAGTAATCAAGGAATGATTTTTTTTTCTAGATCAATATATGCATTGTATGAACTTTTATGAGTAATGGGACGGTCATGAAAAAGGGATATATAATCAAATGATTTATAAAGGAAACAGAAGAGGAGGATCAATATAACAATTCCCTAACATGTCCATCACCCATTGCTTATGCCAGAGGTATTATTTCCTCGAAATATTTATTCCCACTATCTTATTGGTAATCACTCGAATGAGGGATCTTCCTCGATATCTAACCCTATTTATGAATAAACACCAAATTTTCCATGGATAGATGGGTGGGTGAGGAAAATTTATTTTCCATATGTTGAACCAGTCATCTCAGTACTCATCCAAGATAGGATTATACAAAAGCCTTGGAATATTCCTTAGTAGAAAATTCAGTACAATTGATATATGAAAGTATTATCTCTTTATCAATATTATTAGATTCCAAAATAATCGTCAAATGGATTATGACCCCATGGTTTCTCTCTCTCAACACACCAGCTAAATGATGAGGTGATACTGTTTGTGAGTATCTTAACATAGAAGAAAACTGATAAGTTTTTATATATCAGAATCGATCAACTCATTCAATCTGGCTATGAAAACCTCATCCTGATGGCAGTCCTTGTATAGACTTTTGATGACACATTCACTTCCATAATCGATGACCGAAAAATTTGGCATAAAATAGGAGGATAAATAAAATATATCAGGCTCACTCAGAGCATCAGAAACATCATCAAATCCTAGTGATATATCCCAAGCCCATATTTTTTCAATAATCATGGACAAGATATGGAATGAGGGATTAGTGTGGAATTTTATTATCTGTAGTAAGGTTAATGCTCCCCTATCCAACCAATTAAAATATGGAATGGACCAGTGATACAATAGATAATTATTAACTTCTAAATATCACCCAATACTTGGTAATTATATTTAAGGGTTTCAACACTATATTGAGGTCCCATCCCATGGGATTCCACATTTCCATCACCAACAGACGTTCATAGATTCTGGAATACATGTCCACTATTGGGAAATGCAAAACATTTAGGAATATGGCCAGGAATCCTGGTATTCTATGTCTCAAATAGATCTTTAAATTCACTTTATATCCCCTTGATATATTTCCCAGGATTCCATAACAGAAAAAATGTGTTGGCACTATCACAAAAATTATAATAAGGGCTCCAATGGGGGTGTATAGTAGTCAAACTAGATCCACTATGAGAATTGAAAATGATGATCCCATCTTCGAAAGACATAAGAGAACCCAATGTAAAATACATTCATCAATTTTCTTTCAAAATTATGACAATATTCCACTCTATGTCTGGAGTATATAGAGGGTTATCCCAGAAATTTGTGGAACTAAGTAACGCATTGCACATCTCTTCAAGAGGGGGTATCCCACCAAGTTGGTAGATATCTTATAGGTTGATTCCCACCTCACCATGAAATGTGTGAAATTAATTGGTGTTGTGACACCAATGGATTACCAGTTCTCAAAGATAATTAGGCTAGAAATATGATATTATTTTTAAAATCCATACCATATCATTTATATGGACATAATATAACTGGTCATCATACTGAAAGAGTCTTTTCTTAAACCAACATGGTTACTCCCATTCATCATAAAAATTACCACTAGGACATAGATGTCATTTTGAGCACCATATGACACCTAGATTTTTTAAATAATAGAGGAATATAATTGAATTACTTTAAGAAATAGGTTAATGAGTGAAATAATATCCATCTACACCAACATGAATGTTTTCTATCATATAATACAACCACTGGGATCGATCTATGTGAATTTTTACATCCTCATCAATTTTCATTTGAATCCATTCAATAGGATTTGAAACAAAGAAAGGTAGTATATTGATTTAAAAAGGAGGAATGAGTACATTTTCTAGTATTTTGTACTCATATTGAGGAAACTGAGGTGATAAAGGAATGTTTTTAAGATGAATTGATAGAAACAGTTTCATAATATCATTATCAGAATTCAAATGAAATCAAGGGTTATCATTTGGTTCTATAGAAATACTATCCCTTTCATTATCCGTAGAAAAAAAATTTAATGAGATTAATATTCCATATGAACAATATAAAATGGACTATTTCAATATTATAAAATAAAAAAAATTCAATATCCATAAACTGATTGCACAATTAGCATAAAATTAATCATTAATGTCATTCATGAATCACATAAAGGACTCATGAATCACATTTCTAAAGATGATCTCATGGAGCAGATAAACCCTCAAGTCAACAATCAACCACATGACCCCTAAGAAGACTCATGATCATGTGACCTCAATAGGTTCATGAAAGCCACATAATACTCAAAGGGTCATGCGAACAAGACAATTAATCTTGAAAAACCCTTTAATAGATTGTGCATCCCCATATACAATGTTCAAAAAAAATGATATGTCAATTGATTGGTTTTAGTGGGATGCTAATAAAATAAATTATTTTGAAGTGATTCTTGTGAATAGCTCTCATAGGTTGATCTTTTTATGAATTCTTACAAAAAGTTTGTGCGATGATGTTACATGACATAAGTAGGGTTCATGAGCTTTGGAGGGTTGTGTAGCTATTGAATGAATCCATCTCTTCTGCTCTATTTATAGTGAATTCCTTAGAATACCATTCATTTCTACAAATACAAAATGACATCCAAAACAATAATTTTTTACAGCTCCAAATACATTTTGAGCCATTACTTTCTTTATAATCGGTCCATTATACCAACATACATTTCTCCTTAGGGATGGAATTTGTTTATTCCCTGTAAATAAGAATCTGAAAAATTACAACAAAATAAATACTTTTATATAAGTATTATTTTCCCCACAAAAAAGAGGTGCTCAGGATCATGTGGATTGCATGAACCACCTATAGACAGGTAATCACAATACCTTAGAAATGTCATATAGGACGAAAATCATAAGGAAAACCTACAAAATATCATTCAAATCCCATTTTACATTTCCTTATTCTCTTATGAAGGATCCCTCGACAATCATTGGTCAAGTGGTGGAAGCCAGATAAGTTTCACTAGGACATGTGCATGTAATCACACAGACACAAGAACAACCATAAAAAATACATCAAAATATTAGAAAAATATCCCAATGGAGAGATCCCCTTGTGATCATAAATGTCACACGATGCATCATTGATGGGTAGATTTATTTTCTTCAATAACACTCATAAAACCTCTCAAGATCCCAAAAAAATTTTCAAATAAAAAAAATGAAATAATAAGGGACAAATGATGGAGATTTGAGCTGTCAAATACTCACATGATACACCCATGCATCTGATGAGACACAATGGAAGCTGTAATGATTTTATTCACGGTCTTGTAGGAGCTTGGTAACATGTTACCCCAATCACGTGAATGGATTTACACATGTACAATTAGTCTTGTGCTTCCCCTTCATCTCCAAAAATAAAACGATGGTTTATCCATGAAATTATCAAGAATCTCCATAAGGCCTTTTGTTGGTCATGTAGGATATCACTGATGGGTAAAGTGATTGCATTCATCAAAACTTTTGAAAGCTCCCAAAGTTTCAAATTTTTATAAAAATAAATGAAATTAATAAAAGTGAAAATTTGGGAAACTCTTGAGGATGTAAAACACTTTTATTGTACCGTATATTCTTGAAATAACCCATGGGAACCCATTTTTATCTCACAATGTTCATGTGTAATCAGTCTGTGTCTCATAGAATAACCTAGATATAGAATCTATGATACTATAAATTAATTTTAGTTGGAATCCTATAATTATGATAATTTTTAGACAAGATTTCCGGACAATATGGATGACCCTCATCTAGTATAAATGATTTATAAATTCCCCATTATTAGAAAAAATAAAATAAATTGGTTTTTGACGGGATGGTCTTACAATTTATGGAAATCATGTGACACCGATAAAATGACTAATGACAAGACCACATGATAAATCATTCCACTAAAACCCTCCACCTACACAATCTTATATTCTTCTGATATCCACTATGTAATGTAGTGAATAATCATGGTGGAAAATCCTATAACTACCCCACCTCTGAATCAAATGATATATCATTAAATGGATGGACATATCCTTCAAACCTCATAATCGCACACCTAAGAATCCGAGAACATTTCTATGAGTAGATCATCTCATAACCAGGATGATTTCCATCATATAATATCTACTGAACTACTCGAGTGATCGGGAAAAATGAATAGGCACTTCACGTTATCCCTCTGATAAGTTAAGTAGATCATGAAATTTTCATTGGAAATTTTAGGCATATATCCTAGGATATACCCACTAGAGAATTATGGCATATCATGCATATAATAAACGCAAAAAGGGAAGACAAGTGGGAAAGAGCATTCAAGATCCTAGGACCTGATAACCTTACCTATCCTTACGGTATGATCCCTACTCCGAATGGAGACCTTAGTGTGTAAACTATGATAAAAATGAAATAATATGAAACTAATTCCTTCCATAAACATGATACATAGTATGGATCTATAAGGCTTGATATCTATATTAATCTTTAATGGGTTATCCAAGTGAACATGTCCCATTTATATAAGTAATGATTACAATTTATTTTCTTCAATTGTTTCTCAAACTAAGCATACTAAATGTGGATTTAGGGAATTGCAATGATCTAACCATTCATGTCATAAGCATCTATAAAGATATTGGAAACCCCAATAAGTAAGCCATGATTAGTGAAATAATATGAAATTTCCTACATATAAGAGAAAACTCAGTGTGTAAACACGTATCAACTAAAAAAATATGGTTCTGATTATTTCTATAACAAGGATATGTAGGATCCCTTCATATGGCCCAGGCTCAAATGGGTATCCACTTTGGTGTAAGTCCTTCAATGTCTCTGATTATCCAACCATCCGGACCCAAAATCTCCCATGGGATGATTATCCTTCATCATCCAAAAAAATATTGATATGTAACTAAAATATGAAGAATTAGATTCCTTCCAAAAAAATATAGGTAGGATTTATCCTAGGGTCTGAGTTTAAATGGGCATCCACTTCAGTGTCAGTCCTTGTCTCCAACATTCCAACCACTAGGACCCAATATCTCCCTGGGGATACTAATACATCCTCACCCACTCAATTATGGATAATTTAATAAATGATTAAGTCTATGATTCCTAATATTACCATAATACGTAGGATGCATTCAAAATGCTCAATCTCAAATGGGAATCCACATCGTTGTAAGTCCCACCATGTCTCTGATATTACAAAAATCTGGACCCAATAGGTAACACGAGAAGATAATACTTCACCATCCATTAGAAGTTTTAGAAGTAACTGTTCTCTGAACCCTTCCATAAACGGGTTATGTAGGATGCATTCTTATGACCCGATCTCAAATGGGCAACCAATTCAATGTATATCCCGCCATGTCTCTAACATTCCATCCATCGAGACCCAATCAATCCAATGGTTTGACCATCCTTACCCACCCCCCCCCCCACTAGAATATTGGAATGTAATTAAACTATGGTGACTCTAATTACTTCCATTACCTGGATACATAGGACATAATCATAAGGCTCAATCTAAAATGGGCATCTACTTCGGTTCAAGTTTCCTCATGTCTTAAATATTCAAACTATAGGGACCCAACCTATCCCATTGGATGATCATCCATCCTCATACATAGGTGGATTGAGAATCCAAAATAAATAAGATGACATTGATTCATATCAAAAAAATATATAGAGAGTTCCTATATGAGGACTGAGATCTATATAAAAATCACAATGGAATTATAAGAACATTGGCCTTGCATCAACATTAAATAAGTCTTATAACATTTTGTCCATTATTTCACACATCAACCATAGATAATGTGGGAATAGGGAGTTTAAATATTGATTTTATTCACAATGTGAATCTCCAACATCTAGGTAAATATCAGTATTTAATCCTTGAGGATTGGAAGGATATAAACATTCCATGTATGAAGGCAATTTCATTGGGTATAATCCCATGGGTGTGATAGAACTATGATAGCTCTAATTCCTTCAATAACATGGATATGTAGGATGTATCCTCGATACATAAGCTCCAATATTTGGGGCTTATATTCCCCCACAAATATCATATCTTCATGAAGTTAAATTTCATAGTTTTAACAAAAATCATGGATTTTTATTCTTGTAATAAATATGATATGTGTGATGCATCATTATGGCTCAATCCCTATATCGATTATTAACCTCCTTTATATATGGTAATACATTATGCAGTTCCTATTATGTAGCATTAGCATATAATCGACTATGCATTTTGGTAAATGGTTAAAGATCCATGAATATAGAGAGATGGGTTCATTAATAAGATACCCTTCTAAAGGTATTAAAAGTTGTTATGCTATGATCAATTTTTTAGTGTAACCAGTCTTGTATCATGATTAGAAAGAGAATGATGAACATATCATAAAATTATAAAAGACTCCATTAGTAGGAAGAAATCACCCCCAAAAGGGTACGATGATTCTGACCTCCGATACACTCGACCAATTCCAGTTCCTAATCATCATTGGGTAAGAAACCCCAACTAACCACCTTCAATTGGAACATAAGTTTGTACCCAGTTATGGATGTGAGAACCGTTATACGTTTCCTTCATGAATAAAAATGTTGACCTAACATTAATGATTTTGTAAGAAATCAAACCCCTTGTAATCAGTCTTTGGGCAAAGTATAATTCACCTCACTCAACTATTGTCCATCGAAACAAAAATGGTGAACACTAAACGGACTTATTTTATTGTGGAATATTTATCACAACATAAAAAGGACATACAATGTAGTTTTCATCAAACCATTCTGTTTTTTCAATGAGGGTTCTTGGTCATCTCTTTTCCACTGAAACAAAAAAAGGTGAACCCAACATGAACTTATTTAATCCCATCATATCATTCACAACATAAAACGGATAGACTATCTTGTTCTCATCAAACAATTTTGAATGTTCAATAAGGGTTCTTAGTTATCAATTTCAAATTCTAATTGAATAGAAAGTATTGCAAAAAAATATCAATTATATGATATTTTCAGAACTAAGTATTTATATCCAATCCAATTTAGTAAATTTTATTTGATTTTTTAAACCTTATCTATTTTTAAGCCCCTTTTTTACCATATTGAACAATAACCTATGTGAAAATTAATACCATGATAACTATTTTTTATGACTAAAAGTGAAACTATACTTATTATCACTCTCTTAAATAAACAATTGATAAAATTTTTTAATAGATTAGGTTACACCAAACACAGATATTAAACTATGAAATATATTTAATTATATCTAATCTCATTGATACCTTGTTTAATTAGCAACACAATGTCAATATTAATCATATTGTAGTATACCATTATAACCTCTCTATTAAATTAGAAGGTTTAAACAGTACTATGAATATTTCGAAAATCTTGTGGTTTAAATATATAGAATAAAATTCATTGGTTATATATTAATTATAAATTAAATTATAATAAGTTAAAATAAAAATAATTTTATTGGAAAAATAGTATTTTCCAAAAAGTTGGTGTAGTCCAACTTTGAGAACATAATTTAAATTTAATAGTTACAACATTTGAAAAATTTATTTAACAAAATAAACATCATTTTTGGAATCATAATATCAAAATTATATGAGGGTAATTTTTTGGATTTATCTTAAATATTTCATTTTTTCAATGAATATTCAAAAATAAATGATTTTAATTGAAATATACCTTCTCAATTAAATTATTTATACAGTTAAATTAAATTTGTATTTGGTTTTAAATTAATGTAATTTTGATCATATATCAATTAATCCGTTTTAGCTCATTTATATAATGTTTATATTAATTTTTTATATAAAAATAATGCATATTCATGAACAATTTTCTTTGAAACACATGCTTTCTCATAATGTTTGTGGGATTAATTTTAACATAAAATTTTCAATTTACTAAATTTAACATGAAAAAAAGAGATTTTAATTTTGAGTTATAACCATTTACATATTCTAATATAATCATCACGTTTTTAACAAAATGATTACGGAAAATAGTAAAATTATTTACCATAGTAATCTTTAAAATTGATTTACTAGGGGTAAACTATATATAAAAGAGATAAATGTCCTAAAAATTGTATATAATATAATTTATGTCAATATTTTTACCTTATCGTGTCTATGTATAATGAATACTCAATTTTTTGTCCCAGTTCCTTTTGAAAATCGTGGTTTACCATTTTATTTTCAAACATTATAAATGTGTCACTCTCCTAAATTATTCAAAGGCCACCCCTCTCCTTTATTATTCCCTCATTAAAAAAATATGGTTGGAAACATCTAGGGAAAATAAGATAAAAATTCCATCACAACATCAAATAATCCCTTTTTAGTTATAAACCCATTCTTGGAATAATTATGTATGATCCTAAAGAGGTTCTTCAATAATAGGTAAAGATCCTAACTATTCATCTTAATTTTATATCTTCCTCAAACTCCTTAAACTATTATTAAAACAAGACAAGATATTAAAGTATAATAGTTCTTATAATTATATGTTGTATATTAATAGAACTACATAAAATATTCCCCAATTCCATCAATTGCATTATGAAATCATCATTTGTGGATACAATGGACTGTCACCTCACGAACTAACATCTATCTTTTCTCAATTGAAAACTCTCACATCTTCATATGATGATATATATAAAGTATATATATGATACTTATAACATAATTGTTTTTATGTATTAATTTTAATATAAATTACTGTTCCATTACATTCCATAGGGGATACGATAACATTACACATGTGTACAGCGAACTACCGCCTCACGATGCAATGTGAACATTTTTCCATTAAAAATTTACATGGAAGGTAATAAGGGTATATTTATTTAATATGTTCGATTTAAATTATATAAATAACATATGAATGACATATTTTTCTTTTTAAGAAGTTAATATGTCATTTACTTACTCAAATTTTCAATAACTAAAATATGATAATATTATATGTGTATGTGTGGACTAGTGCATTCATAAAGTGATGTGACTATCTTTTCATTACTACAAAACATAGATAATATATATATATATATTCAAAATAATTATTGTACTTATGATATTATGATCAATATAGAGATATAAAATATTATGTACCACATTTCCATATAGATCTTTGAAAAATGGAAACACCTCTCTAGTGTACGTACAATATACCATCTCCATGATCATAACATAAATAATTTATCAATACCGACATTCTGTATTTGTTTTAAAATTATAATTTATTTACAAATATGATAATAATTTAGTGGTTATTATTCTAGATATGATAAAACTATAAAATATACAAAAGAATTAAACCATTCATGAGAAATAAAGAATGTCAATACAATGAAGTTCACTAGTGAAAAATTTAAAATAATGAATGATTATTAATGAATAGGGGAAAATATGTTATAAATGGATCACATATGATACAATAAATATTTATATGGTCGTTTTATATGTTATTAATATGTTTAAGCCCACTATTCATTATGTTATATCATGTTCAACAAAAATGATATATGAGGTAAATGACCAAATCTCAATTTCACTTCATCTCAACATTTTGAAATGATATCCAACTAATTTACCTTATATGGTTTATACCCATCCACTTTAACATTTAATATCATTAATCAATAATACATAATGGTATTTTATGTTTCAATTCTAATTATATAATCCAAAAGGTTTTTACATGGAATGTACCAAGTTTTAAAAAATTTCATAAAACAATATACTTTCATTAGGTTATATTACATTTTCATTGTATTTGATATTCTACGATTATATGTGTAATAAATTTTTATTATTGATAGTTTTATTTCAAAAATTTTTATGTTTATTTAAAATTTACATTCATTATTTATTCATTCATTAATTCTCACATCATGTTTATGATCATTACATGGGTTTATTTAAAAAACTCAATCTAATAGAGATTATTTTCTCTTGAATTACATTTGATGGAAATTATTTGAACATTTTATAATAGAGAAATTATATTTTGTTATCAAAATATTAATCATGATTTTTTCATATAAAATTACAATTTATATACTATTGTGTACTTCCAATGTTTGAGTAATATTTTAAAAATTTGAACATCATTCCCTTCTTCGATCAGAAAATAATTTTCTTCTGAAACCATTTTTTTAAAAAAACATGTTTTTTACCCATTTCGTAAATAATATATTAACGAAATATTTACTCAATTTTCCTTTTTCCAATTATTTTTGGTTTAAATATTCATGTTACTTAAAAAGGATTATTTGTATTTAATTGAAAAAATTCAAGGAATCACTGAATTAATAAAAATTACATGTATGAACATTCCTGCCATCCTGAACACCCAATTTTCTAAAAATTAATTTCTATTTTTCAATGTTTCTTCTCAATGAAATTTAATTTAAAATTATTTTTTAATGTTTAGGTTTATAAAGGTATTGTCAAATTAAAAAGGATATTATCCTCAAAATGTTTTTAAAGATTTTTTTATGATATTTCAATTATTGCAAGAAAAAAACCTTATTTATTATTTCAAATAATTTATGTTTTATTGATACTATCTTTATAATTTTAATGGAGATTTATGATCATTTTTATCATAGAATGTATAGAAATTCACCTTGTTGATTCAGTTTTGTAGTCCATCACATTCTATTCAAATATTCACTTATGAACAAAGGACATTGAATTTCCCCTAAATATCCATATCATTAACATAGATATGCTTTTTTATTTAGTTTTATATCATTTATAAAAATTATTATCTTCATTTAATGTTATTTTTTTCTATGAAAATTTTGTTGAATATGTATTATAAACTCAATACATGTATTTATTGATATTGAACATTGTTTCAGAATCAAATTGATTAATTGATTTATGAGGAATGATTGGGACATGTAGTGATAGGTGGGGACCTAAAGTACATGACCTAAAAATGAATATGTAATATTATGAGGTGAATCAGTAAACTACTAATAAATATATTCAACATGTAGTTTTAGACCATAATTTGAATGGTTTTAAAGTAATTTGTCTCACGAAGCATGAGATCATTGTGTCTAATTATTATGAATTTCCTTCATTATGATTTCATTTATTATTATCCATGATATTTTCACAATGATATTATCATAGGATTCATTTTATTCCCAATTTATTCATTAAATAAAATTTATCTTATGTTATATTCATTATTCGATATATTTTTGTCCATGATATAATATATAGTATCATTTATTTATCATTTTATTGATTAAATTATATGGGTTTTCAGCAATTGACATCACAATATTTAATATTAATTATATTATTATGATATCCATGATATTGAAAAAATGAACTTTGTGCTCAATTATTTGCCTGTAAATATACATTACTAAATCATGACAGATTCCACAAAACATAACCTATATTGATAATTTGGGTTCACCCTTATTTGGTTACCATTCACAAGAATCCATTAATTTTAATATAACTGATAAACTTGATATTGAAGAGTGAATATTTTTATTCTCAAAAAACATTTTGTTGTAATTTTTCTTTTAAAATAAAGTATATGAATCATGTATATGTAAACATTACTAAGACTACTAAACCATTTGGTGCTATGGGATGTGTTTCCTTGTATTTAATGATAATGTAATTAAATAGACATTGAGTAATGTTTTATTGGGTTGGGGTGTCTAAAGAAGAAATCATAATAATTTTAGTATAAACGGTGGGAACTAGATTTTGGAAAAATAGAGTATGTATTACAACCCCCTGATAAACATTGAATATATGTATAGAAGAACATAATAATGATTTTTAAATGAATTTATTATGTGTTTTTTAGTTATAATACATCCCTATCAGGGTTCTAAATGTGGATGTAGTTCTTGAACATGTGTTCCTTAGGATAACTACTCTAGAAAGGCCACATTGGGAATGACTTGATCATACCTTGGTGTATAACAATGAGCATTATTGTGAACTTTGTTCGAATTGAAGAATGTATATGATATGGATAATTCATAATTTCATTACAAAACATTACAAATGATTTGACTATATGATAACAATGAATGACCTTAGTTAAATGTATGGTGTATTCTATTTAAAATAGTGTTATATGATTTATAAATCCTATAATGGATTATATGGGTTCCCCATAACAATTATTAATAATAATTAAATGATATTCTTTTTTAGAAATGTATAGAACCTAAATAATTCATTTTAATATTGAACATGACGGACAATGTGGTTACTATGTTAAATAAAGATTCACAGTGATAGAATTGAAATATATTGTGATTATTCCCAGTTAGTTGTCTTACAATATTACTTTCAACCTATACCTTAATGAAATATCAGTCTCACAGAAGATTAGAACAATGGATTTTACTAAGATATCTAGTCGTGGAGACCATGAAGAAAATAAGACTTTATTTCATTCCTTTAAAAAATGTGGAAAAATCACCCATGATGTTCGCTCATTGGAAATTAAAATTCATTATTATTGTAAAGGAAGGGAATAAAGGCAATAATTTAAATGTAAAATGAAGAGTGTGATGAAAGGAAATAAATCTCAACCTAGTGGTCCAATCATAGTTCATTTCTTTATAAGTGGGGAACCTATGCATTATATGAGTAAATTTCATCTTTTAAAGAATAATCCCTATACCAATGAAGGATCAATGTGGAAATAAAATGGATGAAATTATAATTTATTAGGATTATATAATTATATATTACTTATATTTAACCAATGTTATTTTTGTTGTATGTATCCTAAAACACCTATGACTTATGTTTAATTTTAGAAGAATATTTTCATAAATTAACAAAATAGTTTTGGATACCATCATGGGATTGTGAGTTTAATAATTATCAAAGATCAATGCATTAAATACCCCTATTTTGGTTTCATGTAATTTTTTTACAATGATCATGAATATTTTTAGAAAACATCTTTGGGAATAAAAGACACAGTTGTAGTATATGATTTAGTAAAAATTTGTGTTTAAACAATTCTCTTGCTTTATGTATCACTATGTTTTAATTTCTTGAAAACCTCTCAAGATAATATTATCTTTGATTTTGAGGTAATCAAGGGTTATTACACTTTGGGTAATTCGATAGGAATTATATTAATATAGTTTTTGTAAATGGAAAATATGTATAGTGAGTGACAACCTATCACATCCGATAAGGTTTTGGGTCTTGATCTCACATCCAAAGGAAAATAATAGCTTAACACCAACCATTGTAATCTCCCAGTGAGGATGATTTTATCAATAAGTGTGGAAGGTGGTGAATCAATGATACTAATTTTTTATATATTTTATCCAATTTAAACAACCATTTCCTCCTATTCGAGGGTTCAATTTCCTACTGGAAAAAAAATCCAACACATATCCACCGGAACATAGATATTTAAAATATTCCCTATTTGATAATTATAGTTATGCCCTTTGTATGGTTTGGAGATAATATAGTAACAATCAATCAACTAGAAAACAAAAATTTTATTAAAATAAGTAGGATATTTCCTTACACCCATGTTTCACTTTGAAGACAACCCAAAATTGTGTGTTCTCCCTCTCAGCACAAATACGGTAATAAAATTATTCTGTTATAGCTCATGTTAACTATGCTTATTTTCATATCAACAAGCGTATTAAATTGAAATAAAATTCATCAATTCCTTAATAAGATTAAAGTTAAGAACCACATGGACTTTGTAATGAAACACAAAGTCCAATATTTTCTATGTTTTATTCCATTATCTGATTCTATGCGTCTAGTTCTCTCTGATTCTATTCTTTCAGTCTGATACACTGATAGAATATAATATAAATTAATCTACACCACCTCAAACCATGAGTATGATAAAACCTAGTATGATACTTCCTCATCCCATAAATATTCAAAATGCTAAAAATGATTATCAAAAATCCCATTCTGATTAATTCATCCTGATATCAAAATCAATTGAATGAAAACGAAAGGATGAATACGATTATATATTGATTGTGAATAATCCTGAGTATTATGAACAAAAAAATACAATGGTTTCAACATTTTCTTTATTCCCATTTAAACATATTCAACACAAAACAAAATGCTATCACTTTCTCTCATTGGAAACTAGGAGATTCTTTGTTTACTTTGATGAACAGTACACCATCACCAGTCATGTACAATGTACTTTTTTCCTTTTATAAGAGACACATGATTGTTTTGGTGGGATTCCAAAAAATCATTCCCACTCACACAAATTCACTCAAAATTTAACTTCTAATGAAATCTCAGAATGTATTTTTACTTTGTCAACTCAAATAGATTCTTCTCGAAACTTTTAAAATCTTCACCTCTACTTCTCCAGACTCCAATTCAATTACCAGTATGATTTAAATTTATAAGTCTGATTCTATCATGCTGATTTATTCATAACAATGTTCTTTACAAATTGAAATTTATTAAATAAATACACATATCCACTTAAGATAAAATCATTCATTGGAATTAACGAATCCCCCTTGACTAGCTCCCTCATGATGATTGATTCATTAATCTCGACTTTATTCATCACCTCATCTAGAAAATGTTATTCAACCCTTTTGAAATGGTTGACTACATTATTGATCACCCTATTCACATATTCTATTAATGCAGATGAAAATAACACATCATTTATAATCATGTTATTGTATCATGAGTACCTTAATTAATTGGAATTCATTGAGGAACCACATTTGAATCATATGATTTTAATTGGAGTATATTTTAACATTCCATTCATTCTTACTTATTTCATTTAATATAATCCCATGTATAGTCTTTTATAGGTATGATCATTTTGGATACGATCATTATGATATCGATCATTCTGGTGTCGATCATCCTGATATTGAACTTTTCCTTCCTAGGATTTATATCACTCATTCTGATATTGATCTTTCTGATATTGACCATTTTGATGTTGATCATTATAAGATTAGTCATTCTGATATTGATCATTCTATGTATGAAAGGTTTAGGTCCTATCAAATGGAAAACAATATGCTATTGTGTATCTCTATCACCTTGTCAATCAGTACCACCTTTTCAATCAATACCACCTTTTCAATCAATACCATCTTTTCAATCATTACCATATTTTCTATAAATTCCACCTTTTAAATCAATACCACATTTTTTATCAATACCAAATTTTCAATCAATATCACCTTTTTTACTCAATCTGAGTATGATTATCCTGATATCTACCTCTAAGTGATTTGGTAGATGAAAAAAATGCTACAGTTAATTAGCATCACATTCCATCATCACCACTTTTCATCAGTGCCACTTTCATTTTCTTTGACCTAGATATAATTGTTTTTGAAAAATATATTTATAACCTCTTTCTCTCTCCCACCAAGATATGATAAATCAGGATATGATCTTTTTCATAATAGAAAAATGTCTTTCACTCTACCATCATTACAACAAGATTTCATCACTTATTCTCCATTCAACTAATGATTTATTTTAATTTAAAATCAGTAAAGCAGCGTCACATTTAAAACATCGTAGTCATTCTGAACCAGATTTTCTAGAAAAAAACACTCTTTCAAAATAGTTTTCTCTCGTTATGATGGAATATCACAATGAATGATATTCTTTATAAAATAAGAGTCTAATTTTTATCAATCCCACAATGAGTCTATTTTTTATCAATCCCACAGTTATTCCAATTTTTATCAATCCCACTATGATCCGAGATTTTATTAATCTCATATTGATTGCAATTTTTATCATTCCCATAGTGAGTCTAACTTTTATCAATACCATAGTGATTATTATATTTATCAATCCCACACCCAAACATCATATTTTTCAATATACCTTTTTCTTTTGAGGATACTAATTGATTGAAAACAAATATAACCAAAAAAATATGGTCCTAACAATATCCTCCTTTTTATTTTTGTCAAAACCTACTTCAAACAGTTCAATCTCATATAAACCATGAGTGTTTTTTTTTATTTTCTTTCTCCCTCTATTTATTTCATCTCTCCCCATTCCCCTATCTCTCCAACTTATTGACAATCAAATTCAAAGGGGCCATAATGATAAGTTTCTCCCATAATGAAAAATCAAATTCATTTCTAGTGGTTGGGACTTTTCTTCAACATGGTTATCACATGAATTTCTTAACAAATAACCTTTAACTAAAAAACACTAAGTCTACCTGGGATAACCCCGTGTAGAAATAAAGAGTGTATAATCAAGGTGATCAATTTTTCCAATAGTAAAATATTTGTGTACTAACTTTTCCATCCTTCTTCCAACATTCTCATGACAGTGGTAAAACCATTAAATAATTATGTTATGATTAAATTAACCTTAAACTATATTTACAAACACATCATAATGTTCATGTGTATAAAAACAAAACATTTCAAAATAATATTTTCATATCCTCATTAATTTGTTTTTGAAGAAATGTAAGGGACTAATTAATTCCATCTCCCTTATTTACACTCCTTCAAATCCCTAAAAGTTATCACTAGTTACCATGATATTGGAAATAAATAGGAACCACTATTGTTCCTTAGAAATAAGAATCAAACTGAGAGTCCTCCCATAGTCTTTCGTTTTTATTTTTCTTCATTGATTTCTCATTAGACATGATTTCTTACTTGTGTTCATCTTTCTAATATTTTGTGACATCTTCTTTTTTACCTATATAATCTTTTGATGAGGATGTATACTTTTTTCATCATTAATGGCATGTTTGTTAAAATCGTTTTCCAATTCTTTTCTCATGTATATCTTCTTTACTTGAAATATATTTGAACATCTAATGATATCATCCCTAACATTTTCATATTATCAATCTATTGATGCCTTTTTTATCATTTATCACATATTCATAAGTATTCTTCTTCCACTCTTTATTCACATTATTTTTTTCTTCGTCTAATTTTATAGCTATGTTAATGTGTTATGGCCTGAAAACTATGCAATCATTATTTTGAATCATAGCAGATCACTCCTTTTTTACTTAAAAACATCTGGATTTTAATATTTGTAATGAATCATTTTTTGTAATGTCCCAGACCTCTCTGGTCCTTTCCCATATGAAAAATATAGGGTTGGAGTGTTTTGGGAGATCTTGGTGACTTATAGTTGAACACTTCCAATGGTAGACTGTTGTGAACAATGAAATGCTGACCTTCTGTGAATAGTTCTAACAGTATACCAATGTAAACAGTGCAACGATGACCTTCTGTGAACAGTTCCAATAGTAAAACATTGTGAATAGTGCAATGGTAACCTTATGTGAACCATTCTAATGGTAGGCCGTTGTGAAAAGTGCAACAGTGACCTTCTATGAATAGTTCCAATGGTAGACTGTTGTGAACAGTGGAACGGTAACCTGAGGTAAATAGTTCCAATGGTATACCATTGTGAATAGTGAAATGGGGAGGTTCATGAGTAGTGTTTCTCGAAGAGTAAGGTGTACAGTGTTTCCAGAATGGTAGGGTGTACTGTGTTTCCTGAATGGTAGGGTGTACAATGTTTCCATAATGGAAGGGTGTATAGTGTTTCCATCTTCCTATAGTTTCCACCCTTTGACATTTCCTTTGACGTAAAATGAATTTAAATCTTTCTTTGATGGACTAAATGGCCCAATCATAGTCCATTACTCCTACATTAATTATTATTACGGATCAAGATGTTTTTTACATGGTCAAACCATGTGGTTTAATGTGATCCACTTTTAATGGGAAATTAAGCGTATATTAAACCATTGCTCCATTAAATCTTTTAAAGGGAAAAGATATCTTCCTCCCTTGTTCTTCCTCCTTCTTCTCTGGTGTGAGACATGTGAACATTTCATTCCTTACCGTAGGAATCGTGAGATCATTCTTTTCCCCGTTGATTGGTTTCCCTTTTTCAGTGCAACCAAGGAGTATCCATCGAATGTCGTTATAAGGTATGTTTTGTCATCATTATTTTGGGGTTCATCTTTTGCCACTTATCCTTTAATAATTATAGAATGTGATGTTCATGCTTCTAATATAAATTTTCTTAGGTTTGTTTGGTGTGTTCATATCGTGGAATCCTCTGGTGGATGTAGTTGTCGTAGGAGGAGGCAAACATAATACGTTGTATGGATTGTTCTCATATAAAGAATATCAAGAACCGTTTGAGGTGGGGGATTCATTGATTCTCTCTCCCTTTAATTGCAATTGTATCATTAGAATGTTTTATTCCACTGGATGACAATGGAATTGACATAATAAATATTTTAACAAGATAAATAAATTGATATCGATCATATGTTATTGCCTGTTATTTTTCTAGATAGTGTGATATCTATGCTTTCTTTGTTTGGTTGTTCGTTCTTGATGGAAATTGGTAATGAACATAAACCAAAATTAATTAATAATTGTTTGGTTAAAAGATAAAGATGTATGTAAATGAAAATGGTTCTTCATGTTGTAATTATATGTTTATAAAAATGTTTTTGCAATAATTTTTAATTATTTGTGATAGATTACTGATTAGGATACCAAAATTTGGAACCTAAGAATAATAACCAGTTAATATAAGATGGATTGGAGAACCGTTTGATCGACAAAATGTATCTCATTGTTGGGTTCTATGTTACTGTATTGTTTTTTAAAGGTCTAAGAGCCCAACTGATGAAATTTTTATTTTCCTACTGCTTGTGTTGTGATGTGATCCGAGATGGATGTTGTGATATGTGAGGGTATGTAGGCCATTTGGTTGTGGTATCAGATGTTTCCTAGGGTAGTGAGATGCATCGGTGTATGCATGTGGGTGTCTGGAAGGACACCAAGGATGATGAAACTGGATGGATGTGATTGTTATATGCTTTTTTTTCTTATTGGTTGATTATCAACATTACTTTTCCTTGCTTCTCAAGGTAGATGGTCTTGCTTACCCATATTCTGATAGAGGTGAAAATGTGTGGTGTATTCCACGTTCTTTTTGTGTTTAGATTCTCAAGGTAGGATGGTTCTACTCACTTGATATAGGTGGAAAAGGCTCGATGGGTAGTACATCTACCCACCATGTTGAGCCCCCTTGTGTTTAGAATCATAGAATTGTTTTCTAGAATGCTTGGGAATGTGGGAATTCAATTCTGTAATGAATAATTGAATAAATGGTATTAACCCATGGGGTTGGTGTTTGCTGGAACATTGTGATGAGTTGTAATTTTGAACTAATAGTGTACATTGGGTGTGATGCTAATGAAATTTAATGTGGAATTGTTATTGGTTAATTAATGTTTAAATATTTAATTAAAATAAAGTGAAAGTGGTAAAAAGGGAATGAAATTAATTAACATAGCTCTTTAAATGGTTGTGTGCTTATAGGATACCTAGTCTTAGAAGTGGAAGCCCGGAGCCAGAGAGACGTTAGCTACACTTGAGTCTAAGACTACTTTATGCCCATAATATGGTTGTGAGATATAGTATATTTTGTACCTTTTGGGTTTCTATATGCTACTCCACCCTGTCAGTAAGGGAAACTGACACCCCATGTATTTTGAGCCCTAGGGGGTGTTTTCCCCCAACATACCGATGGGAGGATGAATGGCTAACAACTCCCTTGGGCCCCTCTCTCTTCTCTTGTTAGATACATGTGCTTGTAAGCACAGAGGTTAGTTTTCCCCATATATATGCGTAGAGAGCTATAATGTATTGTGGTTATTCAAACACATATATTCTTGATATAGTATCATATGGACAACTATAGGTGTAATGTGTATAGGTTGTGATGTCATGATGATCTTTACTCGGTGTATAGGTTGTAATGGCTTGTGGTATAATACCTGACTTGTGATACACATTATGTGTGTTGTGGTGCCTCCTAGAAAATACCTGGTTACTTTTCTTATGTGGACGTGGTGGTTTTGGAGCACAGAGTGCATATTGTGGTGCATCACCCAGGAGTCTGCGGGAAAGACTTTTTGGGGAGAGTTGTATAGGACGTGGGACATTGTGGAAAAGTGGCAAACCAGTGGGGAAGTAATAGTGGGATACCCTTAATATTATTTATCATATTATATACTCTTGTATGCATTACATAGTGAGAGTAGCCATGATGAGGTTGGGAACATAGTATACCTATTTAGGTGATGAGTTAGATTCACTAGTTTTTCACTATGCATTATCATGCTTCCTTTACTTTTGCACGAGAGGCTTCAGGATGGATCCTAATGAAAATACTATTATACTCACTCTATGCGTATATAATCTATTTTTCATGTCACTTGGAGCAGGTTGGAGATCAAGCTGGTTTCTTCTAGCTTGGGGTTGCAGGAGCTGTTCGGGCTTGTGGTTGGTGCTGTTTTTACTTTCTTTTGGGTACTTTATGTTTCCCCCTTCTAGTTGTAGTAGTTTTTGATGACATTACATATGTGCACTTGGGTTTTCATTTATATTTCAGTTCGGAGTTACAGTTGGTTAGTGTCTATCTTATATCTCTCTTCCGCATGGAATCTATTAGAGGGTAATTCCTCTCATTTGTGAGTTTACTCTACCCTTAGTGCTAGTCCCAACTCAGGGCCTACTGGAGGCGGGACTCGGGGGCCATTATCTCCCTTCTCACATTTCTAGACCAAGAGGGGTAGACTTTTTGGGGAGGGGATCATGACATTTTTTGCTGGTAACCAAATAAATACATCCATTCGAAGAGTGGCAATGTTACTCACATCTTTCACAAATCGTTTTAAGTGGTTGGATCCTATTTTAACTCTACATTCCACTCTTTTAATGCTCCATCTCATCAACCTTCTCATTCTTGTTTATCTATTGATATTGAATCCCCCTAAAACACTTCCATTCAGAACCTGTGGTATAATAGTGATGATTTTTATTGAACCACCACATACATTCCATGTGAATGAATCCACCACAATAATAATATTACACATAAAAATACTATTTTCCTCTGAATCCCCCATATAGATCAGAATTGTGAATACATATCTCAGAAATCTTTTTTATTCTTTTTTGAGCAATCAACATTTTCACCAATAATATGACCCTCCTCCTTCTTTTTAGTCATTATAGAATTAGATTCAGTTGAATTTTTTTCAGATCCAGGATGTAATGTAACTTTTGAATTCTTCAATTTTCCCACATACATAACCTTCCAAGCATTCTTCTTCTCAGAAACAATTCTATTATTCTTATCAACCTATAATGGTCAAATTTATTAAAAATTCTCTAGTTTGTCATTTTGAAAACTTTCACCAAGCTTAGTGATATATTTTTTGAAAACTTCTATTTCTCAATTAAGCTTCGGAGAATTTTTTTAATAAACATTACAACTCTTCTTCCTTTTTCCTTTTACATCAATTCCAAATTCTCATTACTATTCTTTTCATATTCAATCCAATTATTTAGATAATTAATATATTATACCAAATGTCATTTCTCTCTAGAAAAATATTCATAGTTTACTGATTATTCATCATCCAACTTTATGTTTTTTTTGAGTCTCCTAATCTTTTTCCGTGATTCTATTAATTTATCTTTTAAATCATCTCAAGTTGTGTATGATCATCATAAAAACATCTTTTTTTGAATTATTAGTCATTTTTTATTACAATAAACGTATTTTCCTAAGCATTCTAAATTGAATTTTCCGATTCATGTTAACTCTATTCTTCCTCATCTTCATAACTACTAATTTAATTTCTAAAATAACTATCCTCATTAACTATTACAATAAACATGTTTTCTTCACCATCATTTCTAACATCCTCACTATCATCTTCCATGGAAAAAAGGCTTCACATTTAGTATTTGTAGAACATCATATCTTCCCTCCTAGAATATAATTTTTCATTATCAACCTTTTTTTCTCTAAGATATTATTGGTCTTATTTCTTATCTTTCACATTCTTCTAACTCACTTTCTTCATCAGTACCTATTTGTGTAAAATTGGAAAAAATCCCAATGGCTCTGTATCTAAAACAACTTCAAGAAAGTTTCCATTTATAACTTCATGTACCACTTTTATCATTTTTAGGAATCTATGATAAAATATCATTAGAATATTTACAGACCTTATTTTATGAGTCAGAATCACCTTCTTCATTATCAGAATGAATATTCCATGACATTTTATTATTCATAGCTTTTAAAGACACTACTCTGTCATCTTTTTTTCTATTCACATCATTCTCTATGCTCATTTCATATGTAATAACAGTGATATTCAAATCATCAAGAGATATTTTTTTAGGATCTTTGTCTTCCAATAAAGAATAATTTTCATCTAATTTGTTTGGTTGGATTCTCTTGATCATTTCAAGCACAGTATAATCACCCAATTTTCACCAAGACATCTGATAGTACTCACTATGTAATTATCCTTGGTAAAGATGTCCCCAATAGATTCATTCCCATCCAAATATAAATCATCATACTTTAATATCGACATTTTTAACATTCCAATCTTCAATTTTGTATTGCCTTATTATATGTTTCCTAATTTATCCCATTTAATATTGGTAGAGGAAACACATTTCACTCTTATGAATTCCATTTAAAAATGTGATATAAATATGGAATTATTCACCCTTCCATCATTCTCAGTATGCTTCATATCAATAGGTGTAAGTGGATCATTATCATCAATGGGTGGGAACCCAACTGTACCAGCTTCACCAACATCATAACTAGTAGACTTAAGATAAATCAACATTCTATACTTCAATATATGATAATTCATTCCATAAAATATTAGAAACCAATTACTATTCACATAACTCATATTATCCTTCAAAACTTCTTCAAATACTTCATCAATGAATAAGAAAATGGAACCAATGGTTTGATACCAATTGTAAGTACCGAGTTAGGATGATTGTTCACTAATAAGGGGAGGGGGTTGAAACAATTATACTCCTCTTTTATGTTTATTTTCAAATGACAAACCTTCTCCTCCTATTAGATATTTTAATTTCTTACTGAAAAAATATCCAACACACATCCACATGAACACAAAGATTTATAAGGTTCACTACTTGATATGAATAGATAAGACATTGGAATAGATTAGAGACAATATAGTTCCATAAAATCAACTAGAAAACACTACTTAGATTAAAATTAGTAAGATATACCCTCACACTCTTGGGGAACATTGAAGAAAATTCCATGTCTGTTTTCACCCTCTTAATGCAAATATGATAATACAATTGTTTGGTAATAGCTCATATTACATGATCTTATATTCAAATAATTATTTTTATTCAATTGAATTATAATTCATCAATTTAATACCCAGAAGATATGTATAAACCACATAGAATTTGTATTGACATACAATGTCTAATGTTTTCTGGGTCTGATTCCTCTGTCAGATCTCTATGTCTGATTCTCTTGGATAAAATTATCCCATTCTGATTCTCTAATAGAATAAAATACAATTTAATATTCACCACATCAATCTCTGAGTATAATAAAACCAGGTATGATGCTTTTTTAGTTTGGAAATCATCAATACGGTAAAACATAATATGAAAATCATGTTCTAATTAATTCAGACTGATATCAAAATCAACTAACTACAACTAACAAGTTGAATATGAGTATCAATTACGTAAATTGAATCCTGAGGGTGATGAACAGTTGAATACAATAATTTCAACCTTGTCTTCTTCCATATAAAAATGTATTCAATAAAAAAAAATGGTATCACATTCTCCCATAGAAAACATAGATCTTATCCCTTTAATGTGATAAATATTACACCATCGTCATTAAAGTACAATGTACTTTTTCCCATTAAAGGTGACCCATGAGTGTTTTTGGCAAGAATCCTAAAAAAAACCATGCTCACACAAAGTCACCCAAAATGTAATTTCCCATGAAATCCTCGAAATCATTTTGATATTGTCAGCTCTCTTTATTTATAATTGAAACTTCTACAATATTCTTCAAATCTTCTCCAAATTTCCATTTAAAATGTCAGTCTGATTTCAATTATTGAGTCTGATTCCCCAATGCTGATTTCATCAAAACAAATATATGTACCCATTAAATGTGATTGATTAAAGTCACTTATATAATTGAGATAAAAACATTATTTTTAATGAAAGTATTCCCCCTGACAAGATCCCCCTTGACCATTCATTTATTAATCTCCCCATTATTCAGCACCTCTTCTAAACAATGTGATCCAAACCTTTTGAAATGGTTTCCTACATTTTTGGTCATAATCATAACATATTCTCCTGATACAATTGAAAATATCACCTATTTTATAAACTTGTACTTCTATCATGATTACATTCGTTAATTTTAATTCATTGAGGAACATTTTTAGCATTATTTGATTTTAATTGGACATTATTGTAACTTTCTATTCATTATTGCTTCTTTCTTTTCATCTCATCCCAGGTATGATCTTTTATAGGTACAATCATTTTGGATATTATCATTCTGATATCAATCATTCATGTTTCGATCATACCAATATTTATATTTTCTTTCCTGATCCCGATATCAATCATTCTAATATTGATCACTCTAATACTGATCATTCTGATATTGATCATTCTAAGGTTTATCCTTACGATATTGATCATTCTAGATATGAATGTTTTATGGAATATCCAATGGAAAAATGATTCTAGAGTAAATTTTACCACATTTTCAATCAGTACCTCCTTTTCAATCAATGAAACCTTTTCAATCAATACCACCTTTTCAGTCAATACTGTATTTTTCATCAATAACACCTTTTTTATCATTTCCACAATTTCTATCAATACCCCATTTTCGATCAATATCTTGTTTTTCATCAATATCACAATTTTGACTCAATCTAAGTATGATTATCCTATTATCGATCTTTAAGTGCTATGGTAGATGGAAAACAAATTGCTATGGTAAATCAGTGTCACATTTTATCATCACCACTTTTCATCAGCAACACAATCATTTTCTTTCACCTAGATACAATTATTTTGAAAATCATTCAATATAAATTCTTTCTATTTTCCTCCAGGATATGATAAATTTGGGTACGATATTTTTTATATAATAAGGATCTCTTTCACTATCCCATTAATCCATCAAGCCTTCATCACAATTCTCTATTCAACTCGTGATTTATGTGAAATACAAATCACAAAAACATCTTCAAATTTATAACATTGTAGTCACATTGACCATGATTCTCAAACATAACAAACACTTCATTCAAAATAGATTATTCACATTATGATAGACTACAACAATGAGTTTGTTTACTTACAACACACGAGTCTATTCTTTTTCATTAACGTCACATATAACAGATGCACATTTTATGGGATATTGGGGTTTGAAGATGCCCCAAACAGCTCCATCCCAGTTTGGCCACCTCGATTCAGCCCAGCATCTGTGACCACCTCCATGCAGTGAATCTGCCACTACTGGCCACTTTGAAAATTCCGTGAACCACCGAGAACACACCATTGATCAAAAAATGGATCCGAGAATATATTTTTAAACCTCGAGATGCGATATTCATAGACTTGGACATTGCTCTATGATTCATCATTGTTTTCACGGGATGAAATGTTGAGGCCGCTTGCACTCTCTTTCACACCTCTTATGGGGCCTGAAACTCGTAACCATCATTGATCTGGAATCCCCAGATCACAAACTTTTCATATCCATGTTACTCTCAACAGTTGGATGTTTTTTCGCCATATAAAATAGTTAATAATGATGAACATTGAAGAATGGACAAAGAAAAAAAAGAATGAGCCATCAAATACTCAATCAGACAATGGTTATTTATAGTTTCGAAATCTATAAGGATAATAAAAGTAGAAAAAGAAACCATAAATCATAAAGAACAACAAAAATGTTAATTGGAGAAAATCAGAATCCAAATGAAGGATCCCACTCAAATTTTGGATCCACCTTCACATTCATTGTGCTTTGACCTACTCAGATATAATTTTTCTCCATGATCTATCAATGATCTGATGCTGAATATATCTCTATAAGAGATGAGAGATCTTCTTTGGAATCCAAGGTAGAAATGAACCAACCCTTTTTCCTTCCCTATAAACACATATTTAATGGAAACCTCCAGTGGTAGTGGAATACAAACCTCCCACACCCTCTCACTTTATATCGTGCTTAGGTAAAACACCCAATCCAAAACTCAAGGGAAGTCTCAGATTTCCTATCTGATTCCCCATTAAATTGTTATATTATTTATAATTATAGATGATATTATTATATTTCATTATTTTATTTATAAAAATTTCTTCCATTTCTTTTTCTTTCAAAGACCCGCACTGATAAATGTCATGTCCCACCTAGGGTAAACACCACACTCTCGACTCAATTGTGACCTAGTATTACTGATCTGTGATACCATTTCTGAGATATCCCATTCACATCATGTGCAGATTATTAAATATACTTAATATTTTTATAAAATTTATCGTGGGTACATTAGGCCTCAGAATTTCCCGTCGTCTCAACATCTAGCTCTGGAAATATTTGTAGATATTATTCCAATGTCTTAAAACTCAAAAAACATGTCTATGCATATAAGGTACTATTATATTACATGAAAGTATTAATATGAATATTTTATAAAATTAAAATAATTAAAATATTATTATAGACAAACTTATAACCATATATGATGAATATAACGATCATTGGAATGGGTTAATGTTACAATTTCATTTTTCCTCATGTAAAAAAACTGCGACCAATCTTCGATCGAAGGCCGAGTCTTTGAGAATCACATCATGAGGTTTCCAAATATATTCTTAGATCTATATTTCAATCAATTGGGTGTTATTAGTGGTCCGTGGAATTATTAAAGTGGCCAGTAGTAGCAACTTCACTGTGTGGAGGTGGTCGCGGAAGCTAGGTTGGTCAGAGGAGGCCAGACCGTGAAAGAGCACGCTGGGGTATCTTCAGAACCACAATACCTCCTAAAATGTGTATCTGTTGTATGTGACATCAATGAAAATGTGACCATTTCATTGAGATAGACCTATTGAGGATTGTTTGAGAACCTTTTTTTCAGGATTGAGGCTCAGTGGCCTGAAACATACAATTAAAAATAATATTAATATATTAATTATTATTTGGTGTTTTTTATAACACATATCTCCTTCATTTGATATCCTATTAACAAGTCATCAGTGGTGTTGCGACTCTATAATTGGGGTAGATTATTTAAGACTATATATGGTTTCTCAAACTAATATCATGGCATGGGACCCCGGAGTCCCGGTTTGGCAAGTTACTATGTAATGCAGTTTTTTCAACATGTGTTTTTTTTGGAAAATTTAATAGCCAATCGAATGTGTTTTTTCATAAGTATCACAATGTTTTGATCCATATAATTTGTTTCAGGATAAAGGTATGGGCCACACAAAGAACCATTCATGTACGATGCTTTCAAATTATGCTTCTTCACTAAGAGTCCATTTTGAGCGAATGAATGGTCGATCTTGTGATTTTTTTAACAAGGATCATAATAGTGTGATATGTTTAGTTTTCTGAAGTCATTTTAAGAGTCGTGTATTTCATATTATGTTTTCTCCCTTTGGATAAACTATAGAAATTATACCCTCCTCATCCTTTTTTGCTAGAGTTTCCATGCACAATAGGAGTACACTGGCATTCCTAGAGGTACATGATTGTAGTTTAGTACCTGTTCATGGATAGGTACATGTCTAGGTGGAAAGGCAGGGTCACACAATGTGTGGGCCCTATAAGCACTTTTTACTACTATGAGTCTTCTACCATTTATGGCTCCTTCTTTTGAACTCGAATTTTGGCCAATAGTAGCCCATCCTGAGAGTTTATCCACATAAAACGTGATAATACCCTCTATAATGTCTTTCGAGGAATGATGTGAGATGTTGTTGGAATGATTCCTTTTTAGGTGATGTCTGGCGATGGAGTTTATTAAGCGATGATATCAGATACCACTAAGTGGAATCCCCCTAACACACTAGGGCGTGGGTCCTCAATAAATTAGAGTGGAATCACTCTAATGCACCTGGTTCTAGATCCTCTACAAAAATAAGTTTGAAATCCCACATCGGCATGGGAATGGGTCCTCTATCAACTATTTACCTACAGAATTTTCTTACTTTAATTGGTTGAGGGTCCTCGGTGAACCAGAGTGGAATCCCCCTTGTGCATCAGGGTTTAGGTCCTCTACCATGACTATTAGAGTATAAGACCCCTGATGCACTGGGGTGAGGGACCTCTACTATGAAATTACACTTTCTATATATGGATCAGTGAAGATATGGAATTTAATGTTACTTTATATTAATGATTAATAGGGATTATTTCCCCACAAAGACTTGTCCTTCGGGCGTGACCTAAAACTGTGTGGGAGTGACAAACCCACACAAAGCGTATAGTATTGAGATGTGGTTATTGAGTCCTATTAACATGTAATTTCATGGTAGATGTGATGGATTATGGGAGCCATTGATGGTTAATTATGGTATAATCGGACGCTCTTATTCCTTGGCTAAGCAGTGAGATGGAGATCCCTTTACACTCTCATTTTAGATTGTTTGAATGAGCATATATATATATATATATATATATCTTGTTTTCATACCCACTACATGTGTTTTGGTTACTCTCCTTCTAGGAGAGGCAAATATTTTTAGATTATGACACTTGATTATCATGTCTAGATTCTCATGGTTGAATGACTCTACCCTCCTAATATAAGTTGCAAATACTCATCGAGATGTTCATCTTCTCGCCAGGTTGATATCATTGTGTTTTGATGAGTTTTTTTTCACTATATTTTTTGGTTGATTTGCACTCTATACAATATATTTTTGGTATAATTCTTTCCTCTTAATTTTTACCTCTTACTGCTCCACGTTCACCTTTTCGGGGCATCCTACTTAGAATTTTTATACTCATCCCTACATGGGAATTTCCCACTCATATCATTCAACATTTATATGACCGACTGGTTGATCATGAATTCAGAGGATCTTATGGATACAGGTTCATGGACCGTGTACAATGATCATATATTGCGATCTCAAATAGGGGATTTGTAAATAATTTTACTTTTTTAATTACTACATGGTTTTGGAACATTTCTAGTCGGGCATGAATTTTATCTCTTTTACAATTTTTTTAAATTATAGCACCAGCACATGTACTATTTAGAGGTTGATGCATGTTTGTGGTTTATATATAGCAATTTTGTATCTTTATTCCTTTTCCTATACACTTTTTCATTGTGTTGGAAGTGTGTGTGTGTGTGTGTGTCTAGGTGCTTGGGAAAATGCCTCCCTGAGTTTGTTGTGCCATTAACACTTGTCACCTTCCCCTGACCTATATAGACCGGCTTAGGGATGTTAGTGCTCAAGCCTTGGCATGAGTATGGTCATTACAAAGTGTTTTCAAAGGTGGCTTGGCCTTTGGGGTGTTGTTTGGACATTTCCATAAAATGGTCATGGTTGGGTTTAGAGAAACTATGTTGAAGTGTCTCAATAGAGACTCTCAAGCCATGGAGTCCAATGATGGTACAGGAAGCCAACATATACATTCACTAGGACCCTGATTACCTACTTCTCGATATAGAATCCTAAGACACTTCTTTCCGGTAAAATGGTACATTAATCATATGGGATTGAGTCTTTGACTGTCCATGTTGAGTCAGCTCCCCATTTTGGTTGATATATATGTTTATATTTGCAATTGCTCATCTGATTACGGTACACCATGAAAACATTAAGGATGATTTCATGCCGATATCCAGCCAGGATTCAAGATACAGTTCTTGATGATGTCCTTGTGAGTGAAGAGGACCCACTTCACAATCCATAATATGATCCACATTCCTCCTAGTGATAGGTATCAACACCTCAACCTATTGAGAAGAATTTGTCCAAGTAGAGTAAGGCTGAGGATGTGAACAGATTGAGAACACTCCGCCAGTACATGCATAAGAGACCATTGAGGATTCATTGTGATCTATATCCTCAGGTTCCATTGGTTTGTATAAAGTTACTGGTCCACCTATTAATGCTTTTTTGTACACTGACAGATCAAATGGGGGATTTAAAATCCTATTTTTTCCAAGGAGCAGTTGGATGTTGGTGGAGTTTGGTTATATAGATGTGTATGATTCGGTACTCACGTGGGATGAATTCCAACAATTTTTTTGTGAGGAGTACTACCCCCAACTTATTATGCTCTTTTCAGATTTAGGGAGCTTCTTGAGCATCCGTATGGAGGATGATAGTGGATGAGTGTGTGACTATGTTCATAAACCATACATCCTACTCTCTAGACATGATCCACGATGGCTACTTTTGACTGTAAAAGTTTGAGAATAGACTCTATAGAGTGATATATGCCGAAGTAGTGACCTTGTGAATCCCCACATACATTAGGGAGCTATGACAATCATTAGTGATATAGAAATTTATTTCAATGTGATGCCAGTTAGTTGGGGTAGGAAGTAGGCACAATAAAGATGAGACGTCTACTCCGGCAAGCAGATACCAATTGGTCGGGCCATAATGAAGTAGTCCCTACAATAACTAAACTCATAACCAAGGTTTGGGATATCATAGTTCACCGAGGTAGCCTATGGAGGGATGATCTTTTTACTATGACGGGCCATGACACATGGCATGAGACTGCCTGAACAAAAGTGTTGATATTTCCATGAAGATGGTAGATGGACTACCAAAGAAGAGAAAAAACTGTGATCAGAGATCTCTTAGTCGAGTATAGGGTAGTCCATATGGAGGAAGAGCTTGCAGAAGATTAGGAAGAACTATGTTTTGTGGATGATTCTATAAAGACCTTCCACCACCACCATGCATCCCACATCATGCTCAGGGAGTTAGTGGTTGGGACTGATGGCAGGTATATGCTATTGATGTTTTCAATAATTTATTGAATGTGTAATGCCACGACCCCATAATCTCAAAGTAAGTTCATTATTTTACTACATTGTCATCATTACAAGGAATCATGTCCAGAAAGACTAATCAGTTTAGCAGTCTTGGAAAATAGATTACATACATGAATGTTACATTACACATTAGAAAATAAAACAAAACAAAAATGATCTTTTTAGAACGTTGTTAATCCCCAAGCATAACCCTACTTATCAATCATAATACACTTCTTGGTATCATGGGAAAATAAAACATAAGAAATGGGTGAGCTCCGATGCTCGGTAAGGATAACAAGATTGCAATAACATTAATAAATAAAAATAAACATTTAAGAAAATTTATAAGACTAAAAAAAGACTTTTCAACTTACACGTCGTCATAATATGGAAAATATAAATCATATAATTCCATTTACATATTCACATGGATATTCTACTAGTTGATTAATCACATGTAATATCAACAGCCAATTTCATAATGATAGAATGCATAATTCTAGACATCATAACCCCATAGTCAAGGCTTTGTGCTAAGACTACAAATAAGATTTTTTCAAGTCCTTGTGCCAAGACACTAGTTTGTATCATGAGACCTACCAAAGAATCTTGGAGATATACCGGGCTCTGCCCGTCACATTCTAAGTCAAATTCATTCCTCATATGAAATGTTTAAACATATCGAAAACATTTTTATTAAGACTTGTATATGAAATGTGAATAATTTAACCATAAATCATGAATGGTATAAAAATAACACTTCCACAATCAAACATAACAAAATACATTCAATACAATATGAAAGATTTCTGTCATAATGAATCAACTTCAAACAATTGTAACATCCATCAAAAGATGTTGACATATATGAAATCAAAACTATCTGAGAGAAATACCTCTTTCATTATTTTTTGAAATCATTTAAATGTAACATAATTTTGAAAGGAATACATTTAAAGACATTTTTTAATCAATATTTCCCATAATACTTTTAATATTTGAAAGGAATTAACATTTTAAAACAATGACGTCCATATAAGTAAATCCTTAATACTATTTTGAAAACATTGACAAAAATTAAAAATATTTAGAAAAATAAATATTTAAAACATTTAAAATGAAGATATAGTGAAATAGAAACTTCCATAAAAACTTAAATTAGTCCTTTTGAAATTGTTTTATGAAATATTTACATTGATTATAAATATGTTCTGGAAAATACTTACTCATAAACAATCTCCAATAATTATGAGATTGAGGAATTAACCCTTAAATTGTAAATTTCCAAGGTCGATGGTACATTAACCTTCTGTAAAATAGTAAAATTATTGTTATTAAATTATACAATAACCATATTCATAAATATTATATCATATATGATCTTCTAATATTGCTTTTTTATTAATATTTTTGTAGTTTCATTGTCTTGGGTGTTAACTGTTTCATTTTCCTTTATATGTTTGGTTACGTAAGCCAGGTTTGTTATAAATAGAATGTATTAGATTCATATCCAGAGTGATATTATGTTCTTAAAATTTATTCATAATCATAAAATGAAAATTAATCTTGAATTATTATGATGGGGAATGAATCTCATTGCGTTCGTGGAGATGATAATCCATACATACGCACGAGCGATAATATAATTATATTGGGGGTGAAATAGTATGTAATTGAATGGTTTATCATATATACAGAATCATTTAAATTTTAAATTTATTATTTACATCAGTTATACTCATTATTATAGTCATCAAAATAATGATGTGTTTCAATAAAAAACTACACCACGACTCGGAGACGGTAAGACATATGTATGCACGTGTGGTGAATTTTTCATTTATAGGACGTATAGAATAATGAATATGGTTGTAATATATTTATAATAACATCCCAGAATGTAGAATGTACTGGATTTATTTTTTTAGTATTTAAACAACAAAGATAGAGGAATTGGAAGAAGAAAATAAATTGAAAGAGGGTGGTGAAATTATTACCTCTTCTTCGGGTGTTTCCATTTGAGTTGATCAAAATGGCTATATAGGTTAGCATTATGACCAATGTAAGGCCTCTAGGTTGATGTGAGTGAAGTGGGTAGGATATTTGGGCAGGTTATGGCCTAGACAAATGTATTTTGAGGTGTGATTTTGAGAGAAGGGGAAGTTCCCTTTTATAAGAGGGTTGAGGGTCACTTTAGGAAAAGTTTAAAATATTAATTTATTATACAATCATATTCTATTTAAAATTGATCCAAATGAATTTATTTAGAGCCCAAGGTGGTGTGGGTTGAAATGATCTCATCCAATATGTTTTAGAAAGGTTTAGTATTCCATTTTAAACTTATTTTTTTATATTAAACTCTTTGGAAAATATTTTAACTTTTATTGTGTCTTCATGTATTCTTACACTATATAGTTGATAAACATACTCTAACCATCCTAGTGAACCCCAATTGTATAATTAATGACATAATTAATATTATTTAAGCCCTTTTTACTAACCATATATTTTTAGGAAGATTATATCGATGAATAATATAGTATTTGTTTTAAAAATTAATTTTTGTCAATTTTGACACTATTTAGTATTTTGTTTTTGTGAAAGTCATAAGAATCTTATCACTTAAAAAAAATATTTATTCAACCCTAAAATGTCATATAAACCTATAATATTTTTTTAATTTATCATAAGTCTCAATTTATATTTATTTGTATTTTTACAATATCAGTTATTATAATATTTCATTAATAATGTAATTACTGCATCATCATTATATCATAAATAAATTAAATTATTTAATGTCCAAAAATTATAAATAAAATAAAATAAAGTAGGAAATACTTTTTTATTTATAATTAATATTTATATTCTAATGTATCTATTGTATAACCCTATATTAAAAATGGTATAGTTTATAAACATTGAATTTAACACATTAAACTCTTCTTTAAATAAAATAATAATAAATGTCCTAATATATTCCAAGTGGACCTAAAGGATCATATTATAAATCTATGGTGGTTTTTGGTCTAATTACAGTTATTTAATAGAATTTGGACATGTGTTACGGTAATTATAATATCATTTTCTCTTATTTACCTTATTTATTTTTAACTGTGGTAAATAAAAGTCAAAAGTTACTATTCAACAAATATTATATTCATCTTATTGAACCAAATTTTAAATATTCATTTCTACCATGTCTCTCAGATATTTGAGAATCAACTCACAGAAGTGTTAAAATTAATTTTTATGCAAATTTTCAAATGTACCTAGAAGGTGGGTAAAAGAGGGTAAAAAGTTCCAGAAAATTTAATTTATTTAACCTTATTATTAAATTACTCTAATGAATTATATTGAACATATATTGGTATTATTTAACTATTTTGACCTAAAATAAAATAAAATAAAATGTCTAATTAATTAAATAAAATTTTTGTTTTAAACAATAACACGGTGTTTTTAACTATTCCTTAAAAATTGAATGTTTTCCGAAAAAATACCAAAAATTCACCCTAATCAAATTTTGATATCATGAATACTAAAATGAAGTATATTTTACCAAATTAAAAACCCAGAAGTTTAATTCATTAATTTAAAATTAATTCTCGTTGTCAAAAAAAATAAGGTTTTTAAAATGTAAAAATTATCAATAGATTGACATGTGTTTATGAAAAATTTAAATGTTAAATTACTTATAATGAACTAAATTATATTAAATGATAAAAATATAATTTAATTATACTTTCAAACCATTCAAATGTATAATTGAACAATATAAATTATTTTTTATTAAAAAAGTTGTTTTCAGTAAAAATTTAGTATTTTTCACTATTCACCCAAATACGAATGTTATCAAGAAAACACCAAAAATTTATCAAAAGTAAATTTTTTTGTTGAAATTATAAATAAAAAGTCTATTTGTTCAAATTAAATATATAAAAGTGTCAAATATTGTATTTAAAAAGGGTTCTCCATTAAAAGGTGTTAAAATTGCATTTTCGGGAAAATACTTCCTTTATCTGAAAAAACGAATTTGTTCTTATATTTTCTCTAAGGAACTCATAATATGGATGTTAAAATTTATATGGAATATATAATATTCAAAATACAGATAATATTATTCATAACCACTTTTAAATAGCTAGTTTGGTAAGTTGTGGTGTGCTCGAACTTGGTATTGCATAAAGCCCAAGTTATTGAATTACTTTGATGAAATAACATACTATTAAATCTTGGGGTGTTACATTCACCCATAAAATAATAAATTTTGTCCTTATAATTTAAAATGGTTCGTAAAAAATAAAAGGTTAAAAAGGGAAAAATATATTTTTGGAAAACCCACCTTGTAAATTGGGTTAAAAATTTTGTCTTAATAAGAGGGAAAGGTAAATGAAAAAGTCAACACCAAATTATAAACTCGCTTAAGAAAACATTGGTGGAAATTAGAGACACATAATTATAGAAAAATCATAAATTTTTTAGGGAGTGATTGAGGTAGTCAATCACCATCATGTGTAAAATTGGGGGCCTCAAAACAATCAATATATGATGATTTAAAATATCATTGGTTCAACAAAACATAAGGTATTAGGATAACACATTTTTGGTTTTTAGATCACTTCCATAATGTTTAAGATTTAATTTATTCATAGAGTAAGAGGGAAAAATATACTTGACATATAGATTTTCATCCTTCAACTAATTCCAACAAAAAACTCATCTTTCAGTACAAAAGATAATAGAATTCAAAAATATTCTATTTATCCTAATCCTATAGGGTTCAAAAAATAATGAATTTACATTTCATTTGTTAGACTATTAAAATACTACATTATAAAACCCATAAAATTATGTATTCTAGTGGTAGTTTATCCACCCTTGTCACCATTAAGATGTGGGTTCAAGTCTCATGACCTTGCCGGATGCGACGAGTTATTTTCCCAACCACTGGGCTTACCTTTTTAAGAAAATTCAAAAATAATCTCAAGAAATTATTTAACCTTAACAATATTAACCAATTTCAATCTTAATCAATTCCAACCTTTAGAAATATCCAAAATACTTCTGTCCAAACCCACAGTCAAATATTTATATGGAATGTAAACACAATGAAGATCCTTTTTCCCACATAATAACATGTGAATACCTTAATCTTTTATTATTTTAAAACATTATGACACCCTAAATTACCATTAAACCTTATAGATTATAGTCATGCTCCCATGTTCCCTAGAGGTTTATAGATATAATTTTTCTATCCAAAAATTATGTAAACTCCCATAATGATGGAATATAAAAATCATTAATCTATATCAAGGTAGTCAAGAATATCCAATATAATTTATACAAATCAATCAAATATTATTTCAAAATCATTACCTAGGTATCAGAACCATATTATTTTTTTATCTTTCTCTCAACCATATATTTTCCAAAGAATTTAACCTTCTATTGAGTCACTTTTCTTAGTTCCACACAATCTCAAGTCTTTGATGAAATAGTACTATATTACAATCCATATATACTATATAATTATTATAACATGTACATAATTAATAAAATACTAAAATGACACAATAATTTAATATAAGCATAAGAACAATAATAATTCCTCTTCATATTTGGTAGTATCATAACTTTATTATAATCTAATAACAACATTTGTGGTATAATCTGATGATTTGGAAATTGATTCACATAGTGTCCCAACTCCTTGAAGATGAAGAATTGTACATTTGAAACCTATTTCATACCCTTTCAATCACGTACTTGGTGTCCTTTTTCTCCACACTTATAACAAACTCCCATTCCCTTCATGCATTTACCAAGGTTATTTTTTCCACAGTTATCCCACATGGTAAAATAATTCTTTCCCCTCTTCGATTTATCCATCGTTCACTCCTCCATCCTTATCTTCTCGTTCTTCCCTTCATAGCCATGGGACACAGAGAATTCTTTACATATCTAATTAACACATGATACTATTTATTCATATGTTGATAATACATGGGAGACTATTTCCCCTTTAAATTTTATCTTAATGCCAAGAAAGATATGATCCTTCTTAATCTTTTGATCATGCGTATTGATAGATTTTTCTTTCTTTCTACTAGGAGCCATTTCTAAATAATGACATATATTTGGTTAGTTTATCAATCAAAATGCATAATTCCAAATTGTAAAATACCTAATATAAATTCAAAAGATTAGTTATATAATCTATAATCATAAAATGTTTTCTTTGAGGAAGTATTTACTTCTAAATCCTTCATAATTTCTTTAATGAAAATGTGAATTATCCTAAGCATATCCCCTAGGAGTGTCATAACCATGAGTGCCGAAAGGCCCGATTTCGTGTACCAAGATAACCCGAGTCAAGCCCAAAACTCTTTGTCAAAGTGTTAACTCTTAGGAACATCTATGCTAGAGCAGCCTCTACCAGCACGTATCCAGATAGCGATATATTTCTTTGAAAATTAAAAAAACATCTACGTTAACAAAATTCTAGGAAGTTCTTATATAATAATCCTCAAAGTCTATCTTAGGGTAATGTTATCTATTCAGAGTTTATAAAAATATATTTCCATGTTTGTTTCTAAACTTCCTCTGAGACCAACTGTAATTCCTCGTCCCTAGTAGCCCATAGTCGGTACATTATTTTAATACATTAGCATGATTACAAGGAATCATGTCCCGAAAGACAGATCATTTTAGCAGTCTTGGAAAATAGGTTACATACATGAACATTACATTATACATTAGAAAATAAATCAAAATATAAACGATCCATGGAGAACGCCATTATTCCCCAAACGTATCCCTGTTTATCAATCATAATACACTTCTTGGATTCTTGGGAAAATAAAACATAAGAAAGGGGTGAGCTCATATGATCAGTAAGGATAAAAATATAGCAGAATCATTCATAAATAAGCATAAACATTTAAGTAAATTTTTAAGACTAAAACAAAATAATTTTAAACTTAATATTAATCACAATACAGCAAAGATAAATAAAATAATTCCATTTACTTAATCACATGGATAATCTACTAGTCTAATAATCAGAATTAATATCAATAGCCAATTTTATAATGATGTAATGCATAATGACATACATAATAACCACATAGTCAATACCTTGTGTGAATACTACAAATATGATTTTGTCAAGGCCTTGTTCTAAGACACTAGTTTGTCTAATGAGACCTACCGATGCATCGAGATTCTATAGTGGGCTCTACCCATCAATTACTATGTCCAATGCATTCCTCATATAAAAGGTTGAAACATAACATAAAAACTCATATTACAACTATAATATGAAATGTTAATACTTTAACCATAATCCATGAATGGTATAAAAATAACACATCCACATTCAATCATATCACAAAACCTTCAATATAATATGGATGATTTTTATTATAATGATTCAACTTCAAACAAGTGTAAAATCCATCAACGAATGTTTACATAGATGAAATCAAAACTATTTAAGAGAAATATCTCGTTTTTTTAAATCATTTAAAGGTCACATAATTTAGAAAGTAATGCATTTAAAGACATTTTCAGTCAAACTGTCCCATACCACTTTGAATATTTGAATGGAATTTACATTTTAAAACAATGATGTCCATATAAATAAATCCATAAAATCATTTTGAAAACATTGACATTAATTAAAAAGATTTAGAAAAATAAATATTTTGACATTTAAAATGATGATATAGTTAAATAGAACCTTCCCTAAAACCTTATAATAATCCTTTTGAAAACATTTTCATGAAATATGGACATTGATGATAAATATGTCCCAGTAAATACTCACTCCAAAACAATCCCAGATAATAATGAGATTGTGGAATTCACCATTACCTCATACCTTTCCTTGTTCGTGGGTTAGTTAACCTCTTATCTAATAGTTAAATTATTGTTATTAAATTATATATGAATCATGTACATGAATATGATATCATACATGATCTTCTATTATTTCTTTGTTAATAATATTTTAGTAGTATAATTGTTTTGGGTGTTAACTAATTAATTTTCCTTAATATGACTGGTTCTGTAAGAAATTTGTGTTATGAATATGATGCATTTTATTCATGTCTAGAATGAAATTAAGTTCTTAAACATTATATTTAATCATAAAATGAAATTTATTCTTGAATGATTATGATGGGGAATGAATCTTATCGCGTTCGTGGAGACGGTAACCCGAACGTACGGACGAGCAACAATATCATTATATTTATGGT
Organism: Viscum album; assembly: GCA_963277665.1. NCBI lineage: Eukaryota > Viridiplantae > Streptophyta > Magnoliopsida > Santalales > Viscaceae > Viscum > Viscum album. The sequence continues at coordinate 288,642,235 of OY728159.1, read as the reverse complement.
GAAATCGTATGTAATATTAAGGTATATCATATACACAGAATCATTAACATTCTATATTTATTATTTACATCACTTATACTCGTTATTATACCCATCCTAATAATGAAGTCTTTGAATAACAAACTACACCACGACGTGGATATAGTAAGTCGTCTGTAAACACGTGTGGTGACTTTGTCATTTAGAGGATGGATAGAATAAAGAATACGGTTGTACCATATTTATTATAACCTCAATGTATTTAGAAGGTACTGGATTTATTATTTTGGTATGGAAACAACATGTAAAGAGGATGTTGAGGAAGAAAAGAACTTGAAAGAGGGTGGTGAAATTATTATCTCCTCTTCAGGTGTTTCCTTTTTATTTGTTCAAAATGGCTCCTTAGGATGGATTTCTAATCAATGTAAGGCCTATAGGTTGATTTGAGAGATGTTGGGAGTATAATTGAGCAGGGGTTTTTTGAGCCAAATTGCTTTGGAGGTGTCATTTTCAGTGATGGGGAAGTGACCTTTTGTAAGAGGGGTGAGTGTCACTTTAGGAAAAGATTAAAATATTAATTTATTATACAATATTATTCTTTTTATAATTGCTCAAAATGAATTTACTTCGAGCCTTAGGTAGCTATGGGTCTAAATACTCTCATCCAATAGGTTTTAGACATGTTTAGGTCACCATTTTAACCTTGTCTTATAGATTTAACTCTTAGTTTAATAGTTTAACTTTTACCGTGTCTTCTTGTATTCTTACACTATATGGTTAATAAAATTACACTAAACTTCCAATAGAATGACAAGTAATTCATTAATGACATATATAATGTTATTTAATCCCTTTGGTGGAACCATATATTTTTAGGAATATTTTATCAACCAATTATATAGTATTTGTTTTAACAATTAATTTATATCAATTTTGACACTATTTGGTGTTTTGTTTTTCTAAAAGTTATAACAACCATATCACTTAAAAAATATAATCAACCCTAACACATCATATTATCCTATAAAATTAGTTTAATTCATCAGAAGTATCAATTTACATTAATTTGGATATTTATAATGTCAATTATTTTAATATTTCATTAATAAGGTAATTACTGCATCATCATTGTGTCATATATAAATTAAATTATTTAATGTATAAAAATTATAAATAAAATAAAATTATTTTGGAAACTTATTTATCTTAATAATGAATATTTATAAGCGAATTTTTCTTATTTATAACCCTATATTAAAAATGGTTTAGTTAATAAACATTGAATTTAATACTTTTAACTCATCTTTAAATAAAATAATAATAAATGTCCTATTAAAATCCATGAGGACCTAAATGACAATATTGTATTCCTAAGGTTGGTTTTGGTCCAATTAAACCCATTAAACCAAATTAGGACATCTGTTAGGGTAATTATAATATCATTTTTACCCTTAACATCCCTATTTTCTTTTAACCACGGTAAATAAAAGTCAAATGTTACAATTCAAAAAAAAAAATTTAATCTTATTTAACAAAATTTTAATTACTGATTTCAAACATGTCTCATGAATTTTTTAAATTCAACCTACATAAATGATACCATTAAGTTTTATGCAAATTTTCAAATGCTCCTAGAAAGTGGGTAAAAGACGGTAAAAAGATCAATAAAATTTTATATATCTAAAATTGTAATAAAATGGCACCGATGAATTACATTGAACATATATAGGTATTATGTAACTTTTTTGAGCTCAAATAAATTAAAATAAAATAACTTATTACTTAAATAAAATGTCAGTTTAAAACAATAATGCAATGTTTTTAACTATTCATCAAAAATTGAATGTTTTTAGAAAAATACCAGAACTTCACCCTAAGATATTTTGGATATTATGAATTCAAAAATGAAGTCTATTTTACCAAATTCAAAACATATAAGTTTCATTTATTAATTTAAAATTAATTCCCAAACCTAAAAAGTGGGTTTTTAAAAAGCAAAAAATATCAAAATATTGATGTGTGTTTATGTAAAATATAAATGTGAAATTACTTATAATGACATACATTGTATTAAATGATAAAAATATAATCAAATTATACTTTAGAACCATTAAAATGTATACTTGGACACTATAAATTATTTAGATTAGAAAATTTGTTTTCAATTAAAATATAGTAATTTTTACTATTCACCAAAAATATGAAATTTATTAGAAAAACACAAAAAATTTATTGAAAATAAATTATTATGTCCTGATTATATAGAAGTTGTTTTTTGTCAAAATCAATATATAAAATTGTCAAATATTTGATTTAAAAAGGGTTCTCCATTTAATGGCTGCAAAATTGAATTTTCTGAAAAATACTTCCTTTATATGAAAAAATTAATTTGTTCTTATATTATGTCTAAAAAACCCATAATATGGATGTCAAAATTTATATGGAATATATGAAAATCAAAATGAAGAAAATATTATTCATAACCTCTTTTTAATATCTAGTTTGGTTAGTCGTGGTTTGCTCAAAATCGGTGTTGCGTGAATCGCAAGATATTGAATTACATTGATGGAATAACAACCTATGAAATCTTGGGGTGTTATAGAATGAGATTATAAGAGATAAAATGTCTACCGTTTCTATATTTTTAATGTAAAACTTGTTTTAAACTGGGTGAGATACCCTTTTCTCTGTGCTCCATGGTTGAGGTTTAACATGGGCAGCATGAGCCAATGGTGTAACCCTTTGTCGGTGTTGTTCGATTTCTCATTGAATGCACATGAAATATGGGTCCTTCCGCCACTGAGATATGTTTTTTGATGCGAGAAAAACAGTGAGTTTGATTCATTTCCTCCCAAAGAGGAGAGCATAAAATATTGGTTGATGACTCCCTCGGACATGGGTGTTCTTGACTGGGTTGTATAGTGGAGTGTCAGAGTGTGTCCTAGAATATACAGTCGAGTTTTTCTACATGACCACATTTCAAATAAAATTACAATAGTGGGTAAAAAAAGATTGATATTTTGGGATTATTCTTCTTCTAAGAGAGGTAATGACATGTGGGGTATGCCACATACATTTTGTGTGTATCCTCTTGCGGTTGAATGAGATTATTTACCTTCCATGTTCATTGGTACCATTTCATGCTCAACATAAACCGTGACACTAAAGTTGTCAAGTACAAGTTTTGGCCATAGGGACCCCATGAATAGAACCTCTCAACTCACAACATGGTTCTTGGTTTGGAGTACTTCTCTCTATGGATGTGGACACACTAACTACTAGGGGAGTGCATTTTTTGTTTTTTCATACCACTGGAGTCTCAGGTACATCTCCACCTAGAGTGACTTGAACCTGAGATAGTAATTTTGATTGAAAATACTACATGAAAACTACTTTGATATAGTATATAATCTATCAATGGGCGACATTGTTGCAGATTCATTAGCAGGAGGTCCCCAGCTCACCAAGTGTGGGCAGTTTCAGAGCAATTATCTTCAAAAAAGCTAACCCTAGTGGAGAAGAGTGTACACGTTTTCCTCAATATATGTTGTTGCACCCTTTAATTCATGACCATGTGAGAGGTTGATAAATATGAGACATCAACTAAGAGATCATGCATGAATCAGATATCCATAGGCGAGGAACCAGATGGATATTTTGAAAGAGGAAATCCCAAGGCCTTGTTTCAGATAAAATTGTTGTTCTGTTTGCGATTTTGGTGAAGGCTGAACATCGAGTTTGGGGTGGTTGTTTCAACCAAATAAATACCAAAGTTTAAATGGGAAGAAATATTTGTGTACTTAGTCATAGGACATCCTCACACAGTGTTGAACCGTGTTGCCACCTGGGTAATAGTAGGTCGACTCACGATGTTGGCTCGCTTCCTTGTAATCTGGGATCAGAGTTCAGTGGATAGTTTGGGCCTGTCGAATATATTTTAGATAACCCAACTTCACATATTATCCTCTATGTTTTTTTTTCTGAACATGACACACATTTTATTTCATGGTTTTGTAAACGCTTGTAGGTGGTGTTCAGGACCCAGCTGTAGATGAATGGATCTTTTCACCCCATTGTCGATGGGTAGATGGAGGGAACTATCCAGATGATAGATGATATACTAAGGGATTGCATGCTAATTTTTATTTGTGGAGGAAAGAAAACTATGAGATTATTGGGGACTTTTAGATAATGTGTAGAGTGATGGTTAGGTTTCCTACTTCATTTCTATACCCCCACAGCTGTAGAGGGTGCACGACATTTTCTATGTGTCGTAGTTGAGGATATATGTGCATCAACCTACACAGGTAATTGGAAAGAGAAGAACTTACGTGGACTGACCATTCATTTGATTCACTTGTTTTTGTAGTATGGGAACATGTATTAGATTCTCTAGGAGAAAGAGAGCCTAGTGGAAACTTAGTATCCTAAGTTTTTACCCTTGATTACTTTTCAGGGAAGAAAATCTTGAATGTGGGAATGATGTAGAGACTAGGTTTTCCTTATTTGAATTTGGTATATTTATACACATATTTCTAAAAATAGGCACTGAGAAGACATGTGATTTTGAGTCCCAGTGTGCTAGAAATAAATTTTATCAAAATATAATGTATATTTTAAACAATTCACGTGACAGATACATAATATCTCTTAAATGGGGTCTCAGATCAGAATTATGAGGCCACAATGGAGTTTTGATATTGGAATTTACACTAGGTTGGACATAACTTTTTTCAGCATGGATCATTAGTATAAATATCCACTAAAATGATTTTAATAAATAAATTAAGTAAATATAATTACATTATCTTCAATGTGGAATCAAATAACATTTTAAAGAGGACTCAGATTAGAAATTATATACCACCATCGAGTTTGGAATGAGGTGTTTTACTTAAGAGTGACGTAATGTGATAGGGGGTGGGAGGTTTAGATTTTTTTTCTTCTGGATGTTTCCATAATTTGTTTAAGGTATACGTGCAAGGGATGGCTCATTTCCCTATTGGACAATAGCAAATATCTCTCCACTACTTCAATTGGTGAATCAATGTCTGATACTTGTCATATCATAGTAAAAATTAATATCTGATTATAACAGAGCATATCGAATGCAATGACCGATCCAAAATCTATGTAGGATATTTCCTTCAGAATTTTATTTTCCCCATTTGAAGGTTTGGTTCTAATGTTTTTTCATAGTCATTTATACTACTGTTATTATCCTTATTAATGACAAAACTAACAAATTCCATCGTCTAATTGTGGTTTTTATTAATCATTCGTCGATTTCATCATATTTTGTTCGCCATTCTTCTTCATTAACTTTTTAATATGAATAAATGAATTCCAAAAGTCAACCAGGTCATGGATCTATGATGTTCTTGATCCATGAATTTTATATCTATAATGGTTTCATGTTTCAAGTGCCATAGAAGGAACGATAGTGATCAGAAGTGGTCTTAGCATTTCACCACATCAAAAAAGTGTTGTATCGTTGAGAGGAGGATGATTTTGTGAAGATCGTTCCCCAAGTTTTTAAGATATAGTCTCAGAACTTTTTATTATTAAAGGTGTGTTCTCGTTGGTCTAAAGAAGTTCTGTTCCAGCAATGGATTTTCCCTGTGGAGGTTGTCACGACATGTGAGGGATGCGGCTATCATGTTCAGGAAAGGTGGTATGGGGAAATGTAGGCGAAAACATGTCTAGGATGGGATGAGGCAGGCAGAATGAGATGGAGTGGTTCAGGACATCTTCAAACACTGATATCTCTAAAAATATTCATCTATTTTATGTTTCGTCTCTATCAATGTGACCCATTTTTTGAGGAATACCTTCTGAGGATAGTTTCTTTACCTTTATGATTTAGTGTTGAGGCCTGGTGACATGAAAGTTACAATTTTTATGTTAATAATATTATTATTATTATTTTTATTTTTATTTTTATGTATTTAATGTATCATTTGTATCCAATATATAATTGACATGCCTTCAGTGGTGCTAAAATTGTATAATTGAGGAAAAAATTTCATGACTGATTTCAGGCACTTAATCCCAAATCCATGTGTGGGGCCCATGAAGCCCTATTTCAGTATTTGTAGTGAAATTCATCATTTTCAATGGGTGTATAATTTTGACAAATAAATATATGATCCTGTGAGTTTTTCTATGAGAATCACAATAATGAGAACTATATGTTTTTTTTTTGAGATTGAGGTGTTTCCCCATGAAGAATCATTCATGTACGATGTAACAAAATTTAGTTTCTTCACAAGTAGTTCATTTTGGGAAAATAAATAGTCAATCATGTGTGTCCGTTCATAAGGATCATGATGGAGTGATCCATTTGGGTATCTGGTGTCATTTAAAGAGGCATTTCATTAGGTTTATGTTTTATCCCATCGGATCAACAATGATCATCGTACCCTTGTCACACTTTTGGGTAGAGGTATCATGTACCCTTGGAGTACACATGCATCCTTAGGGGTATATGATCGTAGTTTAGTACATGATTATAGCTTGGTTCCTGACCAGACGGTGATGTGGGTTCACACAACATGTGGTCCCCATAGACATCGTGTACCACTACGAATCTTATACCTCTTGTATATCATTCATTTAAACTTAGATTTTGGTCCAAGAGTAGCCTATCCTGAGTGTCTCTCCATGTAGAATGTGATTATTCCCTATGTAGTGGATTTTTAGCTACTGTGTGAGATGTTCCAAGAATGATGCCTTTTCAGATGATGTACAATGATGTAATTGATCTAGAGATGATATAAAAACATCTGAGTGGAATACCCCTAATGTACAAAAGTGTGGTTCCTCAATGAATTAGTGTGGGATCACCCAGACAAACTAGGGTGTGGGAAATAGATGATAATAATAGCGGAATCCCCCATTGCCATGTGCATGGGTCCTCTACCAGATACATCTTAGTGAAATCCCCATGATGAACTAGAGTGAGGGTCCTTGATGAACATGAGTGAAATATCTATGGCGCATTAGGGTGTGGGTCCTCTACGACGAATATTATAGTGGAATATCCCTGAGGCACTACGGTGTGGGTACCCTACTTTGGGTTTACTCATACCAGCTATGGATTAGTGATGAGACATATATTAACATTACATTGGACTCATGAGTAAGAGGTTCACTTTCCCCAACATGATGTTCCCTTGTGACATGACATAAAACCATGCAGGCATGACAGAACTACCCAATGCAGATAGTATCATGGTGTGGGTATTGCATCTCATTGACCTGTGAGCTTAGGAAGATGTGTGGGATGTTGGGCATCATTAATGGTTAATTCTGGTATTGCTGGCTACTCTTCTTTCCAGCATGGGTTTTGAGATAGAGATCCCCTTACACTCTTGTTTGGGATTATTTAACTAAGAATATATATATATATATCATGTTTTAGTACCCACTCTTTGGGTTTTGTGTACTCTTTTTACAAGAGAGGAGAAGACGTGTGACGTATGAAAGATACATTTTGTGTCTAGCATCTCGTGGTGGGATGGGAACAATCTCCTACTATAGGTAGTAAATAATCAACATTAATTTTATATTATCCCTTCATTGATCTCCATGTGTTTGGATGAGTTTTGTTTCACTGTCTTGTTAGGTTGAGCTATTCAATTTTCTATAGATTGTTCTATCTAATTATTTCCTCTTCTATTCTACCTCTTATTAGACACCCTTCAAATTTTGGGAGTGTCCTACTATGTATTTTTATACTCACCCCTACAAGGGATTTTCTAGAACATATCATTCCATATAAATATGACATACAGATTGATCATGAATTTAAGTGAGATTATGTATATGGGTGCTTAGACCGCATACGGTTGTCATAGATCTGGATCTAGTATCAGGGATCTCTTGGTTGTTTTAATTTTTCTGTTACTTCCAGGTTATGGCACTTTTTTAGTTGGTAATTTATTTTTCAACATTTTCCTTTCAATTTAATTTACACTAGTAGTACTTGTATTTTTTAGAGGTCAATTCATGTTTTTCGTTTATATATAGTAGTTTTCAATCTTTCTTTCCTTTCCCTCTGCACATTTTCATTGAGTTGGCTTCATGTGTGTTTACAAGTACATAAGCAAAGGCCACCTTGAGTGTTTTGTGCCTTCTATGCTTGTCACCACCTCATGCCAATGTAGGTGGGCCTGTAGTAGTTGTGGATTAGGCCCCTAAATCGATCTTTTTATTACATTATAATTTCTAATTCTGCTTTACTAAAAATTATTCCTCAAAATAACTTATTTGTTAAAAAGGCATATTTTATATTATTATTTTGGATCCACTATTCTAATAATAAATCATTAATTATTGAATCAAAATTTTACATCATCATTATATAGTATTTATATTTGTTCATTATAAAAAATTTCATAACAATTCATATATGTTAGGGTTGTGAAAATAATTACAGAACATTGTAAAGATGGTGGTCTATAGGTTTATGCAAGTAATACATTCATATCCAATAATTGGAATGGATGAATGGAAAATTATAATCTAATTTTCTCGAATCAAAATAATATCATATAACACATATATATGGTGGATATGGAATATAAATCACATCAAAACTTTGATGGTATAGTCCACAATTATGCATGAATAACGTTATCATTTCCCATTTGATGGAATAGAGGTAGACAATAGTTGTACCATTATCATCAAATAATTTTTGTAGAGTAATTATGTCGTTTTATTCAATTTCATATTGTTATATAATATTTGGATAATGTGGATGATGAATCAAACTGAGAGTAATTTGGTGAAGATACTTATGTCAATATTGAGAGATATCCTTTAGATCTCATCTTAATGTTTTTTTTGTTGGAATATGAAGAACTCCCTCAACACCATAATGTGACTCGGGATGGTTAGAATATATTTGGGAAGGGGTTTTCAAGGGTAGTGTCTCTTGAATGTGTGATAATTTGAGTATAGGATGTTCCCTTTTGGAAATAAGGTGCGTAGGAAACTTTTAGATAATTAAAACATTTAAATATAATAAATTCATATTCAAGTGAAAGTGGAACCATGGATTCTGAAATTGAAATATATGATATGTTAAGGTAAAAATATATTTAACCAATAAAATTTATAAATAAATAATCAAAATATTGAATCTTATTTTTTAGTCTAACCCCATTGTTTTCTTTCTTTACTTCAACATAGGTGATTAATATATGAAATAGTAACTATTAATTATGATAAAAATTATAAGTGAAATTATTAAATTTTTTTGACATTATGATTTCATGTATGAAAATGAATTTTAAAATTCAATTTCTAAATATGGTATATTTTTTTAAATTTAATCCCAAAAAACATACTGAAAACAATATTTTAATGAAATTAATTTATGAATAATAATGAATTTATTCTAATTTTTTTCATAATAATAAACATTGATTGAATATTAAAAATTATAATACAATATAATATCTCAAAATTATATTTAAAACATTCATCAATAGTATTTAATATAAATTTTATTATTAGTACACAATTTTTCAGTCAATGAATTTTTTTAGAAATACATATCATTATAAAATTAGATGTTTTTATTTTAATTTCTAAAAAATTGATATCAAATTAATCAATCATAAAAAATAAATTCAAAATTTAAAATTTATTAATTATATGTATTAATATATTTATATAAAATATATTTTAAAAAATATATCTCATTAATAGAATACATAAAAATAATTCATTCAGATCAATTATATTTCCTAAATCAAATGGAAATTATTTTTCACAATATAATTTCATTTAACTACCATATTATGTATTTTATTTATTAATTTATTTGAATTATTAATATGATAATAGGGTTCAGATCGAAATAATAAATAATATACATTCAAATAATAATTAGTAATATATTATAAAATCTCACTGAATTATATAAGCAATATAAAAAAAACACAATCCAACCTATATTAATCTAATTTCATCGTATAATATTCCATTATATATGTTCTCAAAGATAACATGGGTTTTTTTTTGAATGGAATGGGTATTTTTTAATTTCTTGAAAATTTGATTGATCATGAATAAAAATGGTAACACCTTCCATACCATAATAAAAAATTATATTCCGTGATAAATAAGAATGAGGATCAATGAAAACCTAAAATAAAAAATTGAGACAAAGTAGTAGATTAATTAAAATAATTAGTTTTAATTTATTGGCATGGTGGGGTTAGAGAAAGATAAAATAAAATGAATGCTGGTTAAAATGAATTTTAAACCACTATATAAAAAACCCAATGGTATATTTAAAAATAAATAAATTATGCATATAAATGATAAAAGAAAATAGCATTACTAGATCCAAAATAAAAGTCAATATCTATAAGAAAAATTGAATGAAATGATCTTAAACAATGTTTCTTTATTCTATATTTATAGTAATTATTTTTTTGTTCTTTTAAAATACTCCTCATTATTAACTATTTTAAAATTTTTACATAAAATTTGTTGTTTCACTTTATATCTATTATCAGGAATCATAGTTATAAAGTTATTTACATGATTTACCATATAGAATATTTATAATAGATAATGACATATCTACCCTCTACTAATTTGTATCCTAATTTTTACCTATATAGTGTGTGTATGCGATCAGGAATTTATATATATTGGGAATGTTTTTAATGATATCAAAAACCTCCAAAGTTTTGTTTCATATTTTTATTATTATTAAAATATCTTCATATTAAATTGAGTTTTTTGGATGATGAAATAAATATATGATATTATTTATGGAGAGTTTAATCTTATATCAGAGAGTGTTTGAATGTATCACAGGAACATAAGTATACACTATGGAAAAATGGGTTATATCTCAATGATAATTGTTCAATGGGTGGTTATGGAGGTTATTTTTATAAATTATATTATAGTAAATGTTTTATAGATACAATTAGAGGATGAGGGTTCATTATCAGGTGTTAAAATTGTATGTCAGGGATGGATAATATGTTGTAATATCTGAAGTTTTCATGGATTATACACACACTAGTTGAAAAAATCTAATATCTTTCATATAAGAATATTTTTTATATTTAATTTTATATGATACCCAAAAATATTATTTGACCATCATAGTTATGATACATTAAAAGATTAAATGATGCAAGCCTCCTTTCGATTTACAATGTTGAACCTAGAAGAAGATTGTAAATTCTCATGATTCATTTATATATGCTCCACAAAGAATCATATGTTCTCATCCATGAATATTTTTATATCCAACATGATAGCCTCACCTAGATTAGTAAGTATGGTTTGTTTATCTAGTCTTTTTTTTCTATTTTCAAGGGTCTTGATTGAATTGAGATATCTGAGACCAGTATTTCACTAGGCTCACAATATATTTTTCATTAAAATTCATGCACAAAATACATAAAAAAACCAAATATTAAATATTTTTTTTTCTATTAATAAATTAAACTATATAATCTAATTTTATTACTACATATAAAAAGTTTGGTTATTATTTTAATTACATCACAAATTATACACTAAATATAAATGATTACTTTTTCTATATTTACAATAACATGTTATTTTTTAAAGAAATGTTAAATAAATTGATACTAATATGTTTTTATACCTTAAAATAAGAAAAATTAATCCTTTTCCCCATGGAATGTATCCAAAATTTAATTATATACATCAACTCCTTAGTCCATGGGTAAATGAATAATAATAATTAATATGATATATAAATCTTGGTATTATAATGAAAGAACCTTCTTCATTTTTCTATATAATACAATTTCATAACACACATCAATTCCACCCACATTAATTCATTACTATAAAAATAATTAGATAAATTGATTTCTTCTTTTTCATTTATTTTTTCTATTGACATTCTATTATATACATCAAACTAACAACAACCAATATAAAATAATTTTTTAATTCCATTTTTATCGATAACCCTAACTCAATAATTTGGAATATTGAATATGAATATAAATCATTATAATTAGCAAGAATCCAGAAGTATAATATTTGGAAACCAATGTGTTTAACCAGTTTTTAGGAAATCTATATTAATTTATTTTACTCTTAATATGGGATTTTATTTTTTACAGACCCACATAGTCAATATGCTTTGGTAATATTCAAAGACATTAGTGTTGTTACTAGACTCTCAAATTATAGTATTATAATTGAATTTATCCAACATTATATTTTTAAAAGATAATGTGATTAATCACATTCATTTAATAAGAGGCTAACTAAATATCGATTATTTTTATTAAATGAATATGTTTAAAATTTTCATATACATAATAATAATTTAATTTAAAATTTTCATCAAATTGACAATCATAAGACTATTTTTTAATTATAAATTATTACTCCCAGATAACTAAATAACTTGATGTGTTGAGGTGTGTAGAACTCATAAAATGTTTCTGTTAATAAAAATCATAAATTGGTGGAAAAAATTTACTATAGTATTTAAAAAACACAGCCACCCATACACATGTATTTTATTAAATTTTAACACAAATTGTAATGAGTATTATTAATGGATATCAAGTGGGATTGGGAGATACAAAAAAAATTCTTTGGGATTTGGGGCTTTAGTTAAAAATATTTACACTAGTTTTTTTAATGTAAATTATGTTAATTAACCTATGATTCATTTTAGATATTATATAAAATTATAAAGAAAAATATTTATAGTGAAGAGTATTTGGTGCTCCTGTTAACTTACAATATACCTATATTATATATAACATTCTAGTTGATTAATCAATAGTAATAAAAAAATTTATGTGGTTTTGGTTATGTGAATCACCACATTTTATATTTCATGATGAATATTGGAATCAATAGAAATTAGAGACCCAAAATTCCTGAGAAATATTTGGTATCCCTACGAATGATAATTTAAATAAATTACTTTCTGATATAAATGTTTTGAGATGGACGATACAAAAATTTTATAATAGTTTTTAGGACCAATGGATTTATTTTATTAGTATAACAATTCTGAAGTACTTAAGCCTCATTCCCATTAATTTCATTTATCACAACCACTTTAGTGGTTACAACATTGATAAAACTCCATTATCTCATATATGGGTGGATATTATTTTCCATCATCATTAAAATTATTGAAGTAAAACCCCAACACGAAACACTGGGTCGAATAAAGGAAAAAGAAGACATCATGTGTGTATTTCTGTACATAGGTGGTTTTGAATTGGTAGAGAGGGTACAAATGTTGTTAGTGGGTAGACTATACAGTTCAATAATCATACCCTATAGTAAAAATACATAATGATCAAATATATTTATCAAAATATAAATAATAAGACAAAATATCACATTTGATAATAGATGGAACAGAAGTCAAATAATTAATAACTAAGCTTCCAGTGCTGAATGAAAAACCAGATTAGAAGTATATGTGAAGAAATAAATAATCTTCAGATATACTCTTGAGTCAGTCCCATTCCTCGTCTATCTCAATGATCTACAACACAACTATCTTCCATAGGAACCTTACCCTGGCATGGGTCCCTATAAATGAAGTTTACATTCACATTGAAAGACAATGCCTAGTGTTAGTAATATAACCTACTAGGACACAACTAATGGATCCGTAACATGATTTAAAAATTATAAACTACCATTCCATGATAGTAAAAAATTCATTATAAAGAATAAAACAACATTTACCAAGAACACATGTGCTAACCAAACCACTAAAATCTCTGGTCATAACTGCTTTGGAACCTTCATAAAAGTATAATTGTTGGATATTAGAAGTAATCATGTCCTCCACAAATGGATTGTAATAATCTCTATCAAAAACCCCAAATAAATGATTCATATTAGTTATCCCTGCAATTTTATCTTGTCTCCATCAAAGGTTAAGGATCCAAAACGGCGTACCTAAATTCCCTTATAGGTTGAGGCTCTAGACCATAATTACCCATTTTTCATTAGAAATATACTCTACTACATCATGACCTAAATATAATTTTTTTACTTCATGTGTTTAGGAAATCATTCCCATACCCTATGATCAGTTCCCTTATTTCCATTTTCGAAATCCTTGTACACTTCCCCTCTAGGTCCCAGTCATTCAATAGTCACCCATAAGTTAAATGTATTGAAAATTTACCTCTAATATCTTGTTACCAAACATAATATGGTGGTCTATATATGGAAAAACAAAAAATATAATAAGGTTAATATAATAGAAATATAAAATACATGTGGTCAACATCAAATGTGTTTAAACAAAATATATGCATGCTAATGGAATCAATATTTTTAAATGTGTATCATGGGTAAACACACAACCAGATTTGATATCTATCAAGAATGGTAAACCAATATATGAAAACAAAATAATCAAAAAACGGAAAAAGATTCTTAAAGAGTCACAAAATGTAATGGACATTTTAATTTTTGGTTTTTAATTTCAACATCATGTTTCATCTTGTGTGATATACCTGGAACCACATTCTACCACCAAACCATAACTTGATCACTCACCATGAACTCATATAACTAGTTTTACAGAGACTAATATGGTTTATAGTGTATGATAAAAGAAATAAAGAAACAAGGGGTTCAAAAATTATACACCAATTATTGCCACAATCATTAGTAGATTCTAATTCTATTTGAATTGAAATTTATTTATTGGATGAGAGTTTCTCACCACGGATGGATTTTCAATGAGGTTCGCAACTGAGACATCAGATAATGTCAATGGTCTACAAGATTTGGTATTATCCATTAACATAGAATAAGACCCTAAACTATTATATAATATAACAAACCCTTCAGCATAAAAATTTTATTTTATAATCATCCAATGAAGGATAATAATAGTTCCTCTCTAAAATATATTCATTAGAAAATAGAAGGCTTAAATGAATTTTAAGGAACCAATGAGAAAAGTTCAATCTAAAAAAATGGATTTGATGGTATATGTAACACAAAATATTCTTTCTAATCATAAACTTCCCAAAATCACCAATCATAGATTGGGATAGAAAATTAAGTGATTTATTTTCTTTATAATTATTTAAAATTATATGTACCAACCCATAATGATGTTATATCATTTTTAAAAACAATATAAAAATTATTGATGGTGATATGTGGTGTTTTAGTCATCATAAAGAAATCCCAATGTGAAACGAGATTATATAAGGGCATGGTTCCCATGTACATGCCAATTTCTCCCACTTATTTTTTTAAAAAAACTACTTAAAGAGATGATTTCTATTATATTTTATACATTATATAATTATAAGAGAAAAAAGGCTTCACTAGAGCATGGTGTTGGCCATTTTATAGTGTTGGTTCTATATATCCCAATAATGAGACTCCTCAATCCCATCAAAACTATTAGGATTCTCCCAAGATTGTTTCCATCCAATATTCATAATATATATATTTAATCAAGTTTTCAAATAAATGAATCCAAAATCCAAGTCCATTTTAATCTCCCCAATAATAATTTTCATAACCTTGAGAATAATATCTTATAATTATACTAAAACACTAAAGAACTATGTCTGAATGTATTCATCATTCTACTGAATCACCTCATGGATTCATCCATGTGGAAACAAGATTCATAAAAGTGATATTATCTTCCATCTTAATACATTCTCACACAAGTCTACATTCTGCACTGTGTGCTCCATCTATGTTTCGGTTGGCTCCATCTCAATATCTTTAGAGTATATGACATTCATAGGATCATTAATGTACATCTGGGGATGAGACACATTAAACACATCAATCATACCTAAACCTTGATAAGGATGATTTAGATAGTATGTAACAATTATAATTTATTCAGGTATGTGAAAGGGACCAATATAATGTGGCACTACATGCTCTTTCTACCACAAATGTTGGAGGCCAAACTGAAGGGTCACTATTGAAGAAACATGGATTCTAATAGATAACATAAAAAATCTTCTATTATAGTATGGATAATATTTATACTTGATATGTTCTTTGTTAAACCTCCTATGAATCTGTATCACTATTTAGGATGAATCTTGTATAATTTTGAGACCAAAATCCTCAACTCATGAGAATCATTCCATCAAAGTGGTAAATGGAATGACCTTTCATAAAGAGACTCATAAGATGATATCAAAATTGATTCCTAGTAACTATTGTTGTATATGGACTTGTCCATCTTTATTTGATCCTATTAATGTTCCCCTAAAATTAAATTTTTTTTATAGAGAATATCCTCTAATATAAAAATAATATACTCTGGCTATCCTTCTTTCTAAATATGGTATAATTTTACCAATACCATTTTTGTCAATATGGCATTGTGTATTCCCTTCCATGACCACTACATATAACATTCATCTTTTTCATATTCAGTTTTAAAGGGAACTCAATGAAGGAATAAAATATCATGAATGTACAAACTTTAAAGTTAATAACATGAGTGTGTCTCATTGATCTGTAAGAAATTATTATCATTTATTACTCGACCAAAAATAACCAGAAAAAATGTCACAAAATACCAGGGTAATGGTTAACCTAATAAAAGAAACCATCGTGATTCATTTCAACATCCACATGGTCTTATGGATAGGATATAGAAAAAAACTAGGATTCTGGTACAAAGCCTTTAACCTCTAGTGTTTATGGAATTTGGAATCCAAAATATAATTTTCCCTCATAATTTTTATCCCCAAAACTACCTCTCAATTTCATGGAAAATAGTATTCACCCCATAGTTTACCTGCCATTTAATGTTATATAATTCCACCATCAGCTCTACCATGATGGATGGAGAGACTACCAAACTCCCATGTACTTGGATCACATAATTATTGTCCAATGACCACACAGATATCAAGTTACCTTTGACTAGTTGTTCTATCATCATAATGCATTATGGTTTAGTCTCCTATGATGGATTTAACAAGTATTATAATGAAGAAGCAACCGAAAATAGTGAAAATCCATCGATACATAGACCATAATAGTATATGTCTACTAGTTGTCCACTAGGATCATCATATACCAAATATCCTCAGATGCATGTTTAAAATTTTTCTTTTCTAACTACATCATATTGTTTAGAGCATCGACAACACTATTGTTTTCAATAGTGAATAATACATAACAACTTTGAAAAATTATTAGTACTATTCCCTGTATTGCTTCATCAAATTTAGATCCCTTTATGGGAAAATATAATAGTGGATATATTCATCTATATAAAAATAATCCTCCCACCAAAGTTATTTTTTGAGAATACATTGAATAATAGACATAATTTTTAGTTGTTGTGTCATTGGTAGGATAATATTCTCAACAGGGAATCGTTGAAAAGACCGAAAAACTACTACCTAATTACTCTATATTAATTTTACATCCAAACTAAGTCATGATGAATCTATGTATATATAATATCTGATAAATCTGTGTATATATAAAATATAATACCAGGATTTGGTGGAATTGTCACTAATAGATTAGTCAACCACTGCTTTACCCATGGAAATAACATATCACACAGATCCCACCACTGAATTTCACTTCATTTTTTAGGTTAATAATGATGGGATAAATAAAACAGTATAATTCCTTATAAATAATAGATATTATCCCTCTAAACACGATATGATCGTGATATAAAATGAATTCCATGAATGTGTCTACGATATCATTGCCTCAACATTATCTGGAAACATGGATATATCTATGTCCCAAACCTCATTACTCTATAATTTTAAACCATTTACAAAAAAATATACTCATTCAAATGTTCGAATAAATAATATTTTATCATTGTTTTCATAGGAAAATCTCATGTTTTTTGGCATGTTACCTTGTGGTTGGTGAGTAAATGGTGATATGGGTAGAAGATTATGAAAATATGATACATGAATAATTTATATTCCTTCTTCATTCCCAAATACATCACCATGTACACTTATAGAAAAAATAATCTCCTATAGACCTTTGATCAAATTTCCTCATCTATAACCCATAACATTTGAGATTAGGTTCATATATCAATCTTAGAGAACCACCAGAATCACCATAAATAATTTAAGAGATCATATATATTTGGAAACATATACAATTTTTTTCTACATCACATGGTGTTAAATATTTTAATATATTCATATTAGAAAAGATTCATCTTACTTTATAGTGAAGATGATATCGTCACCCCTCAGCGATATAGTCAGCAAGATAAACTAGTCATGCACCATTTTAGCTAGTTGTCTATAGAGATACTATAAATCAATATGTTAAATATGAAAATGGCTGATCAAAATGGGTTGTGAACCATAGAAAAGCTATATCTCAAACAAAACTACTCAATCAATGGAATGTTCATTGATGCCTTAGGGAATGACGTCCAAATTGAGATCCACAACTAGAAGAAATATTGTGGGGTACCATTGATCTTACCTAACTTTTCATGACAATAATATTTTGTGTATTCGTACATATCTAGATATTTTTTGGTCTTACTCTACCTTCTCATAACACCTATTTACTATTAATCATAATCATCTCTCCCATGGGAAATATATATGATACCCATCTCAAATATCAATCATTGAGAGCTCATAAACAAGTCAACAAAACCATGCCAATAATCACATTAAAGTTAATTTTATAATAAATTATAAATTCCCCAATATGTCTAGAAATAATATTGATTATAAGAAACTATGGTAATCTAAAAAAGATTCCCCAATTGTTCCCAATAGTTTATTGTTGTAAAGAAACTTTAAACATAACATGATCGATAAGTCATGTCCAGAGACAATATGTATCGTTATAAATGGATCTGAGTCACCAATATCAATTAAATTAGTATAGAATTTAACAGTGATAAAGAAATTTTCCTCAAATATTAGGTGGTCTCCCAACAGTATCCACTAGAGTTTGATAAACTTCATATACTTATCATGCCTCACCTCTATGTTCCAGACAATGAGGTACATGTTTTTCATGAGTAATTATCATCCGAGCCTACATATGAGGAATAAAAATGGAATAATGGTTCACTAATCACATTAATCATAAACTAATATGAAATCCCAAAGTTATGTTGTTATGGATAACTTACTTAGGATTCCCATTCATTTGATATTTATTCCACATTATCTAATCTGTATTATAGAAAATATGACGATGTCTTTTCATTATAATGTTAATGAACTATGGATATACTTTTGGGAGAATATATGAAGATTAAATCTGATCCCTAAATATAAAATTACCCTGCAATGATTCCCTGATCATCCTCTATATACTAAGAGTTTAGACACACATTGAACCTGTACGAGGTTAATCCATCAGTGTAATGAATAGTGGAAGATGACTAACTTCTTGGTTTTCCCCCCAAGACCTTATCAATAATCAATTATATTTTATAAATATCTAGGCATTTATATTGGTAAAAAAATAAAACCACTCATCTAATTTTAGAATGAAAATAGATCTAGAAAATTGTATCATTTATTATATCATTTTCCTCCATTGGAGGAGGAATGAGAATATGTTTAGTGAATTGAGATGAACATGTGGATACCATTATAAATCCATAATGTTGCAGTATGAACTCTTATCCTTAATATGAAGTTATTCAATAAGTATTGAATTCATAGAATAAAATGTCATTAAAGGCCTCTTGGGTGAGAGACTCATGTCTACAATCCTTTCGCATCACACCCCACAATTTTATGTTTGGTCCTAACAATAGAAAATTGTCTAGCTTCGCCTTACTTTCCACAACTATCTCAATTTGGTCAAAGACATACACAATGATATTTAATCAATAATATACATACATAAGGCCTATACCCCCATAAATGTCATTAGATTGTGGATATATTAGTCTGTTCTGTAAAATTTGATGGACCTCATTGCCCCAATTCTTTATCTAGGATCATGTGGAATGAATCTCGATAGAGGTGGGCCCATTAGTAGTGCCACCAGAGTAGGAACGACTCTTGATCTTATAAATACTTCTTCATAGTAGGTGTAGGATAACCTAAATCCAACCTTAGAGAATAATCATTATACCCTTAGGCTAGTGATCCCATCAATATCCTTATAAGTGTATTATCTATATAGGATAGGAAATGTTAAGAAAAAACTAAATCCGTTAAGACAGTTCTTATTTTATTTATGGGATCACATAAGATTATCATAGAGTCTACCATTAACAAAAGAATTATCCCTCCATGAATTAAAGGAGTTCTCTATCTCTATAATTTAGTAATAGTTTCATATATACATATAAATAACATAATAGATTTATGAGGTTCAACAAACTAATTGTTTCACTGATATATCACCAATACATGAAAAATGTATATTTAACTCAACACATGATTACATGTCTATAAAGAAGTTATAATGCCCACAAAGGTGTTAAATTGATGATCTAGTATACATCACACAATCAGTATATATATGTTATTTGATCCTACATGTGTTATCTGGAATCATGAATGCACTAAAATTACATAAAATGGTAGTTGTAATGTCATTAATGGTAACTCAATGGTTAGTTACACATGATTTTTCCATTTAAAAATAAATTACACTATCCAAGTCCCATAAAACCTATATCCATATCAAATTTTTCAATGTTAGTCAAAAATAAAATAAAACTATTTCTATGATAAAATTTTGTAATTCCTCTACTTGATTCATCAGGTGCAAACTAGAGCATAAATTGACAACATAATCACCTACCCATACATAAGAGGATATTGATTAGTAGATATCATCAAGGCAGGATTAGAGGGGATTGAAAACCCTCTAGTAATCATATATATTCATGATAATGAAATAATAATAAAATACAAATCAAAATATAATGTGGAATACAAAATTTCAAATATAATAATAGAGGGGTTGTAGTTAATATAATGAATAAACAGAATTCCATTTTTGAATGAAAAAAGAAAGTATGAGTGGAACCATATAAATTAATAAAATCATTTAAAATCTGTTACTATTATTTATAGTTCAGCATGAGATATATAGTAATCAAATTATTTTCCTTCCACTGGCTCATTTACCTTTCCTAGATCCATATAAATGTAGTGTTCACACACAACAAGATTACCCTACATGGTGTGAGTCCCTAAACCCATTTTTGAAACCAAAAAAATACATATTTAACAAGTATTCACATGTATAAAATCTACATTCCATTATAATAATAAATGTCTATGAATACATTATAAATCGTATACCTAGTACTTATGTTATTACTACAGTAAAAGTAGCCCCAAAAATACAAAATCAAACTGCATGATTGAAAGATACATGTAGGATATCACATCTAATCAAGAAACATCCATAGGTTTAGTAGGCATGTTTCTAGTAACTCTCATTTCATCATGTTATACCACATTTCAAAGGAATTCATATCCTCACTCAACCATGAGTCAAACCTACAAACTACAACACCCTAGTTCCATCAAGTTTCCCGTATCTAGATTATTATACCAAGTTTATGCCTAAATTTTGAACTATAGTCTATCATGATCGTAATGCCAATTATTTATTTAATGACTTGATGAAATCATTCAATTTAAATATTATTTTCTCCATCTTCACTATCATTTCAATGCATTTTTACTAACACGCTAAGGGATAGACCTATCACAATATTCCACCTATTCTGAGCATAAAGAACAAAACCTATAAAGGAATGAAAAAAATTAATAGGGAAAATGATAATAAGAATAAAAATAATGTCATTATGAGAATATTTCAAAAAATATATAATACATGCTATCTACAGCGAACATGTTTAGCCAAACTAAAATAATTCTATTATAATCAAGCATTTCAAGCAGGTATCAAGGTCTATACACACACACAACCAAAAGTTACCTCTATCAAGATTGGTAAAGAAAACGATTCTAACATAAGAACCATACTAAGGAAAAAGGTTTATAAAATATCCAAAAATGGTATGGAACATGAAACATCAATGATTTCAATGATAATGTCAAGGTTTTTCAAGATTGATTTCTCCCAAATCAAATTTAGATGGAAAAAAGAAGAGGATCACATACTAGTAACTCCTATATACAATATTATAATATGTTTTTATATTATTTATCCCATTAGATGTTCATGATAAATTATTTTATTTAAAATCAAATCGGAGTCCAAAATACATGATAAATATGATTTTTTTATTCTATAAATTATTTTATGGAAAACCAAAATTGGGTTTTTATTGTTAGGCAATTTATCATATATTTATATGTGGAAATTTTTTGACAATATTATTCAATTTTTAGAACATTTACTGAATATTTTAATATTTTTGGGAATATATGTGATTGATAAATTCAATTTATCAGTTTGAAAGTGATGTATTGGCACAAAAAATTAAAAAATATCAAATCAAAAGAAGAAAAGTTGGTCGAAAATTTAATGAATATTTTTTCAAGAATCCAATCATGGTCATTAAAACCTATGGTTATAAAGAATGAGGACTAATAATTAAATTTGGTTTGATTATTTTGGATACTTAATGGAGTTTAGGAAAATCCATGGAATATCTATGTCTAGTATGGGTTTCATAATGATCAATTATTTGATATTGAAATGTATGTCATATTTAATATATATTTTTAATGTTATATACATTCATTGGAGTTAAAAATCAATGTAATAATCGTTTGATTTTGTGATTCATCATTATAAGGAAAATAGTTTCTACCTAATAAATTTCATATAAAAGAATTTTTAATAATTAGACTAATATTAATAAAAATTTTATTCTTGATATTATATCTTTTATATAATAAGAGAATGTTTTGGGTGATAAATGGGTTTTTTTATCAAATTTTGTGATGATTAATTGTATTTATAAGATTCATGAATCATCAATTTCTATAACATGAATTTAGTTGAATATATGTATAAAATTGATTTACATAGGATACCATTTTCATTTAGATATTTGATTGAATGTGTCCCTTCAACCCATTCATCATATATTTTATTAATGTCAACATTTCAAAAAAAAAAATTTAATTACCTATACCACTATATATAAAATGGATTGAATATCTTATTTGTTAAATATTCTTACTAAAAGGAAATAAGGATTATTTACTAAAAAAATATTTTCTGTTTAATCATCCTAAAATATTGTTATAAGAATATAGTTTTGTAGGGGGTAATAAGAGAATACTTGTGCTTGTATAATTTTCAAAACAAAAAATTAATTATGAAACCATTATGAGTATAATGATTATTTTACATAATATGCTAAAATAATTTAAAATTTTAATTGTAAAAAAATATAATTCATTAAATTGTTGAAAATAAAATGTTTTATATGTTATGTTTCCCTGAATGATGATGATGAAATTAGAAATAGTAATTTGTATAAAAATGATATAACATCATAAAAGTTGATTTTGCGATGTTAAGAAGATTGAATATATTCAAATAGATTAGTAATTGAGAGTGTGATTCATAGGTATCATCATTATTCAAAATATCCTACCTCATAAATGATTATCACTAATGTGAGTTCTGGTTTTTTTAATGTGGACACATAGACAAGTGATAGGAATTACTTATGAAGTACTGAGTTAACAAAACCCATAATCTGAAATAGAAATTTAGTTGATCAGGTAGTTTAACAAATATGATTTTATAAATTTGTGTTTATTCTCTGTTTGTTAAATATTCTTATATAGTTTAAGAATAATAAAAGTATTCATACATGAGTCAGAATCCACAATATCATTCATTCGTGACATATTTTAAAAATATATATGGGTAGATATACATTTCATGAAATGTAATGAAAATTGAGTTCTCAAAGTTGGACGTTCAGTTATCTCTAATAGATTTTCATCATGGTGTATTATATTTTATAATGAAATGTTAATGTTGGTTTAAATATGACACTTTATTAGAGACATAAAATATAATAATGAGGGAAAATAAAGAATAACATTCATTCTGTGCATTAAATGACCTACTTGTAATAGCACACATATTTTAAAATAGAATTATTTTCAGTACAAGTAAACAAATGTATCATTTTAGATTCCCAAATACCTATGGTTGGTGAGATACATTGAATGAGAACATTCATATATCGATATCCTTATTTAAAATATCTGTATATTGACATAGTTATTACATGGGTGGCTAGGAATTTTGCTGAAAATATCATCCATATTAACATAACAATATAATATTTTTCATAAACTAGGATTAGTATAACACTATTACCATAATGGGGATAGAATTGGGGAGTTTTAATCTTCACAAAGAAATTTTTTATCAATCTTTAAATGTGAAATATGATGTTATTACTAATAAGTTTGAGTGACCTGTGACATATTTATTGATCCTAGTACTCTACCCTCTGAGAATCTATAACAGATAAATTAGATATATTTGATTGACAGGATATGTTTTGTAGGGTTAATCAATTTCTCGAAAAAAGGTGAAATATGAGAGTTCTTGTTTTCAGGTGATATATACTTGTGGATATAGGTATAGAGATACATGTGTTTGATTGAGATCACACCAGATCCCTATATAAATTGATTAAAAATTATTCTTTTCTAGAGGTACCTATTTTTAAATATATATATATATATATGGATTCCTATTTTATGTCAACACTATAAAGCCTCGTGAGGTCACACTTTTTAGTTGAATGATTTGGGATTGTTGTAATCTCATAGAGACACTAAAAAAATGTTTTAGCAATAATCAAAATGTTTTGTGGATGGTTATTCACAATTTATTTAATATGACTTGATATAAATAGGGAGGTGTTCTCGGCGGAGCGGAGAGCGGAGGTCTCCCGATGAATCCCCTCTGTAGGTGACGACGGCGGCCTCTGTGCCGATCCCTCCCCCTTCGATGTGGGAGGGAGAATCGTCGTATCTTAGGAGGGCGTGGGCCTTCCAACCTTTCTCTAAACCGGAGTTTCTCCCTTCCTTCCCGAATGTGGCTTTAAACCCTAAGGTCCCGGATCTGGTAGACGGGGTCCCGAATCTTCATTTATCCTCGACGGAGTTTTCTGAGTCGACCAACCTATTGAATCTCACTCTTGTTGCCCGCTTCAAGGACAAGAGGCCCTCGATTGATGAGTTTGATCGATTCGTTTTTGGTTCGTGGGATCTCCAAGAACGGGCGGTGGTGGGTTTACTCGATAATAGGCAGATAATGGTTCGCTTCGAGACGGAGGCTGATTTGATAAAAGCATGGTCAAGCGCGCCTCGTTTTTATAAGGGATCCCGCTTTCTGCTGCTGCGGTGGTCATTCGACCTGCACATGAAAAGGGACTCACCCTCAATCGCAGTTTGGGTAAGTTTTCCCAAGCTTGCCCTACCGTTCCAGAACCCTGCAATTATCCGAATGCTTGGAAATATGGTAGGTAGATTCCTTTGCGCGGATAGTCGAACTGAAGCGCTCTGTCATCCAGTGAATCCTCGTGTTTGCGTTGAGATAGACGCATCTAGATCTCCCTTTGAGTATGTTTCTGTCACGATCGGTGAAGAGTACCGCTGTAAACAGCGGGTGATTTATGAAGATTGGATTGATTTCTGTGGGTCTTGCAGGAGGTTAGGGCACTCGACTGAGGTCTGCCGTAGGGGACTTCCTCCTCGGTCGACCAAGGGAGATGGTAAAAGGAAATATATCCCCCCGTACTTGAAGGAGAATAACTGTTGGCAGGTTGAGGAGGGTTCTCACTCAAGACCAGTGGAGCCGGCTACCAGAGGAGAATGCTCTGGGGTGGCTTCGATGACACTGGATGGGGAATCAGTCAGGACTAGTAAGGCAATTCTGGAGGGTGATTCGGGTACAGGGTCCTTGGATGGGAAGGGGCCAGGTAGTCATCCGAATTTGGATTGTTCGAAGGATTCCAGGAGATTGGATCCTGTAGCTCCTCCCTTTATACCTTTGAGTAATAGATTCTCTATCATTTCCGTGGATGGTCGATCTGAATGCCTGGAAGAGAATGATATTGCAGGTAAGGAGAATGGTGACAGGGCCTTAGAGGATCAGTTGGCTGGAGGTTTGGAGACTGAAGTTGGCTACATTAGAATGGAGGCTATGGAGGTTATGCAAGAGGGTGACAAGGGACTGGGGTTAGAGGGATCACCCTTGGCTGTTTGCACAGAAACCAGAAACTCCTTTGTGATGGGAGCTGATGAGGGCCAGGCTGAACAGGGTCTGGAAGCAGTCCCTGCGGTTACAGTGGATGAAGGTGCTTCAGTGGGGGTGCTTCTGCCGGTGATAGAGAACCCTACTACAGGTCAGGTCGATAAAGGAAGGGAGTTCCCTTTGGGAGGGACAGAGAAGGTGAGCAGAACAGGTGACCGCTTGTTCAGTGAGGTGGTACAGAGTGAGCAAACCTCCTTTCCGGTTGGAGGGCCTGGTTCACCCACAGCAAGACGTCGGTCAAGGAAGGATTACTCCTGTCTCCCGCGGCCGATGCAGACTCGTTCAGCATCTAGGAAGAAAGGCAAGGTCGCTGTGTCTTTTGCGAACAACATTGTGGCTGAAAGGATTTCACCAGACCCGGTTCTGGAACTTCTCAGGAATCGGGTGCAATGTCCTCAGTATTGGAGGACACCAGGTTGGGAGACAGCCTCGGCCACTGGAGAAGATGAGTCTGGCAGGGGATGCGGAGAGGAGTACGCATATGATGATTTTTACTAATGTTTTTAGTGTGTTGATTGCTGTTTCTGGGTTTTTTGTTGTGGTTGTACGCTTGGGCACCAGAACCCATTAAACCGGCTTTTGAAAATAAAAAAAAAGGATTTCCAGTGACTTGATATAATGTGATGTTGATAATTGATGTATAAATATATGTTGAAAGATACCCTAAAGTGTTTTTATTTGATTTCATATGTTTTATATATGATACAATATAATGTGAAATGAAACAACGTTTATTATGTGTCAGTGAAACATCTATATTGATGTCTATATTCACCAAAGCCTAATATGTTTATATGTATATATATATATATATATATATATCTCTGTGTGTGTGTGTGTGTGTTATATCTTATTTCAATCAAATTATAAGTTTTATGCATAATGGATATGTCGTTTCATACTTCTTCTTCTTTTTATGAAGGGTAAATAGTTATATATTAAGTAATTCTTCCATGTAAATATCATTAAATATACCATTTCATGTGAAGAAACATGTGAAATGCGAATTTTTCATCTAATGAATTCATATACATGTCAAATTAGTTAATCATTCATTGTAATTCATGAATAAATATAACCTGATGATGAGTTCTCTCGATAGCATATACGAGCTACTACTATGTGATGAAATATGTGGTGATTTGATAATTCTTGGTCAAAACACACTTGTATAAGAATACTCTCATTATCCTCATCCATTACATTAATGGCAATAGTAGGCCATGGAGAAATGATATATCTCATCCAAACATTGAATTATTTGTAGTGTACTTTTGTTGATATAAAACAAATTTAATTATTCATAAATCAAAAAACATCTATTGTTTTGGTGTTTAGGGATTCAAACATAATTGGAAGGGTAAAATGATTATACAGTTCCAAAATATTAAAAGTAAACAGAAATCATGAAATAGAATTGAATGATGTTTTTCAAATTTTTAATGGAAAAAAGGATAAAATAAATTAATATCTCAAAGAAGGAAATAAAATAAAACAATCCAAAAATTAATTCATTATATGTGAAAAAATGACATAAAATCAAGAAGAATTTGAACTATTTGGTTTGAAATTATTTCTTCTATAATAAAAAATTTATTACAAACAAATTTATAAAAATTAAACAGAAAAATATACATTTCCTTGAGAACGTTCTTCTTATAGTTGATTCTTCAAGATTAACACTTAATGAAATATAAAACTACAATTAAAATAATAGTTATTTATATCAGAATCAATATATTGATCAGATTATGATTTTTAGAAAAACAATTCTATGATTGTGATACAATTTTATTAAAAAAATTCCTGAATAATTAAAAGTATGAAACTTGTAGTTTAATTCCTTGTTGAATTATTTATATAGAAATAATATTTAAATAATTTTTTATTTATTTTTTAAAACTGAAAAAATGAAAATAAAATAAAGTGGAAGAAGAAATAAACCATTTGAAATTGATTACAACAGAGTATAGCATTTTCTCCTCGATTCTTTTTGACATAAAATACCATCAGTCCATAAATTTTCTAATGAGATTTCTTTATGAAATTGTCCTGAAGTCTATAACTAAAATTATCTTGTCCTAAGAATTTATTTTCCATTATTTTTAGTTCGATCATATTCATCTTGTAGTGAATTTTTACATAACACATTTTTTCACCGACCATGTGGAAGTAGTCATTGTTTTTGGTAATCTGCACATGAATTATGTATACCTCTTCTAAAAAACAGATAAATACTATGTGAGATTTTTTTTTTCAAATTCTAATAGATGATTTTTATTTCAATAATATCATCGTCATAAACCAACAATAGATTCAATCAGTTTATTGAACACGAGCCATCATGCTTCATCTTTTTTTTGAGTCCACCTACTTATACCTCAAATGTTTCTAAAAAATTAATACTAGTGAAAAAATACAAAAATGTATAAACATTGAGCTAACTTCATCAATATATAGATTCAATAATCAATAAAAAACTCAAATTCAGATTGTTCTTCATCAACATCACTACTAGTTTAAAACCTTCAAATATGGGTCATCCCCCCCCCAAAGAAACATCTTATGTCATATTGGTCTTCAATAATGTGACAATATTTTTTATATTATGTTTGTTGAGAATATTATTTTCAATAGTTGGTGTCACATGGATTCATATACATTCTAATTTCATGTTTTGGGATTCTCATGGATGACCCCTTTATTCAGTTTCACCATCGTCAACACCCATATATTCAAATATAGGTTTTCCAAGATCCTGATTTCAGCCATCTTGGTGAATTATTCCATCATGGTTTTAGGATTTAAAAAATTTAGTTCAAAAATTGATGATAGTTTATCTTTAATAATATTTTTTGGTGAAATAGAGATCTTCTTCAACATTACAGTTTTTGAATTCAAATATCTATAATATTTCTACCCATGTAAATTCTTCTTCATTTTATCACACTTCAGGATTTCTAAATCATGGTGTGTCAAATACCTATTTTATCCAAATAAAACTACTACACAACATTGAGAGAATGGATTTAAAAATTTATGAAGTAATCAAGATCAATAATCCCAGATCTATCTAATATATTTCATATTAATATTTAAAGTACTATGATGACCATTTATTGTCTGAAATTCTTCTCACCAAAATACATATCAGGTGAATAATCCAAAACCTATCTCAGGAAATTGTCGTCTTCAAAAATCATTTGAACCCCATCTGAATTTCAGCGACATTAATGATATTACAATCTACTTTGGTTTGATATACATACACATTGGTTCATCCTTTTGAATCTTTTTCCTGGTCAACAACAAGGGCGGTATGATTTATTCACATCAATGTGCCCATCTTTTGAATATCAGTAGGTTATACATGGGAAAAAACAGACATTCCCTATATGTAAGATTATTCAATTGTCTTTGTTTTGGATCAAATGTTACTCATTGGTATTATTCATCCTGATCTATAATCCTATTTTAGGACCTATTGTCATGATTATACTCATTCATTTGTTTTTGTAATTTAATTAACGACTTTTTTCGGTATCAAACATGGTGAAACTAGATCCTAATTTTTCTTCAG
The DNA here is from genome assembly GCA_963277665.1 of Viscum album. Lineage (NCBI taxonomy): Eukaryota > Viridiplantae > Streptophyta > Magnoliopsida > Santalales > Viscaceae > Viscum > Viscum album. Next base: position 288,612,402 of record OY728159.1, on the reverse strand, counting down.
CCTTCTTTAACAATAAAATCCTTATTAGTTCTATGTTTCTCCATATTGAATTTTCCTCATGTTTTCTTCATCATCAATGATGGCTAATATTTTTATTTTCCCATTTAGATTTGATAAATCATCATTGACTTCAATGGTGTATTTTCTCACTGGTTATTTTTCTCCCAAAATCAATAGGAATCATCAAGTTCTAAAATTTGGTTTTCCACGGTCGATGCATATGGAAGAATGTTTGATCCTATACTTAGGTGTGGTCGATGTAATGGGAATCTTATAGAAGTTCTCCTTAAGAAATTGTAGAAATGATTTCCCATTGTTGATGTTGAATTTTTTAAAATATATATATCAAAAACTCAAGGTCATTGTATCCAATTAACAATTTTCAAGGTTTCCCACATGGAAACATTAATTTAAGAATCTTGTCAGTAGGGAATTAAAATATTTCCATCAAAAGAAAATTCAGTTCAAATACATTGACAAGAATCCAACTATACATGGTCAGTTTAATTAGAACCCATTAATGATTTCCTCCTTTTCTAAACATTCAATTGGTCGTGTTACAAATTTATTATGTGGTAACTCTAGGGGTTGGATAAAATTTCTACATGGATGATAAATTAGAAAAAATGAATTTAAACTAATTAATTTATTTTTTAAAATAATAAATCATTAAAAACAAAAAAAATATAACTAATTATGACCTTATAAAAAATAATTATGACATAAGAATTACAATACTAATAAAATTAAACGTTATACATTTAAATTCAAAATAATTTAAATAATTGAATAATTAATAAATTAAATCAACAAAATACAAATTATTAAAAATAATAAAGAGAAAAATAAAATTATAGTTAATTAAATAATTATAAATATGTGATTTATAATTACATTATTTTTATAAAAATTAATTAAAATATAATTAGTAAAATATATATATATTTTTTATTCATTATAGTCAAAACTAACAAATAATATTAAGAATTTAAATTTTAAAGATGTTTAGAAATTAAATACCTTAACAATTCATAGCATATTCAAATGATAGTTTAAATGTTAAAATAAATGAACTATCATAATTTTTATTAATTATTAATTTTACTGCAATGAATCATCGTAGTTATATAGATTAATTTATATTAGAATTTAATCTTTAACACACAGAAAATAAACCAATGACGTAGTGGAAAATCACAGGAACTAAAGGCCACATTAGTTTGATCAGAACAAAGATATGCTATAGAGATTTGATGTTTTGTACTTTCCCTTTTATGGTGATTACCAATCCAATGTGATTATGTTTGAATATGTTGAATATTTTATGACGTTTAAATTACACCATTTATAGTATCTTTATGTTTTTTTATAATATATTTCAATTATCGTGCATGGGAGATCCTCAAATAGGGGTTCAAATGTCTTACTCTTCATATAATAGTCGTTAGTATGTTTATTAAAACCCTTTTAGTTTTATATTTTGAGTGTTTAATATTTTATTAGGTCATTCTGGTTTTATGGAATGTCAGACCATGAATTTGTTTAATTATCTCTTTTATTAAATATTTCCAAATTAATATTCATAGGATTTTAATGCTACTCACCATCCCTCGAAGATCATGGATCATGAGTGGGGTCTATATATTTCTAAATTGGGGATTGTTCATTTATACAGATTAAAATCATTATAGTAACCAAATTTTTCATTTATCTTCTCCATTTCAATCCCCTCTATATATGAATAAATAATGAATTTAAATGACATAATGACATAATGTTTTTACTTGGTCCAATTGTATTAGGATGTGTTTATGTAGTATACACAGGTTGATATTCTGATGTGAAAAAGATAAAAAATCATTCATTATCCATTAAATTCAAAACAATTTTTGATGTTCACTCAACCGCAAAGTGTATTTACCTACTAAGAAATATTTAGTTATGTAAAGCTACCATTGAATTATAACATTCTATTACTCATACTCATTCCACAAATTCACAGAGAGTATCTATCAGTTTGTAGATATATAATTATCTTAACTTTAAATAATGGAACTAATATGATCTTCATAAACAAATTATAGTTTTAATTCATAAATTCAAACCTGATTAAAATATTTTTTACAACATCGTAATATAAAAAAAATCAAAGAAGAATTATTATATTGAATTTTATAAAGAATCATGAATGAATAAGATTCCACCATTTAGGATTAGATAAGATAAATTCCATGTAAAATGAATTATATTCAATGATCTCGATCATGTTATCCTTATGTAAATAATATATTTCAATTATCAAACAATGAAAATGTGTCTCTTTCAATAAATTAACCATATCTGTCAATGTAATATCATTTAATATATTTTAAATTCATCATTCTTTTCCCTTATTCTATTCTAGAATAATAAAATTATTTCTCATTTATCTCCTAGTCTAGATTCAATAGTAAAAAACAAAAAAGGGTTATCAGAATCCTAAAAACTATTCTAGAATTCAAACACATTTATATTTGGTAAAAATAATCTAATCGCATTTGGTCAAATAAAAATAACTTTAATTATATATTTATGTTTGGAAAATGTTTCCAACTTTGAAAACTGATCGATTTACTACTATGTTGTGTTGTTTCACACTAAACCATGACATCATTTGGTGGTTAACAATTTTGTTTCTAAAATCATAACCTTTATTGCATCACTTTACTAAAATATTTCATATTTATTTATTTTGAAAACCTTATCTACCAAACACTATGACATGATTTATCTTACACTTTGTCATGTTAATTTCATAAAAACAATAGATATCATAAGTTGAATATTCTCATAAAATTGAACCTATTATGATTAAAAAAACAATTATTTTTTATTTTTTAGAATAAAAAATGAACTATTGCTATAATATCACCACTTTTGATGGTGAATATAAACTTCATTTACCAAAATATTTACCATGAAATCATATATGGCGTGTTTTCTTGTGATTTTTTATAAATTTAATAGTTATAATAACCATTGATCAAAATTAAAAATTATATTGTTTTTTATGATTTTAATAGATAATTGATACAAATACCTCAAAAATATAGCTGAAATAAGGACCACATTCCTCACCTTTCTTGGCCTTTATGACCACCATGAAATTTTTTTATCATACGGTGACCAGAATGTCCATTAAACCAGATTATTCAAATGAAAATGCGTACCATGATGGTATATTCTAGACTAAAACGTGTTTTATATAACCATTGGAACAACTTAGAACTTTCCAAACGAAGTTTTCCATTTAAATATATATGTGTCCCACATTTAGGAATATAGTATATTATAAATGACAAGAAATGATGACCAAAATCAAATAAAATATATTAATTTATCAATAGAGAACCATATATATGAAGGATAAATACACTCCTTTAAATAAAAAATACCATATTATAAAAATATATTTCCTATTTTAAAATTAATAGGGTAGTGGTCTCCTAGAATATGACAACTGTGTAAAATGAAATAAAATTAATACAAAACATTGGAAATATGATTGTAATTTCCACAATATGTAAGGAAATTTCAAATAAATGTACATGAGCGATAAAAGAATGAAATAATAGGTGTTTATTTGATAGGGAAAGTTCATATAACCATTATAAAAGTGACATAACAATTAGAATCATTACTTAACCATTAAAATAGTAACATGCTCATTCTAATAATTAATTGATCATTTTAATTGAAAAATTACTTGTCAATTATATTTTCTAGGAATAAAAGTAATTAATATAAATATTACAATACCATAATCTAGATATTCAAATTAGAAAATTTAATGACTGTATAAGTGTATATTTTTTAATAATATGTATTTTAACATAGTTTATAAAACCCTTAATTTTTATGTTTATATATATTTATATTAATGTTACATAATTAATAAATTCATCAAGATAAAATGATTTTAGTTTTTATAACTTAAAAAATGGATTATTTTTAATTTTCTAAAAAATAATATTCCAATTAATTGCAGAAATATAGTATTTTATATATGGTTGGTCTAATGAATAATATTGAATTTATAATGAAATAATAAATTTTAAAAAAAATCACATCCCAAAATAAGATTAATAAGATAAATACTAAATTTTTAAAAAATGAATTAAGTTTCCTAAAATAAAAAATAAATTTCAATGTTATAATTATTAATGTATTCCACTAAAAAATATTTTCCATTTTTTCATGTTTTTTATTATACAAACTGAAAACAATATTTTAATGGTTTTAAAAATATTAAAACGTTTCTTATTAATTAAATTATTTTCATATTCTCAAATAAAACCTCTAATTCATGTTTTAGTCCTATATTAATATTTTATTAATTATTTTATCCCAAAATATCTATCCCCTTCATGTAGAAATAACCCCTCTCATCCCCATTGAAAATCAATTAACAAATACATAAGTATGATTACATAAGTATGTCTACATCCTTGTAGATGTTTTTCTCTCACCACATTTCATGACCTCAAGGCATTATCACCTTAGAAAAGGACTAATCATAAAAGAAGTGGTAACATTCCTTCATTTTTAATTTCTCTACTATTATTTCACTATATTATTCTACTATTCCTTTCTAAACCAATCATCCAAAAATTAAATTTATATTAGCATTATATTAATGTTATTATGCTATTGTAAAAATATTATAAACTATTTATTATATATATATATATATTATATTCCATTTTTTGATGTTAATGGTCAGTTTTATCCACCTTTGATGATATTATCAATTCCTTACATATCACCACATTTAAAAGTGGTTAATGTGACATATATATATATATATATATATACACACACACCTATGTGTTTGTCTAAATATTATTATCACTAATTATTACAAACTATTTATGACATATACATATCTCTCTCCCATTTTTTGATAGTCTCATTAATGGTCTATTTTACCACATTCGAGGACAATATAATTTATTTAATTAACATAACCCTTAATATTGTTATAATAATATGTGTACAAATATTACATATAAATATTTAAAATTATGTAAATTTATTCCACTAGAGTTAATATTACTAAATAAAAAATAATAAGGAATCAAAATAATGAAATCGTAAAGAAAATGTGATAATTCAGATAAAAATGTCATGAGCCCAGTCTATTTAATAAAATTTTAATATATAAATTACAATGTTTATAATTGGTCAATATTAATGTAAATTAATGTAAAATTATTCTATATTAATCTTTTAGTTATTATAATTGGGTTATATATAAGCTACAAACATGATGAAGAAAATGAGACCTAATTTAATGGGACTCTCAACCCTTCTCTTTTCATTTTAGTTAGACCAAAATTTCTCTAAATGTTCTTCATTTAAATTAAATCTTTTCTCCACATGGGATGTAGATATTTTTAATTCCTTGGGATGAATTCAAGGACACATCCACTGATGTTGATATGGTAATTATTTTCAAATATTTCATGTTGATTCTTCATATGTTTTTTTCTTCAATATATGAACACTTTTAGTTCTAAATCATATAATTGAAAATGAAACCAAAATAATGACCCTCTTTTTTTGGTACCTCTATGTTTATTGTTCAAAATATTCATTATGAATTTATTATGAATCTCATTTTTTTCACGGTTTATTTCATATATCAGTTTTTTGTGTTATTATTTACTATAAGGCACGTTTGATAATGAGATTATTATGAAATGACAGGGGGAATAGAATTATATATCTCAATAGTTAACTGGGTAATAATTATCTCACTTGTTTTCGTTAATCATAGTCAGGATGTATATATATTTTACAATATTGATATGTATTTACATGATAAATTTACATTTATATCATATATTTTGAGGACTTATTGGAGGGACATAATTCATTATCATTCAATATTATCCATATTTCCTAATCCATGTCGCCTACTAATTTATGTCGTATTTATATTATTGGTTTCATATTCTTGATATCTATGATTATTGTTATTCGCAAACATGTAGTTATCATGAATGTTGTCACATATTCTTTCCTATTATTTCTACCCATACATGGTTTTTAATCTTGGCCAATCATTAATATGCATCCCTTGCTAATCGAGTCATTATTGTTGGATCGAATATATAGATATGTATGTCTATTAGATGGAACAATATAAGAGGGGGTGAATTGTAGGTTTAAAAACTTTTGAGTTTTAGCAACTAAGAGATTAGTTTAAATGATCTTAAACTAATACAAATACAAACACCCACAATTGTATTGAATATAAAAAGATATGATGTATTGTAATACTAATGTAATGTAAAACAATTGTATTCAAGATGAACACAATGATCAAAGTAATACAAAGATGAATGATTCTACCTTATAGTTTATAGAACCAATCAATACAATATGTAATAGAATGATTGTAATTGAAACAATTACAATTGAATATGTAAAGAAGAAAGGAAACAATACAAATTCCTTTCTAATACAAGTAACAACGGAAATGTAAAAGTATTACAATTCTTTTAACCCAAAGAGAAGGGTTATCCTTTCACTTAGGATAAAAAGTCTATCTCACCCACACCTTGGTGAGCCCACGATACGATGATCGGCACGTCTGTCTGCCTATCCCCGGCAGTGCTCGATACGATGATCGGCACATCTGTCTGCCTACCCCCGGCTGCCCTCGATACGATGATCGGCACGTCTGTCTGCCTATCCCTGGAAGCCCTCGATTTTATAGGCAATCGGCACCTCTGTCTTTCAATCACTTGAAAGCCCTCGATACGATGATCGGATGCAAAAGGCAGATGATAGAAGTCACAGTCTCTCTCTCTAGAATCTTGGTAGTTCACGAAGTCTCTTCATTCATTTCTTCATTCATCGTTCTTCTCTCAGCTTCCAATGACCTCCTATTTATAGGCCTCGGGTTCCAACGGTCATATTTCCTCCAACGGTCATATTGAAACTGAAAGTACGACATCATTTTGATTAGTTTGTAACTAACTCAACGACATCGTTTTTGTTAAGACATAAGATATATATAAATGAAAAAACATGGGTACGATTAAAATGTAATAAGTGTTTTTGACAAAGTACCAAAACAAGTAATGAACATCTGAATAGCAGAGTTAGCACGATACGATTGACAGAGTCATTACGATATGATTAATAGAGTCAGTATGATATGATATGGTCAGTATGATCATCATGATCAGTACGATCAGCATGGTCAGTACGATCAGCACGATCAGTACGATCAGTATGGTCAGTACGATCAGCATTATCAGTACGATCAACATGGTCAGTACGATCATCATTGTTCGATACGATAAACATGATAGAAGACAATTGTAATTTCTATAATAAGATAGAATACATTTGTGATTTCCAAAACATGATGTAGAATTCAAAAGAGGACTTTTGACTCAACAATCTCCCACTTTTTGGAAAGCAAAACACACAAAGTAAATGTAACAAGAAATACTTATCTCCCCCTGAGTAATTGGAAACTCTTCTGAATAAGGAATTGAATAAAACTAACTCCCCCTTAGGTATGGACATTCCTAAGGATTGTATTCATAGTTTTTCCTTGGTTTCGAAGCATTTGATTAAACCAATCCCTTTGTAAAACATTCTCCCCTTTTGTGAAACATTTTCCCCTTTTATAACATTCTCCCCCTTTTATAATATTCTCCCCCTTTTATAATATTCTCCCCCTTTGTGGTTTACAAAAAGAATGGGGTTACTTTGATTTTCCTGAAAGAGTTAGAGAGAAAAAAATGCAGGACAAAAGAAAAGTGTTATAACAATTATTACAAAACAAAGACATGTTCCAAAGGAAAACAAATACAACAATCATTTGTTTTCTCTTTCCTTCTCATTATTTATGAGCTCATGAAGAACAACTTTCATATTTTTGATCTCCTTCTTGTCTTCAGAAATAGATTCGCCCTGAGTTCTGAGAAGCTCTTGTTGGTCCGCAAAAATCTGATCTTGATTCTTGATAGTCTCTTCCTGGAATCTGATTACTTCTTCAAGAGTATCAATTTTGTTTTTCAAATTCCTGTTATCTTTGGATAACACAGAATTTTGATTCTTCAACAAGACCATTTAATCCTTGAAAGATGAAAACTTCAAGAATTCAGATTGGAAATCACTCATTCTCTCTTGAAAATCTTTTACTGAAGGAACATAGGCTCGTTGAGAAGACAAAAGATTCAACCTTTCAACCGTTTCTCTGTCAAGCTTATTGAAAGCAAATGAAAGCTCATTTGACAACCTTATTATATATTCAATTTCTATTTCATGATCATTTATTGAGATCTCTGTTTTGTATGACCACATTGTCATTTTTTTACAGGCCTTCTTATGAGAAACCGAACATTCTAATAGAACTTTCAAATCAGCATCAACTGACAAAAATTTCTTTCTCAATTTTTTTAAAGAGCCAAACTTCTTCTTTTGATTATCAGTAATAAAATCAATCTTCCCTTCCAGCCTCAGGAAATAAGGAATTGTCTTCTCAACCCTTCTCAAAACATGGACAATATAATCACTCTTCTTGAGAGAAATTGTATGTTCTGAATCAGTATCCTCATCGTACTATGCTAGTTCATACGATCGGCTTGAGTCAAAAACTGGCTATTTTCCTTTTGCTTTTTCTTTCTGCTTTCTTTCTTCTTCCACTATGTCACTAATGAAAACAACTTTATTAGTGTGAGAGGATTTAGCACCTTGCTTTTCTTGAGAAGAGATTCTGTCCGGAGATTGTGCTTGACCGGTATGAGGAATTTGTTGAACACCTTCACTCAGCTTTTGAACTGATTCCTCTTTACTCTTCTTTGAACAATGAAGGAATTATAAAATGAAATCTCCTTCTTCCTCCACTTATTCTATCTCTTCCATCACATGTTTTTGTTTTCCTTTGTCAGGGAGACTCTGAATGATGGGATCTTGGTGCACTTATTCTGTTATTTGAGCACTAGCATCCTCAACCATTTTCAAAACATTAGAGATATAAAAATCTTGAGCCTTTATTTTCAACATAGTTTTCTTTTTCTTCTCATCCTTAAGAGTTTTTTCTACCCTTACTCTTTCTGCAAAAGCCTCAGCAGGGTCAAGACCGAACTTCGGATCACCTTCCTTTCTCTGTTCCTTATCCTTTCTCCATTTGGCTACAACCTCCTTACTATACCTCAGCTTCTTCTTGGGCTTTGAACTGGTTTGCGGATCAGACTTTTGAGTAACACCAGTAGACTAAAAATCTTTGGCTGTCATAGGTGCCGATTGATTCTGAGCCAATTCAGCTTCTACATCTCTGAAAAAAAGTTTTTAATTTTGATCAAAACAAACATTCAACTTTTTCATCGTACTTTTTCTTATCCAAGAGGGCTTCAAATCTATGGGGTTTCCTTTCAAAGGAATGTTACAAAACATCATACTTTCAAGAATGAACTTCATAAGGACGGCTGGGTACATAATCATTTGAGAATTAATCCCTCCTGTCTTGACATTCTTAATGGTTTCAAAAACATACCCCATGAGATTTAATTTTCTCATATTTACAAGATAGTCAAGCATAAAAATATCAGAAACTTTTAGAGTTTCTCTATTCCCTTTCCTTGGGATTAGAAAACCTTGCATCCATAAAGTCACAAAACGATTGTCCGGAGAAAGATGAGATACTTTCATTTTCTCTTCATTAAAAAAAACAAAGGCTTCTCATCACTTTCTCTATTAAACGTACCAACTTCCTCTGGTAGTTTATGAGATGGATAGAAAGAATCTTCTTTAGTGGAGACATTTAGAAAATGAGCCACTTGTTTCACAGACATGGATATCTTTCTATCATACACAGCAAAGTTTATAGTCATGTCTTTGTCGAAAGATACGGTTTTATAAAATTGACTGACTTCATCAAAAAGAACTGGATCTTGAGAATCAGGCTTTTCAACAGACAGATGTTCCCACCCTTGAAACAAAATAGTCCTCCTGATTGTAGAATCGTACGTATCGAAAAAATCCCGAGATACTAACCTCTCTCTATTAAATTATTTCTCTGTAAAAGTCTTTGAAGACTTTTTGGCAGGAGTGTTAGTAGAGGATTGAGAAATAAAGGTGATGCCGATGAGAAGATCATACGATGTCTTAAAACAATGAGACAGAGCATCGAAGTAGATCCTGAAAAAAAAAACGATGTGGGTTTGGGGAGGGGAGGGGCTATTTATAGGAGATAATGGGGTGACCTTTGATCTTCTACGGTCAGGATTATAGGAAATAAGATCAACGGTTAGGATTTAAAACGAAAAGAAAAAAAAATAAAAGAAATAAAAAGTACCTGTCAGAGATCATAAGGTGATTGTTGGTTTTAGTAAAAATCAAAAGAAAATACAATCGAAAAAAATCATCAAGCCGATGGAAAAAAAATTCATTACCATGGACTGACCGTACAATGGAAAACAATCTTGTTTCCATGAACTGAAAATACGATGGAAAAAAATCTTGTTACCATGAACTGACAGTAAGATGGAAAACAATATTGTTACCATGAACTGACAGTACGATGGAAAACAATCTCGTTACTATGAACTGACAAGCCGATGGAAAAAAATTCAATACCATCATCGGTCGATACAATGGAAAAGAAAATCATTACCATCATCATTCGATACGATGGAAAAGAAATTCAATACTATAATCGGTCGATACAATGGAAAAGAAAATCATTACCATCATCGTTCGATACGATGGAAAAGAAATTCAATACTATCATCGGTCGATACAATGGAAAAGAAATTCATTACCATCATCGGTCGAAACGATGGACAGAAAAATGAATGATATGATAAAATTGTCAATACGATAAACAAAAAAATGAATGATATAATAAATTTGTCAATACGATAAACAGAAAAATGAATGATACGATAAATTTGTCAATATGATAAACAAAAAACACATATCAGGGAAAAACATAAGATAATATGAAATAAAGTGAGAAACATAGAAAGAAATGTCCTCCCCCTTTCAAAGGGAGTTTTTTAATGTTAGGAGGATTGTAAAACATGAAGTAGATATGAGTGATTATTTTAATGTAATCAATCCAAGCTTCTGTTTTATAAACTCAACTCTATCGAAAGGTAATGGTTTTGTAAAAATGTCAGAAAGTTGTTCTTGCATTCCAATAAATTGTAAAATAATATCTCCTATTAAAAAAACATTTTAAACAATATTACATATACCAAAAATCATTCCTTGAGCATTATCTCCGAAAGTAACTTTTCCACCTTTTGTTTTGATAACCTTTTCAAAGAGATCTTTGTTTCCAGTCATGTGTCGAGAACAACCACTATCCATGTACCAAACATTCTTATTGGTACTTTTCACATTTTCATGAAAAAGAAACAATTAGATTTTCGGAATCCAAACTTGCTTGGATCCAGAAGGGTTAGATAACAGAATTTTAGGATTCCACATTTGTTTTGCAAAATGAGCTTTATGAAACCCTATAGATTGAGTTTTGATTATAGAACAATCTCTTCTCCAGTTTCCACCACATTGACACATCGAACAAAAAGTGGTCTTTTGAGGAAAAAATATTTATTGCGAAAAACATGTTTTGAATAAGTATAACCAAGACCAGAACGATTTCTCAAAGGTCTAATTTGAGAATACATCCTGTCAAAGTTTTCTTTTCCATGAGTAAAGTTTGACAAACATTTCTTCAATGATAAAATTTATGAATTTAGTTTTAAAACAAAAATTCTTATTTTCCAAAACATTTGAATTTGAACTAGAGTTAGGCTCTAAAATATTTTTCTTTGAATTTAATGTTTCAAGATCCTTAGAAAGTTTATCCTTATCAAATTTAACTTTCTCAAGGGTTTTTAAAATACTTTCAAAATCAGAAGTTTTCTCATCAAGATCTTTAGAAAGATCTGATACTTCTTTAGTCAAGATTGAAATTCTAGAATTTTCTTTCTCAAGTCTCTTCTTGAGTTTAGAATTTTCATTTTCAAGTAATTTAGTAAATCTAGAGACTTCTTCAAAAGTAGGTAATGTATCATCTTCTGATGATAAAGATTCATCATTTGAAGATTCATAATATCTATTATTAGTATAATTAGAATTCAAAGAGACATTTGTAATAGCATTACCGTTATGTACCATATCCATGAGACAATGATCTTCAATTTGTAATTTGGCTAAAAGTCTGATATTCCTTTGTCCTAATGTCTCATATTCTGAAGAATCATCTGAAGAATCACTATCACTTGCACTCCAAGTATCATTTTCCTTTAAAACATTCTTTGTCTTTGACTTGTAATACTTTTTCTTGTTTCTTTCATAGTGTTTCTCTTTTCTGTCTTTCCTTTTCAGTAAACGACAATCAGGCCTTATATGTCCTGCTTTCTTACATTCATAACATGTTACCTCTGAATCTTTCTTATCCTTCCTGTCTTTCTTTTTGAATCTATATTGGAAATATTTCTTTCCCACAATCTTGTTCATCGTTTGAGCAAGATTGGCTAACTCATTATTTGGAAGATTACAATCACTTGAATAAGATATAACTACTTTCTTGGATTTAGACCTCGTAAGCATTTCAGGTGTTTTAGCTTTAGATGAAAAGGCTAAACTTCCATTCCCATTCTTTTTCTTGTTAAAATCATCATCTCTCTTCATTCTTGTCTCATGCTGTAGAAGAGTTCCAAAAAGTTCATCAAGAGTAATCTGTGAAGCTTTTCTATTTTCATCAATAGCTTTCCTTTTTAACTCCCATTCATTCAGTATTATATCTATGATCTTCTCAACTACGGCTTCATCATCAAGACCTTTTTCTCCCATAGATTGTAAGCTGTTGACAATTTTCATAAACCTTTGTTGTACTTTACATACTGGCTCTCCATAAGTAAAAACAAATCCATGACACTCTGCTCGAAGCATTGCTCTCCTTGTTTCTATAACCTTTGATGTACCAATATGAGTGACTTCTAATTTCTTCCAAATACAATTGGCTGCTTCACATGAAGATATCTGACTATATATATTCCTGGTCATAGAGCATAATAAAGTATTGCGTACCTTGTAATTTAGTTGATATTCTTTCTTCTCCTGGTTGGTGAAAGTACTAAATTTTTATCATGAATTTTGTAACCTCCAGTAAGCATAATAAAATTGTCTACACCAGTACTGATAACGAAAGTATTCATATGATCTCTCCAATACTCATAGTCATTCCCATCAAATATTGGTGGTCTAGAAGGATTCAGATTGTCTATTGAACCAATGTTCATTCCTTTCATCTAATACAACAAAAAAACTTTTCCACTCAACACGTTAGTGTAGTAAGAATTTAAGAAATATGAATGAAATAAAGCTAGTAATACAAATCAGTGGAAAACCTCATCTGATACCAATTGTTGGATCAAATATATAGATATGTATGTCTATTACATGGAACAATACAAGATGGGGGGGTGAATTGTAGGTTTAAAAACCATTGAGTTTTAGCAACTAAGAGATTAGTTTAAATGATCTTAAAATAATACAAATACAAACACCCACAATTGTATTGAATATAAAAAGATATGATGTATTGTAATACTAATGGAATGTAAAACAATTGTATTCAAGATGAACACAATGATCAGAGTAATACAAAGATGAATGATTCTACCTTAAAGCGTATAGAACCAATCAATACAATATGTAATAGAATGATTGTAATTGAAACAATTACAATTGAATATGTAAAGAAGAAAGGAAACAATACAAATTCATTTCTAATACAAGTAACAGTGGAAATGTAAAAGTATTACAATTCTTTTAACCCAACGAGAAGGGTAATCCTTTAACTTAGGATAAAAAGAATGTCTCACCAACACCTTGGTGAGCCCTCGATATGATGATCGGCACGTCTGTCTGCCTATCCTCGGCAGCCCTCGATACGATGATCGGAACGTCTGTCTGCCTATACCTGGCAGCCCTCGATTTTATAGGTAATCAGCACCTCTATCTTTCAATCACTTGAAAGCCCTCGATACGATGATCGGACGCACAAGGTAGATGAGAGAAGTCACAATGTCTCTCTCTAGAATCTTGGTAGTTCACGAAGTCTCTTCATTCATTTCTTCATTCATCGTTCTTCTCTCGGCTTCAAATGACCACCTATTTATAGGCCTCGGGTTCCAACGGTCATATTGCCTCCAATGTTCATATTGAAACTGAAAGTACAACATTGTTTTGATTAGTTTGTAACTAACTCAATGATATCGTTTTTGTTAGGACATAAGATATATAGAAATGAAAAAACATGGGTACGATTAAAATGTAATAAGTGTTTTTGACAAAGTACCAAAACAAGTAATGAACATCTGAATAGCAGAGTCAATACAATATTATTGACAGAGTCAGTACGATATGATTAACAGAGTCAGTACGATATGATATGGTCAGTACGATCAGCATGATCTGTACGATCTGCATGGTCAGTAAGATCAGCATGATCAGTATGATCAGCATGGCCAGTACGATCAGCATGGTCAGTACGATCATGATTGTTCGACACGATAAACATGATAGAAGACAATTGTAATTTCCAGAATATGATAGAATACATTTTTTTATTTCCAAAACATGATGTAGAAGTCAAAAGAGGACTTTTGACTAAAAAATTATAAGATATTTTTATGTCCTATATATGTTTTAAATATATTTATCTAAATAAATTTTATATTTTTGTAATATTGATTAATACTAATTATACCATGATAAAAAACTTATCAATTTAATATATTTTTATAGAGTGTATTTTAATCATTAAAAGGATGAAGTTTTGTAAATATTGTACATATAACTATAGTATTTATTAAGATATAGGTCAAATAATTTTGAAAATAGATTATTTTTTAAATAACCAATTATTCAATTAATAAATCCATATATTAAGACCCTATAATTTAATTAACTATATGTGTAATGTTTTTATCCATTATTTTTTTGTTTCATTCTTATATATTACATTTTTTAATATTAATGGAAATATAATAAACAAATACAACAACCTTTGTGGTAGTTAGGACCCTATTATTTATTTACCCATATGAATACATTATTTATCAGTTATTTAATGACTTATTGTTTATTCTATTATTTTATATTTTTGAAAATGGTTTGAATTTGAATATAAAAATGGAATAACCCATCTAAAATATAATTAAATGAATCTCCAAATGAATTATAATTATATAACGAGTTAGCATCATCTTGGTGGTACTTAATCACATATCTTGGGTTATAAACAATTATTTGAATATTATGGAACTTCTATATTGTTTCAAGAGGGGGGAATTATCCATTCATTCCATTATTATTGAAGGATTTATTTATTAAGTGAATCCTTTCATCCCCCTATTTAGGATTAAAATGACATGCCCATGAAAGAGATATTTATTATTATTATTATTATTATTTCAACATATGTGAAGGTTACTCTGACACTATACCATTTATAAAGAGAAAAATAAATAATAATAGGCACTGATCATGATTGAAAATATAAATTATGGAATTTAATCAATTGAGTTGAATGATCAGAATTAAATATTCTACAACAAGTATTTCCCTTATACCCTTAATAACATAATGGAGAGTGAATTTTTATATCTTATGAAAATGTATAATGAATCTATTTCAACATATGTGGTTTATTTCATAATTATTTCATCGTAATTTTCTATTTTTTTAGTCATGGTATAATGATGGAAGGATTATTTAGTGGTCTAAAACCATATCTATAAAAAAATTTAGTTACATGAGAATTTAGAAGATATGAATATGTTTTTTTGTATTCCATTAAAGTATGTAATAGAATTTTGAAAATGGTCACATGGAAATAAGTAAATAAAATGAAGGATTGAGTATCATTCAGTATGATTAATTGATAAACAATAGGTATGGGAGAAAAAAACTACACATATTTTGATGGTTGGATAAGAAAAACCCATGAAACTGACCAAAATTAATGAAAAAATTGATTTAAGTATATAAATTATTGTTATGAATATTAATAATGTCAAATAGACATAAATAATACATTAAATATAATGGATGAAATGGATGTTCTAAAAAACAATTCGCCCAATGGAAAATGATTGACTCTACTGATATTAGGAACATTACGAAACAATTCAGTAAAATAATGTATTCCAAAATCAAGAAAATCCAATAGAGGTTTATACCAATTCTAACATTGATTTGTACAAAAATGATGAATGCATCAAAGGTACACTCAATATTCACTCAATATTGGTGGATGCTTAATTTTGATCAAGTGAAATTTTTCCCATTAGATCTTGGAATATTTCTAGAAATATTGAATCACATCCAAAACTCATTTATGTAGAGATATCAATGAAAACACCATGTTGATATATTTTGAAAAGCCTAGTGTTAAAATCTTTCATATTTATTGTTTGTGGGAATATTTCACCAAAAAATATCAATATTATATATTTGGTGGAATTCTATGTTATATGTGGAATATATTTTATATCATTATATAAGACTCATATCAAATAATAGGAAAAGGAAATATAAATCCACATAAGAACCACAAAATAATGTTATATTAATTCATTAGTGATTATGAATCTTCTTTTGAAAATACATTAAAGGTATTGGTGTTCATACCCAATGAATAAGAATATTCTTCTAAAAATGGTTGTGAAAAAAAGAAACTAAAAAATAAAACATGTCCATTGTAAGGGAATATATTGATGTATTAACCCACATAATTGTTTGGTCTTTACCTAGATCATGTGGAAGAGATATTAATAGAAATTAAACTTTATTTGAGTCTTATATCTAAGGGTCTAAGGAAAATGACCATGATATAACTAGAATAATTAAATCTCAAATAAAAGGGTATTTAGACCAAGGTTTTATATTCTTTAGTAAACCACCATGGTGAGCATGAGTGTTATTTTTTAAATAAGAAGTATGGTTTAATGTGGTTTTAAAACAATAAGAAAGATCTCAAAAATATTACTGTAAAGAAAAATTATCCACTATCAAGGATTGATGACTTTTTCGGTCAAATATAAGGAGATCAATAATTTTGAGAGGTATGTCATAATTATGGATATCATCAACTGATTGAGATAATAGAGTACATTCAAAAGAAAAAATTATATATATTATATGGAAAACATATGTTTAAAGTGATTCTAATTACATGTTTAGAAAACCCATAATTATTAATGTTCCTGATGAATAGAACCACTAAAAACTACCTTAATAAATTTGTGATGGACAATATTAATTGTATTCGAATTTACTAAAATAGTAAACAAGAACAAAAATAATAACATTGGATTGTTTTATTAAATTTATGGATGAAAATTCATATAATGAGTTTATAAATTATGATTTTTTAATGTATAAAGACACATTATTAGGGAAAGTAATCTGAAGTAAATGAATCCTAAGGGATACTCTATTGAAAAGAGTGATTGGGGTAAGGAAAAATCCAATAATTTCCATTAATATATGATGTTTTACTAGATTATCTGGGTAATAATGATTCATTATGAGATAGTTCTTAACTATATTTATCCATCTAATAATGTCAACACTTTTGTGGGAAAAGTATGTATAGATGGATGGATTTGATGAAATATTTAAGGAGAAAAATAAAAGTTTCATCGCTCCACTTATACACACAAAACCCATAAGTTGAGCGGGGTTTCAAATATAAAATGATTCTTTAAATAATTTAATTGTTTATAAACTAAAAAAATGATAAATTAATAACAAATGACTCATAAAAATTAGTGACCCATTAATGTATGTACCAATGAAAGATATAGAGTTTGTAGTTGTAATAATGTAAAAAAAAATATTAGAGGAATTATATTTATAAAGAGAAATGGGACATATATACTAATCATATGATTCAAATGTATATATTCATTTGGAATGAGATAAACATTACTTGTGAAATATGTTTAACAAAATAAAGGATCATAAATGCTCAATAAGTTACCATCCTCAAAAGGTGACTATGGTTTTTGATGATCTTAGCATATAGGGACTAGATTCCATGTCCATGATAAGGATAAATAAATTTCATATTGTGATTATTGTGAAATATATGGATTAGTAAATCATAAAGGTAGTGAAAAACATAATTTGTTCAAAATATTTCCAAATCATCTATCAAATATAATATCCAGTATGCATAAGAGATGATTTAGAGCTTCATAATAAGTTTATAGAAAATAAGGAATTCAATATTCATAAATTGATAATCAATAATGTTGTATTTATATATTTTTGTAAAAGTATTTTTTTCTTTTGAAACTAGATATAAATATCGAGCTATTAGATAATGAATATAGATTACATTTATCCAAAAACCTAATATGTATTTGGATCTAGCATGATCAATGAGAGTGTTTTTGGTTGAACAACCTATCAAACTGGATTATATAGTAAATATTAATTTCAATGGTATTTCAAAAAGGTAAGGAAAATAATTATAAATCAAGGTGATAATGAAAAAATTTATCATACATACATGAAAATTGGTGAACATTACCATGTATTTTTTCCTGTGTATTCCAAATATTTATAAAATAAATAACAACACATGGGTTAGTGTTGAATTGTTTTCACAAGACAACTCACTTCATAGTAATAAGGGGAAGTTTATTAATTAATTAAATTGTAATTATATATGTGGAGGAAGTGATGCAGAATCTTGGCCCCCACTTGTTATCATATCTAATTGATATTGAAGTGTAACCCTATGTTATAATGGATTTATCAACATCACTTAAACACAAATTTGAACAAAAGTATGACATTCACCCATAAATTAATGTTAACTATTAAAATACAATCTGGAAACTCATGGATATACTAAGATAATGTTTATTATACATGAAATAATGTGGGTGTAACAAACCAAACTATAATAAATAAAATTCCTATATTGATTAAATTAAATGTAATATTAATTAATACAATTATAGTAAACCCATGCAATTATTTTTTTGAAATCCAATAAGATTTAAAATTTTGTTACATTTATTATCATTGATAATAATATCATTGGAAATTGATCGTGTGATTAGTATAAATATTAGGTTTTAAGGATTCAATTGAAATAGAAAAAATGAGTGATGAACTTAACAAGTTAGATCATACCCAATGAATCCCATCTGTCAAATAATTGATATAGAATCTCTAGAAATTCCCCCTATACATGCCCAATCTATGATCCAAAAACTCATTCAGGAGTGAAACTATTTACAATAGAAGTTCAAACAAATCTAGATCAAGGACCAAACCTAGTTTTCCCAACTACCCCATCAAAATCCCATCATCTCAAAATGTACTCTTAAAGTGTATGCGAGGGTACTGAAGTGATATGTATCAATACCCTATAAATATGAATATGTACATTATTTTTATAGAATAATGAATATATCTTCATATTATTATTATTACTATGTAAATGTTTTTTATTTTGTTACAGTCCATTAAAAATTTTATTTTTGGTTAATATTCAAATTCAATTAATTAATTTTTGAAATTAATGGATTTTTGAAATAATTTTTTTTAATAAAATATTATTATTATATAATTTTTTATCAAATATATAATATCATATATCAAATATAATTTTTAAAATAATTATAAAACAATTACTGTTAAAAAATACCATCATTACTTTATAAATGTAGAATTTATTTTAAAAGTTAAAAATAAAATATCTAAAAAATTATATAGAAAAAATGTGTACTATTTTTTTAGTTAGAGCACCAGAATTATCCAATTGCTAATTTTTCATAATTTTCAGAGATAGTTGAATATTTTGGTAAAAATTAATTACCATATAAATATAAATTATTAGTTATGAAATCATAATGAAACAAAAGTGATGTAATAATTATTATAAATGGGATAAAAAAACAAGTATATTTTTTACCTAAAAATTAAAATGATTATATGTTTATTTCATTTATTTCATTTATTTTTTCAAGCCATAATGAATCCTCCAAAACATATAATATATTTAACGGTTTTAAAATCCTTTCATTAAGAGTGTAACTCACCTCTACATATGAAAGGTAATTATTTTATTATGTTAAAAAAATACACTTGTAAAATAATTAAAACCAATACCATTTTGAGTAAACTATGGGAAAACCCATGGGTTTGTTTTTGGTTTTAGGTATTTTTTATGTATATTCCAAAACCCAAATAATAAAGAAATCTCCCTATTTTCTGCATGAAACCATCCAATAATCTATTTATCATCACTCAAAATACTTTGAGCATGATAAAACACATACCTAAACACCCTAGAGTCCTACCAAGGATCCCTAAGCTCTCATGAATCCCCTCATTGAAATTTGGAGTCACACACTCAAGAAACGGATCCTTTATAATCCACTTTTATCGATAACTCCTTTTATGTTATTTCTTTTATTTAATATTTCCATATGTAGGGATATGTTTATCCATATCCCTATTTTATCAAATTTTATGAATAAATTATTATATCCCCTTTCACTATCATTTTCCCTCTTATTATAACATATTTACAATCGTTATCATGCTGAAATTTCCTAAGGGCTATTTCCATTCACTTCTTCAGTAATGTTTCTTCAATATCATATGACCTCAATTTCCCATTCCACGTTTTATGAGACATATTTCCATTTCCCCGTTATATTAAATATCATTTAAAAATACATAGATGCTTATTTCTGTCTCATCAACTCATTTGGTGTATTTTTATGTGACGTCATTATGATTCTGAAATTTCACTGTGATTTTCCATGGAAAAACAATTGTGTATTGAATACCATGACCATTTAATCTAACAAAGGTATTCATATTTAAGAAAATATAATTATTTATTTAGGAAATACATGTCTTTATAACTCATTCCTTAATTAGGGAATAAATTTTTATGATTAATGAATCCATGTTATATGATCTCTATAACACACTTATGCATGAGTATGAAATGAATATGATGGGTATGCTGAGATTGTTCTCCAATTCATAGGGTAATGTTTAATATAATGATATGTCATTTTGGGATAGGTAGTTAACCTAATTATTTTATGGTACATTTTACACCAAGATTTCTTAGTGATTTTACCCTAGGTATATGTTTATGATGTAGTGTTTTATGCTACTTCCATATTTTCCATGATATGATTATCAGGAAATAATATGTCTCCTTGTTCATGTTTATGATTCCAACCCTTTTAATGCCTCATTAATGTTCTAATTTTTTATCATATATTATCCTTTTAATTTTATTGCATTTTTATTCTCTTAATGGGCTTTAAATCTCACCCATTTCTTATATTTCTCCCTAGTTTATCCCATGCAGTTTTACATGTGAAGGAATATTATAAAAATGTTAAGTAGGTTTTCATTAATAATGATGCATTTCAGGATTTATGTTGTAATGTAATGTAATTGATTCCAACTGACACTAGACTTATAAATATTTTCATGGTATTAATTGTCATGTTATGAAACAAATCATATATTAATGTTTAATAAAGAGAATATTGTTTATAGTTGGTATTAGAGGAAAAGTATTGTTATATTTTGTTTTAGGATTAGAGAACTCTTTAATAAGATTTACAGATAAGACTAAGTGTAAAAAACCATAATTTTTCGTAATTTTAGATTAAGTAGTTTTTCATGGAAATACATCCCTATATGGATTATACATATGGGTATGGTTCTGGCCTAGATGTACTTATGAGTAATAAATCTAAAAAGATGTTTAATTCCTGACTCTAGGTAACCTTGTACACGAAAACATGCCTTACTACACACCTGGTATCACACTCATAAGGGATCTTCTTTTTTAAATTCAAAATCTTATTAGAAAACATTATTAGGGGAAAAAAATTCCTATAAGAATAAATTTTCGAAAATAAATCATGGATAACATAGATTTAAGATGAGTAATCCAATTGTTAATGAAATAAATGTAATTTATACATTACCCATTTAATTAATTTAATCCTTTAAAATTACTCATCCCTGTATTTCCTTTTATTCTAGCCAATGGATGGAAATATTAAGAATTGGAAAAAAAGACGTTTTTATAGGCAATGTCTTATGATAATGTTTTTTAGAGACAACCCAAACCTTTAATATTAAAAGGGTGTGTTTTTTCAATCAAAATCAAAATATGTGGATCCCAATAATGAAGTGTTAATAGTTATGTTAGTAATTAATTCATTAATAGTTATTGAACTTCTTTATTCTTGTTCTATGCATTCCTTCATATCACGAATGTTTAGAATATCTTTTCAAACACAACCAAAAAACATGTATATAAAGTTCTCATTGAAAATGAAAAATAGGGAAATTATTCCATCGGACGTAATAACTCCCCCTATCAACAGTTTCGTGATTAAATCCCCATTTAAACTTTTCATACTAAATTTAGAGGAATTTTATGAAATTACAGGGATGTGTTGGTTTTCCCTATATAAATCCAACATAAATTTCCATGACAAGAAAATAAATCATTGTATGGAGAATTGACCCCAAATTCTGTACAAGTGCTAGTAGGATGATGGATCTTCTTTAGAAACATCATATCAATCATTGATATTGTTAGCTGATAGGAAATAATATATATCTCAAATGATTTATTCTACGAAAAGGATCATCTTAAATTACATGCCTATTTTGAGGGAATATGATGATGTGTTTTCTATGTAAATTTTTAGTCTTCCTCCTAGCTGTGAGGAATATTTTTTAATCGATCATATGCCTTTGGTGCTACCAATATCCGAGACTCCATATAAGATGATTTTTTTAAACTGAGGGGACAAAGAATCAATTATAGGGGAATTTGGATAAAGACTTTATAAGTCTAAGTGCTTTACCATTGAGTGAACTAGCCCTCTGCATCAAGATGTATGTTTCATTGTGACATTACATTAATTATTGTAAGATCAAAAATCTCATAATAAAGAAAAAGTATACGTTTCAATGGATTTATGACTTGTTCAACCATATATGTGGTGAAAAATACATACCCAAGGTTAATCTAGGGTAAGGATATTACCAGGTTAGGGTGGAGATGGAGTATATCCCTAAGACTACATTTCATACAAGGTACGAGCACTATGAATTCATAGTAATACAATCCAGATTCACTAAATCACTGGAAATAGTAATAGAAACTATGAATAGATTATTTAGAGATTATATAAAAATATTTTGGGTAGTCTATAAATAATACTCAAATATAATCTATAACAAAGGAGGCACATGAGGATAATCCAAACTCTATAGTAAAGAACTTCCAAAAGGAGAAGGTTTATTTAATGTACAATATTTGTGAGTTATCAATGTAGGAAGTCCCATTCATGGGGAATATCATTATAAACAATAGGATATATATACCTCAATGAATGAAAAATATCAATTTAATAATGGATGAGACCCACATCTATGTTATAAATCCCTAGTTTCTTTAGGTTATCTGAATATTATCTCTAGTTTACGAAATTTCATGAGATTGTAAATCCCTCATAGAATGATAACTTCTAATAGAGTAAAATTTTCATAGAATGATAAATGTGAGTGGATAATAAATTAATTGAAAATAAGGCTTATCTTTATCATTATGATCACTCTAACCACATCTAGAAAACGTTTCATAATATTCAGCGATGCTTTGAAGAATAAATTGGGCTTTATGTTGATGCAAAATGAAAAATTCATAGCATATGATTCGAGGAGGCAGAATGTTCATGAATAGAACTATCCCAAAAATTATTTGGATTTGGAATCATGTATATTCTAAATTATAATATGGTGGCATTATCTCTTTTTGGAGAAGTGTGAAATATATATGGATCATAAAATTATCAAATATATATTCATGCAGAAATAGCAGAATATGTACAAATGAAGATGGTTAGAGTTGAACATAGACTATGAATACTCAATTCACAACCATCCCAGTAAGGTGAATAATGTATTGGATTCTCTATGTGGAATGCATCTAGTAATTTTTTCATTTATGTTAATTTTTAAAGATCTAATATTCTTATAATTGAAGTTGATGGATATGGGAATCATAAATGATGGAACATAACCAATCCATTCAGAAATTATTTCTCAACCATCTCATCTTGAATGGTTAAAGGTTGGTCAATAATATTATTTGGGTGTTCAGAAGAAATTAAAAACTATATAAAATAGAAAATCTGTGGAGTTCAATGTTAATGATGAAGGAATTGTGACATTTGTTTCAAGACCATGTCTTCCATTAAATATTGAGTTATATAAGGAACTATTGTTTGATTGATATATTTTTTTCATTATCCATTCACCATGGATACACAAAGATGTATCAAGATGTCCGAGGTCATTATTGGTGGGGGAACATGAAGAAAGAGATCAATAAGTATCGATCAATTAGTGTGGTATGTCAGAAAATGAAGGATGAAAGGTAGAAGTATAAGGATATGATGCAACCATTACCCATACTAACATGGAAATGGAAAAACATCACAATGGAAATTTTCACAGGACAACCAAATACATCCTTGGAAATAATGATATCTGGGTTGTTTTGTACTATCTTACAAATACTACACACTTCATTTTTATTTGAGAGGATTTATCATTGGATAAACTTGCTCAGATATTCATTAGAGATGTTTTGTGGTTGTATGCAGTACCACTATTGATTGTGTTCGATTGAAATTCAATACTTACCTCTAGGTTTGGGAAATCATACAATATTATCGATAAAATAATATGAATATCAGTATAGCTTATCTCCCTAAAACTGATTTCCAATCTGAGTGGACTATCCAAATACTTGAGGAAATGTCACGATCATGCTCAACTGACTTAAATAGAGGATAAAAGAAACATTTTTTCCGGTCCATGTTCTCCTACAATAACTATTTCCCCTGAAGTATCCAAATGTATCCCTATGATGTTATCTATGGTAGAAGGTGAAGAATAACTGCATTTTGGGGTTATATTAGAGAACTGAAACTGCAAGTTCTTAATATGGTTGAGGAAGTGGTGTAAAATTTTAAGATCATACAACAACACATAAAGGATTCTCATAGTGTAAAAAAAGATCTATGTAGAAAATGATCGATGAGACCAAGAGTTTGAAGTTGTAGACATGGTATTACTCTACAAATCCCAATGGAATAAAGTGATGATATTTTTGATGAATGTAAATCACAGTCCATGGTACATAAAACCCTTTTAAATAATTGACATCATTGAAATGGTAGCCTATCAATTATAATTCCCCAAACATGTCTCATGTGCCTGATGTATTCCATGTATCCCCCTTGAAGAAGTATGTTCAAGACCCATCACATGTACTCAATCCAGAGGAGGAACCATTGGATAATGATAGTTCTTATGAATATAAGCCGATAAAAATCTTTGATCATAGAGAAAATGTTTTATGAAATAAGACAATGCACCTCTTTAATGTGTAGTTGAGTGACCAAATGTTCGAAGAAGCAACTTGGGAACTAGAGGAGGTGGCGAAGCAGAGTTACGCTTTTCTGTTTTTGTATGGAAATTGAAAATTAAAATGGATCAATTTCTAATGTGGGGAATATGGTAACGAACTGAATTTTTATAAATAAAATTACCCTTTTGATTTAAGTGAATGTCCTAATAAGTAATATTGGTTTGGAAAAAAATGTAATTTTTTTTATTATATACAATTGGATTTAAAATACCATAATGTATCATTTTTTGATAATATAGAAATTGAATAGTTATCATTGTATTTGTATAAATATAGTTTCTTAACAATTAAATTAACATAGACAAAAGACGTGAAATCCTCAACCAGTAGGATCATCACTATAATGAACATTTATTAAAGATTCCAAGGGAGATATAATATCAAGAAATTTCCATTGACCAAGATAAATATGAGATCCACAAAAAAGCATGAGAGGAACCATTTACGAGAGAAATTCAATCTCATCAAAATCAAGACCCACACCATGTTCACTAAACCGCCTAATGAATGTCCCACCATCACACACCTTACACATAGGGAATATACTGGTCTATTAAATTAATATGTATCAAGACCCTAGAAATAGAAATATGTATGTTATTTTTTATATAATTATGAATATATTTTCATCCTATTGTTTTTACATTGTAAATGATATTAATTTTGATACAATAAAGAACAAATTGTATATTTGGTTAATATTCAATTATAATTAATAGACTTATAAAATAAATGGAATTTCTAAATAAATAATATTTTAATAAAATATTTTTATTAATTATTTTATATCAAATATAAATGATCATATAATCAAATGTAATTTTAAAAATCATTGGAAAACTATTATTGTAATAAAACCTTGTTATTTTTTAATAATTGCTAATTTTATTTCAAAGGTGATAATTAAAATATTTATAAAATTATTTAGATAAAATTAATATTATTTTGTGAATTAGAGTTTCAAAATTATCTAATGGTGAGTATTTCATAATTTTTAGAGATAATTGAATTTTTAGGTAAAAAATAAATACCATATAAATATACATTTCGTTTTATATCATAACAGTAACCCAAAAGTGGTGTAATAATTACTATATATGTGATACATGAAAAAATATATATTTTCTCATTAATATATTGGGATTTAATTTTCATTTCATTTAATTTGTACGGACATTATGAATCCTCAAAATCGTATAATTTATTTTATGGTTTTAAAGTCTTATATTTATGAGTGTGACTCACCTCCACATAAGAAAGGGAATTAAATTATTATTTTAAGACCTTTTTTGTATAAAATAGTGAAAAAAACTATAATTTGGAAAACCCCATGGTTAAAACATTGGGATGGTTTTTTGGTTTGGGAAATATTATTACGTAGAAACCAAAACCTAAATAATGAAATATATCTCACTCTTTTCCTATATAAACCCACAAAATATCCCATTTATGTACTTTAAAACACATTTGATCATGTACTAACTCATACCTACAGTCCCTATGGTCTTCCTTAGATTCCCTAAACTCTCAATAATTTCCTCCCAAGCCTTTGGAGTTACCCACTCAACTACGAGATCATCTACTCTCCTCTTTTATTAAGAACTCCATTAATGTTGTATCTTTTAATTTTAATTTTTATATGCTGGGATATTTTCTACAATATCCCATTTAATTTCCTTTTTATGTATAAATTTTTACATATCCTTTCACTCTCACTGTTCCTAACTATGAACCCTTATGTACACCAGTTACAATGCAGGAATATTGTAATGGATTGTTCATTTCTGTTATTTTTTAATGTATCCTCTATATTGAATGAATTATATTTCCAATTAATAATTTTGGTACATTTATTTACATATAACTATTAAATTTAACTTCATTTATAAATAATTATATTCTTATTTAACTATATTCAACCCATTTTATAAATTTTTATGTTACATCATTCTGATGCTGAAATTGTACTCCATACTTCTATACCAAAATAATCATGTAGTTAATAACATAGACATTTTTTATTTCACATGTATGAATTTTTATGAACATATAATTATTTATTGGGGACATAAATATATTTATTTCACATTACATGATTGAGGAATAAATTATTATGATAAATTAATCCATGTTGTATAATCAATGTGGCACACTTAAGAGTAAGTATGGAATGAAAATAATGGATCCACCTAGATAGTGCTCCAATGCACTGGGTAATGTTTAGAATCACAATACATAATTTTTGGGTAAGTAGAAAACCCAATTCTATTATCGAACTTGTCTCACCATGATTTTTTGGTGGTTTTAGCCTTGGCATATTTTTCTGATGTAGTGTTTTATCTTGGTCCCACATTTTCCATGTTATGATTATCAGGATATATCATGTCTATTTGTTCATGTTTATGATTCCTACACATTCTATACCTCGTTTATATACCAACATTGAACATGTATTATCCTCTTCATATTCTTCCATGTATATTTCCATACTAGGATTTATTACTCAACCATTTCTTATGTTTTTCCCATGGTTTACCCATGCAGTTTTAAGTACAAAGGAATATCATGAACATGTTCAAGAGTTTTTCATTATTGATAGTTTATTTCATGTTTTCAGTTGTAATTTAATTTATCTAATTCCCAAATACAATATAAATTTTGATCATTTAGGTAGTATTATCTGTAATCTTATTAAATAAATGATGTATTATTGTAAGGACCCAGCCATATAACGTTTCTTACTCTTGAATTTTAAACATGATCATAAACTATTATAAAGTGAGGAGCTTTTGAGTTTATATTTTTAATTAATTAGGATAACTTACATACATAACATACCACATTCATACAAAGATGACACTATAAAAAACTGTTTCCATTTTTTTCAAAATATAATATATTAAAACATAAAGCATGATTTCTTTGTCAACACTCCATATCAAAATTCAGGAATCCCTTTTTTACCTTACCCATCCTTTTATCATAATAAAAACATTTTTAAAAAACATTGGATGAGTATAAAACTCAGTAAGAGATTTAAATATATAATGCTTTGTTAAGTGATTACATAAAAACCAATAAATCCCATATCATAAAAACACAAATGCATAGTAAACTCATGTTCCTGTATTGGGACATATTTACCATATCACACATAAATTAACCCTTACTCATGGAATAACCTTTTGTTCAACTTCCATATTTGGAGTACCCAATTCATTGGAGAGCTATAATGGGGCTCACCAGTCATATCTTGAGCTATAATGTTCTTAACCGAACATATCTTGAGATATAATGGGATAAACCTAACATATAATGATCTATAATGGGCTCAACCCAACATAAATTATTTCTAAGGAAAATATCATTGTAATAAAGTATCTTGAAATTAGGATAAGCTACTCATTATATACACTTAAAAAACAATCCTCTTGAAATTTATTAAAGACAGTTTTAAAAGGATTTTAAAAGGAATGTCCTTTTAAATATAATTGAAGTGAGAATTAAAATAATTGATTGTATATTTGTATAAAATTTAAATACACATAGATAAACATAATATATACAAAAATATATTACACCAATAATCTTAATACTGTATAATGAATATAGAAGACAGTTAACCCAATGAATGGAAATTGGGTTAATAATTCCTTTACATTGGGATCTTCTTACTTAAAATGTGTTTAAAAATCATGTATAATGGTTAAAATAGTGTTATTAATATCTTACAGAAACATATTCATGTTTATAATACCTTATATGATCATTTCATAACATCATACCACCATTTAATTATTAGTATTTTGTTCTGTCCATTGTTTTGGGTTCTTTCTTTACAAGTTTTCCATGATCAGTTCATGATGGATATTCTTTTGGAATATAAGTGAAACTCCATATTCAGAATAGAAATTTATTTACAAAAAAATATACCATAATTTATACCATTTATCATTTTGAGGTTTTTTATGTGGATGATTCCTAAGTTAAAACATTAATGATGTTCGTCTGGATCATTTTAATGGTTTTTTTATAATAACAATCTCATTTTGTCTTCTAAATTAAATACATGTGTTCAAAAGAAATATTGAACCATATATGAGAAAAAATACATATATTATAACCTTTATCAAAAATAAAAATGGTTTCATTACCATACATGAAATAATTAATGAAAATTAAAATCACATCATCCATGATGTCGGTAATTCGACACGTCACAGACAATGTTTTTATTCCATGAATAAATGGGATACGAGAAGAAAAATGATGATGAATATTCCAAGAACATGAGAACATATATAATATACCTAATTTCGGGAGCTTTCATGACTCTTGGGTAAGAGGAGATGAGTAATGAACAAGAAATGAAATGAACTCAAAATAAAAGAGTAATTGAGAAATCCCTTACAAAAATTCTACATCCTAATGGCTATGCAACATGGTTTTAGAAAATATTAAAAATAGAGGGGACATGGTTCAACCATCTAAAAATGAACAATAACAGATCGAGAATAAGAAGTCAATAAGAAAATTCTAGGTAAACATGAAAGTTATACCTCATTAAAGATAACATTAATGGAAAAAGAATCAAATTGAGAATTTTCTTACCTTCTAGAGTAACACTTAGAACATAAAGGTTAGGACCTTAAGGGAATGAGAAAACTTGGGTGGACTACTAGGGAGGTAATGAGGCTATACCATCATCGATGAAGAAATTTTAATGAAGTTAATGAAGGAATGGGTAGTATTATAGCAAAAGTGAGAGAATATTTTAATAATTTCCAAGAGACACCTCATTAGTGGTATTTGAAAAACTACGAGCTTTCCCATGGTATTTTCCCAACGTATTATCCACTTGGGAAAACTCACATATTAGTTTAATGTACACAATTTGACATGATTTATTACATCATTATTACAACATTAATGATGTCATTAACACACCGAAACTCAAAACTCCATTTTTACTATTCACAGGAAAATCAAATCATTCACAAAAATCCCAAAAAATTACCCAGACCATTTTTTGATATGTATAATTCAAAAATGAAGTCCATTTTCTGAAAATAATTTCCTAAATATCATTAATTTAATTTTTAATTCAAATCAAACTTATTTGAAAAATAAACAATTTTAAAACTATAACTACATTTATATCACATTGAAAAATTAACCAAAAAGTTATTATCTTAAATCCGTAATAAAATAAAATAATATTTCAATTTACTATTCATTAGTGTCATATTAATATTCATGTTACTATTCAAAAGGGTATGTTTCTATTCACCAAAAATCAAGTTGGTTCAATCAGACTCCAAATTACTTATTGAAAACAATTGTCGATGATTATTTTTCAAAATTCCAAACATAGAGGCTTCCAAATTATATTCAAAGCATAGTTATAAATATCTACATAAAATAATGTTTCTTTCATTTAATTTATTTTTTAATCTTTTGGGTGTTACATTATCCCCAACTTCTTGAAATTTCATCCTCACAATTTTAGTAACTTTTTAAACAAGTGAGTGTACCTTTATCTCATAGAATTTTCAAATTCCCATATTGCTTCAT
Organism: Viscum album; assembly: GCA_963277665.1. NCBI lineage: Eukaryota > Viridiplantae > Streptophyta > Magnoliopsida > Santalales > Viscaceae > Viscum > Viscum album. The sequence continues at coordinate 288,581,225 of OY728159.1, read as the reverse complement.
CGACGATGTTTTTTGTCCACAAAACCATTACCTAGTGGATTAAATTATTCCACAACACCTATTATCATTAATCAAAAATCTAAACTATTTTCTCTTTATAAGAAAGGTTCTCCTCCAACTGAACTACTTTTGGGCTCAAGACATGGGATGAATTTGGAACAAACATCATCAACAACAAAACATGAAACACATTGTGTACCTGAGACAAAATTGGAGGCAAAGCTACTCGATATACAACTATTATAACTTTCTCTAGGATATAAAATGAATGATGAACCATGGACTTAGATTCCCTTTCTTACCAAAACACATCACACTTTACCAAGGAGATATTTTAAAGAAAACATGGTCACCTACCTCAGAAGAGAAGTATTTCCTTCTGTTATCTGCATAACATTTCATTCTACTCTAAGATATCCTCATGTGATGTTGGATCGTCTTCACTTTCTCATCCACTTCGTCGACTAATTCTAGCCCCATCAACTTTCTTTCCACAACATCATCCCAAAAATGCTAGACTCCGACAATGCTTCCCACATAAAGCCTCAAAAGGTGTCATTTTTATACTAGAATAAAAACTGTTATTATATGATAATTCATCTAAATAACGATGTTGGTCCCAACTTCCATGATAGTCCATTGAGTAATATCAAATCATATCCTCCAATGTATGTATCATTCGTTCTGATTTCCCATCTGATTGACGACAAATAGTTGTCCTAAAATTTTATTACGTGCCCAATGACTTCTGAAGCCCCTTCAAAAAGATATAAGTGAACCTGGGATCCCTGTCAGATACAAATTAATGAGTAACTCCATGTATCCTAACAATATATTTGAGGTACGGTCGAGAAATATGATCCAAATACATTATATCTCCAATAGAAAGAAAATGTGCATATTTTTTCAGCCAATCAACAATAACCCAAATAGCAATGTTACCTTCAGAATTCTATGTTATCCCACCATGAAGTCCATGGATACATTCTCCCATTTCCACTCTAGCACTGGAAATGGCTGAAGCATCCCCTTCGGTAACTGCCACTCTGACTTAACCTGTAGACAAGTAAAACATTTAATGGTAAATTCTGCAATATCCCTTTTCATTCCATCCCACCAATAATACTCCTCAAGGTCTCTGTACATATTAGTATAGCCTGGATGAACTGAAAATGAAGAAGTATGAGCTTCACACAGCATATCATTCTTCAATTGGGAATCCCAAGGCACACACAACCTTTTTACAAATCATAAAACACAATATTCATCAAGGTTAAATTCTGGAAACCTACCCGTTTCCACCAATTCAACCATTTTTGTAGCTCACAGTCTTCTTTATATGCTCACATAGTTCTCTCTGATAATTATGACTGCACTGAAAACTAAAAAAAACAGATTTATTCCTTGTATGAAAAACTTATACACCAAAATTCACCAAATCATTAATGAAGGGATCTTTTTCCAAACATATCATGGTTAACAATACATGATGTATTAGAATCAAGGCATCCAATTCATTGTTTTATTTTCCTAGATGGTAATTGATCTTGAAATAATTATCTTTTATTAGTTCAAGACATCTTCTATGCCTCATATTTAATTCCATCTAAGTGAATATATACTTATGGCATTTATGTTCAGTATATATTGGACATTTGGCTCCGTAAAAATGATGTCTCTAAATTTTCAAAGAAAAACCACAATTGCCAATTCCAAATCATGTGTGGGATAATTTTAATCCTAAGGATTAATTTTTCATGAAGCATAAGAAATTACCTGATCATTCTACATCAAAACACAACAATGTCCCTTCATCAAATCATCATTATTGAAGAAAATATCATCATTTGGTTAAGGCAAGGCCAAAACTTGAGCATTCACCAATCTATTCTTCAGTTCCCGAAAAAAATATCACATTCTTTATTCCAAACAAAATTTACCCCTTTTCATGTTAACTTAGTTAGCGGGCTAGATAATTGTGCAATTTGTTTAATAAAATGTCCGTAATAACATGTTAATCCTAGAAAACTATGAATCTCTCTAACATTTGTAGGTCTTGTCCATTCATCAACTGATTTTGTTTTGTTAGGAACAACTATTATTCCATCCTTATCTATAATGTTCCCATGAAATGAAATCCGTTGAATCCAAAAATCACACCTTTTGAATTTTCCATACAGTTTCATTTCTTTTAATGTTATCAAAACAACCCTTAGATGTTTTTTCATGCTCTTCTTTACTTCTAGAATATACAAGAATGTCATGGATAAATACAACCAAAAACATATCCAAGAATGCATGAAATATTCTATTAATAAGGACCATGAATACATAAGGTGCATCAGTTAACCCAAAATGCATAACTACATACTCATAATAACCATATCTATTACAGAACATAATATTTGGAATGTCTTTATCCTTTACGTTCAACTAATAATACCCCAACCTTCAGTCAACCTTAAAAAAATACTATGATCCCTAGAGCTAATAAAAACTCATCAATTTGAGGGGATACTTTCTTTTAACATTGATTTTATTCAAGGCTATGTGATTGATGCAATGTCTCACTAAACAATCTTTTTTCTTGACAAACAAGATATGATCACCCCATGATGAAGTGCTAGGTCGAATGAATCATTTAGCTAATAATTCAAGAAACTTATTTTTTAATAATAAATGTTCCATTTGGGCCATTATATAAAGAGGTTTTGAAATTTTCGTAGAATCAAGAAAAAGTCAATAGTAAACTCTACCTCTCGATTAGAAATAATATCAGGAAAATCATATGGAAGAACATCCAGCTATTCATTTACCACTAGTACTTCATTAATCTATATTGTTACCTTATCATCAACAATATGAGCAAGATAATATTCATTTCGATACATAATCAGTTTCTTAGATTCCTTATATGTAATTAATGGTATGGGTTCATTCTTGTAAATAATCTGAAATTATTTTTGAAAAACAGTTTCGTTTTCTCTACAATCTATCTTAGCATGATAAAAATAAAGCCAATCCATACACAGAATAACATCAAACTCTACTAGAGGAAAAAAAAAGGATTACTGGTAAAATCCTTCCTCATAAAAGGATATTATGATTCTTATAAATTATTTTTGCCATAATATTTCCTCCACGTGTTTTTACCATGATATTTGACTTCATTTCATGAGGTTGAATTCCAACGTTTTCTACAAAAAAATTTAGAAATGAAGGAATGGTTAGACACTTAATGAAACAAAATAATTGAAAAATCTATAAAAATAAGAAATGAACCTAATACCACCTCATTTGACATCTCAACATCTACTGATGTGGTTGCAACATATTTTACCAAACCCTTATTCTTCAAATCTTGTTGATTCCCTTCATGAGTAACTAGCTTCGGACCAACATTAGAAAAATGACCGAATTCCTTACATTTGAATCATCTCACCATCAGCTTCACATTAATTTTAATATCATTTTCCTTACACTCATGATATATGTTTCCAAACATCCTAAATTGGTAGAATTTCTCAAAATTTACTAGACATTCACAAGGATTCCTTTAACCACACTTCTCACAAGTATGGAAATTCATTTTCTTACCTCCATACATCTTTTATGAGTTATTCCCCATTTATGGACAACCTGATCACTTCTTATTCTTTTCATCACGATGCACATATGTTTTATCAAACTCAATCTCTACTTTTATAGTGCAATGGAAAATCTTCTCATGGCTTTTAAACTCTCATTAGGCCAAAGATCTTTGGAAAAACGGTTTCAATCCAGAGTAAAATCTATTAATTTTACTTTCAAAATCCTGAGTAAAATATTATTCTTACCTGGATAGTCTTGTCAATTTTTCTTCATATGATTCCAGAGAATCATCATATTTTTTCATTAGTTCCAATAATTGTTTCTCCATTTTGAGTCGTACATTTATAGGAAAATATTTTTCTAGAAAGAAAATCTTAAAATCATCCCATTCCAAACTATAAATATAATCTCCTTCTCTCATATTCTTATCTCAGGACCACCATTGATTGGATTCACCTTCCTAATGATAAATTTATAGTATTACCTTTTTATGTTCCCAACATCCCATGACATCAAATATCCTTTCCAGTGCATTGATCCATCTTTCGACTATCACTAGATCTACAGTTCCACTGAATATTGGAAGACGTTTCCTCATAAAATGATTCAAAAAAGACAAGATTCTTAGTGGTTGATAATGTTCCTCATTATCATGGATACCACCACTATTTATCGCTTGAGTCAACTGATCCATTATTTCCACAGACTACTCTGTTCTGATTCCCACCATTTCGGCCTGCAGATATGGGTAGACATCAACCTATTGGGGACATCCAACATCCACATAACTATTTCTTCTATGGAAAACCATTTTTTACAAACATAATAAAGATGAAGAAACATTTTAATCATTAATGGATATAAAATTTTAAATTACCATAGAGTAAAAAGAATTTATGTTATTCTTTAATATCATACCAACCCTTAAATTTCTCAAAACCATCCTCTGATACCAACTGTAAGGACCCAACCTTAAAATGTTACTTAATCTTTAATTTTAAACTAGAACATAAATTATTACACATTGAGGATATTTTTGGGTTATGTGTTTCAAAGAATGAGGATAAACTACATATATAACATACCACATTCATACAAGGTGGACCGTATAAAAATTAGTTTCCATTTTTTTTCAAAATATATGACATTAAAACATAAAGCATGATCTCTTAAACCACACCCAATATCAAACATAATGAGTTCCTTATTTCCTTTAACTATCATTATATCTAGTGAAAATCATTTTACAATACTTGGGATGAGTATAAAACTGAGTAAGAGTTATGAAGATAGAAATCGTTAGTCATGTGATTACATAAAAACCAATAAAACCCATATCATAAAAACTCAAATGTATAATACAATCATGTTATTTCCTTGGTAAATACATACCATATCACAATTACATTCACCCTTTCACATGGAATAACATTTTGGTCAAATTCCATCTTTGTATTACTCAATGCATTGGTGAGGTATAATGGTTCTCACCCATTATATCATGACCTACAATGGGATCAACCAAACATATTGTGAGCTACAATGGTCTCAACCCACCATATCATGATCCATAATAGGCTCAACCAAACATAAATAATGACCAAGGAACATATCATGGTAATAAAGTATCTTGAAATTAGGATAAACTACTCATCCCATGCACATAAAAAACAATCCTTTTGAAATTTATTAAAGAGAGTTTGGAAAGGATTTAAAAAGTAATGTCTTTTAAAATATAATGGGAGTGAGAATTAATAGAATTGAATGAATATGTGTATACACTATAAATAAACATTTTTCAACATAATATATACCAAAATTTATCACACCAATAATCTTAATACCATATAATTAATAAAGAAGATGGTTAACCAAAAGAATGGAAATTGGGTTAAGAATTCCCTTACCAAGGGTTCTTCTTACATCAAATGTGTTTAAACATCCTATATAATTGTTTAAATAATGTTTTTAATATATTAAAAAACATATTAATTTATATATCACCTTATATGATCATTTTATAACATCACTTCACCCTTTAATTTTTTGTATTTTTCTCATTCTATTATTTTGAATGCTTTCTTTACATATTTTCAATGATTGGTTCATGATGGATCTTCTTATCGATTGGAAGTGATACTCCTAAATTGGAATGTAATGTTATATAAATACTTCCAGAAACATTATTTATAACATTTATCATTGTGATTTTGGATATGATGATGATTCATATGATAAAACATTAATGATGTTAATTTAGATAAGTTTTCTGGTTTTTTGATGATAACATCCTCATTTTTTCTTATAAATTAAATACATGAGTTCAATATAAGTCCATAACCATGTATAAGTCATACTAAATATATTATAATCTGGTTCAACAATAAAAATGGTTTAATTACACTAATTGAAAGAATAAATTCAAATTTAAATCGCATCATCCATGATGTCGGAAATTCGACACATCACAGACAATGTTATTATTCCTTGAATAAGTGCGATATGATAAAAAGAATGATGGTGAATTTCCCATGAACATGAAAACATAAATAATATACATTATTTTTGGAGATTTAATTCCTCTTGGGTAAGAGGATATGAGGAAATAATAAGAAAAGAAATTATCTCAAATTAAACGAATAATTGAGAAGTCCCTTTCAAAAATTTGGCAGCCTAACGACTATGCAACATGGATTTAGAAAATAGTAAAAAGAGAAGGGATATGGGTCGCACATACAAAAATGAATCATAACAAAAAATATATCATGAATAAGAAGGAAATAATAACATGGATTGGAAACTAGAAAGTTATACCACATAAAGGAGAACTTGAATGGAAAAAAGAAAGAAATTGAGAATTTCCTTACCTTATAGAGTGACAGTATGAATATGAAGAATGGGACCTTAGGGGCTTGATGAAACCTTGGGATGACTAATAGGGAGGTAAGGAGGCCATAACATCATTTAGGATGAAATTGGAACGAAGTTTATGAAGGAATGGGTTGGTATGTATAGCGAAAGTAAGGGAATAATTTAATAATTTCTAAGGGACACCTCATCAGTGGTATTCGAAAAACCATGTTCTTGCCAATGGTATTTGCCAAAGGTATTAGCCACATGGGGTACCTCACATCTTAGTTTAATGTATAAAAGTCTACCAAATTTATTACATCATTATTACATCATTAATGATGTCTTTAACACACCGAAACTCTAAACTCTATTTTTACTATTCAATGAAACATCAACTATTTCATAAAAATACCAAAAATTCACCATAACCATTTGTCTACATTTAGAATTAAAAAATTAAGACCTATATTTGAAAATAGTTTTTTAAATATCATTAATTTTATTTTTAAATAAAATCATACATAATTGAAAAATAAACAATTTTAAAACTATAAATACTTTCATATCACATTGAAAAATAATCCAATATGTTATTATCTTAAATCCTTGAGAAAATAAAATAATAATAAAATTTATTATTAATTAGTTTCACATTTCTATTAATATTATTATTCATAAGTTTATGATAGTATTCACCAAAAAACAAGTTTCTTACATTAGACTCCAACTAAATTATTCAACACAATTGTAGATAACTGTTTCCCAAAATTCAAAACATAGAAGCTACAAAATTATGTTTGAAGGATAGTTATAAATATATATATAAAACAATGGATATTGAATTTCATTTATTTTTTAGACCATGGGGTGTAACATTTCCCCACCTTCTATAAATCATGTCCTCAAATTTGTATTTACTTATTAAAAAATTTTGGGTTCCTTTCCCCCATAGCATTTTCAGTCTCCCATGTTGCTTCTTCAACCATGTGGCTTCTACAAAAAACCATTATCTAGTGTATTACCTTATTTGGAAATACATGTTCCCATAGATCAAGAATCTAAACTAGTTTCTCTTCATAAGAAAGGTTCTCTCCAAGCTAAATTGCTTCTCGGATTAAGACATGTGATGAATCTGGCACATACTTCCCCAACATCAAATATGAAAAACATTGTGTACCTTAGAATAACTCAGTGGCAAAGCTACTTAGTATGCAATTGTTCCAACATTTTTGAGGATTTCAAAAGGACTGATGAACGGCGGACTAAGATTCCATTTCTTATTAAAATAGATCACACTTTTCCAAGGAGAGATTTGAAGGGAAACATGGTCTCTTACCTCGAAAGAGAAGTCTTTACTTTTTTATTTGAATAAATTTTCTTCCTAATTTGTGTTTTCCTCATGTGCAGTTAGATTATATTCACTTTATCTGCATCTTCTTCAAATAATTCTAGCCCCATCAACTTTCTTTCACCAACATAATCCCAAAATGGTGGCTTCTAACACTACTTCACAAAAAATTCTTGAAAGGTGCCATTTGTATACTGGAATGAAAAATATTATTATAAAAAAAGTCAACTAAATAAAGATGATGATCTCAATATCCATGATAGTACATTGAACAAGCTTGAAGCATATCCTAAAAATTCTGAATCATTATTTCTAACTACATATCTAATTGGGAATGAAAATATGTGCTGAAATTTAATTATGTTCCCAAAAACTTTTGAGGCCCCTTAAAAAATATTGAAGTGAAAATGGGATCCCAGTCCAATAAAATATAAAAAAGAACTCCATATTTCCTGAAAATATCTTTGAGGTACAATAGTGAATGATGATCCAATGAAATTTTATCTCAAATAGCATGAAAATGTGTAGATTTTCTCAGCCGATCTACAATAACCCAAATCACTTTTTTACCTCAACATGACTTTGGTAGTCACACCACAAAGTCCACGGACACAATCTCACAGTTCCACTCAGGAACTGGCAAAGGCAGAAGAATCCCCTTCGGTATGTGCCACTCTTCATTAACTTGTTGACATGTCAAACCTTTCATGGTAAATTCTATAATATCCTTTTTCATTCCATCCCACCAATAATACTCCTGATGGTCAATGTACATCTTAGTACTTCTAGGATGAACTGAAAATGAAGAACTATGAGCTTGAAACACTAAATCATTCTTCAATTGGGAATCACATGTCATGAAGAACCATTTTATAAATCATAAAACACAATCTTTATTAAGGTTAAATTTTTAAAACTTTACCATTTTCACCAATTCTTCCTTTTTCTGTAGCTCATAGACTTCTATCTATGCTCTCTTAATTCTAACGGATAATGATGACTGCACATAAACCTGAAACAAAATAGATGTATTCCCTGTACCAAAAATATATATGTGAAAATTCATCAAATCATTAATAAAGGGATCATTCTACAAATGAAACATTGTTAACGATGCATGATGTTTTTGACTCAAAGAATCCACCACTTTGTATGCTTTTCCTAGATGGTAATTGATCATGAAATCATAATATTTTATTAGTTCATTCCATATTCTATACCTCTGGTTTAATTCCTTCTAAGTGAATATATACTTCCAACTTTTATGGTTAGTATATATTTGGCATTTGGAACCTTATAAATTATGACCCCAAATATTCAACGAAAAAACCAGTGATTCCAATTCCAAATCATGTGTGGACTAATTTAACTAATTGGGGTTTAAGTTGTCTCGATGTATATGCATTTATCTAATCATTATTCATCAAAACACAATCATATACCTTCAATGAAGCATCACTATAGATGAAAAACTCACCATTTGGGGAAGGAAAGGCCAAAACATGAGCATTCACCAATCTGTTATTTACTCCATGAAAACAAACACCATAGTGTTTTGTCAAAACAAATTTAACCCCTTTTTGTGTTAACATAGTTAGAGAGCTAGATAATTGGGCAATGTTTTTATAAAAGATTCGATAATTACCTGCTAATCAAAGAAAACTACAAATCTCTATAACATTTGTAGGTCGTGGCCATTCATCTACCACTTTTGTTCTGGTAGGATCAACTATTATTCCATCCTTATTTATAATGTGCCAAATAATAGAAATATATTGCCACCAAAAATCACACTTGCGAAATTTTCCATACAGTTTATTTTATTTTATTGTTTTAAAACCATCCCTTAGATGTTTTTCATGCTCCCTTTTACTTCAAGAATATACGAGAATGTCATTAATAAATACAGCCACAAACATTTCAAGGACTCATGGAATATTTTATCCATAAGATCCATTAATACATTAGGTGAATTAGTTTACCCAAAAGGCATAACTTCGAACTCATAATGACCATATCTAGTACATAACAAAATCTTCGATATGTCTTCATCTTTTACATTAAAATTAAGGTACCCTGACCTCAGGTCAACCGTCAAAAAATATTTTACTCCATGGAGCTGATCAAAAAATTCATTGATGTGTGTCATAGGATACTTGTTATTAATAGTGATGTTATTAAATGATATATAACGGATTCATAGTCTCATTAGACCATCTTTTTTTAACAAACAAGACATGAGCGCCCCATGGTGAAGTGATGGGTTGGAAGAATCCTTTATCTAATAATTCTTGCAACTTCTTTTTTAATTCCAAAAGTTACACTGGGAAATTTGATAAAGTGGTTTTGAAATTGGAAATGCATCAAGAACTAATTAAATAGTAAACTCAACCTCTCAATTAGGAATAGCACCGGGAAAATCACTGAGAAAATCATCCAGGTATTCATTTACCACTTGTACTTCATTAATCAATATTGTTCCCTTATCTTAAAAAAATGAGAATGATTACTTTCTATTCCATCCTTAATATGTTTTTTAGAATCCTAATATGTTATTAATTTTGGTGGTTCCTTCTTACAGAAAAACTAAATTTTTCCCTGAAAAAACAACTTCTTTTCCTCTGCAATCTATCTTTGCATGATAAAAATAAATCTAATTCATACCTAGAATAACATCAAACTCTACTAGAGAAAAAAAACAAGGTTTCCAGTTAAAATCATTCCACATACAAGGATTAAAAGATTCTTATAATTTCTTTTTTTCACAATATTTCCTCCATGTGTTTTTACAATTAGATCTAACTTCATTTCATGAGGTTGAATACCCATTTTTTCTAAAAATTTATCTGAAAAGAATGAATGTGTACACCATGAATCTGTCAACACATTTTCAAAATCTGTAAAAACATGAAATGTACCTGATACCACCTCATTTGATGTATCGACAACTGTTGAAGTGGTTCCAAAACATTTTACCAAACCCTTCTGCTTCCAATCTTGTTGATTCCCTACATGAGTAACTAGATTCAGAAAAACATAAAAATATTATCTAATTCCATAGATTTTAAGATTCTTACCAGCAACTTATCATTAGTTTTATGATAATTTTCCTTACACTAACGAGACATGTGTCCAAACATCCCACATATGTAGCATTTCCTATAATTTAAAAGACATTCATGAGGATGCCATTTACCACACTTTTCACAGGAAGGGAAATTCGTTTTCTTAACTCATGACTTCTTGGATGTGTTATTCCCCATTGTCTTCTAACCTAATCACTTCTTATTCTTTTCATCATGATGCACAAATGTTTCAAAAAACTCCATCTCAGATTTTTCAGCACAACGAACATGCCTCTCATAGCTTTTAAACTCTTGTGAGGCCAAATCTCTTCACAAAAATAGTTTCAAACCAGAGTAAAATATATTTATATTACATCAAAAATCCCGAGTAAAATCTATAACATACCTGGGTAGTCTTGTAAAATTATATTCATATGCTACCACAGAATCATCATCATTCTGCTTCAGTTCGAAGAATGTTTTCTCCATTCTAAGTCAAATAGTTTTTGAAAAATATTTTTAAATAAATTGACTATTAAAATCAAAACTTTCCACACTATCATGATCATATATTTCTCTGGTATTCTTATCTAGAGACCACAATTGATTGGCTTCAACTTCCAAGTGATAAATTTCTAGTATTAACTTTTGACATTCTGAACATCCCTTGATATCAAATATCTTTTCTAGATCGTTGATCCATCCTTCGGATATCACTAGATCTACTATTCCAATGAATGCTAGAGGATATTTGTAACTCCCTGACCCCATTTACCCAGAGTCGGTGCATTATTACATAACATTGGCATGATCACAAGAAAGATCAAATCTCGAAAGACCGATTGGTTTAGTAGCCTTGGAAACACTAGATATATTCATAAGTTTTACATTACATCATAAAATGAAAAACTACTACAACAACATAATGTTTCCACAATCCACACTATTAACCCCTCATAAAAATCCCTGCAGGTCATTCATAACTTACTTCTTCACATCCTGGGAAAAATAAAACATAGAAAAGGGGTGAGCTCAAATGCCCAGTAAGGATAACAATATAGCGGAAACTTTCATAAATAAGAATAAACATTTAAGGCAATGTATAACTAAAACAAAATCCTTTTAAATATGAACTTTCAACATGGTATGGCATAAATAAAATGAAATAATTCCATTTACTTATTCACATGGATATTCTACTAATCGAATAATCACATGCAAAAATCAATAACCACTTTCATAATGTTGGAATGCATAATACCAGACTATCATAACCACATAGCCAAGGCCTCGTGCCAAGACTACAAATAAGATTTTGTCAAGGCCTTGTGCCAAGACACTAGTTTGTCTCATGAGACCTACTGATACATCGAGGAGCTATAGCGGGCTCCACCCGTCACATATTAAGTCCAATGCATTCCCATATGAAAAGGTTTAAACATAACATAAACATTCATATTAAAACTAGCATATGAAATGTCAATACTTTCACCATAAACTATGAATGGTATAAAAATAGCACATCCACAGTCAAACATATCACAAAACCTTCAAAACAATATAGAAGTTTTGTATCATAATAAATCAACTTCAAATAATCTTAAAATCCATCAAAGGATGTTGACATAGATGAAATCAAAATTCTTTTTAAAGAAATATCTCCTTTTATTTTGAAATCATTTAAGATCCATATAAAATAAAACATTTTCTTTGAAAATATTCTTATAAGCTTGTAAGGGAAGCTTGGAAGATTTTATAACGGCGGAAAATAGCCGCACCCGCCCTATAAGTTAAAAAAACATTCATACCTTAATTCTGTCGAAAAGGTTAAAAAGGACCTAGTTTTGAAAACGACCGAAATATTCCTTTATAAACCACATATAAAAGTCAAAAAGGGTATAAATGACTTTAACTCATATTCTAGTAAATAGTAAAAATGTTTTGAAATTCATTTTTAAGAAACATGGATGTGGATGATAAAGAGATCCCAGTAGATTGTTACGTATAAACAACCTTGGATAATGAAGAGGTTGTAAAGTAAACCCTTACCTTGTACTTTTCCTTGGTTGGGGTAGGTTAACCTCCTGTATAATGGTGAAATAGTTGTTATTAAATTATACAAGAATCATATATAATAATATGATATCATATATGATCTTTTAACATTGATTTGTTAATAATATCTTAGAATTATCGTCGTTTCGGGAGTTAACTTACTCATTTTCTTTTATATGTTTTGTTACATAAGCCATGGTTGTTGTATCTTATTCATATCCAGAATGATATCTAGTCCTTAAACATCATTTTTAAATCATCAAATGATAATTATACTTGAATGGATACGATGGAGAATGAATCTCATCGCGTTCGTGGAGACGGTAGTCCGTACGTACGCACGAGCGACAATATCATTCTTTTGATATTAAAATAATATATAAATGGATGGTATATCATATATACAGAATCATTAACATGTTATATTTATTATTTACATGAGTTACACATCATTATTATACCCATCCAAATAATATTATATTGAATAACAATTACACCACAACGTGGTGACGGTAGTCCGTACGTACGCACGTATGGTGACATGTTATTCAAAGGGTGGATAGAATACTGAATATGGTTGTACCATATTTATAATAACATCACAGTATATGTGAGATACTGGAGATATTATTTTAGGATGGTACGAACAAAGGAAGAAGAAGTGGAAGAAGAAATGAACTTGGAGAAGGGTGGTGAAATCATTACCTCTTCTTCGGGTTCTTCCTTTTGATTTGATCAAAAGGGCTCCATAGGTTGGCTTTATGATCAAACTAAGGCCTCTAGGTTGTAGTGAGGGATGTTGGGAGAGTATTTGGGCAGAGTTTGGCCGAACCAAAAGGCTTTGAAGGTGTGAAGAAATGAGAAGGAGGAGTGCCCTTTTATAAGAGGGGTGAGGGGCACCTTTGGAAAAGCTAGAAATATTAATTTATAATAAATTCATATTCGGTTTCTAATGGCTCCAAAGCATATTATTCAAAGGTTAAGGTGGGGATAGGTCGAAAACCGCTCAACCAATAGAATTTAGACAGGTTTGGGTACTTATATTAACCTTATATTTAAGTATTAACTCTAAGTTAATTAGTTTCACTTTTACAATGTCTCTTTGTATTTTTATATAATATGGTTAATAAACTTACTATATACATCCAAGAGACCCCCAAGTGGTACATTAATGATGAACCTATCATGATATAAGTCTCTTGGCCGAACCTTAGATTTTTAGGAATTAAATATCAATTAATAATATAATATTTGTTTTAAGAACTCTTTTATGTCAATTTTGACACTATTCAATAGTTTATTTTTGTGAAACTCATAACAGATTGATTACTTCGAAAAAAGTCAATTAAATCAATCCTAATATATCATATTATCCTAGAAATTTAGTTTAATTCATTAAAAGTTTCATATTATATTTATTTGGGTATTTATAATATCAATTATTTTAATTTGTCACTATTATAGTAATTACAGCATCATTATTGTCTCATAAATAAAATAAATTATTTAATGTCTAAAAATTATAAATAAAATATCATTATGTAGGAAATAGTTTTAGATTTCTAATGAATATTTATAATCTAAATGCCAACATATATAACCCTATGTAACAATTGTTTGTCTAAAAGATATATGCTTGTGTCATTTTTGGATTCATTTTAACTTAATTAAAATAAAGTGTCATTATCACTTACAAGTGGATCCATGGGGTCCCAAAATAGACCCAAAGATTCCCATGGTCGACCATGTATCAACCAATAGGGTTAAGACACGTTTTAGGGTAATTTAGTATTATTATAATATTATTTTGTTAACCCTTATTTACCGGATTTACCCTTAACCATGGTAAATAAAATATTTACCGCAGTAATTATTCAAAATGTCTAAAAAAAGTTACCTATTTACACAATTTGAACATCCTGATTCCAAATATGTAATCCATTTTCCTAAATTCAAAACACAGAAGTGGCAGAAATTAATTTAAAATTAATTCCCGCTGTCAAAACAAAAAGCGTGTTTTTAAGAGATAATAACTATCAAAAGATTGACACTCGTTTATGTTCGGTTTAATTGTAAAATTATGTCCAATGACCAACATTATATTAAATGGTAAAAATATATTCTAAATATACTTTAAAACCACTCAAATTCATAATTTATCACTATTAATTATTTTGATTAAAAAAGTTGTTTTTAATTAAAACTTAGTAATTTTCACTATTCATCAAAATATGAAAGTTATCCGAAATGTACCAAAATATCACCTTAGGCTAAATTCGATATTCCGAATCTAAAAATGAAGTCCATTTTCAAATATAAAATATATATAATTTCAAAAAGTAGGTATTACTATTCATAACGGCTAGTTTGATTAGTTATGGTGTGTTAGAACTCGGTGTTGCGTAAAACACACGCTATCACATTATTCAAAGAGAAGTGTACCGTAGAAGCTTGGGGTGTTACATTCTCCCTTCCTTCAAATAATTGCGTCCTCGCAATTTCTAGGGTATTAATGCATAAAAAGACTCGGGTGGTTCTTCATCATAAGTTCCTCGGGTTCCCACGTTGCCTCTTCCATCTTATGGTTTCTCCACAAAACTTTTACCAGACGCGTCATCCGGTTTCTTAGCACTTGTTCTCTCGTATCAAGAATCTTGACGGGCTCTTCACAATAAGACAGATCGGGTTCCAGTTCTAATTCCTCATAGGTGAGTACATGTGTCAGATCAGTCATGTATTTCCTCAATAGAGATACGTGGAACACATCGTGAACTTTGGAGAGACTTGGCGGCATTGCCAATCGGTAAGCTAAAACCCCAATTCGTTCTAGAATTTCGAAAGGTCCGATGTACCTGGGACTCAATTTACATTTCTTACCAAAACGTATGACTCCCTTCCACGGAGATACCTTCAGAAAAACATGATCACCGACTTGAAATTCCAAATCCTTCCTTCGATTATCGGCATAGCTCTTCTGCCTACTTTGAGCTGCTTTGATGTGATTTTGGATTACTTTCACCTTTTCAACCGTTTCCTCCACCAGTTCTGGGCCTATAAGTTTTCTTTCACCAACGTCATCCCAACAGGTTGGTGTACGACATCTCTTTCCGTATAACGCTTCATATGGTGCCATCTGAATACTCGAATGGAAGTTATTGTTATAGGAAAATTCTACCAAAGGTAAATATTGATCCCACATACCCTGAAAGTCAAGTGAGCAAGATCTCAACATGTCTTCTAAGGTTTGAATAGTCCGTTCTGATTGTCCGTCTATCTGAGGGTGGTAAGCAGTGCTCAAATGAAGTTCAGTATCTAGGGATTTCTGAATACTTTTCCAGAATCTTGAAGTAAAACGGGGATCACGATCAGAAACAATCGATAGGGGTACTCCATGAAGTCTCACAACTTCATTAATATATAGTCTTGCTAGACGTTCCAGGGGTAGATCTTCTCTTATAGCATGAAAATGTGCTGTCATGGTAAGACGATCAACAATAGCCCATATTGCATCGTTCCTTCTAGGAGTCTTTGGTAGCCCCATGACAAAGTCCATCGTAACATTGTCCCATTTCCACTCCGGTATGGGAAGAGGTTGCATGACTCCTCCAGGCTGTTGCCTTCCAGCTTTCACTTGTTGACAAACCATACATATTGACACAAAATCAGCAATCTCCCTCTTCATGTTGTCCCACCAAAAATGTTCCTTCAAATATCTATACATTGTGGTGCTCCCAGGGTGTATAGAGAAATTGGAACTATGAGCATCATCCAGCAATTCCCTTTTTAGATCACGTATATTGGGAACACAAAGTCTCTTCCCGAATTTTAAAATTCCATATTCATACACAAAGTCTCTCAATCTCCCATCATTCACAGCTTTAATCTTCTTTTAGAATTCTTCATCATCGGTCTGAGAACTCTTAATCCTTTCTAGTAAAGATGGTTTGGCAACCATTTGAAAAATCATTGATGTTTCACCTTCCCTGGTTATTCCCATGTCCATCTTCACTAGATCCATGAAAATTGGATCCCTTTCAATTCTCATATTGTTCAAAACTCCATGGTCTTTTCTACTCAAAGCATCTGCCACCTTTTTTGCCTTCCCTGGGTGGTAGTGTATCGTACAATCATAATCCTTGAGTAATTCAAGCCATCTCCTTTGCCTCATGTTGAGTTCTTTTTGTGAGAAAATATACATCAAACTCTTGTGATCAGTATAAATCTCACATTTTTCACCATAGAGGTAGTGCCTCCATATCTTCAAAGCAAAGATCACTGCTGCTAACTCAAGATCATGAGTAGGATAGTTTTGTTCATGAATTTTCAACTGTCGTGATGCATAGGCAATAACTCTATCATTCTGCATAAGGACACAGCCAAGTCCTTTCTTCGATGCATCACTATAAATAACGAACCCATCATTCCCCGATGGTAGAGTCAATATAGGAGCATTGACTAATCTTCTCTTCAGTTCTTCGAAACATTATTCAAACTCTTTTGTCCAAACAAATTTAACCCCATTACGTGTGAGCTTCGTTAATGGGTTAGCCAATCGGGAAAAATTCTGGACGAAACGTCGATAATAACCTGCCAAACCAATAAAACTACGTACCTCAGTTATACTCGTAGGTGCTGGCCATTCTTGTATTGCCTTGGTCTTAGAAGGATCAACAGAGATTCCATCTTTAGAGACAATATGGCCAAGAAAAGAAATCTCCTGAAGCCAGAATTCACACTTGCTAAACTTCCCATATAATTCATGCCTCCTCAGAGTCTTCAAGATAATGCGCAAGTGATTTTCATGATCTTCGTAGGTTTTGGAGTATACCAAGATATCATCAATAAATACCACCACAAATTCATCGAGATACTCCTTGAAAACTCTATTCATTAGATCCATGAATACAGAGGGTGCATTAGTCAATCCAAATGGCATTACAGTAAACTCGTAATTCCCGTACCTGGTTCGAAATGCTGTTTTCGGAATGTCTTCCTTCTTCACACACAACTGATGATATCTAGATCGAAGGTCAATCTTTGAAAAGTATTGAGCTCCATGCAGTTGGTCAAATAAATCATCAATACGAGGTAGGGGATACTTGTTCTTTATCGTTATAGCATTGATCTCCCTGTAGTCGATACATAACCTCATAGATCCATCTTTCTTTTTAACAAAAAGAACAGGGGATCCCCATGGAGAAACACTAGGGCGAATAAATCCCTTATTACTCAATTATTCTAGTTGTTTCTTTAGTTCGACTAACTCTACAGTGGGCATTCTATAAGGGGCCTTCGATATAGGCCTTGATCCAGGAATCAAATCAATAGAAAACTCAACTTCTCGTTCTGGAGGATGTCCAGGTAAATCTTCCGGAAATACATCTACAAATTATTTCACAACAGGTACATCCTCTATTTGAACATTCCTTTCCTCACCGACAGTTATTTCATTCTCTTCCTCCCCAATAATTGAATTAAGTTGAGCTACTGGGGGTGGATCTAAATAAGAATTAGGTGGTGACGATTCTGCTCTAAAAATAAGGTGCTCCTTATCATTATCATCAAGAATCGTAACCTCTTTCTTCTTACAATAAATCTTCGTATCATAATCCGAAAGCCAGTCCATACCGAGGATTATATCAAACTCAATCATAGGTATGACGATGAAATCAGCAGATAAAGAAAATTTATGTGCTCTAATGGGGACTGATTCACAAAACTTTGTTGCAACGATACTTCCCTTAGGAGTTTTAACTGACAAATCCCTTATTAAATCAAATTGGAAATATCTAATTTTCTTAGCAAACTGGGAAGATATGAAACAATGCGATGATCCAGAATCAAATAATGCATTTGCTAAACTTGAGGAAACCATTAAATTACCTACCACCACGTCTTTCGGAGCTTCTACCTCAGCAGTAGTGATAGCATAGGCCTGGCCTTGATCCCTTGGCCTTTTCTAAGGTAAGTTCTCCTGACGCTTAGGACATGCATTTGCATAATTCCCCATCTCCCTGCAATTGTAGCACTGAACGTTGGTAGCTTCCTTCTTCCCCTTGCAATCATGAGCTTGGTGGCCTTTTTCACCACACTTGTAACAGACTCCCATTCCCTTCAAGCAAGTACCAGGATGTTTCTTCCCGCATTTACCACAAGATGGATATTCAACCTTTCCCTTCTTCCCCTTATTTCCATTCCCAGATTGATCAGCAGGTCTCTTCTTCTCTTTCTTTGCTTTAAAGTCATAAGACTTAGAGAATTCCTTTTCGGTCTTGATAGCACATGAGACAATGTCTTCGTACGATGAAAAGGATTGTGAGACTAACGCTCGACGGAGAAATGGTTTTAACCCATCAAAGAAACGATCAATATTACTTCTTGGGTTACGAATATAATCACTAGCGTACCTCGCTAACCTTGTAAAGTTAGCCTCATACTTTGTGACATTCTCATCCTCCTTTTGTCTCAGACTTAGAAATTGCCTTTCCATATCTGCTCGATGGTCGCGAGGGAAGTATTTTTCTAAAAACAGCACTTTGAACTCCCTCCATTCCATATTTGATACTTCATCATCTTCCTTTGTATTTTGAATCAATGACCACCATTGATCAGCATCTCCAGTGAGGCGGTAAACTGCCATGATAACTTTTTCCCTTTCACTGCTCCCCAAAGCCTGAAATATTTTCTCTAAGGAAAATATCCATTGCTCAGCTACTAAGGGATTTGTATTCCCATTGAACGTTGGTGGTTGTTGCCTCATGAATCGATCTAACATTGATCCTCCACGCTGCGGATCAGGGTGCTCCATACGGGAAAGGTTATTATTCATAACCTGAGTAAGTTGTCCCAGTATAGTGATTAGCTGATCAGCACCAGTTGCATCACCAGCCCCACTATAATTATCTTGAGCAGGAGGGCAATCCCTACATGGAGTGCGTGCTTTGATACGGTTTCCATTTCTTCTACTAGGCGCCATTTCTAAACATAAACTAGATCAGTTTATGAATCAAAATACATAATCCCATACTTATAAAACACTTAACATAAATTGAACTATTTATGGATATAATCCATAATCGTAAGAATGTTTTCTTTGAGGAAGTATATACTCATAATCCCTTCAAAATGATTTGTAATGAAAATGATAGTTATCCTAAGCATATCCCCCGGGAGTGTCGTAACCAAGAGTGCAGCAAGGCCCGTTGTCGTGCACCAGTTCCCGTTTGAGTCTAGCTCAAAGCGGTGTTTTCGGGTTTTACCCCTAGGTACATCTGTGCCAGATCCGCCTCTACCTGCTCGTTTCCAGACAGGGATGTATTGCTTGGAAAACTCACAAAATCTCTACAATACCAAAATTCTAGGAAGTTCTTCTATACTAATCCTCAAAGTTAATCTTAGGTCTACGTGCTCTAATTAGAGTTTATCTAAATCTAGCTTCCAAGGTTTGTACTAAACTTCCTCTGATACCAACTGTAACACCCCGACCCCAGTTACCCAGAGTCGGTGCATTATTACATAACATTGGCATGATCACAAGAAAGATCAAATCTCGAAAGACTGATTGGTTTAGTAGCCTTGGAAACACTAGATATATTCATAAGTTTTACATTACATCATAAAATGAAAAACTACTACAACAACATAATGTTTCCACAATCCACACTATTAACCCCTCATAAAAATCCCTGCAGGTCATTCATAACTTACTTCTTCACATCCTGGGGAAAATAAAACATAGAAAAGGGGTGAGCTCAAATGCCCAGTAAGGATAACAATATAGCGGAAACTTTCATAAATAAGAATAAACATTTAAGGCAATGTATAACTAAAACAAAAGCCTTCTAAATATGAACTTTCAACATGGTATGTCATAAATAAAATGAAATAATTCCATTTACTTATTCACATGTATATTCTACTAATCGAATAATCACATGCAAAAATCAATAACCACTTTCATAATGTTGGAATGCATAATGCCAGACTATCATAACCACATAGCCAAGGCCTTGTGCCAAGACTACAAATAAGATTTTGTCAAGGCCTTGTGCCAAGACACTAGTTTGTCTCATGAGACCTACCGATGCATCGAGGAGCTATAGCGGGCTCCACCCGTCACATATTAAGTCCAATGCATTCCCATATGAAAAGGTTTAAACATAACATAAACATTCATATTAAAACTAGCATATGAAATGTCAATACTTTCACCATAAACTATGAATGGTATAAAAATAGCACATCCACAGTCAAACATATCACAAAAACTTCAAAACAATATAGAAGTTTTGTATCATAATAAATCAACTTCAAATAATCTTAAAATCCATCAAAGGATGTTGACATAGATGAAATCAAAATTCTTTTTAAAGAAATATCTCCTTTTATTTTGAAATCATTTAAGATCCATATAAAATAAAACATTTTCTTTGAAAATATTCTTATAAGCTTGTATGGGAAGCTTTGAAGATTTTATAACGGCGGAAAATAGCCGCACCCACCGTATAAGTTTAAAAAAACATTCTTACCTTAATTCTGTTGAAAAGGTTAAAAAGGACCTTGTTTTGAAAACGACCGAAAGATTCCTTTATAAACCACTTATAAAAGTCAAAAAGGGTATAAATGACTTTATCTCATATTCTAGTAAATAGTAAAAATGTTTTGAAATGCATTTTTAAGAAACATGGATGTGGATGATAAAGAGATCCCAGTAGATTATTACGTATAAACAACCTTGGATAATGAAGAGGTTGTAAAGTAAACCCTTACCTTGTACTTTTCCTTGGTTGGGGTAGGTTAACCTCCTGTATAATGGTGAAATAGTTGTTATTAAATTATACAAGAATCATATATAATAATATGATATCATATATGATCTTTTAACATTGATTTGTTAATAATATCTTAGAATTATCGTCGTTTCGGGAGTTAACTTACTCATTTTCTTTTATATGTTTTGTTACATAAGCCATGTTCGTTGTATCTTATTCATATCCAGAATGATATCTAGTCCTTAAACATCATTTTTAAATCATCAAATGATAATTATACTTGAATGGATACGATGGAGAATGAATCTCATCGCGTTCGTGGAGACGGTAGTCCGTACGTACGCACGAGCGACAATATCATTCTTTTGATATTAAAATAATATATAAATGGATGGTATATCATATATAAAGAATCATTAACATGTTATATTTATTATTTACATGAGTTACACATCATTATTATACCCATCCAAATAATATTATATTGAATAACAATTACACCACGACGTGGAGACGGTAGTCCGTACGTACGCCGGTATGGTGACATGTTATTCAAAGGGTGGATAGAATACTGAATATGGTTGTACCATATTTATAATAACATCACAGTATATGTGAGATACTGGAGTTATTATTTTAGAATTGTAAGAACAAAGGAAGAAGAAGTGGAAGAAGAAATGAACTTGGAGAAGGGTGGTGAAATCATTACCTCTTCTTCGGGTTCTTCCTTTTGATTTGATCAAAAGGGCTCCATAGGTTGGCTTTCGGATCAAACTAAGGCCTCTAGGTTGTAGTGAGGTATGTTGGGAGAGTATTTGGGCAGAGTTTGGCCGATCCAAAAGGCTTTGAAGGTGTGAAGAAATGAGAAGGAGGAGTTCCCTTTTATAAGAGGGGTGAGGGGCACCTTTGGAAAAGCTAGAAATATTAATTTATAATAAATTCATATTCGGTTTCTAATGGCTCCAAATCATATTATTCAACGTTTAAGGTGGGGATAGGTCGAAAACCACTCAACCAATAGAATTTAGACAGGTTTGGGTACTTATATTAACCTTATCTTTAAGTATTAACTCTAAGTTAATTAGTTTCACTTTTACAATGTCTCTTTGTATTTTTATATAATATGGTTAATAAACTTACTATATACATCCAAGCGACCCCCAAGTGGTACATTAATGATGAACCAATCATGATATAAGTCTCTTGGCCGAACCTTAGATTTTTAGGAATTTAATATCAATTAATAATATAATATTTGTTTTAAGAACTCTTTTATGTCAATTTTGACACTATTCAATAGTTGATTTTTGTGAAACTCATAACAGATTGATTACTTAGAACAAAGTCAATTAAATCAATACTAATATATCATATTATCCTAGAAAATTAGTTTAATTCATTAAAAGTTTCATATTATATTTATTTGGGTATTTATAATATCAATTATTTTAATTTTTCACTATTATAGTAATTACAGCATCATTATTGTGTCATAAATAAAATAAATTATTTAATGTCTAAAAATTATAAATAAAATATCATTATGTAGGAAATCGTTTTAGCTTTCTAATGAATATTTATAATCTAAAATCCAACATATATAACCCTATGTAACAATTTTTTTTCTAAAAGATATATGCTTGTGTCATTTTTGTATTCATTTTAACTTAATTAAAATAAAGTGTCATTATCACTTACAAGTGGATCCATGGGGTCCCAAAATAGACCCAAAGATTCACATGGTCGACCATGTATCAACCAATAGGGTTAAGACACGTTTTAGGGTAATTTATTATTATTATAATATTATTTTTGTAACCCTTATTTACCGGATTTACCCTTAACCATGGTAAATAAAATATTTACCGCAGTAATTATTCAAAATGTCTAAAAATAAAAGTTACCTATTTATACAATTTGAACATCCTGATTCCAAATATGTAATCCATTTTCCTAAATTCAAAACACATAAGTGGCAGAAATTAATTTAAAATTAATTCCCGCTGTCAAAACAAAAAGCGTGTTTTTAAGAGATAATAATTATCAAAAGATTGACACTCGATTATGTTCGGTTTAATTGTAAAATTATGTCCAATGACCAACATTATATTAAATGGTAAATATATATTCTAAATATACTTTAAAACCACTCAAATTCATAATTTATCACTATTAATTATTTTGATTAAAAAATTTGTTTTTAATTAAAACTTAGTAATTTTCACTATTCATCAAAATATGAAAGTTATCCGAAATGTACCAAAATTTCACCTTTGGCTAAATTCGATATTCCGAATCCAAAAATGAAGTCCATTTTCAAATATAAAATATATATAATTTCAAAAAGTAGGTATTACTATTCTTAACGGCTAGTTTGATTAGTTATGGTGTGTTAGAACTCGGTGTTGCGTACAACACATGCTATCACATTATTCAAAGAGAAGCGTACCGTAGAAGCTTGGGGTGTTACAATATTTACTCATAAAATTCTCCATAAAAGTCAAGATTATTCATGGTTGATCATGTTTCTCTCTATCATGGATGACACCACCATTTATCACTTTATTCAAATGATCTATTTCTGTCAAAAACTACTTGGTTCTGATTCCCACCATTCTGGTTTGCAGATTCAGACACACATCAGCCTCTTTGTGCCTTCCTAATTCCTCTTCCCTGTTTCTTTTGTAGAAATCCATTCCATAAAAACATAAAATAGATGAATCAACATGGTAATCCATAATTTCTATAACATTTGAAATTACCATTGTGTAAATTTCATTTATGTTATTCTTTAATGTCATCCCAAACCCTAATGTTCTCTAAACCATCCTCTCATACCAACTTTAACAACACAGTCATAAAAAGATACTTAATATAGAATTTGAAACAAGAACATATATTATTACACATTGAGAATATTTTTAGGTTTAGAGTTCTAAATAATAAGGATAACATACATACATAAAATACCACATTCATACAAAGAGGACGCTATAAAAACAGTTTCAATTTTTTCAATATATATAACAACAAAACATAAAGCATGATTTCTTTGAAAACACTCCATATCAAACAATATAAATCCATCTTTCTATTATATTTCCTTATATAATCTGAAAAAACTTTTATAAAACAAGGGATGAGTAGAAAACATAGTAAAAGATATAAAGATAGAAAGAGTTAGTCAAGTCATAACATAAAAACCAATAAATCTCATATCATAAAAACTCGAATGGATAGTATACTCATGTGGTTGACTTGGGACATATTTACCATATCACTATTACATTAACCCTTACACAAGGAATAACATTTTTTCCAACGTCCTTATCTATATTACCTAATTCATTGGAGAGATATAATGGGGCTCATCTGTCTTATCTTGAGATATAATGGGCCCAACCCAACCTATCTTGTGTTATAATGGGCTCAACCCAACATTTCATGAGCTATAATGGGATAAAAACAACATAAATAATGATCAAGGGACATATCAGGATTATATAGTATCTTGAAATCTGGATAAACATCCCATTCCATTCACAAAAAAAAACAATACTTTTCAATTTTATTAAAGAGGGTTTTAAAAGGATTTTAAAAAGAATTTTCTTTAAAATATAATTGGAGTGACGATTAATATAATTGAATGAATATGTGTATAAAATGTAAATACATGTAGTGAAACATAATATATCCAAAAATTCATCACAGTAATAATCTTAATATTATATAATTAATAAATAACAAGGTTAACCCAAAGAATGGAAATTCGGTTAAGAATTCCCTTACCTCGGGTTCTTCTTACTTCAAATGTGTTTAAAAATCCAATATAATGGTCAAAAAAGTGTATTTAATATCTTACAGAAATATATTTGTGTTTATAACACCTTATATGATCATTTAATAACATCATTTCTCCCTTTATTTATTAGTATTTTGTTCCTTCCATTATTTGGGGTGCTTCCTTTACAAGTTTTCCACGATCGGTTCATGATGGATATTCTTGTGGATTGGAAGTGAAAATATAGAATTTAAATGGAATGGTATTTACATATTTCAAGTACAATAATTGATACCATTTATAATTTTTATTTTTTACATTAGTACGATTCATAAGATAAAACATTAATGATGTTCGTTTAGATAATTTTAGTAGTTCATGGATAATTATGACCTCATTTAGTCATATAAATTAAATCATTGAGTTAAAAATAATTCCATAAACATAGATGAGACATAATACATATATTATAACCTGGTTTAACCATAAAAATGGTTTCATGAACATACTTGAAAAATTTATTGCAAATTGAAATCACATCGTCAATGATGTTGGTAATTCAGCACATCACGAACAATGTTTTTATTCCTTGAATAAGTGCGAGAGAAGAAGAAGAATGATGATGAATTTTCCATGAAAATGAGAAAATCCAAAATATAAATGATTTCTCGAGATTTCATTCCAGTTTGTCTAGAGTATATGAGAAAATAATAAGGAAATAAATGAACTTAAAATAAAAGAATAATTGAGAAATCCCTCACAAAAATTCTGTAGCCTAACGGCTATGCATCATGGTTTTAGAAAATATCAAAAATAGAGGGGATAGTGGTCACCCATATAGAAATTAATCATAATATAGAATATATCAAGAATAATAAAGAAATAATAACATGGTATGGAATCTTGAATGTTATACCATATAAAAGATAACTTTAATGGAAAAACAAAGAAAATGAGAATTTTTTACCTTGTAGTGTAACACCTAGAACATGATGGTTGGGACCATGAGAGCTTGAGGAAAACTTGGGAGGACTACTAGCGATGTAAGGACTCTAGAACATAATTGAGGATGAAATTTTAATGATGTTAATGAAGGAATCAGTGGGAATTTATAGCTAAAGAGAGGGAATATTTTTATAATTTCCAAGGGACACCTCATTAGGGGTATCTGAAACTCCATGGGATTTACCAGGGTATTCACACAAGGTATTGGCCACATTTAAAGCCTCAAATATTATTTTATGTAACACATGTAAACCATATTTATTATTTCATTATCACATCATTAATGTTTTCATTAAGACACCGAAACTCAAAACTGTATTTTTACTCTTCACGGAAAAATCAACCGTTTCAGTGAAAACCCAAAAATTTACCCTAACCATGTTTTGATGTTTAGAATTTATAAATGATGTCTATTTTTTGAAAATAATTTTATACATATCATTAACTTAATTTTTAAATGAAATCATACTGAATTCAAAAATAAACAACTTTAAAACTATAAACACAGTTATAACACATTGAAAAATTAAACAACATGTTATTATATTAAATCCTTGATAAAAAAAATTATAATACAATTTAATATTCATTAGGGACATATTACTATTCATATTAATATTCATAAGGGTAAGTTACAATTCAACAAAAAATTATTCTGTTCCATTAGACTCCGAATAACTTATTGTACACATCTGTAGATTACTAGTTTTTGAAATTCAAAACATAGAAGCTAAATAATTATGATTAAAGGATAGTTATAAGTATCTTCATAAAACAAAGTTTCATGAATTTCATGATTTTTATTAAACCTTGGGGTGTTATAATTAAATTATAATAAAGATAAAGGTTGTTATATTAGGGATCTGCATCATTCCTTTGTGATGTTCTTATAAAATAGTAGTTTCCCCTCAAGTATTCAGATAGAAAAATATCAATATCGAATTGGGATGATATTTTGAACTCTAACATACTAATATAATGTTGGTGGAAGAAATATACTAGGACAAAAAAATTATAATAAATGATAGTGATGGATCAACGAATTCAAAAATAAATTAAAGAATCATAGAATCAGTGGAAGAGGTATATTAAAAAAATTTATACCTGAATTAGATTTTAATTTTGGTGGAAATATTTACTGTTTTATATCTCCCTGGAAGAGTGTAATGAGGTTTGGAAAGAAGTGAAATCTCATCCATTTGTACATTTCCACCTTTAATATTATTCATCAAATAGGATTCATGTTCTATTGATTGGGACTCCCCTCAACTTAACTCAGGTGAATAATTTTTTCATTGTATATCTATTGAGAAAGTATATACATGATCCCTCCAATGTATTGAATCTAAAGGGAGTACAATCAACCACATACTATCTTAAAAGCATAATCTAATAAAGATACGGAATCATAAAGTAAATGTTTCAAGAATTAGTACAAATCACTCTCTGAGAGTACTTTGAAAAAATAGTTAGTACATTGAATCAACTTGGGTACGAGAGGATGAAATGAAATACAAGTACCCTTATCTTTTACTAAATGGGGTTTTTTCAATATTTTAAAGATAAATTTTTAATGAATTAAGTATGTAAAATCCTATGTTTTTATATATGAAATTTTCAATTTTAGAGTTTATTTTTATATGGTATAATATAAAAAAATGTGAACCATGTAATAAAAAGTGATACATAATTTCATTAATAGAAATAAATTATATGTAGTGGATTAACAAAATATATAAAACATAACATATGATAATTGGTGGATAAAAAATAATAGAAACATAAGTATAATTTAAAAATATATAGGTTCATGGCCACATATATATATTACACCAAAGAAAAAAATATAAAAAAATAGAAATATGATTGAGATTTTTTGAAATATATATGGAATTCTAATAACCCACATCATTATGGGTTTGGTTTTCTTTGAGGAATTTAATCGTCTCCTCTGGTCGATGGATCATTCATAAAATTAGGTGTCAAATAATATTGAAAAAAGTTTAATTATCTTAATGAGGTTTTTGGTAATTGAACATGATTTCCGCAGTATAATCAAGGCTCTCTCAATAATTGGAAGCATATTAGGGTAGCTTGGGATTCTACTATAGAAAGTAGTTATTCGGTAGCCCCCATTGTTTATATTTTGGAGTAGGCAAATCCTAGTACCCCAACAAGATTCACCAGCTCAATGGATGGCCTAAATAGTCAATCCAGGGAGATGGGAAGAAACCCCACTATCTAGTAGTGGTCTCCAACCATCCAACTATCCCACACCAACAAACTAGTAGGTCACTATCTAGATGATGTGTAGTGATCGGCTAGACAAGGGGGCATGCTGAACAACATTTAATGAGGGGTAATTTTTTTTTCTTTATTGAAACCCACTGATTATTTTTTCCCTAATAATTTTTATAAATTCATTAATATGTGTTATATTTCCATGCTCTCTCCAGTAGCTCTCCTTGGTCCATTGTATATCCGGACTCAACCCGATGGAAAATCTTAACCATATCTATTATATATTTTTTATCTTGGCCTCTTTCTTCCTTGTGTTGTGGATGATTACTGTTATACTCATTATGGTTGATCCTCTTGATATATATTTTACATTTATGGTCAATTGATGTCACATTCATCCTTAGATCTTCCTTCCTTATATCATCATGACCATCAATTGATAATCATATAGATCATGTTAAAATAATTAAATTATAATCCATTAAAATGTTAATGGAATTTCCCAAGATGCATGTAGCCTTATATTGGAATGGATAGAGGATATCACTTGACAATGAAGAAATGTCATTTATGAATGTTTATTTGATTTTTTTCCCAAATAAAATCATTTTATGTTTTTGTTTAAATTGAGTTAATTTTATTAACATTACATGGATAGTAATTGGGGACTTTTCTTCTTTGATTGGTGTGGAATGAACTAATCTGGAAAATGTTTCAACTAATTCATGTCACATGGTTGATTTTATTTTATGGGTAAAAATTTAATTATCTTAAAGTTTCCTTTTATCATTAATGTATAAAATGAAGTAATAATCATCTTATAGGCCTTCCATGGATGGTTGATCATTTTAATACATTTTAGGTGGTATCTAGTAAATAATTATTAAAAATTTACATTTACATTTTCATATGAGATTCATTGTAAAAACTTTTTTTATTTATAATTTTGTAATAATTTTTTTTAATTCATTGGGATGTGTATAACCTCTTCGTTATCTATTTATGTTAAATATAAAAGGATCAGTCAGACAAGGTTGATGGGTTGTGATTTTTTGGTATATGTCTCAATTTGATTTTGGTTATTCCATATACATTATTTATGATATTATGCAAATCTATTATAATTTGCTATCATTTTATCCACCATAGGGGAATGACCTTTAATTTCAAAATGTGATATAAATAATAGTGAATTCTTAATATAATAATGTTCCTGAGGTCTTACTTAATTAATGTAACTACACTTAATATGATTAAATATAGTGTTATGGATGAAGAGAGATATTTATGAACAATTTTTTGTTTATCTGTTATTTGATGAGTCTTGATCACATTTGTCTACATGTGTAGACAGGAGACCCTATTTAAGGATTGATCACTTAGGGGAGTATCTTCAGCTTTTGTGTACCATATTTATGTTGATTACTTTTTTGGGTATATATATGGTTGTTGACACTCATTCATGATGTTTTAAGATATACCTATATGTTTTACTCCTTTTTTGTATGGATATATTACCATGTATATATACATATAACATATAAATAATGACTGATTTCATGTGTGTTTTTAAGAATCTTAATTATCAATGTTTATATTATTTATCACAAGTGCGTACTCATAGAAGTTAGGACTCTAAATGATATGTCTTATTGTGTGACATAACATGTCACATTTAGATTAATTTTTATAGTGTTATTGAATGTATAAACATCATGATATAGTCAACACATAATGGTGGAAGGCACAAAGCTTGTGATGTCAATTATGATGGACTAGTAAACAATTCATGTGCATGAAAAAGATGAGGCTAGACAATATCAATAGTATTGGTGTATGAAAACCTTGTGAATACTTGGTTACATGACTTCTGGATCCCTTATAGATTATGAGTAAAATGTGTTCTTTATTCATTTTTTATTCTGAGTGACATTTTTTCTCTATGCCTTATGAATGTTGAGTATCATGTTGTCTTGTTACCTTATGAATACTGAGTGAAATGTCATCCCAATTCTTGGGGGGTGTCTAGGGATTTATATTCTTGATGAATTTTTGATAAATATTATGTCTAGTTGTTGATCTATTCTATAATCCCTTGATTTTATTTTTTTCATAAAGCTGATGGAGGTATGGTCAACTTTAATGGTATATTGGTAAGAGATGATCTGTTAACATTAGGAGACTTTTTATTATTAGTATAATATGATATGTTTAAGCAGTTCCATATTTCCTATTTACTATATACTTTAACTATCACATGCATGTATATCGAATATTATTGGGTATGTACTGGATCATGTTGGTGGTATCCTACTGAGTAATACTCACACACTTCTCAGGTGGAAATGGCATATGGGCACATGAGCATACCCCATATGTTACATGTATATTTTAGGCCTAGGATAGAGTTTCATCATTAAGCCGGAGATCTCAATAGGAGTATGGATACCATGTTGAGTTGATTTGGGGTATTACATAACCTCTACATTCATTATAATTTTCCATCATCTGTGTGTGAATGGGCTGGTGGTGATCAGTGTCTCATACATTGTTTTGACTTTTGACTCTATTGTATCTTCATTTCATTCATATAGATGTTATATTATTTTTATTTTTTAAATTATATTTTATATTTTACATATGATTGGTTTATTATTATTATTTTTTCTCTGATTGAGTTTATAAAATCACTAAAATTCAACCATTTACCCTTGCGTCCAGTTAGTATCCATTATGGTATGGGGAGGATCACTTACGGTCAGGTGGTATTCCAATTGGGATCTAGTGATTAGCGATGCAATGTTATAAAATTTTATCAGAGTGATGGTTTTTTGTTTCCTTGATTTAGTTAGATGGTAGAGAGTAGATATAGGAATGCATTAGAGCTTGTGATAAAACTCAGTCTTCTGGGTTCTAAGAAAAATTCTCAAGGGTATTCTATGTTACTTTGGTATGTGACTATTATTATTTGGTTTCATTATTATGGGAATATGTTTTCACATCAAATAATAGAAATGGTTTATGAGGTTTTGGTTACATGTTATTTGACTCTTGACCATATCTAGAAGAGGTTTTATAAGGTTCACATTCATCACATCGGTTTCTCATGATATATATGATTTTGGTGTGAGATTGTATTGATAAAGGGGGAATTTATATTTTTTGAATCAATAACTTGAACCGTGTTTTCACATACAATTTATTCATAAAATTATTATTTTTAAATCTAAATGCATGTATTCTTATGATAATAGGTCATGTGATATTATGTTATCACGTACTTTGTTTTGATGATGATGATTGGGTAAACTACAGTGGTGAAAACCACATAGTCTCTCAATTAAATAATGGTGTAGTGTAACAGGTTAGGTCAATTTTAGGAATAAATTACCCTATCAAGGAATATTTTGAGATTATCCATTATAAGGGTCTAGTTGACAATGGTTCTAACTAAGTTCCATGTTGAGTTATCTGACCAACACCTAGTGCTATCCTATTTAACCAAATCTAGTGTCTTTGGATTCAAAATTTCTTTCTCAGAGAGAAGCTAGCATTGAATATATCAATATATATGCCTAGTTGAAATTCATTGTGATGTGACACTCAGTTAATCATTTTTATGGATTTTTATAATACATTAGTTCCTTAAGAATGCTACCCTTATTACTAATGATCTGGTGTCTCACATTTCAATAAGGTTACCTAATTGAGGGTATTCTTTATAAAGAAATATTCAAGGATAATTATTTATGGGAAGGTTTTATTAATGAAAAGGACTTCCTAAAGTGAGTAACCATTGGATGGAAAAAGGATGGTTTCTTGAATGTTTCCTTGAAACCTAGAGTTATGGCCCACCACAAGTTTTATTACTCATTTGACTATATTTTATTTTTTTCATTTCACATTTGTGGAATTGAGACAAGGACTAGGGGTTCGTTGACAAAAGGGTTAAGACTGAAACTCTGATTTGTAACCATGTGAGGATTATATATTTACAGACCAAGGGATGTTAGAGTTTGGATGGATGGTCAGTGTCCTTACCCGGAACATCTGTTTTAGGTGGTGAATGTTGAATCCTTATAGCAATGTTATTATATTCCTAAATAGAATCATTGAGTGTTCTCATGTTTT
Source organism: Viscum album (assembly GCA_963277665.1). Classification (NCBI taxonomy): domain Eukaryota; kingdom Viridiplantae; phylum Streptophyta; class Magnoliopsida; order Santalales; family Viscaceae; genus Viscum; species Viscum album. Next base: position 288,548,384 of record OY728159.1, on the reverse strand, counting down.
TTTGGAGTTAGAACCTTTTGGTTTATAAACAGATAAGGGGGAATGAGATTCTTGCATGGGGGGTCTATAATTCATTTCATTACCACTCTTTTAGTGTAAATAGTGTTGTTATTGTGTGTTATTGGGATCAACCATTATGAATAAGAGTTCACTTAGTGGTCATGTGAGGATAGTTGTGCCAGCGTAGAATGTGGTGAGTTTACAAGTGAGGATATTTCTATTTCTATAGATGATCATGGATAAGGAAATGATGTTATATTACTAATTAGTTCTATTCAATATCACCCTTGCTATTAGAAATTAGTGTTTTTGGTTTGAACCTCATAGGTCTTCTTATCATAATGGATATTATGAGTATATATTTTTCCATGGAGTGAGATATCATCAGTAATGGATTGGGGAACAATTTTTCATTCAACCATTGGATTTAATCAATATAGGTTTTATGGTTTAGTGTAGCAGCTTGTATGATGGGAAAATTGCATTGTTGAAAATGGTGTGTCCCATAATCCAGATACTAGAGAATATATTTCATGTTGATAATCGGTCGTTGGATACAATTAACTACGAGCTAGGTGTCCAAGTGTGCTTGCAGTAGTTAGTTATTTTCTTGATAATTATATATTAATGAATAGTTACATTTATTGATTGTATTCAAAAAATATACTAGTTATGGTCCCGTTAGACTGGGTAAAGCATTGTGATGTGGTAATAAAGATACTCACATTGTGGGGAGAATTGAAAGGGCCATGTTTGAATTGACAGCACTTGGGAAAATGGTTGTGGACTACACTAAGGCTAACCCATGAATTTTTTGAACCAAGATAATTCTTCATTGGTAATGGAGCCTAGATTGTGACTATTTTAAATCCTCAACATCTAATATTATGATGTTTAAAATGAAATTTATCTTACAGTACAAAATGACAATAGTATTGAAGGCAGCTTCATTTCCCAGTCCATTCAAAAAAATTTGGGTCAATAATATGGATGAAAGTCTAGCATTACGTAGGGTTGTTTTCTGGAACCAAATATTCAAAAAAAAAATGGTAAACACTTGTGTTTTATGAATAATGAGTTGATACTCATGAATATGTAGATATTAATGAAAAATTAAAGTATTCTTGGTGATTATGAGAATTGGAGCATCACCAGTGTGTGATGGTTAGTGGGAAATCATATCAACAACATCATGTTTCAATAGAGATTCAAGACCAGAGGAGTCTCCTAAAGATTGTTTTATAATATCCTGAAAATTAAAAATAATAAGTGGTTAATTTTAAAAAGTGGATCCGATAAATATAAAACTACTCCACTTCACATTACAGGAAATTATTCAAGGAAAATCTAGAATCTCTTTTATTTTACAAATCTAGGGGAGCTCAATGAATATAACTTTCTATTATTGATCCAAAATTGAAAAAATAAATTTGTAATGTCTTGAATAATTTCAATGCTTATTAGTAAAGGGTTCTTAGAAATGATAGGGTATTCCAAATTGAATTGTCGAGATTATTGAATGATGTTTGTTCCGTAAAGGATGGGTGCTTTGTGAAGGCAGTGAGCTTCATGACATAGATTTGTGAAAGGCAGTTTTGAGCATGCGGTTTTCATTGAATATGGATTTTGATGTGATAAAACTTAGGTATATAGTAAATACGGGGTCTCATTCTTGAAAAGTACTAAGAATTTAATACCAAACTATTAAAGCTTACTACATGTTGATGAAATGATTGATACTTATCTCAATGCGGTGAGGTAATCGGAGTCGATGGAAGTGTTTCAAGGTACATAGTGTGGTATCACTAAAATCTTGTAAAGGAGGTGTGTCTAAAATAGAGTGACTTTGATTGAAATCTTATTCTCCAAAACTATTGAATATTACTATTTTTTATATAACCAACACAATATGGGAATATACTTCTTAGACTATCCCATAGTTCAAGCCAAGTAAAACTGATATGTTTCCATTATATATGTAAATATTTTATTTTTGATTAAATCCACCATATTGGTTTAATTAGTTCCAACCAACATTTATACATTATCTTTCACATTAAAATAAAATGATGATTTCCTGATTCACCCTTCCATTATCAGGGTGTTTAGGGTCCTAAAAGTGTTATTAGATCCATGGTTCATACCTTTTGTATACTCTATAATAAATCAATTATCAATTTTATATGCGGTTTTATTAATGAGTCAACATGGAAGTTTAGTTTTGATGAATATATAGTTATATCTGAGAGGAATTACATATCCACTAAGACCCTGATGAACAAATAAAGGTATGATAAGATATAGTTGAATAAGTCTCTATTAAATAAATAATAGGTACTGTATGTTACCCCATTATTTTATGACAATGAAGATATACTAGGCCAAGAATGTAAAGATCAGGTGACACAAATTTCCACCAACAAAAAGAAGACCACTTCTACCTCATGTAAATCATCATTTTCAAGTGATCAAAAGGTATGTGTTAGAACCTTTGAAATTTATCCTCAAAATAATGATCCTAGAACAAGTAGTGATGTTGACCAGCCTACATACTCACATTAATTTGAAATACAGAGGTTAATAAATTATCATCATGATAATATCAAAGAAAGAGTCAAAAATTTGTTTTTGAATCAGTCAATATATGCAAGTAGATATCACCCAATTGGAAGGAGATATTGATGCTATGGAAAAGATATTGGAAGGAAAAGTTCTTGAATGATAAATTCTATGTAAAAAGGTTTGATTATTTAATTAAACAAGGTATTAACTTGAAATATGCTCCTTAAAATACCTCAAATAATTTGAATATAATTAGGGAGATAAAAGGCTCTTGAAGAAAAGGATTGTGTGATTTAATGGAAATTGAAAAAAATAATTGATATAATGTGTATAAAATTGGATATAATATCTAGTAAAATAAAGGAACATAACACATTAATTTTGAATAAATTTATGCTACATAAAGAAGATGTTTTTACAATAAATAAGGATTGTGAAAAAAAATATAATTATGATTGAAGATCATAAAATAATCTTCATAATGAAATGTCTACATCTGGAAGCCATTTTTTCAACCTTGAGAATAAAGATATTGATACTTTGAAAATGAAGGAAATAGTTTTTGTAGTGACCCAATGTTCACAAATGGAATCTAAATCTGAGTAACATATAATTTATGATATTAATATCATATATTCTTTTGATGACCCATCTCAAGGAGCTTGGAAGAAATAGGTACCATCTATACATACTTGTTTTTAATGTCCTTCAACTAATTATCATTAAGAGTTCAGGTTGTATGAAAAATACTGGACATGTATGCAAGAAGAACTATAGTAATAAACCTACCACCATGACTAGGATGGATAAGAAAAATAGTTTATAATTAGGTTACCCTTGAAGAGAGAAACTATTCATTAAGAAGATCTTGTATCCTTATACATTAGATATAAGAAGATCAATGGGTTTTTATAAATTTTTGTGATTAAAAAGAATTAAGCATTGTGAATTGTATTGTTTTTATAATCTAATAAATAAATATGAAAAAAGTAATGCTATTTCATGGTAGATAATGACACTGAAGAAGAAGCAACATATATAGATCTAGAAGAATCTATTTACAAATAAAAGATATGGGAGGTTTGATTACATTTACGATGTTTTTTATTTATGTGGTAAATAGGTTGGTAATTTCTAATCTTAACAAGAAATCATTTTTTGTAATATATTAATTCCACAAAATATGTCTATGTATAGAGAAGCTATCGTAGGAAGAAAAAATAGGAATATGGTGAGCAAATATTATCCTAAGAATATCTCATTCATGGAAGATGAGAGGACCCTGGAATCTAAATCCATGAATTTGAATGACAGTGCACCAAAAAATATCTACTAAGAGGGATGAAACTCATTTAAACCCTTGTGGAAGATCCAAACATGTTTTAAGATAACATAATGGCATGGTTGTTATTTGGACAGATTATTTGTAAGGAATGATGAAACATGAAGATGCATATGCCAAGGCAGGTGAAAATGGAAAAAGAAAAAAATACACCTAATGAATACAAAGCGCATGGTAGTTTGCAAAAAAAGGAAACTCATGTGCTAATGATGTTCTCTATGATTGATTCATGAAATATATCCACCTTTCTAAAGGATGTTTATCCTTAATACATTTTTGAGAACAAATCATGATGGGGAGTAAGATTGTATCATTAATGATGTATAATATAAAGAACAACTCTCTACAAAAATAAGAAGATAATGTGAAGAGATTCATGTAATGAAAATAGAAATCAGAATATATTTTCTGATGTTCAAGAATAAATAGTAGACCAAATTGAGCGAAATGGTTGAAATGATCGTCTTAACGGTGCAGTTTATATTGTTGAAGCAAGGAGAAATGATCATATTATCGTAATATTCTGGTAATTTTATTACTGATTATAACGTTGGAAACTAAAGGTGATGGATTTTCTCCTGGGGGCCTAAGAATCCGATAGGGATGTCAATTCTTGATATCAATCCTAAAGAATACACAATATTCGAAAGATTCCTCAATTCGATATTAAAATACACATATGAAAGAGGATCATTTTTTAATGAAGATAAATATGATATATTTTTGTAAATTAAGATAGTGAAGGAACCATCATGGATTGATCTTATTTTTGGATTCATATAGAACAATTTATTAGGAAGATTATCCTTGGCGTTGATATGAATTCATTCCAACATGGATAGTCACAACTTAAAGACCCATTTTAGTGTATTCTCCATACTTAAATTCTTTTTTGAAATTCATTCTTGATGAGATCAACCATTATAAAAATTTTGAAATGTATTTCCCTTGATGGGGGGAAATTTTAAGAATGATGGAAAATCATTCAGAATCATTATTTCAACTTTTATCACACCTGATTATTTTTAAAATTTCATGAAGATCGTGTCATTGGCAATGGATTTTCATGTTGAAGTCTCCAAAAAATTTCTAATCACATTAAGTATCTTTAGCCTAGAATGAGAGTGAATTAAAAATTAAGAAAAATGTATGTTTTCTCATCCTGTAGGGTATCATGATTAATGTATATTGAAGAGATTAAAATGAAGATGTCATTGATTTGAAGAAAGGTTTGCTCTGAAATCATGAAAGGATTTCATCCGTCTTGTCCATGCTATTGTAATTAGAAAAACATGTAGAGAATGATTTTATTTTGATACAGGTTTATGGGGGAGATACAATACATGGGTAGTGTGTTTTGATCTCTACACATACACATAATTATTGTTTGGGTTTATTGCAAATGGGGGAGAATGGAGTAATGAGGAAATAAATTCAATATTACATCGGAGGACAATGAATTGTAAAAACTAGGAGAATGAAAATTTTACCTTTTTTGTTTGTATGATAATGGATAATGGAGAATTTAGTTTCAATTTTCAGAAAAACCAAGCAATGCTTTAATGAGATGATGAGAATTGGGGGTTACGAGGAAGTTGTTTAGGGCTTACAGTTTAGGTCATGCAATGCTTCTGTGACATGTTCAAAGTATAGCTTTGAGATATTAATTCCTCCAAAAACATAACAATCTCATTACTTATTCCCCTCCTATTTTATACACAATGATTTTCATGTTTAGACTTAGAGTGTAGGATGAGTTATTACTTGAACATTCAGTTTTGGTGGAGAATAGTGATTTATAGAATTTATCTGCAGATTTATAACAAACCCAAATGGGGAGGTTGTGGGAACCATGTAAATTCTTTACTAGTAATGGAGTTCAGTTTCTATTATTTTTCGATCCTCAACATTGATAATCATGAATATGTCAAGGAATGTGATCATATATTACATGTTGGACATAGTGTTGAAGGTGGAATTCATTCCATGTGCTTTCCAACATTTTGTAGAAAAAAATATGAAGGATGGGCCAGCATCGTGAAGGGGTATTTCATGGAATAAACTCACCATAAATGTTTTTAAGACATGGTTTACCCAATGATTGGGTTTTTATACCCGAATATTTGTAGAACCATGAACGGGGACTATGTTCTCTAGGATTATGATAACTGTAGCATTGCGAGTACATGATGGATTGATGGAAATCGTTGTGACAACGTCCAATATCAAGGGAGCTTTGCAACTGGTGTAGAACTGTGAAGATAGTTTTGAAAGTTATAATAAATGAACAATTGTTGTCAGGGCATCACAAATGGTTGAAACTATAAATCAAAGGCTACTCGACTACCAATTACCTGAAATTGTTCAAGGAATGTCTGGAATCACTCTGATTTATTGAAGCTAGGAGAGCTCCATGTGTAACATCCCAACTGAATAATGAATATGGAATTTTCATATTTAATAATATTTGTGAATTAAATATAAATTTTACATTAAAGGGTATTCCTTTTTTGGTGGATTACATAATACTCAACAACAGGTTTCTTTGAAATCATATGTTACACACAACGTTAAGTTATACCAAAAAATAATATATTATTATTATTATTTTAAATTGTAGTTAACGTATAGATGTTGTATTGAATAGAATGAACAGGACTAACTACAATATGATTATACATGTTAGTTAAATGTTTTAACATTTATAAATTATAATTTAGATTCTTAAAATTTGAATGAATCCAATTTGAAGTATAAACACTCTAATATTCTTTAAACGGTCGATTTATCACCTTTTAATGGCAAAAACAATTTAAATATAGTTTTTGACACTTTAATATGTTCTATTTGAAAAGGTAATAATCTTCTTTAGAATCTAGAAATCAATATTTACTTTGGATGAAATTTTTGTATTTTTCCGGTAATGTTTATTTTTAATAAATAGTGAAAAATACCGAATATAAATTCAAAACTTCCTTTTAATATAATTTATTTATATGGATTGAATATTATTTTAATTGGTTTTAAAGAATAATTGGATTATATTTTTACCATTTAATCTAATTTTTTTCATTGTAAGTAATTTCATTCTTAAATTTTACATAAACAAAGGTAAATATTTGGATAGTTATTATTTCCTAAAAACACGCGTTTTGTTTTGAAAATAAGAATTTATTTTAAATTAATTTCTTCCAATTATGTGTTTTGAAATTGGAAAATTAGATTCCTTATTTCGAATCAGGAGGCCCAAATTTTGTGAATAGTTAACTTTTATTTTTAGAAATTATGAATATTTACTTCAGTAAATATTTTATTTAACACCGTTAAAAGGTAAAAACGTTAAATAAGGGTAAAAAATACTATTATAATAATATCAAATTACTATAACATGTGTCTTAATTCTATTGGTAGAGGAGATTCTAAACAAGGTCATCTGTGGGATGATTTTGGGACTCTATAGAGCCACATAAGAGTGATAATGTCACTTTATATTAATTAATTTAAAGTAAAGACAAAAATGACATAAACATATATCTTTTAGTAAATAAATTTTTACATGGGGTTATATAAGTTATGTTGGGAAAAAATCCCTCAAGGTAACATTGCAGTATTTTTGGGTTGATTGTGTTTGTTGTCAAAGCAGGTTTCCAGGGAGAATTGTCGAGTTCTCAAGATGTTGTTGACAATCCATGTTGAAAAATAATGATGACAAAGGAAAGGACGATCTAGAGGTGGTACAAAAAACGCAGTACAAGGTGGCGCCGTTTCCCAGTGTTTGCCAAATTTTTGGGGTCCAAAATTTGGAGTTTGGTGAGCATCGCGAAAAGTGGATTTGCATGAAGATCATATTTTAATATGGAAAAGGCATGAATTTCGCGAAGATAGGATGCATGGTTTGGATTTCGCGAAGACCAGAAAAATGGAGGTGGTGAGTCTTCGCGATTACGTCAAGCTTCGCGAACAGCAGAGGCTGAAGCGCATCACGGTGTAGAAGGGCTTCGCGAGGGTGCTTCACGGCGAAGGCGCGAAGGTATGTTGACGGTGATTTTTCACGACTACGTCAAGCTCTGCGAATGGAAAATTACCGTGGGGCTTCGCGATTTGGACAGAATTCCGGTTGAAACTTTGGAGGTTCACGATTTGAGATGATGTGGCATTGACTTCGCGCAGAAGGGACGAGGGTCGGTGGAATCTCCTATAAATAGAGCCCGACCCCCTTGAGAGAAGTAGAGGGAATTTTCAGAGAAAATCCTTTGCTCTCGATTTGCGAAGGTGGTTCGCGGAGCCCATGTGCTTCACGAAAGAGGTGCTTCACGGTGGCTATTTTCTAGATCTGTGAAAGGCGTGTGCCCCACGTTGGCTCAGTGAGATTCGCGAAGAGGCAGGAGCTCCGCGACGGCCTAAGCATTGCGAAGTTCTGTGCATCGCGAGAGTGCTTCACGATAGAGCTTCGCGAAAAGGCTCGAGCTTCGTGAAGACTTGATTAAGCTTCATGAAATTGGAAGCTTTGCGAAGTAGGGTGCTTTGCGAAGGTGTTTCCAAAAAGAATTGCCCAGTGTTCAGAGGCAAATAGGTATTCATTAGTGGATGAAAGTTGGACTTTAAAAGAGCATCTATGTACAGTTAAGGATGCATTATTTCATGCAAATGAAGAGACCTACAGGTCTATAAACAGTGAGTGAATCCCTTCTGGAGCAGTGAGTTTAGGAAGAGGAAGAAGGTGATCCTCTCCACCGGCAGTGAGCCATAGAGAGAGAAACAGGGAGTGACCCTTGAGAAAGCATTGAGCTGACCCTAATCTTTGTAAAGGCAGTGAGCATGGGCATAGAAGTGATCTAGCCCGAACATTTTATCCACATCTAGTGAAGATTAGTGGAATTTGGTACGACCGGCAACCTGTCGGCGTATGCTCCTTGGACGTAGCCCAGTGAGGGTGAACCAAGTAAAAATCTCTGCGTCTATCTGCTAATTTTCCTGCATTGCATTTAAAGCATCATCATCAGATAAAGGAGAAAGTAAGTCATCATGACATACACACAAGTGCAAACAAAGTGACCCTTGTAACAAAGTGGTCAAGATCCAGCGGGGCATGAAGAACTTTGAAAAAGAATATCCATACCCTGATTCACCCCCCCCCCCCCCTCTCAGGGTATATAGGCCCCTATTGGTCCTAACAATTTGTATCAGAGTGATAGGTTTCTTTTATCAGATTTGTTTGCTTCAACTTGGTATAGTCGATTTGTGTGGTTGAAGATTCAGTTTTCTCTTATTAGAATCTGCCATCGAAAAAGAAAAAGCATCAAAGAAGAATTAGAAGTCTGGTAATTTCCCTCAGTGTGGAAGTGTTTCTGGAAAAAGTGTGATTCAACTAAAAGAATCAAACAGCTTACTGAAGGAAGGTCTTGATGAATCTGATAGGGAAAAGATTTATTCACTCAATCATGATGTTGGAATGGGTAAAGTATATTATCATCATAGTGATACTGAAACAGAAGACGAAATTGAAGGAAGAATAGATATGCGAGCTGAGTTAGAGGATGCTCTTGAGGAGATAGATGTTTGGAGAGCTAAAACAAAGAAATCTAACAAAGTTGTTCACGATGCCAAACTCTATATGCAGCAGCATGAAGAAGAGAAGTCTGAGTTGATGGAAGAAATTGAGAAACTCAAGTTATCAACACGAGAGAACTCAGAATCAATTAGTGAGTATAAGATTAAGATTGAAGAATAGAAAAGGGAGATCGATGGCTTGAATAGAAAATTGAAAGATCAAGTCAAGTGTATCGAAGAACCTGATATTTCAAATGATGTTAGAAACAATGATGAAATTAAATATAATGATATTCGGATCCAAGCACTGGAAACTGAGATAAAAAATCAAAGAAGTTTGAATCAAAGGCTTATTGACGTAGCTACTGATCTGAGGGAGAAAAATTATTCTCAAGATGAAGAACTGTGAAAGAGATTGACAATGGTTGAAAAAACAAAAGCTGATGTCAAGGGAAAGAATCTGAACACAGATGAAATTCAGAATCTCAAAGATAGAAATGATGATCTAGCTACACAGTTGTCTGAACAAGTTCAAAAGCATCAAAGGCTCCATCAAGAGAATGAATCTATCTCTGAATCTGTTTCTCAAGAAAAATTGAAAGTAAAGGAGCAAAGTGGTATGGTAGAAAAGCTCACACAAGAATTGGCAGATGAGATGAGTCGTGGAAAGAATCACAGAAGGTAATTCAATGCCCAACTTAAATCAAGTGATATGAAGATTCATATGTTCGAGGAAGAGCTAGATTCCATAAAGAAGGAAGTGGAGAAATCCAATGCTAAAGGAATGCCAAAAGTGAAGGATGCCTTACACTTGTTATTTGATCATCCTTCGACAAGTGATGATAAAATGAAGAACAGATATGCTGTTTCTGAAGAGAAACAACAGAATATTTTCTCAGCTCAAAGACCAGCAAGTTTCGGAAAAGCTGGTATTGGATTTGATGAATCACCTCCCATGAATGATAAAAAGAGAGACGTGAACAGTTCAAGGAGTGGAGAATACCCTGTAGGTACTGGAGATAGGCCAAAGTGGTCAGTTACAAAAGGAAGTGATGACAGGTGCTATTTCTGCGGGATTCATGGTCACACGTCAAGCTTCTGTTCAGAGGCTCTGGAACACATTTCAGACTGTGAAAATAGAAACCTTACTACTTCTGAAAATAAGAAGAAGCATCATGATAAATCAGAGAGAAGAGTTTCTCAGAGAAGAACATTTATCAGATGCTATTACTGTGGAAGGATGGGACACACCATGAGTATGTGTCAGGATGATCAGGAGATCGATGCCAGAACAATAAAACAAGTTGCATCAACATCTCAACAGAGAAGTGATGAAATGAGGTATGCCTTTAATAGAAAATGTTTCATATGTTCTTATCATGGGAATTTGGCCAAACAGTGCAGCAATAAGAAAGAGGGGAAGGAAAAGAACCCGAGAAAGAGATTACCAACTCCAGTGGTACAAAATGTGAAATTATACACTGGGAGGAAAAGTGGTAAGGTGAAAAATAGGCTTAGAGCCTCAGGGGAATCACATGGAGCTGAACGAAAAGTGTATCAATCACCTCCTCTGTCATACTCACAACCGCTCTCAAGGAGAGAATGTGAACAATATTTGAAGATTAAGGGGAGATCTACTCCAACTGTGATAAAGAAGAATGAATTTTCAATAGAGGACTCACCACCAGCAAAAAAGAGTGTGGTGACTCAGACATCTGATAAAAGAAAGATGAACAAAGAATGCATCGAAAAATCCACATGTCGTGTTTCTCAACGAGAAGTGAAGGATAGAGGAAGACCCCTAAGATGGGAGAAGAAGAAAGGGAAGATGCCAAACAGAGAGGTTCCTACTCAGAGAAATAATCATGTAAAATGGAATTTTGGTAGAACCTCAAAGAAGGAAATGTGTACTAGCAGGTTTATACCCCAAGCAGTGAGAAAGGCCGAGCCTACCAAATCTACATATCAGAAAAAGGCTCAAAATATAGGCAATTAATGCCTAGTCATATGGCCAGAATAGTTGAAGTTGGCTAGGCAGCTGGAGGAAGCAAGAAAGGAGTGTGATGCCCTCCAAGAAAAAATCAAAGGGTTTACCCGTCAGGATCAACCACTATCCTCGTTTTGAGGATTCGAGATCCCACCCCTCTCCCTATGTATATAAATGATATTAAGTGATGATTAATATGTTTCAGGTTTTAGGGAGATACGATCCATGGGGTAGTGGCATCTAAGGATGCGAAGTAGAGAAGTGATATGATCTACAGTATAAATTGATTCAAATCAGGTACCAGAGTTGAAGAAGAAAGGGAGAAACAGAGCAAAATAGAATGTGACTATGTTATTAACTTTGTCTCTTGTTTCCTACACCGAGTTTAAACTCAGTAGGATTAGAGATTTTGTTAATGGCTCAACTATGAGTGGAACATGAGAACAAATGATGCAGAAGGAAAAGACTTGTTATGGGTCTAAACTGTTGGGCCTAACAACTGGAAGAGTTTCATAACACAGGGGGAGAATTCTATATCCTAATCAGATGTGTGATATCAATATGATATGAAGGATAAATGTTTATGCTCATGAAGAATGATTGGTGGAAAAGCAGCAACACACAGGTCTTCATGATTATATATTTTGTTCTAACAATGTGTTATCAGCTGACTGCTTTCAGGATACCAAGAATCTATTAGAGAAAATCAAAGGTGTGTCAACAAAAATATGAGAGAAGATGTTCAAGGAAATGACGTCATTGAACAATGACACAAAGAAAAGTAGCTGAAAGAATAATGAAGTCACTGTAGTAGACATCTTTCCTACCGCAAGTAGAGCTGAAATGCTTTGCTGATGCAGCTGACGTTGAAAACTGGGTTCATGCTATAAATAAATTGTTTGATCAGATTGCGAAGAACCAGACAGGGAGATTGTTTCGAGGCCAGCAGATAAAAATGTCATCAGGACTAAATGGGTCTATTAAGACAAGATGAATGAATATGGCACAGTGATTCGGAACAAAGCACGACTGATGTGCAAAAGAGTCTCCCAGATCGAGGGAATAGATGTAGATGAGACATTTGCACCAGTTGCAAGGCTGGAGACAATCAGATTATTTTTGGCAATAGGAGTGCAACGAAAGTTCAAAGTGTTCCTGATGGATGTCTAATCTGCATTCTTGAATGGGGTTTTGGAAGATGAGGTGTACATTGAGAATCCACATGGTTTTCTCATTCATGAGGATGAAAACAAAGTTTGCCGGCTGAAGAAGGCATTGTATGGGCTGAAAAAAGCACCAAGAGCATGGTACTCAAGGCTTGATCAGTACTTGAAGAAGCTTGGTGTTCAGTGTGGAGGAGTTGATTAAAATATCTATTTCAGTAATGACAGTAATCAAACGATGATGGTGTTGTTTTATGTCAATGACATAATATTTGGAGGATCATATGAAGCTCAGTGAAGATAGTTTTCCGAATTCAGGAAAAATGAGTTTGAAATGTCAATGATTGGAGAGATAACGTTTTTCCTTGGACTACAGGTGACACAAGGAAGGAATGGAACATTCATTTATCTACCTAAATATGCCAAGGAGGTCTTGAGAAGGTTTGGAATGGAAAATTCCAGGGAGATGAAGACTCTGGTTGCCACCCGGATGAAATTATCGAAAGATGAAGATGGCGAGGCAGTTAATATCACAGAATATAGGAAAATTATTGGATGTTTGTTGTACATGACTGCAACGAGGCCTGATATTGTTTTCACCACATGCCAAGCAGCGAGATATCAGAGCAATCCCAAGGAAAGCCACATGCTTGCAGTGAAAAGAATACTTCGGTATATTCAGGGCATAGTGGATTTTGGCTTGACATATACTGATAAATCTCACACAGAGTTATTGGGTTATACTGATGCAGACTGGGTCAGTTCAGCGGATGATAGGAAATCAAATTCAGGTGGTGATTTCTATCTTTGTGGATTGTGTATTTCGTGGCTAAGAAAGAAGCAAGATTTCATTTCATTGAGCACCGCAGAAGCTGAGTATATTGCGGCCACTCAGGCATGCACACAATTATTGTGGATGAAGCAGCATCTCGAAGATATGGGAGTTGAAGTGAAGTCTCCGATCGGAATCCAGTGTGACAACTAAAGTTCTATAAATCTCAACAAAAATCTCGTCCATCACTCAAGGACAAAGCACATTTAAATTAAGTATCATTTTATCATGGAGAAGGTTGAGCAGTGAATCATGATGTTGGAGTACGTGCCTACAGAGCTACAGGTTGCAGACATTCTGACAAAGGCCTTACCCAAGGAATCTTTTGAGAGGCATCAACTGGCTCTTGGAGTTCAGTCGATTCCCCGCACTTGAAATAGTGTGGATGTGGGACCTCCCCTCTCCCCAAGGTATGATGTATTTTCCATAATGTGCTAATGTGTTCTCTACTCTGTTACAGACTGCAAAGGAGTGACCTTTGGGTTCGTTGACAAAGGGGGAGAAAAGTGTTTGTTAAAGGGGGATAAAATAGTTATTGTTCAAAGGGCAGATAGTGCAGAGATTTGATAAATCATAATTGATGCGGGGAGAAGCTGATAGGTGGAGCAGCCAGAAAGGGGGATCAATGAGCAAGGGGGAGATTTTTAAATCTGACGATGCTAGAAGTGATCGATCAAAGCATAGAAATGACGATAGCTGAGGATCGTGATAAAAGCAGAACAATGGTGTTGGAATGGTGTGAGACGGTGTCCAGTTATCACCAATTGGTATCAGTGTGGTTCAACAATTGGTATCAATTTAAGAATTGGTATCATGTTGGAATTGACAATTGGTGTTTTACATGAAGTGATTCATTGATGATCTTTTCATACTACTCTTGTTTCTCATGCCGAGCATTGCTCATGTGGTCTTAGAGTATGTGTTAAGTGAGTCCTTGAATGCTATCAGAATCGCAAGAGGCAAATGGCGGTAGCAGCTGGAAGAAGACTCAGCGAGGTATCAACATGCAGAAATTCATTCTGAGCAGAGTTGTGAAGAGTTGTCAAAAAACCCAATGGGGGAGATTGTTGGGCACAAATCCCTCAAGGTAACATTGCAGTATTTTTTGGTTGATTGAGTTTGTTGACAAAGCAGGTTTCCATGGAGAATTGTCGAGTTCTCAAGATGTTTTTGACAATCCATGTTAAGAAAGAACGATGACAAAGGAAAGGACGATCTAGAGGTGGTACAAAAAGAGCAGTACAAGGTGGCGCCATTTCCCAGTGTTTGCCAAATTTTTGGGGTCCCAAATTTGGAGTTTTGTGAGAATAATGAAATGTGGATTTCCATGAAGATTATAATTTAATATGGCAAAGGCATGAATTTCGAGAAGATAGGATGCATGGTTTAGATTTCGCGAAGACCAGAAGAATGGAGGCGGTGAGTCCTCGCGATTATCTCAAGCTTCGCGAATGGCAGAGGCTGAAGCGCATCGCAGCGGAGAAGGGCTTCGCGAGGGAGCTTCGCGGCGAAGGTGCGAAGGAATGTTGACAATGATTCTTCACGACTACATCAAGCTCCGCGAATGGAAAATTAACGTGGGGCTTCACGATTTGGAAAAAATTCCGGCTGAAACTTTGGTGCTTCACGATTTGAGATGACATGGCGTTGACTTCGCGCGGAAGGGACGAGGGTCGGTGGAATTGCATATAAATAGAGGTCGACCCCCGCGAGAGATGTAGAGGGAATTTTCAGAGAAAATCCTTTGCTCTCGATTTGCGAAGGTGGTTCGCAGAGCCCGTGTGATTCGCGAAAGAGGTGCTTCACGGTGGCTATTTTCTAGCTCCGTGAATGGTGTGTGCCCCACGTTGGCTCAGTGAGCTTCGCGGAGAGGCAGGAGCTATGCGACGGCCTAAGCATTGCGAAGGTCTATGCATCGTGAGAGTGCTTCGCGGTAGAGCTTCGCGAAAAGGCTAGAGCTTCGCGAAGGCTTGTTTGAGCTTCGCGAAATTGGAAGCTTTGCGAAGTAGGGTGCTTTGTGAAGGTGTTTCCAAAAGGAATTGCCCAGTATTCAGAGGCAAAGAGGTATTCATCAGTGGATGAAAGTTGGACATTAAAAGAGCATCTATCTATAGTTAAGGATTCATTATTTCATGCAAATGAAGATACCTACAGGTCTATAAACTGTGAGTGAATCACTTCTGGAGCAGTGTGCTTAGGAAGAGGAAGAAGGTGATCCTCTCCACCGGCAGTGAGCCATTGAGAGAAAAACAGGGAGTGACCCTTGGGAAAGCAGTCAGTTGACCCTAAACATTGTAAAGGAAGTGAGCCGGGTCATAAAAGTGATCTAGCCCAAACTTTGTATCCACATCTAGTGAAGATTATTGGAATTTGGTACGACCGGCAACCTGTCGGCGTATGCTCCCTGGACGTAGCCCAGTGAGGGTGAACCAAGTAAAAATCTCTGCGTCTATTTGCTAATTTGCATGCATTTCATTTAAAGCATCATCATCAGATAAAGGAGAATGTAAGTGATCATGACATACACACATGTGCAAACAAAGTGACCCTTGTAACAAAGTGGTCAAGATCCAGCGGGGCAGGAAGAACTTTGAAAAAGAATATCCATACTCTGATTCAACCCCCCCCCCCCCCGTCTCAGGGTATATAGGCCCCTATTGGTCCTAAAAAGTTATATATTAGACTATAAATATTCATTGGAATTCTAAAAAAATCATACATCTTGGTATTTCACTTACAAATTCTATACATCCGACAAATAAAATTATTTATGACACAATGAAGATGCAGTGATAACCTTATTAATAAATTAATTAAATAAATGAGATTAATTTTTTTAAAAAACTATCCAAAACCAATCCAATTAAAATTTGATGATTTTATTTCCCAAAATAGTCATCTAATGTTCTAAATTAATGAGTTTTTTCTCTTTTGAAACCGAAAATCATTTTATAAAAAAATAATGTTTTCAAACGTTCCAAAAGAGCCTCTCCTCCCCCTTATAAAAAGCCATAAAATCTAACCCATTAATCACAAATCTCAATCCCCCTTTATCATCCATCCTCTACCCAATTAAGCTCCCTATATCCTTCTATTTCATCTAGAATCCTTACATTAGGTAGAAAGTACTTCAAGAATGCCTTTTCTTTCAAACCAAAGGGAGTTACCCGATTTAAAGGTAATGTCTTCCCTCAAGATCTGTTATTTTATATTACTTCACCACTCCCTATGATCTTCTTATTATTTATTTACATAATAACACCAGTATCTGCAATATACTAGATGGATGTTATGAGATTTATTCTAACTACACTTACACACCTCACACTATTGGGTAAAAAACATACTGTTTCTTTGGATGGAAAACTAATGCCTCACAAAAAGATGATTGTTCAATTATCTCATACCACCTCTTATGGTATACATTATAATGAAACTATATTTATATGTGATATATATTATATTTATATATTATATATACTTCGGTATTTTTATTTTATTTAATAACTTTATGGTTTCCATAATGGGTAAATATGATAATTTCATTTGAGGAAGTGCGGACTACTGCCCCCTCAAAGTGACATGACCCGTTCATTCCATACGTGGGATGTATAAAGGATGGTTTTAATGAAATTATATATTATATTTTACGGGAATTATAAGATACCTATGTATAATTATGTTTTCATTCCATTTAAATAGTAAATATTAATGAAAGTAGCGTTCATGCATACGTATGACTTACCGTCTCAAAAAACGGTGCATTTCATTTCTTATATCCAAATGCTACATACTATTATAAATACTAATATATACTAGATATATATGAAATATAGGATATCTAAATAATGAATATCATTCTGGAGAAAATGAAATTTTGACCAAATGAACAACTTGTAATTATAAGTAGTTCATTTTTGACTCAAGTACCAAATATCGTCCAAATGACCGTTATTAACATAAATGATGATGTAATGTTCATAACATGGTATATAAAATGAATAATAAACTAGAAAAAGGTTATAAAACAAGTGTAAATTAACTTTTGTTTATTATTAAAGATATTATAGAATTAATTGGTTATGTCGGAAACGAGGTAAAACACTTCGTCTCAATCTCCTTTAATTGAGGCATATTTTTATTTATACATGACATTCCATTATACGGTGTATAAAAACCTATGAATTTTCATCTCATTCAAAGGAAATAATTTTCTACGAAGCATTTTACTAAATGAAAAAAAGTAATGTTTCTTTTAACATATGTGGTTACAATGACCTTTCTGACGCCACAAGCGTTAATTGATATTTGGCTTCCTCTACAAGATGTAGTGTTTTTAATGTAAAAATAAATACCATATAAACTATTTATGTATTTTGCTATTGAAAATGATTTTGATAAAATATTTATTATTTCAATATCTGGAAATGATATATTGTGATTGAAATATGGAAATGTTATCATTCCTTTATATTTTTTTGTGTTATGAATATGTTATCGTTCTTGATCATTGCATACACATACGATTGGTTTCATGATAAACATAGGGTTGGTGAGCCTGAGATAGCTCTCCGATGCATTGGGTAACATGACGGTGGTAAACGTTAATGTTTGTCCTAAGTTATGTGGAGAATATAATATGATGGGTATTCCAAACGTAACTCCCTACGTAGTTGTGAATGCTACATCGTGGGTATGTTATGGTTCTACAAGTTACATTTATGTTTTATGATTTATATGTGTTTTTAATAAATATTATGATTTCATGAGGTAAGTTAAAAATCTTAAGTTTTGATGGTCTAATGTTTCCATTATTTATTTTAAAACCCTTACTTTCCTTTTTATGCTCATCCCATGTTTTTGAAATGTTTTTCATATGACATAAAGATGAATAGGTTCAATGATGGGATCAAGGAAAATTCATGTTGTATAAAACATGAAAATAGATATGATTCTTTTTTTCCAAGAGTTTTTATTTTATGATGAAATTGGAGAGTGAGTAAATGTGTCTACTTTGTAATTTTTTAGATGTAATGTAATAGTTATGACCTAATTCAATAAAACAATTAACCTGATAAGAACCTCAATGTGAATTATTCATTTAATTCAAGATTGTATAATGTTTAAGGCCGGGTCCTTATATTTGTTATCAGAGGTCAATTTAGACAACTTTAAGAGTTATAATATTGTTAAAATAATATCCACAAATTAATTTATATTATTATTGAAATGATATTGCATTTAAAGATTACGATGTCATTTCACCTAAGATATTTCTATGTTCAGAAAGGATTTTCATAGAGGAAACAAGGCATCTATACAGGGAAGGAATACATAGGGAAATGACCTTCCCAATCAGCATCCTAAGATGGTCAGAATCAGAATTAAATAGTTTTTTTCAGTGATGGATCAATTAAATCAAGTTATAAATTGTGGTTGTGTTCCTAGATGATATTTTGGTTCATTCCAAAATTAAATGGAAACATGAATGTATTTTAAGGGTTGTATTGAAAACCTAAAAATAAAAGATAATGTATGGGAAATTAATAATGTATGACTTTTGGTTACATGAAATTTCATTCCTTGGTCACATTATTTCAAAAAATTGCATAGCGATTGATCTAGTTAAAACAAAAGATGTTGAAGAATATCCAAGACCTATATTTATCATAGAGATTCGTATTTTTCTAATTTTAACAGTTTATTACCAAAGGTATGTTGAACATTTTTCATTGTTTTCTAGACTACTGACTATCTTAACTCTAAAATATGTTATGTTCATTTGGAAAAAATAATGTGATGATTGTTTTTAGGAATTGAAATGAAGACTGGTAAATACTCCTATTTTGGCACTTCCTTACAGAAATGGTGAATTTGTTATCTAATATGATGCTTCATTGAAAGGACTTATTCACTCAGAAAGAATTTAAAATGACACAGAGGATATGTCTAGAATTAATTAAGGATTATGATTGCATGATCCATTACCATCCACGAAGGGAAAATAAAGTGGCTGATACTTTGTGTTGAAATAGTAATGCCACATTATCCATGTTACATTTGGAACAATATCATTTGATTAATGATTTTATGAACATTAGCATAGAAGTTGTTGGTACAAGAAATTCATCTGTTTTTTTAGGTTTCAGTGAAATAATCTCTATCATACAGAATTAAGCAAGCATAGAAGGAAGAAAGTGAGTTGCTGAAAAAGGTAGAGTTGGTTCAGAAGGGTATGTTACCTAATTTTAACATTGACAAGGATTGTTTTTTGAGGGTTGGGAAGGGATTATGTGTTCCATAAGAATTATAGTTGAAGACAGAGTTATTTTTAAAGCTCATAGTTCTCCGTTTTCAGTTCATCCTAGATGTACTAAGATGTATAGAGACATTCAAAATTATTATTGGTGGGATGGAATAAAAAGAGATAATTTTTACTTTGTTGTGAAGTGTTTGAATTATCAATAGGATGTAGCAGAGCAGCAGTTACCAAAAGGGATGCTTCCACCTTTACTAGTGCAAGAGTGAAAATGGGAAAATATATCCATATACATCGTTGTAGGATTACTGAAAACATCTTGAGGTAACATTGTAATATGGGTCATTTTTACCTATTGACTAAATCTGCACAGTTACTTCTTATCCGAGATACTTGGTATCTGGATCAACTTTCTCAATTTCATGTTAATGATATATTATGGTGAATAGACTTACTCTCTCCTTTTTATGTGATCGTGATCCCAGGTTTACTTCTAACTTTTGGAATGTCCATCATAAGTCATTGGGTACAGAATTAAATTACAGTAAAGCTTTTAATCCTCAATCTGATGGGCATTCAGAATGAAGAATTCTGACTTTGGAAGATATGATATGGGCTTTCTCAATGGATTTCCTAAGGTGTTGGGACCAACATCATTCAATGGTTTAATTTTCTTGAAATTATATTTTTCATTCTAGTATACAGATGGTCCAATTTGACGTATTATATGGAAACCAGTGTCTAACTATAGATTTTTTGGATGAAGTAGGTGAAAAGAAACTGAGGGGACCATAATTGATAGAAAATATGGAAGAAAAAGTTCAGTTAATTCAGAATAACATGATAACGTCTCTGTTTCTGATGCTTTCGTCAGGGCGTGCGTGCATCCGTCACAAAGAGGACGTGCTACTGTTACCTCTCATTCCTGGTTTCCAAAGGTAGGCATCATTTGCTCCTTATT
Organism: Viscum album; assembly: GCA_963277665.1. Classification (NCBI taxonomy): domain Eukaryota; kingdom Viridiplantae; phylum Streptophyta; class Magnoliopsida; order Santalales; family Viscaceae; genus Viscum; species Viscum album. The sequence continues at coordinate 288,527,728 of OY728159.1, read as the reverse complement.
CAGGGAAATCTGATCCTTGATCAAAACGAGATGATGGGATGTTGGTTCTTCCTTCCGTGGATTCCTCCTCGGAGCTCGTCACCTAGTCTGGGTCTACCTCATAGATTTAAGACATAGTTCGTGAAACTCTTTCTGGCACCATATCCTCTTGGAAACTTGTTAATCACACTGCTTCTGTCCGGATGCTCCAAGGGGTCCGGTCAGGGCAGCAACCTTTGGTTAGAAGATTAGTCACGTTGGGCATCACAGGCGTGTCTTGACGCTGGGGGATTGACATGTCTGTCTTATATCCCTTATTATAGGGATTCTCGAGAGCGCGGAAGCCCGAGGCACCCCACATCAGACATGGGGAATTTAATTCCATGGGCATGCATCTGAGGTTTTCTTCATCTTACCATGTTTAACAAAGGGTATACCTCAAGTTTAACATCCAGAAGAGATATATCAGACTGATCGGAACACTGGTTAGAGTGGATCAGATGAGCGCAACCCCCAGAGGGGACACCGAGGTTGGGTCTGACACATGGGTGGAATCAAAAATGTTCTTAAATAAAATGGGGAGTGGAGTGGCATGATCTCACTGGGATGTGGCGGCCTGGGTAAGAATTAGGATGGATGATGGTTTTGGGCATGATCCTCCAAGAGACTTCTTACGTATCCTCGTGGCGGGTAATCAAAGTCTACGTAGTTCGATGGGATGATGGGACACCTGAGGAGGCGACCTGTGAGAATGGATGCGTGGATGGGACCCAGAGGGAGAGGGACCTCTGGGATAGGGCATGATCTTCCCAAGACACATGGTCTTGAGGGAGAGAGCAGGATGAGGCATGGGTGTTGGGCTTGAACCTCAGAGAGGCTTCCTACGTATCCCCGTGCAAGGGAATCAAAGTCCACATAGTTAAGGTGAAATTTGGGGCTTACGCTCTGAGGAGGCCCATGGTGTCGGTAAACTGATTTTAATGTGGACCTGGGATCCATATGGATGGTGGGATTAAACCTCATGGAGTCTTCCTACCTACCATGTCTTGACATGGATCAAAGTCCACGTAGTTCGATATGTATTAGGGATTACACTCTGAGGCGGCCAAGGTTGTGGGGGTTGAACCTCACAGATCCTTACTATATACCATGCCTTGACATGGATCATAGTCCCCGTAGTTCGGGATGGATTGGGGCTTACACTCTGAGGCTACCCAAGGATGTGGGGCTTGAACCTCATGAAGGATTCCTACGTACCATGCCTTGACATGGATAAAAGTCCTCGTAGTTTGGGATGGATTAGGGCTTACACTCTAAGGCGGCCCAAGGTGGTGAGGCTTGAACCACGTGGAGGCATCATATGTACCATGCCTTGACATGGATCAAAGTACCCATAGATCAGGATGGATTTGCGCTTACACTCATAGGTAGCCCAAGGTGGTCGGGCTTGAACCTCGTGGAGGATTCCTATGTACCATGCCTTAACACGGATCAAAGTCCTCGTACTTTGGGTATACAGTTTAACATCATGCGGGACAAGGGAATTTGGGGCTTACGCTCTGAGGCGTCCCAAGGTTTCTCATGGTTAGTGCTAAATTTAAGCTCACGAGATTCATGCTCGATGTGAGAAACAAGAGCTAGTATAGACCTGATGATCACATCGCGAAGGGTGAGTCCGTGGGAAATGAAGAGGGGTTTACCTGTTGAGTGGCCAATGGTGTCAGGACTTACTCCAGGATAGAGGTATGTGGGCGAAATAGCACAGCAGGAGAGCGATTTGGGACGGAAGAAAGGAGAAGCATTGTTCCCCATCATGCCCTTCACTGGCCTTGGCATCGAGGGAGTGAGGAGGGACATGGGTGCTACCTCCTACAAGAAAGGTTAGGGGATTACGCCAAGGTGGTTTCCTTTCCCCACAGACAAACACCACTCCAGTAAGGAGGATATCACCCCCTATGAGGGATGATCCCATCCCCGTAGAGATGAGTGGGAATGGAGAATGTCCAAGGCTGGGGGACCCTGCGAGCGAGAAATGGGTCTAGGTCATAGTTTAACATCTTTTGTTGAGGACGATGGTTCTTGGATGTTTAACATCCTGTAGCTCATATGAGGAGGGTTCGCTCCACACCCATAAGACATACATAACAGGTACCGACTGCACCTTGTGGGAGGGAAGGCATTGGCAAGGCCGTAGCGAGGGGGTGTCACAGAGCGAACCATCAAGGGGTCCACATTAGCGTGGATATGTGAAGAAGTAATAGTTGTTAGCATGCCTATGCGAAGAGGCATGAGGCAAAGCAACGCAAAGGGAAGAATTGTCCAAGGGGACATTGAAGTTACCTCGTACAAGCCAAGATGGTCGCATTGGAAGACAGTGCATGATGTGGATACCTGGGGCACAAATGTCACCCACGAATGGCACCAACAAGAAGAGCATCGGGGGTGAGGGGTCCCAGGGAATTGCCATGACCTTTGAGGCTTGCACGCGAAATGATGGACCTATATGAAAAACACCAGGCTGGTGCAAAATCGGTGATGCTTGTGCCTAAATGAGGCAGAGGTTTTGCATGCTTCTAAGATTATTACGCATAAGGAGATGAATTTCGAGCAAGTTCTAGAGGTCATGCGCAAGGACATGGGTGCATGAAATAGGAGGAATTGCATGTAATTGGCTGGCCTGTGCGCAATGGAAGGAATTGTGCGCAATGGGGGAACCCCAAATGGATTTGAATTTAGTCGAAGCAATGGGGATCTCACACAAAGGTGGACCACGGGGGAGACATGGCATGAAAATATCCATAGCTAAAGGCCATCTTCACACACGCGGAAAGCCGATTTCATGCTTGAGAGCCAGTTCAGATTCTTCTGCCCTAAAATGGAAGGGGTTCACCATCTATTTATAGGCACCCGGGGGTGAGCAATAGAGGTTAGTGAGAAATAATTGCACGACAGAGGTGGCGGTGCAAAATTTCAACCGTACAGGATGCAGGCGCAAAATTATTTCGAACTGGCTCCATGGGCTATTCTTGAAGCCCATAATTTTCCGTGCGGGACACATTTTTTCGCGTGCTTCACCATTTTTTTCAAGAAATGCCTTCGGGCCCACCGGAATGGGTCTCGAGGTCTGAATATGACCTTTCTTTTTCTATTCATAACATTCTTCAACACTTAAGCACTTTTTAGCATCTATAAATGCCCCCCCTCGGAATTGGATCAGTGAGGGGTAGAAATGGTCAGATTATGAGGGAAACGTCAAAATGCAAGGCTTCATGGGTCCCCACCGTGCAACATCTGAAGCGGCATGCAAAATTCAACCATGTGTAGAATCCTTTTTTCACCCGGGTGTGGAACCTTGGCTTAGTCTATAAAATCAGCCAAGGGTCCCATGCTCTGTACGACTTGTCTCGCACGATAATCCTTGAGCTCTCATGTGCGAAATTCTCTCTGGTCCCGCAGAAAAAACCACATTATCTGTGCATTATTCCGTCGAGATTAAGTGGCATTTTACGTGTAAATCTGGGGTTTTTCACTCCATGGTTTGAAATTTAGCGACACCCACTGATTTTATGCACCAGGCTCCCAGATTTTGCACCATCATTCCAAATTTTGTACAAGCTACTGAAGCACTTGGTCGAAAGAAGATGGTCGCAAACCAGGTTGATGAGGGGGAATCCACTTATTACAGAGCTAGAATGGTTGCGAACCTTGGGGTTTATGGCACAAAATGGTTGTCTCCAATAACCATACCCTCTTCAATATTCTAACCCCTGCCCAATAGAATGATGCACTGTCTGACAATTTGTTGTTGTGGGACTTCAGCATTCTAGAGGCGGTTCCTCTCTCGGGGTACGAGGTTGATACACTATGATCACGGGTGGCCCGTGAAGACGACCTTCCTCGATACAACATCACCAAAAACAGTCACCCATCCAGAGAAACTACACAGATGGATGTTTATATTCTGAATCATAGGACTAGGACCATTTCTAGGGTGACCCTATTGTAGAGCGCTCCTCAGCCCTCTATGTGAGAACCTTTTGTTAGAGAATCACTAACGAGGCCAACAACTTGATGCAGGATTGGAAACTGCGATCCAGAGACAACTTCACCAGCAAGTGGGACTGGGCATACTGGGTTCTCCATACATGTGACCAATTCAGGGCCGAGCTGTGCCATATTGGTCTATTCGAGGCGTTATCGACATTGCAATTCCACTTCTACCGCCAGCCTGAGCTTGGGAAAGAGCTGTTCACCTAGTGGTCCCCTGATACCAACATATTCCATCTTCACCATGGGAAAGTCAGCATCAGTCTCTGGGAAATCTAGTGTATCAGGGGCATCCCTTTGGAGGGCCATCAATATGATTAGTTCCTCTTACCGATGAACATCTGGGCTGACAGATCTCAAAACCCCAAACTCACGTGGAACCTATTAGAGCTGGCCAAGGTGAAGCTGAGGGTCAATGAATTCCTAAAGTGCATTAGCTACAAGGACAGGTTCAACCGATTCCTGGAGAGGGACCTAGAAGTCATGATTCAAGGGCGGGGAATACGTCGTCCAACCACAACTTAGAGAAGCAATATTGAATCATACTGAAGGGTCCTGGAGGCGGGGCACTACCATTTGTGGGCCTACACCATAAATGAGGCCTAAGACCCGAATGTTTGGTACGTCAGATTCCTCACCACATTCCTGAGCCGGTGGCTCTTGACGGTGAGGGAAACAAGGATGGGCTTCAGTCCATCGACCCTGGGGATGGCGGGCATCATGGTTTCCAACAAGAGGTTCAACCTAGTGGTCCCCATGCTGGCTCAGTTTTAAGCCATCATGGGACGCCTCTCGAGAGGGGGATCACCTAGGAGAGTATGTTGTCCCTTCCAGATTTTCCATGGCTGGTTTGCGGCTCATTGTGGCGGATACACTTTCCAAAATGCCATCAGTCCCCTAGGAAATGGCCTGCGACCCTCTCTGCTGAATACTATCAGGGTCACACCGATGAAGATCAATGAGGAGGGAGTAAGGATAAGGATTGGTAACCATGTAAAATTCACCTTCAGACAATTACCCACCCCAACAGGTTAGTTGATAGATGATGGGAAAGGCTCACAAGAGTAGAAGGAGTACTTCCAGAGCATCAAAGGTGGGGTTCTTATGGCCTAGATTGATGGGAATATATTTTTCAAGCCTTATGTGTTGTCTAGGTTCTCCAGGTAGTTTGGATGCCTCTAGAGAATGAAAAGAATGTATTCATAGACACTCATGAGGAGAGGAATCCCTGTGTTCATCGTTAGCTATGGCTGATGTTCATGACCTATGGCTCTAGTGACATCATTACCTTTCCTCCCACCGGAGTCAACGCTGGCCTCTCAATTGAGTATGAAAAACATTGGACCATAGCATACCCTGAGGGGCTTCTACAAGAGAATGTTTGGTAGTTCAAAGTTTCCAGTGCGGAACCTCGGTGCCGAGAGATATGGCAGGGTGCCGTTAGAGGGAGAGTATCAGAAGAGCCTCAGGCAACGGGGCCTGCACAGGTCGGGACCTCCGTAGTGGGGGCATCACATGGAATGGTTCCACACTCATCACCTAGAGGAGGGGGTCCCATAGAGAGGCCATGGATCTTCATGGGAATAAAATAACATACCTTCTTCAACCATCCCATGATGCGATCTTCCATGCACTATGGTCAGCTGGGCTAACCCAGCAGTAGTCAATGAGAACTGAATAACTCTGGAAAAAGATAGTACGAGACAGGATCCATCTGCCAGAATTCGAGCTTTTCTGGGTCCCCGAAAGAGTGAACTTCCACCTATGGCATGCATATCTAATGTTCATGCACACGTACACACACCCAAAGGGTCGGCATGTGGAGCCAACTCTCTTGATGAAGGTGATGCTTGACAAGGAGCATGATCTGGAAATGATTCCACCGGTGGAAGATGACAACGATGATGATTCGGAGGGTGGTGAAACAGGAGAGGAGGAAGGAGGAGAAGGGGAAGTTGAAGGTGATGGACAAGAGGAGCCCAAAGGTGAAGGGTCTCAGGGGACCAAGTGAGTCACCGGGAGAGCAGTGAGATCATTGGATCCGAAATATACATAACTGAGATACTCGATGTATGCTTTAATCCTTATCTATCATTATCCATTCATTCTCTTTTCTTTACAATCATTAATCCAACCTTCTTTTCCTTCTTAGGAGCATATGAGTGTTGATCAAGAGTCCCCATCCGAAGGAGGGGAGGAACCGCCAATGGGGCAAGGTGGACCACCGACGCCCATTATTGAATTGACAAATGCTGAGGGATCCCCCGCCATGACTGCTCCTGTAGCATCCAAAGCACTAGAGGTTGATGCCTTGGATCCCTGTAAGTTCCTTTCTTCAATACTGGTACTCACTTTTGGAGGACTCAACTAATTAGGGTGATCCTTGTCTGTACAGTGATCACGACATTGGAGGCTCATCGGGATGCTGAGCCTGGACCATCCATGGGTGTACCGATGGAAAACATACTGCCCCATCCAGAACATGCCTCCCTAACTCAATTGGGCCGATATTGGTTAGAAGGGAGTGGCAGAAACCAATGTAGTTTCTGTTGGGGCAGGGTCGGAAGTTGACGAGGGTGCCACCAAGATCGATGGGAGGGAGGAAGGTCCCCCAGATGCTAAGGAGCCTATTCCCCAGGGAGGAATCTCTAAGGAAGACCCCTATGTGGGATTGTTGGCTCGCTTCCCTGTCTATAGGCCCACTGATCTCTAAGAAATTGATGATTTAGATTCCGAAGCGGTCGAGGAGAGATGAATTAAATGATGAAAGGGATGGAAGTGAATCCAGAATTTTCTCCATCAACCTCATGCATAATGGCTGATGCAGATGGGGTCACTCCACACCTGGATGTGTTTTCTGTGTGTTGGAGGGGAAGATGATCAACACCTTCACTTGATGGATTATGATTACATGGCTGAGAAGATGTGTGAGAGCAGCCGGTGCCCTGACATTACCTAGTGTTGAGAGGAGTCGGGGAGAAGCCGAGCATTTCTGAGGGCAGAGCATGAGGTCCAAAGCCTTGAGGAATAGGCGAAAGAGCATAAGATATTCATTGGAAACTTATCTGAGCTCATGGAGAAGCTGAGGGCCCATCTGGAAGACGCCCAACAACAACAACTCGTGGAATCGAGTCACCAGATAACAGAGCTCCAAACTGAACAGGTGAGGGCATGATCCAGGGTCAGTGAACTATGCTCCTTGGCTACTGATGAAGAAAGGTTCCTTAGGGTATGACAGGCAGTCCTAGAGACCACCATCCAAAAGGTGGTGGCATTGGAGAGATTTATCGAAGAAGCCGACCCTTATGGGCCCTATTTTGGCTGAACCCATAAACTTACCTCACCTTACTTCATCTTGTATCCTTTTTTGAACTGTATGTATCGAAAAATTTACTTACGTTCCACTTTGCTTACCATACTTGTCCTTTTGTTTTAACATTCTCAACTATAATCCATAAATAATTAGAAATCCATCCCTAAGCTCATGGGGTCTGTGAGAATCAAAGGAGGCTCGTACTATCACTTTGTTTGATCATGGGAGCATCAACCAAGCTTCGAGCATTCAAAATTCAAACCCTGATTTACGAGAAGAAGAGGGAGGCCTGATCAAATGAAGAGGACCTCATACAAATTATTCTATCTTCATCTCAATGTGCTCTACTTCACGATCGGGGAAATTTCAGGGGCATTGGAATCAGTCCGAACATAGGGGAATGAAAAATGTGAATCATGTTTCCCAAATTTGGAACACTGTGGGAGTGGCATGGAAATAAAGGATGACTATTGACTGTGTTAGAAACATAACATCCCTATTGCATTGGCCTAAAATGGGGACAAAAAATGAAGTTCAACCACTGAACATGTTCGCTACACGGCACCTAACTCAAATATCATCCATCGGTCTTCCAGAACATTGGCCCAGGAAAGCAGGCGGATCATAGGTCCAGCATCCATACTGTTTGGGGGTCCCTTAAAATAGGATAAGTCTTCCGGAACGTTGGCCTAGGATAGTAGGTAGACCATAGTTCAAGAATCCATACCGTTAGGGGGTCCCTTGAAACGTGAATGATGATGAGGATCCAAATAAAGGGGCACACGAAGCGTGGAAAGTGAAGTAGTGGTTTGTTCACATAGAATCCCACACTCTGAAAATTATGCGACCATGGTAGAAGAACATTAGGCAGGCATATTAATCTAATCATGGATAATCCCTACAATCATACAGGACCTCTGTGGTAATGTAACTGTCACTTCCCAATTTCATCATGGGGAATCCAGTACTTGTCCAACGAAAATGATGCAGTTACAAAACTCCCTGGTGGGGTGAGGCCAAGAGGCCAACGATGGGGGGAAGGATGGGATTTGTGATTCCCAGGGATGGACCCGAGAACAAATGTTCGGGCATTCCTACGTATCCCATAAGGATGTGAATCAAGCCACATGTAGTTCTAGAAAGGCTCTTTGTTTAAGTTCTTAGAACTCAGACCAAGGATCAGTAAAGAATGAAGGAGGCACATGGTAAGGTGATTGTGAATCCTGATGTGTGTGTGGACATAAGTCCAGATTACAATGTGTTCCTTGGGGACGTGTTTAGGTCAAGGGACCGAACACGATATTTATTTTGGGGCCATGGGGAAGTGGTTGGGCGTTCCTACGTATCACATGAGAATGAGAATCAAGACATATGTAGTTCATGGGTGGTGGCATGGTATGGTAAGGTACTAGTGCAAAGGATGAAAAGGGCATGTGGGCCTAGACTTTACACCAAAAGAAGTGGAATTTGATGTATCTTGTTTGTCCTTTAGGGTGAATGGGATTTTTTGTGAAGTGAATGGCCTAGGGTAGAAATTACTGGCATCGCCTAAATAATCAAGCTGTATACAGGCATTGAAAAATGGTATGGTGGATGACTAACACCCAATGTGATGTCCCTTATGATGAGGTCATCAAAATGAATTACTGTTTTTTATCGTGCAGCCAGTAATATATTATCATAGTTTAGGGTCATGTGATTCGGCCCACCAGCACAGTTTAAGGTCATATGGCTTTGACATGATGGAATGTGCACAATGTTATAAATCATACCCGACCTGAATGAGGACAAAGTCCACAAAACCACCGTGTGAAATTCTGGGAGAGGAACCTTGGGCCAGGAGGCTAGTGAGGGTCAGAGGATAAGGGGAAGGAGAAACTAGCTCCCAGTTGAGCTGCACCCAGAAGCATGATGTCTGAGTGATCCCCTGTATCCCATGTGGATATGGATCGAGCCGCAGATAGCCCTTAATGAAAATCTTAGTTTATGGTCTTAGAGCTTGGATCGTGGGAGCCCCAAAGGATGACGTATTGTAGCTTTGTCCCCCTGATGTGCAGAGGTGCACAGAGGGATAGTGCCAAGAGTGTAGATATTCCACCTGGACATTATGGGGTGGAACATAATGTTAATCATGAAACCAACTTTCAAGGCCTGAAGGGGCAGGCCTGGCGATGGAGGATTACTGCTGACCATGGTCGCAAAATATTTTCCTATCATGTCAGCCAGAAATGGGGAAAAATGATCATCAACTGCTGACCATGTTCGCAACGTGGGATTTTTATCAATTTGTTGTCTAAAACCCTCGGGGGCATTGGCCAATAATGGTAGGAAATCCATTAGGTGTGGTATCCATGCCATTTTTTGGGGGTCCCTTCGACTGTGAAAGAAAAAAAGGTCCCAATTTAAGGGGAACACGAAGCTTGACAAGTGAAAGGAACTTGAATAAGTTGAATCTAACACTCCTGGTCCTAGACCAGAGTTCTCTTGACATATTGGCGAACCACTGCAAATGGTTGGGGGCTCAATCTGATAACATCCAAGAGATAGAAAATTCCTGAGAGAAGGGGGGTATGGTGAAAACATCCCAACGTGAAAGAGGTAATAACCTTTTACCACACCTATATATCCCCTTCATGCAGAGGGACTGACCAAGGGGCCTAGTGGACCGGGAGATCAGAAGAACTCTAAGAGATGGGGTTGGACCCAAAATCTAAATGTTTAGGTGGTCCTACGTAAACCATAAATATGGGAATCAAGACACATATAGATCATGAAGATATAGTTTAACGTCATGCGGGATGACATAGAGTTTAACATCATGTGGGACGAGTGTGCAATTTAACGTCATGAGGGATGGAATACAGTTTAATGTCGTGCGGGACGAGCGTGCAGTTTAACGTCATGCGGGGCCGTAATCTAGATTAAGGTCGGGGAAGACCCTAAAATGGGTTAGGAAAAATATTGTTTGAGGAACTTATCATTCGTGGGAGGAGTTACACGCTCACCATCCATGGTTACCAAGGAGTACGCACCATTGGGATAAACTTTATGAACAATTAAAGATCCTTCCCATTTGGGCTCCAACTTCGGTGGTTTCCTGCCAGGGATCATTGGTGCCCTGAGGCCTAATAGAAAATCGCCTTGCAAGAAAGAGCGAATACGAACCTTTTTATTGAAATCTTGAGTCATCCTACTCTGATACCTTTCAAGGTTTTGCACGGAACAGCCCTATTCTCATCCAGTGCTTCCAATTCAGCTAGACTGCTCTCAGAAACTCTATCTGGCACTTGCTGGTCATTGATCGTTGTGCGCAATGAGGGAAATTAAATCTCGATGGGTAGGATGGCCTTAGTTCCATACACTATGGAATATGGGGTCACCTGGGTGGAATTATGAGTCATTGTCTGATAAGTCTAGAGGGAATTGGGGAGCTTATTCGGCCAACTCTTCTTGTTCTGACCAACCATTTTTTGTAGAATTTTAGAAAGGGTTTTATTAATTACCTCAATCTTTCCATTTTCTTGTGCGTGATAGTGGGAGTTATGGTTAGAGAAAATATTGTACTTGGAGTATAATTTCTTCAACTCGACTACTCGGAAGTTGGTGCCGTTATCAGTGAGGATAGTGTGAGGAACCCCAAAATGATGGATGATATTGGAACTCACAGAGTCAAATATAGAACGGGCCTTGGCTTCCTTGAGAGGAATTTCTTCTTAACACATGGAAAATAAATCCATAGCGGTCAGAATGAATTGGCATTAGCGAGCCGTTGCTGGTGTGTATTTTCCCATGACATCTAATCTCCAAACATCAAATGGCTAAGAGTATATGGCAGTGTAGAGAATCTCTGGTTTGCGATGCACAATGTTAGCATGAACATGGCATGCATGGCACCTCTTGGTGAACTCGATGTAATCATGGATCATGGAGGGCCAAAAATACCATAATCTCTGAATCTAGTGTGATAGTTTTGGCCCAGTTGGATGGGCACCACAAAAACTGGAGTGAACCTCTTGCATGACCTATGGAATCTCAACCCATTTAATGAAATGGAGGAGAACACCAGAAAATACATGTTTATAGAGGATCTTCTCAAGGCTGGGACCATTATGGAGAGTAAACAGCAGCGCGTGATGTCAGATACGCTCGCGCTCAGCCCAGTCTGACAAGAGATTACCATGTTGGAGGTATTCGACCAATGGTTTCCTTCAATTGGAAACCACATCAATCACTGAATCCAGAAAACTCGGGGGTCATGAAGAAGTGGCACTAGAGGAAAGATGGCTTACATGTGGGACGTTATCGCCATCCGAGGTAACAGGAGATATGACTCTCCAATTCCCCCATGATGATAATCAGATCATCCTACTCGAACTCTGTAAGCGATGCAGCTAAACTGGATAAATCATCTGCTCTACCGTTCTGTGACCAAGGGACATGGATAAACTCTGGCTGACAAAGGAACTGGGCCATTAGCTATAGAGTGTGTTCTAACAATGGTTTTAGCTCTGGATTCCTAACAAAATAGTCTCCATTGACCTGCTTAATAACTAGCTCAGAGTCCCCTTTCACATGAAAATGGGGCACATCGATCTCAAGGGCCAGCTCAAAACCAGTAATGAGGGCCTGATACTCTGCCTCATTATTAGTGCAGCCTTCTGACAGCAGGAATGAGTATAGCAGGACGCCTTGCATTGGGGTGATAAAGACGATACATAGGCCTACTCTATTGAGACTAGGATCATTGATCCTCCTACCCGTGGGGCTCCGAAAGGCACCATCAAAATTAATTTTCCAACATGGGATGGATTGATTGATTGATAAAATTGCCTCATTAGGAAAATCCATGCATAGGGACTGATCCACAGAGGTTAGATGGGCAGCTAGAAAGTCTTCCAATTCCTGTCCCTTGATAGCCTTCAAAGGAATTAACCTGATATCGAACTACTGGAGGATCACCGCCCACCGCGCTAGCCAGCCTTTCAACATGGGGCGATTTAGAATATACATCATAGGGTCCACTCGATACACTAGTTGTACCTCATGGTGCTGTAGGTAACGCTAAAATTTCCGTAGAGAAAATATGAGCACCAGGGAGCTCTTTTCTATGGAGGAGTATCTGGTTTCCAAATCAAGGAGCATGCGGTTGAGATAGTAGAGGTTGTTCTCTGTCCCCTCGCTATTTTTCTTGCTGAGAATGGCGCTGAGGGACTGCTCCAGGGAGGTGACATAGAGGACCAGTGGCTTCCTAGTGAAGGGTGGAATCAAGACAAGTGGTTAGAGAAAATATTGATTGATTTTCTTTAATGAGGTCTGGCACTCTTTATCCCACTCATAAGCGGTGCCCTTCTTCATGAGCTGAAAAAAGGGGTTACACTTTCCATCAAGATTCCCAATGAATCGGCGTATGTAGGAAATGTAGCCTTGGAATCCTCTATGCTCTAAGATATTGCTAGGGGAGGCATCTGGAGGATTTCTTTGATCTTTTCCGGGTCAATATCAATGCCTCGGTACCCGAAAACCAATCCAAGAAACTCCCGAAAGTGACCCTAAAAGAACACTTCAACGAGTTCATCTTTAGGTGGCATGAACAGAGGAAATCAAACAATTTCTCAAGGTCTTTGAGATGGTCCTAGCACTGGTGAGATTTTACTTCTAGATCATTCACATAGCATTCCACCAACATCCCTGAGGATTGGCTTGAATATGTTGTGCATGGCCCGCTGATAGGTGTCACCTGTATTCTTCAGGCCAAAGGGCATAACCTGTTAATAGAAAGTACCATGGGGTGCCCTGAAAGTGGTGGATTATTCATCCTTGGGGGACATCTGGATATGGTAATATCCAGAGTACCCATCCATGAATGAGAGGGCTTATAACCACACCGTAGCATCAATCAACAATTATATCACTGGACGGAAAAATCATCCTTTAGCCAATGGAGGTTGAGATCTCAGAAGTCGATACAGACTCTAATCTTCTCATTCTTCTTTCTGACTGGCACAATTTTGGCTAGAATCTTGGGGTACTATACCTCCTTGATGAATTTGTCTTGGATGAGCATGATAACTTCGGCCTAAACCATGGAACAGTGAGAAGGGTGCATCTTTCTGGGAGGCTACTTGAATCTGTGATGATATTCCAGAAGACCGAGGTGGTGGAAGGCTACCTGATGATCTATTACAAGCATCCCAGCGTAACTCCAGTAGAATACATCATGGTGATATGTAAGGAAGACTACATACTGCTGCTGCTCCTCGGGGGACATAACATCACTAATCAATGTGGGTCTCAGGTATGCCTCGCTTATGAGGTTCACCTGTACCAACTCATTGACCATGGCTGAGAAGACTTCCTCAAAGGTAGGGGGTGCATCCTATATATCTTCGTCTCTAATTATGGAAGGATCCTATACAAGAGAAGATGATTTTGAGTTACCAAACCCTGGTGGGAGGCTTCTACCAGCTTCTAAGGCAGTGGTTATTGCATCGGGGAACCCCGACACTGCCGAGACCATGGCTATGAAGGCTATCGACCTGATCCCATATGGTCTTCAGCTCAAGGGTCCACACTCTAAAATATCAAAGCAATAGTGGTCTGTTAGCTGGAGCTGACTTATTCCAGCCTGGAAAAACCGAAAAGTATGATGTACTACCATTGCCATGTGCCGGATGTACCGATATCGGACAGAAGTGGGAGGCTCCGGGATCACTGGGGCCTGATTCGTATAAGAATATGAAGTGATATTCCAACGCCGCCTAGATTTGGGAGCATGGTTCTCTCTCATCCCGGAAATGAGAAAACATTTCCCCATATCAGGGGTCATGAACTCTAACTGATGGATCGGGAAGACGTAGGTGTCATTCAGGCCTTCCCAAGGGTCAGTTGTAGAGGTGACAAGCTCAACATCACTTGCCTGGACTTGTTTATCCATGATCTTGTATTAGTAAACATAAAAGTATATAGTTTTTCAAGAGGAAAAAGTAGATGCATCACCTTGGAGTATGCCCAGTCGACCATTAAGGGAGTACTTGAGGCATTGGTTATATGATGAGGGGACCGCCGCATGCAGGTGGAGCCATGGCCTGTCCATTAATGCATTATATGCGGTGTCTTGGGAGACAACCATGAACTCGGTGATGGAAACTAGGCCACCAAACTGGGTGTTCAAGAGGATATTTCTAACCTGGGACTACTCTGTCCTATCATTTCCATGGATTCATAAATCGGAGGGAGTCTGGTCATCTTAAGATAAACCTAACTCCCGTAGTGTCCTCCTCGGGATAAGGTTGATCCAAAAGATGGTGTCAACAAGACAACGACAAACCTCCATCCCATTGAATTGTCCGGTGGTATACATAGAGTGGATGTGCCCCTACATGGGGGAGCCTTTATCCTCTCCAGATAATGAAATGATATCCTGACATTCAGCATCCTCAAATGCTTCAGCATGAAATGATTCTGCAGCTGCTATCTCTGTCTTAAACTGGAGGGGTCTCTTTAAATCCCCAGCGAGTGCATCATGCATATCTGATGACCAGCGAAGGTATTAAAGGATGGAAAGCCTTGATGGGATTCCATAGAGGTTCTTTAGAACATCGTACTTTCGTTACAGGGGTGAACTTCTTCTTCTAGGGAGTCACTCTATGATGGAAGGCATGGAGGGCCCTCCCATTCAGACCGACGACAGACTGGTACTGGGAACACCCTGTTGCTCACTAGTTGAATCCAAAAGAGTGGCTCTCATATGATGACCAGAGTGCTGGGATTGGGTTTTAGTGTGGTGAAGCTGGTCGCAGAATGACTGAAGTGGATCTTCCTGGTCCAGTAGCACAAATGGTGGTGGAGGAGGATCTGTTGACACCATATGGGGAGGTTGCGAGTGCTGAGCTCTGCGTTGGGCCTGCTATCTGGTCTCAGCAGCATGCACGACCTGGATGGAGGTGCCAAGTGACATGCCTCGATGACCCATATGGTCTCGGCTACACTGACGTTGGCATTGGATGGGGACATTGGGGTGGTTCGCCTAGCACTCCCCATCATTGGGAGTTATATAAGGATTTACCAACTCAACGGTGTTAACCAAAGCATACCCTTAACTGTCACTTGAAGAATCATCCACCATTGGGAAGATCCTTGGGGGAATCCCCATATCCTAGGGCATAAAGTCTCTGAGAGTGCGGGAAAATGGCGGCATTGGCAGGGATCATTGCTTATTCTTGTGTCGCTGATACTTTCTCTTCTAGGAAGAGGATGGCTGAGATGATGATGCAGAGGTGGTGGCCACAGCTTCTGGAGTCTCCAGTTGATTCAAACATGCCCGAATGATTCCATGGGTATTGGAAACCATCTTATGAGCCATCCAATCATTATACTTCTGGGACCCATGGTCAGAAACCTGCTGCCACTCACCTCTGCCATCGCTATTTCTATCTGATCTCACAAAGACACCTGCCACTTGTGTTTGGGCCAGGTCCAACCTGACAATGTTGTTGTCAATCTGGTCTTGGAGACAATCTTTGAACACATATCACTACTTGATGGTGTGCCCATGATCTGATGATAAGGGTAGTAGTTGGGGTGATCAGTGATATGTGCCTCCTCTGGCTTTCTGCACTTAGGCAGTCATACAATTCTCTATTGTAAGGTGCTACAAAAGTAATCGGGGACCTGAGCCTTTTCAAATGAGTAGGTCTGATTCCTTCTATCAGAAAAGGGGGATCTGGTAGCCTGTCTCTGACGGGGGGCCATAGGAGCCTACATAGGTTGCAAAACTTTATTATCTCGCCTAGGTGGTGGCGGCGCATTACACGGGGGAAACTGCTGATTCTGAGGATGCTGCTAGGCTGTAAGTTGCACCAGTGGTGGTGGATCTCTACGGGGCTGCAGAGCTGGCTCCACTGGTAGAAATTATAACTTCCTAGGGGCCTCTACCTGGGCGACTGCAGTGGGCTCGGCTTTGGCATCCTTACTTGATTGGATCACAGGGGGCATTGGACGTGCCTGAATAGCCTGTCGTGGAGCTTCTTCGAGGCACTGGGCCTTATCTGAGAAGTCTTGGAACTCTCCGGGATAGTTCTGAGTGATCACGGAGGGAACTAGTTCGGTCTTGACATTCCCTATGCACATCGTCAGTAATTTCTCCTAACCCAGTGGCATTTCAAGAGAGTATGTGAGCCCCTTCCACCAGGATAAAAAGACGGTGGCTCTCTCATCAGGCCTTTTCTTGCACTTGATGAGGTCTGTGATGTTAGTTTTCCGGGTGGTAGAGCTGAACTAGTAAAGGAACTGCCTACGAATGTCTTCCCATATAGTCACGGATCCGACTGGGAGCTGGCTGTACAAAACGAATATTTGCCTCTCTAGCATCTGAATGAAATAGCGGAGCTTAGCGGCCTCTTGCTGCACAATGGTCCCTAACATAGGCCCAAACCTCGAGTTAAAGTGGGATAGGTGCTGCGACAGGTCCCCCGTCCCATTAATGGGGGAGAAGGTGGGGTTTCTAAATCTCGGGGGTGTTGGCATGTCATCCACCACTACAAAATATTTCACTTTTTCCAACATGGTCATATCTGTTGGTAAAAGTACATTTTCTATTGGTAACACGTTTAACCAACATATATGTCCCTATCACTAAACTGTTGGTAAAAACACTATCACTAATTTTTTTTGCAACAGATAGAATCATTCTGTTAAAATTATAATAATACCAACAGATAATATATATGTTGGTTTAAATGTTTAGAAACAGTTTTTATTGAAAAATTTTTCTATTGGTAATAATATTACAAACATATAATATCTTTTTATAAATCAAATTTGAATAAAATTTATAAATTTTTATTTCTAATAAAATATAATATTATATTTATTAATTTATCATATATGAGATATATTTTTAAATTATTAAAGAGGAACATTTTCACACATTTTCAAAATTAAGAGAAATTTAATCATATTAATAATGAAATTTAATACAAAATGAGTCAATACAAAATCAAACCCCAACATGATCTATCCCACACCCCCACACAGCCCTCTCCGCCCGTGCTAGAAGCACATCCATGCCACACCATGGATCAGTGAGCTCATCCATGCCAAAATCCCATCCATGTCACACTAGGGACCAGCATGAACCAACAAATAGTAGCATCCCATACATGTCACGGACCAACAACAACCAAAATCATCTCATCAATGACTCACCAAATACCAGAGAACAACAACTCATCCATGCCTTAAGACAAGTGATCCACCTCTAGATTAAATCAGACTAAAATATTTGCATGAATTGAAATTAAAATATAAATAAATGGAGGTATAAAAAAATTATTTGCATAGTGATCATTTTTCATCATTCCTATTGACATCACATGAATCTGGTAAGGGAAGATATTCTCATTAACCATGGACTACTCCCGCCACAACATTCGGTCAATCTACGACATTAGGTCCACTAGGAAAAATCTACAACAAAAAAATATGAATCACTCCACCTCTCCAGATGATTTGAAATAAGTTTGTTTTTGGTTCAGGAAAATTTTTAGAAGATAAAAAATTTAATGAATCCATGGAAAGAGAAATGATCATATCTACTCGATCTTTAATGAGTGAATAATAGAAGCATGAACACTCTTCCCTAATAGCTGTAATCATGTTCCCAGAAATAAACAAGTAGAAAAAATAAGATGGCTTGACATGAGACATGCATATGACACAAACCAGTGACAATCTACAAAATATACCCTACCAGCCTCTAATGTTAAAACTAGTACACCGAAAAAAACAATCTCAAAATTCTAACCGAGTAACAGTAGTAATGAATAAGCCTTTCGTGGACCTGACATAGAGCTCTGTGCTCCACCATATGTGAACCAACCACAAATGAAACTAGATTTGGAATACTCCGCACTTCACACAAGCTATCACATGCTTCTTTGGATCTAAATATGCCCAACATCACCATCCCTTTGTGGTGGAACACCCATCTATGTTTAAAGCTATACATGACATGAGCTCCCTCCACTTTAGAGAGGCACCATCATAATCAGCATGTTGAGCACCCAAACATTATCCTTAACAAACAATTATCCTCTAAATAAATGATATTAAAATAATAATTCATGATACAAACAACTAAAATAAAATAAAACCAGTAACCACAATAAGAAGATATAACCAGTGAACGCAAAAAACATCCATAAAACATCATTGAAAAATAACCAGTGACAACAGAAATACAAAACAAACTACAAGAACCAGTGACCACAACAACAGAAAACAACCCATGATAACATAATAGAAAATAACTACACATGATAAAAATTAACATTAATATTATCTTAACAAGAATATTATCTAAACAAAAAATTACAACACATGATAGAATTTACGTTTCATTTATGTTTCAAATTTCCACATGGCAGCATCATTTGGTAGCTTCAGTTAGCTCATAATAAATTCATTACCTCTTTTAGTTCCGCGCTCCACTTGTCTAGTTTGATTCCCCTTTAATTAATTCTGTTGAAGTGAAAAACTTTATAATTTTAACCTCATCAAACCACCTATAATGAACTTCATCCACTAGGAACTAAACCTATGAGAAAGAAACTCATAATCCTATTGAGATTTAGCATAAACCAGCCACAAACTCTGGTCAGTAGTATCTCAAACCCATGTTCCAGAAATCAACAGTACTGTTACTGAAATAAGAGCTTCAGATAGTTCCATAAACACAAACACGTGGTCTCTGATTAGTGCAACATCAACATATCAAACCCCCTTCAATATTTCATCAATCATATGATAGTATGCTAACCTATTCGGCTTCCATGCGAAACCCTTCATCTTGTGGCTTGGACAACATGAACTAGAAATCCTGTATAAGAAAAAACAGTAATGCACCATGATCAGGTCATTAAATAAAAGCTATGGTTCTAGCATTATTGCAAGGGTTCATTGAAAATTCAATGTTATACTTGGGTTTCATACAAAAATATTTAACCAAAATTATAGGATGAATAAAGTTCCTAAAATGATATCAAAAAAGAAATGAAGAGGTAATGCTGAAATATTGGTTGAAAATGATAATGATGCTAGTAAATAGACGCAAGAACATTAATTTAGAGTTGATAGTGATTGGGCCATGAGGCTTGGTTTCTGACACACAGTTTGCACACAGAGATAATGATTGCACACAAAGATTACACAATGAGATTACACACTGAGTTTACTAGAATCTCCTTGATGACTTAAAAATCCAACCATTCTGAAATTAATAATCAATTTCAGTTGGCAGCATAGAAATGGAAGAAGGAACCAGAAAATATAAAAATAAATAAGGAAGAATAAGAAAATCCACTCAATGTGTAGCTCTAGATCCATCGAGTTTTCCTCTTAATGCCATCTTGGATGTTCTCCATCTTGATCTCAGTTTGCAGTAGTGTGGAATAGTTGGTCTGGAATGCAGAATGCCCCATCACCTGCTGCATTCATTCCCTCTTAAATTCCTCCTGAACTCCGACTTCCCCCATCCAATTATCTTTTAATAATTAGTAAACATGTATCCAAACACTTTCTAACTAAACCTAAACAAATTTCCATGTAACAATTTATTGCTGCCAACTCACAACAACCCCATATTATATATTCTTTATTAGTTAGGGAACACCAATTTTCATGTGATTTGTACTATTTAATATCCATTCGCACATGCCTCGACCCGTAGTAACATCACTAAAGAAATTAATCAGATAGCTGTAAGAGAGATCCCCTTACCTTCTCGGCCAGTGCTTCTTGTTCCCCCATCCTTATGTGTTCCCATGAGATGATATGTACAATTCAATTCAATATAGAAGATAACTCCAACAAAAAGGAAAAAATCCAAAAAACGATATCCCAAAATGCCTTCAGTG
This sequence comes from Viscum album, assembly GCA_963277665.1. NCBI lineage: Eukaryota > Viridiplantae > Streptophyta > Magnoliopsida > Santalales > Viscaceae > Viscum > Viscum album. The sequence goes on along the minus strand of OY728159.1, from coordinate 288,507,475 downwards.
CTGGTGGAACCCATAATTAGCTCAATCTTTACAGCCCAAACAACTCATTTCCCACATGAACTAGCTCCTTGGATTGAGTTAATGTCCTTAGGCTAGACTCGAACCACACGAACAAGTCAATAGCTTGACAAAAATGAATAAACGTAAGCTATAAACCACCAAAATCCAATACCAAAAAATATATCCAGTAACATTATGCTATTTCTACTAAAAATCACTATCAATGCAGCATTATTTAATTAACTACACAAAATTAAACCTCACCATGAATGAACGGATAGATCCGATTGAATCAGTGCAACATTCATCCTCGAATGAACAAACGAACTCTATGCCTAATATTATAATGATGTATGTATACAAAATATGCTTCCATGAGACAAACCCATCTTCAGCAATCGAGTGGATTTTAGATCTCAACGGTCCCAACATCGAACTGGCAGTACCCAGCAGTGAGCATCTCTGATTTCAAATCCCCAATTTGGGATGCATCTTGTTGTCCCAACCAGTCATCTTGAATAGCCAAAGTAGGGACCTGAGCATTTGACAGACTTCACAACCCCAAAATAGAGATTATAGTCACTAATCACACACTGAATTTACAGACACATATTACACACTGATTTTACATACACATATTGCACATAGAGACACCGATTGCATACACAGATTTCACAGACAAATTACACATTGAGTTTACACACTGAGTTTACACGTTGAGTTTAGACACTGAGTTTACACACACAGATAAATATTGAACACAAATATTGAACAATGAAGTTAGAAACTGAACATAGAGACAGAGTTTACACTGATATTTACACATAATGATAATGATGATAATAAATATATGCAAGAACATTAATTTAGAGTGGATAGTGAATGGGTCATGAGACTCAAGTTTCCAACACATAGGTTTCACACAGAGAGAAATACTGCACACACAGATTACAAAATGATATTATGCACTGAGTTTACACGCAGAGTTTACAAACAATAATGATTTTTTCATCGTAATCACCCTAAAACCCTAACTGAAATTCATTTCAAACACTAGATACCAAGGATTTTAGGTGCTTAAAACCTAAAGAGAAGAATTTCATTCCTAATAAATCGAAACATGGAAATCAAAACCTGTTTAAGTGTAAATAAAAATACCCCAATTCCAAATAAATAAAAGTAATATAAAATCTATTTGAGCATTGATCCAAAATTAAAGGGAATAAACCCAAACAAGAGAACAACACAATAAACATAAACAACGCTAAAATCACTCTACAGGACTGACCCCTCATAGCATCACGAGCAAGAAGAAAGTGTTACCGAATGTGATTGAAGAGGTAAAAAAATAGGTTGTAGGATTCAAGGCGAGACAGGGGTGATGCAATGCGATATGGGATGATGCGTGGTAAGTCGGAGCTAGACGGAGCTGGACAGTGGGATGTGAGGCGTGGCAGTGGGATGCGAGGCTGAACACGGAATAGGGGAAGATGATGCGTTGAGGAAGATTAGGGTTTTAGTGGTGTTGATTTTTTTTAAAATTTATTTAAATTTTTACTGAATAAATAATATTGAAACATATAAAAATAGTTCATATTTCAAGAAAACTGAATAAAAAATATTGAAAAATATAAAAACATTTAATACTTCAAGAATAATGAAAATTAAAATCAATTATGAGATGTTTTTAAACACCATGAAATAAAATTTTACATTGATAATAAAAATAATATAAATATATATGCACTTTATTTCTCTTGATTAGTTATTGATAAAATATATATTTTTGTTATTTAATTGTTTCTTGTAACATTTTTTATTTACGAAAAATGATTTTTTGGTAATAGCATTATTAATAAAAGAATCATGTGTTAATAAAAAAATGTTTGTATTAGTCTGATAAAAAAATAGATTTGACTGTTGGTAAATGATATGTGGGTATTTAATTATCAATATCAACAGATATATATGTTGGTAAAAATAAGAGTTGGTATTAAAAATTAATACTAATAAAACATAAAATCTATTAGAATTGATCATTTTATACCTAGAGATATATTATCTGTCAAAAACTTTCTATTGGTATAATCCATTTTTTTTAGTGCACCCGTGCTAGATATGGCTTCCCATCTGGTGGGATAGCCACCGGTCGTGTTTCCAAATCCTCTAGGTGGGTGATGAGTGCCGCTATTGGATCGTTTGGACATGGGTCCATGTCTTGACGGGGATCCCTAACCACAAGCGTGTTGTTGGGCACTTTGATGCGGTAGCCAAGCTCAGCGGCTCATGGAGCGGCTAGTGGAGTGTCCCATGGGGCTGTCGGAGGAGCCCCAGCGGGGTTCCGTGGATTGTCACGCTGTTCATGAAGGTTTAGAAAGACATACCATTCCCTCATGCCATAAGTTCCAGCCTCTACCCATTCTGCATGGACAAGATGTTCTGGGTTACCTGGGGGTAATTCGTTAGGGAGGAGCTGCATATGTCCATGATGTATTGGCCGAGGGTCGCCATAATCTAGCCGATGTGCCACAGTGCATTCGGCCAGGAGGTCATCAACCAGTTTCTTCTGCTCAGCCAGCTGCTGGCATAGCATGACCTTCTCAGGATCTTTCTCTCTCTTCTGCACTGAGGTATACAGGTCGGAGTGTTTGGTGACACCAATATGCTCCTTTCCCTTATTGATATACATGTTGAGTACCAATGCCTCGGTGGGTGGAGGGAGGCCCAGGAGGTTCCTCTACGGGAGAGTAACTCCCCCCGAAGGGTCCAGCAATGGGGTCATGTCCTCATAGAGGAGGTTCCCATTGAGAATTTCTAGCTCATTTTCCCCTCCTGAACGATCGGTCTTGTTGACCGCGACTCTTCTCGGTGGTATATCCTCGACGTCGCCAAGAGATTTGGGTTGTCGGAGAATAGCACTGAATAAGAGGGCAGCGTACTGGCCCTAGCCACAAACTCGCATGTTGGGGGTAGACTCCATAATAACATTGCGGAGTACTTAGAAACTCTGGACGCATTACCGTTGGAGGGCCCTATGATGACCCGATTACTCGGGGTGCTGGACTGTGGGGAGTGTGACCAGGTCAACTAGATAGCATTGTTCGCCGATATCTTCAAGGTGCACCTAAATCCTGGAATGAGACACTCACCAGTGGTGATGAGAGATGTGAGTCTCCCAAAGGGTCTGATGGAAACATTCAAACTTTTCCAGGGTGAGCGATTCTGGTGTACCAAAATTTGGCCCTGTGACCGGCCAAAAATTATTGAGGAAGTGGCCTGCTGCAAGGATAGTCTAGAAGCTCCTCGGTTCAGATTCAGGTTTTAGCCATTGATTTCCCCACTCTTCATCTAAGGGAGGCTAAGGAACTGGTAGCAGTGCTGAGGAGACCGCTGAGACGACAAAATGGTCGGGGGAGAATACGACGAGTAGGCTGATTGGCCTCCGAATCATGGGTTGTCACCTGAGGATTGTAGTGACCTAGACGCCATGTCACAATAAGATAGGATACCAACTAGAGATCCTTAAAAAACATTAGCATCTGCCGAGGGTGTGTTTTTTCATAGCTCTTCCACCATTGACCCCAAAAATAGCACTCCGTGTTCTCTATCCGAGGCAGAGGGTGCTTCTGGAGACGCCAGTGGTGACTGTGCGGTCGGTCCCTAGGGACATGCCAAGTTCTCTTCCTCCGGGATATACCTTCAGAGGGAAATAGGGATCCTATGGATATCACATTCTGGGAGTACGAGGATGATGCACCTCGTTCCTGCCCCATCCCTTGACTTGGAGGACTGAGGAGAGAGATCCTGTGATGAGTCGCACTCCGCTCTGAAGTCTGAGAAGCGGACTGGTCTGATTCTTATCCGGCCTTCCCCATAATTCCTCTTGCGGCGGCGACGACACACCTTACTGCCCCTAGGTGGCTCCTCGGGACCGGGCTGATTTTCGACATGTGGTCCTCTAGCCGCACTGCTACTATGGCTGAGAGGTTTTCCACCCTAGAAATCCGAGGTGCGAGGAGCACTGGGACAAATGTCGAAAGGGACACGGAGAGGACCTCCGTGCTGAGGGTGACCAGACATGCAATTTCTACAAACCAGAAGATTGCGGCTGGGGGAGTGACCCCGTGCCCAGTATAGTCAGTGTGTTAGAGACCCCCATATAGAGTGTTTCTACCATGGGAAAGACCCTCGCTTGCGTTGAAGGTGGCATGGGGCAGACCTCCAAACCGAGATTGGAAGATGGGGGATCAACACCTTCCGTAGTGACGGCATGGAGTGGGCCTCCATACTGGGAGGAATTATTGTGGATTGGCTGGCAGCGTCCATCGCCTGTGCCAGTGATCGGGAGAGTCGATCAAACCTGCCCATGGGGTGATTGGGGCCTCGATCCGGGTCGGGTGTATAACTATCCCTATTCAACATATGTGGGGAGTTGGTGATATGAGCCAGCGGTGGCTCGGGACACAGTAGTCGCTGACACTGATGCCCCATGGTGGGTGCCCTCTTCCATTTGTGCCTGACACTGGCGTCAGTTCAGATGAACTGGAGCCAGTGGTGTAGTCGTATGGCTTACCTACTCTTTGGCTCGTGGAACTAGGCGGTGGCGCTGACGTGGCCTGGTGGGAGACCTCACCTGGAGTCCTTGAAGCAGGACTCTTACTGGTCCAACCTGAACGTCCCCTACCTCATTGGAATAGGAGAGGGAGTTGTCGTGGTGTTCTAGGGATAGGATCCTGAAACTATTTAATGTTAGGGTGGGGAGCAGCGGCTCCCTTTGTGACCATCGGGGGCGACGTTGATGGTGAGGAGCTGCATCCTCGAGATCCATGCAGGCCATATTCCTTTTGGGGGTGACCCCCTCCTCCTTGTACCTACGTATAGGGTCATTAATTTCCATGTGCTATATAATTTCTGATGGGGAGAGTGGGAATGGGTGAACATCAGTTGTGGCGGTCGAAGCCGTCATGGAAGAGGCAGAACCGTGCGGGGTAGCCACGTCGTTACTGCCCCTTCCCTTGCACTAGGGGGTAGGTGATCAAGCTCTGGATACATCATCTTGGTTCCTTAAAGTAGGGATATGAACTCATTGACACTTCTAGGAAAATAAATCAACAACCAATGCCCCATCATTGTTCTTTCATCCGTGGCCGGTAAGAGGTATCCACCCTGACAACGTCGCATGATGGAATGCTCAATGTCCTGACAGTTCCCACTTCTGGTGAGTTTCACATTAGGCCTACTTGATGGGACCTAGTACCAGATGATGGGGTCAGATGAAATTCTTATCTGCTGATTCCCCGAATGCATCTAGCCTCCATTCTCATGAGAAGACCCTTCACCTTGGGTTCACCATTTCTGTTTCTGGCACTTTTATTGGGGCAGGAACGCTTCCATCACTGAGAGGATGTGCTGCTGTTACCCTGCATTCCTACTTTCCAAAGGCCCATGACATATGCTCCTTATTCAAGGAAATCTTCTCCTTAATCAAAATGGGATGATGGGATGTCATTTCTTCCTTCTGTGGATTCCTCCTCGGGTCTCATCACCTAGTTCGGGTCTCCCTCATAGATTTAAGACATAGTTCATTAAACTCTTTCTGGCACCATATCTTCGTGGACACTCGTAAATTACCCTGCATTTGTTAGGATGCTCCAAGGGGTCTGGTCAGGGAATCAACCTTCATTTAACAGAGTAGTCTCGTTGTGCATCACTGGCGTTTCTTGACGCTAGGTAATTGGCATATCTGTCTTATGTCCCTTATTATAGGGCTTCTTGAGGGCGCAGAAGCCCAACGTATCCCACATCGGACATGAAGAATTGTCTATCATGGGCATGTATATGAGGTTTTCCTCAGGTTCCCATGTTTAACACAGGGTATGCCGCAATTTTAGCATCCAGTGGAGATGGATCAAACTGATTGGAACACTGGTTAGAGTGGATTAGATGGGCGGAACCCCCGAAGGGAACACAAAGGTTGGGGTCGACGCGTGGGTGGCTTCCCAAATGCTGTTAAACAGAATGGGGAGTGGGGTGACATGATCTCCCCGGGATGTGGTGGCCCGGGTTAGAATCGGGATGGACGATGGTTTTGGGATTGAGCCTCAAAAGTACATCCCATATATCCTTGTGGTAGGGAATCAAATAATGTTTAGTTCGATGGGATGATGGGACACCTGTGGAGGCGACCCACAAGAATGGATGCATGGATGGGACCCAGAGGGAGTGGAACCTCTGGGTTAGGGCATGAGCTTCCCAAGACACGTGGGATCAAGGGAGAGATCAAGATGAGACATGGGTGTTGGGATTGAAACTCATGGAGGTTTCCAATGTATCACCATGGCAGGGAATCAAAGTCTACATATTTTAGGCGGCATCTGGGGCTTACGCTCTGAGGCAGCCCATGGTGTCAGTAAACTTATATGAAGGTGGACCTAGGGATCCGATTGATGGTGGGATTGAACCTCATAGAGGCTTCCTATGTACCTTTCCTTGACATAGATCAATGTACCTGTAGTTCGGGAAGGATTGGGGCTTACATTCTGAGGTGGCCCAAGGTGGTGGGGATCGAACCTCATGGGGGCTTTATACGTACCATGACTTAACATGGATCCAATTCCCCATTGTTTGGGATGGATTGGGCTTACACTATGAGGAGGCCCAATGTGGTGGGGCTTAAACCTCTTGGAGGCATCCTACAAACCATGCCATGACATGGATCAAAGTCCCCGTAGTTCGGGATGGATTGGGGCTTACACCTATAGGCAGCCCAAGGTGGTGGGGCTTCAACCATGTAGAGGCTTCCTACGTACCATGCCTTGACATTGATCAATGCACCCGTAGATCGGGATGGATTGGGGCTAACACTCTGAGGTGACCCAAGGTGAAGGGGCTTGAACCTCGTGAAGACTTCCTACGTACTATGCTTTGACATGGATCAAAGTCCCCATAGTTCGGGTATACAGTTTAACGTCATTCGGGACGATGGCATATGGGTCTTATGCTCTGAGGCGGCCAATGGTATTTCATGGTTGTTTCTCACTCTAAGCTCATAGGAGTAATGCTCAGTGTGAGAAGAAAGAGCTAGCAGAGACATGACAATCACGCCATGAAGGGTGCGTCCGTGGGAAATGAATCGGGGCTTACACGTTGAGGGGCCAAAGGTGCCGAGACTTCCAAGATGGAGGCCCATGGGTGACAAAGCATAGTAAGATAGGGATTTGGGATGGAAGAAAGGATAAACACCATTCCCCATCACACCCTTGGATAGACTTGTGCCGAGGGAGTGAGGAGGAATAGGGGTGATGCCTCCTGCAAGAAAGGTTGGGGCTTACACAAAGGTGGCTGCCCTTCCCCACAGACAAACACCTCTATAATAAAGAGGATATCACCCTCTGTGAGGGATGATCCCATCCCCATGAAGACAGGTGGGCGTGGAGAATGTCTTAGGTGGGGGGACCCTGCGTGCGAGGCATGGGTCCAGGTCACAGTTTAATGTCATCTGTTGTGGGCGATGGTGCTTGGATGTTTAATTTTTTGTAGGTCGGACGAGGCAGATTCGCTCCAAACCCCTAGGACTTACATAACTTGTACCCTCTTCTTTGTGTGGGAGGGAAGGCATCGACAAGGCTGTAGTGAGTTCAGGTTGTAGAGAGATCCATTGAGGGGTCCACTTTAGTGTGGCTATGTGATGAATCAATAGCCATTAGTGTGCCTATGCGAAGAGGTATGAGGAAAAGAAATGTAATGGGAAGAATTGTCTAAGGGACATTGAAATTACCTTGTATGAGCATAGAATGTTTCACAGGAATTCGGTGCATGATGTGGATACTCATGGCAGAAAAGGAACCCACTAATGGAACCCAGAAGAAGAGCATCGGGGTGAGGGGTCCCCGGGAATTGCACGCGGCCTTTGAGGATTGCACGAGAAATAATGGACCTGCGTGAAAAACATCAGGATAGCATGAAATTGGTTATTCTTACATGTAATTAGGGCATCGGTTTTTCACGAGGCTTTGAGGATTGCACGTAAGGAGATGAATTGTGCGCGAGTGGTAGAGGATGTGCACAAGGACAGGGGTGCATGCAATGGGAGGAATTGCACACAATTGGTCAGCTTGCACGCAATGCAAGGAATTGCGTGCAAGGGGGGAACCTCGAAGGGATTGGAATTCAGTCTAAGCCACGGGGATCTCACGCGATTTTGGACCATGTGGTGACTTGGTGCAAAAATAACCATACCTAAAGGCCATCTTCGTGCATGCAGAATGTTGATTTAGCGCACGAGTGCCGGTTCAGATTCTTCAGTCCTGAAATGGAAGGGGGTCACCTTAAATTTATAGGTCCATAGGGGAGAGAAATAGAGATCAGTGTGAAATAATTGCATGATAGAGGCGGTGGCGCAAAATGTAAACTACACGGGTTGTGGATGAAAAAGTTTTTCTCCCTAGTGCCGAGGACTCTTAGCGAATCCCAGAAGTTTCCATGCGGGACACATTTTTTCGTGTGCTTCAACATTTTTTTCACACAATTCCTCCAGGCCCCCAGACCACGTCTCCAGGTCCAAATAAGACCTTTCTTTGTTGTTTCAAAACATTCTTCAACACTTAATCACTTTTCGGCGTCTACAATCTCAGAGAAGTCAGAAAAGTTATGCAGATAACATGAGGAAGGATCTTTTATTTGAGGGAGGTGATCATGTATTTCTCAATGTTTCTCCATGGAAAAGTGTGATTTTTTTGGTAATAAGGGAAATTTGAGTCTGAGATTTATTAGAACTTATGAAATCCTAGAGAATGTTGGATTAGTTTTATAAAATGTTGCATCACCTCCATTTTTATCCTAGGAACACAATATTTTTCATATTTCAATGTTGAAAAAGTATATTCATGATCCATATCCTATTTTGAGCCTAGAGGTAGTTCAATTGGAATATAATCTCTCTTATGAGGAACAACCAGTCCATATTCTTGACTGAATAGAGATACTGTTGCGGAATAAGGTAATTAATCAAGAAAAGGATTTGTGAAAAAACCGTACATTTGAAGATGCAACAGGGGGAAATTAGATTTCTATGGGGGATAAATACCCCCATTTATTTGATAAGTGAATAAAATTGCGAGGATATAATTTCTCAAAGTGGGGAGGATGTAACATCCTAGGTGAATAAAGAATATGAAATTTTCATATTTATTAATATTTTTGAATTAAATATTAATTTTAATTTAATGGGGATTTCAGGTTTGATGTCATACCTGATACGCAAAAATGGGTTTCTTTGAAATCTTATGTCACACACAACGTTATGTTATACCAAAAAAAAATATAATAATATTATTATTTTAAATGGTAGTTAATGCATACCCATTGTATTGGTGAGAATAAACAGGACTAACAACATTATGATTATTTGTGTTTGTTAAATGTTTTTATATTTTATCCAATAAAATATAGAATTTTAAAATTTGAATGAATCCAATTTTAATCATAAACACTCTAATATTTTTTAAACGGTCGATTTACCACCTTTTGATGGCAAAAACTTATAAAATATAGTGTTTTTTTAATTTTATATTATATATTTGAAAAAAATAATATTTATCTTTGGGATGGGGACATCAAAATTTATGTTGGATGAAATTTTTGTATTTTTCTAATAATGTTCATTTTTTAATGAATAGTGAAAAATACATCATTTTAATTCAAAACAACATTTTAATATAATTTATTTATATAGTTATAATATTATTTTAATTGGTTTTAAGTGTAATTGGATTATTTTTTACCATTAAATCCAATTTTGGCCATTGTATGTAATTTCACTCTTAAAATGGACATAAAAAAAGTAATTATTTTGATAGTTATTATTTCTTAAAATCACATTTTTGTTTTGACAACATGAATAAATTATAAATATATTTCTGCCACTTAAATGTTTTTAATTTGAAAAAATGGACTCTATATTTTGAATTAGGAGGTCCAAATTGTGTGAATAGGTGATTTTACTTATAGACATTATGAATATTTACTTCAGAAAATATTTTATTTACCATGGTTAAAAGGTAAATATGTTAAATAAGGGTATAAAATTGTATTATAATAATACTAAATTACCCTAACATCTGTCATAATACTATTGATTGATAAATTTCCGACCATGGTAATCCTTGGGGCAATTTTTGGTCACCATTGAGCCACTTAAGAGTGATAATGACACTTTATATTAATTAATTTAATGTAAAGGCAAAAATGTCATAAACATATATCTTTTAGAAAATCAATTTTTACATGGGGTTATATAATTTATATATTTGAATATAAATATTATGTTGAAATCTAAAAATATTTCATACATCATGGTATTTAATTTATTATTTTTTGACATAAAATGTATAAAATTATTTATGACATAATGATGATGCAGTAATTAAATTTTTAATAAATGAGTTAAATAAATGAGATTATAAAATTTAAAAAATTTTCCAAAACCAATCCTATTTATATTGTATGATTATATTTCATACAATAGACATCATATCATAGAATGTAATGAGTTTTGGACCTTTTTAAATTGAAAATCCATTTATAATAAAATAATTTTTTCAAACATTCCAAAGAGCCCCTCCTCCCCTTTATAAAGATCAATCACCTCTAAACCATTACTCACAAAACTAAATCCCCTTATCTTGTTAAAAATCTACCCAATTAATCTCCTACATCCTTATATTCCACCTAGAAGCCTTTCCTTAGGCACAAATCTCTTTACGAAAGCCTTTTGGTTCAAACCAATGGGAGTTACCTGATTTAAAGACAATATCTCCCCTCGCGTTAAATTATTTTAGTTTACATCTCCACTCCCTATTCTCATATTATTATTATTTTTACATAACAACACAAGTATACTCAAAATACTTGGTTGTTTTTATGAGACGTATTCGAAGTAAACTAACACACACCTCCATCAAATAGGTAAAGAACATATTGTTTCTATGGACGACGAACAAAGGCCTCATGAAACCAGTATTATTCAATTATATCATACTGCCTCTTATGGTGGGCATTATGGTGGAAGTATATTTATATGTGATATATATTATATTTATATTGTCTCTATACTTCTGTATTTTTCAATTATATCCTACCTTTATTGTTTCTGGAATGGGTAAATATGATAATTTCATTTCAGGAAGTGCGGACTACCGCCCCTTAAAGTGATATGTCTCGTTCATGATGGTGTTAATGAAATTATATATGATATTATAATGGAATTAAAATATAACTATATATCATTATGTTTTCATTACATTAAAATATGGAATAGAAAGTAATGTAGCGTTCATGTGTACGTACATCTTACTGTCTCCATGAATGGTGCATTTCATTTTTTATCTCCAAATGTTATGTACTGTTATAAATACATATATATAGTGGATACATATGAAATATATGATATCTAAATCCTGAATATCATTATGGAGATAATGGAATTTTGACCACATGAAAAACTTGTAATTATTAGAAGTTCATTCTTTACTCAGGTACCAAATATCCACAAAATGACAATTATTAACTAAAATGATTATATATTGTTTATAACGTGGTAATAAGAGACATAAATAGAATAATAAACCTGAAAAGGTTCTGAATAAAGTATAAATTAACTATAGTTTATTATTCAGGATATTGAATAATGAACGGGTCAAGTCTGACATGAGGTAATGGATTTCGCTTCAATCTCCTTTCATTGAGGAATATTTTTATTTATACCCGACATTCCTATATGTGGTGTATAAACACATTTGAATTTTCATTTCTTTCAAAGGGATTATTTTTCTACAAATCATTTTATGAAATGACCAAAAATGAATTTTTCTTTTAATGTATGTGTTGAGAATGACCTTTCTGCTGCCGCGAGGGTTAATTGATATTTAGATTCCTCTACAATCCATAGTGTTTTTAAAATAAAAATTAATACCATATAATCTTTTTACGTTTTTTGGTATTGAAAAAGGTTTTGAGAATGGATTTATTTTTTCAATGTCTAGAAATGATATATTTTGATTGAAATTTGTAAATGTTATATTTCCTTTTTATTGTATTAAGTGTTATGAATATGTTATGGTTCATGGGTATTAGTTATGCATACGGGCGGTTCCATGATAAACCTAGGGTAGGTGAGCCCGAGATATCTCTCCAATACATTGGGTTACAGGATATTGGTAAATGATAATTTTTTCAATATGATATTTAGAGAATATATTGGTATGCATATCCTAATGTAAATCTCTATGTATATTTGAAAGGTACAATGTAATTATGTTATGATTTCCACAAGTTAAATTTATGTTTTATAATTTCTATGTGTTATTCATAAATCTTATGATTTCGTGTGGTCTGTAATAGTCTTATTTTTTTATAGACTAATGTTTTCTTTCTTTATTTTATAACCCTTAATGAGTTATTTATTCTCATACCTTGTTTTTGAAATTTTTTTCATAGGACTTAAAGATGAATAGGGTCAAGGACAGGATCATGGAAAAGTCATGCTAACTAAAACATGGAACTATACATGACACTGTTTCTTCAAGAGTTTTTATTTAATGAAAAAATGGAAACTAAGTAGAAGTTTTCACTTTGTAATTTTTGATATGTAATTTAATTTTTTTGGCCTAAATCTCTAAAAATATAATCCTGAAAAGATCCTCAATGTTAATTATTCATTTAATTCAAGATTGAGTAATGCTTAAAGCCAGGTCCTTATACAGTGAATCCAGATTTCTATGTGATCCTGAGAATCATGAAAACACTTGTTATGTCTTTACTAATGAAAATGCTTATGACTAAAGGGTGAATATAAAGGATGGGTTATTCTGCATCAATTTTGTAATCATTTTGAATGGAGTTTGTTCCACAAAGGAAGGGTGATTTGAGAAGGAAGTGAGCTTCACGAAAGGAAATTATGAGATTCATGTTTTCATTTAAAAAGGATATAAAACTGATAAAATTAAGATATATGGTGAAAAAAATACTCCTTATAGGCATGTAAATATAAATCAATTCCAATCCATTGAAGCAATGTTTGTGTCAATAAACAGAGTTAGAGTTCTCTCAAAGCAGTGATCTAGGGGTAGTCGATGGAAGTGTTCTGGGTAATGTAGTGTTCTATCTCTATAATGCTATAAAGGTATTGTTCTTGGAATATAGTGACTATTTATGATCTATGCTATTAGAAAAATACTGAATATTAGTGTATTCTAGTACAATACACTCACTTCCAGTGTATGCTTCTTCGACTAGCCCTTTTTGGTGAACGAAGTAAAACTGATGTGTTTACATTATGTATGTGAGTGTTTTATTGTTGATTAAATCCATTGAACATGTTTAATGATATCCTAAAAACATAGGAAATATGTCCTTCATGTTAAAAGAAATATGTGACACCCTTATCCACCCTCCTCTGTCAGGGTGTGTTGGGATTCCAAAATAATAACCATTGTGACTCTGAAGGACCAATGTGAGTGGGATAAAAAGTATCTAGTTTTGTTATGAAATGCTATTTATCGATTTACATTTTTTGATATATCAATGATAGATGAATTTTTTGACATATGGATTAATAATTACAAACTGTAATGGAAACTTCTCATTGTTTCCCAAGAGATTTGTTGAGATCCTTGCAACCAATTAATGTGATTAGTGAATTAGTCGAGGAAATTAATTTTATGTAACTTTTGAATTTGATAAGGATGTTTAATCATTTAATGATTCCACTAAGTAATAAAGAATCATGAATGATTATTTTTGGATTTTATGTTTTTCAAATGAGTTACATTTTATTACTTTTACATGAAATGTGCCGACTGTTGTATCTCCTTGAACATAAAAGCGGTGGGTTAGAACCACATCAAGCACATTGAATTAGTAATGAGTGTGGTGTAATGAACTGTTCATGGATTTATGTAAATTATATAATTATCATGTTATATTAAATTCTTGTTTCATATAGAGATTCTTATAAGGTGGAGTACCCTAATTCTTCAATTGGAATAAGTTGAATACACCATTGTGTGTTGAGTTTAATGGATTTAGTTTCCATAGTTTCAATATTTTTGTGTAATGAGATTTTAGCATAGCTTCTGCTATTTCATCTTAGAGCCTAGTAGTAAGATCATGATGTGATTTTAGGAATGAGTGTGCGTGTGAGGCGATTATTTTTCATTCAAAGATTAAATTTCAAGTAATCCTTGTAGATTATTATTGAATTTGATGAATGTGATTTATTTTTATGCTACCATAACTTCTTGAGATGAGAAGTTCTATGATTAGGAGGTTTTAATGACCCCTAATGTTATGGTTTGATTTTTTTTGGATAATTTTATAATATCATTTTATGGGAATCTTGTATAGAATCATGTTTTTACAATGATGAGTCATGTTTAAACATCATAAAGAGGTATCTTGAAACATTGAAATAGAATTATGGTTTAACATGAGGATCAAGAATTCAACAGAGGTGACCCTGAGAAACTGAGCCAACTGATAAAACCACTGATTAACCAATGGGGCAATCAGTATAAAAACATCCTATAAAGACTATCCGACTTTCTGGCGAGTCTTTATTGACTCATCAGTGAGCTAGGAAGAACCATTTCATCCTAATAAAACTAAACTCCCAACTAGTGAGGGGTTATTTTGTTCATAATGACACTACTACCTACTCATGATTAATCCTATGGGAACATTGTCAAGATATTATTTCATTCATATATACCTATCTTCTTCATTAAAAGAGATCTCCAAAATCTACCATGGATCTAGACTCAATATAATGGTGATTCTTGGTGACACCCCTTCTTATTTTGTGATATTTTCATTATTCATTAACATGTGGTACTAGATTAGTTTTTCGTTCATCATGTTTAATTCACTTTGAATGTTATTTTCTTTTATAATACTTTGATGTCACATGTCTCCAAGGTCCCCATTCTTTTTTCCAAATTGATCACTAATTTATTTTTGGATAGATCCTATTTAAAGTATTATATGAGAATTCTATCAATTAATGATGGAATTTACATAAAAAGATATATCTTTGGATCAGTAAGGATAGAGGATGTACCATGATGACGTAAATACGTCATTGTTTGGAGTTTCATTGAAATTATGTCCCTTTATGATACCTTTATGGTCTTTTTCTTAAATTAATTTACATTTTACAATATACCATGTAACTGAGTCAATGATTTTTTTTATTGTAATCAATTGTGTACCGGTATTGGATCAATCTATATATAATGATATTATGGTAATTTTATCTCATGTGGTTGGGTTTAACCTAAATGTTCCAATTTAATTATAATAAATTCATAATTGTATGATTTTGGTATGATATTTACTTTCTCAAAATAGATTTTGAAGCATTCACTACTACAAATATGGCCTTTATCAGCGCTAGAAAGGTCAATAATAGTTCTAAAAAGTGTTGATAATCAATTTGAATATAAAGGGGGTAAATTTTTCAGTGCTATGAAAAGCACTGATAAAAGGGGTCTTTTATCAGTGATTTTTTAGAGCTCATAAAAGATACCTTTTATTGGTGCTTTTTTAAGCACTTATAAAACTCAAAAAAATATTGAATTTTTTTTCAAAATAATATATAATTTGGGGGAGATTTTAACTATGCTTGGACACCCCCCCCCTTATAAGTGCTAGGAAGACCCATCCCAGTCCTCCCACGCGATGTCCTTTCCTACGCATCCCCCACATTCATGCACGCCCCTCCTTGCTTCCACCCGAACTCGAACCCGAGACCTCCCCCTTACGCGCGTGCACCATTACCACTAAGTTATTTAGTTTTTTTCTCTATTTAATGATATATATATATATAGTAATATTTATTTGTATATTAATGTAGATTCATATTAATAAAAATATATTTAATTATATTAACACATATTTATATATTCATATACTAATATATATATATTCATATATTAATATATATATATATTTATTCGTATATTAATATACATTAATATTAATATAAATATATTTTGTTATTTTAATATATATATATATATTCATATATTAGCATAAATATATTTATTAGTATATTAATTGATATTAATTTTTTTTATTTATATATTTTTAATTATAATTTTTTATGTGTGTTTATAAATAAATACATACATACATATATACAACACACACACACATAGACACACAGACACACACACATATATATGTTTACTGATAAATACATATATATGTGTATTCGTAAATACATAGAATATTAAAATAGAAATAACATCTAATCCAGAAGTCTATTTCAACTATAAAACTAGTCAAATAGAATAAAATGAAACAATATTCAATATGATATCTTGTACATGCCTAGCAGACATCCGTATCAGAAGTTATAAAATTTTGAATGTTAAAAAATAAGGGTATCTTGACAAAAAAATCTATTTTTGGCGCCATCTAGGCATTTTTTAGGCCTCAAAAAATTTGATAGAAGGATCCCTTTTGTCAACAGCATGTATATCTCATCGCAAACTTCGATTTCTTATATTGTAGAGCTCAAACGGACACGCAGATAAAAAGTAATGTCCATTTGAATTTTGCGTTACATTTCAATTTATTTTAGATCTTTTGTTTATTTTTTTGATTTTTTGTGTCTTGAAATTGATATTAAATGATTATTAATCTATGATAATTAGAAAATTATTAAATAATAATATTTGTTGAAATATTTTAAAGCAAATTTCACTAAATTTCATATATATTAAATGTAGTAGTTTATTTATACTTATCTAAAAAATATTTTAAAAATATATATTATATTTATATCAATATAAATATACTTATATAAAAATATATTATTTTTCATGATTTCATTTTAAATATAAATTTTATAAGTGCTAGGAAAAATCACTAATAAAGCTAGGGGGATTTATCAGTGGTAAAAAAAGCACTGATAAAGGTTGACTTTTAACTGTTCTTTTTTAGCGTGGTTAATAGTGTCCTTTATCAACTATTTTTTAGTATTGATAAAGACTTCCCTCCTAATCAGAACCTTTTTTAGTGCTATTAAAGGGTGGCACTGTGGAAACCCAGTTTTGTGGTATTGATTTTATAGAACCTAAATTGATGGTTGGTCGTTTTTATGGCAATGCGGTGGTTTCTTATATGTCTTTCGAGAAGTTTTATTTTCAAATTTTAATATCATGTTCCCAATAATAATTTATAATCTGTTATAATTTAGAGATAATTATTTATTAATTAATTATTTCAAATGATTAATACCTCATGCTGATCAATTGACGTCAAATTGACTTGATTAATCCGATAAACCAAATAAAATTTACTTGGTTGAGATTTGTCTCTATTTGAAGATGGTGGTTTGGTGTATTCTATCGTTGGTATTACCGCTTTTTACCATCATGTGGTATGTGGTTTTCCACATTTTAGGAGTGGTCCATAATTTCATAATGTGTTTTTAATAACATGTAATTCTTAACAAATTGATGATCTTTATGTACTAATTAATTAATAGAACTATGCCAAATATAACTGGATAAATTACCAAGGGCCTTGATGGAACTTTGAGCACTGGCATGATGTTGACTATTTATGGCCATGGATTGATCCAATGTGAATACATGTTTGGTTGTTATACCATGATTCACTATAGATCACTTATAGGTGTTTGGTTAGCATGTGTGACCCATGTTAATGTTTATCACTATTGGGGGTATATATATGGCTATTGATACTCATGATTGATGTTATATGTTAAACCTATATGTGTAGTATCTTTATGTGTAAGAATATATTACCCTTTATTAATGTGCCAATATATTATATAGATACAGTGAAAATTCAATGTGTATTATTAGGTTGCATGATAGACCATTTTTAACTGATTAATAACATTTGTATACTTGTTGCTTCTATGACTCGTCATGATATTTTATGTTTTGTCTATATGTATTCTATACATTGTATTGTGAAATATTGTGCTGTTTTTTGAGGTATTGTCATAGGGTTATTGGTAAGTGGAATTTCATGTTATGACCACCCCTCATAGTGGTGGTTTTCATGGGTTGTGATGAAAACAAAAATATACATAGACACTGGGTAAGGGAATGATACCTTGAGGCTAGACCATGGTAGTGGTGTTGGGAAAAATAAACATTATAGATATTGAGTGACATATTGTCTTTATTACTTGTTGATGTAGAGGTACATGATTCCTTGATTGTTTTTGGATATCAGGAGATATGTCATCATGAAGCGTAGATTATGTTGACTGACATGTCATCTCATTTCCTTGAGGATGATGTGTTACATGACATCATGATGCCCTTCAGATATCGAGTGAAATATTATCATGATGCCTTGTAGATAAACCATGTATATTTTTCATTATATCTACCATTATCAATTTTTTATCCATCCATCATGGATCCAAATTAGGTTTATATTATGTCAAATAAATATTAGTAAGCATATCACTTCTAGGAACATTATTTCTTGTTTCTTCTTTGTGAATATATGATTCTATGCTATATTTGGGAAAATAATAATTTCTTATTCATGTTTCATCATTATTATAATAATAATGTACACTACATATAACTGTTGGGTATTGGAATGTGTTGTCAGTGACCTGTTGAGTGGAATTCATACCCTTCTCAAGAAGCCATGGAACTTTTTATCCAAGATACCCTTAATTATTGTATGTATAGGTTGGGATGAAGAATTGGAATGACCATTGGGTGGGGTAGCTTGGTATGAGTCTAAAGATATGAATGAGATGATTCCAAGTGTTTCAAAGACTCTATATTCCATAATCTTTTATCTTCTATATGTGATCAGTATGGTGGATAATCAGTGTTTTGTATTCAGTTTTGACTATTCTATCTTTTATTTTTACATTAATTCGTACATATGTTATGTTATTAGTATCCACATACTCTAATTCCCTATTTTTTTTTTATTATTTTAGTTATTTTTTATTTATACTCTTATTACGGGTATAGTCTCCCCATGATTACCCCTTATACCCTCATTACTAATCAGTATCTTCTAGCATACGTGGAGGTATGTCAGAGGTCATGTGGCATTTTTTCTCAGAACTAGTAATTTTATTTGCAAAGTTTCATGAACTATGTTACAAAAAAAATTAATTCAAAATAAATGAAATAATATTTGATTATAGTAAGTATAATGAAAATATGACCATTATAAAAAAATTTCTCTTAGAATATCAACATGAAAACTATAATACTTACCTATCTAGAAAAATATTAATTGTAATGTTTTAATAGTTAAATTACTAGTAACAAATATTTCCATAAATTAAATAAATTAAAAGATATTTTAGAATAGGATAAGATAGAAATTGAAATTAATAAAATCAATAATATATAAAGATATTTTTTTACAAAAAATTATATTTTAACATATTTTGTGAAAAAAAATTGAATACTAATATATAAATAAAAAAATTCAAAAGAGTTACAATTATTATTGATAAGAAAATTTAATTTTCGGAATCATCATAGATTAATTATAACTACGGAATATTTTTTTAATTTTTTAAAAAAAACCACAATTCTCGTATTAATACAAAAAATAGAATTTTCAAATATGTATGGTTTTATAAAATAATTTGTATATAGTATTGACTTAATAAAATATAATATTATTTTATTGAACCAAAATATCTTTAATAAGATAATTAATCTATTTAAAAAATAAGAATGAAAAATTATAAACCTAAAAAATAATTTCGAAACTCTAAATAGATAAAATATTCATAATAGGATAATGAAATGGAGACTATTTCATGGGGGAATAATTTTATTCATGTAAAAATATTTTATATCTATAATTAAATGATTTTGAAATATATTTATTACCTATGATATTTAAAATATAGAGTGTTTTCTATTATTAATGTTGTTAATAATGGTTAATATTCATGGAAATTTCATAACAAATGAAATTAAGCAATTATTTAATTATATTGAAATATAATTTTAGGGTAATTGTTAGAAAATCCCATCTTATGTGAAAGAAGATATTATGGTAGAACCCCAAATTCAATAAATATTATTTTCTCATTTAAATTGCATCACTAGAGCTATTAGGATTTATGTATTATAAATTTATTGGTTATAGATGGTAATGAATGCCTAATGATATCTTAATTCATTGTTTTTGGATTGATTGAGATCGTTTTTGTTAATAAATGAATGAATGGAATGTTTTTCATAATAGATTCTTTAAAATTATTAGTGGAATAATATATAAAATATTTTTATATTTGGAGATTTTATGTGATTAATTTATAATCTATTATGGATGGAATAATGTGTTGGGATCCCTGATGTTGTGATATTTGATTGAGGTATCATTTAGGATGATGATAGGGTGCATGGATTCCTGAGGTTGTGGTGGTTTCATGGGGTGATATTTATGAGAATAATAATGGAATGGGATGCATGGGGTTGTGAGGGTAGCATAGGCTACTATTTTGATGTTGATGGTTTCCATGGATTTATGATGTGATATGATGTGTGTAGAGTTTGTAAAGGCATTGGGGAGGTTGGGCTAAGTTTATATTAGGACATTCTTTTTTATCCTTACATCCTAATGAAATCGTTCTTAATATATGATTGTATGTCATTTTTATATAATCATTTTCCTACTCTAAGAGGATGTTTTATGTTACACACTACGAGTTCATAAATTATGGTCTAAATTGGGTAAATTCTTATAGTACTTGAATGATTATGAAATTATAAATGAATAAATGAATGAATAAGGTTATTTTTTCATGCATACTTATATTGATGACATTCTAGAGAATACGTTAAGAGTTTTGAAAGTGATTTTGAAACATATCTTGGAAGGGTACAATTTTATTCTCAGAAATGCTCATGTTGATAATTAATTAGAGTTTAATTAATGAATTATTTAAAATAGAGCCTAAATCTTGTATACATAGTCAATACCAAGGACTTAGTGGTGGTCATCGGGAGTCCTTTGGAAAATTAGCAAAATATGAGCATAAGGCTGGGTAGTCTATCATAGTGTGGTCATGAGGATTATATATATCATATATATATTTTGATTTTATATTCTTCCCCATCCACTACGATAGTGTGACTGATACCTAGTTAAATCATGGAGTTTATTTTAGAAAACTTCTATGTATGTGAGGAACGATTGGTTGAAAAACCCTCTAAACCCACTCTCTTCTCCCAATAGAATTATATGCTAGTACGATTGGTGGTTATTTTTTGAATATATGTTTTTATAGGCCTATTAATTCACACATATATCTATGTATATATTATCTGAATGGTTATTATAGGTTTTTTGTGTATGGGTTGTAATGGCTTGAAGTATAATACATGATGTACGGGTTGTGGTGGATCATTGAAACTACATGTTTACTATAGGGAGATGGGGCTAGGATAATGAAATGTTTCGATAAATGAGATTCTTATTATATTAAATATTAATGAGTGTATTTAGATTTGATTTCTTTTAGAGAGAGATAGAATAAGAATTGAGACATTGGGGAAGACTGAAAAAATAGGTAGGGAAGTTGTAGTGGGGTACCATCATTTTATATTATGTTAGATATTATATAATTACTATTGTGTGATACCAAGAGGGAGATCCATAGTGATTTATTGAAAATAATAACAAACAATATTAGATTATGAGTTGGTTTCATATGTTTACTCATAGATATTTACTATGCTTCTTTCAAATTTTTCTTGAGAGGTTACAAGAAGGATTCAAGAGATTATACATTTTATTATCACCCTACATATATATAAACTATCTTTTAGACCAACATATTCTTCTAGGTGATAACTTTGTACCATACTGTATAGAGGATTTATTGGAGAAAAATGGCCATTATTGAAGATCATTTTTTGTGTTTCCAATTGTTCTACTTATATGACATTAAATTAATATATGTTGTATATTAATTTTCATTATTTTGATTAATAGTTGTTTGGGGGTTGTTCTCATACTATATGTTCTCAAAATTCTTAGAGGGTAATTCCTCTCATCTATGCAATAATGTATCCTTAGTAATAGTCACCAACCAATGGCTTTTTGGACACATGCATCAAGTGTCATTCCCTATTTTCTCTCATTTTCATCCTATGTTGGGTGTCATTGGGGGAAGGATCCTAAGAGAGTATTATCATTGGAGATTGTTGATTGATAAGATAGAATTTAAAATTAGGAACTAGTGAGGATGCATGGGATGGTGGATACATATTATTAGTTTGGATTACTGAATACTATAAAAATAAGATACTAGTTGGTAAACATGATTTTAGGTGCCTCTATAAATCATTGTTACCACCTAAATGTTTACTGAATATTCTAAAAACGGTTATTCTTCTTCTGGTTTATATATCTTGGAAATTATTAGGCTTCATTTTTGTATTCTTCTATGTTTGAACTGTGGGATACAATGGGAAATGTTTTTTAAAATAACTGATTAATAAATTTAAATAATTTGAACCTCGGGTAAGGATTCCCTAATGTATTTCCTTTTAAATGAGTGTCTCCATGTCGATGTCCCCATTAGGTTCATGATAGGATTTTCGAAGAGATGTTATAGAAAATCACTGAATATTGTAGGATGATTATGAAAATGATTAGGGGGTAAACATAAATGTTTCTAGTTACAAAAACCCAATAATAATAAGGGATCTATTTCAGATCAAGCGATCTAGGTTTGGATTGAGGTTGTGGTGATAGTATTGGATTAGAATCATGCTTTGAAAGACCTTTTTTCTTTTTGGTTGTGACGATATAGTATGGATCATATCAAAAAATATTGGGACCTATTATTTAGGGCTTTCGAGGAGTTGGCTATTTATAGGGGATGCTCTTAGGAAAATTTCTAAGCTGAGTTTAATTATTTTATCTTTATAGAGGAGGATTCTTATCTCATTATGTTCACCATCCAAAATGTGATTCCTCATCACCAGACAAGTTTTGTGTTCTAATAACATTTTTTTAATTTTGGAGCTTAAAACCCTTTTATTATTATCCCCTTAGAGTGAATGTACTTCATTATCATTATTCTTTGATTTATTGAACTTATGAATAAGAGTAGGGAAACCGAATTCATGTTACATGATTATTTTTATCCCATAAAACATTTATTTTCCATCCCACACCCCATTGCATTCATAGATAGTAGGTATAACTCGTCCCTTAGTCCTGGTGTTGATATGATCTTGTGGATCAAGGAAAGGGTTCTCTCTTACCATGTTAATATAATATTATTACTTACTCTATGGGATCTTATTTAGTATTGTGTGATGTTTTATTGTCATCACGTGCATCTTATACACTTCTCTTAGGCCTAATGTGGTTGATATTTGGTATTGGGGAAGTAATTATTTTATGAAATCATTTATTTCCAATAAGTATATTCCTTAACCATTCAAGGTGATATGGGCCCTGGTTTAGATAAAATTTTATAATGTATATTTTAATTAAATTAATTTTTCCCTAGTGTTTCATTAATTACAATCTATGTTAAGAAATAAGTTCTTGTTTGTTGTGGGTTGTGCATTGGGTGTGGTTTTTGATATAATCATGGCCAAATGTTCTTTCATCGATGGAAGTAATATATCTCATAATATTTTCATATGTTATGGACCACATAATATGATTAAATAGTAGACTTCACATATCATAACTCATTATATTGTGAAACATTATTAAATAATGTGGGTGATTCAGTACCACCCAAAGTGAATAATATGAGGATATGGCGGATGGCTTCATTTTATTTGTATGATTATGGTATCTCTCTTGATCTTGGTTATTATGATGCTTGAGAAATGTTACATGATATCTATATATAACTCTTTGAAGTGATTAATTCCACCTATAGTAAATGAAAATTTTTATGTTGAACCATATAATATTTTTTCAAAAGTTTTCTCCTGGTAAATATTGTTTTATTAACATAGGTGAAAAAATTAAATACACATAATGTGGATAGTTGTTTAATTTTTGAAAGAGAATGGTAGAGACGATTAATTTTAATAAATATGATTTTATAGAATCATGGAAAGTTCCCATATGATTGAATTATCACATTACTCATGTTAAATATAAAATGTTTGTCAAAAAGTGAATTTTACTTTGGCCTTGACTTTTAGGAAAGTTATTTATGTTGTACACTAATATTTAATGACACCCTCTTGGAAAAATTTATTTTGATATAGGGATATTTATTAAATAGGAAATTGAATGTATATGATGAAACATGTATTTATTTTAAATGTTTTTTTAAAAAATGGTTGGGATCTTTTTCACAAGTTTCTTGGTTAAAAGCTTCCTTTTATCAGCACGTTTTGAAATGTAATGAGTTTTTTATCTGAATTGTTTTCATACATGTCATGAAAAAAAAGGAATCAATTGGAAAAAAAGATTATGTTTTTAACACTTTGAAAAACATGAATTAATGAAATATTTTATTAATCATATATATAATTTAAAAAATTGGTTTTTAAAAAATTGAAATGTTCACTTTCTCATTACTTGTTAGCCATGATATACGCCGAATGTTTTTGGTTAAGTTTACTAAAATGGTAAATGAAAAAAAAAATTCTATGCATTATCATTTGATGGAATTCCATAGAATATGTTTTTAAAATTTAGATATAAATGTTCCTTCTCCCATTAATAGTTTTGGGACATTTTGTTTGATCAATGTTTGTTTTTGAAATAATTTATTTTGAAGTGATGTTATTGTTTATTAGGAATTTAATACATGGTTTGTTCTGGAAATATATGTAGCCATTGATGTAAAATTTCTTCAGAATGAGTGTTGTGGATGTGTGAAAACATTTCAAGGAAATTTAATCTTTTACTTTTTATGATGATGTGTTTTATCTCATGTTGATATATGAGGTTGAATCTAGTTTTCAGGCAAAATATGATTAATTTCACTGCTCCTTTTTCATGGGTATCGTCCCTTGATGATTTTTCTAATGTGTTTTTGCTCTATTCACTTTATTCCACTAGTAGTTAACATATTCCAATTTTATAATGATCCTTGAAAGGTATCTCTTTGGGTGGTTTAATTATCCCCACATCCCTTCTCTCTTCTTTTTGAATTTATTTTAATTCTATAGGATAATAATTGTTTTAGTGGAATCTAATGTAAGGGTCTAGAATATTTTAAGCCCACCCATTGTTTTATAGGGTTTCTAGAAGTTAGTGAAAATTTTCCCAAATTCAGTGGTCTCTTTAATTCTTATTTTTTTAATTTATAAAGTGGTTTTTAAAATCCCATACAAATTATAGATATAGCTTTAATGTTTCAAATGTTTTTTTGGAAATTAATTTTGATGTACTGAAAGTGATTTTGATATTTTAGAAATGTGTTTTGGATTTTGTAAGTGATCTTAAATCCTTTACATTATTATTATAATATTTATTTTCTAAATATAGTATTTTCTAGAAAACACATACCCTTATGAATGATTTTGGTTATTTTTAAGCGGAAGTCATGTTTCTAAACATTTGTGTTAAGGTGGCCATCATATTTCCCTCTATTTGAATGGTGATCTTAAAATATCATGAAAATTTTTAAGGAACCCCTACATAACTATGGGTATTACTAGAATACATAATGGTGTTTTTATCACCCTAAAACTTTATGAATTGTTTTCTTTGAATAAATTATTTTTCATTGATAGCCTACTTTATACACAACATTGAGTTTTAATGACTCCTGAAAAACTATTAATATTTTTATTTAAAAAATATAATTATTACCTCTATATAAAACATGTTGGAATTAATCATAATAAATTAATTTAGAATATAATTATAATCATTTTATAATAATAAATCATATTGATATGAAAATAAGAAATTTTGGATAAAGTCTATATATTTTAAAATAACTTTTTTTCAAAGAAGGATTCTTATTTCCATTTTTAGACTATATTAAAATTAATATTTAACATATTTTGAAAATTAATTTTATTAAATAAACATCATATTTTGAAATTTTCTTTTCAATAATTTCATAGGGTTAATTTTTAGAATTTTCCAAAAATGATAACCTTTTTGACGAATAGTGTAAAATAATGCTTTTTATTGAAAAATGTCATTTTTCATAAAAAACGTATATCAAACTTTTTTTATTAAAAATTGGTTTTAATGTAAACATAGTTCATTTACTTATTAATTAACTTTATTTATTTTTTTTATAATAATTTTCATATGGAATTTTGATATAAAAACATTTTCAACATTCAAAAATTTTCTCTTTGAAAAAATTTCTTCCTTATAGCCTCTTTGGGATTAATTTTAAATTATATTTTTCACTTTATAAGAATATAAATTATAAAAATGGATTCAATATTTGTAATTATATCATTTAAAAATATTTTATGAGTTTAAATTATTTTTTACCTTAATGAAAAATATATTTATAATTATTTTCTACGATACAATGAAAAAATTAGTTTACTTAGTGGATAAACTAAAAACATACGTGTTTAAAATGATCACAAACATGTCCGAACCCCACGTTATTGAAATTTCATAACCATAAAATGTATAATTATATAAAATTTTATATTTCTTTATCCTTTCATCATGTTAAAAAATGTCTGTACACATTATTCGTTCCAAAAATAATGTGTGTGTCACTCACCAGACTTATTAAAGACCCCTTATCTTCCCAACATTAAAGTTCAAAAACCATTTGTTTCATTCAATAACTTCCCAAATCCACTCCTTAATTCTGTAATATATTCCTATATTCCATTTCTAGGAAAAATATCTAAAACAATACGGATTTTGATTCAAGTATAAGGAGGTTGTCCAAAGAACATGTAATGTCCTTCTAATAGTGTTTTTAATTTATTTCATCCTCCATATCCATAATTTTTTTTAATCCATGATGATATCATAACATTAGTATATTAAATAACAAAATAATTTTTAATTGATTTCAATGTTCTAAAATCCTCTCCATATCCATCAAATGGGTTATCAAATCATCATTCATGTATGGCAGAGTACAACATTGGGAACTAATGTTATTTTTTTCCATCACCACCTCTCATGAATAGAGATATTTATTGGATAAATATTGATATATGATATTTAAAAAATTATTATACGTATGGAAATTTTATATCACATATACCATCTTACATTCCATTTTGTAGGAATATAATATGGTCGCTCATGTGTACGGTGGAATACATCCTCACGAAGAAATTTTATTTGTTCAAGCATTTCATGCAATATAATATGGATGAGTTTGATGAATTTTTGTTATTTATATGATCTAAATATTAATATTTAATGGTATTATATTATTTACCTTTCTTTTTTTCAATACATATTAAAAATAGAAACAACATTAATGGGTACTTACAACCTAACATCTCCATGAAGGTGTATTTAATTTTCTATCTCTAAATTTTATAGATTACTCAAAATACATATTTAATGAATATATATTATATTTAAATTATGTTTAAAACTATTTAGATGATGGTACCATGATAAATTAATAGAACCAAAAAATCATCAAATCAAAAAATATATAAAAAAGTTGTCATTTCCCTAAACTTGAATTTAACATGAAATTTTGAATATTTGGGTAATAAATTTTGATATGTAAAAAAAAATATCTTATGATATACATGATTATGGTTATTTAATAGATTAATAATAAACATATATTTATTATTCATCTTTTTTGAATGTTTCTGACATGATTCAGGACTTATGGTATGGGTTTTTGGTCTTGATATTCCTTCATTGTGACAAATGTTATGTTATTCACCATTTTTATTTTATCATGTGTATATACAGAGTATTTTAAATTTAAAATCGTGAATTTATTTATTCTTATGATATTCTATTTTTTTAACAATATTGATTCACGGTTCTTAAGATTAAATTTTACCAAAGTGGTAAGGGTTCTATATTCTAATCTCATCTTGTATATGGATTTATCATGATTTTACTTCTAATGATGAAATATTATAATATGTCTCTTTAAAAACTCATTTATTTTATTAAAATATAGTTATTTATACTTCATAAATTATTTCCCTTAATTTTCTTCTATTTACTAAATATTTCAAATTGATGGTATTAATAAAAATAACTTTTCTCCCTCTTTGGTTAAAAAAAGTAGTTCTTCCAAAAACATTTTTTCCATGATATTTTTTTAAAAAAATAGTATAATTTAATAAATTATTTATTAAAAAATACCCATGAATGACTTTTCAATTTTTTTTTGAAATTATTTATATTTTCCTTTTCCAAACAAGGCCCATTTTTTCATTTACCAGAATGTGAATAGAATTGATGTTTTAATATATACGACGTGGATGGGAATTTCTTAAAATAATGAGTGTTATTTTATTTGAATATTTATATTTATGTTTTCAATGTTATTTTCATTGAAAATTATTTCCAAAAAAATTATTAATTTTTAATTTTGAAATGGTTGATTTTAAATGAAATGAAATTTTCCCCAAAACAAATTTCAAGTCTTTTTCCATTTAAAATCATTTTCCTTAAGAGATGACATACAATGATGTTTCTTTTCCTTTCAGGGAAATATGATCCAATGATAAAAATATTATTCATTCTCTAAATTTTTTATGTTTATGAAAAAATTAATTTTATGATCCCCATTTATATTCGACGGGTTATACCATAATAAAATACTTATGAAACCCTCTTTTTTTCTATGGGTAATGCATTAATGGAATTATGAAATGATTATTAACCCTATTTCTTTTTCACAAGTTATTATATAATAAAAATTTTATAAAACCCATTTAATTTCATGGATTCTAATTTGTTGAATTTTTTATGATCTTGTGCCAAACATATATAATGTCAGGCCAGGATTCTACTAGAAATGATGCTCTGAGCCAGTTCCCCATATGGCCTAAAGTTCACTTCATGGTATTCCAGAGGATTACAACTAAATGTTGGGGCTTAATGGTGAAATGTTTTAGAGAATATATCCCTATAGCATGGTGCAAGACCTAAATTAATGAAGCAAAATAAATCACAAATAAATAAGAATAATAAATATACAAAAACTAAATCTACTATAACAAAATTAAAATTTACATATGTCCTAATAATACATTCTATACATACAACCATGGTATCCCATTGTGCTAAACAAATACAAAAAAAATGTAACTAAAAAATAACCTACTACCAGCTATGGTCTATAACATATACCCAGTCTCCAGTACCCTTTCATGAATCTATAGTATAATTGGTTGATTTCACTTAAGCATTCCACTAAATAATTAAAAATTGGGAATTTTAACGATCCTTCATGAATTCGTACTCAACATAAAATAATGAATATAGTTTTTAAGTATAGTGAGGTGCAAATAAAATGGGTGAGAAATAAATCCAAGTTGACTGATACCAATGCGGAACCAATAAACTATTATCATAAGTACATGCTCCTAAAATTTTCTCAGCCTAGCAGATACATAACTGCAAACGAAAATTACAAATAAAACCACTTGCGATCATTTGTTCCAAGACTTCAATCAACCATATTAGATTTGGCCAAATCCAAAGTTTTTATGAGCACATCTCAATGATCGTGGAACCCAATAATGTGCGGGCATCATACCCATGGTTTCAAAATCCAACCATGATAAAATTAGGGTCAGATCCAATTATTGTCCTACAAATTAATAAAATGTTATATTTTATCCCATACCATGTTCTCATGACACAAAAAATATATCCCATGTCAAACCTTAACACATATGTCCTTGTCACCACAAAAAAATACTACCAAGCCCAGACCTTCGGTCTAGAATCAATCTTAGGAATCCTAAAAAAATTCCTAGAGAATCAGTCGAAACCTATACATCATATCAAAATATTAATTTATAGATAATAATAATATAATATTAATTATAGATGTGGATAATTATTCCACCATTTATCAATGTGGTATACCATAAACTCATGGAGAATTAGGATGGAACATAAAAAAGTATACATTCGTATCCAAGGGTTTCAGTTTGACACCTATTCTATTGTATACATTCCTTATTTAGAACATCAACCAAGAAACCATCTATACATAGCATCATGTTTACCTAGAGCATTATTCTATCCCAACCCATGTAGATAGAACATATGTCAAATATCTTTATTCCCATGGCATGCCATCGTCATAAATTAATATGGATTAGTCCCTAACCATGATGTATGAAATTATTCTCCATAGCCTTATTCTGAAACTATATCCATAGTATAACTCCTATGTTGGAAACATTATCCCATAAATAACCACATACATGTGATCTCACATCCACTATAATCAATAGTGTAAACAATGTTCCAAGAAACTTAGTCCATAATTTAAACCATAATCAAGCTACCGATACTGATATAAAGATCTATGCAAAAATATCTTAGTTATGGATATATTGATCCATAAATGTGGATCATCTATCTCACTATCTTGGATATCCCATCACATACCATTGAATAGGGTTACAGAGTATCACAATCTAACCATATCATAACAGCCAAACGACCATACTCCTTGTCTTAACCTCAATAAATAAAATATAAAAATGGCCGTCTAATCATCAATATCAGTCATCAACATCTTATCCCCATTAGGTCATGCATCACCTGAGTCACACATAACGCCCAAAACCAAACTACACAAGAACACGTACCCACTCAAGGTCACAATATCAATTGGAAACTCACATGATCCTTTAAATCCATACATAACATAGGCATATATCTAGATCCTCAGAACTAGATCCCAAGTGTAGGTATCCCCTATTTATCCTTGGAAACAACCAAACATTCAATACAATCCCTAACAGATCAAACATTCTCAGGTATCCCTCAATGGCCTCATATCAATCCATTATTAACAATATACTTACAAGGAAATCTCAAAGCAAACACATTCAACAAAAGGAATGCCAACAGCCAGACATGAAATCAAATGACCGCTTAATAAAAAGCCATCCTCGTAAGAACCTGTTGGAGTGAATCCTACTTTTTTAGTGTTTTGAAAAAATATATCTTTATGGAAATTTAAATAGTACATGCCATGTACTTAGAATTACATATCATGTACTCGGTTGCTGCGGGTGACTGTGTACTGGCTGTGTAATGACTGAGTACAAGATGGTGTGGGGTGACCTAGAGACCACAAAAAGGGGTGCCAGTTAAGGCAAGTACATGAATTGATCTTTTAAATAACATGATGTGTACATTATTTTTAATTGATTAAATAAACTGAGGTCGTGCCTAATAGACAGAAACCTCTTCTTCCTGGGATGTCTCATCCAAGAGTGACTGATGTCGATGAATCTTCTCTGATACCCCGATTGATCGTCCGTTCTCCGAATCAACCATTTTCAACTGCATTGGAATCTGTCCAGTTATTTTGTCCTTCTTCTAGAGCCTCATTCCTTGATTTATCTTTTTTTTTTGTGAGAAATCCTTATTTGAGAATTTTGGATGTTTTTGTTGATATACCACATTCTAGGTCGATTCAATAGCCGATGCCAAAGTATATAGATCTTACAATGTTGAGGTAGGTGGTTTGTGCCTTTCTGTAGTCAGTCTTTGAATTTTATTTAAAAAAGTGCCCAATACCCTAGAACAAGGTTTTGTTTGTTAAGGTATTTTTCCCTGTGAATTCCTATTATACCTTGGGTTCCTGAGTAGGGATTCTTTGATTGTGAATATGGTTATTTTCCCTACAATATATGTGTTTCTAATGTTTGTTTTTCTATAGACCATTGGGTCTATTTTTATATATTAGGATGCTTTGTTTTCCATACCTTGTGTTTTTAGGATGGAGTGTTTTAAATGATGTTGTTGTATGAATGTAGTTGTTTAGACAAGTACTTCTTGAAAGCTGTTATCCATGTAGAGATTAAAGTTTACATTGGTTGTTTTACATCGTTGTGCATGATTAAATTATAGAGGGCTATGGGATCCTGTTGTAGTAGACCATAGGAAGAATGGATGGTGAGGGCCACTCCTGAGTTTCTGTTTACTTTTTATGTTGTGAGACCATTGGGGTGATGGATGTGAGTGCTCCCTTACAGTTTCTATTGATCCACATTGCGAGACCACATGGGTAATTGGATGCTAAGTGAATCCCTATAGTGTCTGTAGTTTTCCGATAAAAGACCACAGGGGAATTGATGGTGAGTGCTTCCTCGGAGTGTCTTTTCTAAATCTAAACTAGAGGGGTTAGATTGTGAGTACTTCTTATATGGTTTCTTGTGTTTGGTTGGTTGAACCAAATGGGCTATGATATGATTACTACCCAAAGGGATACTTGTTTTTTTAATTTCTTCATAATTGATATATGTAAAAGAATTCAATTGGAACTGTAGGATTGGTTACTTTTGAGTACATACTTGTTTACTGCTTCATTTTTTTATTGCCTACTATATATATTCACTATCTATTAGGCAAAGATATTTGGGCGGTTTCCTACTGGGAATTTTTTCACACCCTATTTAGGTCATGTTGTTGGGCCAAAACTGATTATATTGGTTGGATATAGATATAGAAAAGCGCTCATCTATTTCAGGTACATCAATGTTTTGGAGCTGGAGAGAATGAGACCAAGATGAGACTAGCGATGCTACTGGAGCGTATTTTTTTACTTGATACTTTGGTTCAGTACTCCATTCTAGCACTGTGACATTTTTGGATGCATTATTAGACATATGTATCATGCATCATTTATAAATGTGTGCTCCATTTGTTTACTACTTTCAGTCATCTATTGTTTAATCATTGCATGTTATTATTACTTCTGCTATTATTATCTATTTCTTTCTACTACATTACTCAGCCAATGAGGGCATAGATTCCCCATTATCAAACATAAGGCCCTCACAGCTATTCAATTGCCTTAGGTGTTTGTGGAAATGCGCTTGAGGAGAAATGACTAATCAAGAATGGCGCACCTCTTGGTGGCTCCAGGAACAAAGACATTAAAACCCACTAGGGTATCCTCTAGTGTCCCTCAAACATTCCATATCACGATAACAATAGTTATCCATAAATTTCATCATATGATGTCAACTAAGTATAAAGGATCCAACCACTTGGATCCTCAATATTGAATCTAAACCTCATCTATTATGACATCAAGCAATCAATCTCAATTCGTAGGTACAAACCATGATCTCACCCAAGATAATACTAAATACCACCCTTTATGGGTCCATCCACAGATCCTCATAATAAAATCATGACATGCTCATTTCATGCAAATCACCGAGCTCACAATCCCTACCCAAGCATCATGGATCACAACCCTTCCACAGGACTATTTTGATTCAAAATCCCAATAATTCATCTAACTAAACTATAAAATTACAAAACATCATCTAAATGAACCCTTATATATTTAAAGGAACCACAATCATTATTAATGAGAAAAAATTCAAAATGGAAAACTTTCAAGTCCAAATTTGACTTCTAGAGAATATGACACCCAAAACCACCAAGCTAGAAAAAAGATCATGGCTTGTTCTTTTGAGTACATCGAATATACTGTCAATTTTTCACTTAAGAATTTAATCTTTATTATCTAAATTATCATGGAATTTTCTTATATACTACTACATAGTATATACCCATAGTACAAAACATGTACTTTCCAAACAACTTATGACATGTACGGTTTTATATGGCCAAGAACATGGCCATGTACTACTACACAACATGTACATAAGGTACACAACTTGTACATATGAAATGTACATCATTCCAAAATGATAAGAACATATTTTTTGTGTTCCTAGAACCACATGACTTGTATTCAGGGTTTCTAAATGGGAAACCCCTACAAACGTTCTGAAACCCACATTTTCTAATGAATAAGCACATATTAACTACAATGGGGTCTTGAAACCCATTATAAGGATTTAAAAAATGAATGAAACAAATATATGGGGATTGAGGAATAAAATTAAAATCCTACTTCATGTCATAGAATCTAATGCATTGGTTCCAAATCATCTACTGAAAGCCACTACACCTTGATCTTGTCCTGAGCTCTGCCATGGATGATGTCCGGTGACATCTCTTTATCATCCCTTCATGATATGGACATCACACATGAGAAAGGATCCACCAACTGTCATTCCATGTGTTGGAAACAAAATATGGTCAGAAGAATATTTTAATTAATGTAATTAATTAGTTAAATAATAAATTAATTTATTTCCTAATTTAATATGTGACCTGAGTCCTGAAACCCAAGGCAATTTTATACATCACCTATGAAAACACCATATTCTAGACTTAAAAAAAGATTCCAAATATCAATATGATTTTCCATTCAATATATATAACCAATAAAATCACATAATTAATTTAATATTTAAATTATTAAATATTAAATATTTTACCAAAACATGAAAAACATGAAATTAAACAAAAATAAAGTCCTAGATTAAAGTCCCAATTATAGTACCAATAGAGTTGTTCAAAAAAAATCTATGTTCATGTAGTTGTTAAAAAAACTATTTTACCCCTCATGAGAACAAGATAATAAAAATTTATATTAATGCTCTAATTTCAAAACCCATAAAAAATCCGTTCTCTAAAACCACCCCACCATATACCTTAATGTCCTCGAGAAGCCTCTATGGTATTCTAACCGCACATCCTAGCCCACTATAGACATTAACCTAACAAACCATTGGTGTGTTCTACTCTAATATTCCAACCACGTTTCTCCTCATAACACTTATAAAAAAGTGTTCAATCCATCAACAGATAATCCACTGCTTTCCACCATCAACAACCCACTTTGACAGTGCCTACCTATACCCATCCATATGGATGTGTCACAAAATCATTTAAAACCTATCCTAAAACTCATGGTACTCCACACCATGGATCTCAACCCACCTCTACCGATTCTAATACATGATTCTTCCCATCATTTAGTATCTATTTAAAAGAAATGCTATACGATCCTTCAACCCGCTCGATGTGGTCCTCACAATATCCTCCTCTTTACCCACATTATTCTAACACCACCCTGACCAAACAAGTTCTCCCCTCCATTGGTGTATCCCTATCACCACCTCACAACCCAGAAACTATCCCATGGCCCATTATTTGGAATCCTTTATTTTTATTACAAATTCTGTTCATTATGTAGAAAAAAATATAGTATCATCAAATGTTTAGTTTCTTGTAAATATTTAACATAAGAACAGAATTAAAAAACATTCTTCTGATCCACTCAAAAGTAATCTTAATTGGTTAATCATCAGTTAAATTTAATACATCTCAAAACTCAGGCCCATACATCAATGGAAAGGGGTGAGTATTAGGCTCGTTAATAAAATAAGAAAGGGATACATATAGAAATTGATAATGAGACATGTCAATAAGATCCTGTGGGATAATGAAATATCATTGGAAAGAGACTTAGCATAATGAAAATAACATGAATAATAATATGGAAATGTGGGTACAACATTTAAATGATACTTTAAAATAATATCACCAAGGTTTCTCACCAAGGTGCCATAATTGAAAATAACAAGGCTTACACATTAGGTATCATATAATATGTCATCTCTAGAGATTATATTCATTACCCCATGCAATGGAGTGCTATCAAAGACAACCATTAATATGTATTAATTAATTTGAGAGACATATATCATTAATAAACATTTCATAAATAACCCATGGTGAATAAATAACATGTTTCTTATCATAATAATGGTGTTTCAAAAGTTCTTAAAGAAACGATCATTATGTCATTTTATACCCAATATAACAAAATGCGGGTTTCTTGTATTTTAATCCCTAAATAAAATAAAGAAATTTTAAAATAAGGTGAATAAACCCATTATGTAAATAGAATTGGGTTTTAACAAAAATAAACTAAATGATAATTTCTTATGTTGAGATTGAAATTTTGAAAAGTAAATTTTGTAGCATAACAGGTATAAAATGTGGTTTTAGAAAACAATAAAATGATCAGGGAAAAGGGTTTACCCTTATAGAAATACCCTTACTATAGTATTGCGATAAAATAATGTGGAAAATATAACAAATTTTGTAAATAGGGAGACATACCACATAAAAAGTAAGTAGAAGGAAAAAAGATGTGGTGATTTCCCTTACCTTAGAGAGTTACTCCTATATATTGAGAAATAAAACCATGGGGCTTGATGAATCCTTGGGGAAATCCTTAGGAGTTAAATTACCAATGATTTATGGTGGATTGATTTTAAGTGGAACAAAATGCATAAATGGATGGGTATTTATAGAAAACGTGGAGTATTTGTTTAATAATTTCCAAATATAAGCCTTGGAAATCAATGTTGTGGAAAGTGAAAATACATGGGATTTCCCGTGGTTGATTCCATGGGTTTTGAAATTTGGGAAATATTATATTTTATATCTTCCCAAAATAAACAAACATCATATTATATAACTTCTTTTGGAATGGAAGAAATTTTTTTCACGAAATAATGTTCTTAAAGATAATGTTTTTATTTTAGAGTTTGGAATGTAACAAATTTGTTTGGAAATTGGTAAAAATATATTAAAATACCCTATATAAATGTAGTAACATATTTTGGTTATTGTATTAGTGTTCAATAATTATTACATCATTATGAAAAAATTATGAATTCGTTAAACATACCTTGAACCTTAAACTATATTTTTATTATTCATGAAAACAATAATATATTTAATAAAATTCTCATAAATTCATTATAAAATAAATTTGATGTCATTTTTTCAAAAAAAGATGTTTATTTAATCAGATAAATTAAATAAATATAAAATTTTTTACTTTTATATATAAAAAACCTTATTTATTAAAATAATACCATGTTGAAAATGCATAGTAAATTATATTATAACAAAAAAAATTCATTGAAATAATAAATTTACATTATCATTAATATTTGAAGATTTTACCAAAAATAAATATCAATAATAATACCATAGTTTATTTTAAAAAAATTACATCCTTTGTGAAATGTTACAATTTTTCCAAAAAAATAAATACATCAAATTCAACTTATTTAAGAAAAATATTATTAAAATGGAAATGATGGAATTAAAATTTAATTTATATAGTGTAATAAAAATTAATAAACTAATTATTTAACACACAACCAATTATAAAACCCATGTATTCCCTAAGGTTAAGGTTTGAGATAGTGATAGATTCATTAGGTGGATCAGCCAACATCTCCCAAGCAGTAATGTCCACTAACATAATCTTCTCTCATTGATGATTTTGTTCATGATTAAATTGTTGAATCTCATCTTAGGGTTTTTCAAGAAAACTCAATTGACACTACCATCCTCCCAAGTTCTAAAAAATTGTATTCCTCTGTTATGACTCTTCTAATTCAGGCCATCACTTCACATTTATTCATTAATTATCCTTTATCATTCCTACATATAAACACAAATTATAACATTAAAATTATTAACAAGAGTATAGTTTCCAATGGTCATATAAAATAATTGTCATATATGATGAATGGTCATATAATGGTAGAATCTGTATGGTCAGATTTCCCTTTTTATTCACATCATTATTGGAGAGATACAGTTTTGTTATGTAAAATATAATATAACACACATATTCAGGAAATAATTATCATTCAAAAAGTTTGGGTCCTCACATTCTACCCCCTTTAGTAAATCTCATCCCCAAAACTTCAACTCCTTCTCTCAGTTAATAAAATAAAGGTGTACTTCTATCTCATTATCTCATCTAGTTCCCACATCTCTTATTAATATTTATGGTTTATCCAGAACACTTTGATGGGGATTTTATTATTGTTGTGATGAACCATGACACTATGGTCCAAGATCTCTATAGGCTACTCCTCATAAGATAATTCTTATTCCAGTTTTACTACCTCAAGATTCAGTACATGTGAGGGATTGGGTATGTACTTTTTCAAGAGATATATATGGAATACATCATGATCATGAGCTTGATTATGTGGAATTGTAATTTTATAGTCGACAACTCATAATATATCAAGGATTTCATAGAGTCAAATGTACCAAGGGATAATATTTCCTTTCTTCCCAAACTGCATTACTCTTTTCCATGGTGATATTCTATGGAGAAATTTATCAGTAACATAAAACTATAT
Source organism: Viscum album (assembly GCA_963277665.1). Lineage (NCBI taxonomy): Eukaryota > Viridiplantae > Streptophyta > Magnoliopsida > Santalales > Viscaceae > Viscum > Viscum album. The sequence goes on along the minus strand of OY728159.1, from coordinate 288,469,214 downwards.
GTCCCTTCAATGGGTTTCATTATATCTCTTGTACCAAATATGATAATCCTTTATATTTTTTGGAATGTTGTGATCCTTTTTTCTCATCTCATGCAAAAGACCAAGTCCAAGAAGATATCTATCAATAACATAATAGAATAAATTAGGAGTTATATATCACTTTCCATTTATTTTTTCATAGGATTATTTTAGAATACTCAAGTGGAAGGTATTATATGAGAACTAAACCAATGGGAGGTGATTGTCATACCCACCATGAACTTCTATTTAGCATGTATTAAACAATTCCTTTACTGTATGAATAATCTTTTCAGATTTTTTATCAGTTTTGTGTTGATAGGCCATAATGATATTCAATTAGGTACTCAGTGCAAGTTGAATACATCTCAAGAAATATGATATTAACCATTGATCAAAATCAAGATAAATTGAATGTTCCACTACATGAAGCCTCGATTGAGTCAATAAGGTTAACTTATGACTTTTCCATTCCTCTCTATTTCGAAAATCACAATCACATTTTCTTAATTAAAATTATCTTTCTCAATGAACAAGTTTCTTAAGGAAAATTTTCTTTCTCCAAGAAATGTTTTATCCTTACCTTGGTTTTCATTATCTTATTTAATGCCCTATCAAAACCAAATCTTTTTTTCTATAATGGAAAAAATTCTGATCATTATTAAAAACCTCAGAATCATATTATTCCTTAATCTACCATGTCTTATTGTATTTAGACTTGGAATTCCATGAAATTCAGACACCAAATTCCCCATAATTCAAAATATTAATTCCTCAAAATTTAGACTATGAATTCTCCGAAATTTAGACTCTGAATTCTATATAATTCAGATTTTGAATTCTCTAAAATCTAGACTCCAAATTCTATGAAATTTAGACTTTGAATTCATTGAAATTAAAATACATAATTCTCTAAAATTTGAACTCCAAATTTCTCAAAATTCAGAACCCAAATTAATTAGAATTCAAAATCCAAAATTCTCATAATTAATCCTCTAAATTCATCAGAATTCAGTCTCAGTAATCTTTTTAATTCAGATTATATATTATTTAAAAAATAGAAACTGAATAGCCATGTTTATAGAATCATATTGTTTATATATTTAGACTCTAGAATTCTATTTTTCCATAATATCTAATTATTTATATTTTGTTAATCCATTTCATTTTCCTTAAACATTCTTTTCATAAAAATAAAACGATGTTGTACAATTTTATTCTAAGTTTTGGTGTAGTAAAACGTGTACATGTCCCATCAAAATTCATCAAAAAATATGATCGTTGGAGGAGGTAGCCGACCATTGAAGTCTTGATATAAATAATAGATCAATTGAATGAGCTGACAATCGATTGATTATCCTAGATTTTACATGATGTTAAGTTATTTCTAGAGAGAGAAAGAATCTTGCGCCTTGTGTATTTTACAAACATCTTGTTCAACTTTCGACATCTTATTCATCTTTCTTTGTGTGACTCTGATTGTTGTTGTGTTCAATAGAAGGATTTTGGGGATAGAAAGACAGAGGTGTTGACTACCATAACTTTCAGGGGATTACATGGATATGAAGATAGATTCTGATATTACTATCATAGGCTTACCCTGGTGTGGGTAAGAAAACATTTCTTGAATTTATAAATCATGGGACCTTTATTCAAGGTTATTGAATACCCTGCCCTTTGCAATAAATTATTTGCTACATGTTTCTTGTTCTTGTCTGAAGTTTTATTTATTATTTATTTTGATAAATAATGAAAATATAAATTTATTATACTTTTGTGTACATTTAAATACTAGGATAAATAATATTCTCTATGACTTTAGGTATAATATTTCTCTATCAAAATTTTTCTTAGGCTTCTTTTCCAGATCTATCTTTCCGGACCCTAACCATGTTTATTTAATATTTAAGGACCAAAGATTTTTTTGTGAATTTAACTTGTTTTTATTTTTTAAACATAAAATTAACTTTACAGTTAAAAGAGAATGATTTTAAACCTACAATTTACCCCCTCTTGTAATTAAGAATCTACATACACTATTTTGATCCTACAATTGGTAATAGAGAAAGGTCTCTGAATACTTATACATACATATAGGTTATTATTCTCAAGTATTCCTTGTTCTAAATAATTCTTCCATAAATTGTATCATTTAATTTTATCTTTATGTTTTTTTACATTTTCTAATAATTTTTTTGCTTTTAACAAGAATTTTGGAAAACAATTTTCTTATAAAATGGAATGTATGAATTTCAGTTCAACAGGAAACCTTAATCCTACTAGACCACCAATTATTTACGTAAATGATAATGAGTACTGGAGAGATAGGATGAGGATATATTCATTAACACTAGAGTGGAAAATTATTTTATGGTTATTGGGGATTAAAAAATTCTAGACAAGAAAGTTAGAATCATCACCAACCAAGAAAAAAAAAGAATATCAACTAAATTAAAAGGTATGAAATACTATTTTGTATTCTATGACTAGGAATATATATAGTAAGATATCTTCTTAAGATGTTTCCAACTATATATAGAAGAAACATGTACTTCCACATTTTGGAACATCTAAAGTGATGGAAACTAGAAGCACTATTTAAGAGCTGAATATCATGGTTTTATGTTTCATTATAAAGAAAATATTTTTAATGTACAACAATGATTTATTATCATAGTCAATGTCCTTGAATCTATGGGAGAGAAATTTCTGGATGATGAAGTTCTTGGGGATAAGATAATTGACATCATTCATATATAATGAGAATCTAAAAGGATAGCTATTGTTGAGAACTAACAATTATCTAACATTACTATTGACGAGTAATTTGGAACTCTTCTTCAGTATGAAACAATAATTAAGAGATATTTTGATTAAAAAAATTAATGGTAACTGAAGTGTATCCTTTACTAATACTTATAATGTCAAGACACCAAAATGGGTAACTAGAACTAAAGTTAATTTATTTATTGTTATATCTGAATGAAGTGACAATGATCATTTAGAGAATGAATTATGCAATCCTACTTGAAGGATGAACATAATTATGTGTGAGAATTATTTTTAATATAGATATAGATGAAAGATAGAAAGGAAAGTAAATTCCCTGAAATGACTTTTTATTAATGTAAAATGTATGTATAAAACATCCATGATTTTCCTATGCTTAATAGAAAAGACAGAAATGAAAATCATTCTGAAAGGAATATAAATAAGTAATATAAGTCTAAGTCTAAGAAATTCATGAAATAAAAATAAGCCTAGAGTGAAAGTGTTGGTGACAATACATAAAATAATTAGGATTCAAATCATTTTTTTGAAGAAAATTGTTTTTACATCCAAATTTCCTATTGAAAGTCATTGTCTTATGTCTACGGTACACACTACTGACTCTTTAACTAGTATGTCTATAAATGATATTTTTTCTACTGAATAATATTATTAATTATCAAATTATTAATCTTCATCACGAAAAGAGAATACTTTACTTCCTTTAATTAGGTCCTTATATTTTATAAAAAAACATTAGAATGAAAATTGTATGATTAAAAATAAGTTTGAGAATGAAAATTCTAGAAATTCTATTTTAACAAAATATGTTTCATATCTTCTTGAGGATCCTGATCAGAAAACTCTTGATTTATAAAATTTTTCTAAAAACCTTAAGGAAGTTAATTCTGAGATGGATATTCTTTTCTATGGATCTTGAATATGTTATTTCTAGGAATATTAGAGGACATCTCAAAATCTAAGACAAATGACTATGAGGATAAAAATTTGGTCATCTGAATAAAATCTGAATTGTTTTCCTTGAATACACATTTATCAAATTTTACTATGGGAAATAAATAATTTGATTAAATTTATTCACTAATTATTCTTCTTAGATATAGTTCTGTATTTGGTTATACTAATCCAAACACTGTTTTTAATCAAAATTATTTTGTGCCTCAAAGTGATCCCTTTTTCACTATGTGTCAATGTTGTGGAAATTGGCATAAAAACTGTTCTTTAAATAAAACTCAATCCTTATGTTTTCATATGGATTATTTTTTTAATAAATGTTTTATTCTTAATATTTTACATTCTAACATTTTCAAATCCAAACAAGTTTATATTCCTAAAATCTTACATTTTCATTTCTGGAAAATAAAGGAAGTTCCAATAGAAATACATGGTTCATGGATAATGTATATTCACAACACATTACTAGTAAGAATTAAATCTTTGAAAAGATTATCAATATGAGAGGAGGAAATATATCTTTTTGAGATAATGCTTAGGGAGAAATTGTTGGTAGTTTTTTCATTATTCTCCTTGAAAAAACATTAAATTAAAATCTCATATTTGTTAAATGTCTTAAGAATAATATCAGTAGAATATGTCAATTATGTGATAAAGATTACCATTTTAATTTTAGGAATGATAAATTCTTAGTATAGAATTCCAAGGAAGAGTTTATTCTTTCATTTTGTAGGCATGATAATGTTAATAAACTAAATAGAGAAGGCCATAAGAGGCAAGATCTACCTTGTCTTGGTGCAATAAAAGTTCAATATTAGTTATGACATAGAAAACTAGGACATTATATCAATATGAACCTTTAAAAACTCTCAATGAAAAGACTTGTTAATTATCTATCAGAGATTAGATGTTATTATTCAAAAGTTTTTTATCCTTGTGAATATGGAAATCAACAAAAAAATTAAATGAATCGGTAAAGTATCATCTTTTGATGCATTACAGTTAGTTCATATGGATCTTTTTGGTGTAATAAAAACTGGTTGTAATAGAAAAAAATAAAATCTATTCATTCTAGTATATTATTTCCCTAGATTTTTGTCGCTATATTTTGTAACAAATAATTCTAAATCATTTTCTTATTTTAAAACTTTTATAGCCCATGTTAAAAATGATAAAAACCTTCCATTGATAACTATTCATAGTGATCATGGAGGAGAATTTCAAAATTCTGATTTTTAATTTTTTTTGTAATAAAAATTCATTACTCATAACATATAATCCCCAAGAACTCCTCAAAAGCATGGTGTTGTTTAAAGATAAAATGGATTTTTTCAAGAGATAACTAGAACGATGTTGAGTGGATATTCTATTGCTAAACCTTTTTGGGATGAAGATGTTTGTACTTATTATTATACAATAAATTGTGTTTTAATCAAATCTTTTCTTAATAAAATAGCTTATGAATTTTGGACTATTAGAGAACCTATAATTTCATACTTTAATGTATTTAGATTCATATTATTCATATTGAATGCTAAAGATAACTTAAATAAATTCACACCCAAATCCGATGAATGAATTTTATTAGGCTATTCCACTACTTCTATGTCCTATAGAGTCCTTAAATAAAATAATTGTACTGTTGAAGAAATAATTCATGTTAAATCTGATTAAACTGATCCTTTTTTTAAACAAGACCTTCCAACATCCTCAGTTGTTTTTTCAAAAACAAATTACCGTACATTGAGAAAAGATTCTTTTAATAAGGAAAATAAAGAGGTAAATATTTCTGAAATATTTACCCAATAATATTTTCTATCATTTGTTGATTGATAGGTTTTAAAAAACCAAAATGAGTTGTTTCATTAGAATAACCCGTGTGATAGTATCATAGGAGATGTAAATCATATTGTAAGGACTAGAAGTTCTTTATGAAATTATGTGGAATATCAAGCATTTGTATCTTAATGAGAAATAAAAATCACTGATAAAGCTTTATGTGATGATGATGGGATTAAATACATGCTAGATGAGCTAAATGAATTCTAAATGAATAATTTCTAGACCATGGTTGAAATATCTAAAGAAAATTCTGTAGTTAGAGTTGAATGGGTCTTCAGAAATAAATGTAATGAAAATAGAATCATAGTATGTAATAAATCAAGACTAGTTAATAAAGTATGTAATCAACAAGAAGGTATAGACTATAAATAAACCTATGCTCTATTGGATAGACATGAATCTATAAAAATTTTACATTCCTTTACAGCATTCATTAATTGAAATATTTTTCAAATGGGCATGACGTGTGTCTTCATTAACAGATCTGTTCAATATGATGTTTATGTTGAACAACCTCATATATTTGAAGATACAAAACATCATGACATGATTTCAATCTTACCAAATCATTATATGGACTTAAAAAACCCCCTAGATCCTGGAATGATTAGATTACATGATTTTTGATACAAACCAATTATGTTAAGGGAACTACAGATCCAGATATTTTTTATAAATAAATATAAGAAAAATGTTTTTATTGTTCAAATATATGTTGATGACATTATATTCAGATCAACTAAATTGTCATTAATAGGTTCATTAGAGAATCTCATGAATTCTGATTTTGAAATGAGTATAATGGGTGAGTTAACATTTTTCCTAGGCATTAAAATTTCTCAAAAAACATAAGGTACTTATACATGACAACATAAGTATATTAAATATCTTCCAAAAATTATTAGTATCAAAAAACAAGAAGTATAAGCACTCCAATCGGCACCTTGAATTATCTTGATCTTAATGATGCTGAGAAACCAATAGATCAAACATATTTTAGAAGTAAGATAGAAATTTTAATATACATAACCACTAGTGGACTATATTTAATGTTTTAATTGTGCTTATGTGCAAGATATCAATCTAAAAAATAATAATCCCATTTAAAATTAGTAAAATAAAATTTTCTCTATTTAAAGGGTAACATGGATATATGAATTTTACATTCTTCAGGAAATTATTTTGTTTTAAAAATATTATCAGATGATAATTATAGTGGATGTAGAATGGATAGAAAAAGTACATATGGTACATGTAATATATTTGGAGATTCACTATTTTCTTGTTCATTCCTAAGGAAACACTTAGGAGCACTTTCCAATCCTGATGCAGAATATGTAGAAGCAAGATATTATTCTGCTCATGTGTCATGGATGCAACACTCACTCACAAATTGTGACATGATATTTACAAAAACAAGAAATATTGTGTGATAATACATGTGACATTACCCTAAGAAATAGCACTGAACATCACTCTCATGAAAAGAACATAGATATTAAGCATAAATTTCTTTGGGATTATAGAATGAAATAAGATATCATTCTTCAATTTATAAAATCAAAAGATCATCTTGTTAATATTTTTAAAAAATCATTACCCTCTAATTGATTTTAATACATTAAACAATAGTTAGGAATGATAAATGTGAGATAATCTTCCATATTAATTTTTTTTGTTGATACCTATCTCTTCATATTAAGAAACTCTTTTTCATAATGGTATTACATTTGTTTAATCTTCATATTTTTTCTTTCTTATCAATTTTTTTTCGTTACCAAAATTTATCTTTCTATCTCGTTTTTTTTCGATACCCATAATTTTTCTTTCTTAGTGAATTTTTTGAAGGATCTTAAATTTCATAGAATCCAAAATTCCGAATTCAAAATTTTCTTTTCTATAACAAAAAATTACAGAAGATAAGAAGAATTTTTTCCATATCTGACATTTCTTTTTATGTAGTCAAAAAGGAATGATACGATAAAAAAATATTTATATTCATTGTTTACTTGTTGTAATTTAAAAAACACTATCAGATTCACTTTCCTTAAATCCGATTTTTCTTTAAAACCTCAAGAGATCAGAACCTACAAAACCATTATTCGGAATTAATCTCAACTATCTAATCAGATCGTTCTTATTTCAACCATTAGATAAATTCAAGAATTCGAACCATCACCTCAATTAAGATATAAATTCCCCCATATTCCATAGACCACATCGGTTTTCAAGACATTTTCCACTGAATCACTTCTCCTCTTCAAAAAGACAGTTCAGTTTTCCATGTTTTCTTATACTTAAGATATCACTGGATGCTTCCCTATAGAAACCGATATCTTGAACTAAGGAAATCAGGGATTGGAAAATCTATAGGGAAAGGTTCATTGTCCCCAAATTCTTTTATCTATATAATTCGTTCATTATTAAAAACAATAATCTAAATTGATGAGAGAGTTTTTTACATTGCAAAGGCAAAGAGTTCAGATCTACTTTATCCTGATTGACTTATAGATTTATATGATACAATATGTTTTTATGAAGAAGGTGAAAGGGTGTAGTTTTCATTAAAGAGCTATGGGAAAACCATTATCTATATTTTAATATAGAAGAAAATACTATGGGAATTTTGTATAATGGTGAGTCAATTTTTTCATCAGAGAAATTTCCAGATCAGTTGGGAAGATTTGATAAGGAATTGTCAATGGAGTGCCTTGGACTCAAGGAAGTAAAATGACCAATGGTCAAAAATCTATCAATAAATTTCAAGATGATTTATTTTTGGGTACAGGGTATCCTCATTATGAGAAATGGTGATATGGACTATTTAAAGAAATGTGATATCTTTATATTGTAGTTTTCAGTTATCCTGAGAGAGGTAAATCATGTGAAGTACATGATCCTAGTAGTCACAATTATTAATAATGGTATACTGAAGTCTCAAATCATCATGTATTCGGTGATCTGATCAAAGACAAGAGTTCGTTTCTTATAATCCTTCAAAATTCTTTTAAAGTTCAAAACCAAGAACCTTCAAGATCATGTTGCTCTATGATGACACTTTGAGAAGGATGAATGTCTATTTCAATACCATATCAGGCGAGTTTTATGGTTTCTCTGAAAGTGAAGTTAAACCCATATTCAAGAAAGGGTAAGTTGGCGAATCTTCCAAGAAATATCATAAGAAAAGAAAAGAGATGGAAATGGAATGCAAAGAAAAATCTATAGTTCTGAAAACTTAGTCACCTCCTCTAATGATGAAAAAGAAAAAACATTCCCTGATGTAGTGGTAGAAAAGTGGAGTGAATAGAAGAAGAACAAGAATTAAGGATATCTAAGCTTTGGTCTACATCCTACTGAGGCAAAGGTCTTGAAATTTCATGATATTGAATAATTTGAAAGACAAGAAAAACAGAATAATCTGAAAAAGAAAATTTCTGAAGATGATATTGTTCATGCACTTCTCATGGATACTGAGAAAGATTTCGAATATATTAAGGTACCATATTTTTTTCTCCAAGAAGCAATACTTTTAGAATCATTGGGAAGGAGAAATCAAATTTTATAAACTATTATAGATTAAGAGATAATTCAAGAAGAATAAGAAGAAAAAGAATAGAAAGAAGAAGAAGAAAGTGATGATGTAATTAAAAAAGTGGAAGAATATCATGATAAAGAAAGTCCATTAGATAAGCATTAAATTAGAACATCATAGGATAAGTCAACCAAAACAAAATTTCAAGGGAATGGGGATGATGGATTGGAATAGGTTAATAAACCCAATGATGGTGAGAGTAGAAACCATGATTTCATCCAACATAACTATGTTAAGGAAGATGATGAGAAAGAAGAGGTTGATAATGATAAGATAGTACAACTTTATGATAGTGAGAATGAGTCTCCAAGGGTCGAAAAGGTCACTTCTAATGTTAATAATGGAATATAGGTGGTTGATGTTACACCTATGTTGGTTTTGATTGTTAAGGAAAAGAAGGATGTTTCTAGATAATCTAAGGGGAATACTTGAAAAATAATCCTCTCCTAAAATGGAATCATATTCCGAATCCCCATATTTGATGGGTCTGGATTTTGGTTTTCCGGCCTTAAAGAAATTAGTGAAAAAATTACTTTGTTTTTAATTATTGATTCAATATGTTAGTAACTTCAACACTCATTCAATCAGAAGTCAGATTCTTTAAGCATGATCATGTAAAAGTATTTCAAGCTTGAGGAAGATTTCAAAACATTCCATATTGGTTATGATGATAACATGAGATAAAGTATGGAAATAAAAAAATGGTATAAATGAATAATTGAAGATAAGAGAGTATTTGATTAATTCCATGATTTAGTAAAATATTCTTTTGATAAGTCGGGCGATAGAGTAAAAAACCATTCAATAATTTTTATGGAAAAGGGGAATCTTGATCATGTTTCTCGGAATCAAGAGGATAAAGATCTAAATGCGAAGTTAAATTCAATTGCATTATATTTGAAGAGATAATGGGAACTCAGGGAAGAGTTTCTAAAAATGTTCAATCAGCATGAATTAGTAGTGAAGTCCTCAGCAAAAATCTTAAATTGTCAAGATGAAAACAATCCAGGCTCTGGAAAAGAAGAATTTGAATTAGGATCAGTTCATCGTGTGGTTTGAGGATGATCATTAAGTGCTAAAGTAGTTAATGGCTACCTTGAGGAATACCATGATGAAGTAAAAGAAGGATAATGGATTTCTATGTCAATACGATCTTTTTTTGGTATTTTTTACCCTATTACAATTTTTCGAATCAAAATTAAAACTTTTTTATCCTTCTTTTGTGTTGTTTTGTATAGTTCAAATCTTATAGGTATAATTTCATTAATTCTCTCTATTATATTTTGAAAATAAAATAGGTGCATAAAATAATGATCATAAGAATATTATGTAAAGAGAAGAGAATGACCAAAGTTACGGGGAGTTTAAGTAAGTGGTACTTTACTTAATGATTAATTTCTTATTCAAGAAAAAACTGAATTCTCTAAGAAAGACATGAATATGATCATTAGGGATTTCAAAACCTAATGGGGAGTTAGTCGTATTCATCATGGTTCACAAGTAAAGGGAGAAATATTTTTCTTTTAAAGATCATAGATAAAATTCCTAATTTATTATATTCTAGTTTGAAAGGCTGTTTTTGATGTCCAATTAGAGGAATAATGTTGAGTCATTAAGGTTTCCTTATGCCGTTTCCATTCCTCTATGTTTTGAAAATCACAAAAACATTTTCTTAAAGAAAATTATCTTTCTCTATGAATTATTTTCTTAAGGGATATTTTCTTTCTATAAAAAAAGTTTTATCCTTACCTTGGATTTCATTATTTAATTTATTGACTTCTCAAAACCAAGTCAATTTTTTCTCAAAAGGAAAAATTTCAGATCCCTATCAAAAACCTCATAATCATACACATTCCAAAGGCACCGAGTCTTTCTATATTCATACACTAATTTATATCAAATTTACACTCTGAATTATCTATAATCTAGAACCCAATTTCCTAATAATTCAGACTCTGAATTATTCAGAATTAAAACTCAAAATTCTCTAAAATTGAGACTCTAAATTCTCTGAAATTCAGACTCTGAATTCTCTGAAATTCAGACTCCAAATTCCATAGAATTCACACTCTGAATTCATTAGTATTCACAAACCAAATTCAACCAAATTATGACTCTGAATTTATCAAAATTCAGACTCTGAATTAATCATAATTTAGAATCTATAATCTACAGAATTCAGATTTCAAAATCATTTAAAAACAAAAAACAAATATACATGTTTATAGAATCCAATTGTTTATATATTTAGACTATGAATTCTATTTTTCCATAAACTCTTATTATATTGATTTGGATAATCTATTTCATTTTCCATAAAAATTCTTTCATAATAATAAAATTATTTCGTAAAATTATTTTCTAACAAACTGTTGATTGAAGGAAACTTCTACATGTCCCTCCGAAATTCAAGGGAAAATATTACCATTAGAGGAGGGAGCTGACCATTTAATTCTTTCCTATAAAATGGAAGACAATTGAATGAGATCATAATCGATTGACAATCCTAGATATTACATGTTGTGATGTCAGCTCTAGAGAGATAAAGACTATAATACCTTGTGCATTTTATGAACATCTAGTTTAACCATGGATGTCATGTTCATCTTGCTTCGTGTGACACTGATTGTTTCTGAGTAAAATAGAGGGCTTCAAGGGATAGAATTATAAGGGTGTCCACTACCTTAATGATCAAGGTCTTGTGGGGATAGAAATACAATTTATAATATTCCTATCAAGTTCTTATTCTAGAGTGTTTAAGATAGACTTTCGTGAATGTATATATTAAGGGACCTTTATCCAAGGTTGTTGGATACCCTTCAATTTGGGTTAAAAGATTTTCTACTTGTAACTTGTTCTTATTTCAGGTTTTATTTCCACTCTATTTTGATAATGACAGGAATTATAACTTTCATTTACATTCTTGTAATTTTACCTAATCTAATAATTATGATTCTATACACATTTAGGTAGAATATTTCCCTAAGAAAATTGTTTTTAAACTTCTTTTCTGAAACCATCTTTCTGGACCCTTAGCAAGTTTATATCTTAGTTAATGACAAAATTGTGTTTTTGAATTTACCTTTTTTAACTTGTTTATACATATAATTCCTTTTTATCGTTAAAATATAATGTTATTAAACCTTCAATTCACTACTATTTTTTAATTTAGCATCTATATACACTATTTTTTTCATAAAACCTCACCAATTTCTTCATGTGTATCATGGAATGTTAGTAAATATGGGATTCATACTAAAAGCATATCAAATAGGTAGTCTTGGTTAGACAATATACTATAACTCATATAACATTGATTCCTTTGGATGTTCTTGGGAGACCATTTTCAATCTCGATAGATATATTATCCCAATTTGATGTTGGTATGGGTTGTGGTTGGAAGACCCAATTAGGAAGTATTTTATCCACATTCAACTTTTGACACATCAAAACCCTTACAATTCAATTGAACATATATATCTTCATGTTATCCCAATAATAATCATCATGAAGATCCCTATACATTTTAGTTTTTGTAGGATGTATAATTAATGTAGTGTTATAAGATTCATCTATCATCTCGTTCTTAATTTCCTAAAAAGGCGGAACACATGGTCTTGTAGGAAATTTCATTACACCTTCTTAATCAATATTGAGATTTTCAAACATCCCATTATTTATAGAAAGTATGTTCATATATAAAAAGTGATGTTTTCTTTAAGCATATGTGATCATCTCTAGTAATGTATTTTGAGAAATTATTTTGGATAGGGTTTATGATGTCCCTTCCATTAGGATTTAAATGTCCAATTTTACTGGTCCTTTGATCAAAGGTTCTCCTTGAATCCTCATAATTTCCAGTATAATAGGGCCTTTCCTACTTAATGAATTTGGTATATTGTTTTCGCTTTTGAGTTTGTATTGAATATAACAATCATAGTTTTTAAGAACTTACATCCCTCTCCTCTATCATAGTATCAATTCCATTTTTATGAAAATATACATCAAAATTTTGTAGTCTATGTATATATGTCATTTATACATATAAGTATAGTTCTACCTTATCTTCTTAGAAACAATTACCACAAGTATCTCTAGGTCATGAATTGGATAATTGTGATCGTGGAGATTTGTTGTTGGGATGCATAAGAATTCACCTTATCATTTTCCAGGAGAACTCACCCAAGCCCTTTCATTTATGTATCACTAAAAATATTAATCAATCTTCTATAGAGGGTAGAGAAAAAATAGTTGAAGAAAACAATCTCTTATTCAGATCTTTGAATATTTCTTCACACTCCATTGTCCAAATGAACATATCCAATTTTCAAGTGATCATAGTTAGTAGATAAGAATTTCATAAAAAAATTCACTAACCTCCAATAATATCATAATAATTTAAGAAAACAATGAATCTTATCTACTTTTGTGGAATTAGTCCACACCTCTACAACTATTGTCTTCTTATGGTCAACTGAGATTACTTCATTGGTTACAATGATCCCCAAGAAAGAAACTTTTTTTAACCAAAATTCACATTTTTTTTCACCTCCCAAATATAAACTTATACCTCGGAGTTTTAAATATGAACCATTATATGATCTTGATGCTCTTATAATAATTTGGAAGATATCAAAATATATTCCAAAATAATAATAAAAAATTTCAATGTAGTCCTTATAGACAATATTCATCAAACTAAAAATATTGTAGGAGAATTGGTCATGAAGAAGGGAATAACAACAAACTCATAAATCTTATATCTTGAAAGGGTGATGGATTTTGGAATATCTACTTTTTTCACCCTCAATTGATGATACAGAGACAAAAGGCCAATCTTGAAGAAGAATTGATCCCCACAAAGTTGGTTAAATAAACCATCAATCCTTGTGAGTGGGTACTTGTTCATCAATGTGGTACCATTATGTTCCCTATAATAAATGTATTTCCACAGGAATACAACTTTATTAATAATAAAAAAAGAATGTGTGATCCCCAAAGAGACACACTTTTTGGACAAATCACTTCTCAAAAACATCCTTTTGTTGTTTCTATTATTCCAAAGTCTCCATATTTTCCATTCTATATGAGGTCTCTGATATCGTCTCTAATCCAACTACGTGGTAAATGGATAACTCTATCTCTCTTTATAGTGGAGTTCTATGTAACTCTAGAGAAAATACTTCAATGTATTCATGATTTATGGGTACATTTTCTATTCTGCACTTTCATTTCCATATTCTTATTCCCTGATCATCTCCATAAAGAAGGGTACATATGGTCCTTATAAAAAACTCATGATAAGATATCTCCCCTTTGTAAAAAATGTATGTCTTCTATTAAATAATACTGAGATCTATTTTCTTTTACATTTGATCTCCGAAAAATATTTTGAGATCTAGTCCATCCATATAATGATGTAAACATCCACCATGGAAATGACTAGAAGATTGGTGAAAATATTTTTCTCTCCAAAGTTAGTACTATAGTTTATATACACTATCAATGCTTGAATAATCCCTCCCGGTGTATTGATTGATTTGTCTAATATTAGTAGTTTTGGGATTTTATGTATATTCATTTGAATCAGGTAAAAATTAAGGAATGCATATAACTGGAATCAATCGAAGTACTTTATTTCTTTTATTGAAGAACAAGAGTACATGCAACCGTAACATTTGGAGCGCGAACTTCTTCCATTATTAAAGAAAATTACAAAACATTCTCCCATGCCTAATAATATGGATCATGGTGATTTTCCTCTACTACCTTCTGATTGCATCATTGATTAGTATAGTTCCCAATTTGTCTACACTTATAGAATTAGCCTTCAAGATGGGCCTACACCATCTTCTGTCTATCGATAGTGTTCAAAATATGAGGAATCACCTCAATACAATAGTTCTGAGATAAATATCCATTTTTCCACACTTTTAACATTTTCTGCTCTTGGGAAAGAAGTTCCCTACATTATTCTTCCTAAATTTGTTGTATGTGGTATGTTTCACTTTGATTCCTCCCATCTATGATCAAGGTTCCTCCATATGTTTGTCTCCAAGGATCTCTTCTTCTCATCAATTTGTGTGAACACTTCTTATATATGATCTCCATTTCAAACATTGTATCACTCTTCACTATTTTATCATAGCTATTATAGTCTTTGTTGGATAAATTCATCCATAGATAAGTTCTTAGTCCACTAAATAATATATCAATCTTTCAATTATGATCCATAACAAAGATCGAGGTATGATAATAAATCTATTTAAATTTCATCTCATCAATTCCCACAGATTCATTTTCCCTCTACATGTGTTATAATAATTCAATCTCCATTTTCATTGAAATTAAAAAGGGTAACTATTTATTAGAAAATGATCCTAGTAACTCTTCCCACTCCATATCATCATTATCCCATCACGACTTCTTATTTTTGATCCATTTCCACCATTAATCATCCTCTCACTCAATGTTGTAAACAAACATGGTGAATTTATCATTCTATGAATATTTGAGTATAGAAAATATATTTTCAACAGATCGTATCAATTATTCTTCAATCATGGAGATTATATACCAAAAAAAAGAAGGTGGTTATTGAAGAATAAATGAAACAATGGGATGTGGTTTCCTTTGAGGTGAATCCATTCTCTCTACTTGATTCGTGTTAATTTTTAGAACATTTGTTATTTGATTCATCAATATCGTAATTTTTTCTGTTGAATAATACATCATTGGACCATTATCTCATGGTTTATTATGCTCATCAATTATATGATTCATCCTATATTCCTCTATTTTAAAATAGATGAAAATATTAGTTATAAATTTGTTTATTTTATGAATATTATAACTGTAAATTAATTTTAATCCTTAAACCATTATTCTTAAATAAAGTATTCTTCTAAAAAAGAATTTTATATATATCTATCATAATGGTTCATAAAATTCTTGTGATTACTCAAATATATCCCCTGGGAGTATCAAACTAAGAGTATATCAAGGATGTTTGTTGTTAACTAGTTCCCATTTGATATTATCTCAAAGTAGAGTTTTAAGGTGTTACCCCTAGATACATTTGTGCCTCAGCTGCATAAACTTGTTTCTATCTAGATAAGGACTTTATTTCTTGGAAACCACATACTTAATGCTTAACCAAATACAAGGCTGTTTTCTTATATATATATATCTACATGTCCCGAGTGTTCTTCCCAATTTTTTGAAATTAT
Source organism: Viscum album (assembly GCA_963277665.1). Taxonomy (NCBI): domain Eukaryota; kingdom Viridiplantae; phylum Streptophyta; class Magnoliopsida; order Santalales; family Viscaceae; genus Viscum; species Viscum album. The sequence goes on along the minus strand of OY728159.1, from coordinate 288,452,789 downwards.
AATTTACAAAAATAAATAAATAATAAATTCATAAAAACTATGGAATCCATACTTTTTATTACATAATCTTTTCATTATATTGAACAAAACAAAGGATCTTTTAATGTTCAGTTTCATAGAAATCTGGAATGTAAAACATAAAAATATAAACCAGTCCTCTAATAAAATAAAAAATATTGTTCATGGGTTCTACATAAGTTACATTTACAAGATTCGATAACCTATCGACATATATCAATGGAAAGTTGTGACCAGAGGCCCGGTTAGGGAATAAAGTAGAAAGACATATATCAGATGATCATGAGATATATGGATAATAACATGAGTCTTTATGTTATGAGCAAGAGGCATATGATAATAAAAAAGAATATAAAACATTTCATGGAAATGGGGCTTCAAAATTTAAATGAGACATTCATAAAAATACATACACGTTTTTTCACCAAGGTGTCATAACTGAAAATTACCAAGGTTATTCACAAGGTATTGTATAACATGTCATATCTATAGATTATATTCTTTACCCAATTAATTATAGTGATATCAATGTGAATAAATCATATATATATATATATATATTAATATGGCCCACTTTGATCATAAAAATTATTTTATAAATAACCCTTTAATAATGAATAATGGATTTATTTTTAAAATCATATTATTTCAAAAGTGCTTAAATACATGATCATTATGTCATTTTTTAACAAAGGAAAGAGAATTAGGGTTTATTTTAGGTTAATACCAGAATAAAATAATTTCGTTTTACATCTAGTTGAATACCCTTAGATAATAAATTATGTTAGGTATTCACAAATATAAAATAAAACACAATTTCTTAAGTAGAGAGTGAAATTTTAAGGAGTAAATTCGATAGAAAAACAGATATAATATGGTGTTTTAGAAAAGGGTAAATTAAGAGGAAAAAAGAATCACCCATTAATAATATAATCTTATTAATTTATTGGGACAATATAATCTTCAAAATATATCATATTTTTTAAATTGTAAAATGTACAACATAAAAAAGAATCTTGAATGGAAAAGTGAAGTGGGTATTTCCTTTACCTTGAAGAGTTACTCGTAGATATTGAGGAATGGAACCTTAGGGGATTAATGAAACCATGGCTGGACTTTTTGAGAGTTGAAACTACTAGAGATTCATGGTTGATGGGTTTTTAGAGGATTTAAATGAACAAATGGGTAGTAATTAATAGAAAAAGTGGAGGATTTTTTTAACCCTGCAAATCTCTTTTTTTTCATTTTCATAAGCCGGTTAGAGGGATCCGGTACCCTAACTCGGTTTGAGGAAAAACCGGGAACCTCACATGGAGGTTCCTCAGAATCAAATACGAAATTCAAACTACATAGGAGACATCAAACACAGACGCCTCGAGACACGGGCCACGTGTCTCGCCTCGATCCGCAAACCATCATCATGCGTCAGTCGCCACTCAGACGCCTCGAGCCGCCCCACCCATCATGTCGCCGGCAGGGCTTGCCGAACCGACCGCTGTCAATTTTATTCACATTTTTTTTACATTTAGGACATATATTATGTTAATTTATACCACCATAACCCAAAATAATATTATATTACTTCTTTTGAAAATTAATTTAATATTTTTCACAAAATAATTTTTTAAAACACAATGTTTCCATTTTCAACTTTGGAAACTAACTTATAGGACTAGAAATTTATTAAAATATATTACAATACATTATATTAAGAAAAAAAATATATTGACTCATTTATTGAGGTAAAATAATTGTTAAATAAATATGAAATAAGTATTAATTCATTAATCAAACCAAAAGCATCTAACTATATTTTCATTATTTAAGGAAAAATTATGTATTTTATAAAATTATCATAAATTCACCCTAACCTAATTTTGAAACGATGATTTAAAAATTTATATTTATTTTATAATTAAAATTATCTATGTTTTATAATGTTAAATTATAAATATAAAAATAATTATTTATTAAAAAAATATCTGGTTGAAAATGAATAAGAAAATTTCAGACAGTTAAAAATTTCAATTGACATAAGAAAATTATTTATTCATTTGTATTTAAATAAAAGTTTTTTAAAAATATATTTCATTAAAAAATGTTACTAACGATACAATGGTTTATTATAAATTATTTACATCAATTCTAAAAACTAAAATTTGTTTATGAAGACTAAATTTATTAAATTTTTCATATTTAGGAAAAATAATTCAAATAAAGGTAATGATAGAATAAAATATCCATTTATACTATAGAATTAAACTTTATGTAACTAAGGCATTAAGTCATAAACAATTATAACACCCATGAATTACCTATTGGTAAGGTGTATGATATTGATAGATTTGTGGGGTGGATCAACTAACATCGTCCAAGTGGTAATTTCAACTAACAAAAACATCTCCCATATACAGTTTCACTCATGCTTTACTTGTTGAAGCTTGGATTGTGTTTGTTCAAGTGGAACCCAAGTAACTCTACAACCCTCCCATGTTCTGAAAAATGAGCTTCATACGGAATGACTCTACTAGTTTATCCCATCACTTCAACTTTCTATATTAATTATCCTTTCACTATCTACTAATGAAATATAATTATAATGTAAAATTTTCTACCAAGTGCATAGTTTACAATGGTCATATTAACCAATGGTCATATTTATCAAGTCTTCATTTGATGGTAAAATCTATATGGTCACATTTACCATTTTATTAACTTAATTATTAGTGAGTTCTAGTTTTATTGTGTACAATATAACACTCATTTTCTAGAAATAGTTTAATTCAAAATGTTTGGGTCGTTACATATTCCCCAACCAAAACAAAACCACGGAACTAGGAATGGACATCCCTCTCCTACTACAGTTTCTAAATAGAAAATCTAATATCACTATTTTCTATTATTTGAGAACAGAAAATTTCATATTATTCGATATCTTATGGAAAATATAGACCACACTCATAAGAATTCAGTAGTTCTCTACCCACCATACGGCTTCATAAACCCCACTCTGTGAGAAGCCTATCCCATGTAGCTCCTTATCAATCCATGGAAACATCTATATATCTAGTATTATACTCTACATTCTATTAGAATACTTGGGTTTATGTCATGATATTGGCATGCTCATCTCAAAACATCATGTATACTGAGAGGTCATTGAAAAATACCCCCACCACCATATCCATTCCAATACATTGTATTTATATCCTAAGAGACTAATGTCACCATTCCTAGAAGTATGCCATCCCAATCATGAGGATTATTATCCCACACATGCATACCATACCAACTCAAGAACCATGGACGTACACTATCATGGTGTTTAGTAACTAACAAAAAAATAAAACACATCACAAGCATTTAAATATACCCGATTCTTCTATCGAAAATATGCTATATGCCCTTATGTAACCAAACATCCAAACCCTCTCTAATTATATTGAGTCGCCTCTAAGAAAACGCATAATAAAATCCCCAACCACAAAACTCGAGCACTTCTTGTGCTCATAATCAAACTCAAATCCACCATGATCAACAATCCTTCCGAACTATTTCCTATGATAGGTACCTAAATGAACCTATCTCACTCAAAATCAACCACAATGTGGAAACACTAGCACACAAGTTCACAATATGAAATACCAAAGGCATCCAACTATCCTAGACCCAAAACAAAACTGCACCCTTTGTGAATGATTTTAATGATTCGAAAGCATCCATATGTACCTCACACACCCAAAAGAACGTGTGATTCATTCTACTCCTCTCATGGGCCACTATAGAAGATCCCAAATCTATGACTCCTTTATCTTTAGTAATTTTAAAAAGGCAATTAGGCACTCCCACCTATCCCTAATTACCGAATCTCATGTAAATTCAGTAGTTCAAACAACCTAGGTCTATTCCAAATAACAAAATGTCTTGACTCATGAGACATCTTCATTAATCCATCTCATGATCACTTAACATCAACAATAACACACCCATGTCTAGGGTCTTGAACTATATAATATTCAAATACTAACAAACTACCCCCAACTCAAGCATTCATCCTCTACAAGAATTTACATATCAAGCCGATCATTGGAGGATCAAGAAATACAACCAACCTCAATGAAAACCAGCCATAAGGGGGTGTAATGATCTTGTATTTCATGATATATACCAACCATAGTCTCTAAAACAACCAAAAATAATTAAAAAATCAACATCCCCACAGATGAAATCCTCTCCATGGATCCACATAACGTTCCATTTGAAGGAAATATATAAAATAAAACATTATAAGGACTAAATCGTGGGGATACTACATTACTATCATGATGCATTAGATGCATCCTACCTCTATAGTCCAACATTGGAAACAAAATCATACACCTCATTTTAAGTGTTTAAGAGCTTAAATCAATCACAAACCACAAAATCCACACAACATGTATGTCACCTAAAGAAATATCATATATAATAGTTACATAAAACAAATTTTACATTAATCCTAGTACATAGTCACCATGAATTCCTAGGATAATAGGTGCTCATAGAGCAGAATACTGGTATCCCTCACATATTTCGACACGCTATTATACCTCATGTGTTCCAACCCTGGATAGTTAAATAACAGGAATGTAACTACTCTAATATCACTTTGTATTATATAAATCATGATTCCACTAAAAATGATTCAACATCATAGTTCTCCATAATGCCTGAAGAGAGCCTCATCATACACTAGTGGATGATATCAAGTAGCTGGGGTATAATATTGAAAATCTGATGAGGATGTACCCCCAAAATTGATTTCACAACTAGAAGTAAATAACCCAACACACTACATTATAGAGAAGGTGGAAAAATTTAAAAATTGAATCTAAACATGATGTAATAAAATGAAAATGTAGTGAATGATTGAATATAAATTTCATACATACAACTATGATGTCTCATTAGGTCGATCACATAAACAAAAAAATTAAAACTAAAAAGTTAATACAATAGGAACTAGTGAAAAATTTGGTATGTATGATATTCCTGGCCTCCAGTACCTAGTCATGCTATTCAAGAGTAACAAGATTACTCCACAGGAGCATACCTCTCAACAATTATATCTAGGGCATTAGCCTGATCCATGGTTCATCTATGCTCAACCTGAAATTAGACATAATCCATACATACACTGAGTGGATCGTATTGGGGGTGAGAAATAAATCTTAGTAGGCCACCCCCAATGATGTACACATAAACTACTTCCATAAGTTTATTCTCATTAAATATGCTCATGCTTGCTAATACGTAACAGAAAAAAATAAAAAAAAATTCCGAGCCTTATGTTCGAGATGTTGTTGAACCATACCTGCTTTGGTCTAAGACAGAGTGTCGTTGAGCATGTATCAATAACCACACAACCAAATAACTTGTGGGAACCATACCCATGGAAACAAAATCCCACCCTAACCAAACTGAGGACCAATTCTATAATGGTCTAACAACCTAGGATTCATATATAAGCCATCCCATTCAATGTATTTAGGACTCAAGAAATTATATCCCACATGGAACCTTGACCAATCTATCCTAGTTACCACACACAAGTACTACCTAGCCCAGTCCATCTTTCTGACATATATCTCATGTATCATACAAATTAATTCCTATAGAATAACTAAAAACCTATATCACTTATCAGATAAGCCATACTTGGAACATTATTCTAGAATGTAAAACATGGATGTAGAAATCCAGTCAACCAACAACCCAACTGGAATACTATAAACTCCAAAAGCATCAGTCTTGAACATAAACAATAAAGTATACTATCTGTGTCTATGTCCTCAGTCGAAATATTAATGCATTGTATACTTTCCATGACTAGAACCTAAGTCAAACAACCATCTATATATAAAATTGGTGGTTTCCATAAAATAAGTATGGACCATCCTAATGGGATGGAGAATCCATCCGACCTTCTTATTACACATTAAATGCCATCATCACTTATAGAACAAGTCATATCTATAACCATGAATTATACTATCAACTGTCCATAGTCATAGTCTCATGTCATATCTGTAGTATACCTCTTATACCTTCAAACATCAAGCCACCAAAAAACCATCTACATGTGATGTCACATCCACTATACACAATACTATAAAAAATTCCATGAACCTCAGACCAACAATCAATCCATATTAAATAATCGATGCTAATATAGATTCTCAATAGAGAAATTCTCAATTATGATTATCTAAAGAAATTCATGTTGATTTTTTTTTCAACTCACCTAGTTATCACACCCCTTACCATTAAACCATGTTCTAGAGCGTGGCAACCCATCCATATCAAAACATCCCTATAAAGATTAACCCAAGTCTTAACCTTAAAAATGAAAACATAATAAGGGATGACTAATCATCAATCTAAAATATCAAAATATCTAACCCATCCTCTCATGCATCACCTTGAGTCCTAATTAACACCAATAATAAAACTACTTATGTAATCATACCCTCTCTTGGTTGTCATATTAATCATGCCCACACTTGGCCCACTGAGCCCAAATAGAATAGAGGCATCTCTCTCAGTCATCATAACTAGAAGTCATGCGATGAAATCCCATCCTCATACATGGAATGAAAAAAATTATTAGGCCAAGAAATAACATAAGAAACATTGTCCAACATCCCCCAGTGTCCTCCAAATGATCCTTGATCAACAACATGCTAACAAGAGAATCCAAATGCAAACCCATTTCATAAAGGAAATCTAAATATCCAAGAACGACATCCAATAATCACATTATCTGAAACCTTCCAACTAGGGAATCCTCATGATTCCTTCAGACTCAACTCAACACTATAATGGAACTCATCCATACGATTTATCATATGATGTCAACAAAACCTAAATGCTCCAACTAATCTAATCTTAAGATAACATCTAAACCTAAACTATTATCACATAGAAAAAATTGTATCGATTCACAAGGATGAACCAAGATCTCCCCATAGATACTAATGAATACCGTTTTATTGGGAACCATCCATGAAATATCCTAAAAAAATCAATGGAATTCTGGGGACAATAAAATCAATGATCTCATAGTCCTCACCCAAGCATCATAGAAAATAACCCAACCACTGGAGGATTCTAAATAAAACTCTCATGCAGTCCTCCTGCTAAGATATGAAAGTCCAAAACACCATCCATATGTCCTTTATATACTAATAATATCCCACTATGATGTAATATTAATATAATCACCCAAAATGGACTAATTTCAATTCTAAATTTGAATTCTAGTGATCAAATCACCCATACCCTCCAAGTTGTAAAAATTAAATGGCACGAAATATTTAGCACACAGTGTGAACTATAAATTATCTATATATCAATTTAATTTTACATTCCTATATCCACATGGGGTATACTTGTGTACTACTACACAGTGTGTACCCATAGTACATGATGTATACATTCCAATCATTATCTTCCACTGTACTTTTTCACATGTCTATGGACATGGGAATATAATACAACACGAGAGGTACATAAGGTACCCAGTGTGTACTTATGAAAAGTTTGTCATCCCTAAATGGTAATATTACAAGGATTGTGTTCATAGAACCACATTCCATACAATTGGGATTTCATATTGTGAGACCCCTGAAAACCTCATGAAACCTATATTTAGCTCTGAATAAGTACATATCCACCCACATTGGGTCCTTTGAAACCATTATTGGGATATAGTAAATGGAAATAATATTATTTCGGGATAGGGGGAAAATAAAAAATTATCCAACCTTCTAGAATAAACACTATTAATTTGGGTCCAAACCCACTCATATATGCTACTACACCTTCATGTAGTCTCGATATGTTCCGTGGATGATGTTAGGAGGAATATTAACCTCCTCCTAACTCTATCAATCCATTGTGTACTCGGGATTCTCCCTCCCATATCCATTCATGTATTGTAACCCAAAAAATAGGTGGCTGAATATTTTAATTAATTAATTTACCAGTTTTTTATTTATCTTGAGTCCTAGAACCTGAGATTAGTTTATATCATGCCGTGGAAAAAACCCCCCATTATGTACTCAACAATGGAGTTAGAATCTAAATATTATTCCCTTTAAAAAAAATATCCCCACTTGATCATGAATAAATAATTTAATATGTAATTAAATTTATATTAAATATTCCAACAAAACAAAAACATCTCAGAATTAAACCAATAACTGAACATAGGGTATGTTCTATATTCAAGGACCAACAGAGTGGTCAAAAAAATTATCCAAGCTAATCTGATTGAAGAAAAATTGAGTTTATCACATATGGTTACATGAGAACAAAAATTATTTTTTATTCATGTTCCAATGCCCAAAAAATCTTGAGTATCCACACATATGTATGATTCTCATTACACGACTGTTGTGTTCTAAATCTTCCTCTAATGATTCGGGTAATTATTAATATAGAATGAGGTAAATCGGATTGGCATAGATTACAACCCATTTGAGTAAGGGTCTCTATCCACTATAGTGTACATAGGAGTGGACCTTGACAACATTGATGGTTTGGTGAGTGAACCCAATCTAATATAACAATCATTGAAAATGATCCTTGAAATACTAAGGAAATGATTTTATATGCTTATTTTTATTATGAAATTATTTCTCTTACTCTAATTGGTTTTCACTTTTGGCTCATGTTATTTGATTACAATATGATTCATGTCTTATGAACTTCCAAAATTTATTCGCTGAAAATATTTTATAATATATGATATGAAGTGTATGGTTTTAAAATATTATTTTCATGATCTCATACCCCTATACTAATGAAATGTTTATATCTTTCTTTTTTACCATTAATAAGTATATGAGGTCACCCTTTATTATGTTATCATTATCATGGTTATAATGATATGTGATATGTAAAATATGTTTTAATGTTATCAATAGAATGATAGAAGATGAAATATCTCACATATGTACTAGTTTTTATGTGTTTATGATTCTAAAGGCACTATAACTTAACAATCAGAAGGTGTGTTGTTCTATAATTCAATTAATATTGGCATAAAAAGATGTGATATTTTTTCTGATAAGATTTTTTATTTATAATAATTACTAAATGATAGTTTTAGTTATCCTTTGGAATCTAGTGTATGAAAACCTTAGAGAGATATCTATGGATATGTATAATGATATGTCTGAGGACAATTCTAAGTATGATTCAATGTATAGGAAAAATTCATGAAATTTTTGGAAAGGATAATGTGATCATTTTACATGATATAATATCCCTATCTAGATAGTAAATGTGGAAGTCGATCTTGTATATAGGTACTAAGGGGAAATTAATCCAAAAATAAAAGACTTAGTTGGACTCAATCATCACCTAGAACATGATAATGGGACTTACTGCCCTCCGGATTTGATACTCTGGAGGGATATTCTTTGGAGAATCACAAACTCTTTATGAAAGAGAATGGATGATTTAATCAGATGATGACTTTGATGGCCATAGGATTATCTGGAGGTTTCACCAATATTTGAGAATGTTCCATGATTTAAACATCGTAAAATTTATTATTAATTATTATTTTCTTCCCCATAATGATTATTTTTTCCCACAGTACACTTTTATTTTTTAGTCAATGGATGAAACTCAATAAAATAATGTTAATTAATAGTTCAATGGAAAATGCAATGGTTATCATCCAAAAATTCAAAAAATGGGATTTAGAATTAAAACTATAATGGATATGATCACAAGAATTTCTCAACATCCCAACCATACTGAACTTTCAAAAAATCAATACAAAGAACAACATTCTATTTAGCCCTTCAAGAGGAAACATCAACCATCTGTCAGTAGTTCTATTGATCTACTGATTAGTGAATACTGTATTAGTATCATTGAAAAGATATTTTCTGTTATCCAATGTTTGGTACATTACAAAAATCATTTTTTATATTGTATATATTGAAAAGTGGATCAACAGTGGACACTCATCAAGAATAACATTTAATAAGATGAAATTGACTCCATGTAGTGGGATGAATTTAACAGTTTATTTTTAAATAATTACTTCCCTCATATCTGTCGTACAAAAATTATAAAGGAATTATTTGAACTATATTATAAGGATTATGAATATAATAGTGCATATGGGTAACGTTTTTCAAGACTCATAGGGTACAATTCTAGAATTATTATTAAACATAAAAGCATGTTTGATCTATTATTCATTGTCATAAAACCATGTATTTGAATGGTATTTATATACAACTGAATGAATTAGCTATAAAAAATAATTTATTGTGATCTAACTTTTGAAAAAGATATTTTATTTGACCATAAATATCATTATTTTGACAAAAAAAGGAATATGGAGTTAAAATCAAACTCTTAAAATCCTAGGGAGAGGAAGATTATCATTCCTTTATGATTGAAGTGTAGAAGGAAATATGGGGTATATTGAAATAAGGGAAATATTAATTGATTGAATTTTGGTAAGCATGTTCATTGGAAAGTTGATATCCTAAGTGATGGGAATAAGTTAGCTAATGATTTGAATTAAGAGAAATATATCCATAATGATCCAACCACACAAGTGTTTCAAATGGTAGGAGTATATTAAATATGGTATCTAGTTCCTATATCTAATAGTTAATGATGATGATCAGAAACAACAACCTATTAATTTTAGGTTCCATGGGAAATCTCATTTGATCATTATTTTTGATGGAGGGAGCAATAACAATAGGGTGAATAGTATACTTACCATCTATTATAGAACTAAAAATGTCTTAACCGACGCTAGATATACTCATTTATTCGTTTCTAAAGTGTTTATAATGGTATAAATATTCCACCCAAAGGATTATGGGATTTATTAATAGTGAAAAACATAGTGGTTTAATGATGGAATCTCAAGTATATGATTCCTTTCGAGTTAACATTTGTTGGAATGTTATGCTTTAAAATTTTTCATCATTCCTATTGTTGAATTTGTTGTTATCATAGACATGGATTAGATTTATCTACATAAATCCCATATAAATTTTCATGTAAGGGTATTCTAGTTCAGTATTATATGTTAACCAATGATTGTCTATCAATGTGGAGATAAGTAAGAATTTACTTGTAGGGGTCTTGATTCCCATACAGAAGGGTTGTTTATTTCATATGGTTGGATAGAAATTTTACATCAATGATATGAAAATTATACATTAATTTTATAAGGTATTTATTGAGGAGTTTATGATTATTCCATTGAATTTGAGTTTTATTTTTCAATACAACTCTATCCTTGTGTTATGCGAATTTTAATGACACCCTATTGAATGGCCCCAATTAAGATGCAAGAATTGAAGAAGAAACTCCCATATAACCATGATAGGAAATTAATTTATCCAAGTGTGTCACCTTGGGGTGAACCTTTTCATTAAAATGTAAATAAAAATGAATGTATGTAAATTTTCATTAAATATATAGAGCTAATCAGATCATAGTCTAGAAAAAGTATGCTCAACCCCGTATTGATGTACAATTTGATCAACTACATGGAGTTCAATACTTTTTAAATATTGACATTTGTTTTGTATATCATCACCTAAGGGTCAACAAGTAGGGTATACCTTAGAAATAAATTCATAAATGTATAGACACTATGAATATTTAGGGATTACATTCAATCTTTCTTGTTCCCCCACATTCATAATTAATATATTAAATAGTTTGTTCTGATATTACATTAATCAATTTATGATAGTCTCTATAAGTTGTATTCTAATATATTCAATGGGTATGATAGAGTAGGAATATCACATAATAATTTTATTAAAAACCATAAGTAATGATAAACTATATGAAAAATTATAAAATTGGTAATTTCGGATACAAAATGATTAATTTTTGGGTCATATAGTCTCAAGAGACGGTATATCTATAGATCCATCAAAGATAGAGACTATTTATTGTTGGCCTAAACTAGAAATAGTGAATAAGATCCATCGATTTTTTTATCTGGGTATTATAGCAGGTTTATAAAGAATGTTTCATGAATATATATGAAACATTTCATGGTATCTTAGAATGGAGTCAGGTTCCTCTGGATAGATTAATGTGGGGGAAATTCCAAGGAACATAATTAAGAATTAGTCAATACACTTATTCTTAAATTATCCTATAGTGGATAAGGGTTTGAAATTTATATTGATTCATCTATGAAGGGATGATGACGTGTTGTTATGAATATTTATATGGTTATAGCTTATTATTCAAGATAATTATGGGTTCATGTAAAATATTACCCATATTAGGATTTGGAGTTGTGTTAATTTTTATAATAATGATATGAAGGAATTATTTTTTTTAGAAAAGTGTGATATATATAGAGGTCATAAATTTATAGTGTATATATTCACACATGAGGGTTTTAATATTTGTCATAAAAGACTATTACATATGATTTTATATTATGATTGGTCAATACATTAGCACCCTGGGAAAGTAAACAAGTTGGATAATGCTTTGAGTTGAATGAATATTTCTAGACTATCCATGATGAGTATAAAAAAATCATATATTTTTGTATTTTCAAAACATAGATTTGGAAATTGTGAAAATGGTTGAAATATTATCTTTCTCTATTAAATTTTCAAGTATCTATCTATGTTAATTTTAAATAGAATCATAAGGAATTTGTAGAGCAACAAAATCCTGTTAGAAATGTCCTTAAGATTAAATATTTTTACGGTCAAATGATATGGTTCAATAAGCATTTATTTGTTCCATCTATAAAATATTTGAATAAGTATTTGTAAGATTAAGATCATTGTTCTTAATTCTCTCTTCATCGGGGAAGTATGATGATTTATAGAGATTTGAATGAGTATTTCTAGTGGGATAGTGTTAATATAGATATCATAATTTTTGTATCATGGTGCATAGTATAACCTAAATTTAAAGATTAGGGACAAATTACAATGGGTTTTTACATATATTAACCATACACGAATTGAAATACGAAATTATCTCCAAGTATTTTGTTGTTGGACTCTGAAAAATGTCTAAAAGAAATAATGTTATATTGGATGTAGTAGATTTCCATTAAAAAATCATCACACATTAACACTATTAGAACATATTTTTCTTTGGATTATATTTCCAAGATATATATTGTTGAGTTGTACGGTTTCTTGGTTAATTACATTCAATTGAGTCCGATTATGAATCTTGGCATACGTTAATGTTCTAGAGAAGTCTTCAATAAGATCATTATACCGAGTTAAATTTTAGAACCACAAATCATAATAAAACATATATTTCATACAATAAAAAAATTAAAACCCTACAAGTTATTTTGAGATATTTTTGAATAGATTATAAAGGTGGTTGGGATCAACACCATCCACATGTTTAGTTTTTCTCAACCATTAAATTTCACTCAAGTAGCCAAATGAATCCTTATGAATCAATATATCAAAGAATGTGTAGAGATCCAAAATACAAGAATAAATCTGGAGAAAAAAATATATTAGGACCTAAAATAACTAAATAAATGGAAAATATGGTTATATTGATTCATCAGAACTTATAATCCCAAAATTATTAAAATAAAATTTATACTAATATTCGTCGACCTGATCATATATTTGAATATGGTAACAACATGTTTCATAGAATTTATCAATTGAATAATGTAATGATATTTTTAAATAATGGAAAACGCTTCCCTAGGTATATTTTTTTCCTTTAAAATCCATGATTGTAGCATTCTAGTCGATGATTCCACCAATCCTCTCTCAACTTCATGAAGTGTTCCATGTATCTCTCATGAGGAAGTAAATACATGAACATTAACATTAATTGAAGTCAGGTTTCATTCTACTTGTGTAAGATCAATCAAAGGAGGAAAAAACTTTAGAGATTCATGACCGTACAGAGAATGTTCTATGAAACAAGAACACTCACCTGGTAAATTTTCTATTGTAAAACAATTAATTTGGGGAATCTATTTGAAAACTAGAGGATAGAATGTGATATAAAAATCATAATATATTAGTAACATAGTGACTATATTTGGATGTAAATTTTTTTAATAGGGGTTGAATATAAAAACCTTGTATTTTTTGAATAAATTAAATTTCATTGATAGCTTGTGTTGTGCGCAACAAAGATTTTAAAAAAACCACCCAAAACTATTAATAATATTTATAAATAAAACTATAATTACCTAGCTATTAAACATGGTGTAATGTAATTTAATATAAATATTTTACATATTAAGTATAATAGTTTCTTATATATAAAATATATCATTTAAAATACATATTTTTTGGTATTTTAATTATATGATTCCAAAGTACTATTTTCTAAATAAATGTTTATTTATTTATTTCTATAAAAAATATTAAAATTATTGTTTAATTTTTATAAAATTTATTTTTTATAATTCGAATTATTTTTTTAATATTCATTGAAAATTTATCTTAAGATGAATTTTCTATTTTATGGAAAAGATTACATTTTTGATGAATCGTGAAAAATGCAGGTTTTTATTTTAAACTACATTTTCATTTAAAGAATTCATAAAGTTAAATTTTTTGAAATATGTTTTAATTGAAATTTATTTTAATTAATAATAAATTTAAATAATTTTTTTCTTTAAATAAATTTTATATTGAATTTTGATATAATTTTTTTTTGACCTTAAAACATTTTCTAATTGAAAAAACACTTTCTTGTCAAGTCTACAGGTTTATTTATAAATTAAAATTTGATATTTATAGGAATATAATTTGTGAAAAATGATTCCATACATTTAATAATAATAATAAATATTATTTATTAATATCAGCATAAAATTTAAAAATAGTTAATGGTAAAAAATATTAAAAAAATCATCACGTTTAATGTAATATAAGGTTGATTTGGGCGTTAAACTAAAATCACATATGTTAAAAAGGTTCCAAAAACATTTATAACCCACATTTTTTCATATTTAGACCCAATAATGTATATGTTTTGATAATGGAATATTTTGGAATAGTTTGAAAAGTAAAACACATTGTTATACATTTTTCATTCCAAAAATTACTAGTGTGCAACACACCTAACTTATAAAAAGGCCACCCCTTATCCTCTTCTCACTATGATTCTAACCCCATTTTTTTTCAAGACCTGTCAAAATTTCCTACTTAATTCCCTCATAGAACCATATAATACTTCTTTTATTCATTAACACATCCTAGGATAGATTTTTGTGTAAACCTATGGTGGTTACACAAAGAAGTTGTAACGTTCTTTAATAAGAATTTTAAATTTATTTCATCCTCCCCATATTTAAATTATTATTAAAAAATTAAGAAAAAATAATTTCCTTATCTTCCATATAATATGTCATTATATTAAGGTAATTACCAACAACCATCTGCACTTATATTAAATTGGATACAAAATTTTCATTTGTGTACGATGCTCTATTTCTTTGCAAACAGATATTATTATTTTCTAAAAACCACCCCTCAGGGATGGATATAATTATGTGTTAAATTTTTATATATGATATTTATTATATGATTATACATATTCAATTTATATATCACATATGCCTTCTTAATTTACATTTTGTTGGAGTGTGATAATGTCACTCATGTGTTATGCGAACTACTCCCTTGAGTAGTTATGAGATTCATTTTCGATTTTCATGGATAATAATAAGGATTGGTTTGATGTAAATATGTGATATATTTGATGTCAAAATGATTATGTAATATTTTTATATTTTTTAACTTTATTTCTATAAATATTTAAATAAAATTTAAACAATATTCAAGTATATATACAGTCTATCATCTCCTGGAATAGTGTATTTAATTTTCTATCTCTAAATTTAATAAATTATTTTAAATTAATATATAATGAATATATATAATATTTATATCATTATTGAGACTCTATATATTATAGATCCATGGTAAATTTAATAGGACACAAAAAATAATAAACCAAATTGACATGAAACAAAGTAGTTATTCCGTAAAACATGATGTTAACATGGAATTGTTAATAAATGGGAAAAATGGTCATACAAAAATGAAATATTATATTATATATATTTTTATGATTTTTTTAATATATTACTAATAGAATTATATTTATCTTACATGAGAATTTAATGCTTTTTAATGAATTGCAAACTTAATGTAATGGATTTGTTTCTCAATTTTCCTTCTTTGAGAAATATGTTATTTTATGAACCAATCCACTTTTATGCGGTGTATATGTAAACCTTTTGACTTGTAATATTATGAATATTTTTATTCCTATGATATTCAAATATTCACTAGAAATAATTTTCCCTTGGATTATGAATAAAATTTACTAAACTAGTAAGGGTTTTATGTTAAGAACTCATAGTTTATTAGGATTGGTCATGATTATGCTTAAAATGATGAAATAATGTGATTTATATCAAAAAGACACTCATGTATTTTCATCTCCTAATATTAGTTCTAGAGAATAATTTTTTTCATTCATTTTACTCTAATTATATACTCGAGTGTTCAAAATGATATTTTATGAAAAATCATATTTATTTCTCCCTTCGTTCGTAATCAATTTTTCTTAAAACCATGTTTTATAAAAATCTTTTAAAAATGTTTTTTTAAAATTATATATGTTATTTATGAAATATATTTTTAACCATTTTTGACTTTTTACAAAAATTTTATGAATATAATCAACTTTTCATTTTCAAAAAAATATGAGTTTATCTTTTACTGAAAAATATGAATGATCCTCTTTTAAATGTGTTAAAAATAAATTGGACTTTCTCGACGTCATTTATATTTTTTTATATGAATATTGCTTTATAATTTTTCATGTTCATTTTCAATGAAAATTATTTCCCCTGTATTGTGTTAATTATTTATAATAAAAATGGTTCAGTTTTTTAAAATAGATATTTTCCTCAAGAAACATTCTATGTGATTTATCATTAAAAATAATATTCCATAAAAGCTGAAATCAATTAGGGTTGTTTTTATATACTAGGGATATTATCCAAGGATACTATTCTTATAATTTATTAGACTTTATTATGTTTATGGGGAAATATTTTTATGGAACTTTTTTCTATTCAAAATGTTATTCAATTATAAAATACTTATGAAACATTCTTATTTTATTATGGGATATAATTTGATGAAATAATAAAATTATTATTAAATACAGTTTTTAGATGGGTTATATTTTCAAAAAATATATAAACCCCATTTCATTTCATGGGTTTTGATATGATGAGTTTTTTATGATATTTTGACACACATATGTATGATTTTCAATATATTATTTGTGTGACTATATCTCCCCCCATTGAATTGGATAAATATTGATATGTCACGAGATAAATTGGACATGAATGGGGAGTGAACTGAGTTTTGAAAGGGACCATATACACTATGATAGTCTTCATATTGGAACTTGACTACTTCACTAGTTTGGGTTGTTCATAATCCACTATGACTGTCTTGGAAATGATCATTTATCTACTAAATAAATCATTTTCTATTCTTTTGTGAATGAAAAAAAGATAAATATTACACTAATTTTATGATCCCAAGGGTTATGTTCATTTATTACAATAAGATTCATGTATTATGAAAGAACATAATTTATTTAACGACTCAATAATGTGATCTATGATATGAATGGTATGGTTTTCCAATGATATTTTATTTTTCTAACAACCCTTGTCACATGATATGTTAATACCTCCCTTGTTTTCCCTTAATGATAATTTGAGCTCACTATTTCTTATGTTTCCTTCCACTAGTTTATGGTTAAATTTATTATGTATAGAATGTCTATGAAGGGAGAATGTTATGATTAATAAAATAGAATAAGACATATCTCACTTAAGGACTAGTTTTTTCTATTTAGACTTTTCTGAATTCGTTATACCTTTATGATCATCTTGTGTATGTTTTAATAATGTATTGAATATTTATATTAAAATATGAAATATCTGTGTGTTAGTTTTTTGGAAATTAAATTGTGGAAGTATATTTTTGTAATGTGGGAGTTTTCTAAGAGTATCTGCGTGTTTAAAAATCCTTTGTGAAGGTTTGTTTCACCTGTGAAATGGTAATACACTGATTCTATGCACTATGTAAAGGTTCCTCCATAGTTTCATAATAGTATCCATGAATTTTCAAAGATTATATAAGAGTATCTCATTGCTTCATTATCATTTATGGGATTTTATAAATCTTATATAATGGTATTTCTCATAAGCATAATGTTATATGGTATTTTGAATTACATATATATGGGTTAGAGTTATCCTATGTAAAGGTTGAATGTTGGGTGAAGATAAAAACTTATTACCCTTTTGAAACATCTTTGAATAGTGTATTATAGTGTTTTAAATATTTTTTAAAAAAAAATTCATTCTTGAAACATTATATAATGTTTTTTCATTATAAATTAATGAAAATTAATATTAGAATTAGTGTTTCTTGAATATATTAATAGATTTAAATAAAATAAAAAATTACATTAATATTAAGATATCCTAAATGATTGTGTGATGAAAATTAAATTGAAAACAATTTATTATGAATTTATTTGAAATATAATATTTATAATTTGATGGAATTTATAAATTATCTATAAAGAGATATATGTAAATCATATAAATCAACTTCTTCCCCACATTTGAGTCTCTCTTTGTTACTCATGAGATTTGGTTGCCCAAAACATGCATTCTAGGTTCTAAAATCCTATATTAATATTATTTGAAAACTTTGCAGCATTTATTGGGATGTTATCATCATCCTATCCCCCTATTTTTTGTTATGTGAAAAATCCTTATTCTATATAGGTGATCTATGACATCTCCATTTTTATATTGTTCCAGTGTGAAATTATCATGATTTACTATTTTTTAAAATAATTGTGATTAATTATTATTATATAATAATCTATAAAATTATCACATGATGAATGAATATGGGATAAACTAGAAATTATAAAAGATGTGGATAAATTATAGGCTATACAATTATTATGATGAAATACAATTAATTCCAAAATATCTATTAGGATATTAGTTTATCGAGAATAGTTTTTCATCCGCTAATACTAAAATTCTAAGCATTGAAATTAATGTCTTAATATTAGTAAAATAACTGAAATAAAATCTTACTACTTAACCACAATGGTTTCAATGTTATTGATTAATTTTATGAATCAAATATTAAATAATACTAAATTACTTGGGGAAATAAATTTACATTATAATTTCTAAATTTCTTCATCAAATAAATATTGATGATAATAATTTTAAAAATGGTTATTATTTATTTATTAAATATAGTGTATAATGATGTTTGATAATTTGTATTATTATTTAATAAAATATTGAATAATTGTTTATATGTTTTAGATTATATATAAATGTTCTCTAAATACTAAAGGGAGATAAAAATGATTAGGTTTAGAGAAAAACTACCTAAAAATATTAAAGACAATTATTTGTTAATTATTTACAAATTTTCATTGAAATGGGTAATATCTCATGTAATAATTTATATAATTATTCTGTGAGATAAAATACATTTGACATATATGTGTTTCCTATAACATTCACTAGAAAATGTGCTTTATATTATTACGGTTGTAATGAAGGGTAGATATTGATATAAATTTTATAAAAATGTAAATATTTTTATAATTTGATTATATTTAAAGTGTCATGATGACATAATTATCATCTGGGTGGGTTTTCTATTAAAAATAATCTTATAGAAGAACTCCAAATTAAATTCATATTATTTATCCATTGATATTTATTGGCTAGAATTGTTTGTATTTATTCATGAAAAATGGCTAATTAAAAATGGTAATGAATAATAAATTATTTCTTAAATTTTGGATTTCGGACTAAGTGGGCCTGATGATGTTGATAAAGGATAAAATACCTTTATTACCATAGTTTCATTTGAAATTAGGTGTTTAATAATACATTAAATATGTATTTATTCTGGATGGTTTAAAGAACTGATGTGATTTAACGATATTCTTGTTTATCTAGAATAATTGCAAGGGATAATGATGGATGTGACGGTAGCATGGGGTGCTGGTAATGACGACAATAGTTTATATGAATGGACAAGGCATTGTTGGTGTCATGGGTTGCTAGATATGAGGATGATAGTGTGAATGGTTTCTTGGGGTTGTGATAATGGCATTGGGATCTGGTTTCATGATCATATTGGAATCTGATGCCAGATTTGATATTATATATAGTATATTCGAAAAAGTTACTAGGAAAGATGGTAGAAGTTTAGTGTAGGGATTTTTCATGGATTCTTACTTATTACTTATTATTAGATTAATGTTTAATTTATTCCTATAATAGGAATTAGTTTTAGAGTATCTAGATGATTTTTAAATGATTAATGAATTAACAAAAGAAGGTGGTTATCTCTTGATTCATAATTTTTTTAATGAAATAATTGAGAATACCAGTAAATAATTAATAGTGTTATTGGAATTTTAATTATAAGTTTAAAATTTTAATAATGGAAACCGTAATGAAAATAATTTGTTAATGTTTAATTATTTAATTATTAACATTATTCTTCACACTTGTCTGATTATGTTACATTAAGATCATTGGGGTGGCAGATGGGACTCATGTACAATGTTAGAAGAAGACATATATATGGATTAGTAGTTTCCCTTAAATAGGTTTTGATATATATATATATATATCATTTATTTTTTATACACATCCTAATATATATGGGTATGGAGACAACAAATAATGGACTCTGGGAGGGTGTTTTCCAAAACAACCAGTTTCGTGAGGAACAGATAACTATCAACCCCTTATGGCCTCATTCCCTTCCACTAGAAATATTACAAGAAAAAATTCATGGAGGTTATCTTTCCCTATATATGCGTAGAGGGATGTACCATCTTGTGGTTATTTCAAACACAAATATCCCTATATATTTTATCATACATCTTATCATAGTTATTTTTGTTCACATTGTGTTGGCCTCAAGTATAATGTATTACACCAAATATATGTAGGATTAATATACAATGTGATTGTTGTATTTATATGTATTCAGGGTGATTAAATGATGAGATGAATGGGGTTCAAGATATATTATTGTAGAATATGTGTCTTCATGCTCGCCTATATATTCCTAGGTTCCATGGGGTTAGATAGCTCTTGGAGAGATGTGTCTCATGATGTGTGACATTGGGGAATATAATCAAATCATTGGGGGTGTTTTAGTAATGTGCCTTAATTATATATTATGGTGTATGTTATATTATTACTTACATGTGATACCATGTTAGTGATCAATGGTGTGTTAGGAAAAATAATATCATACCTTCTTAGGTGACAATTGGTTTCATTTATTTACATATTGTGATTGCTTATACTTATTCAACATTTTGCACCATTGGTTCCATAGAGGATCCTATTGAATGTACGTTTTATGATAAATGTGATTACATATATACTATTTTACTATTTAATAGGTATTGGTTGGTGATCGATCTTAAGATAAAAAGTTCGATTAGTTGTACAACATATTTTGGATATTTATTTTCATGAATGAGGTTCTATTTTAGAGATTTAATTTTCTTCAGTTATATTTTATTATGTGAATTTACTTAGTATATTCATTACATTTATTTTACAAAACTGTTTTTGCTGGTTGTTCTAATCTTATCCATTACCTATCAAATCATTATAATTTAATGCCTCACTTTTGTGGGATTATGTATTTTTCGTGTCACTCACCAACCCATGGCCTACTAAAGGTGGGATTCAAATTTGATTATCTCACTTCTCTCATTGTTGGACTAATAGGGTTTTCTTTAGGGGGAGGGATCATGAAAATAAAAATTCTTACCATCTGTTCTTAAAATGAAACAAATTTGGGTTGAATAATGTATTTGACATTAATAAGCACGGTACTCATGAATAACATCTATTTTTTGAAACAAATTCAGGTTATTTGACAATATAGAGTATTGTAAATATCTATTAGAAATAATATCATTGGTTTTTGTTTTTTCATCTATATTAACTATATGGTAATAGATATATAATTAATAAATGCATTAGTGAATCAATATTTTCATATAATTTTCCAACTGAAATTGTTTTTTCCACCAAAAATACTGGATATAATGAAACAGATTATAATTTATTTTCTGAGAGATTTAAGGATATATGGGATTGTATTATTATTTTATATGTATGTTTATGAATGTTATAGGAAACTTCTAAGGGTATTTTCTAATAATATATATCCATTAAAATCAATTACAATTCAAAAATATATATTTCAGGTGTTGGTGTAGGTCTATGCGAACTAATTTTATAAATTGGATCAAATTAGTCACTCTAATTCTATATATATGGATCCCAACATCGAAGAGAAGGTGACGTAAGGACTAATATTATATTTAATGGAATGAAATGAAATAATGTAGGAAAATTTATACATTTAGAAAAAAATAGGTGACCTTAAACAATATATATCATCCCATAAAATTCGATTGAAAGTAGGATATTGAAAAACAAGTGTAAAGTGATTGGTAAATGACAATAAAAGGGAATTTATTTGATCTTTTAATTATATTTCCATCATTAATTTATCTATATTAAAATCATTGAAATGGTTATTAATGAGAAAATGGGTTATTATGGTTATATTTTCTTGTTTTAAAATTAGTTGTTATAAATTATATAGATAATCAAGAAAAAACAATCCCATTAATCTTAGTATAGTATTGGTTTACATTGAATCAACAATTTTTTGGAGCATAACTGATAAAAAAAATTAATTTCTACATCAATATGATAATTTAGAGTTATTGAAGATATAATGGAAATTTAGTGTATTAAATTTCCTGTTCAAGTGCTTTATTATAAAATTATTAATAGTAACAGTGGTGCGAATCATAATGATTTTATATTTACACATTTTTTTTAAAAAAAATTATTAAAAAAAACCCTTAATCATGGTGTCATAAGTGAAAAAAATATTTTATAATACAGATCCATCAAATGATTAATGCTCTATCATTTCTCATGGAAAAAATAAATTAGGGTGATATGAATGTTAATGATATTATAGACTTATATGTGATCCTATCAGCTACTATACAATTACATAATGATATTGATGACTATGATGAAAACATCATTTATTCTATTTATAATGATCACATTTAATGGATATATGAAAATAATCCATTATCCTCACCATAATTTTTAATTGTTTCTAACTATTCTGTTGTTTTTCTATTAAACAAACACATGTAACAAAGAATTGTTTTTGAATCATGAATATATAATTCAATGTGTTTTGTCCAATTCTCTTATTTTTTTAAAGTTATTTTAATTATTTTCAGGTACACATTTTTCAATTAATTAATCCTCATATAATCATTTTTAAATGAAAAATTGTTTATTTTAATCATTTTTAGGAACACACTTATTTTCTCACTTTTACATAAAAAATATTTTAATTCATTTTATTATTATTATTAATCAAAAATATTTACATCTAATAATAATTTACATTATATTTAGATAAAGGCACACATGATATAATTAAATTATATCACATATATTTAATTAAATATCATAGTGTAAGATGAACATCCATAGAGGTATGCATGTTACTATTCATAGAAATAAAACATTGATAATTAAATTAATTTTTAAAATCTACCTTATGTTAATTAAAATTATTTTCAACACTACTTATTATATCGCTCTTCAGACCACTTCTGTTTTTTTCATCATTGAGAGATAAGAAAATTCCTAATACTGGTAGATTTGGCGATAATTATTTACCAAAAAATTATCTTCCCATGGGTAGAACAAGAGGTTTTTAAATGAATTTTATGGTAACTATAAACCAATTTTCAAACATAAAAATTTGTATATAATTTTCTTGGTAATATAAAGTCAATGTAATTATATAATTTCATATCCTAATTGGAAAATAATTAATTAAATGATAATAGATCTGTAATATGTGTCCTTGATGATATGAAACATATATAATTTTTTTTTCATTTTACAATAGATAAATAATATTTATCTCATATAAAAATAATTTTTTTATTTTATTCAAGTTGACATTTTATTTTCTTGATATTAAATTGAATAAAAAGAGGTTGTTGCTTTTTGGAGATATTAGAATAATCAATTTTAAAAAAATATTATCATAGGATTTTATTTTTAGTGTTATAAAAATGAAAATGGATTCCCCGCACATGGGTTCATAGATGTAGAGAAAATTTAGATTCTTGTTAGAATCCAATAAGAGGATGCCTTTTGGATATGATAATTGTGTATCCTAATATCATTCCGAATCATTATTTTGAAATTAAATAATTATTTATTAATTTACTCTTATATAATAAGATTCTAAGAGATCTATTTTTAAAATGTATACCCTCATACTATTTAAGGTCATGTTTATAAATTAGACAAAGAGAAACGTTTTGTTGAAATGTTTTGAGAAATTAAATGAAAATTATTTTAGTAGTTCCCAGGAGGTTCAATTCAGTACCCCCTCTCCCACCACATATTAGAAAAAATTTAATGTGATAATAAAATATACATTGAACTACCTTTTTGATTTATTGGTTGATAATATTTTCATAAATTAATTATATAATTTCTAAAATATAATTTCCTTTGAATTAATTAAACTAATATGAAATTAAAATATTTCAATTTTTGATTCCATTTAAAAGAATGCATCACATCATCCCTTAATACCTAGAGGTTAGAAGTAAATTCAAACAAAAAATTATATAAAAATGAACACCCAGACTATATAAGATGATATGAGCTGACTTTAAATAATATTAATATCTTTTAATATTCTTGTTACGACATCTAGGGTAGAAGGAATAGAGGGAGAAAAAATTCAATGGACTCTTAGGTTTGAGGGGTATATCGGTCAAGAGACTAATGAATTAAATCATCTATGAAACCATCTTTTTCAGATATAGAATGAAAAATTTATAATTTTCATCCTACATATCAATTATTATATATCTTTACTTCTATTTCATATCCTATATAGGAAGTGTCCATTGTCTGATAGAGTCCATGTATGTTTGTATCATATCTAGCTAGTCTTGTTCGTCAATTTTTCTACGAAGTATATGTTTCATATAAATTTTTAATTTTTAATTTATTTAAAATTAATTTTTTCCTTATATTTCCCTCATTGGAGTATCTAAAATCTAGAAAAGAATTTCAAAAGCAAAAAATAGTTTTAATAACTAACATCTTTAAAAAAATTATTTTCTCCAAGCGCTAAAAAAATATCAATGAATTATTTCATATTGAATAGTTTTTATGATTTTTCTATGATTGTTAATAAATACATAATAGATTATTTGTCACATGTATTTAAAAAATATTTCTTGGATATTTTTATCTATAATGAGCTCAAAATAACCTTGTTGAAATTTTTTCTCTGTAAATAAATTTCTATTTAACTTTTTATTTCAATAATTAAATATAACTTATAGTGGTTTAATTTATTAATATTTTAATTAAATATATTCACACTATATGTACATGTATTTGGAATACTATCACTCATATATTCACATAACTATAGTTCATTTCATTGGTTTTTCAATACTTGATAAATCCTTCAATAGATCATTGTATATCTAAAAGTTTGAATAATGAATCTATTATGTTTAATTTAATTAATTCCTCTGATGGTAAAGAATATTTTCATAACTACAAACGATTATTTATTATAATCTGATTCATTATGAACTTTTCTATTTTAGGTAAAATTTGTTATTTTTTATTATTACCACATGAATGATTATTTTTTTGGTTATTATCCTCAGTAGGCGAAGTTCATAAAAAATACAAAATTTATAGAATCCATATATTTTATTATATTTTATTTTTTATTTAATATTAAATTTTCTATGTTACAACAGTTTTTATAACTAATATAGGAATATAAAATATTTCATGGTTGTTTTTTCTGGCATTCACATATCGAAAATAAGACTAAATAAAAATATGTTTTTGCTTATGAATGAATCCTTTATATGACATGATTTGTGGTGAGTGTTGCATAAATTTTTAGTGTCTCTTATTTTAAAAGTCTTACTTAACAACCTAAGTTTAATTATCAATTAAGAAATTATTAATGTTTTTATTGTGTTTTATAATTCATTTTTGAGATTTTAACAACTATAAAATTGATTGATTTTTACAATGGTAGTCCCATTACAACTCTTATATTTTGAACCAATATGTTATAACATTATTTAATACAATTTATTTTTTATTGAATTTAATCATATTCAATGGGTGAATTAAACATTCCTTAAAGATTATGTGTGTACAATTTTGCAGAATTTTCTTTTTTGAAAATATATAACTAATTTTTTTTATTTTTACTATATCAAAAAATGATATTTTGGTATACTTCAAATGGATCTCTATATTCATAATTATATTGTTGGATTATAATAGAAATAATATTTTTATTTTTTAGGGAATATGGTGTTATATTGTTATACATATTTAAAAAATTTGTTATCCTTTCAATATCATTGGATATGATTATTTTCATGAAATTTAATGTTCAATGTCAGTTATTATAATAACCAATGTTGAAGGTTACATTATTACAGTACAAGTCTAAACATTAAACAAAATATTTTATAATAAATAGTGTCGTATATTTTTTTTTAGGTTTTTAGATGCCTAGTTTCAACATTGTTTATATTAAAATATCATTTTAATGGATATAAAATTTGAAAAACTCAACATTAAATGGTTATTTTTCAATGTTGATTTATTTTTTTTCTTCGTTAACTTATGATATAAAATCTATTTAGCTGCTTATTTTACCCATAAACATAAAAAATAATATTATAAACTATTTTTAGGTAACATTGGGTTTATTCATCGATAAATGACTTCTGAAATAAATTGGAAACTTATTCTTTTCACATGGGTTTATTTCACATTTATACAGGATATATTATTTTCCTTAAATTTTCTATGCATGGTGATGAAATTATAATGATGTGATTGGTGGAAATAATAATGTATATATCTCCAAAATGAATCAGATAATGTATTATAGCTCATAAGAACAATACGCATTGAAAATGTGATATTAGAATTTTCTAGACTTCAATGAATAAACATGATGCAATTATCATTTTATGTTATATTATGATTTCTTAGAAGTGATCACCAATATATGATATTTCATTTTTTAATGTTTTGTAATCCATTTATCTATAAAATGACTTCATAATTCTCATGATTATGATCATATTCTTATGATTTTTTAATTATTATTATTCCCACTAGTGTTCAAATTTTGAGTGATGACTCGTGTCCCTTCCTATTATTTATACAATTACGAGGATTTTTAGCTCTTCATTTCCTTAATATATTTCCTAGGGTAATCACATGTTTTAATGGGATTATGAAATACTACAGGAGGACTCTACATAGGTATTTAACTAAATTATAGCATTTCATATGTTTTAATGTTTTATAAGACAAATTTTATCAAGACACTAAACCTATCAATTTTATGGTTTTTTCTAGGATGTTTGTTTATTTCAAAAATGATTTAACAATAATTTCTGTAATATATTGGTCAATATAACAATAATTTTTTTACCTGTTATCATTGAGTTTTTTTTTCAGTTCATGGTATTAGTTATGGCATGATTTTTCATCTCTCAAGTCAACCATAATGTTGATCATGATGAATATGACTATTATTTTGGAGATAAATGACGCTACCATGATAGTGGTTTCTCACGCAAGTAATAAATATCAATTTATATTTAAAATGAGAATTTGTTCACTTTCATAGGACCACATGACCCCATTTTGGAACAATACCCATGAGTGGTCACTATTCAATATATGGATAGAATAAAGGATACGTTTTCTTTTGTGGTATTAAATTAAAAATATGGATCCTTGTGTTATAGTGGATGACATAATTTAAGGAAAATCGTTCTAATGTTTTATCAAGTGATATTTATGTTTGTGCCTATTTTGGAAGTGTTATCTATTACTTTTTTAGATTTGATGAGACTACTAACCATATGTGGTTCCAAATATAAGGTTGTAATGATGGTTACCATAATGAATGTTTCACATGTACATTATGAACATATTTTAATAGATCATAAGATTAATGTATTAAAAACATATAATCATTTAATCATTAGAAGAACAAAGAATCTGTCTTCACTCACTATTCTAAGGCTTCATTCTTTTAAGTATTCAATGAAATACTATATTTGTGAAAATAAATTCAATATTATATTATCAATGGACATCAATTATCTATCATGTTGAAAGAATAAAAAAAATTTACACCCATATATAATCTCAAGATCATCATGTTCATCCATTACTAACACCGGGCTCTAAAAAAGAATGTAAAGAAAATTAACATAAATAGAAAGAATAAATAAAAAGGAGACTTTTTATGTTTAAGATGAAGGGGGAATCCATTTCATATCTGTAGGATAGAAATAACAATTTAGATGATCAATATACAAGAGGGGGTGAATTGTACACTTTAAACATTTTCTTAGACAAGGAAAAATCTAAGTTTAACAAAGTTAAACTATGAAAATTCAGAACACCTTTAATCACCAACTAGAGAATTGGTACCAAAGTTTAAAATATAAGATTCTACCTTTAAGCGTATAGAATCTAAACTAATCAGAGTACAAGTGTAAGGAAATACAAGAAGGATATACTTTCCTCACAATACAATATGCAGTGGAAAAAAACAAGTTGTAAAACTACATGTAACAAGATATGAGTCTTTTAACCCAAAGAGAAGGGTATCCAACAACCCTGAATAAAGGTTCCTTGATTTATACTTTCAAGCAAGTCTGTCTTACCCACGCCAAGGTAAGCCCTCGATACAAAGATCGGAATCTCTGTCTTGTTATCCCCTCAAGACCTCAACTTCATGGTAGTTGGAACCTCTATCTTCCTCAGCAAGGAAGCCCTCAAACTTCAAGGTTATTGGCACCTCTGTCTTCCTATCCCCAGAAGTCCTCGAATTTAATCACCAAAATTCAAAGTCGCACAAATCAATCTGAACAAGCAGTTCAGTACGCACAAGGCATGAAAAGCTTCCCTTTCTAGAAATCACCTTAACAGCATGTGGTATCTAGATCTATCAACTTGTTTCTCTATGTTGTTGAGATCTTTCCAATCAGATCCTATTTATAGTCAAATTTCCAACGGTCGGCTCCCTCCTCCAATGGTCATATTGTCCATGAAATTCGGAGGGACCTATACATGTGTAACTCAACCAATGGTTAGTTTGAAACAGAATAGAAGACATCGTTTAATAACAAACCATGTTACTAAATGCACAACATCGTTTTGAAATAAGTAATATGAAAGTAAAAGCCATACAAAATTTCGGAGTGTAAGAAAAATAAAAGCTCAGAGTCTAACCAAATTGAAATTCGGAGTCTATGTTAAGAAATTTTCGTATTCTGTTTTATAAGAATTCGGAGTATAGTTTCACAAGTGATCAAAATCTGAACTTACAGTGTTCGAAGTCAAACTAGTAAAAGTTCGGAGTCAAAATACCTAAGAGTTCGAAGTCGAACTACTTAAGAGTTCGGAGTCAAACTACCTAAGAGTTCAGAGACGAACTACTTAAGAGTTCAGAGTCTCACTTCCTAAGTGTTCAGAGTCGAACTAATTAAGAGTTCGGAGTGGAACTACTTAAGAGTTCAGGGTCAAACTACTTAAGAGTTAGGATTCGAACTACATAAGAGTTTGGTGTCGAACTTCTTAAGATTTTTCAGTCAAACTTCTTAAGAGTTTGGAGTCGAACTACTTAAGAGTTTGGATTCGAACTACATAAGAGTTCGGAGTCGAATTCTTAAGAATTCGGAGCCCAGAATTGGAGTTGGAACTTTATTACAGTTCACATCCAGAATTCGGATCCTAAAAGAAAAATGCTCCAAATCATTGCATTATATGACTTCTGGGATTTTGGGAATGAATCCGGTTTTTGTACATAAGAAAAATATTGCTATGTATAGGAAAATCTAGGTTAGGGTAAAGTTCTTTAAAGAAGTAAATTTTCCTTATGGAGGTAAAATTTATATTTTCTTAAGTATAAGGTGTTTGTGATTTT
This sequence comes from Viscum album, assembly GCA_963277665.1. Taxonomy (NCBI): domain Eukaryota; kingdom Viridiplantae; phylum Streptophyta; class Magnoliopsida; order Santalales; family Viscaceae; genus Viscum; species Viscum album. The sequence continues at coordinate 288,422,490 of OY728159.1, read as the reverse complement.
CAAAACAAGAAGGAATGGAAAATTCATAAGGAAAACCTTATTGACTCAATAATCTCCCCATTTTTGGAAAGCACAAACATCCTTTCGAAAAAGCATATAAGAATTTTAAAAATATTCATTTAGACATTGAAATTCAACACTTATCTCCCTTTGTTCATGGATGAAAGTTAATACAACTAACTCCCCCTTAGGAATTGAAACTCTAAGGATTGTATTCTGAGTTTTCGGACTGAGGTTTTCATTATTGGAAGAATGAAAAACATCATAGTGGGAAACTCCCCCTTTCTTTAAAGATATTTCACTTAGAAAGTTTTCTTTTCTCCTACTTAGGAGTAGTTATTTTTCCTTCTCCCCCTTTGTGACTTTCAAAAATATTTCAAGGGAATGGAAAACAATGTTTGGTACCTGAAACATTAGTATATGACATGATACAACCAACCAAATAATCATTTCATTAGAGGTGGAAAATTTTACTAAGAAATACAATTACAAAAAAAGATTGGAGTGAGTTCATTTGTCTTCCTTCTCCTTCGGGATGAGCTTCATTAACAAGGTTTTGAGATTCTTCAAGTCTATTTGGTCTTCCTCACCTTGCCACTCTGAGGCTTTTACCTTTAATTCTTGGACTTTTAAATCTTCTTCCTAAACCTCCAAGGCTTCTTTCGGCAACTTTATTTATCTCATATTGCTTTTCCAACTTCTACTGAAAATAAATCCAGAAATATCTATCACTTTTCTAATTCTGTGATACTGAGTTAAGCTTCCCATTCAGGTCCCTGACCTGTTGACTCTGAATTTTTTTCTCTTGACTTGGCTTTTCATAAATCACGTTAACCTTTTTATCTTCCATTTAAAAATCATTTTGAAAATCAGCCTGAAAACTCTCAAACTGAACTAAATCTTCATCAACTCTCTTAGACAACTTGGTTACCTTACTGTAGGACTTTCTATGGACATCATAATCGATAAGAAAAATTTTCTTTTCAGCTTCAAACTTCACAAACTTATCCATGACCATGGATAAAGAATCCAATTTATGATTCATACTTTGTTGCAGCATCTGGCATGTGAAATCTATAGTTGGGAAAATCAGTATGGTGTCCACCAACTTCTTCAGAGATTGAACAACAAAATCATGCCCATGAGATGATGATTCTGAATCAGAAGCCTTTCTAGGAGACTAGTCTTCTTCAGCTTGCAAAAAATTTCTTCTAGAGGTGCCACCAACCTCTTTCTTCCTCGTGACATCTTTAATAGGTGTCTCCATGAGAGTTTTCTTCCCCTTATCAGCTCTAGGAATTGGTTCCTTATTACGGGATACTTCCTCGGATTCAGACACTTGAATGATCTGGTCTTCATCTGGTTTTTGCTTTTCTTGTCCTTCCTCATGAAAATTCCTCTCATAAGATTCTTCCTCATCATATAAGACATTTTCTTCTTATTATTCTTACTTTTTCTTATCATTATTCTTACTAGCTTCCTAATTTTCCTTTCCTGGAGTTACTAACTTTGTGTATTTAGCCTTATCTTTGTAGTCCTATACTTGCTTGATAAGAGTATACAAATATCCACTTTCCTATTCTTCTTATTCTTCTTCCTCAACTTATTCCTCTACATCTTCAGCAACTTCTTTATCAGCTTCTTCAGCTACTTTTTTACCCATGGATCTATTCGGAGTGACATAGTTCTTGGCTGGAGTTTCTGGTAAAGATGGCTCAGCACCAAATGTTTCCGGAACGGAAAGCATTTCGGAAGCTAACACTGTAGATTTCAGCAAAGATTGCACCACTTCAGCTTCAGACATCTTCTTTTTCATTTTATTTTCCTTCACATGTTTCTTAAGCTCCTCTGCAGCTTTTTCTTTTAAGGCCTTAGCCTCTCCAGTGTCCAATCTGAATTGTGGAACCCCTTTCTTCCTCTTCTCTTTGTCTTCCCTCCACTTGGATGCTACTTCATATGTATATGTTTTATACTTCTTCAGCTTGGGGGGAGCAGACTGAGTTTCCTTAGCCTTAGGATTTTCTTCATCAACAACCACTTCCTTGACCTTCCTATTCTTCCTTTCCTTTTTGGATGGTTCTAGACTCTGTGTCTCTTTATGATCTACTTCAACCTATTCCACAGATAGAGGGTACAATTCTTCGGATTCACTGGAAAAACCCATTTTCATCCTCTTTAGGGTATCATCACTAACCAGCATCAGATTGAAATTACGAACTTTTGATTTGCATGTGATCATAAAAGATTCTAAGCACCATACTATCAGCATAGATAGTAAGGTAGCGAACATGATTATCTGAGCTCTCAAATTTCCTTCTTTGATGTTCTTGATCGTAACCAAGACATGTCTCATCAGATTTATCTTTCATAGATTTACCAAGAAATCTATGACATAGATATCACATTTCTTCAAATTTTCATTATCACCTCTTCTTGGAATCAGAACGTGGTGCACCCAAAGCTGAAGGATTCTATTGTTAGGAGTGAGATGAGCAATCTTAATAGTTGAATCATCTTTAAGACCAAGACACTTTAGTGCCTTCTCCTTGTTGAAATTTCCTTGCACATCAGGATGTTTGTGTGAGAAGAATTCAGCTTCTCCTTCGTAGGATAAACCAACCAAGCTTGTGGCCTTGGTGTAAGATAGCTTATAAGTCTTCCAATTAGACTTGAAAGAAAACCACTCTCTGCCATCTTCCATCTGGAAGGAAAAAGATTCGTAAAAATCGATAAGCAAATCAGTATAAATCGGATCATGTTTTTCTGACTTTGCTACCCAGACATCTTCCCATCCATTCAGTCTAATATTATTTAAAATATGGGAATCGAGCTTGTAGAAATTTGGATGAAATAACCTTTCCCTAAAGACTAACCACTTAGAAATTGGTTTCACAGTTGAAATATCTTGAGATGTAGCTTCTACAGACATTCGGAGTGAAGGAATCTGATGGATTTAGAACGGCTTTTCAAAGTTCGGAACCAGTCTTAAGAAGTGCAGTAGGGCTTTAAGACGCAAAATCTTGAAAAATCGATTTGGGAGGAGTATTTCTGTCCCCTTTATATAGGCAATGGATGTGACCTTTGGTCTTCCAAAATCCATTTAACGGATGAAAAAGCATTGACCTGATCTGACGGTTGAAAACACTCCTGTAAGGAAAAACGTGACTCCGACATTTTGAGGTTTTAAGGAAAACAACCGGATTTGAGGAAAAACTAGAATCTGAATTTTTTTAAAAACAAAACACAGGAAAATACCAGCAAGAAAAATATTGTTATGAATCTATAATTAAGGAAATAATTTCTTTTGGATTTGCTAGAAACATCATTCGTAATTGGTAATATTCTTCTTGAAGAAATAAATTAAAAAAACACATTACGAAAGTGCCAGCACAAAAATTTCATTACGAAAACTACAGTACGTAAATTCCATTATGAACTCTCCATTCCCGAAATTTTCATTACGAAAATCCCATTATGAAAACACTAGTATGAAAATGTCCATTTTGGAAGTTTTCATTTAGAGAATTTCAATCCTGAAAATTTTAGTTCTGGAAATTCACATTCCGGAAATTTAAGTTTCAGAAATTTCCATTCCAGAAACTTTAGTTCCAAAATGTTTGAAAAACTGACTACGAAAATTTTAGTTACACTAACAATAAAATGTAACCCCCCTATGAGAAGGAGTTTATTACAGTTAGGATAATTGTTCTACATGAATTTAATAAAGAATGATTACCTTACAGTTATCATTCCTAACTTTTGTTTAATGTATTCAAATCTATCGGAGGGTAATGATTTTGTGAAAATATCATCAAGTTGATCTTTTGTTCTGATAAACTGAAAAATGATATCTCCTTTAAGTGTGTGATCCCAAAGAAAGTGATTCCTAATATCTATGTGTTTTTCACGAGAGTGATTTGCATGGTTCTTACATAGGACAATAGAACTTGTGTTATCACAAAAAATTTGAGCCTTAGTAAAACTCAGGCCATAGTCTGTGAGTGTGTGTTGCATCCACAACACTTGAGCACAACAACTTCCAGCTGCTACATATTTAGCTTCAATAGTGGAATGTGCTACAGAATGTTCCTTCTTGCAGGACAAAGAAGCTAATGAATCTCCTAATATATGACAAGTTCTAGATGTACTTTTTCTATCCATTCTACATCCGCCAAAGTCAGCATCTGAAAAGCATTTTAGAATAAAATCATTTCCTGAAGTATAAAGTAATCCTAGATCCATGGTTACCTTTAGGTAGTGAAAAATTCTTTTTACCACCTTTATGTGAGATTCATTAGGATTGAATTGATATCTTGCACAAAAGCATACTGAAAACATCAAGTCTGGTCAACTAGCTGTTAAGTAAAGTAAACTTCCTATCATACTTCTAAAAGACATTTGATCTACTGGTATCCCAGCTTCATCAAGATCTAAAGAGTTTGAGGTACCGATGGGAGTACTTATACTCTTAGTGTTGTCATAACCATAATTTTTTAGAATATATTTAATATACTTATGTTGAGATATATAGGTTCTTCTGGTTTTTGACAAATTTGAAAACCAATCAAAAAGGTTAACGCACCCATCATACTCATTTCAAACTCATATTTCATTAGAGTTGCAAATGAACCAGTTAAAGATTGCTGAGTTGAACTAAAAATGATGTCATAAACATAAATTTGAACAATCAAAACATTTTTATTATCTTTATTTATAAAAAGGGTTGGATCTACATTTCCCTTAACATAGTTATTTTAAAGAAAAAATCATGTGAGTCTATCATACCAGGCTCGTGGGGCTTGTTTAAGACCATACAATGCTTTGTTAAGTCTAAAAACATGATCAGGATGTTTTGTATCTTCAAAGGCAGGAGGTTGTCAACAAAAAATTCCTCTTGAACAAAACCTTTAAGAAAATCACATTTCACATCCATTTGAAAAAGTTTAAAATTGATGAATGCTGCCAAGGCATGTAGAATATTAATAGATTCAAGTCTAGCTACTGGAGCATAGGTTTCTTCGTAGTCTATACCCTCTTGCTGGTTATAGAATTTAGCAACGAGTCTAGTTTTATTTCTTACTATTATACATTATCATCACACTTGTTTCTGAAGACCCATTTTACTCCAATGACAGAAGATTCCTTAGGTCTTTTAACCAAGGTCCAGACATTATTCCTCTCAAATTCATTAAGTTCATCTTGCAGGGATTTGATCCAAGTATCATCACCTAAATCTTGATCAGTTCTTTTTGGTTCTAAGTGGGAAAGAAATTCTAGATGTTCTACTTCATTTATTAAGGAACTTATATTCCTTACAGGTTGATTTACATCACCAATGATACTATCACTGGGATGATTCTTAAGAAACACCTGATTTGGGTTTTGTAAAACATGTTCATCAACTAGGGTAGAAAGTCGTCTGGGGTAAATGTTTCAGAAGTATCTTCCTGAACATTTTCCTTATCAGAAGGATCTTCAATCGAAGGTTGAAAATCTGTTTTTGAAAACAAATCCGAGGATGTAGGTTGGGATTATTTAAAAACAAACGGATCAGACTCATCAAATTTTACATGCACTGTTTCTTCAACAGTACAAGTATTTTTATTGAAAACTCTATATCCCTTAGAAGTTGTGGAGTAGCCTAAAAAAATTGCTTCATCAGATTTTGGTGTGAATTTATATATATTATCTATAGTATTCAGAATGAATACATTGAAACTAAAAACCTTGAAGTAGGAAAGTCTTGGTTTTCTAACGTTCCATAACTCATAATGAGTTTTTTTTAAGAAATGGTCTAATCAAAACTCGATTTATAGTATAACAAGCAGTACTTACAACTTCATCCCAGAAATGTATAGCTATAGAATATTCACTCACCATGGTTCTAGTTACCTCTTGAAGAATTCTATTTCTTCTTTCAACTACACCATTTTGTTTAGGAGTTCTTGGTGCTAAAAAATTGTGATTAATACCTTTTCTACTACAAAAAATTTCAAAATCCGAATTTTGAAATTCTTCTCCATGATCACTATGACTAGTTTTCAGTGGAAGATTTTTCTCATTTTTAACTTGTGCTCTAAAAATTTTGAATGAGAAAAAGCTTTAGACTTTTTTTCTAGAAAATAGACCAAATTAAATCTGATGTAATCATCATCTAGAACAAACCCATATTATTTTCCTCTAATACATCCAGTTTGTGTTGGACCAAAAAGATCCATGTGCACTAACTGTAATACATTAGTCATTGAGACTTCACCAATTTATTTAAAAGTAGATTTATGTTGCTTTCCATGTTGACAAGGATCACAAACATTAGAAGAATCAAATCTAAGCTCTAGTAGATCCTTAACTAGTTTCTTCTTAGAATGTTTACAAAAGTTTGTAAGATTACACTGACCTAGTCTTCTATGCCATAACCAAGAATGATCTTCCATTTCACTTAGTCAAGGTAGTTCATGTATCCTGAGGTCTTCTATGTTCAAAGTGTAAACATTCTCTTGTCTATTGGCTGAGAGAATAAAATCTTCCTTGGAATTGTGTACTAAGCACTTATCATTCCTAAAATTCACAAGGTATCCTTCATCTCCTAACTGACTTATGCTAATGAGGCTGTTCTTAAGACCCGTAACAAATAAAACATTTGAAATCAAATTTTTACCAAGAATAATAATATTACCTATACCAAGAATTTATCCCTGAGAATTATCTCCGAAATTTACCTTTCCTCCTTTTGTTTTTATAGTCTTTTCAAAATATATTTTGTTACCAGTCATGTGCCGAGAACATCCACTATCCATGTACCATGTATTGTTGTTGGTACATCCTCTATCTTCCTGAAAAGAAGAAAATAATTAGACTTTCTGAATCCAAAATTTCCTTGGATCCGAGATTTCCAGATAATAAAATTTTAGGAAGCCACACATTCATAGAAAAATAGGCTTTATGAAAACCTAGAGATTGGGTTTTATTTAAAGAACAATTATTTTCCCAGTGACCACCACATTGACACTTGATACAAAATGGGGCACTTTGTGGAACAAAGTAGTTGTTTCTAAAAATTGATTTTGCATGGGTATAACCAAATCCGGATTTGTTTCTAAAAGGTCATATTTGAGAATACATTTTATCAAAATTTTCTTTACCTTGGGTAAAGTATGATATACACTTCTTTAAGGAAAAAATTTCAGACTTGAGTTTGATAACCAAGTTTTTATCTTAAAAATAATTATATTTATAACTAGAACTAGGATCAAAAACATTTTTCTTAGAAATCACTTGTTCTAACTCTTTAGAAATTTTGATCCTCTCAGAATTTACTTCCTCAAGATTTTTTGAAATATTTACAAAATCAGAATTTTTTCTATCAAGATTTTTAGAAAGATCTGATATCTCTTTTGTAAGAATAACATTCCTAGAGTTTTCCTTCTCATGTTTTTTATTGAGTTTATAATCTTCAATCTCAAGAAGTTCAGAAAACCTAGAAACATTTTTATAGGTAGGTGAATTATTTTCTTCATCGGAAGAGGCTTTTTCATCTAAAGAGTTATAATAATTACTATCATTAGAATTTAAAGATACATTGGTCAATGAATCAGAATTTCATACCTTATCCATAAAGACATGAATTTCAATGGGTAATATGTCTATAAGTTCAAGATTCTTATGTCCTGAAGATTCATAATCAAAAATTCATCTGAAGAGTCACCACCACTGGAACTATAGGTGTCATTTTCTTTTAGAAATTTCTTAGCTTTGGTTTTGTAATACTTCTTCCTGTTCCTTTCAAAATGCCTTTCTTTCCTTTAGTTCTTTTTGAGAAAAGGGCAATCTGGTCTAATATGTCCAGCTCTCTTGCATTCATAACTAGTAACTTCTCCATCTTTCTTGTCTTTCCTTTCCTTTTTCTTATACTTGGATTGAAAATTTATCTGGCTATCTATCTTGTTCATCCTTTGAGAAAGATTTTCAAACTCATTTTCTGAGACTTCACTTTCACTAGATTCTGTTTGAATAACCACCTTCTTAGACTTGGATCTGGTTACTCTCTCAGGAGTCCTAGCTTTCATATTAATTGATGTTGTTGTAAAAGCAACAATACCATTCCCATTATTCTTTTTGATGTTGTCAGCATCACTCTTCATTCTTGTTTCATGTTGGAGAAGAGTTCTGAATAGCTTATCAAGAGAAATTTGAGTGACCTTCCTGTTCTCATCTATAGCTGTTCTCATTGATTCCCACTCATTAGGCATAATATTAATTATCTTATCAACAAGGGATTCATCATCTAACCCTTTTCTCCCATAGACTGAAAGATGTTGACTATAGTCATAAATCTCTGTTGACCATTATAGATTGGTTCTCCATATGGAAAATTGAATCCATGGTATTCAGCTCTAAGCATAGCTCTCATAGTTTCAATCACTTTAGAAGTACCAAAGTGTGTAACTTCAAACTTCTTCCAGATACAATTAGCTGCTTCACAAGAAGAAAATTGGCTATATATATTTCTAGTCATTGAACATAGTAAAGTAACGCGTACCTTATAATTGAGTTGATAATCTTTCTTTTCCTGGTTAGTGAAGGTTCTAACATCCTTTTCAGGAATTTTATAATCATCAGAAAGCATAACAAAATTATCAACTCCAGTATTGATAACAAAAGTCTTCATTTGATCTCTCTAGTACTCATAGTCATTACCATCAAAGATTGGTGGTCTTATATGGTTTAGATTGTCAATAGAACTGACCTTAATTCCTGCCCTCATAAAACAACTTGGGAAACCAAACTGGTTAGTAGAAAAAGTTCATAACGACACAGTTCGGAATGACAATTCGGAACCACAAAGTTCGGAATGACAAAGTTTGGAATGACTAAGAACATTCTAAGCAAGGATGAAGCACAAAGAAAAAGTTATCAAGAAAAACTTATATGTAAATATAAGTATTTCCGATACCTCCTCTGATACCAATTTTAGGATTGAAATAACGATGTAGATGCTCAATATACAAGAGGGGAGGGGGTGTATTGTACACTTTAAAAATTTCCTTATACAAGGAAAAATATAAGTTTAACAAAGTTAAACTAAGAAAATTCTGAACACCTCTAATCACCAACTGGAGAATTGGAACCAAGGTTTACAATATAAGATTCTACCTTAAAGCGTATAGAATCTAAACTAATGAGAGTACTAGTGTAAGGAAATACAATAAGGTTATACTTTCCTCACAATACAATATGCAGCGGAAACAAACAAGTAGTAAATCTACAAGTAACAAGATATGAGTCTTTTAACCCAAAGAGAAGGGTATCCAACAACCTTGGATAAAGGTCTCTTGATTTATACTTTCAAGCAAGTCTGTCTTACCCACACCAGGGTAAGCCCTCTATACGAAGATCGGAATCTCTGTCTTGCTATCCCCGCAAGCCCTCAACTTTAAGGTAGTTGGAACCTCTGTCTTCCTCAGTAAGGAAGCCCTCAAACATCAATGTAGTCGACACCTCTGTCTTCCTATCCTCGTAAGTCTACGAATGTAATCACTAACATTCAAAGTCGCACAAAGCAATCTGAATGAGCAGTTCAGTATGCACAAGGCATGGAAATCTTCTCTTTCTAGAAAGAACCTTAACAACTTGTGGTCTCTAGATAGATCAACCTGTTTCTCTATATTGTTGAGATCTTTCAAATGTGCTCCTATTTATAGGAAAATTTCTATCGGTTGGCTCCCTCCTCCAACGGTCATATTTTCCATGAAATTCATAGGGACCTGTACACATGTAACTCAACCAATAGTTATTTTGAAACAGAATAGACGACATCATTTTATAACAAAACAAATAACTAAATGCATGACATCGTTTTGAAATGAGGAATATGTAAGTAAAATCCATACCAAAATTTCAGAGTCTAAGTAAAATAAAAGGTCGGAGTCTAACCAAAATGAAAGTCGGAGTCTATGTTAAGAAATGTTCAGATTTTGTTTTATAGGAATTTGGAGTCCAGTTTCACCAGAGATCGGAATCTGATCTTACAGAGTTCGAAGTCGAACTAGTAAAAGTTCGGAGTCGAACTACTTAACAGTTCGGAGTCGAGCTACTTATGATTTCGGAGTCAAACTACCTAAGAGTTTGGAGTCAAACTACATAAAATTTTAGAGTCGAACTTCTTAAGAGTTTGGAGACAAACAACTTAAGAGTTAGTAGTCGAACTACTTAAGAGTTCGGAGTCGAACTACTGAAGAGTTCGGAGTCAAACTACTAAAAAGTTCGAAGTCCAACTTCTTAAGAGTTCGGAGTCGAACTTCTTAAGATTTCGGAGTCGAACTACTTAAGAGTTTTAAGTCGAACTACTTAAGCGTTCGGAGTCAAATTTAATAAGAATTCGAAGTATAGAATTCGAGTTGGAACTTTATTACTGTTTACATCCAGAATTCGGATCCTAAAAACAAAATGCTCCAAATTTTACATTAAATGACTTCTAGGATTTTGGGTATGAATCCGGTTTTTGTACTTAAGAAAAATATTTCTATTTATAGGAAATTTTAGGTTAGGGTAAATTTCTTTAAAGAAGTTAATTTTCCTTATGGAGGTAAAATTTATATTTTCTAAAGTATAAGGTGTTTGTGATTTTCAAAACAAGAAGGAATGGAAAAGTCATAAGGAAAACTGTATTGACTCAACAATATCTATGTTTATACCATTTATATTACTATTTTCTTCTATAATAGAGTTTATGCATTATTATAGAATGAAAAATAATTTTAGAATGTGAATAGCTATCATTGATCATTTCTAGGTTACTCTTCACTAAATAAAGAATTAATAGAGTCGGTCAAAAACTATAAAATAAAAACCTATAAGTCCCATTAGACTAATACTATCTCATGATACCACGCCCTTATGATTACATTGAAAGATGATATGATGATACAAGACTGGTTAGTTTTTATGAAATCGAAGGACGTGATCCTTTCTTCCATATCGTTTCGTTAACAACCATTACCTATAAAACACCTCTAGCCCTGATATGGTTTGACCATCTTTATCAAGTTACCATTCATCATAATCTAGACATATTAAATAATTCTCATTCAATACACAATAACTAAGTAGTCTTTAATATATATTTTAAACCATTTAAATCAATCATCATCTCAAGGTTATAGATCTCAACACTCTATTACATCTTTAAATTCCCAATATATCTTTATTATTTTCATGATAGGACATTTATGTTCCTTCATAATTACTTTTAAACATTATCTTGAGATACCCTCGATACATCAATAAATGTTTCTCTAATTTTGATATATCCACCTCCACATAACGTTATAGTCCATATTTCAACCTTTTCACATCATAAGAATTGTTTTTCCTATATCTTTTAACTTTGCAATGTTTATTATGGTATCTATATTATGTATTATGATCCCATTGAATATAACCAAAAATCCAACTAATATTATATTTTTCATTAATATTATATGAATAAAATAAAACACAATCTAAACTGATGGTTTCAATATTTTCCCCTTTCGATTTTTTCATAACTATGCAATAAATTTATTTCATCACAGTACCATATTTAATTAATATGATTCTAGAATTGTTATCTATCCATCATATATTAAATAAAATATATTTTACACTTTATGGAGATATTTATAATGTTAAATCACCCTCTATTTATGTAAAAACTCATTCAAATATTTTTTTAACATCTCTATCCCCCATTACACTAAATCGAATACCTCAATGATTTTAGATAGCAATCCTTTATTAAGTGTAACACCCTGGGGTTTTGTGATTTTTTTAAATAAATTAATTTTATTTGATATATTTCATTACACTTAACTCTATATTAATATTTTATTAAATGTAACATAATGTCATGCTTTTTCTATATACAACACTTGGATAAATTGTGTTACACACGACATTGAGTTTTAACAATGCAATGATATACCATTAATATAGTTATTTAAACATGAAAATTATAAAATAAAAAATAAATTTATGGACATAAATAGTAAAAAATACTTTTCTTGAATTAATTCTAATTTTTTACATTACTTATAATTATATAAAAAGAATGGTACAATATTTTTGGTATTTTATTTATATGTTTCAAGAATACTATTTCTCAAAAAATAGTTATTTTTTTGAAAAATATTAAAATTATTTTTTCATTCTTTCATAAAATTAATTTCATAAAATTATCATCAATTATTACATTATCTGGACAAATATATCTTATGATGCTATTTTTTTTATTTTCCAAAAATGTTAATTTTTTTTATGAAAAATGAAAAATTCTAAATTTTAATTAATAACTTCCATTTCATTTTATTTATTTATAAATATAAATTGTATATATAATTGTTTCAAAAGTGAAATTTGCTCAAATATACACCAAATAACCAAATTTATGTCATTCAAATCATTTTTACTGTGAATTTGGGTATAAAACACTTGTAAACTTTTGAACACTTTTCATTAAAAACACACTATCTCATCGCATCTATGGAATTAAATCTATGTTAATATATTCCTCTTCTGTAGTTATAATTTTTATAAAAGTCTTCAATATGTGTTATAATAGTAATTTATATTATTTAATAAGTTCAACATAATTTTTGACCCAAATGAATAGTAATAACCCATAAAATTATTTTCCATGGTTAAGGTACAAATTGGTTTACCAAAGGTTAAAATAAAATAATAAGTGTTAAGACTAATCTAAAACATATACAAGACCCATTTTTTGTGTGTATATAATTCAAATATCTTCTATCATCGACAATTGTCCATTATATGATCCTTGTGAAATAAAACAATATGGGTGGAATTAATTCTTTCATACGCTTACAAGTGTTCCACTCATTTGACTTATAAAAGGCCACCCCATCTCCACTTCACTAAAGACATTTCTACACTTATGGTTAAAAAAATACATAAACAATTCACTTTAAAAAATCCATCCTCTTGTATTAAAAGAATTATTTTGGACTAAAACCCAACCATGGAAATATTTTTGTTCGAACCTAATATGGATACATACAGAAGAGGTAAAAATCATCAATGTGAATTTTTGTTTTATTTATTCAAAAACCATAATATAATTTTATTATAATGATATGATATTATATAATAATTATCATTATTATAATGAGATGTTTTTATGTCAATTTCATGACCTAAAACCATCTCCACTTTCAATAAATGGGTTATGAAATCATTATTATTTTGTATGGTAGACTTCCACCATGCGATCAAATTTCAATATTTTTTGCATTACCACCTCTCAGGTATAATAATAATGATCAATTTATTATTTATATATGATATTTATGAAATAATTATACTTTGTTTTAATTATTATATCAAATATTCCTTAATACTCTCAATTTTTTTAGAATAACATAACATTGCTCATATGTATGATAGAATACCTTGTCACGATGTGATGTGATTCATTCATGAATTACATAGAAGGTGATAACTATGGTTTTCATGAAAATCTGTTTTATATATATATATGAGATAATATAATTATTTAATGATAAAATTTCTTTTAACTTTCTTTCATTCAATCAAAAAAAAATCGGAATTAGTGTTCATGCCTACATACGACCTATCATATCCATGAATTGTGCATTTTATTTTCTATCACTAAATTTTATGTAATGCTATAAATATATATTTAATAAATATATCTAAAATTTATATCAGAGTTATCATTTTGGATATTATGAAATCATGTTCAAATAAACATTACCAAAATAATAAATGAGATTTTATACAAAAAATAGGTCATTAATCGAAACATAACATATAAATGGAATTGTTACTAAATGGTTAATAAAATTTTATAAGAAAATAATATATTGTGTGATATATATAAATATTTTTCTTTAATAGATTTATAATAAACATATATTTCATAGAGGGGAGTTTTGAGTGTTTATGACAGATTTTATGACTTATGGTAAGCTATTTTTTTCAAAATGTTCATTTTTTAGATGTATGTTATGTTACACGCCAATATTCTTTCATGGGATGTATTTATAGACCCTTTAACATGTAATATATAGAATCTATTTATCCGTATTATATTTTAGGTTATGTTTTATAATATTCATTTATAGGAATTATAATTAAAAGTTACTATTGTGGTAATTATTTTATGTTACAATCTTGTTGTTTATCAAGATTATTTATGATAAAGATTATGATTATAAAATACTATGATCCATATTTCTGGATACTCATTAATCAAATTATGCTCTACTTGTTATAGATATTTTCATGTAATTGTAAAATTTTATAATAATAAGTACTCTAAATAATTGATATAATATTTTTAAGAAAATCCTATATTCTTTATCTCTTCAGTCAAAAATTTGTTTTTTTCAAAAACCATGTTTGTAAATAAAAAATATTTTTTTTATTATTATATGTTTTTAGATGACATTTTTTTCATTTTTCACTTTAAACACCAATAATTTAATAATCATTTTTTTTCAAATAATTCTCATTTTTCTTTAAACAAAATAATAAGAGGATTATTTATTTTAACATGTATTGCATGAACAAAACTTATCATTGTCAATACTGTTATTTTCATTGATTTTTATTTTATTTCTTTCCATATTTATTTTCAATGATAAATATTATAAAAAAAATATTTTTTAAATAGTATTTTTTAATTAAATAGGATATTTTCCACAAGAAATGTTTCAAATTATAGGTCAAAATCATATCCTATCTAAGATGATATCCTTTGAGGTCACTTGTGCTTCACAGTGGATATAATCAATAGATGCCACTATTACCTATTCTTTAGATTTTTTTATCATGGTGTGATGTTAATGAAACTCTTTTCTCTTCCATAGGTTATACAATTTAAAAATTCATATGATACTGAATTAGTTTTTCATGGTGTAATCTATAATGAAAATAATATGAAACCAATCTTGTTTCTACATGTTATGGAATGATTAAATATTTACGAAAACCATATCATTTAACAAGTTTAGTATGATGAATGTTTTATGATTTTATTAGAACATAAATATGGTTTTTATTATGAAATGTGAGGGACCTATATCTCACTGAAATGATTTGGTTAAGGATTTATATATCATGAAATATAAATGATATAAATGGGGATTGAACATGGTTCTGTAAGGGACCATATCTACTATGAAAGTATTAGGATTAAACCTAGACTAATATGATGGTGTGGTCACTAATATAATTCAACTATGATAGCCATAGATATGAGCCTTGACTAATATTGAAATGATTTTATATTCTTATTTCCATACCAAAAGTATATGTCTTATGAAAATGGTATGATTTCAAGTCTCATGATCGTTGATTATATTTTGATTCATGCCTTATGAGGATCCAATTTCTCTTAATGGAATCAATATTATGATGTCTTATATGATGGTTATGGTTTTCAATTATTATGATCATGTTATGAAACCTTTTTTTTCATGTTATGCTTACATATCTCCCTTTTTTATCCTTATTGAGGATCTGAGCTCATCAATTCTTGTGTTTCCTTTCCCATGATTATAATGGAATGTATTACGTATGATATTTACAAAAAGGTTTATATTTATGATGTTAACAGTGTTATATTATGAAGTTTACCTATGGACTATTTTATTGTTTGTCCATGTATTTTAAGATATTGAACTATTATAAACCTTGTACTTGTGTTTGTTTAATGAAATGTATATTCTTAAAAAATAATTTAATATTGATTTTTGATACTCATGGGTCTATATAGTTGGTATCATAGTGTTTGTTTTGTTAAATTTTGGAAATTAGGATGAAAAAACCAACATGATATCCCTAAGGACATGTATAAGGATAATTCTATGGGTGAGTCAATGTATAGAGAAATATTCAGGAATTTTGCTAAAGGATAGGGTGAGTCATTTCCATGAATCCACATCTATTTCTAGATACTACAAGTGGATGTGGTTCGGGATTAAGGAAACTTAGTGTAATAACTCTAAAATGGAGCATTGATCTTGAATTGATCATCACCTAGTTCATGACAATAGTCCTTATTGCACACTGTGTTTCACACTCTAGGGGGATATTCTTTAGAAATTCAAAAACGATTTATGATCCATCATGAAGGATTTAAAAAGATAATGACTATGAATACACTATGGAAAACTTATGTTGTCATGTATTAAAGGCAATTTTAGGATTTAGGCATTTTATGATCCATTTTCCATATTTTTGTATTCCCAGCTATTATTAATATTATTATTTAAACTATGGTTTTTGGTTTTATTAAATGGAAATAAACTAAACAAACCATGTTAATACCGAGTGTTAGGAATAAGGAAATGGTTTTTCAAATGATCATACAAATTTTGAGGGATGTAGAATGGAAAGAAATTGATTATTATTATCATGCAACTTTCTCATTTAATGAATCATGATGTACTATGAAATGAAAATATGAGTAAAAATATCCTATTAATCCCTTTATAAGTAAAATTACACCGTATTTTGGTCTGTATTATAATCCAATGGTTAATAATCAATTTATCAACACCACTAGAAATATATTTTCTCTTATCTTCTATTCGAAACATGAAAATTCCATCTTTCATTCCTACTATTTAGAAACTGAAGTGGATTAATTGCAGAATATTATCAAGAATACGAGGCAAGATGATGAAATTTTTTATATAGAATAGGATGAGTTCAAAAACTTATTTTTTTAATAAGTAAATTTCATATATTCTTGATATGAATACGGAGAATCGTTATTTTGATTTACGGTTTAATTATGATAAATCAATTATCACATATAAGGGAAATTTTACAAGATATTAATTTTACACTTTGGTTAATATAATCTAAGATAAATGTAACATTTGTTGATTCCTCAATGGCATAAAAATATGTCTCTAAATAGTGTTTTCAAAAATAGGAATCAATATCTATGAAGATATTTTTTTGATATTCTATCTAGGTGTAAAAGGAATTGGAGCAGCATATCAATCTCATTCTTTAAGTAATAAGAGAGAAAAAATTACAATGTAAAATTTAAGAACAATAGAGATAAGAAGATGATATTTACTTTATTCTCAAATTATGGAATGAATCAAGGATGAATTTTTTTAGGGGGACTAATAAATATTTTAACTATTTAAGGGATGTCCATCGGGAAATTTATTTACTATGTGATGGAAAACAAATTTACAAACAATTTAAATAGATAGAAAGATAGATAGAAAGAACCAACCACACTCAAATGTTTCAAATTAATGGAGAATCGGAATTATGTTGATAAAATCCCCCAAAAATAGGCTAATTTGGATTTTCAATTTCAGAAACATATTAATTTGAGAGAAGAATATAAGTCGCATGTGATCACTATTTATTATGATGATTTTAATGGTAACATTGTGAATGGTACACATACCACCCACTTTAAAATTTCAAATGTCTTATTTTTCTATAGATTTGTCCCTTCATTCATATTTAATGAATTTTATATTGGAATCAAGATTCCACCCAAATGATTATATATATAGTTAATGGTGAAAACCCATAGTGGTATTATGATTCCATCTCAAGTCTATGATTCCTATCTGGTTGATATTGGCAGGAATTTGCTTCATGTAAATATTGTCATTTCTTCCTCTAGTTGAATTTTAGGTTATGTTGGGAATGGATTAGATTTTTCTATATAAATAAAATATCAATTATTGATAAGTGTAATTGATATTTGATATTCAAACCAAAAAATGAGCATATACCAAGATGATAATAAATAAAAAACATCTAGTAGAAATAATATTCATTGTATGTGTATTAATTCACATTTAAAAGGGGTGACCAACAAATATGGTTGTTGTGGAGAAACCCAACATAGATTTTATGATTATTGTGTGGAAACTTATTGATTACTTTCTAAAATATTTTTATATACTTCAACAAAAATAAGATTTTTTTTCATTAATAGAACTCATACATAGTTCCACATCAATTTTAAATAATTCCTATATAATGTCCCAATTGAGTTGATGGAATTAAAGAACAAACTCTAGGTAAACAAGTATACTAGATTCGCAAGTATAAGTGTTTCAATGTGTGGTAAACTAATTCCTTAAAAAAAATATAGATCAATGAATATATAAAATGAATATCAGGAGATGAACAACATCAAAAGAAATAACTAGTATCCTTCTCCCCATATTGATGAATAATTTCATCAACTTCACAGGGATCAATAAATTTCCTAGATTGATTATCATTCATGATTTCATCAATTGAGAGTCAAGAAGGAGGATATACCATGGATAAATTTATGTATAAGTTTTTAACCACTATGAATATATAATTATTTCATTTGGTCTTACTAATTCCCTTGTTATATTCATGGATCTATTTAATAGAGGTTTTATAGATTACCTTTATCTATTTTGGGTATTATTTATATATAATATTTTTATCTACATAATGAAAAAGGAATAACAGGAAGATCATATTAGGTTTGTATTAAATACACTAAGGAAGGAGAAACTATGTGAAAATTTTACAATGTGTAAATTTAGGTTGAAATGGGTTTCATTTTTGAGTCATTTAATCTCGAGTGAGGGTATATTGGAAAATCTATCAAAAAATGAATCTATTTGTTGTTGGATCTGAGAAACCACTCTAACTAATATCTATATCATTCATTTTTTACAAAATATTATGAATAGATTTTGAAGAATATCACATTACAATATAATTTAGTCATTATGTTAATCGATAGGGTGTTAACTTCTTTTATACATGTGGGTAAAATTTCAAGTAATTGAAGAGAATATTAGTCATTTCACCTTTTCTTACATTACCCAATTATAGAAAAGGGTTTATAATCTATATTTATGTATATAATAATTTATTAGGTGTGTTCTTATAATGAATTACATGGTTAGATATTATGTGTCATTAAAATTTAGGTTTGATGATAAAATTACTCAACTCATGACTTGGAATTAGATGTAGTATTTTTTTCATTGAAGTTATAGATGTAATATCTTTTTTATAGAAATTTGTGACATATATACCTATATTAAATCATTAAATTATATATTAACATATAATGTGTTTAATATGGATAAAAGAATATTTTCAGAAATAATTAATCATTATTAATTCTCAATATATTACTTCCCTGAGAAAGAAAACAATGTGGATGGTGTTTTGAGTCAAAATGGTTATGCTATATTATTAATAATGTGGATTTCAAATGATCCAATATTTCTATATTTTTAATGGATGTATCTGTAAAATATGAATGAAATGGAAAAATATTATCTTTCCTAATTGAATTCTCAACTATTTATACGTGTTATGATTAAAGTGGAATATAAGGAAATTTTAGATCTACAAAGGAAGGTTTTAAAATATTCTAATTTAACCTTGATTATGGATATGTATGGATATTTTAAATATTATTTCTGGTGAGATGGATTATAGAGAGATATCATAGATTTTGAATCTTAGTTATTGGAATATAATCATTTTAAGGATAAAAAATTGTAATGGGATGTGAAATCCATTATCAATATTAAAATGGAAATGAGAAAGAATCACTATGTATTTTGTCATTGGATTCCCCAATGTACTTAAAAGGAATAATTCCAAATGGGTTATAGTCAATCACTTCACTTATTCATCACACCTCATTAATATCAGAGATGAATTCCATTTGAACTAACTTTCTTTGATAAAAATTATGTAAGTTGTAAGGGTTCATATAGTACCAACTTCTATTGTGTCTGACCGGGATCAATGGTTTACATCAATGTTCAAGACTATTCTTCAGTAGGCCCTAGATAATGAGTTGAGTTTCAGTACTGCCTATCATCCTCATACAAATGGTCTGCCTTTGAGAACAATTAAAAAACTATAGGATATGTTGTGATTTTTATGTTTGGAGTTAAAAGGTGGTTGGGATCAACACCTTCATCATGTTGAGTCTTTATACAATAAGGTCTTTTATTCAACTATCTATATGGATCCTTATAAAGCCCTTTATGTAAATAGTTATAGATCTCAAACATATTGGAATTATGTCGAAGAAGGAAATCAATTGGGGTGTGACATAGCTGAATAAATGAAATATAAGGTTATATCAATTCAGAACCTCATCATGAAAGATTATATTCAGTAGAAAAATTATGCTTATAATTTCTAGCATTATCAATAATTTTACGGTATTGATAATGTGTTTTAATAATTTATCCTTGGAATTATGTAATGATATTTAGAAAGGATAGAAAACTAAGACCTAGGTATTTGGCCCCTTTGAAATTATTGATCTTATCATGACCACATTTTTCAACAGGTGCTTCCACTATACCTCCCTCGTGTTCAAGATTTTCTTCATATATCTCTCTAAAGGAAGTATATACCTAACCATTCACATGCATTGAACACATAGGTAGTACAACTAGTGTAGGATATTAATTATATGGAAGAACTGATAGATATTAAGATCATATAGGTAATGTTCATAACAAATATCTCACCTAGTAAAAGATTTTTTGTGAAACAACAATTTTATAGAAGCATTGTGGGAGCTTAAAAATAATATATTGCAGAAGAATCATCATTTTTTATATTGGAGTAATGAATTTCAAGGGAGAAAATAATGTTAATGGGGGTAGAATCTAACACATTGTGTTTTTTATTAAATTTAATTTTTTGGTTGATTTTGTTATATAAAAAATGATATAATCTTTTATTAAAAGCCTCACAATTTTAATCTTTCATTACACACAACACTGGGTTATCTTTCATTACAAATGACACATTGTTTTAACAAAACCATTATATATTTTTTATAAATTAATTTAACCATGACTGTTATAACATTGCCATTAAATTTAAAAACATCAGTTCTGACTACTTCTAAAATATTAATTATATCATTTTTTATATAAAGGAAACATATTGAAAAAAGTATTTCATTTTAAGTACTGTCGTTATAGGATTCACAAATAATATTTTTTTTAAATGATTTTTTTTCTTAAAGGAATATTAATAAAATTATTTTTTCACTCTCTTATAAAATTAATTTTATAAAATGTTCTAAATTTTTTAAATAATAGTGTAAAAAATATATTATGGTTAATATTTGTGATGTTTTTATAATGTTTCTTTTCTTTTATAAATACCCAAATATTCTGAAATTTAATTGAAAAATAATTTTCCATTTATTTTAATGAAAAAGTTAAATTATATATTAAATTCATTTAAAGTATAATTAATCAAATTAGAGACCCAATAATCTAATTTAGTACATTATAATTAATATCATATTGGGTATTTATATTAAAACAATTTAAATGTATGAATATTTTCTATTTAAAACCCTCTTCATCATTGATTTTTTGCGGTTAATTTAAATTAATTTCTTCCAATATTATGAATGAAATTTGGAAAAATTTATTTCATATTTCCAATTAGAATAGTTAATGTAATCTAATATGGTTATCTTAATTTTTTTTTCAAAAATGGATTGTGATTATATAAAAAATATGATGTTAATGTAATAATTTGATTATAAAGGGGGTTGAACTAAAAATATAAGCATTATAACTAATTAAAAACATGAACAACACCCATTTTACCATATTTCTAATTTATATAGTCTATTATAAATAATGTTAGGATTTTATTGCCTTTTAAAATAAAAAAACATTGGTGGATTTCTCTCTTTTAAAACATTTCAAGTGTGACAATCACTTAACATAAAAAGGACACCCCTTCTCCTAGCCTCTTAACACATTCAAACACAATTGGATCAGTCAATACATACACAAATAAATTCCCAAAATCTATCCAATAGTTATACAAGAATTGTTTTTGATATAAAACCATCCAAAGAAGGATTTTGGTGCAAAACTAAGGAGGATACCCTAATAATAAGTAATGTTCATCAAAAAAATTGGGTATTATTTCATCCTCCACCTCTATAGATTATTATTATAACATCATGATATAATTATATTAGTATATAACATGTATTAGTAATTTTTATATAATTTTAATGTACTAGAACCATCTCCACTATAATAAAATTGGTTAAAAACATTATTTGTGTAAATGGTGAACTTTCGCCTCACAAACTAATGTAATTAATTTTTCCATTACCTCCTCTAAATGCTATAAATAATGATTTTTTTAAAATATTATATTTATGATATTATTGTACTTTTGGAATTATTATATCACAAAAATAAGTATTCACTCTATTTTATTGGAATAAAATAACATCGCTTGTATGTATGGTGGACTACCGCCTCACAAAGTGATGTGATTCATTCACACTTTACAAGGAAGGATATATGTATAGTTTTAATTAAAAATGGTATTTATGTTCTAAAAATTATTCTATAATTGTAATATATAATTTCACTTTCTTACTTTGAATCCATGATGAAAATATAATCATTGTTCAAGCGTACGTACGACCTAAAATCTCTATGAATTGTGTATATGATTTTCTTAATCTAAATTTTATGGAATAATACATATAAATATATAATGAATATATGTGATATTAATGTGATGTTTATAATTTTGGATATGATTAAATCATTATCAAATGAAAAGGTCTATAAATGAAAAATCAAAACATATATGAAAAACCAAGTTGTTATTACGCGAAACATTACATTATTATAGATTAATTACTAAATGGGTAATAAAAGGTCATAAAAATCATAAATTTTATTATTTATAAATATATTATTATATAATATATTTATAATAAAATTATTTTTATTATGTTATATGTTTTCATGTGTGTGACAGAATCTAAGACATAAGGTGGGGAATTTTTGTTTCAATTTGTCTTCTTTAAGACATATGTTATATTATTCACCTATATTATTGTATGAGGTATATATAAAGACCATTTTAAATGTATTATCATGAATTTATTTATCTTTGTGATAATTTATGATCCATTTTATGTTATTCCTTCATGGGTCTTATGATTTAATGGTACCAAAGTGTTAATGATTTTATGTTACAGTCTCATTGTTTATCAGGATTATTCATGATTATGTGTCCATTGATAAAATATCCATATCCATCTCTCAGTAAAAACAAAAAGTTTATTATTCTTATTTTCTTCATGATATATTCAGGTAATTTTACCATTTCCCCTCTCCTGAAATTAAAATAATTGATAATTTTTTTAGATAAAATTTGAATTTATTTCTCTCATTTGTCAAAAATATATTTTCCTAAAAATCAAATATTTATTAACCTGTGTTCAACAAATATTTATTTTTTCCCAATAAATCTTTAATGGAATTTTTAATCATGTTTTAATTTAAAAAATTGAAAAGAATCTTCATGTAAATTTTTAAACAATGTTTGTTTGTCTCTTTGTAAAAATGTGAAGGGATACTTTATTTTAACATGTACCACATGAACAAAACATCTCACTGTCATGACTATTATTTAATTTTAAGAATCATTTATAATTTTTCAATTTCATTTGGAAAAAAATATTCTCAAAATTTTTTATGTTTAAAAAGTGTTTCTCAAATCATAATTGATATTTTTCTTATGAAATTTTTTAAATGATCAAACAAAATATTTCTTCATATAATAAGGCATCCATTGAGGATATATATTCATTACTAGGTATATGATCCATGGAATCCAATATAATTTTTTCTCTAAATAGTTTGTGTTTAGGATTTCATGATTTAAAAAAACCCCATTTTTCTTCCACATGTTTTAAAATGATAAAGTTCATATGAAAGCCACTTATTTTTTCCGTGAGTTATGTAATGATGAAATTATGTCATAATTACGAAACATGTATCTTTTTTTATATGTTATGATATAATGAAATTTTTATGAATCCCATTTTATTTTTTGGGATATTTTATGATAATATTTTATGACATTATGGAACTCATAATTATGGTTTTAATTATGATATAGGATTGACCTATATATCCCTACAATGAATTGGTAATGATTTATACACCATGAGATATATAGGAATGGAAAGAAGTGTGAGGAATGTTTATTAATGGACTCTTTCCACTATGATGGTCTTGGGAGTGAAACTTGACTACTATGATGGTTTGGGGAGTGAACCCATTCCACTATAATAGAGCTAGGAATGAGCCCTGACTAATATGAAATTGATTTTCTTTGACTATGTGTATACCACATATCTATGTATTTTTTCAATTTTATGATCACATAGATCATATTATTTTATTCTCTTATGATTCATGTTATATGAACTACCAATTTTTTTCCATGACTCAATATTATGATTTTTTAATGTTGTGTATTGTTTTCAAAATTTATACTCCAGATATCTTACACTTATTATACTGTTATGTATATGTATCCCCATTATTTACAATTTTGGAGCCTCTATGGTCACCATTACTTATATACACTTTCCTCAGGTTCTAAAAAAATGTATTGCGTATTATTTTTTTATGAATGGTGGTAGTTATATATATTATAGCTGGAGAAGATTTTGGTTAGATATAGACCATTTTTTGATTCAATGTTTCTAAATACCCTATATTTTAATAATCACCAATAATGTATTTTTGTCATTTAATGAATATTAATAAAAATGTTTTAATATCTATTTCTGATGATCATGTATCCCTTTATGAAGAGAGCACACATTTCATATTAAAGGTTTTATTTCACATTAATATATTCTACTTTTATAATGAAAAACATATAATATTTTCTCTGGTATTTTTATATGTTTTCATTGCCCAAATTTTATGTATAAAAATATCCCTTTGATAGATAATTCCATGATCCCATTTCCCCTTTATTAATCCAATTGACGTAAAAAACATCAAAATTATCAATTTTACCTTAAAATGGTATCTTCTATAAATAATTTGTCTATATTATTTCATCTTATTAAGAAATTATTCATTCATCCTCATTTCCCTCTATGTATATTTTAATACATTCTCTATGCAGAAAAGTTTTAAATTTTCTTGAGAAACATGAATTTTCAAATATTAGATGGGATAAATTTTGAATTCGGATTCAAAATAAAATTATAAGGGAATATCAATGTCAAGAAAATGTTTTTTAAAATTTAATTCCATTCAGGGGAAATCTTGGTGTCATATGAGATCCCCATGATGGGTATGGGTTTTTTCTATAGTGAATAATACGACACCCAACAAGCTATATGGTGGTAGTAGGCTGCCATATTGGACTCAATCACCATGGGCCAACTGAGGCATTAGATGAAGCCAAATACAATCTATATATATCTAATGGATAGCCTACGGATTTAAAAAAGAAAAAATATTATGATTTAACCCTTGAAAATCAATAGGGGAATCCCCATACTATCCTCTTCTATTTCTAATGACATGGGTCCTAAACACAAATCATCCTCTTCTCCTTCCCCTTGTTTTTGGGTGTCATTTCATCGAGATTATATTAAATATTCATGGTGTTTTTCCTCATTCCTAAATTATTATTTTTTTATAATTTTCACTTATTAGGATTGTTTCAATAAAATATTTGGAAATTATACCACAAATACTCGGTGGAATCATCTATTTTCTACAGCGTTTTTACTTAAACCTCATCGATGACATGAGGTGACTTCTGAGTTCAATAATATTTCAATTCAACTAAGGAATATTTTTTGGTGAATTTATTTATGGTTTTTATTTTAAATTAAATTAAATTGTCAATTTTTTTCGCATTTTTTGGTACATTTTATTTGGACAAGATGAAGTCAGATATGTGTTTGAGACACTATGGGTGTCGTGGGCTGTGATTCTAGGACAGAAATAGATCCCAGTTCATTTTTTAGGAGTATTCATATTTTTATATGTATTTTTTATTAAATAAAACTCAATTATATCAAACTATTTGAATTGTCTTCGTATGAGATCGGTTAACTAGAGTGAATGTGGTGGTAGTTGGGGACAAAATAGCCTTGGGTGAGCCTGGGTAGTGAGTTATTGGGTTATGAATGGTGTTAGAATTTTTTTGAAATATGGTAGGTGTCCCTCAATTCTTGCAAGATGATATTATTATATTTACATTAGGATGTGTTTGATATTTGGTCACACCACCGAGGGTGTAGTCCTTTATCGTTAAAAAGAAACGGTTTAATTTTAATGGTTTGTTATAATTTTAATTAAATGGTAATTTAATGTATTTTTTTAAAATTATATAAGTATATAGGATGATATGAGTGTAGTTCCAATTCCATTGAGGACCTTATACACTACCCTAAACCCATAGTCACTCGTGGTTAAGGATTAAACTAATGAAAATACTGAGGCACTTGGACACATCAAAGAGGGGGTCAGACATGAAATTAGATAGATAGACTTAGTTTGCTGGGTGAGGTTACTTCATGTGTGATTGTCCTAGGTGGATATTACACATGTATATTAGTGATAGGTTGGGTGTGGGTAACAACATAATATTACAATAATTGAGATTATAGAGGTTTCAAATATTGAGACTAAATCCCATCAGGAATGATTTATGAGTCCCGTAAATATTTTTATTGATCATAATGATGGTAAGGATCACAATTTCATCCTGATAATTAGAGCCCACCCAATATAAAAGAATGGGAAAATGGAACTCTCATTGGGTGTTTTTGATTTTTTGGTGAATTCATCCCTTTATGGATGTGTTGTTGGCATATTTACCTAGAGAGTGTGTGAATTGTTTTGTCGATAGGTGGTTGTGAATGTCAACCTAGTACCTAAACTAATGTGTATGATTAATGGGGTTATGGTGAAAATGTTGGTCTTTAATGTTTTGTTATCCCATGTTATGTTTTTATTTAGTATTTCATATGTTTTTTGCAATTCTCAATATGGTTGTGTATCAATCATTGGGATGGTCTAATTTTTTTGGTTAGGATGTCTAAGAAACACCTTTTATAATAGTTGAAAAACTATGATGTTGGAGATGATTATAATCTAGTTCAATCGTATTTTTGGTGTGGGATTCATGTTTTAATTGAATCCATTATGGTTTATATAGTAGTGGATTCTTATTGGGGGTTCCTATGATCTAGAATTTGTGTATATGATAACATGAATATAGGGGTTTTTAAGATTCCAAGGACAACTTTGATAAAGTTAGACCATTTTGAATGATTAGGGGGATAGGATTCTAATGGTAATACCATTAGAAAATATTGAATGTCTAGTACTGATGCAATTTTAATGGTGTTATAAGGTGTAATGTGAGAATATATCTACGTTCATGTATTTTGGATATCTCATGTGTGAAAATATTATCCCCTTAATTGGTGACTAAGATACCTCATAGGATTTGGTGGATGCACCCGTGATTGTTCAACTAAGGATTCATTAATTATTGGAGACTAAATAGATTTACCATGTGATTGATGAGGGTATTCCATTTTATTTTTTGTGTCACACATGAATAATTTATTCTTTAATGTATAGGGTTTCTAAGGGCCTCCCCCCAAGGAATCATACATCATCTTGTCCTTGAAAACAAAATGGTATTATGGTGGGATTTAGCCCGAGCATTTGGGAATGATATAATAATGATAATTACCTATGGTGATCAACTCATTAGAGTAGCTATGAGAATGAGAGCCCATGGTGTGTGGATAGAGCTATAAAATAGTGAATCTCATGTTTTGAGACAATATTTCTCTAGTAGATGTATTTATGGTTGATAGGTGTCTTGGGGATAAGGATTAATGATGATTATTCAGTCGGGAATGAGTTATTTTTGGATTCCCTTAAAAGGTGATGTTACTATAGTTAGAATGGTCAACGTGTTTTTTCTGTGACATATTAGTATCCATAAGAATCATGTACTTGTTAGTGGATATTTATTTATTTCTGTTATTTGGTTTAATTAATCTTTATATTTTATTAGGTCATAAGAACATATCTAAACATTATTAGTTCTATATGGGACATGTTAGAGGGTTCTTACTGTGTTATATACTCAAAACATTCTTGTGATAGAATTTTAATTTGGTTCGTATCTGGAACTCATTAGTTATTGCAGACATTGGTTTGGATACCTCTTGGGATTTCATCTTCTTATTTGAGTAGCTCAAAAGGGAATAACATATCAGGATATGGTGAGGCTTGATAATTATAGTGGAGCCTCTTTTATTTTTTTATCATTAATCATTTATTTTTTTATTATGCATAAGAAATTGTGATTTTAGGTGATCCATATTCTATTCATGTATTACTTTAAATAAATTTTTAACTAGTTCATTTTCACAATTTTCCCTACATACTCTAATTTTATGATAATTTGTTATTTATCATATTTCTATGTACTCTGATAAATAGTATATAGTCTCCCCATGGAATCTCTTTAGATACCTACTACTAGTTAGTAGTATCTGTAATATAGGATGGTGTTCCAAATTTCATATGGAAAATTTTTCTAACTACTATTATGATTAATCTTAGAGAGGGAATTACCAAATTGAATCAATGCTTCATTTTCATATAATTTATTATTTGGATGATGTGGCTAGAAAATATATGAATGTTTTAGGGGATATGATGGATATTAGGCAAGAGCATCATGAACACCAAGTTGTGTAATAATTATATCCAACCAGGAATGATATTGATGTTTTTCATTTTCAATGATATAGTTATATATGGATTTAAAATTGTGTTACACCAATTATTTTTTTGGATTTGGATTCAGTAGATTTTTTCTCTTACCCCACGGGGGCAGGATTCATCTTCACACATCACTCTCACCATACAAAGATATATATATATATATTTAGTTATTTATTTATATGACATATAATGGAAAAAATTAATTAAATTTATTTCACTAATGAGAGGTTTTCCTATTAAAATTGTGTGTAACATCTCATAGATTTTTTATATAAGTATTTGGTATAATTATACTATATTATACTAACATTTATGTCTATTATTTTATGAAATTTTATGTGGAACCTATAGAGAATTTTTATATGGTAGATTCGATGACCCAATACCTCTATACTAGGGATGTGTAGTGACCCTATTAAATCTTTGAACGATATTAAATCAATGATAATTAACCCCTCATTGGTGAATATTTTAATTTTTTTTGTTTTTTATGTACTAGTAACCATGATACATGACATAAATCATGGTTGTTCATAACACATAAATCATAATGAAATAAAATAAAATAATCCATATTTTTTATAAGACATAGAGTTTAAGAATAAAAATATGCACATAATACATTATTCCAAGGATAACCATCAAGAAATTCATAATTGTTTAGGTTCAGGCTAACCACCCTTGTACCATCTCTAGTCTTGGGATAGCCCCATGTACCCTCATTCATGCTATGGTTAACCTTGCAAATACTATATTTTTGGCTTGGGATAACCTCCTATATACCATTTGGGATCATCTATTATTAAGCATTTCCTGATTTAAATGAGGTAGTTAAGTCCCCCATTTCACATAATGAAACTCATACTTATGTGTTCTATAATATCATAATATAACCATAGTTTAGGTAACCATAAAAAGATTTATGGTTTGTAAAACATATCATCATAGAATAAAATAAATAAAATAAAAATGTCTCATAATCATATTATCATTTCATTAATGCATAACCAATGGAAAAAGAACTGTGATTTATTAAAAAAAATCATCGTATAAATCTTTGATGATAAAAGGGGTTTATAAACAACATTTCATCATTAATATAAACCATTTAGAGAAATAATAATAATGGTATATGTGGATCATATCTCTAATAATGTATATGTAACATCAATGTATTTCATATTATAAGGGAAATGGCTATGAAATGTCACTTTGAAAATATATTGAGGAAAATAATATTTTATTGAAAATATTGTTTAAAAAACTATGATTTCAAAAAAATACTTTTGAAATATTTTTCATTCAAAATAAAAATGAAAATGTATAATGAAATATTTAAAAATCATTTAAAACATTTTTTTAATTAAAATAGACATTACACTTTGAAAACACATTTTAAAACAATAAAACTATTTCAAGATACTTTTCTTTGAAAATGACCTATGTAACTTATAATGTAATATTTATAAAACTTAGTGTTCATGATGTTGGGAAGTGTCATAAACATTAGAATAAGTAATCATCTCACAATTTTGAAAAAATCCCAATGGGAATTGTTCAAAAAATTATAATTTTCCAAAAACAAATATAAAAAATAAAACAATGGTAAATATGACCTTAAAAACCAAAAATAATATTAAAAAAATGTATAAACATAATTATAAAGCTATTTATAAATATTATAAAAGGGTTTTTGAAAGAACTAAAAATAAATTCATATTTATCTAGAAAAAATATTTCGGAACCATGAGTACATAAAGATAGAAATATGAATATCAAACATGTATTCTCCATAAATAATTACATAATAGGAAAATAAATGTGTATTTTTATAGATAGATCATAATATTTCATCATGGGATGCATAAAGAAAAAAATTCTACTAAATGATGTGATTGTATTGTAAAACCCTTACCACATTAGAACCATTGAATCATAATACCCATGAAGGAATAAAATTATTTTACACTTAAAATATCATTATAATAAATAAATTCATGTTGTTACATGTGAAAATGGGTTTATATACATATAATAAAATAACACCGGTTTATAACATAATGTATGTTCTAAAGAAGACAATTTGAGAGGCAATTACTTTTCTACATTGGTAATCTATGGAGTGATAAGACTAATTAAATAGTAATATCTATTAAAAAATTATATATATAACTAAAATAATTACATTCAATATATAACATGTGAAAGGGGTATTATATCCACCACACAAAATAATTGAGTGGTGAACATGGCATAAGTCACCCAAAAATAATAGAGATATCAGATTTCCCTTACTATATGTCTTGAATTCCTTTTTACATGTTCAAAAATAAACTATTTTAAATATAGTTTTATTATAAAAAAATATGTAAACATACATATACATTTCATCCAATATATTATTTACTTATGGAAATTTGTTATCTACTTATTAATATTTCACAATTAAAATCATGTATCAATTAATAACTACATTAGTTTTTTCATGATTGTCCTGATTTATGATTTTCGATCCTAAAACATTAATAATGGTTAAAACATCTATATAATGTTAAAAAAAATTAAATAAAATATATATTTATTAAAATCTATAAAATTTAGAGATATAAATTGAAGTACACTATTCAATGGAGACAGTTAGTTATGGATACACATGAACATTGTTTGGATTATTATAAAGGATTTAAAAAGGAAAGGTAAATAAAAAATCATTAAATATGTAATATAGAATAAGGGGATAAATTAATTTTGATACATTAATTAAATAGGTACAAATATGATTCAAATATAATATATATTGATTAAATCTATCTTCTTTACCATCCAAAAAATTGAAATGGAATAACACGTCACATAGGTTGGTGAGGTTCTGGTCTTCCATAGACACATATGATGCTATTAGTTTCCAATGGGAAGGAATGTAAAAAGGTATGTGTGATATTGTAATTTATAATGTATAATAATATAATAATATAATATATTTTAAATAATAAATTTATAATTATAACAATATATTAGAGAGGGTGACTGAAAACGAATAACATCAGTTTACAAGGTGGTAGTTCAATTTTCACCCTATTGATGATTTTGTTTACCATTATATAGAAGTGGAGATGGATATTGGTTATTTATTTAATAAAATATGAAATTTATATATGTTTTATACTAGTTTTATTATATCATCATAATTTAATTATATTAAAGGAGGTGGAAGGATAAAAAAACAATACTAGAAGTTTTACAATTTTACCACCTCTTTAGAGTGACACATTAGGTTTACGCCAAAAACCATCATATAATGGATTCCTACCCAAAATAGGGAATCTAGGATAATGGTAGGTAATTAATTAAAGTATTATGTTAGGTATTTATATGACTAAATGGTTTTATATGTTTTAATAGTAAACGATAGGTGTGGCCTTCTATATGTAGGGGATATGACACACTTGGAATTTTTGAAAATATTAAAGTGATCCATGTTTCTAACATGAAAAATTCACCAAATTGGTAATTTTTAAACCCTTTATATTGTTTTGACTAAATATGGATGTAAAAAGTGTTTTTAAAAAATTTCCTGGTAATTTTCTTCCTTATATTTTTTAGTTTTACCCATGGTAAAACCATTTTAAACATTGCAGTAATAACTAATTTTTACTGATTTTACTATCAATTAGAATAAAATTTTAATTTGTAATTATTATATAATAATAATTATTAGGATTAAAAATATAGAATCCATTTTTCCAAATTATATTCATATAAGAGAATTATGTTATTTACAATTAAACCCATAGATGTGACGAGAAAATAGTTTTCTATAGATAAATGTTCAAAATATTAAAATATTTTTATATCCAAATTCAAAATAAAATTGTTTCAAATGAAAAAAAATGGATGAATAGATAAACAATTAAATTAATTATAAATTTAAAATATTCTTAAATCTTTTTGTCTTCTAATATTCATTAATAAAATACAAAATTCTTAATAAAAAGTTATATTTTCCAATTTAATTGGAAAAGATATCTCTTTAGAAAATTCTAAAAATTTCAACCTGTGTTAATTCTTAAGTGCTGATTTAAAAAAACATTTTAATTTTTTAAAATAATTTTTCTATGATATTCAAAAATTAATCTTTAAAAAATGTGTGCAACATGTGAAAAAACATATTTTCCAAAAATATATAGGTTTAAGTATAATATTCTATTTACTCTTATCTCATGATAAGAAAAAACATAAGATTAATTTTAATAAATTCTAATGAATATATAATATTTATTATTCATTAAAATAATTCAAATATGTGACTAATTTTATTTATTATGATAAAACATGTTTGGGAGCATAAAAATAGGGTTTCATAAAATGATTTCCATTAAATTAAAATGGCTTTTTTTCATTTATAAATAATAGGAACTAAAGAAATACTTATATATATATATATAAGTTTCAAAAATATGTTTTTATATCGTTTTTATTCAAATTATTAATTAGTCCAAAAGATAGATATAACTATCAGAATTAATGAAAATATTTTAATAGTTTATCATGTCTTTTTAAAACATGGGGTTGCGTGTAATGCTAGATAAACTCGATATTATATGTAATGAAATCTTTGAAAAAAATTAAGTTTATTTGAAAATAAACATAAACATTATGTTTTAAATTCTACCCCCTTATGTAATGTTCATCCACACAATTTGATTTTTTTTCTTGGAAATAATGTGTTTATCATTTGAAAGTCCCTTGGTTGTAAACCCACATCATATAAAGGTTAAATAAAAATTCCTATAGAAAAGGGATAATGGATGTGTGAAGGTCACCTATAATAACAAAAAACTAGGTTCTATATAGGATGGCAATTTTGGGAAGTGATAACATGGACATGGAAGAGTGAAACAAATACCAGATTCTAAAAATGAGTGATACATAACATGATACAAGGAAAATTAATGACCAAAAAGCCCTAAATATGTGATATTTTAAAAGAACAATCATTTATTATAAATCAAAGTAAATTTATAAAGTTTTATTTCATTATCATTTCTACTAATGTTTTGGAATTTTCCTGAGAACATATTGATACTTAACTTCATTCCATTTGATAAGAATAATCTCATTATTTGGTTATGTATCAAAAAATTTCAACTTAAAATCTTACTCTAAGTGACTAATTTATTATTCTTAAATAACTAATTGATAATAATATCAATTCTATATTGGTAATACATACCTTTTTAATCTCTTCATTATAAAAAAGAAAATGTTACCATATGAAAAAAAAATTCAAAAATATTTATATGATAAAATAATACATTAATGTCAAAAACATCTTCCAAATTTCAACAAAAACCACTCAATAAATATTAAACCTTATAAACCTTCAAAAACTCAAAATATATAAATAAGATCAATAAATTTAAAAAATAATATTAACATTAGTCCCCAAAATATCACGAAGTATATCTTAATGGTCACATGCCAAATATGTGAATACCTTGGTTATATATTATTTTGAAAGATAGAATAAATAAAATTAAAATTAAACCTCAACAAAAACATTCTTGATTTTTCATTACATAAACAAATTATTGTGGAATATATTCCATAAACCCATTAGTGTTATAAATTCAACCAATTATAACATTATAAATTTTTTAAAAGAAAATAAATAATCAGTTTTATGGTCCAAATTACTAACCAATTTACATTATCTATATAAATCATCACATTGTCCAAAATGAAACCATTATCTCCGACTTAGTAATATATTAAGGTTAATATTATATTAATCATGAATTTTAACTAAAATATAGCCATTCCTTAAATCTATTTTCTAGTTTTCCTATAGCATTCAACATATCCTTTAGAATCCTTAATGGAAAACTTCTGAGGAACAATCCATTGATGTTTCATGATTCAAATATCCATATTTCTACTGATTAAAACTCTTCTATGATAAAATTATTTGAATTAAAATAAATAGAAATTGATATCATTCAACATTTATTATAAACCATTATCAAATTTTCATTATATTATTCCTTAACTCTTTTTCCCATTAATATTTCATTCATGGTATCTTCATTATCAATAACATAACCATTATCTATATAACCTCATTGATCCTATTCACGAGCATTCCCTATTGGACATCTATTTCAATAATGCTCATAAATTACACATTTAATCAATTAAATCAATGATGATACCTTTGGGAAACTATTATTATTATCTATTACGTTAAATAAAATTTAATTTATCCCCTATAATTAATTTATTTATGTTTTTATTTTCAACATTCAAAACATCTTCTCATTACTTTGAGATATTCTATATATTTCCTCCTCCCAAATCCTCGACATATAGGAAAGTGATTATTATATACAACATGATCCCCACCACATGAACACTCATTGAATTTTATACATCTCTTAACGGGTGACTCTGATATTTTATTAAGGTGAAATTCGTTAATCATTTATCAAGATAACTGATTTTGAATAATTGTGATATCCTTCATTATATTTATTATCCCATTTGGTTTCTCATCAACACATACTCCATCACATATTACATTAAACCTGTTCTTTCAATTTCTATCCATTGACTAAAACCAAAAAGCATAGCGTTAAAAATAATAATTATAGAGGAAATAATATAATCATGAAAAGTCACTTGGAGTATATCTAAATCATGAAGCATTATTTTCAATCTATGACACTCTAGGATTATCCTTGGTCATTTGTGGTCATTATTTGAATAATTCATTATTGTTCATAAAGATTTTATAAAATTTCAAAGTATATTCCATTAGAGTGTCATACCTAATTCATAGTAAAGAATATTTTCATGTACTTAGTAACGATTGAGTAATGCTTGATATGGATATTTTTGGAGTTATTACCTCTTGGTGCATCATTGATAGAACCATGCGCACGTGCTATATCTTGACAAGGATGTGTTCTTTAGAAACCAGTAACTTTATCCTCCACCAATATTATAGGATATTTTCCTATAAATATAATTATACATAGAATTATCCTTATAAATACACCTATGGTTATCACTAAGGTTTTCTCATCCTAGTGTCCAATGATTAACTAAACATTTCCTATGATACCAACTTTTTAGATCCAAAAAACTTATTAATAAATATTATATTTTTCTGGATTCAAGTTCCATATATTTCAATAGAACAGGCTTATGGACCATATATATTTAGTTTTATAAGACACTATATACATTAACTTCTTATTTGATGAAATATATTTAATGTCTCCTAGAAAGATCATCTAATTTAGTACACTTCATAGTAATAACTTACATAAACTTCTTCTTCATAGCCTGGGTAAAGGATACATAGTAAAAATATATATTTAATTATAAATAAGTGTAAACAAGGTAGATGTAAATATCAGATTAGAATAGGGGTTTCAAAAATAGGCACTATTGGAATTCTTCTTAATTGCGACGGACTATTTGCGATGGGATCCCATCATAAAAAGGATTTAGCAACAGGGTCCGTCGCAAATAGCCCGTTGTAGAAAACATTGTCGCAAATACAATTATTTGCAATGGGCCCATCGCAAAAACCGTTATTTGCAACAGGAATGTTTTTGTCGCAAATAAACTTACGATTATTTGTATTATATATACATAAACTTTTTCTGCGACAGTCCCATCGAAATAAATTATTTGTGACGGGCTTACTTATCCATCGCAAATATGTTTTTAAAAATATTAAGATAGACTATTTGCAACGGGGTCCCGTCGCAAAAGGCCCCATCGCAAATAATAAATTAATTTTCAAAAATTAAATTTAATAATATTATTATTGATGAACATATATTAATAAAATATTAAAACGAAACAAATTAAAAAATACTAAAATTATAAATATTGACCAAAAAATATTAACAAATATTAACAAATTAAAAATTAAATTATGTAATATTTTCACCAATATAAAAGAAAAAAAGTGTAAATAATCAATATTACAATTTTAATTCAAATGTTTGTGACATAAAAAATCACTGGGGGATCGTCTGGAGGAGGTGGAGGAGCTGGTGGAGGAAACTTGATCCCTAAACTACGAGTCAAACAGTGCATGTACTCCATCTGCTCCTGAGGTTGCTGCTACCATCGACAGCTCTGCTCCTCATAAAGTTGCTCCTGTTGCTGCTGTCGCTGACGCATCTCTTCTTGATGATTCTGCAAAGTCTCTATATTCTCAGCTTGAGTTCGCAACTGCTCCTGATACTGTGAAGCAGAAGATGATGCCTCTCCACGAGCTCCTCTCGAGCTAGACACTGACATCGCAGCAGTACCATAATAAGTACCAGGAGTCAAATTCGAGTTGATTCCAACTACTATGCCCATCTTAAAGCCATACTAAGTCACCTGCTTCCATGTCGCCTCATCGAAATGGTGAGCACTGGTCTACTCAGCCGTCTCGTCCTGACCCTCAGCATGTGTCTGAGACGTCGTAGCCTCATATGACTCCTTCAATTCCAATTTAAAATTAAAATTGTCAAAATATTATATGATGTTAATTTTGAAACTGAAAAAATAATACTAACAACAATCTGACGCTGGCGATCACCTATAATCTCTCTAGTGGATGGACTACTATACATCCTCTGATAAACGTCGAACTCCGTAATATCAGGATGCTCAACTTCCTACAAAAATATAAAATAAACTGTTTATATTTATATTTATAAAAAATATTTTTAAAATGTACTTACCAGATGCTCTTTATGCGAACTGAATGTACGGCTACCAGCTCGATGTGTCACCTCCTGTCTCCCCTGGTTCTGTCGTCCCACTAAAGATCTCCTCTGAAATCCACCACCCAACCAGTGTAAACAAAATCCATCCCAAATGTGAGATGAAATGTACTCTGGTTAGTGGGCTCTACAAAACTCGTCAAATTCTGTCACCCATGCTTTCTTAATGAATGTTCTTCTCAAATTGTGCAAAAACTAGCAGAAATGGTCATGGATAGAAACCTACCATGCCGTGTGGATAGCGTCGTGCATGCTATCATCGATAGGATTCCATAAACCCTACAAATAATTTATAATATCAAGTTGTTAATAAAATAAATTTAAAAATAAATATTATTTATTTACATACCATCCAATGATCTAACTTGTCGCGTCGCACATCAATGGGAATCTTTTCCCATGTGATCCATGGCTGAGAAAAGTAATTGTGCAACATAGCACTCCCCTGTCCAATAGCTACATGCTGAAAACTGTGAAAAAAGAATAAATAACCAAACAATTTGTATATATAAAAATAAATTAATGAAATATAACTAAAATATACAGGTTATCATACCTCCGTGTACGTGGATCGAAACAAAGATGTGGAGGTTTCTCATGGATAGGGTCAGGAATCATCAGTCACGCAAGACTGCACCCCCATCACATACCTCGTGAACCACCAGTAGGATGAGGGTCAGCTGTTCCCACATCCTCATCAACCAAAGGTAGCTCAACCTCCTTCACCTCAAGAAATAAACCATTGTTCATCTGAAACACAAAATGATTGTTGTTAGCATATAGTTGAAAATAACTATTATATATAGATTTATATTAATTATAATTATAACCATCATTTAATTATTTCAATGTACATCTTCATCCTCTTCTCCATAGTTGTCAATGACAATGTCTTCATCTTCCACCTCAGCAACATCAATATCCATATGAGTTTCAGTTTCATCATCTATTGTCATATCAAATTCATTTGTAGCATGATTAACATCTTTATCATCGTTGATCCTTAATTGTGGGGTGTCATCGTCGATATTCACGTCTCTTTGTGAATCAGATGGATTTAGAGTAGTCTCTTGAAAAATTTCAATTCCTTCCACTTCAGCGGAATCACATTCAGTTTGAGTAAACTAATTTTCCTAAGATTTCATTTTTACTAATTATTACTAATTATTACTAATTATTACATATTATTACTAATTATTCCTAATTAATCCTAATTATTACTAATTATTCCTAATTATTCCTAGTTATTCCTAATTATTCCTAATTATTCCTAATTATTCCTAATTATTCCTAATTATTCCTAATTATTCCTAATTATTCCTAATTATTCCTAATTATTCCTAGTTATTTCTAATTATTCTTAATTATTCTTAATTTTTCCTAATTATTCGTAATTATTCCTAATTATTCCTAATTAATCCATATTATTCCTAACTATTCCTAATTATTCCTAATTATTCCTAATTATTGATAATTATTCCTAATTATTGTTAATTATGCTTAATTATTGCTAATTATTCCTAATTATTTCTAATTATTCTTAATTATTCCTAATTATTCCTAATTATTCCTAATTATTCCTATTTACTGCTAATTATTCCTAATTATTCCTAATTATTGCCAAGTATTCCTAATTATTCTTAATTATTTCTAATTATTCTTAATTATTCCTAATTATTGATAATTATTCCTAATTATTGGTAATTATTCTTAATTATTTCTTATTATTTCTAATTATTCATAAATATTCATAATTATTCCTAATTATTCATAATTATTCCTAATTATTCCTAATTATTACTAATTTTTCCTAATTATTCCTATTTATCACTAATTTTTACTAATTATTCCTAATTTTTCATAATTTTTACTAATTATATCTATTTATATCTAATTATAACTTATTATATCTAATTATATCTAATTATAACTATTTATTACTAATTATAACTATTTATTACTAATTATAGCTATTTATTACTATTTAAAACTATTTATTCCTAATTATTCCTAATTATTCCTAATTGTTACTAATTATTCCTAATTATTACTAATTATTCAATATTATTACTAATTATTTCTAATTATTACTAATTATTCCTAATTATTCCAAATTATTACTAATTATATCTAATTATTACTAAATATATCTAATTATATCTAATTATATCTAATTATATCTAATTATTACTAATTATATATAAATATATATAATTATTTCTAATTATTTCTAATTATATCTAATTATTGCTAATTATATCTAATTATTACTAATTATATCCAAATATAACTAATTATAACTTTTTATTGCTAATTATATCAATTTATTCCTAATTATATCTAATTAATATTAATGATAACTAAGTATTTATAACTATTACTAACAATATCAATTACTTAGTAAAACTAAATATAATTAAAAATAAATTGAAATATAATTAAATTATAACTCATAAACAACAATTAAAATTAACATACAAAAATTAAATAAATATAAAAATAAATAAATACCTTAAACTTTGATATTCTGAATATATTGACGCCCTCCGATTGCTCTTAATTAAAAAAACTTCAACGAATAGAAAATTTCTCTTTGAAACTAAAGAACGAAGAGTGAGAGAGAGAGATACATATATATATCTGAATGATTTGAAAAAAAACGGATCGGGGTATACATAGGTTAAATTAGTTGCGATGGGATTATTTGTGACGGGAAGCCCATCGGAAATGGTGGTATTTGCGATGGGTCCCGTCACAATTACCCTCACCCGCATTAATTATAGTTGAAGGTTAAAAGGTTATTTGTGACGGGTCCCATCGCAAATACTACCTGCTGACAGTCTTTTAGCGACAGGACAATATCCCGTCGCAAACAATTATTGACCGCCATTAGGTATTTGCGACGGGCCCCGTCTCAAATAACCCCATGTGGGTTGGCGCACAAGCTTCCCCATACTTTTTTTGACTGGAGACACCTCCCCGTCTCAAAATAGTTTTCATGCGGTTTGGCGCGCAAGCCGTGCCAAACTATTTGCGACAGGAGACGAAACCCCAGTGTAAATAATTAGTTATTTGCGGCGGGATTTATTCTAATCGCAAATAGCGATTTTCCCGTAGTGATGAGAATAACATTTGAAAATCATACCCTTCATATGATATACCATAACCATAAGAAGTGATATAAATCATGGAAGTTTATAATGAACAAATCATAACGTAATCAAATAATATAATTCATATTAGGTGTAAGACATGGAATTGTTTAATACACATATGAATAGAAGAAATTATTCCATGTCTACCCACATATACATTCATAACATGTAAGGCTTGGGGTGACCACCCCTGTAC
This sequence comes from Viscum album, assembly GCA_963277665.1. NCBI lineage: Eukaryota > Viridiplantae > Streptophyta > Magnoliopsida > Santalales > Viscaceae > Viscum > Viscum album. The sequence goes on along the minus strand of OY728159.1, from coordinate 288,381,671 downwards.
CAGCTTTGAGGTTGGGATAACCTCCAATTTTCCATATTTTGGGCATGTTATAAACTCACATTTACCCTATTTATGGTGGGGAATAATCTCTCATGTACCCTTTGAGATCATATAACACTGTTAATTACAAAAATCATTAGAAGGAGATATAGGTACCGCGATTCAGTTAATTAAAATCATGCATACATGTTCCATGAAACCATAAAACATTCATAATATTCAAACCCATGAAATGAAATGGGTATCATAAATCATTTCATAATATAATATCTAATTGAGAAGTAATTGGTTTCCTAATAATTTCACCATTTCATCATAACATTACCTATGGAAATAGAAACTGTTTCAAAATAATTTTATCATTGTATATCAGATGGATGATAAATTGGTTTCATAAACATCTTGTTGTCAACTATATATACCACATAGATAATGAATCATAACGGTGTTCTTGGATATATCATCAGTAATTAGTCATTTAATATTAAGGATTTCATATTAGATAGAAACTTATTTTGAAATATCAAATTGAACATTCGTGGAGGAAAATAACATTTATTTGAAAATCTCCTTTTTAAAACTATAATTCATAGAAATATTTCATAAATTATTTTCCCTAAAAATATCTTTGAAAACTTATAAATGAATACATAAATATCATTTAAAAAATATTATATTGAAAATATCTCATCCACTATGATATATATTTTTAAAAATAAATTTTTTTCACTATATTTTTCCTTGAAAATAAAATTGAAAATTCTAAAGGTAGTTTTCAAAGACTATGTGGTCCTAGTAGTAGAATATATTTTAAATGTTTTAACAAATATCACTTTCACATTTTTAGAAAAATAAATCCAAATGAGCCTTATTTTAAAAATGATGTGAGTATTTATTTTAAAATAATTTTGAAATAATTAAAAAAAGACCAAAATTACTTTAATAAATTTCATATTAATATTAGTTAATTTCATAAATCATTTTTAGAAATAATTCATATGGACAAGAAATTGGTTTTAAATCGAAGAGAAAAATACCGTCGTTTTCATTGAAGATAAATTTTTTGAATCATTAGTAAATAAATATAAGAAAATTAAGGGAAAGTTGTTCTCAATAAATAACAATAGAGGAAATAAATTTAAGATTTTTATGGGCAATATATAATATTATTTCATTATATAAAGAACAAAAAAAATCTCGATAAATAATGAGAATGTATTTTAAAACTCATACACTGTTGGTAGATTTTAGTCATATTCCCCATGAAAGAATAGCATTAAATAAGACATAAAATATCATGAGAGTAAAAACAGCTCATGACATTTCTATAAAATTGGATGTGTATTCACCCAATAAAATAATATAGGTGCATGAAATAATGTTTCTCCCATAAAAAATAAAATTATATAAAAAATCACATACATTTTTTGTAATCACTTAATCCATATGACAAATTAAATAATAAAATAAAATGAAAAATTAAATATCATTAAACTAATAATATTTATGATGATACTTATCAAAAGGAAAGTATACACATCATTCAAAATAAATGTGTGGTGAATATGGAATAAGTCACCCAGAAATTAAAGGTAGACTAGAAATCACTTGCCTTAAATATCAACTTCCTTTCTACATGATCAAACCTATAGTATTAGAAAATTTTGATTATTATATACCTATTATAGAACCATAATTATATTTCTCATACCATGTATTATTTACTTATAATATTTTATTACCCATTTATTTATAATTACTTTTTAAAATCCTTTTTTATGTAATAACTAGTTTTATCAAGCGTATTTTGATTTTTGTGAAATTGATCCATTTATATTATTCATGGTTCCATCATATTAAGAAATTTAAAATGATAAATTTTATATATTTTCACTATATTTTTATTTAGATTAATCTATAAAATTTATTGCTAAAAATTCAAATGCACCGGTCATGGAGACAGTTGACTATATGTATATATGAACGTTGATTCCATTTTTTTACAGGTGGAAAAAAGAAAGGCAAAAATTAATAAAACATTAAATTATAATAACTATTCCTTATATATCATTTATATTTATTAACTTTATCATTATTACCTTCCATGAAACTATTTAGTGAAAATAAAATCATATTTCTTTGAGAGGCAGTAGTCAGTCGTACATATGAGTGATGTTCATATCCCCAATGGAATGGAAAGTAAGAAGGAATATTTTATACCTAGTTTAAAGGGGAATTTTTTAGTTAAAAATATAATATGTATTCATTTACTCTATTATTATTACAAATAAATGTAGTATTTAAATGGAAAAACAAATCATAATAGTTTTTGAGGCGGTAGTCTGCTTGACACATTAGGGATGTTATTATTTTCCAATGAGTTGGAATATAAGAAATTCCATGTAACGAACTGACCCAGGTTTCCCTCAAACCATACACCTAACCTGATCCACCATATACTTGAAGGGTGTTCCTGATCCCCACGGGATAGTGAGAAGAACCTAACCATCGAATGAGACAAAAGAGGGAACGATTTCTCCCAACATGATAAAAACATGGAATATGTCTGTTAAAAAAGGAATAATAATAGATGATGAAGACATATATTTCATAACATTTAGAAAAATAATTTAAATAGAAAACCAAAAAATTATCTAAAAACTCCAAGACAATTCTAAAAACAATAGACTAAAAACCAAACAACTACTTCAAATGATCGAATGGACAAACTCCCACCATCTCACCGCCATCTACCAAACTAGCTGACACAAACCACATCGCCACACTATAGAACATTGCCTTTCCCTGCGTCATAAGACCTAAATGGTCTATACACCACTAAAGAGGTGCACAATGTGTGAGCTAATAGGCTCAGTAGGATCTCAACTAGGTGTTCAATGATGAGTCTCCGAATATCAAATCATGCATGCTAATTTTATGTAAATACATTGAATGGTAAAAAGTAAAGTAGTTTTATAAAAAACAAGGAAAACATTTCCCTTTTCACTATTCTAAAAAATTAACCATTATCAATTTCAAATCACATTTTCAGTATCATTTTTTACCAACATAAACATGCATATCAAGGATAATATATAAATCCTAAAAAATACTTTAAAGAAGCACATGTATCCCAATGCTAAGGAATGTTATAGGTCCATGCCCATGACTACTCATAATATAATAATATAATGCACAGAATTTATCATAGAACATGGTCCCAGGAAGTAGAGGAGTACCCCATGTGTAAACCTTCCCCAAAATGTAAATAATTGTCCCCTAGAATAACAGGCCTTGGAATGAGATGAAATCCCCAAGACAAACCCCTTTGATAATCACAAAAATAGATGATGGGCTCAAGATAAACCTTCAAAAATATGTACCCTAGGTTACCAATGGGCTCATTTTCATAATTCCATTTCAAAACAATTTCACAATCCTTTCTAATGCCAAAAAATATCCCTCTTAATTAAATTTATCAAAAAACAAGGGAATATAATTTTTCATTGAAATCACTTTTCAAAACACAAAAAATAATCATAACAATTTCCATTTGAGAATAAATTTGTTAAACCCAAAAACTAGATCTGCTATCATAGGATAAACATACAACCACATACCTCAAAACTCAGGTCGCACAGGCCTGAAACCAAATCCAGAAAAAATGAAACCCAACACCGTCAACGAAGGCACTAGAATCAAATCCCCACATATTAGGATAGATCTAAATAGAAACACAAGATATTATAAGAAGAGATGAAACCCACATAACTCGAGGAAAAACACCCAATGCACTATGACTAATAAAGGAAAGGTCCTCAGGAATGATATCTCACAACAGGTCTAAAAAACGAGGAATAATCAACCAACATATATCAATGGATCCGGTACCGCAAAGCATGGGTGCTATCATGATCAACTACACCGATGTACCAGAAAGAACACTAACCCATAGAGATGAATTTTTTAAACATAGAACATCCAAAGCTGATCAGATAGATATAAAAGGAAGCACACCTTTCAAAATCGAATAGCTAGATCCTATAGTCAAGAGCAATGATAATCTGACGAATAAATTGAACCATGATTTCTGAGTGCATGATATAAAACTGGTCATGGGCCATGTCATGAAGTGAAACCCCTGGTCACGTCATGGAGTCAACGCTTGATAAAAAAGCCATGAAACCATCACTTCATGTTAAAAACTAGTATTTTTTTCAATTCACATCAATAATGCTCTAGTCCCAACATGTATCCTTTCACAATGTCATACACACATTCTGACTTGTATCCAGAAACTAGAACATGGTGTGTTCCATCATTACATGACATGTACCTACTTTGTAGCATGCCCAAAATATTGAAAACCACCTCTAATGACATGAACCATAAGGTAACATAGAGGGAGGAAGAATCATGCCCAATAAAAGTCACAGTATGTTACAAACTCCCCACCAAGATGAATATTTGTCCACTATAAGTCATGTGGAATATGTAATACCTAGAAAAAGATGAAGCCACTACTCCCTCATTAATGAATCATTCCCAAGTCTCTTGAGAATCTGATCCTTATTTCAATATAACTATAATCAATGGAATATACTTCCCAGGAATGAATTTCTCTTGAGAGTCAATTATATCAACTAGTTTTTCTAGAATAGTGGAATCTGAATCTATCTCAATTTATTCCCAAAATATAATGTCAGAGGTATCATGGTGATTTCTTTTTGATCTGAGATATATAGAAAACATCTTCAATTCCTATAAACCAAGCTGACAATGTTAACTGATAAGAAACCTTCCTGAGTACTTCAGTGATCTCAAATGGTCCAACATATCTCGGAGCTATCTTTATGTGTTTTTAAATATGATAGGGAACCAAATGGGTAGAAACATTCTTGAAAACAGAGTCACCAATTGAAAACATCAAACTACCGCACCACCGATCTACAAATGATTTATGAAAACTTTGGGTAGTAAACAAACTTCATCATATGCCCTAAATCTTCACTTTTATGTCATGAACCAATCTCAGTCCTAGAAATGACACTTCACCCACCTTTGTAAGACAATGATCTGATCATAATGAGAGACCTTAAAACACATTAATGGGATCCATTTTGATTGAAAACTGAAAAATATTATTGTAAATGAGCTCAACAGTCCTATATGGATATCCCATGATCCACTACAATCCAATATTTGTGAACGAAGCATATAATTCCAAATCTAAATTACACACTCCATCTGACCATCTATTTTTTGATGGAAATTGTGATCCACATGATACGAGTTCACATTGTCTTCTAGAAGACTCATCCAGAACCTCAAGGTAAACCTTGGATTCCTATCTGAAACAATTATAGAAGGACTCCCATGTATCCACATATTCTTTGGTACATACCACTTATCTAGATCTCTATCATTATTGGTGTCTTTGATAGGTATAATTTGATAAGACTTCATCAACCAGTCAACAACCACCTAAATAACATTTTCGCCTCTAGGTGTCTATGGTAACCCAATCCAATATCCATGGATACCTCATCTAATTTCAAAACCAACACTAGAATAGGCTGAAGAAAACCATAGGGTTTCAAGTGCTCTACTTTTATTCGTTTGAAGGTGTAATTACGATACACAACAACTGTGTTGTCATTCTTTATACCCAACAACCAAAATCTTATTATCTTTTTATAATACATCTTCATAGTGCCTGGGTGAATGACCCATGAAGATCTATGGCAATCAAACAATACTAAGCTTCTCACATGTGATATGTCAACACCTATCTTTCTGTAGTGAAGTATTCCATCCAAAGAAAGAGACAAACTAGAAATGGTCTCCCCACCATGAATGCTTTATCAAACATTATTGAATTAATCATCCCACTACTGAATCTATAAAATAGTCTCTATAAGATATTATGATAGATGATAAATGTCCAAATCATTTCTAAAACACCCTTGTAAGCATCCATGTGCGTCTGAGAAAAAATCCCTATAATATTATATACATCCTTCAATTCCAAAACAGACAATGATAGTACCATCCAACATAGATTTTCTACGACAAAATTTCCTTTCTTCAGGGTATAGGTGATGTTGATGTCAAAATATGAAGGTATTCTACCCATCCTCTCTAAATTAGATTAATGTACTTATGAGGACTGATAAAACTCGGACTATTATGATCAGAGAAGACCGTGAACTTTCCCCCCAAAAAATAGTGTTTCCCACACTTAAGTGCAAGAATGAATGTTTCAAGATATAAACTATTAGTGGGGTAATTTTTTTCATATGGTCAAAGCTAACAAGATTTTTAATCTACGACATGGTCATCCTACATAACCATGAATCCCATACCAGCACCTGATTAATCACAAAACACCACTACCCCTTCCCGGGCACATGTAAGATTAGAATATGAGTTGATGTCAAAAGATGCTTCATCTTATCAAAAGTACGCTAACACTGCACATCCCATGTGAATTTCACCAATTTCTTTATAATAGAAGTCAGAGGTGGTGATATCTTAGAGGATTCCTTGATGAACCATCAGTATTATCTAGCAAGACCAGGGAAACTCCTTATCTTGAAAACATTCTGTTTTTCCTTCCATGAAAAAACAAACTATATTTTCTATGGATCAGTTGGTAATTTGTGCACATAAATATTGTTCTAGTTGAAATTAACTTATTGAATCTAGAAACAATATTTTCAAATATTCGGACACAAATTTTGACCTCTCTAAGTTTCTAGAAAAAAAACTCAAGTGGTGCTCATGCTCAACACTGGATTTCAAATAAACCATAATATCATCGGTGAACACTACCACAAAATTGACATGATATTGATGGAATAACCAATACATCAATACCACAAAGACTGTAGGAGAATTAGTTATACCAAAAAGAATTATGATATATTAAAAATGGACATACATTATCCTGGTGTATTTCATTAGTATATCATACTCTCAAACTCTGAGCTGATAATAACTGAACTGAAGATCAATATTCAAGAACCAATTTTCCACATTTTACTGATCGAACAAATCATCTACATGAGGAATAGAATATTTGTTCTTAACTATATCTCGGTTCAACTCATAATATACCACACACAATGGAAGTGAACAATAAGCGTTCTTTCTAAATAGCAGAATTGGTGCCCAATGAGAAACACTAAGGGGAAAGAACCCCTTTTCCAATAGGTCATCAAACTAAATGTTGATCTATTTCAGCTCAGTTGGTGCCATGGGGAAATACGGAATCGATATCAATTGTGTACCAGGGACCAAGTCGATCATAAATACTATTTATCTCTCTGTAATAAGTTTAGATATTTTTTCAGGAAAAATGTTTGGAAAGTCTCAGATGATGACAAGAAAATCACAAATAAATGAAAAATCATCAATCTCAAACATAATGGCATACAAAAAACTCCTGAGATCTAGGTGGTAAGGGGCTGCACGAGATTATCTCAGATCCCAATATACCTAACACACATGAGAGCTCCCATCAATAGAAAGAACAAAAACACACTGATGATAACAATCAACCTCATCTCGATGAGAGAAAACCAATTGATACCAATGATGACATTAGATTGATCCAGTTCAATAATGTGTAAATCCCAGAGCAACTAGGTATCATCTATCATTAATTAATAGTGATGTTTAAACCCATAGCCTTTCCTCCTAATAAGAGATGTTACTAACTCCATTTTAATGGGAATTAGTTCCATTGAATGTTTAATCATATCAACAAAACAATCTATTGATGTTTCATGATTCTAATAACTAGCTTTACACTAATAAAAATTATTCTAAAATATAATTACTTGACTCCTAATACATAAACACATCTATCATACCAATTTAATAATACAACATTAATGAGTCTTCCTCATACTATTAATTAACAATTATATTATTTAATATGTCATGTATAGTTTCATTATCATAAGAAATATAACCATTAATCATAAAAATTGGTTGATTCTCTCCACGAACATTACCCATACTATGAAGATTTACTTAATGCTCAGACATCACACATTTAAACATTCAACCATTTATGATAACTTCATTACACCACTATTCTCATCCATTATGTTAACCAAAAATTTCATATTTCCTCTAAAATTACATGCTTTGTACCTTTCGTTTCCACACTCAAAATATCTTTTAATTCATTTAAGACTTTTTATCAAGTGTTTCTTCCCACATTCTCGACATACAGTTAACTAAATCTTCATTCCACTATAGTATCCAAAACATAAATGTTCAATTATCTTCATCCTCCTCATCATTGGCTAGTTAAGTACTAAAAAATATGCATTTAACAGTGCTAAAAATGTCCTTTATCCTACCTAAGGGAGATTAAAAGGTCCTCTTTTCTATTAGCACTTATTGAAGAACTAATAAACTGAATTTTATCGGTTCTTATAGAAGCACTGATCATTAGTACCTTTATAAGTGCTTATAAATGGGTTTAGAAATGATTCCTTTATCCACACTTATAAAAGTACAAAAATATGTGTCCTTTATCAGCACATTTAAATGTGCTCATAACTATATCCTTTATTATAATTTTTTAATGCACTGATGAAGGGACAAACGTTAGTGTGTTGCAATAATGCAATGTTGAACCATTGAAATGTTTTGTAATATCACACTAAAGCACAAAAAATATATCAGTTATCAAAAAAAAACAAGTCCTAATACATAATTTAAATAATGTTAAATTTACAACACAGATACAAGAAAAAATAGTATATTGTATACATGAAAGATATTTCTTTATACAAATACATTAATACAAATAATTACATACATTAAAAACAACAATATAACTTTTTATTTTAATCATGACTCCGACTAATGTGATTTTCAAAAAAACACCCCTACATGAAAAAAAATGCACCTATATAGGAAAAACATTCGTGTTCATGTAATATAATGAAGAAATAAATGAAAATAAAGTGTTAATTTAACTAAAATTGATAAGAATTTTAAATAAAAAGTATTCCAATGTATTCATACTAGTCACACCAGGCGTCAGATTTAGTTGATGTTAATTCCAACACATCTCAAATAACTTATGTAATGTTTTCCAGAAGTATCAAAATATTTTTAATGCATAAGCTTGATTTTTAGTATGTTAGTTTTCATTTTTTTAAAAAAAATTATTTTAATCTAGAAACATGCACTTTTGAATCATTTTTAGGACATCAGGTTTGGTTTGATTTGAAATTAATTACTACATTGTCCTAAATTATCATTAAAATTCTACTGTGTTTTATCGGTTTTCTTTGGTGACTCTTTTGGAACTAAAATGTCGATTTTAAACTGATAGTGGACATTTTAAGTCATATAATTCACATTATGTATCTTATTTTCGTGTTTCAAATTAAAAAAATTAAAAAATTACCTATGGATCATTTTTTTATAGTGTCAAAAAAATATGAATGTGTTTCTTAGTTTTAAGTAGGTCAGTTGTCAATTTTACTAAAATTGATAACATTTTCAAATAAAAAAAAAGCACTTTGATTCATACAGGTTACACCATCGATCAGATTGAGGTCTCTCTGATTTAAAGGTATCTCAAATGTAATATAGACCATTTTCCAAAATTATTAGAACAATCAAAATGTTTTTTCTCATTTTTGAGTATGTAATTTGTGTTCTTTACTAAAAAGTCATTTTAAATAAGAAACATACAATTTGACTCATTCAAATCATATAATATATCGGTGTGACATATTTCCATTATATACACAAAAAAATTGACTTATGAATCATTTTCATAAATTATCAATTAATCCTAAGTGTGTTTGATCAATTTTCAGTAAATGACAAATTTTGAACAAAAATGTCAATTTTAAACTGAAAATAGAGACATTGAGTCATATCAGGAATATAGTGTTTTAGATTGTTGTGTGGTTGATCTATACATATCAAAAAATTACTAATTGGGTGTTTCTTTAAAATATCAAATCAATGAGAAAATTTTTATTAGTTTTGAGTTGCTCAATTGACCATTTTACTAAAATTGATGAGAATTTTAATTAACAAGTTGCTCTTAGAGCCATACTGATCACATCGTGTGTCAGATTGTGGTGAGTCTGATTCCAGCTTGTACCAAATGGCTTTTTGATTATTTTCCTGATCTATCTAAACAATCTGAATGTGTTTCTCATTTTTGAGTATGATAGTAGCATTTTTTTACTAAAATGTCATTTTAAACTGGAAACCCAGACTTTTGACCCATTTTGATCACAATATATGTCAGTTTTAAATGAAACCAATTCTTCTAGGTCACAAATGAATTAAGAATAATTTTAATAAATTTTTAAAATATCCCCTAATGACTATTAATTTTATGTCTGACTTAATTTGGGAACTAAAATGTCAATTTTAAACAAATAATAGACACATTTAGTCATATTGAGAACATCATGTATAAAATTGAGGTGTGGCTAATTCCTAAAAATCCAAAATGGCTTATAGATTGTTCTATTAAATTAGAAAAACAATATAAATAATTTTTTTGGATTTGAAACGTTCAGTTTTCCATTTTTCTAAAATTAATGTCAGTTTTAAATAGTTATAAGTACTAGGAGTCATACATCTCACACCACGTGTCAGATTGAGGTGAAACTGACTCCTACACATCCCAAAGACTATGTATTTTTTGGTACATACATTAATGAAATATGGATAGACAACCACAACTATAAAAAAATATACAAGCATAAGAAAAAAATATTATATGAGATATACTGAAAAAATTAAACAAAAATATGAAACCCTATATTAATTCTATAAATAATTGTTTTACTGTGTAAACATCAATATTTACTCTTTGATTGAGTAGAGAAAACATTGTTTCAAATTCTAAAAATGTATTATAGATGGATTGGAATCTTCTAAAATAAACAAAATCTGCAAGGAATAATGAAAATTCAATTAACGTTCCATAATATAATTTTTTGGTAAAATAGTGAAATTATATTGTAACAATACCATTACATAATTACAAAGGGTTTTCTTAATTATAGTTTTTTCTTCCAACGGATTAGTAACATCATCATATTCAAAAGACAATGCATGCGTGATTTTTCAAAAATTTAATTAAGATTATATTACTGAAGTAGATAATATATATTATTTTGAGGAAACAATTCGAATATTTTTTAAAAAACTTTTACCTTCTCATTGAACTCTATTTATTTTGTTAAAATTTCATGTATTTGGTTCATTTATCGATAATACAAATCTCTTATTTTTGATCCCCTATAATATAAAATACATTTTCTACAATGGGACTGACATGAAGGGATTTTGATCTCTCAATAAATGGGTCTCCCTCGATTAAATTTTCATCTGAGCCAACATTTGATATATTATCTAGAAAAACAATTTACCAATTCTTGTTTTTTTAATGGGAGGCATAAAATAATTACATTACATAATTTTCTATTATGAATGGCTTGGGTTTTCCACTTCCATTCTGAAATTCCCCATCACGAATCGCATTTTATCAAATTTTACTCCAATTCTATTGTAAACCTATTTGATATGGATAATAGTCCCTTGAAATGTTCAATTATCCTACTATTATATCTATCTAATAATGCCAAAATATTACATATTTTCATAAATTTTATTTCCTTCCATGGAAAAAAATATGTGCATTACCTTAGCCATAAGTTTAGCACTGCTATTTTGCATCGTACTGCTGTCATCTTGTTATTTTCTATGGAATGTATAACCATTTATTACAAAACCAATTTCTGTTATAAAATTTGAATTTTCCACCAAACTGCCCATTTAATTTCTTCTTCAACTGATTTAAAATTTTAATATAACATCATATAAATTTGATCTTGGAACCATCCAATAAACTATTGATTATGTAAATTTGATATCCATAGTTCAGCCCCTTTTGTATTGAAATAACTATGAATTGATTTTTTGGATTCAATTTATTGATCAATATATTCATTTTTATGTAAAATTTAATTGTTCTATTTTTTCCACTCTATCTGGTTAATTGTAATAACATCTCTTCTGTAAATTCATATGCCTATAAGGCAGTCGATATAATGAGACATTAGGACACCGATGTTGTCAACATCTGATAGGTAACTAGTACAGAATTGAATATCTTCTTCAAAAATATACCATTATACAATATAACCAGCATTCCACCTTCATTTCTTAACATACCCTTTCAAAATAATCATATATCATTCAATGGGGTACATCCATATGTGACGGATATGGCCAAATAGTTGATCCTCTCAAACCTATTGAAACAACATGTGGACCATTAAATCAAATAATAATGGTGGGAAGAACAACTATAATTAGCTTATTATGAATTAAACCCCCTTATTGGTGATCAGAAACCTTATCAGGTCTATAAATTTACTATATATGGATTTTGAAAGGATGTAATTTCTGATTAGTGTTTGTCATACATTTTGAGGCAGAATGGAATATAAAAAAACATGCATTAAATCCAACATCAAAACATTAAATTCATTTGATTTTAGTCCTTGTAACTTATAATTTTTCCTTGACACAACATTCTTGATATTTTATTAATACCCATGTCGAACTTTTACACCGCTAAGGAAAAGATAAAATTGTAATTTTTCATGTCTGGAAAGAGTGTAAGTTGCTGGAGGAAGAAAAAAATTCCTTATACCCTTCACTGGTTCCAACTCTTCCCTTATCGTCATTTCAAAAATGTCTCACCTAGCCTTGATTCCATCTTCTATTTATCCATGAACATTTAGTAACATGCCAAAAACACTGTCGAATTCATTTTTTCTACATGCATGACATCATGAAAATGTATAAAGTACAAACAATTCCAATACTGTTATTCAAAGAAAAATAATCTCTTCATCCAACCTTATTTTTTATGGTTTTTTTAAAATGGTTTGCCAAAAATAGTGTTAAAATATTTTAATTTATTGTAAATTTGATCCCCCATATGTGGATATTTTGTTATACGTTGTTGGATATTCCAATCAAATGTTGTCATCTGTGATTGGTATTTATGTCCTCGAGATAAAAATTTCTAATTTCCTTAAAAAATAGTCTTTAAATAAATTTTCAAATGAAATATGTATGTATGTATTTGACAAATTGGACACACCAAATTAAATTTTATGTTATATCCTAATAAATCTCAACAATTGGGGTTTTCATTTATCCTTCCATAACACATGAACCTTAATGTGAATTCTTCTCTTCTATAAGAATCATACATTGAAACACTTATATCCCACATAAATTTTAAATCATTGATCAACATATATAAATAGTCATCAATATCATTACCTGGTTACTCTGGTCCACATAAAAGAAGAGACAACATAATGTATTTTTTCTTCATGCATAAACATGTAGGGATGTAATAAGATACCAGCACTTCGTGCTATGTACTGTGAGTACTACTCTATACAACAAAAGGATTTAATCCATATATATATAATTTATGATTAAGGTTTCTCTTACCATTTCCAAATTCAGGATACTCGTAATCAATTTTCTTCCACTAAGGAGACTCGGTTGGATAATAGAAGTTCTTATATTAAATTCTCCCATATGCATGCCATGTTAATTGTCTCAAGGTTTCCTGACATCCATATAGTCTTTTAAATAGTGGAATGATATGAAACCCCATATAGATTTCAAAGGAGATGATTCCTTTTTCTTATATTGATATCCTCCACACATAGGTCATTTTATGAGTGATTCATCATCCTTGTGAAACAATTTGATATTATTTGGACAAGGACGAATATGTTTTACATATCATTCCCATTGTTTTAACATTAATTTATCATCATATGTTCGGAATGGTAGATCATTTTATTCTAGTATCATATCATTTAGTAGAACAAGTAGTTTTTTAAATCTACTGTCACCCCATCTACATCTAGATTTTAAATTACAGAACTTCCATGCAGCTGGAATTATTGTATATTTGGTACAACCAATAAATAATGGTTTCTTGGAAAATCAATTAAACTCCTCAATCAACTTTGTAAAATCACTAATTTCATCTTCAATTGTCGTTTTCATTTCGTCAATTCGATCTCTATCATCGTTTACACTATTACTCATTTAAAATGATTCATAAACCATTGTATCATCCCAATCATTGTCCTCATTCAGTTTTTTCCATTTTAATTCTAACATTTATAGCTATGATCTATTCCATGAAAAATTAAATGTTCATCCAACAATTCAAAACTAAATTTTCTTGAATAAAAATAACTTAAACATGGATATAAGATTTGTTAAGTGTTGTATGCATGCTCTCTTTCAAACACGATGAACTCTTTAAATCCATAATCATACTCTTCTGTCAAATGATTAGTGTGAGTCCATTTGTAATTCATTTACATCTTATTGCATTCATAAAATAGTAATTATTTATAATAAATAAAAAAATAAACAACATATATTCAATATAAAAGGTTAAATTTATAAATAATTATAATTATAAATCTCATCATTTGACTATTTCAAAAAACTTCAGTATGTTTAAGAAAAAAAAGTATTTTAATTTAAGAAAAGAATTACTCAATTATGGTTGGTGTTATCATATGAATTTATTCAAAGGAAAAAGTTATTGACAACTCATCCTCATCAACCTAACTCCAAAAAATTTATCATCAAATTTTATATTTTTTATATGTCCTTTATCTGTTGTGCACGTGAACCAATGTTGCATCAAATAATATAAGCATTAGTCATCCTCGGTATAACTAATTTTTAGAGTAGTGCAGGAAACATAAAAGAGATGAGGCATAATTTTCAAGAAAAAAATTTAAAAAAATGACTATTCCAATGAATTAGTTGATGTAGATGACAGTTTTCTATAAACGATATGGGGGATGAGTCCAAAAAAACAAATTTCAATAGTAACTCGTGTATGACACACATCAAGTCTTTCATAATTCCCATAAAAATGAAAATATAATATGGGAAATTAACGATTAATAAGAAACCCATATATGATAAACAAGATTGAAAAACTATCATTCAATCAACTAGATGATATAAAAATGTATTGATAATATATATTAATAAATACATTTATTTCATAAACATTGATAGTAATCAGATATTATTAGGGGTGGAACCAATACATGTAGACCAAAAATGATGAATACCTTAAAAATTTTATAATATATAGAATTTGATAATTTCTATTATATTTTTTGGAACAAGTAATGTTGAAACTTAAAGAATTATTACATTTAAAATTAATAGTATAACATATATCTGATAACATATCAAGATTCTTGGAGTGTCATATCACCACACAGACCTATAAAAATGATTCGGGGGAGGTATTCACATCTGATATACCCTTAATAATGATTCTAGGGAGGCTATATATTAAACATTGACCCATCCTGGAAGATTCTAGGGAGGTCCATAAAGAAGTTGGCATAAAGCAATAATACACATCAACAAGATATATCACAAACAAGGGAGAAAAACACACCATCGCCTACAATATATATCCCATACAAATTTAAACACACACACACACACATATATATAATTTATAATACACATATATGAAAACCATTCAAATTTGAACATAATTTTAATTAAAATAAATATAATCCCTTTCTAATTTGGAAATCCAAAACAATAATATTTGGATAAATAAATATAAAATCACCCTTATAGTATATATTCTGAAAATTCATATAAATAGACAGAATGATAAATATTTACATATATATATATAATAAGCTTAAACTCATAAAAATATATATAATCCATAAAGAAAAATATAGCATCGTAGTAAAATAAAAAAACCCCAAACAAATTATGAAAACATAGTGCCATTAAACATAAATAAATATTGTATCACCCATAATAAGATTTCACTTAAAATGAAACAACAAAATTTTGAGAATATAAATTGTTAAGGAAAAAACCTTACACCAAAATATTAAAACAGAATTTAAATAAATAAATTCCATTACATGAATTTCTTAAGATCAACTTTGGATGCTTCTTCTCATAATCACCAGAATGATAATTAGTTTTAAAAGTCCATTTCACCATTCATTTATGGTTTTTATATCCAAAACATCCACTCTCTATTCATTGTCATAAATATTTATATAATTGGTTTATCTATTGATTAGAGGTGATTCTCAATGATTTCAAATTAGTAAAAAAGTAATATTGTATGGAAATCTAGTGTCTAAATGTAGACTGTGCTGTAAAATGATTCAAAACAACAATTTAAAAAGACCAAAAAAAATATTCAAATCATTCGTCATATAAAAAATAGATCTTAAACAAAATAATACTAGTATATAATGACTAAATCACAAATAATTGATGACATTATTGAAGAAGAAAACAAAAATGAAACGAAAAAATACATGAAGAAAATCAGAACCTACAAAGGAAAAAATATTTATACCTTACTAGGTTGAAGAAAATATGAGACCCTTAGATCTAGATATCTATATTTTCTTCGAAAACTCTAACTGCAAGAGATTATTAGATACACTATGATTTTTGAGAAACTAGAGGTAGTGGGTTTGTGTGATTTGTGCTTTGATTCACTAAGGAGGAGTGCCGGTAGTGGGTGGATTCCCTGAAAATCAAAAAATATTGTGATTGGTTCACAAATTTTTTAGTTTTTTTTAATAGATCATGCCACTTTTATTAGTTATTATGAAATAAGCACCAATAAAAGGCATATTTATCATCATTTTTTGGCGTTAATAAAGGTATGACTTTTTAAGAACTTAAAATGCATTGATAAAATCCATCTTTATCATAAATAATGTTTAGCACTGATAAATATTGATTTTATAACCTTCTTTATTAGAACTGATAAAGACTCGTCTTTATCCATGCTAAAAAAGAGATGATAATGTTTTCTTTTATCAGCCCTTATTACCTAAGCACAGATAATGATATTATAATTATAATTAAAAAATTATGAAATATATATATATATATATACATAATATATATATATATATAGTAACTATATTATTTATTAATATATATTTGTATAATTTTTTATTAATGAAATATATATTTATTTATCGATAATTATTTAAATATTTTTTAAAAATAATATTTATATCATTATATATAATTATATAATTATATATATATATATAGTAAAAATTTCATTATTTAAGTAAATTGATAATAAATTTAATTGTTATTTACATATATATAATTATTTAATTATAAGTATATAAAAAATTATAAACAAATTATGTATTTATTTAAAATTATAAATATAGTATGTACATTTTTAAATATTTTTATTTTATATATTAATAAATATAATAATTTATAAATTTATATTTATAAATAAATTTATTTTACTTATTTTCTAAAAAATATATATTTTACAAATATTTTCTTAACACAATTAACGAATGATTAATTTTAAGTGCATTCATCTTAAAAATGATTGAAATTGAATAAATTTAAAATAATTTCACTTTAACAATATTGAATAATTGGATATGTTTTTTGTGTGTACTCTTTATAAAAATGCATTAATTTCGTATATATAAAATAAATATAACACACATTACATCTATGATAAATTGAAAAATCATACAACAATCTATTATATGTCCATTACACTATGCCATTAGTCAGCATTTTTAAATCATACTATTTTTTAATTATAAATCATTATTCAATAAATATAAAAAAATTAAATGTAAAGTGCATAAATATTTTTTAATACATAAATCATATTTATAAAAATTCATATATATCTATATATTTATTATATACTATTTATTAATATTATCAATAATCATCTAATTAATAAAATGTTTAATAATTTCCTCGAATTACTTATTCTTTAATTTAAATTTGATAAATTTTCATTTTTCATATATCTATATATTTAATACAAACTATTTATCTGTAGTGATAATTTATATATAGTGTAACCAATATATTAATTTTTATCAATAATTATTTAATTAATATAATTTTATTATCATTTTTTAATTATATCATTTTTATATTTTTAATTTTTTAATTATTTGATTTTATTTATGCGGTCCATTCTTAGTGCTAAAAAATCCCTAAGTATAGATTACTTTCTGAGTGCTAAAAATAAGACAATACTAAATGGTACCCTTTATCAGTGCAAAAAAATGTGCTACTAAAGGGTACCATTTATCAGTTTCAAAAATAAAGCACTGATAGAGGAACCATTTATTAGTGCTGAAAAGAATTGATAAATGGTTAGATTTATCATCACTTTCTTTAGCAATGATAAAGATGAAATTTGACATCACTTTTTTCTAGCATTGTTTAATACTTGTGCTATTAATTTCCAATTTTGTAGTATTGGTCTTAGAGTTTGTTGTGGTCCACATTTTTTATCATATATCAGGATAACTAATTTCTAATATTCGCAATATCGCAAACTATAGTTATAATTCCATTTTATTGCTCATAAACACATTTTCAATCACATTAATAATTAACCCAGTTGTAACACCCAATAATGATAAAGGGTTAAATGGCTAAATTATATTACTCATGTCAACAAGGTGCACCTTCCTTTTCAAGAGCATTTCTAATTAGAACGTCATAGTTAAGAGTGCTTGGCATGGAGTTGTGATCAGGATGGGTGACCTTCTGGGATGTTTCTCAGGGTGTGTGTGAGTGTGGACAAAGCACATTGGAAAGGACAAGTGATGGCCTGTGGGGACTAATATTAGTCATATGACTCATTCAAGCATGTGGATGGACCCTTGGGTGGGGACCACATGTCTATGGGGAAACTGGGGGTACCTGGTAGGCCAGGACACTACGACCATGTTAAGGCGAGGTGGTTGTGCTGTCTTCGGGACCCAGTTGTCACATTTGGTATCAGAGGAGTCAGTTCTACTGCAGAACATAGTACTCTGATCATTATTTTATGTGAAACAATAATGTTAAGTGTAGTATGTGTGGTTTTTAGTTCAGGGAGTCCAGGGTATGTGTAGGCGGTAGACGTATCCATACATCAGGACCCTGACTTCATATTTCCTACTCAATGCACGAAAACACTGATTGCGAGTCTGTTTCCAAAGGATTTCCTTAAGTCTGCTCAACCAGGACAGCTCACCAGGTATAATCTTTTCTCTGTGTCACATCTGTTTCTTTCAGTATGCCTCCCCATGAATGACCAGTTAGAGCCCCGAGAGTTATATGCATTAACAGACCACCGAGTGATGAGGCCACAGTGTAGGGACCTTTACCAGCGGAGGCACCAGTGGTACTACTTCCCATTGGGCCACTGATGCCACCAGCCCCAGTAGCAGACGATGCATGCCACAATAGCACATTCCATGAGTTCCCGCACTATAGGCCACCCAGGTTCAGGGGAGAGACAGACCCACATGCGGATGAGGATTGGCTGGAGGCTTTGGTGAGAGTCTTCAGGGTAGTAGGGACACAAGAAGACTTCATGGTTATCCTTGCCATGAGTCTCCTTCAGGAATCCGTAGGTAGATGGTGGATCCTGATGCTCCAGGTGCATGACGAAGTGACGATACTCTAGGTAGACTTCGAGAGCCTGTGTCGGGTAGATTTTGTCCCAGCCACTCTATGGGCAGTACGGATACAGGAGCTACTTTATCTGCAACAGAGCATCATGATAGTAGCACAGTACTCAGCGAGGTTCACCGACCTATCGTGCTACTCCACAGATATGGTACGGGACCCATTCTTTAGGGCCCATACTTTTGATCAGGGGCTCGGGCGAGAGATCAAAGCTTCGATGATCTCACATAACATCCAGATGCAGACGAGGGTGCTAGAAAGAGCCCTCTTGGTGGAGAGTTTCCTAGCTGAGTAGTCTCCAGCAGCGATACCCACCACTAGTCGAAACGCAGTGGAGTCTTCTATAGCTGGCAATAGACAGATGCCGTAGAGGTCCAAGATAACTAGACCTACAGGTGGTTTACCACATTACTCAGTATTAGTTGTGCGGGGCACACGGAGCATAGACACACATTCCAGTAGCAGGATGTGTTACTCATGCAGCGAGTAGGGTCACATGGCTTGTGACTGTCCGACACGTCTTTTAGATTATCAACAGATAGTTGATGGACCTCCCAGGTAGAGGAAGAGGTTTGAACGAGGCGGTCTGCAGGAAGGAGGAGGACATGGCAGAGGAGAAGGATTTGCAGCTGGCAATGAATGATGTTACGAAGTGTTGAGGGAGTTCCACACAACCCCTCTATTGGTACATCCAGGAGTGGCGGAGATGTACCAGGACCTTCGACAACACCACTGGTGGCCAGGTATGAAGAAGGCTGTAGAGGAGTTTGTCTCACGGTGCCTCACTTGTCAGCAAGTGAAGGTATAGCTCCAGGTACCAGCAGGCTTGGTTCAGCCTTTATAGGTCCCATAGTGTAAGTGGGATAGTATATCCATGGACTTCATGACGGTTCTTCCACATACATAGAGGGGTCATGACTCGATTTGGGTGTTCGTCGACCTACTCACTAAGTCGGCCCACTTCCTACTGATCTAAGAGCAGGGTTCTGTAGGGAGCATGGGACACCTCTATGTGTATAAGATTGTGCGTCTACATGGAGTACCTTCCTCTATTTTCTCTGACTGTGACACATGGTTTACTTCCCGGCTATGGAAGGGTTTGCCGGAGGCTTAAGGGACACTACTTCGCTTGAGCACTGCCTTCCATCCTCAGATAGATGGTCAGACAGATCGGACCATTCAGACCCTCGAGGACATGCTATGTGTATGTGTCCTAGACTTCGGTTTCGGCTGGGAGGATCACTTGCCTTTAGTAGAGTCTTCGTATAGCAACAGTTATCACTCCATAATCAATATGGCAGCTTTTGAGGCATTGTACGGACAACCTTGCAGATCACCCCTGTGCTAGACTAACCCTGGTGAGTCAGCACTAGTAGAACCAAAGATGGTATGAGCTACTATGGAGAAAGATCAGATCATCCAGGAGCGGTTGAAGACTGTACGGAGTAGGAAGAAGTTGTATACTGACAGGAGACGGAGACCTCTGGAGTTTGAGGATGGCGACCACGTCTTTCTACGGGTCTCACCTCGACGTGGTCTATGGAGATTTGGCCGAGGTAGTAAGTAATCCCCAAGATTCATTGGACCTTTCTAGATCCTCAGAAATGTAGATGAGGGGGATTACTGCTTAGATCTACCATCTCAATTTCACTGGGTTCACGACATCTTCCACATATCTCAGCTGAGCAGATACGTGCACGACCCTTCCCACATCATCGAACATGGAGGGATAGACGTCGACGATGGGGCGACTTATATAGAAGTTCTAGTTGAGATTGAGGATTGACAGGAGCAGGTCCTACATGGATGGTCGATACCTCTGGTGTGCATTCCTTGGCAGCATGGGAACCTCTAGGAGAGCACATGGGAGTAGGAGGCTCAGATGATTGCTCAGTACCCCCATTTGTTTTCATAGTTCGATTTGTAGCTTATGGGGACATTAAGCCCTAAGGTGGAGAGAATGTAATGACCCAAAAATTCTGTGGAAATTTTTTTTCTTAAATACATGGGATTTTCACGAGTCGGCAAAAATTTATGGCGCTTAATTCTTAGGCCCAGTGTACCCGGAATCAATTTCTGATGTTTTGTTCAGGTACGTTCAATAAATGTACCAGCTGTATTTTATAACTTTTGAACTGGTTCTCGGAACTGAAATCTGAGGGCACCGTTGAACTCATAGCACCTGTATTCACATAATAAGACATTCACCACGATGGCAGATGGTCGAGAATAAAAGTTAGATTTTGTATTTTTATAAAAAAAATTGTACAACACTTTATTTTATATTAAGCTGCCATGTGTGTGATTGTTGGTTAAAATCTCAACTTTGGAGTTGGAGGTGGGACCGCCACACCGTAACCTCCCATGAGATGTTATGGTGGTGGGGCCCACCCGAATATAACCTCCCATGAGATGTTACAATGTGGGGACCACCTGAGACCATAACCACTCATTTAAACAATAGGGCTGGGGACCACCCGAACCCTATTAATGGGAAGAGAGTATAACTTCTCATCACTCCCTCATTAATGAGGGAGAGCCTCCCCACCTTCCCCTTTAATTAATATGCCAACCTCTTGAATTAAATTGGAGAGAATTCATAATTTATTTCTTCTTTTTTTAATTATGTTCCAACATTTAAATAATAGAAAACTATTATTTCTTGGGAATGTTTCATTTTGTTGGAAGAGGTGGATTAAAATATTATTGTAGAAAGCTCCCAACAGAGAATCATTCTTCCATCGAAGAAAGAAGAACGCCTTCTTCCAATGAATAATGACGGCGACGATTCTTCTTCGACTTCTATCTAGGACACCTACCGACCTACCCTCCGCAACGTCATCAACAAGCTAACGTAGCTCGACATTTGAAACGTGTGGCAGACATGAAAAACGTCTAACATCGAACGACGAATCAAAAGGTAGGGATTTTATTTCTTGATATTACTATACCCTTTTCTCATCTTCTTCATCGGATAAAAAGATATTGTTGAGGAATTTTTATTGAACTTCTTCTAATCATGATGAGAAAAATGATACCTTCTTAAACGCGGATGGTGTGGGCCAACCTAACATGGCAAGACATCCTCCGTCATTTTCTCTCTTCTTGTGGCATTCTATATCATGGCGATGAGGGCCGATTGTAAAGACCCGTAAATTTCAAGGGAATTTTTTTCTCTTAATTTTCTTTGGAATTTTACATGAACGTAGTTTCTGACGGCACCTGATTCCGAGGCCCGGTGTGCCCGGAATCATTTTCCGAAGTTTGGCTTGGGTACGTTCAGTGAACGGACGAGCGGGTTTTTCTAACATTTGAACCAGTGCCCGGAATCGAATTCTGATGGCACCGATGAAATCGCAGTGCCGGTATTTACTTAGAAACACCTCTTCTGGAGTTGTGTTTGCTCAGGTGTGGTTTTTAATTTTCAGGCTCAATGTTAAGAAATAAAATAAATTTTTTTCGACAACTTTATTTTATTTCACTTAAGTCACTTGGAAGTCACTTGAAGCCACTTAATAGCGGCTTAAACTGAGTTGAAACAGATAGGGGACTATCCAGAAATATCCTACCCTCTTGTTAAGATATTCATGAGGTGGGGCCCGCACGAGCCCCGCCGTTTCTTTCCGCTAAGTAACGCACCCGCGAAAACCCGTCATTATGAAAGTCAACTGATGCGTTTTCTTAAATTCTTAACCGACCATTTAATTGGGTGGTTTATTTCATAAATTAAATGAGTTGTTTCATTCGTTGAATTAATTAAACGAATTGATGGGTCGTTACTTACCCGTTTTTTTGTTGGTGTAATAATAAAATAAGGCCAACCAGTCTTTTGGGGGATTACTGGTTGAGAGGTTTTGTAAGAATTCTTGAGCCTACATCCTCCTTTGCGAAGAATGCGAAGAACGCAAAGAACGTGAAGAACGCGAAGAACGCAAAGAACGTCGTCACCCTCAGAGTTTGATGACGCTTTATCTGAGACGTCCTTCCCCGCCCCGATCTTCGATGAACTGCTTGAGGAAAGAGTCTCGGATTTTCTTTTAATCTCCTTTGTGGTTTTACCAAAACACGGATTTAATGTTTTAATTAAATTAAATCTATTGTTTCATGGTCCGTTGAGTTTGCCGACTCAACGCCGTGTTCCGCGACGACGTGACGCCCTTCCGCGATGACGCGACGATCTCCTCCTTCCGTGACGATCAATTCCGCGAAGGACGT
Organism: Viscum album; assembly: GCA_963277665.1. Lineage (NCBI taxonomy): Eukaryota > Viridiplantae > Streptophyta > Magnoliopsida > Santalales > Viscaceae > Viscum > Viscum album. The sequence goes on along the minus strand of OY728159.1, from coordinate 288,357,848 downwards.
GCGTACGATGATGACCAACGAGGTAGGGGTTGTTGAGAACTTTTCCTTTTCCCCATGATCGTTCTTTTTTTTAAAAGGGTAAAGAACCGGGCGATTAAGAACAATTTTAATTTATTAAAATTGTTGAATTCATATGTTGAATTTTATTTTCCTCCTGTTGTTTATCTCTAATGCGGAGGGTGCGGGCCAAACAAACACGACCCGACAACCCTCGGTCGTTCTTCGTTTTGTGCAGATTTGACGGGTGACGACGGAACGTGCCGCAACAGATGTATGATGATTCCTCCATGAAGGACGAGTCCCGGGAGGAGCAACGGCGCAGACGGTAAGAAAATCAGGCCACCGGAGCGACTCCGGCGGCACGGGGAAGCTGGCGGCGGCGGCACCCGGCGCGCTGCCGGACGAGACCGTCGCGGCACCGGCCGCGGCGGAGGCGCTCACGGACCCCCAGCCGCACGAGTCCGGCGCGCGCGGGACACGGCTGAAGCCGCGTCCAGTCGCCAGGGAGACACCCCGCGGGTGTCGCGGGGGTGTCACGCGGGGGCGGCGGCTCCCCCCGCGTCACTCGAGACGCGGCTTCAGCCGTGTCCGGCTGTCTGGTCGACAGCCCACGGGTGCCACGGGGGTGTCACGTGGGGCAACGGCTCCCCCCACGTCGGCCGCTCGGCCGATCGGCCGAGCCGGACCGGGCTGGCCGAGCCAGACCGGTCCGACCGGGTTGTACAAGGTTCGGCCGACCCAGGGGGGTCGGGCTGGGTCCGCCCGGGCCCGGACCCCTCGTCTTTGGACCGTTTTCGGTCAAATGCCCGTAACATGAGCTATGGGCCTACAAACGACTTGCTGTCAGCGGAAACTCAATCCTTGGATCGAGACGGTCATATCAGTATATCACAGTCAAGGTTTCGGAATACTTTGGGTTCAGCCGGGTTGGTTCGTACACAAAACCAACCGGGCCCTCTGAGCGGGAACGCTCATATCTTGAGCTACGGACGTCTGATTGACGCGCCGTCAGCATTGTTGATTTCCTCTATGTGAGATGGATCTTTTGACATACTCCGCCCGAGGTTTGGATGCAGGAGGAGTTCGGTCGGGTTGGTTTTGCCTTAAAACCCAACCGGGCCCCTGGGACGAAAAAGCCAATAACTCTCAGACCGGGCGTCCGATCGACGCGCCGTCTGCGACGTTGAGTTCCTGCTGGCAATACGGAACTTTTGGATACATCAACTTCGTACTTTATGACAGTTGATGTATCAGCCTCTCGGCTCAGGGAGCGGACCCTCCCGAATGAACTTGCTGTGTGCGGAACCCTATAGCTGGCTGCGACTGCTTCTTCGACAGCGACGACTGTGCAGAGATCCTCCGTGGACTCTGACGACGACTGTGCAGAGATCCTCAGTGGACTGCGGTGACAACTGTGCTGAGATCCTCAGTGGACTGCGATGACTACTTCACTCAGCGATCATGTGTGGATCAGTGCTACAGGTCTTGTGTGGGCCCGGTCCTGTGTGGGCCCGATCCTGTGTGGGTCTGATCCTGTGTGGGTCAGCGCTCAACGGTTCTGTGTGAGCCAGCGCCTACAGGTCCTGTGTGGGCCCGATCCTGTGTGGGTCATTGCGGGGGTTAGTTACCTATCAATCCTTCGTGGGTCCGATGAATTAGATGGATCAGTGATCATCTTTATCGTCATCTGAAAAAGTATACCTGTGTGAGCTGAATCATGTGTTACTCTCCTTTGTGGATTGTATTGAGCTCTCCTATGTGGATTTACTGTTTACTCTCCTTTGTGGATTATGTTGAGCTATCCTGTGTGTATTTACTATTTACTCTCCTTCGTGGATTGTGTTGTGCTATCCTGTGTGGGTATACGTTTGCTTTCCTATGTGGACTGGGTTGTGCTTGGGCTCGGACGTTGGAGCTGAACGGGAATTGATGACTTAGGTATATATATGGGAATATACCTAAGTCGTGTCAGATGTTACTTCATGATTGTACCTTTCTTTTGTGGATTATCCTTTTTGGATTTCGGGAGACCTTCGGGGGTCTCGGGGTCCCTACTGAGTAGCTTATACTCACCCCTGCATGGGCTATGCCCGCACTACATTGTGTTGGTTGCAGACGACGGACAATGCAGATCGTGGTGGAGGTGTGCGGAGCAGGATGGTATCTGGAGGTGGACCACTGGGTGGGACGTACTCGGAGCGGTCAGGTGGACCCGAGGAGCAGTGGAGGATATCTGTTCCCACCCTTCAGGTGGGACCTCCAGAGGACGGCTTGACACTGCGGCTTTTCCTTTCAGTTGCTGTTTTTCCTTTCAGTTGTACTTTACAGTTGGGCTTGTATTTCTGGCCCCTTTTACTTTCACCACAACTTGTACCGTTTTTACTTAGTGTTTACTTTTCCGCTTGCTTACTCTATGGTGCTTGTTTATTTTTCAATGGCAATGCCTTCCCTTTTTGTTGGGATTTACGCCTTGGTGCTAGATGCCAACCCATGGCCTATGGAAGGCGGGCTTGGGGTAGTCACGACACGGGCCCCGAGGACGGGTTGTGACAAATTGGTATCAGAGGGGTCGGTTCTACCGCAGACTCTGATATTTCTTCTATGTGAAACAATAGTGTTTAGCGTATTGGGTGTGGTTATTAGTCCAGGGAGTCCAGTGTAGGTGCGGCGGCCGAAGTATCCGTACACCAGGACCCTGACTTCTAATTTCCGACTTAATGCACAAAAACATTGATTGCATTTGTGTTTCAAGTTTTCTTTGTGATTACTTGTGTCAGCTCACCAGGTATACTGTTCTGACCGTGGTGCACTTGTTTCCTTTTAAAGATGGCCCCACGATGGCAGCCAGCTAGGGTTCCAAGAGTAGAGCACGATGACAGCCTGCCGAGCGACGAGGCCTCGGTATAGGGCCCGTTAATAGCAGAGGCACCGACGGTACCTTTACCAGCCGAGCCCCCAATGCTTCCATCACCGATCGCTGACGATGCAAGACACCTCGGAGCTCTGCACAAGTTCCAGTGCCAGCGACCACCCAGGTTCCGTGGGGAGACGGACCCCCAGGTCACCGAGGACTGGCTGGAGGCGGCTGTCCGATTTTTCAGGCTAGTGAGGACACCAGCAGAGCTCATGTTGATCCTCGCGGTGAGCCTACTACACGCAGCAGCAGGGCGATGGTGGAGCTTGATGCTCTAGGTACACGATGAGGTCTCCCTCATCTGGACGGACTTCGAGAGCCTTTTCCGCTCAGAGTTCGTCCCGGCCACCCTCCGTGCAGTCTACATCCAGGAGCTTCTTCAGCTGCTGCAGGGGAGCTTGACGGTCGCCCAGTACGCGGCGAGGTTCACCGACCATTCTCACTACTCGACAGACATGGTACGGGACCCCTTCTTCCGGGCCCGGACCATCGAGCAGGGTTTGAGACATGAGATCAGGGCATCACTGATCTCCCTCAGCATCCCGACCCATGCAGGAGTGCTGGAGCGAGCCCTTCTGATCGAGAGCTTTCTGGCTGAGTCCACAGCGAGACCTACCGCAGGGCGGCAGGTAGCAGAGTCTTCGGCAGCTGGTAGCCGTCGGATGACTCAGGGTTCCAGGCAGACCAGGCCTTCCGGCAGATGACCTCGGGACACTGGCTCCACAGTGCGGGGCACACAGCGCGGAGCCAGTCTTTCGAGAGGCAGGCAGTGCTACGAGTGCGGCGGGCAAGGCCACATGGCTCGTGACAGCCCAACCCGTCGTACCGAGGGGCAGCAGACGGTGGAGGGACCACCCAGGCAGAGGCATAGGGTCGTCCGTGGTGGTCCGCAGGGAGGAGGCGGACGAGGCAGAGGAGCTGGCCGAGCAGCAGGTGGTGCGCGACGCTTTGAGGCTCTGCCACCACCACCACCAGGAGGCCCGCCCCGACCATAGGGAGCTGGCGGGCAGAGACAGGCACAGCTCCATGCAGTGGAGGCCTACGACCACGGCGCACCAGAGATGATTCGAGGTACGATCTGTGTCTATTCCACCATTGCTGCACTTCTTATAGACACAGGAGTGAGTCACTCTTTCATAGTCGCTGCCCTTGTTCGGAGCTCGGAGATTCCGATAGAGCCGTTGGCTCGATCCTTACGGCTAGAGAACCCTATGGGAGCAGAATCGATGATTACGCACTGGTTCCGGCAGTGTGAGCATACTCTAGGAGGCGAGAGCTTCAGCTGGGATCTTCTTGTAGCAGCGTTGAGGCCTTACGACGTCATATTGGGAATGGATTGGTTATCTACAGTCCATGCTCAGATTGACTGTTTTAGGCGCAAGGTGCGATGTGTACGCACCGATGGGAGCAGGTTCACCTTCACCGGTGAGAAGGGAGCCTTTGCAGCACAGGATGGACTCACGCAGAGGAGAGGACAGCCCATCACTCATCAGTTGGCTAGCCTCATCCTTGGAGCAGTTGACGTGCGGAGTCCCGGTTTTCCTGCAGTGGTGGATCAGTATGCGGACGTCTTCCCCGATGACGTTCCCGGGCTACCTCCTCGTAGAGAGGTAGACTTTTATATTGAACTGTACCCCGGGACAGCCCCAATATCCACTCCAGCGTATCGGATGGCCCCCGCGGATCTTTGAGAGCTACGGGTGCAGTTGGAGGACTTCCAGGGCAAGGGGTTCATCCGACCCAGTGTTTCACCCTGGGATTCCCCGATTTTGTTCGCCAAGAAGGCGGACGGGAGCTTGCGACTGTGTGTCGACTATCGTCACCTGAACCAGGTGACAGTGAGAAACAAGTATCCGCTATTGAGGATTGATGACCTCTTCGATCAGCTCAAGGGAGCATGATGGTTCTCGAAGACAGAACTCAGGTCAGGCTATCATCAGCTCAGAGTTCAAGACAAGGATGTGCAGAAGACGGCCTTCAGGTGTCAGTATGACCACTATGAGTTCCTGGTTATGCCTTTCAGTGTAACCATTGCTCCAGCAGTGTTCATGACCCTCATGAACAAGATCTTCCAGCCATTCCTTGATCGATTTGTCGTGGTCTTCATCGACGACATTTTGGTGTACTCGACGATGGAGGAGGAGCACACCTACCACTTTCGGGTTGTACTAGACACACTCTGAGAGCACCAGCTTTATGGCATGCTCTCGAAGTTCCAGTTCTGGTTACGTGAGGTCCACTTCTTGGGGCACATCATTTCTGAGGCAGGAGTTGCTGTGGATCCCGCAAAGATCGAGGGAGTGCTAGCTTGGGAGCCACCCAGGAGCGTGATGGAGGTGCGGAGTTTCTTCGGTCTAGCCGGATACTGTCAGAGATTCATGCCATAATTTTCCAGAGTTGCGGCGCCACTCTCAGCATTGACGAAGAAGGGGAAACCCTTCGTGTGGTCAGACAGATGTCAGTAGAGCTTAAAGAAGCTGAGGCAGAGATTGACCAGCGCACCTATCTTGAGGTTGCCTGAGGAGGGAGTTGGATACGTAGTCTACTGTGATGCATCAGGGACCGGACTCGGGTGTGTCTTGATGCAGGAGTGGGCCGTGATTGCCTATGGATCACGTCAGTTGAGGCTGCATGAGCAGAACTACGCCACCCATGACCTGGAGTTAGCAGCAGTGGTATTCTCCCTGAAGACATGGCGGCACTATTTGATGGGCGAGAGATTTATAGTCTTTTATAACCACCAGAGTTTCAGGTACATCTTCTCTCAGAAGGACCTGAACCTGAGACAGCGACGATGGCTCGAGTTCCTCCAGGACTATGACTTTGAGATAGTCTATACTCCTGGGAAGGGGAACGTGGTAGCCGATGCCCTCAGCAGGAGGACGGGCATCTAGCTACTTGAGAAGGTGACAGAACAGCTATCCGTTTTGCAGATATCCTTTGTGGATAGAGACGGAGCAGCCTTCCTTCAGTCTCTCACCGTCTCTCCTACACTTCTACAGCGGGTCAGAGAGGCTCAGTGTGGGGACGCTGACTGTGAGACACGGCGTGCACAGATATCCTCGGGACAGGCACCTGATGGTTTCTCCCTTGGAGCAGAGCACGATGTCCTTTTCAGAGGATGTACCTTGGTACTAGTCGCTTTATGAGAGGAGGTGCTGAGAGAGTTTCACACTTATCCTTTGGTGGTACATCCTGGAGTGGCGAAGATGTACCAGGATCTCAGACGATAGCACTGGTGGCCGGGCATGAAGAAGGTTGTGGCAGAGTTCGTTTCACGGTGCCTCACCTGCCAGTAGGTGAAGGCAGAGCGTCAGGTACCAGCAGGCTTGGTACAACCCTTGGAGGTCCCAGAGTGGAAGTGGGATGACATATCTATGGACTTCGTGACTGGACTTCCATGCACTTCCAGAGGTCACGACTCCATTTGGGTGATTGTTGACCAACTCACCATGTCGACACACTTCTTACCCATCCGAGAGAAGGGCTCAGTGGAGAGCTTGGGGCGACTCTACGTTCAGGAGATTGTACGGCTTCACGGTGTTCCATCGACTATCGTCTCTGATCGGGACGCTCATTTTACTTCCCGACTTTGGAAGGGGTTGCAGGAGGCATTCGGGACGCGGTTACCTCTGAGCACCGCCTTTCACCCTCAGACGGGTGGTCAGACGGAGAGGACCATTTAGACTCTCGAGGACATGCTCCGTGCCTATGTCCTCGACTTTGGTCGCAGCTGGGAGGACCACCTACCCTTGGTGGATTTCGCGTACAACAACAGCTACCACTCCACCCTCGGGATGGCACCCTACGAGGCGTTGTACGACAGGCCTTGCGGATCTCCTTTGTGCTAGACAGACCCTAGGGAGTCAGTACTTGTGGGACCAGAGATGGTCCGGGCCACGACAGAGAAGGTCCAGGTCATCCAGGAGCGGATGAGGACAGCTCAGAGCCGACAGAAGTCATATGCTGACAGGAGGCGGAGGCCACTAGAGTTTGAGGACGGCGACCACGTCATCTTGCGTGTCTCACCTTGACGTGGTTTGCGGAGATTTGGCCGAGGCGGCAAGTTGTCTCCACACTTCATTGGACCATTCCAGGTCCTCAGCAGGGTTGGCGAGGTGGATTATCGCCTGGCTCTACCACCTCAGTTGCATTGGGTGCACGACGTCTTCCATGTATCTCAGCTGAGGAGATACGTGCACGACCTGACACACATCATCGACCATGGGGAGCTAGACGTGGATGATGGGGCGACTTTTGTGGAGGTCCCAGTGGAGATAGAGGATCGACAGGAGCGGGTCCTATGTGGGTGATCGATTCCTCTTGTGCGATCAGATGGCAGCACGGGAACCTCCAGGAGAGCACATGGGAGCGGGAGGCTCAGATGCGTGCTCAGTACCCACATTTGTTTCCCTAGTTTATGATGTATCTTTACGGGGACATAAATCCCTGAGGTGGGAGTAATGTAAAGACCTGTAAATTTGAAGGAATTTATTTTTCTTAATTTTCTTTGGAATTTTACAAGAACGTAGTTTCTGAAGGCACCTAATTCCGAGGCCCGGTGTGCCCGGAATCATTTTCCGAAGTTTGGCTTTGGTACGTTCAGTGAATGGACGAGCGGGTTTTTCTAACTTTTGAACTGGTGCCCGGAATCGAATTTTGAGGGCACGGATGAAATTGCAGCGCCGGTATTTGCTTAGAAATGCCTCTTCCGGAGTTGCGTTTGCTCGGGTGTGGTTTTTAATTTTCGGGCTTAAAGTTAAGAAATAAAATAAATTTATTTCGACAACTTTATTTTATTTCATTTAAGTCACTTGGAAGTCACTTGAAGCCACTTAATAGTGGCTTAAACTGAGTTGAAACGGATAGGGGACTATCCAGAAATATCCTACCCTCTTGGTAGGATATTCGTGAGGTGGGGTCCGCACGAGCCCCGCCGTTTCTTTCCGCTAAGTAACGCACCCGCGAAAACCCATCATTATGAAAGTCAACTGACGCGTTTTCTTAAATTCTTAACAGACCATTTAATTGGGCGGTTTATTTTGTAAATTAAATGAGATGTTTCTTTCGTTGAATTAATTCAACGAATTGATGGGTCGTTACTTACCCCTTTTTTGTTGGCGTAATAATAAAATAAGACCAACCAGTCTTTTGGAGGATTACTGGTTGAGAGGATTTGTAAGAATTCTTGAGCCTACATCCTCCTTCGCAAAGAACGCGAAGAATGCAAAGAACGCGAAGAACGTGAAGAACGCGAAGAAAGACGTCACCCTCGGAGTTTGACGACGCTTCATCTGAGACGTCCTTCCCCACCACGATCTTCGATCAACTGCTTGAGGTAAGAGTCTCGGATTTTCTTTTAATCTCCTTTGTGGTTTTACCAATACACGGATTTAATGTTTTAATTAAATTAAATCTATTGTTTTGTGGTCCATTGAGTTCACCGACTCAACGCCGTGTTCCGCGACGACGTGACGCCCTTCCGCGACGACGTGACGATCTCCTCCTTCCGCGACGAGCAATTCTGCGAAGGACGTGCGTACGCCGACGACCAACGAGGTAGGGGTTGTTGAGAACTTTTCCTTTTCTCCATGATCGTTCTTTTTTTTAAAAGGGTCAGGAACCGGGCGATTATGAACAATTTTAATTTACTAAAATTGTTGAATTCATATGTTGAATTTTATTTTCCTCCCGTTGTCTATCTCTAATGCGGAGGGTGCGGGCCAAACGAACACAGCCCGACAACCCTCCGTCGTTCTTCGTTTCGTGCGGATTTGACGGGTGACGACGAAACGTGCTGCCGCGGATGTTTGATGATTCCGCAGTGAAGGATGAGTCCCGTGAGGAGCAACGGCGCAGACGATAAGAAAATTGGGCCACCGGAGCGACTCCAGCGGCCCGCAGAAGCCGGCGGCGGTGCCCGACGCGTCGCCGGACGAGACCGCCGCGGCACCGGCCGCGGCGGCGGCGCTCGCGGACCAGCGGCCGCGTGGGTCCGGCGCACGCGGGACGCGGCTGAAGCCACGTCCGGTCGCCAGGGAGACACCCCGTGGGTGTCGCGGGGGTGTCACGCGGGGGCGGCGGCTCCCCCCGCGTCACTCGGGACGCGGCTTCAGCCGCGTCTGACTGTCTGGCCGACACCCCGCTGGTGCCGCAGGGGTGTCACGCGGGGCAGCGGCTCCCCCCGCGTCGGCTGCTCGGCGGCACGGCCGAGCCAGACCGGGCGGGATGAGCAAGACCGGTCCGACCGGGTCGGACCGGGTTCGACCGACCCAGGGGGGTCGGGCTGGGTCGGCCCGGACCCGGACCCCCCGTCTTCAGACCGTTTTCGGTCAAATGCCCGTAACATGAGCTACGGGCCTCCAAACAACTCGCCATCAGCGGAAACGCGATCCTTGGATTGAGACGGTCGTTTCATTATATCGCACTCAAGGTTTCAGAATACTTTGGGTTCGGCCGGGTTGGTTCGTACATGAAACCAACCGGGCCCTCGGAGCGGGAACTCACATGTCTCGAGCTACGGACGTCCGATTGACACGCCGTCAGCTTTGTTGATTTCTTCTAAGTGAGACGGATCTTTTGGCATACTCTGCCTGGGGATTGGATGCCGTTTGAGTATGGTCGGGATGGTTTTTCCTTACAAACCAACCGGGCCCCTGGGACGAAAAAGCCAATAACTCTCAGACCGGTCGTCCGATCGACGCGCCGTCTGCGACGTTGAGTTCCTGTTGGCAATACGGAACTTTTGGATACATCAACATCGTACTTTGTGACAGTTGATGTATCGGACTCTCAGCTCGGGGAGCGGACCCTCCCGAACGAGCTTGCTGTGTGCAGAACCCTAGAGCTGGCTGCGACTGCTTCTTCGACAGCGACGACTGTGCAGAGATCCTCCGTGGACTCCGACGACGACCATGCATAGATCCTCAGTGGACTGCGGCGACGACTATGCAGAGATCCTCAGTAGACTGTGATGACTACTGCACTTAGCGATCCTGCGTGGATCAGTGCTATAGGTCCTGTGTGGGCCCGGTCCTGTGAGGGCCCGATCCTGTGTGGGTCCGATCCTGTGTGGGTCAGCGCTCAGCGGTTCTGTGTGAGCCAGCGCCTACAGGTCCTATGTGGGCCCGATCCTGTGTGGGTCATTGCGGGGGTTAGTTACCTATCGATCCTTCGTGGGTCCGACGACTTATATGAATCAGTGATCATCATTATCATCATCCGAAGAAGTATACATGTGTGAGCTGAATCGTGTGTTACTCTCCTTTGTGGATTGTGTTGAGCTATCCTGTGTGGATTTAATTTTTACTCTCCTTTGTGGATTGTGTTGAGCTATCCTGTGTGGATTTACTATTTACTCTCCTTTTTGGATTGTGTTGTGCTATCCTGTGTGGGTATACGTTTGCTTTCCTGTGTGGACTGGGTTGTGCTTGGGCTCGGACGTTGGAGCCGAACGGGAATTGGTGACTTAGGTATATGTATGGGCATATACCTAAGCCGTGTCAGATGTTACTTCGTGATTGTACCTTTCCTTTGTGGATTATCTTTTGTGGATTTCGGGAGACCTTCAGGGGTCTTGTGGTCCCTACTGAGTAGTTATACTCACCCCTACACGGGCTATGCTCGCACTACATTGTGTTGGTTGCAGACGACGGACAATGCTGATCGTGGTGGAGGCATGCAGAGAAGGACGGTATCTGGAGGTGGACCACTGGGCGGGACATACTCGGAGCGGTCAGGTGGACCCGAGGAGTAGTGGAGGCTATCTGTACCCACCCTTTATGTGGGACCTCCAGAGGACGGCACGACGCTGTGGCTTTTCCTTTCAGTTGCTGTTTTTCCTATCAGTTGTACTTTACAGTTGGGCTTGTATTTCCGGCCCCTTTTACTTTTAGCACATCTTTTACCGTTTTTACTTAGTGTTTACTTTTCCTCTTGCTTACTCTGTGGTGTTTGTTTATTTTTTAAAGGCAATGCCTTCCCTTTTTTTGGGATTTACGCCTTGGTGCTAGTCGCCAGCCCCTGGCCTATGGAAGGCAGGTTTGGGGTAGTCACGGCACGGGCCCCGAGGATAGGTCGTGACACCGATGGTGAAGGCGGCAACGAAGAAGGTTACGCTACCCACGGCCTCTGCAAATTCCACCGCCCCCGAGGCGCACCAATGCCTCCAGCTGACCACTGCCAGCCTGAGCGGTGCTTGGCCCGCCTACCAGCGGCCTCCCGGTGCCCTGCTCGGCGTGCGGCATGCCTGCCCCCACCCTCCCAATCCACTGTCGGCGCTCCCGCGGCCTGCCCAACCCCTTCCACGCCCTACACGGCACACCCGCGGCCTACCCGGCATCCAGCCGGTCTGCCCGCACCCCATGAACTCTACCCGTGTCCTTCTCGGGCTCCGCGTGGCCTTCCCGCTCGCCTCCCAACCGGCCCACCATCCTGGGAAGAGTTGCCTACGTGGGATCCTCCAGGACGAACCGCCCTCAAAGTATGCTAGGTCGGGCCAAGCAGACCGAGCCAAACATAGCGGGCTAACCCACCCAACACACCGGGTCAGATCCAGCGGGTCTGACTGGGTCGACTGAGATCAGGTCAGCCCAGTCTGGGTTGCGATGAGATGGTATAACCTGGTCGGATTGGGCCTAGGCCTATTACCGACCCCATTACCTTTTTGGGCAATATCTTGGGCACCAGACGTCCGTTTGATGAACTTTCAACGGCGCCAGTATTCTTGGAGAAAAGTAGTACCTTTGAGAATACCCCCACTGGATTTTGGGGTATAGTTGAGATACGATCAGTTTGGATCGTACACGAATCTAACCGGGCCCCCGAGACAAAAAGGCTAATAACTAACAGACCGGGCGTCCGATTGACGCGCTGTCTGTTGTGTTGAGACCCTTATGATGTGGCAGACCATTGAGATACTTCTTCGTGGCACTTCATGATATTTGGAGTATCGACCAGTAGCTTGTGGAGGGGATCCTTCCAGAGGCGAGAAGACAGAGTATGAAGACCCAGTAGCTGGATGAGACCTGACGATTGCTTGACTGATTCGACTCGGAGTGACTCGACTAGCCCAGTGGGGAGTGCCTCTGTTTGACGCGGCAGACCCACGGTGGGGAGTGCCTCTGTGTGAGCATGACAGACCCATGGTACTCGACAGGAGGAGTACCTCTGCAGGCTATGAGGGGGAGCGCCTCTATGTGAGTGTGGTAGACCCATGGTGGGGAGTTTCTCTATGTGAGCACAGAAGACCCACGGTACATGATAGGAGGAGTACCTCAACTGTCCAAGGTTAGTGGGAAGCGCCTCTGTGTGACGCGGCAGGCCCACTGTACTCGATAGAGGAGGATTACACCACCAGCCATGGTTTTGATAATAAAAATATTGGTTTGAGCTGAGTCAATGAATTTTGTGTTTTCCTCATGATTGAGATGGGTTACTATATAACTTAGGTATATTTATGGACATATAACTAAGTAATGGTTATCCATTGATTTCATACTTTGTGGTTTATCCTTGTGGGATTTTGTGAGACCTTAAGGGTATGAGGGTCCCTACTATGTATCGTTTTTCTCACCCCTGCACGGGTTATGCTCGCACCTCGTTGTGTTTGTTGTAGGCGACAGACAGCGCTGACTGAGGCAGAGAGTAGTAGGACGGACGATACCCATAGGTGGACCATTCGGTGTGACGGTACACAGAGGAGATGTACAGATGTGAATGCTGAGAAATCCATCTGAACCTACCCTTTATATAGGAAACCCGGAGGAAGATCTAGTAGCTTCTTTACTTTTCTTCAGTTGTACTTGCATTCAGTAATACTTGTACTTTTTAGTGGGGCTTGTATTTCTGGCCCCTTTTACTTTCCATCACTTCTATTGTGTACAGTTTTACTTAGTGTTTTGCTTCCAGTTATGTACTCGGATGTGTTTGTTTATAGTTGTAAAGGCAATTCCTTCCCAGTTTAGGTATTTATGCCTTTGGTTTTACTTGCCAGCCCCTGGCCTATAAAAGGTGGGCTTGGGGTAGTCACGATATGAGCCCTGGGGGACGGGTCATGACACTCGTTCCTTCTCGTTCCAACCCATGAATAAAACCAAGAAAACATAATGTCACCAATAATATTGATAGTGTGAAACTGCATAATCATAAAATATTTCTTATAAGATGTCTAAATCATGATACATTATTTTCAATCTATGGAACCTTGGGCTTAACCTAGGTTAGTATTGGTCATTATTTGAATCCTTTATTATAGTTCATAAAGTGTTTATGAATTTCTAGAGCATATCCACTGAGTTTCTCAAACCGGGTGCATTTTATGGTCCATATTCATTTACCTAGTAATACTCTAGTCATGAATGATGTGTCTTTTTCAATTTTATTAGCTTTTGGTTAATATTTGATATAACCCCATCAACATGAAGTATATAGACATGTATGTAATTTCAAAGAAACCACTCACCCTATCCTTAAACAATATTCTTTTATATTTTCCTTTACATAGAATTTTCCTTAGACATGTTATTATACATATCATTATGGATCTCCCTATGGTTTCCACATCGAAGTTTCAAATGTTTAACCAAACCTATAATCTAATACAAATTATAGGGATCCAAAAACTACTACAAAAACATTATATCTTTTTAGAGAAAAAATCAATAAATTTAATCTATTCATGCCTATGGGATATATAAGATTACGTTATATTGAGAATGAATACACTATCTTCTTATTTCCTGAATGATAATTAATTTATCCCAAAAAATATCTTTTCGTGTGATACTCTCTATATTCATACCCTTCTTAAAATATTTCTTCATAACTAGGGTAATGGAAACATAATAAATGGTGAGATTAGATTCTCAATAAGGGTAAATAACAGAGATAATAATATAAAATGAGGTTAAGGGTATTGTAACATGATAATAACATTTCAAAACCATACACTAAATATCATAGATCATATACATGATACATAAAAAATCATTGAATTTCATATTCCATGAATCATAATGGAATCGATGAACATAATCTATCATAGGCATACGATATCAAAATATGGTATACACAGAAGAATAGAAAAAAATATTCCAAGGATACCCACCAAGAAATTAATAACAAGATAGGCTTGGAATAACCATTGATGTATTTGGGATTCAGATAACCTCTAATGTAGCCTATTTTGGGCTTGGATAACTCCATTTGTACACTCTTTTAGGCTTAGACTACCCTCCCTTGCACCCTATGAGATCTTATATCATTAATCATTAAAAAATCATTGGAGGGACATATAGGTCTTACCGGTCTCATAATGAAAATCAGACATACATGCCCCTCAGGATCATAAAACATTCATAATATTAGAACGCATGAAATGAAGTGGGTTTAATAAAAAATTTCATCACATCATATCCTGTGGAAATGAAATATGATTCATAATGATTCCATCAGTTCATCATAACATAACACATGGAATAATAATATTGTTTCATAAAATTTTTAGCATGGTATAACCAATGGAATAGAAATGGGTTTCATAAACATATTTTAATTATTCATACAATCCAATTAGTGAAAAAAATTGGTATTCTTAGATCGAATCCTCTGTAAGTCAGTGGTGACATCGACAGATGTCCAATTAGATGGAAAATCATTTTGAAATGTCACATAAAAAATTTTAACTAGGAAATTTAAACTTCATGGAAAATCTCCTTTTAAAAACCCTAAATTCATATTATATTTTAGAAATCCTTTTTTATTCACAATAATATTAAAAATTTATAATGGATCATTTAAGATTAATTTGAATAATTATTTATATAATTTTTTTTACAACATTGAATTAATTTTTTTTTTAAAATTAAAATATTTTAATAATAATTTTATTTTAAAATAAAATTGAATTTTATAAATCAATATATAAAAAAATGAGTATCTATGAGAGTGATAAATCTTTTATAAATTGAAATAGTGATTCCTTTCACATTTCAATAAAATCCAAATGGAACATGCATTGAAATGGAAAAAATGATTCCATTTTAAAAAATAAAATTAATTTTAAAAAAGGTAAACTATATTTAAATAATCACATTTGAACATTAAATACATTTTTATTTTTTTATAAAACAAGTATATGGAAGAAAAATGGTATTCAAATGAAGAGAAAAATTAAGTTGTTTTATTTGAAAACAATATTTCCGAATCATGAGTACGTATAGAGAGGAAACCAAAGGAAGAAACATGTATTCTAATAAACAAATTAAAACAAATATAATGATTTTCATGAGAGATAAATTTTAGGATTTCATTATTAGAAGAATAACCATAAAAAGTTAAATAAATGGTGTCATTTTATTATAAAACCCTTACCGATTTGGTAACATTGAATCATAAGAACCATTAAATTATAATATTTATTGAAATATAATGTATGTTGTGAATAATGAAATTCTAGTTATTACATTTCAAATGATATGTATGTATACCTAATAAAATAAGATATATTCATAACATAATGTATTTCCCAAAGAAGACAAATTTAGATAAAAACATACCACTTTGGTAATCTCTTAATTGGTAATCCACCTTAAGTAATTAAATAAAATTGAACTTCAAATATAATTAAAAATAAATATATTAATTATATAGCATGTCAGTGTTGTAGTATATACAACACACCAATTAATTTAGTGGTGAATATGGTATAAGTAACCCATAAATATAACAAAGACATGAAATCACTAACCATATGTCTCAATGTCCTTAATTCACATTTGAACATGATTTATAATAAATATTGGATTTTTATACATATATTATAGAACCATACGTATACATATCAAACCTTATTTTATTTACTTATATTAATTTATTTTTTGTTTATATTACAATTCATTTATATAATCATGTTTTAGGTAATAATTAATATTCTCTTCCTGTATGTTTCGATATGAAGTTTTTGATCCTTTTATATTAATCATTGTTCCATCATCTCTACATTTTTAATCCTGATATTAATGTAATATAATTTCACTATACATTTACTTAAATTAATACATAATGTTTATCGATACAAAATTAAATACATAATTCATGGAGATGGTAGGCTATATGTAAGCATGAATGTTGATTCCATTTTTTTAAAAGAGGAGGAAAACAAAGGTTAATAATAATTCACCTTTATAGTGTCATTTTTATTTACTATATATTATATATATTTTTTAACATTATCTTTATTACAATCCATGTAATGCGTTAGTGAAAAATGAATCATATCACTTCGAGAGCTGGTAGTATGTCACACACATGAGCGACCGGATGATATCCCTCATGAAACGTAAAGTAAGAAGGTATTTATGATACCTTAATGGAATTGGTATAATTACCCTAAATAATAATATATATTAATTAAATCTATTTTTATTTCAAATATGAGTATACTTGAAATAAAAAAACACATCACATCAGTTTGTGAGGTGGTGGTCCACCAAAAACACGAGTGATAATATTGTTTTCCAAAGAATTGGATAAAAAGAATATATGTGTAGTATTTTAATTCCATAATAATAATAATATCATATATATATATTATATTATAAACATTACATCTACTATTATATCTTCCCATGAGATGTGGTGATGGAAAATGATAAACATAAGTTCATGAGGTCGTAGCCGATTGTATATATGATCGATGGTTTTGATTTATATTTGAAGAAATTAGTGATAGATATATTCTATGAAGCTAAAATTATAACATACAAGTATATTGAAAATATATTTTTATTAATTATTTATATTCAAATTATAATAAATGAGTTTTAAGATTTAATAAAACAAAAACGAATGTTTAACAATTCCACCTTCTTTTCACAGAGCCTCTTCAGGTTTACACATAAATCCTTATTAGGTGAGAATCCAATAAAAAAGAAATAATTATGATGGAGAAAATTTTAGAAATTTATTTAGGGTTGTATTGGATGAAACAATTTTATTCGAGTGTGAAAAATAGAAGAGAGTAGGTATCCTTTCATAAGTAGGGGACATGACACACTTGGAATTATTGAAAAGAATAAAGTGTACCCATGTTCATTATATACAAAAGTATCAGAATTAGTAATTATAGAAACATAGAGGTTATATAGTCTAAATATGTTCACTAAATGTGTTTTGGACAAGTTTCTAGTACGTTTTACACCTTATCTTTTTTAAATCCCCCTGTAAACCATTTTTAAACATTACCACGGTAATTAATTTTTATTATTTGTACTATTCATTATGTTCAAAAATTAAATTATATTTATTATAAAATATTAATTATTATGATTCAAAATATGAATCTATATTTTTAATTCAATTCATATGAGTGTAAAATATAAATTTATACTCATTTTTACAAACTCCATGAGTAACAGGTTTTCCAAATAGAAAATTTTTAAAAACTTAAAAACAATTTTTTATAAAAAATCAACATGAATTTTTTTAAATTAATTAAATTATATTAAAAATATATAATTGAACAAATTTTACTTTTGAAACTAATTTAAAAAAATTATTATATTTTAAAATACTTTATTAGAAACGAAAAATCATTATAAAAATCGGAATTTTTAAATATTAATTGAAAAAAAAACTTCTCAAAAAATGTTAAAATTTTACAAAGAGATAATTTTTCCATTCTAATTTAAAAAATAAATTTTATTTTTTCAAATAAGTTTCTCAAAATTTTAAAAAATTACCAATAAGTTGGAAAAA
The DNA here is from genome assembly GCA_963277665.1 of Viscum album. Lineage (NCBI taxonomy): Eukaryota > Viridiplantae > Streptophyta > Magnoliopsida > Santalales > Viscaceae > Viscum > Viscum album. The sequence goes on along the minus strand of OY728159.1, from coordinate 288,340,177 downwards.
TTCAACAGAACACCTTTTAGAAAAATAAATTTTTAAAGAATAAAATTTGATTTTTTTCTTATCTCATTTGAAGTAAGAATATAATATGAATGTTAAAGAATTTGAATGAATATATAATATTTATATTTTTTAAAAGTAGTTCATCAGAAGTTATTTATTTAATTTATTGAGATAAAACTCAATTTTGTGCATCAAAGTTGTTTTTCATAAAATTATATCATTTATATTCAAATGGTTTTTATTTTCATTTATATTAAATTATTAACCCATAAAATAATTTTATATGTATTTTTAAACCATGTTATTTCATAATTTATTTATTCATATTCAACAAGATTCTATCGGCTATGTGATATCAATAATATGATATTTTAATATTTTAATAGTATGTCATGTTTTTTTATACATTTTGAAGTGCGTAATGCAAGCTAAAATCAGTGTTTCCTGTAACGAAAGCTATAGAAAAAAATAAATGTATTAGAAAAAAATATTTTTTAAAATCATGGATTGTTAAAAATTGTTTTAGTGAGTCGGTTCATAATGTTACTTAAGGGTTATCCATGAGCAGGGTATACTGGCCATATTAAGACCTAGTTTGGAAATGCATCGGTAGATGCCATGAGTTAATATAAATGCCTTGGAAGGTATATAAGTTTATGTAAAAGCCTTGGATCTTCCATGAATTGTTATGGGAAATGTTTTTTGTTTTAGGTATATATTTTGGTTGATTAACGGAAGAACATCTAGATTACTAGAATTTTTTATTCAAGATGTGATTCTAAGCATGGGTTGCGAAAAGACAATTTCTCATATTTTGGAAAAAAACTGATGGATGTGTAGTCACATAATGGATCATGAAATAGGTGAATTTCCTAATTTTTAAAATATTAACTATGGTATTTTGACTAGATAATTGGACGTTTCCAAGTATCATGGAAATTTTTTTGGTTTCTGGTATAGTTTTGGTGGCGTGAGAATAAAGAAATTAAGAGTTAGATTTTATATGGATTATTGAAACTAGAGTATAGACCCATCCATTTATTGATAAGGCTGAGGTAGTGATTGACCTGGTTACATGTTGTGTTTTTTAAATTGGAATTCGTGACTATCATGTTCAAGACAAGGGTTAATCAGTACCGATTAGTTCTAACACATTTTATTTTATGATGTAGTCATTTAATGCAACACATATATAGTGGTGTGATGGGAGTTGTATGGTGGGGAGTGCATCATCAGGCTTTGAGGGAATAACCCCCACATACGATGAATCTAAGTGGATGAAATGTGTGATGTTTCTTTGAGTTCAAAATAGAATGTAGATTGATGTATATATTGGTGATAATTTATTATAGATAATATCCTCATTGGGTGTAATTTCAAATTTAGGATAGGGAATGGACTCTAAAGATTTGGAATTTGATTCAGTAGTTTGATAATAATGATTCTCATATGATTTGGAGTGTTATATTGCTCCTATAAAACACGAACCACATGATGAAGGGTTGTGGGTGAATGAGAATGGTGGGTTGATGGTTTTCATGGGAAGAAGAATACCAATGAGTAAATATATGTGGAATAATCTATATTCCATTGTGAATTCTAGATATAAATGTAGACCTGGTGTTGAATGGAATATGAGTGTTGGAATTTTGATAAATATGAAATATGGATGTTTCAATGGTTCTTCATATTGGGAATATATCGGTTGTCATAGTACATCATGTTATTGGATTTTACTAATTAGGGATATAAACGTTGAATATATCCGTTATTTAGTAAATTCATTTGATGATAATGTTTGGAATATCATAGGATTCATTAGTTTATTTATTGTGTTATAACTATAAAATTTGAAACTGTATCAGATGTAAATTGATATAACTTTTTAGATGGATCAGCTAGATGGGGTCTAACCAATGGTTTTATGCATATTTGGGTGTAGTTATCTAGATTCTATGTCAATAATTTCCATTTCGATATGATGGTAATGTATCTATTTTGGTTTGGACATTCTGTGGAAGAGAAATTGTTTTCATGTTATGGTTGGAAAATGGTGAATGATTTGTTTTGGATTGAAAATTGATAGTGATTTTGGTGTAAGAATTTGAATATAACTTTCATTAGAAATTACATGTAGTGTGTTGGGAACTATACCCAAATGGTCAGTGGACCACCATATTTGTGTTGTCGTGGAAATTTTGATGGTGTGAAGCACCATATTAAAACATTGGTTGAGATGATATGGGTCATGTTTTGGGTTGAATCAGTAGTCAAATGATGGATCTGAAATCTATAGGATGTCCCTATGGGGTAAAAGAGAGAATTATGAACATCTCTATGTATTTTTTTTTATTATGAGCGGTGGATCCTTAATAATAAATATGTCTCCTTATTTTTTTATTGGGACTACAAGAGATTTCTTGGAGATTAGAAGTATGTCACGGTGGGTTCGTAATGAATTGATGACCAGTGTAGTTTGGGTGATGTGGTGGGATGAAAATTGAGGCTTCTTTAGGATGAGACGTTCTATAGTGGAGATATTATAATATCCAATGTGTACATATGGGTTTTGGATGGTCAAGAGAAACATGAATTTATTATTGTTGGGTGGGGTTAGTTTTTAACCAGGATTTAGAATCAAAATTTGGAGGTTTAATCTCATAATGATAATGTTTTTATATGTGGAATATCACTTGGGATCCATCCCAGGGGTTCTAAAAGTCATTAGAATGATACAAGGTGTTTTTTATTGAATATTGTATCAGACCACTAGCCAGAAAGTGGTTGCAGGTACAAAATCTTATTAGTTGTTCTCACCACCAACTAGTTAATTAGTCAGCAAGAGGGACCATTATTCTAAAGGTGGATACCAGCTAGATATTTTTCCTATACCAACTATCTAATGGTTAAAAAATTTTAATCAATTATGATTTTTACTACTTAAAATTTTAAATGGTTGGGCTTCTTCCTCTTCGAACACATAGAAGAAAACAAGGGAGTCTGAACCCCTCATTCCTCCTCTATTTCCCCCCTATTTTTTGGATTCATTTTTTGGTGTTTCAATGTTGGATTGAAGTTTGGATGTATACCATTTATTTTCTTCATAATGTTCCTTCAATGATGTTTATTTTGATTGTTTTGTTATCCTTTATTATAGAATCTCATCCAGACATAGTGAATCATCTAACATCCATTGTGATTTTGATCATCCCTAATAGGGCATGTCTTGAGATGATGTTATAATACATCTTCTCATTGCTTTGAATATTAAATATTTCTTGGTGAATTTATTTATTATTATTAATTAAAATTAAATTAAATATCTTACTTTTTAGAAAAGTGAGATGGGGATTCATGGCGGTATGATGCTAAACTTGTGTTGGGGACCCATCATGTACCATGGAATGGGATTATAGTTTGGAGAGACTTCCTGGTAAGTTTTTGGGAATTTTGAAAATTTTGAAATTATTAGTTTAAAAAATAGATGTTGTTTGAAACTAATTAGTTAAAATATATTACCCTTCAATATGTTCCACATAGAGTGGGTAGCGAGTATTGGAGGAATAAGAGGTTTGCGAGATCCTTGTCAATCATTTTTCAATATATGAATAAATTATGATAACTTATAAATAATATAGGTGGTCCCCGATATGATAACCTTTTCATAACATACATAAACATTACACCATTTTTTATAGAATACTATAAAAATTACAAGATTAGTTTTACAAGGACAGTAATTGATTAGCGGCTTTGGAAACATGGGTACATAAACATTGTTACATGAGTGAGATACATTATCTTAGACAAGTTTCTATAAGACAAGAAACCCTCTTAAAAATATCATGGATAAAATATATCTTCATAACCTAGAGAATGAAACATAATAGTGGTGAGATCGGATTCTCAGTAAGGGTAAACAATGGAGATATGTAAGTAGAAACATGAGAATATTTGTGTGAGAGAATGACCATATCATTATAATATCAACCTTATCTATTAGATATTATAAACATGAATCATGGAATAAAGAATAGTAGTTTAGAAGGGATGAAACATAATCATACCAACAGTATAATCCATGAATATATAATATAAGAGTAAGATTTGGAATTATGGAATACACATAAAGAAATAATATCATTCCCTAGAAGTCAAGATGTATATCTATAAATAATTAGGGAACATAATAGGGACTAAAAATATTTGGTGGGACAAACCACCATCCCAAGTCACAGTCCATTCCTAATAAGGGATCAGTTTTCCCTGTCTTATAATAGTGGATTGGGTTTCTCCACCTTTCCTTGTTCATGGGGACTATATTTACTAGGCTCTATACACCACCATCACTAGCCTTAGTCCTTTCCTTTTAATGGATTTTGTTTTCCCATATTCCCATTGTGGGGCAGGTTTCCACATCATCCCATCTTCATGAGGACTTCAACTACTGGGTGGGACACATCCCCATCCTCAGTCGTAGTCCTTTCCCTATACGGGATTGCTATTCCCCACCTTCCCATAGAAGATCAACCCCATCAACGTAATTACCAACATTATCCTAAGATATATAAATATTTACCAAATGAATTGGACGGAGATATAGGTCCCACACAACTCATAATGAAATATTCCATTCATGTTCTACATTATAATAAAAATTCATATCATAACCCATGAAATGAAACAGTTATTATAAACATATAACAAAAAACCTATGGAAATGAGATAGGTTTCATAGTCATTAAATCAAATAATTACCCATGAAAATAAGTGAGTTTCATAAGGATATAACTTGAAGACATAAATGGGTTTAAAAACATACAACCTATGAAATATTAATGGGTTTTATATATAGCATTCCATCAAAAAATAAACTATTCAAATAATGAATATAAATGGAAAATTTGGATCATTTCACTAGATATGCATGATTAAATCCATTGTATTTAAACTTATATGAAAAATTATTTTGAAATATCCTTTAAAAAACATTTCTTATGGTAAATATCCTTTATTATTTGAAAATATATTTTTAAAGGGTAAAACATTTTTTAAAACCTTTCTGATTTAAAATTTTAAAAGAAACACAAAGACATTTTGAAAACCTTATTATTTGAAAACATGTTGAAAACTTATAATTAAATATTGAAAAATATTTGAAAAATATTTATTTTAAAATAAATTTAAAAATTATAAAGAATTCATGAATATAGTTTGAAAACCATTTCATTTAAGATACATTTAAAACATGTAAAAAATATGAAAAACATTATGAAAAAAATCATTAAAAGTAAATTGAAAACATTTGAAAATATCTTAAAAAAATATCAAACATGTTTATTTTAATTGAAATTTAATACATAAAATTAATGATTGAAAACATTTTCAGAAGACAAGGTTTTGAAATAACATTTATTATCGACCGGAGAGCGAGGTAAAGTCAGATATTCTTAAAAACACATTCTTAATCATACTATGTATCAAAGAGTATAAAATAATACAATTAAATATAGATATCATGAATAAATTATGAATACTAAAATTAATGATAGTTTTGGAGATACAAAATATAATATTTCATCAATAGAAGCTTAATCATAAATACTCCCGATAAAAGATGAGATTGTTTCAATAAACTCTTAGCACTTGGCCATAATGAATTATACTCACCATAAAATATAATAAAATTTCATGAAGCATAAAATATATTAAAATTAAGTAGCCTCATGATATAAAATTTCATATGGAAGTATAAATTTATTATAAAACAATAAACATTCACCACAAAACAAGTGTCTCAAATAAAGAAAATCAAGACGATACTACGTTACTGATTTGGTAACTTTTGAAAAATAAACCCTAAGAAAGAAATTTCATTAAATGGATATGTAAATACCCATATATTAATGTATATAAATTTAATACTTCCATGGAATTTTTAAACTCCCAAAATAAGAAAATTGGAAGTGTGTATGGATTGTGTCTCACAAATAATAAAAGTGAGCTGTGAAAATAATTAATACTCAAGTTACTATAGAATTATGATCCCCATGAAATAATAACATCAATTAAATATTTTAATATCATTAAATAAATTAAATTAGTTATATAAAATTTGATATGGGATAATATAGTCCAGAAAAAAAATGTAAGTGGTTAATATGAAATGTATCTCAGGGAAATAAAAATTGAGATGAAATTCCCTTACCTTAGGTTTTGAATTTCCTTGTACATATTCGAACTGATTGTTTAATAAATATACATTTGTTATAAATATACCATTTAACCATATTATAATATTTAATACCATATAATATTCAATTATGACTTTTGTTACCTGTATATTATTAATTCCATGTTAAAGTAATGTTTCGAGGAATAATCTCTTTGTTTATCATACATGTTTTGACTTGTTATTCTTTATCCTATTACAAAGATAATGACTCTCATAATTATATATTTTGGAACAATATTTATATATCATATATATTCATTATATTAGTATATATAGTAATATATAACACATATAAATATTAAATGAAATACATTGTTCATAGAGATGGTACATCGTATGTATGCATGAACGTTGTTTCCATTTAATTATCATATTGATTGAAATAAAGTAAATAAAAAAATATGTATATATAAATATAATATTGTTATAGTATAATTATTGTTTTCATTTTATCCTATAAATTTACTAAAACCATCCTTAATATACTTCATTTAATGTGTGAATGAATCATTTAACCTTGAGGAGGAAATAGTCCACACCTACACAAACAAAGTAATCACATTTATACAAAATTAAAAGCATTATTGTATGAATTATATATAACTAAAGAGGTATAAATATATCAAAAATAACATATATATATATATATTATAAAAACATATTTTTTATCATAATTCCCAACCATGAGATGTGGTAAAGGAAAACAAACAACATCATTTTGTGCAGTAGTTCACCAAACACAAAAATGATATGTTCACTTCCCATTACATGGAAGTGTGTATAAGTATAGGTAGAAAACATATAAAAAATATAATTATATTTATGATAATGAGGTCATTATATATATATGGAATAATAATTCTTGTAGTGATGGAAAACTAATATAAATGAAAATATCTTGAGGACGAATGATACCTCTTCATTGGAAAAATACTTTTATATTGCACAAAAGAGATTCATTGGTTGGATTTATACCCAATTGAATGATTTATGTAGTAATTTAGGGATGTGTGGAGATTATGTTATCTTATTATGAGTGAACCAATGGGATTGAGTGGTTTTTATAAGTGAGAGGGGTGAGTACCTTATATAGTGGAGGAGGAATGGTATTTTTGTTTACTTTTGGAAAGGGAATTCCACCCACATTTTTCTAATAACATGAGTCTCCAAAAATGGAAATAATTATATAAAAGGGACTACAGGGTCGAAATATTAAAATCCAATTGATGTTGTACAAGTTTCTATGTTGTTTTGGACCATGTTTTATAAGGTTTCTCCCTTTATTAAGTTATCCCCCCCCCCCCCCTTAATCATTATAATTAATTTTAATTAATTTCAATAAAATGTTGGTCATAAAATATTGGGATATTATTAAAAATTATTAATTATTATTATTGAAAACATGGAATCAATTTTTAAAATTTTGAATCATAGAATATTAAGTAATTTTTTTAATTTTAATCCCTTGGATAGGGTGGCAAGTGGGTTTTTAATGAAAAAATGTTCAAAAGAATCTACGTTTTTATATCCAATTTCAAATTTAAATTTTTTCCAAAGACCTAAATTTGATTAATAGATATATATTAGATTAATTTATACTTTCATATCAATTATAAATATATTTTTATCATTATAAATAAATAATACAAGAAAATAAATTTGGAATTAATATTCATTATTTTCTACTATTAATCAAAAACTTAAACATCACAAAAATATAAAAACACTCCTTAAAAAATATTTCTATTTTTATATTAAAAATTTAGTTTATATTAACATATAAAATTAATAAAAGTTTAACAAATTATATATAAAATAGGTTCTTCTTTAAAAGGAGGAAATGATTATTTTATAAAAATATAGTTTTTTATGGTTAATATGGGGTTTGTTCCTATATTTTGCATATAAAATATATTCAAGGAAAGTGGAAAATATTTTTAAAAAAAATATAAAATATTTATTCCTTTAAGTTCATTAACTAATATTAATTAATTTAATTTATTAGGATAAAATTCATTTTTGACCATAAAAGTAGTTTTTATAAAAACATTCTCTTTATATTCAATTGGTTTTATATTAATTTCTAATTAATTTATAAGAATTTAATTAATCCTTGTATTTTCATAATGTTCTCAATATTTTTCATAACCTCTAACTTAATGGATAGGTTATATATTATTATATTAAATAATAATATTTATAATAATATATTATTATTCTTTAATACTTGATCTTGCAAGTAACGCAAGATGTTGAGGAAAATCATCATTTCCTATAACATCAGCAACCCTATGGGTTTTGTATATATAAGTATAAACATTATATATTTTTTTCAATGCATGATTAATTTTTTATTGAGTATATCACAAGACACATTTAGTTTATTAATATAATGAACTCTTTTTATTGTTTTATGAAATATAAATTATGAAAAAGATTAAATTAATTATAAAAAATTATTCAAAAAAATCATGGTGTCACATTCTACCACCCTTAAAATAAATTTCTCCTTAAAAATTAATCTATGTTATCAATGATTTAATACTTTTCATATAAACCAACATCGTAAAAATGAATAATAAAACATCCTTAAAAATGGGAATATGGGAAACATAATGGTTACCCAAAGTAACATATTACTATGTTTCCTTATAAAAGAACATGGTTGGAAAGTGAATACATGCACATAGAATAGAATTATAACTATTATGTTATGATAGAGAGTTATTGAGAATATGTTTTTGAGAATGTTTACAATAATAGTGATAAAAATCTACGATGATATAAGGTGCCATTTGATTCATTGAAAATGAAAGTATTATGATAAGATTTTTTATTTCAATATACCCTTTCCTAAATTTGAATAATTTCCATAAGAATATATATTCAATTGATTTAGTTAAATCTCACCCTTTGTTGTGTCTTGATCAATTTCAATTTCATCTTTTATTTTATGAAATGATAGTGAATTTTTATTCCAAAAGCATTATAAGATCATGAAATCCATAAATAGAATGATAAGCCATTTCATCTGTCACAAAAGAATGCTTATCAAAAGTTATCCAATATGAAAAAAATCCACATATGGGGAGATGGTACATTAATCTCTATAACCTTGTCATATTTTTAACAAAATCCATTCCTTAAAAGGTTAACCTTATAATTCTTCCAAATGATGGTCTTCCGAAACAATAGAAACAAGGTCATTATATCAAATTAACATTGATCCCACATATATCACAAATTTTCTCTTGGTTATCACTTACCAAATATGTGAATAAAATTATCATGTATTCCTTTGAAATATGGTATTAATCTAAACTACTACAATTCCATATTGAAAGAAAACTTGTTTCCTTATTCTAAATTATATTGGATATATTACATAAATCAAAAAATTTTGTATACATCATTAATGCTAGCAAAACCATTTTCAGAAGATTGTTAATTAGTTCCAAGGAAATATGTACCATCTAATTCACTTATTCATATATAACATATCGTTATGAGAATATTGTAATAATAACATATCATACATATTAAAAGTTATATTTCCATTACTCATTTATTATTCACATACATCACATTTCCATTAAATCAAATTTCTAGTCCATTAGTACCATTCAATATATTCTTATAGATACATAGAAAAATACATTAAATGAACAATCCTTATATATTTCCCCATTCATAAAATATAATTCATGAGTCCAAATATATATACACTTCAATTATTCGACTTCATCCTTAAGTAATAACAAGGCTACCTCATCCTATTACTTAATACAAATTCCCATTCACATTTCTTGTGTGGTCTCATCCCCAGTATCAGTATAGTTATTACTCGTACCACCTTATATATTATCTTTTTGACCATTCGACTTGGGTCGTCAATTTTCACAATGACCATTCATTCGATAGTTAAATCATTTAACCATCGATGTTTTCTTATAGATGCCTATATTCCCATCCATTATGTTAACTAAACCCTTAATTTCTCCTTTTTAATTAATTTCTTTCTGTCCTTTTACATAGTCAAAAAATCTTCATGTTCCTCTAGTACAATCGCTTAGGTGATTACTTACACATTCATGACATTAAGAACCCAAATAATCATTACTCTATGGTATCCATTACATTAATTCTAAAAAAATACTTCCTTGTCTTCCATGGTGTCTATAACAATGCGTCATGGTAGATATTATTAGTCATGTTACATAATAAAATATTAGGCATGATCAAAAAATCATTCACACAAATGATCATCCCATTTGACATCTCACTAGAAAAATTTCCATAATAGCCAATGTTATTCTAGTTCTTTAGGGTTCCATCCATTGAATAAAACCTGAAAGAATAGTGTTTTCATTATTTATCATAGCCAAAAACCATATAATCAGGAAAATGATTTATGTATAGGATTTTTAAATCATGAGAATATTTTTAATATAATAAAACCTAGATTTATCTTATGTTATTAATATCCATACTATTTTTTAAATCCTTCATGATGGTTCATGAAGAGTTTGTGAATTCCCATATGATGTTCCCCCATAGTGTCAACCCAGGAGCTTAGTAAGTCCCATTATCATGTGTCATATTATGCATGCTTTAGGTGCGACAAAACATTTTAGGATTATTAATCCTAGATACATCTATGCCAGAACCACGTACACTTGTAATATCTCAACATAGATATATTTCTAGAAAACCAATTCCTCTTTATTTTTCCAAAATTCTAGGATATCTTCTTATATTTTACTTTATCCTTATAAATGTCCTTATAAATGTCATTTGATTTATTAATAAATCTTTCTAATCTTATTTTCCACCATTTGAGTAATTTGTTCCTTTGATACCAATTGTAATAACCCAGTAATAACGTATATATACATTACCTCATTTTTGATAAATATATAAAACATTACATGAATAGATTACCAAAGACCATAATAGTTTAGTGACTTTGGAGACATGGACATGTAAAAACTTCTACAGGATTGATCTACATTATATGCCACTATGATCTCCATGAAAAGAAACTCTATTAGACATATCACACAAAAATGATATATTTATAAAATGTGGAAGGAAATATAAAATGGGTGAGCTCTGATTCTCAGTAAGGGTAAATAAGGGAGATATTTAATCATAAACATGATCATATAGATATGGGAATATAATCATAACACTATAGGATCATACTATTTCTATCAAAAACAATAAACATGAATCAAGTAATAATGGTTAGCAGTTTATGAGGCATGAAACATATGGAATTCAAGTGAATTATCCATGAAATCATGACATATGAGTAAGAAATGAAATTTTGGAATACACATAAACATGTAATATCATCCATTATAAATTAATATGTAGTGATAGAACATATAATGGAACTTCATGGGGACTAAACCTATTTGGAGAGACACACCATCATCCATAGTTATAGTCCTTTCCTTATTTCGGACTGGGTTTCCCCATCTCCCCAGAGTGGATAAGGTTTACCCATCTTCTCATCTTCAGGGGGATTATACCTACTAGGTGGGACACTCCACCATCCCTATTAGTAGTCTCTTCAATTTAAGGGATCTTATTTCTGCATATTCCCATAGTTTATTGGGATTCCCTATCTCCACAACTTCATAGAGACTACACATACTAGGTGGGGCACTCCATCATCCCTAGTAATAATCCATTCATTTTAAAGGACCAGGTTTCCCCATATTACCATAGTGGATCAAGCCTGTCAAATTGATTCCCATCATTATCCCACAAGATATAAATTATTTTACAATGCATTGGTGGGATATAGAGGTCCCACCCATCTCATAATGAAATCATTCATATATCCTCCATAGGATCATAACAAATCATGCCATAACCCCTGAAATGAAAGGGGTATCATAAACATGTTTTCATAAGATAACCAATAAAATAGATAAAGGTTTAATTATTATTTCATCAATAAATAACCTATTAAAAGAAGTGATTATCATAAACATATAACCCATGAGAGATAAATTATTTAAAAAAAATAACCTCTAAAATAAAAATTTATTTCATAATCATCATTCCAAAATAATATAAGCCATTAAAAGATTGAATATGAATGGAACCTCAAGATCATTTCCCAAGAAAGTCATTATTGACAACAATGTTTGTAATCGTCGATGGAAAATTATTTCGAAATATCCATTAAAAACATTTTTTTAAGAAAATATCCATTCTTCTTTCAAAATAATTTTTGAAACATAAATCGTTTTTAAAACCCTTTTCTTGAAAATAAATAAATGAAAATAAATAATATATTGAAAAACTTTTCATTTGAAAATATATTTAACAATTAAAAAAATATAAAAAATGTTTTTAAAACCATTACATGGAAAATACATTGTAATATTCTAAATAAATCTTGAATGTTTTCTGAAACCCATTTCTTTTAAAATTCTTTGAAAAAATATACATAAATGTTTAAATTTTTTTAAATTCAATTTATTTGAAAATACATTTAAAATATATGAATAATTCATTAAAAAAATTTCAAAACATTTTTCATCTATTATATCTTGAAAAATTATAAATAAATAATGAATTTTATATTAGAAAACATGGTTTTGAAAGAATATATACTTCCGATTGAAGAGAGATATAAAGTTAGACATTGTTAAAAGCACATTATATATCAAATTATATATGAATGAGTGGAAAATAATACCGATACATGAATATATCATTAATATACAGTGGAGGAGAAAAATCATGTGAGTTCTTGATAGGTGGATGATAATATTTCATCAACGAGAGCATAATCAGAAAGAACCTTCATAAACAATGAGATTTTTTCAATAAAAGATTACCACATTATAAATTTTAATTATACTCCCAATGTAAGAAAATGAAATTAAATAAAGCATAAAATACTATAAAAAAATGGGGGTTGTCATATAACATGTCAAATGGAATTATATACACCTCGTAAAAGAATAAAGGTGGATAATAAACATGTGTCTCAAAGAAAGAAAATTGAGATGAACTATATTACTGATTTTGTAACTTTTGAAAAATTATCTCTATGAAAGAATGTTCAAACAATATATATGTTAATAACATTAAATGTTAGTTTAAATATAATTCAATTCTTCAATGGTATTTATAAACACCACATATAAAAAATTAGAATGTCAATATGGCTTATGTTTAATAGGCAAGAAAACACTTAATAATTGAGTAATAATAGTGTAATGATACCCATGGAAGAATAAGATCAATAAAATATTTTAATATCATTAAATAAAGTAAATTAATGATATAAAATATCAAATCTTAGTATATACACCACACAAAAGAAGTTATTGTGGAATTTTTCTTGTATCTCGTGAAAGTAAAAACTGAGATAAAATTCCCAAACCCTAAGTATTGACATTATTTGTATGCGTTCATACCACCTGTATAATAATTATAATTTTATTATAAATCCTCCAAAAAAATATAATTATATCTAATAACATATAGACTTCACTTATTACTTTATATAACCATTTTATTAATGATTACATGTTAAAATAATTTATTGGGTAATAACTGCTTTGTTTATCTTAATTTTTCTACTTGTCATTCTTGATCATCTAACATATATAATTATTTAATTATTTTGACAATATAAAATATGTTTTATATATAATATATATTTAGTATATAAATATATATATTAATATATTAAATATTTAAATATAAAAAAATAAACCGTTCATGGAGACGGTAGGTCAAATATAGGCATGAACACAACATTCATATTATTATCATATTGAAAGAAATTTAGTAAATAAAATATATATATATATATAATACTAACATTTAAATAGAATTATAATATCAGATATATCATATAAATTTACCTAACCCATCCTTAATATAGTCCATGTAATGTGTGGATGAATCACATCGCTTTGAGGAGGCGGTAGTCCACACTTCCATAAATGAAGTTATTGTATTTATATAAAACGAAAATAATGAAGGTCATATATATATAATAAAAAATACATCATAAATATCATATATATATTATAAAATATAGTTTCCAACATTATTCCAAACCTAGATATGTGGTAAAAGAAAAACAAAAAAACATCATTTTGTGATTTGGTAGTTCACCATACACAAAAACGGAATGTTTGTTACCCATTATATGAAAGTTTGTGTAAGGTTAGGTCGAAACCATAGAATAAAAACATATAATTATATTTATTATACATAAGTTATTATATAATTATTTAACATAAATATTTTAGTTGATAGGGAATGAAAATAAAAGAAAAGTGCATGAGGAACGATGTCAGGTCTTTTTTGTCTAAATCATTTTTCTTTGCACAAAAAAGGATTTATTGGTAAAAATAATGAACAAAGAGAGGATTATAATTATAATGAATGAATATATTGGAATTATTTTCGCTGTTTTTTTGGTGATCCAAAGGGATACATAGGTTTGAATAAGTGGGAGGGGTGAGTTCCTTTTTATATTGGAATAGTGGCATTCTTTTAAAATTTTGTAAACGGAATTCCACCTATATTTTCCATCTGATAAGTGGATCCAATAATTACCCAAATAAAATAGAATGGTTTATAGCAGGGATATATTTCCATAAAACCTATTTAAAAAAATTTATATTTTATTTTGGGCCTTATGTTCAAGGTTTAATCTTTTTTAAGCCAATTTTCCCTTTAATCATTATAATTAATTTTAATTAATTTAACTAATAATATTGGTCAAAAAAAGATAAATATATTATAATTTATAAATTATTGTCATATAAATAATTTAATCTTTTTATCCAAAATTAAATCATATAAGAGGAATAAATTAATTTAAATTTAGGTATATAGAAGGGGTGGCAAAGCAGGTTTTTAATGTAAAAATGATCAAAAGTTTGGTAAGTCTATATATCCAATTTAAATATAAAATTGATTCAAATGAAATGAATTGGATTAATTTATTTAAATTTTATCAAAATATACTTTATAAACAATTATAAATATAATTTAACCTTTAAATAAATTAGAATAAAAATTCCGTTTGGAATTAAAATTCAGTATTTTTTACTATTCCTCAAAAAAGGAAACTTCACAAAAAAATACCAAAAATTCACCGTAAACTAAATTTGATGTTTCAATTTAAAAATTTAAGTATATTTTTAAATATTAAATTTATAAGAGTCTCAAAATGTATATTTAAAATATGATCTATATTAAAAGGTCGGTGTACTATTTTTATAAAAATATTGGTTTTATGTGTAATGTTTGGTTTATTCCTATATTATGCCTATCAATATTTCATTAAATAAAAAATTGATTTATTAAAAATATAAAATATATATATCATATAAATAATTCACTATTTTTTTAATAAAATTGAATAGGATAAAATTACTTTTTTAGAAAAAAAATAGTTTTTATAAAAACATTCCCTTCATATTCAATTGGTTCCTATATTCCTTTCTTATTTCTTTGTAACTAATGAAATATACCATTTGGTTTGGTAACATAGTTAATCATATTAATAACATCCAACATAAGGTCTAGGTTATATATATTATATTAAATAATATTATTTTTATTAATAAATTACTTTTTAGTAAAACTCGGTCATGCGTATTATGAAAGGAATCAAGGAATGTCAGTCATCTATGTAACACAATCCAAACAAGTTGTTCTATATAGAGTAATATATAATTCATGATACATTTAGATCTTCATTAACATGGTTTTGAACATAATTAAATTCTTATTTAATTCTTTCATATAAAAACGAATTTTCATTACTATGTGGTATGTAAAATATCAAAAAGATTTAATTAATAAAAAAATAATATTTCCAAAAAATTAGGGTGTTACACTTCATGCATTCCTTATACATATATTTAATATTTATTATAATGTATATTTTGTGCCACAAATGGAATTAACCTATTTATTTTAAATAAATCTGTTTAATTTGATTGGTTTATTTAATTTAAATTATTTATTAACAAAATTTAAAATGATCAACTTATGTAAATTCTTGGGATAAAATGAGTAATGATCAATTCACAGTATCAACCTAATGCACTTTAGAGAATCCTTTCCTGATGATAGTTTTGTCTGCGACTAAGAATATTTCCATGCACTTGGACAGTACTAAGAGGGGTGTGACAAAACATGAGAAAGATGACCCTAGTAAAATTAGTGTGAACCCTTTAGATGTGTTTGGCCTTGTCTGATAGACCATTTTCAGATTATGGAAATGTTGGTTTTGGGGACTACACATAGATGAATAGGAAGTGAATTATCTTGATAATGAATCCCACAATGCATAACCTATATTCCCCTTGGAGAATTTGATATGGTAAGGGTTATTTCAAGTGGAGTGATTCCATTTGGGTTATGGGATTTTACCGAAGATATTTGAATTGGATAAAAAAATATGCATGATTTATATGTGTTAATAATTACCCAGGGGTCCTCAAATGGGTTTCACATTGATAGAATGATCCTGAGAAAGTGTGGAAGTTCATGGGGAGAGGAGGTTACTAGTGTCACCCGATTACTCAAATTGATGGATAATCCTAATGTGGTTGTAATGATGAGGTTGGGATTGGAAGTCTGGTCATCACCTATTATGTTATAATTTTATTCATTATTTGTTCATTGAATTGATAGGAAACATAGAAATAGTTCGTTGGGATTATATCTATTAAGATTTCTAAGGATTTATAAAAACCACCTGTTGAGATGGATGAGACCATGGGATGCCTAATATGTTTGGGATAGGGTATCATGGTATTTTTGTGTCTGATGCCTAGTTTGACTAGAATCCTTTAAGATTGACACAATATTGGATGCCTAGTGGTGGTCCCTAGGATCCAAAATCCATTTATATGATATCATTCATGAAGTAATTCTCAATATGGTAGGGTTTCCTTCGATACAATGATACCATTATGAATGTTCAGGGATCCTGGATTAGAATGGTGATACCATTTAACCATTGTGAATTCTTGGGAATTCAAGGATCTAAATGGAGGTATGATGTATAGTCTGTGAAGATTCCCGAAGCACGAATGATTGAAATCCTAAGGGTTGCTGTTTTATTCCTTAATATTGATACATAAGATAAACCATAAGAGTGGGTGGATGCACCACTAATGATTCTATTAAAGTGAAGTGTATTATTGGATTCCTGAAAAATTGACTGTGAGATATATGAGGTTAATCAGTTGGATTTTATGAATCTTCCATGAACTAATCATGCTTGGACACATAGGGTTAAATAGGTAATCCCCCTCCTAAAAATTACCCATCAGTACTTCATTAAAACACACACAATTACTATTATGGGGTTAATCCTAATGGTTTCGGGATGAGTAATTCCTAATGATTCCCCACGGTTCACTACTAACAAATCGATATTTTATCATTGATTCAATTTACTGAGGTAATAGGTCCCTCAACATGATTCTCATGCTAAGAGAAACTTTGTTAGTGGTCAAAGAAATAATGGTCAATCAGGGCCATGAACCTAAGGATACAAAATTATTATTAGGATTAATGTATGATATATGTAGATTCCCTTGGGGAAATAATTTTTCTTTATTTGGAATGGTCCATATGCCATTCTAATAGATATTTCATCATCGAGATGAAGTATGTATTTATTAGTGATTTTTTTACTATTCTATATTTTTTAATGGTTTGCATGTCACAATTACTTATAATAGAATTTTTTGTTATGTATATGAAATTTTTATGGGTTACCTTCAATGTTTTACACTTAAACTATGATTGGTAATCTATTTCACATTGGTAGTCAAGCATCGTTAATAGGTTATTGTGAGAACATATTATGATTTTTCTAGATATTACATGATCGAGCTATAGATTTTGGATGGGATTCATAGATCTAGATTCTATTGGGATTGAGGATTATTTTTGATCCTCCTATATTATTACTTAAGGTTTATTTTATTTTATTTTGTTAATTATATCTTTGAGTATTGTGTTGGGATTGAGGATTATATCCTTTTTCATGTGGGTTGGAATGTCAATGCTCACATAGTTGTCCCATGCGGCTATTATTCAGAGTGAAAAGGGAAACAGAATTAAATTTTTTACACTTTTTATGGTGTAAAATTATATTTTTATAATTATTAAAAAATAAATTTTACTATATATAATATCATCCTTTAATTAGATTCAATTCTAATTGTTTTTAGCGAGGCATCATACCATGTCACAAAGAGATATTAAAAAATAATTTATGTCTACAACAGTAAAATATTGTAAAAGGATACTATAGAATACCTCATCAAACACAAAGTTACCCATTTTACTCACATATTTCAATAAGATTGTACTAGTTGAACATTCACCTTCTTTACAAATTTCCCTCTAATATTTTAATTTTCATCCATTATCCTATTTGGTTTTCAATCCAACACTAATATGATATCAGTCCAACTGATACTTTATTAATCATTTAATTCATTATTTTTTATCCCCCCCCCCATACTACTTCATCTGTGAGAGATAAATTATAATTACTTTCCTCTCTTTTAATGTGGTGGAATTTTAAATTTCTATAAGGAATGTTTTCTGTTAATAATAAACCATCTTTCCAAATATTTAGTTTGTTTGTCCTCCTTCAAACATACTAATTTCCTATAACATTTTATGATTTTTTCCTTCATTAGTCCTTAAATATTTTTCTTGTCTTTCCCTGATGGTTTATATAAAAAATAATTCTTTAATGCTCGATGGAAACTAAAATTACTTTCACCGCATATTTTTTCCAATAAAATGAGTTTATATATCATTGTAACATATTTCCCTTCCTTGTAATCTTCATTCCCCTTTTTTGTTGGATCTCCCACCATTCTATTTATGTCTTTTCATTTGACTATACATAATATTATATAACCATGGATCACAACAATAACACATCTCCCAATATAATCACATCACGTGTACTCTTTTGTATGCTACATTGAAAAATGATCTCCTTTATTACTCATCTCCATGTCTTCCATACATATATTAATATTGTACACTATGAATCTATAATATTGGCACCTTATGGACATTTTTCATTAGAATTTTTTTCTTTAGCTCTGAACAAAAACATTTTTTCTTCCAAGATTCCATATTTATATATTTGAAAACTAAATTGGTTAAGGAAATATTGTGTTGGATCTCTATGAAAGACATTTAATTTTATTATTTAATCATCATTTCATGTTCAATGATATCTAAATCAATTATCACTAATTAGGTTTCAATTTTCATCAGTTATGAACATGGATCTTTACCATAGTTTACACTCTCGTTATGATATTTATTTAGATAAATCATATAAACGTTGATTTTCTCATTCCATATCATTTATCATCCCACTTATTGACAAAAACCATCTATATAATCTCGTTATTAATTGATCTTATCATTTATTCTTTAAAAATATCCCGTCAAGTCAAATTCTTCATGTTTTATTTTAATTTTCATTAAAAAATTATTCTATGTGTACAGAATACTAATTTCCTTATTTTTAAATGATGGTAATTTTTCAATATGGTTTGGATCTCATATTTATTATATAAATATAATTATATAAACTTACTACTTAGTTAGTTTACTTACACTTCAATATCATCGCAATCATATAAAATCATAAGCAGAGTTTGGGAAATTATTTATTTAAAAGAAAAATTCATTACATTGTTAAATATATATATATGTGCGTATTAATGAAATCAATATAATTTTATTCAATGGTAATTACCATACCCATCTTCAAAAAAAATGTATAAGAGTGTACTACATGATCAGAAACATTTTTTAGTATGTTTCAATTGTCATTCTACCCTTGAACAGATGCAAAATATATTAAGTGTGCACTAATACCAATTTTTCAGAAAATAAATCCTCCCTCAAGTGACAATAAAATTAGGGCTATGAAAGGGTTGTCTCAATGTTGGACTAGGTCAGTAATCTCTAATGTAACCCATCAGATCCCTAAATAATTCTTTCCTCAAGGACCTCCATAATTTCTAAATGAATCCACCCCAAGAGAAAAACATGAGTGATTACCCTTAGGTAGTCCTCATCCACCTGGGTGGATAGATCACCCTAAATCCTAGGAGTACACTTCCTAAGAAACTCATGTAGTTCAGTCTACCTTCATTCATCTTCATCTAGACATATATTAACTATCAACTTCTTAAAGGGTGGTGTTATAGCTGGTAAGCCACCTAGAGGTGAAATCTCTTTTATTAGCCCCTATGCTAAATCGATGTCACTTGACAAATCATCCTTGTGATAATACAGTGGAATCCTTACATATTTTCTTCATGGGGTCATCCAAAAATAAAACAAGATATTATGTTGTCAAAAATATATATCTATGGAGATGACTCAAGAATGAAATTGAAAATGAAACCCATTCCTATATGATGCATATACTAATATTTTCACTGCAACCATTGTCTACATGAACCAAGTCAAAAGGTAGGTGATTAGAGTCCTTGTGAATGGATAAGTCTATCGCCACACCAACACTAGATTCCATGAACAAAAAATACAAACTCTATACACTAAGATATGTTTCCCAAAATCAATCTCACTGAATATGTTCCTAAGATAGAACATGTTCTGATACCAATATATCACAAACTGACCTTCCAAAATCCAACCCAAGACTACCCCAAGCCAGCCTCCAATAGGGTACAGGTTAGTCCATAACATCAAGTAGGCCTATGCCCCAAATTGGAGGCATTATCCTAATGCACCTATACACTCTCACACATATCCAAGACCACAAAATTCTTAAATGAAAAACAACTTTAACCAATTCATACATTCATCAATAATCCCACAACAAAGTTTCATGATAATGCATTTATTGTTTATAGGGGCCACATAAAATACCAACCAATTGTTACATAGAGTCTAACTAACTTCAATAGAGAGTACTAAAATCAAATTAAAAAAATATTAAAAACACTTTTTTCTTTCATGCTCAAGATATGTTCCAACTTCTCTATATCCTCCAAGGGAACCTTCAAAAGGCCCTTAATCTACAAAAGATATGACATGTGCTAGCAGATCCCATGAAGGGGTGAGTATAAAAATACCCTATAAGACACAATGAAAACAATTAACACAAACCATCAAGAATATCTAGTTCACAATAGTAATACTTTAATAAATGAAAACAACAGAAAACCCATATATATCATGGAAGGACACCACACCCTCTGGTAGCCACAACTAACTATGAGACACAAGTTATTTCTTGACAACTTATTCCATGATAATCCACTACATGAGCAATGAATTTACCATAGGCACCCATCCATGAGGTTCAAATCACTGGTTCCTAGCCAATAAATATAACTAGTGTCTTAATACCATGATACACAAACAGTGGTTCAGACCATGAACTGTTGGGGAACACTATTAACCTAATTAAGATTAGCCTTTTAAATAGGGGATTGTATTCTAATGATACCTACATATCCTAAAAATACAATCTACTAGATGGAGGATGAATGTCTTAATAAAGTATTTCAATGTGATTATAAAAACCCCGCCGAGGGTATAAAAATGATAGAGGATCACAATCCAGTCTCATGGAGGGAATCAACAAACTCTTTCATAGACTCAACAACTTAAGGGAATCAAAATATTTTGTTGGGGGTGTATTGTCTCATTGTAACATCGATGGAAAAGAACCAAGGTAACACACTAAACCATGAATAGTTGAGACTGAATAAATAAAGGTCTACAAACACCCCCAAAGGGGTTGTACATGATGTGTACTACGGGTACACATCATGTCATGGTATCCCCTAATATT
The DNA here is from genome assembly GCA_963277665.1 of Viscum album. NCBI lineage: Eukaryota > Viridiplantae > Streptophyta > Magnoliopsida > Santalales > Viscaceae > Viscum > Viscum album. Next base: position 288,318,056 of record OY728159.1, on the reverse strand, counting down.
TCCTTATGGTAACACATCACATGGCATGTAAACCACAATATAAATTCCATGTGATTGAAACATCATTTGTGTATAGGTCTCTTGACACCATACCTGTGTCTCTTGGTTTTGCTCGTGTTTTTGTTTGAGTACAAGGATTTTTGATGCCTACATACTCCTGGTCATGTTTATCTACCATATAAGGTTCAAGTAGATCCATCATGGAAGAGTAAGATTATGTGTAACCATGTCCAATGACTTGTAATATTTAACTCTAACCAAAACCCATGTGTCGAAACTCAGGGGTCCCACATATAGTGTAATTAAAAAGTACCCACTATGCATAGTGGCATTTTCTAAATCTATTGGGATCCTCTTTTGGATCATCCTTCATGATTCCAAAGCAACCACCCCCATAGGAATATAAAAATTCATGGGTCATCCAAGTATCTCATAACTATCAATCATAGATTCAGGATTTGAATATTCATCAGAATTTATGATTGTTCCATCCATAGATTCACCACACATCACATTGAAAAAATAAATTCCACCTATCCAGTATCATTCATCGTCAATTCTATAACCATCAGGTTTGATCCTACAATCGCAACTTCTATCACAAGATGTACCCATAATATTTATTTGTTTTCTAGAAGAACAATCATCAAACAATATAATTCCATGATAACATCAAATCGTGGGGAAAATTAAATACCATTGATGAATACGTGAAGAATGGGGGAATAAATTCAAAAAAAATAAAAATTGAGGAACAAACCTTGGGATTTGTTTGTTCAAACACAATCCATTTTCATAGAAATAGACAATTGATGAGGAATAAAACATAACATATAAATATAATTCAATAAATATAATCAACTATCGATGCCTGTATCTATAATATGTTTGAAATTTATCAAAATTAAACTATAGAAAAATAATGGGTTAGAAATTTACAAATCAAACATCCAACCTGATGTTTAAATCAATCATTGATGAAGAACGGTTCTGCACTACCTTCATTGGTGAGATCCATGAACTCTGTTGGTGAAATGATCTGTGATCTGGTCATGATCCTTCATTATTCACTGAGAACACTCTCCCCCGATGCTCATGAGGTCTTCATGGATTAGTGAGAAATAGATATAAAAATCCCCTATTATTATATTTAAATATGATGTGGGTCACAATGATGAATAAAATACATTAACTCTCTTAATTATTATTTTCCATTTTTTATACACCCTCTACATCCTTTTCACACACATCATGCACTAACAAAGAATATGACACTCCAGGGGTAAAAGTTATTTTATTAACCTAACAGTGCTCCCATATTTTCAATCAAGGCCACCATTCTAGTGTTAATCTAATTTTTTTGGAAACTTATCTGCACTTATTGTAAATATATTGAATATAGTTCAAAAAGTTATTCTCAGCACACAGGGCCTCTGAATCACATGCCTTATTAACATGTATTTTAAAAAATAATCCATTTAATATCCAAAAATAATTGATGTAAAATCAAAGTCAATACAAGTGATTAATTATTTCATTCTATATGATTTATTTTACTTTTATGTAATTAATTTTGATCAATTTCTATTCTATATTATGAATAATTTCAATCCAATTATAATTTCATGATTTAAAAATAAATTCTATGTTAAAAGGTTGATTAATGTACTATTAATCATTTTGGGATCAGTGGCCTACTTTATGATATTGCTGGCATAAAAAATTATAGTTATGAATTATTTTTGTTATATTATTTTTTTTCTTGGACATAATGAAATGGTATAGGGGGATGTGATTAGTTTCATTATATGAAAACATTCCCTTGTTTTACTTATATATTAAATAATTATTTTTTGGAATGTAATTGAGTTGATGATCCATGGAGGATACATCCACAGACTATAATATTATGTTAGGATTATGTAGTAGGTGTTTTTTCATCAAAGGTTAGTTTCAGAAGTGGGGTATGGACTTGTGCAATGTTAATAGAAGTATATATGATTTCATTTTATTGTTATACGTGTGATCGTTTCAAAAATTGGATTATATGTATGTATGCAGGGAATTTTTTTATGGATCGAGATGTAAGATTATGTTATATATATATATATATATATATATATATTTCTCACCACTAAATAAGGTATAGAGAGATTAAATGGAAGGTTATGGATTATATTCTACCTAATTTCTGTTTAATAAAATTTTTTGTAGGAATCATTATATAAGAGAACTATGATATAATAAATTCCAGATTTTTATATTTAATTAGTCTAAAATAAATAGTTAATTATTGAAATAAAAGGAATGGTTTTCTATAACGCAATAATTTTTATGAGATTTTTTTACCACAATAGAGTGGGTGTAATGGTGGAAATGTTTAGGGTGAAGAAGCTACATGGTTCAATAAGACTCAATTGGTTTACATTTATGATATGGTATAAGAAAAATATTCCATGAAATGGATACACATGTGGTAATAATGGAATGATTGAGATTTAGTTTTTATATGGTGATATAAACTGAGTTGGATATTATAAATGGTAACATATTGTTGAGGGAGTTTAATTGTTGTCTATAGTTTTGTTTTAATGAATAATATACTTTATAGTGGTAACATGAAATTGGTCATATCAACCTGTCATGATAGGTGATGTGCACCCATTCGTTTGAATGCTTCTGGGTGTATATAAAATCATAGAAAATGTAAATTGTGGATAAATAGGATTATTGATTATGATTTTATCACTCTAATCAAATGAGAATAATTATACTTTGCTATACATATAACATTACAACAATGATTACCCATAAATATTATATAGTATTTTTTATGATTGTATTGATAGTTATAGGAAAAATTAATTATTTTAGTATTTGTTTTCTCATTTGAAAATTATAAAAATGAATGATTGGTATAAATAATCATATGAGTCTTCTAGATAAATTAAGCCTCTTAATAAATAGTTGAACAATGATTTAAGTGATTGATTTTTAATGTAAAGTGTTGATCTATCAATGAAATGTATATTCTAGCAATAATTTCCTAGAAATAAAAAACTTATATTTACATATATTTTCATGAAAATTACAATAATTAAATTCTAGAGACACTAAGGTTTAATGTTTAAAATAATTCAGTAAATCATTTTCTAATAATAGAAACCCTTTTTTCACAAAAGAGACATTTTTTCACCAAATCATTCCCTTTATTAATATAATTTCATTACATATGTCTAGTCACCATAACATTAATTTTTAATTTTTTAATCATTCTTACTAATTCGTAATCCCTCTAAAATTCATTATAACATGCTGATCAAGCTTATTATTTTTATAGTTGGTATAAAATGAATGAAACCCCATTTTACATTGAATTGCCTTAAATCCCAAAAACAATATTTTGAATAATAAAATTTGATCTTTTGAAAGGTCATATAATTTAACACAATCTTGAGAAAACATTTTTTCTAAAAGGGTTACATATATCAATATCATATCCATGAAAAATATCAAAACAATAATCATTAAGTATTCTGAGGACATTATAATATTGTGTAATCACCTAAATAATCTCCACTTCAATCACCCATTATGGAATTACCTATTCAATTACTTCCAATATATGTTCTTAAGAGAATAAATTATTATCCTTTGATTTGGGGTATACATTAGGCTCAAACATTATCATATATAATTTTAAATTACCATATAATCATTAAAGCATACAAAATATTTAAATTTAATGTACAAACTTAATCATTAATGTTAACCCAATAAAAGAAAATTCATTAAAAAAATTAGGTTATCTAATTTCTTTTTGGGAGGAAACTGAAAGAAAAACATATAAAATAAATAAATATAAATAATAATAAGATAAAGTTGAATCATATAACACATCAGTGTGAGATTTTGAATAATGACTTTAAAACATTTTGAGTAAAGGTTTAAAATTCCCCTTATGACCTAGGTTATGTATTAGTCAAAGCCATTGAAAGAGAGGACATGAAATAGAACAATGATTTCAATGAACTAAAAATAAAATTTTATAAAACGAATTCATGGGATAATATTTAATATATATGAAACAAAATAAATGAAAGTTATGGAAGATGTCTCAAAGAATGAAAATTGAGACAAAAAATATTCTTTCCTCTAGTAGTAGCTTTCTTTGTACGTTGTCAAACATCATAAATAGAAAACAATATTTATTATTTACATGATTTATTAAATTTTATAGGTTTATTAAATTTATTTTTATTCAATTTTATTCATTATTCTATTGTATTATCTACTTAATGGATTAATTTTTCCAACATTAGTCGTTCTGAGGTTTTGAGGTCTATCGTTCAAAAACTACATTGACATAACTATAAAGATGAATTATACATAATAATTGGTCCTATAATATCCATAATTTTTATGTTATATGTTTTATGACATTCAAAAATAAAATGAGTTAATTTTTTTTCAATACAGTAACAATTTAGAAAATCATCCTTGGTAAGCATGTTTAGGATGCTAGAGAAGTACTCGGAATGATTTATCTTTATTTCATTATAGTAATTACATTTTTAAGATTACGAAAACATGATAAATAAATTATTTTCTTATTATTATTATGGTAAATATTTAATTTGATTTTTTGGAATATTATTGGTTGAATTAGGTAAAAAATAAATTTTCATCATTCAAATTAGTAGCATAAAATCACTATGAATAAATTTTGTTTTCTAAATGAGATGAAAAAAATGAATATGAATAATGTCTTTGAAATACGTTTTTCTAGCTAGACTATAGGCTCATGAAAGTTGAAATATTGGTTTGAATAGAAATTTGGACAAAATATTGTAAGAAAAATACATTTTATATGTCTTTTGTAAATAGTAGAATAAGTTCACTTTTATATATAAGATATGATGGGAATTGCAGAAATATTCAATCTTTAAGGGTTAAGAATTTAATTTTCAAATATTAAGTAGATAATAAATGGGAAATAGAAGATATAATTGACCATATGTCATCAAAATATTTTTTAATATAAAATTTTCATATTTTTAAATAATTCTTAAATCATTTTAAATATTAAATAAAATTTCATGTCATATTTTGCTAATATTTGAATTTGATGATAAATATGATTCGATAAATATGGAATTAAACATTAAATATTTAAAATATTAAATATATATAAGATTTATTCCAAAAATCATGAATTCATACAATTAATTTGAACTATATCTTGTCACAAATTTTCAAACCTCAATTTTTAACTTTTCTCATTCTTATATAGCCACACCGCCGGAATTCCACAGGTGTTTGGGATAATAATATAATTATATAATTTAGAAAATAAAAATAATTATAAATATTAATTTTTTCATCATTATTATCTTCAAAATAATGTATAATTTCATTTTTTCTCCTTAATATTCTAAAATCATTTTAAAAATAAGAATTTTGACTTTTCTTACTATTTGCAAACACTAGGTAATAATTTAGTTAATTAACATGTAATATAATTATAAAATTAGTTAATATTAATGAAAAAAATTGAGTAATGATATTTTTTATCTCTTAAGGTACAAAATCACATTTTCCCTTCCCTTTATTATCACTTAATCAATCAATTTTTATTCTTACTATGCATCGAAAGAACTCTGTCAGCATCGATAAGTATTTTCCAATCTATTTTAACAAAACATTTAATTTAAATTAAATAAATAATTTGAATATGATATTTTGAGTAAATAAACTTATAATACACATTATATATGTTTATATGTTATTTTATAAAATTTTAAATGAAAATATAATATTAATAATAAATATATTTCCCCTTGAATCAAAATTCTTATATTAAACTGATTTTACGTGTTTTACTAAATATATAGAAAAATTGAATTCAAATATTAAACTTATAAAAAAATAATAATATTACATATATATAATATTATAAAATATCACATTTATTAATAATTTTTTGTTTGTCATTTTTACTTTTATAAATGAATAATTACTATATTTTAATTTCAATTCAAACAACAATTTTTAAAAGCTATATAACTTACAATGTATCACCAAAATTATAGGTGTTATAATAGGAATTTTGAATCGAAACATAGAGAGAGGAATTAGTGTGGTTTAATTTTTATGGATTAAAATATTTCCCCTATTTTACTTATTCATATATTAGGATTAATGGTTCTCTTTCCATCTCAAATCATGTTTTGTTTTCATGATCATAATATTGGTATGAAGCCAAAAAAAAATCTAGGCGTATAGGTGATTGCTAAAATGTTTCTCCAAAAAAAGATTCACTACATGTAAAAACACTCCCTTAACCAATTAGATTAGGGAGAGTCCGAGTTGCTGCAAACCTTATGTAAAATCCCCAATACATAAATGTATGGTAGTAAATACCAATGTCTTACGATATCATTATGGGTTTGTTTTCCATTAAACAATTTAGAAAGGCCAGAATATAAATAAAATCAAGATATTATATGATTTATGAATGTAAACATGAATAAAAATACAATAAAAATTGAAAATTTAGATTTGAATCATAAATTATGGTATGAAATCTCTCAAAATAGAAAATACTTCATGATGCATTGAAACCATTTTGGAATCACTCCAAACATCAAAGTCAAACATGTCCCAGAACCACCAACCATCACCGATACCATAACATCATGATGCTCTGTTAGATATTTCTGAAATATTCATTTTACATATGTCATGATATACTAATAGGATCAATTTGGGTCATGATATACACTGATATGGGGTGAATCATTGTTGGTGTCCAAATTATCACTTTTTTAATCACTTATTATCAATTATAACTCTTTCCCTATTACGTAATGACACTCTTATTCCCTCCATGTTATATTTTCATTAATACTACACATCCAAAGATATGAACACACAAGGGACATGATCAGTTATATGGTTTACCTTAGAAAATGAATGTTTATTCCATACTTTGATCTGGATTTCATTGATATCATACAATCCACTTGTATAAATATATGGATAAAATTGGGAATGGTTTATCCATGTACCAGTGTTTGTGAATCCCTCACTCCAAATAATCCTAATAGTTTATTATACTATCTTACCAATAGTTTATAATAACATCTAACAACAACAAGAAATTATAATACTAGTTGAGACACCTAACACATTTTTGTTGTACTACTTGCTCACTTTTTCTTATACATTCACTATGACGGTAGAATAAAATGCATTAATTTATTTTGTAAGGAAAAAGAAAAGAATAAAACTCATATGTTCACCTCCTCAAATTATCACTTCCTTATTTCAATGATAAAAAATGCATTTTTTTCAATGAAAAGTCTTATATTTACATCATCAATTATTCTTCTTGTCATCTTAAACATCAGGGTATCACTAAATTTCACTGTATCTTCACATCATCAATACCAAAATAGTTATCTAGATATGTAATTGGTATTATTTCTATCTACCTTATCCATTGTTATATATTTTCAGAATAAATTTATTATTTGGAGTTATAAATGTTGTCTATTTTTCATCAACGAACAGTATTTATTTATTTATTTTTTTATCTTTTGATCAGCAGATGATGTGTCCCCTGCTTCTCTCCTCATTACTAGTGTATGTATTTTGAATTTTAACTTCCATAAACTTATGAATTTTAAATTCACTATAGTTTTTTCATTTAGCTACATATAAAATTTACTATTTTATCTTTTCTTTATCTAAATTTATTAATTCTTTTCAACAAATATAGACAAATTAATATGTATGTTTTCATGTTATACTTTAGAGAAGTATTAATGGAATATTCCTTCACTATATTCCATTTCCTTTATATTTATTGCATCATGATATAACATTGATCACTTATTTATGACTAAAGTATCATTTTCATGGATGTTATGGATCTTGATTAGATTATTTATTCATAATCAGAATCATACCGCTTCATATACATAAAACCATTACATATTCATTTTTTTAATTAATCTCATGGTAAAATATATTCATGACTGTGTGGAATATAGTTCAAAAATATTCATATCTACCATTTTCTCACAATATATCTCTTATGGCTAGAGGTCCTTGATATTTCTCGTTGTATGGAATTCTACTCAATTATTCATTGTGATGTGGTAACATCTCTTACACCAAATTAATATTTTCGGATTTGGTTTATTTTATACTTACAATGCATTATGTTTTTCTAAAATGTTGATGTCTTGATAATTACATAACTATGTTTTCTCTACAGTGTAGAATATATACATAATGTCTATGAATAACTCTTGTGGCACATAATTTTATTTTATATCATGGAGGTTTCAATATCACTAAAGACACATAAAAATTCAAAAATCCTCACTTATTTACGATGTGGTTGTTTTTAATTGCAGTGTGGTTATCTTTATTTTGGAATAGAGTCGATATTCTTAATGGTTTTATAGAATGGATCTAATTTTGGTGAGACAAACACTTGATTTAGGTTTTCACCAACCAAAACAGTGCCAATTTTTGTATATCTATATTTTTTTAAATGGATGAATAGTTAAAACCCCATATCACACGTCAAACTCTTTCTCATCATTCTACTCAATAATAAACATATTTAATCCATCAAACAGTCATAAAAAGTACATTTTGGTATTATTTTTCTCTATGTTGCCTCACTTTCCGACCAACTTAGAGACACTCATCACTAATTGTTCATGCTTGACTTCTAACACATTCTTATACGTGTCGCCCACATGGATCCTTCCCATTTTTTCATATATACAAGACGCTTGAGGCTATCTATGTCACTTTTGAGCTTGGTTTGGAGTTCATGATGATGTTTGTCTAGAAATGTGGATTCTCTTCTCAATTTGTCATAATTTTGTTTCATGTTTTATCATTATTTCTTTAGTAGATATAAATCTCCCACCAATATATATCCAATTTCTTCTTAATAATCATCTAATACATGATTTATATAATCCTTAAACACTAAAATAATATTTTTTATCTCCATATTCTATAAGATTATGTTAATTATCATTCATAATTGATCTCCTTCATATTCATAACTCTTTATTAACAATATATTGAAAATAATGAATGTTTCATATTCATTGACTTCCTTCGAAATATATTGAAAATTGATTCAGTTCATTAAGAGTGGCCTCAAATACCCTCCTTTTTATTTATTTTAAATACCACCATAAAATATTGACTTATAATGATATGTAATTATATTCCAAATATATCTCATTATAATCATTTATTTTATTTCCTCCCCCTTTCTCATAAATATTCCCATTTTTCATTATAACCTGCTTAATAAAAAAATTAAAGTATTTTGGAATACTTCATCAATTAATTTTTTCAATGTGTCATTAACTATTCTACTATATGTTTACTCAGAAATTATTAGTTTGGGGAAAACAGGTTTTAATTAGAAAACAATATTTTTCTTATCAATTGAAAATGTAAACAATTATAAATTAATCCACTTACTAAAATTTTGTCAATGATAATATAGTCTATAACTAATTTTGAAAAATTAATGTTAAATTCAAATTTGAGATTACTATCAAACATGTATTATTGAAATTAATTATTACATTGATTCAAGAAAAGAAAAAAATATATAATTTTATAAAAAAATTTATTATTTCTCGAATCGTGCTCTTTTTTTGTTTATTAAAAACTTCTATCCCCTATTATGTTAAACTTTTGATATTAGGGAAGAGAAATAATGTATATTTTTTAGTGACACCACATTCAAGAACATTCCTAAAAATGTATATTTTATTAGGATAATATTTATTGGCATCTTATCCTAATGTTTCATGTATCTCCCCTCTAGCTAAATAGTCCAAGATATCTTTATGATGGTGAATTTGATCAAATATAAGTTTTAATATGTTACAATATGATAATATACCAAAATATAATTATTCATTGGGTTGTACAGTTTTGGAAACATCCTTATCATAATCATAAATGATGATATTATTGAGTAGATATTATTGAGAATATATAAATCACACTATTATGGAATCATCTACTTATTGATTTACAGTTTTAAAACAATATATTCCAACTTCAAAAAATAAGATTCTTAATCATATTTTTATTTGAATACCAGTTGAGTAATCATTCATAGATGGTGACTTATTCAACATTATTTTCCAGGATTGATAGTATATTCACACTATTGGTTTATCCCATAGATAACATATTTCATATTCAATTTAGTTTATTTAAAGTGGAAATATAATACACAAGTGTTAATGTAAAAAATGAGGATTTTCATAATCCATAATATAAACAACAAGTTTGAGATTCTCCCAACCAAGATCCTATATTTCTTCCAATCTTGATGATTTCACATTTGAATTTTAATTCTGATTTAGCTTGAGAAAACATGGTACTCATCACAATATCCATTTTGTTGGGATAGTTATTCTCACTTTATTAATTAAATCATATGCGTATACTGATGAAATATTCATTCTCTAATGGGATTAATCTTATTCTAGTAATAATTTTAAACATCCTCTTATATTGGGTCTATATTGTTGCATATATATATAATAACTTCTTTAACAATAGGGATACGATTTTTTGATTACCACTCGTGAATCTTGGGATCTTCATATGGAATTTATTCGTATCCTTTAGAACCTTTATCTTATTATACATTATTCATCTTCCTTTCCATTATTACTTATACATTACAAACAACTAATATACCTTTATGAATATTGACATCATATTTGGGTTCATAACATAACAAATTATGAGTAATTTTTTCACACCATTCACTCATTATGTTTGACTCTTCTTGGTATTCTTGGACATGATTTTAATTAGAATTTCATTCAACTATTTGTAAAACCGTTTCATACTATTTTCAAACTTCATATGTGAATTCAAATTTGTAACCTTTTTTAAAAACCTACCCTATGATACATCTTCATTATTCAATAGTCCCTTATTCTGACTCAATTTTGATACGTGTTGATGTAACACCCAATGATATTATGCATAAGTGTAAGGGCCCAGACCTCTCCGGTCCATTAATTTGTGGAATTTTCGTGTTGGAGGTGTTCCGGGGGGTCAAGGGGACTTATCCCCAACACTTTGCCAATTTTCCAGTTCAGTGAACAGTGTTTCCAGTTTTATGAACAGTAATAGATCGGTCTCACCGATCGGTCTGACAGATCGGTCTCACAGATCAGTTTCACCGATCGGTGTGACAGATCGGTTTCACAGATCAGTCTGACAGATCGGATTCACAGATCGGTCTGACAGATCGGTTTCACAGATCGGTCTGACAGATCGGTTTCACAGATCGGTCTGACGGATCGGTTTCACAGATCGGTGTGAGAGATCGGTTTCACAGATCGGTGTGACAGATCCGTTTCACAGATCGGTGTGACAGATCGGTTTCACAGATCGGTCTGACAGATCGGTTTCACAGATCGGTCTGACAGGTCGGTTTCACAGATCGGTGTGACAGATCGGTTTCACAGATTGGTTTGACAGATCGGTTTCACAGATCGGTCTGACAGATCGGTTTCACATATCGGTGCGACAGATTGGTTTCAAAGATCGGTGTGACAGATCAGTTTCACAGATCAGACTGACAGATCAGTTTCACATATCGGTGTGACAGATCGGTTTCACAGATCGGTCTGACAGATCGGTTTCACAGATCGGTGTGACAGATCGGTTTCAGAGATTGGTGTGACAGATCGGTTTCACAGATCAGTCTGACAGATCGGTTTCACAGACCGGTTTCATGTACAGTAACAATGGGTGAACAGTGTTTCCAGACTCCTACAGTTTTTCCCTTTTAACGTTTCCTTTGACGTAAAATACATTTAAAGCCTTATTTTAAGGGCTCTTAAGGCCGTTTAAAAAGCCATAAATCCTATATTAATTATTCCTAATGCTTGGAATGTTTTACTTGGTCAAACCGCGTGGGTTAATACGATCCGTTTTTAATGGAGAATTAACCGGATCTTAAACCGTCGCCCCATTTAATCTTCAAAAAGGGACGAGATATCATTCTCCCTTGTTCTTTCCCTTTGTTCTCAACTAAGAGGCACTAGAACCTTTCAATCCTTTCTATAGGAGTTTCACAATCAATCTTTACTCCTAGGATTGGTTCTGCTCTATTTTGGATGCAACCGAGCCGTGTCGATCAATCTTCGATATAAGGTATGTTGTATCGTCATTATTTTGGGGTTTATCTTCTCCTATCCTCCTTCCCATAATTATAGCATGTAATATCCAAGATTCTAATGGGTTTTCTTGGGGTTGCTTGGTACTGTCGTACCGCAGCATCCTCCGGAGGATGCAGTTGTCACGAAGGGAGGATCGTGACCTGTTGTGTGGATAAAGAACGTGAGGAACTGTTTGAGGTAGGGGATTCATGGCTTCTCTAATTGTATATGTGAAATCGTATAATTAGCATGATTTATCCTTTTGGATCACAATGAAATTGACCTAATTAAATACTTGAACCGGATTAAAATAATTGGTTGATCGTATATTGTTGCTTTATATCGTGGTAATTGTTTGCCTCATGTTTTTCTAGATACAGTGATATATATGTTTTCATTGATTTATTGTTCGTTCATGATAGAAATTGATAAAGAATGTAAAGCCAGAATTAATTGTTAATTAATTGCCTAAATATAAAGAAGCATGTAAATTAATCTGGTTATTGCAGTTGTTGTAGTTGTTCTAATTTGAGGATAATAAAATTAGCGAAGTAAGCATGGTTATTTAATTATGATAGCTTACTGATTAGGTATCCATGATTGGAACCTACGAATAACAAATCTGTTAATTCAATATGGATTAGAGAACAGATTGTGTGGGAATTTCTAAAAGGGTTCTGAGTTACCCTCTTGTTTGTTAAAGGGTCAAGAGACCATGATGTGATGTTTGTTTTCCTGATGCGTGTGCTGTGATGTGAGCCTGGATGGTTGTTGTGATATGTGGAGGCATGGAGTCCTTGTGGTTATGGTAGCAGATGACGACTAGAGTGGCGAGATACATCAGTTTATACATGTGGGTGTCAGGGAGGACACTGGGGGTGATGGAATGGGATGGATGTGGTTGCTGGTTACTTTCGGTTTTCTTGAATGTTAATCTGCTTTGCTTTTCCCCACTACTCAAGGCATCTGGTCTTCCTATCATTCTTCTGAAGGAGGTGAAGACGCGCGGGGTATGCCACGTGTTTTCCATGTTTAGCCTCTCGAGGGAGAATGGGTATATGCTCTTTCTATAGGCGGCAAAGACTCGACGGGTAGTATATCTATTCACCGTGTTGAGCCTCCTTTGTGGTTAGAAGCATATGATGTTTTTCTCGAATGCCTGGGAATGTGGAAAAGTAATTCTGTAATGAATGTTTGATTAAATGGTGAAAATCCATGGGGATGGAGATGCTGGAATTTAAAGGTGATGTGAATCCTAAAAGGAGCAGTTTTTGAATGTGATGTTAATTCAGTTTAATGTGGAATTGTTCACTCTTAATTAATGTTTAAAGAAATAATTAACGTACAGTGGAACTGATAAAATGATAATGGAGTAATCTTATAAATCTCTTCAAATGTTTGTGTGCTTATAGGATACCTAGTCTTAGAAGTAGCAGCCTGGAGTCTGAGAGACGTTAGCTGCAGTTGTATCTAAGACTAGGTAATTCCCATGGTGTGGATGTGAGTTACTTATATATTCTGTACTTTTTGTGTTTCGATACACTACTCCACTCTGTCGGTAAGGGAAACTGACACCCCGGGAATTCTGAGCCCTGGGGGGGTGTTTTCCCCAACATTCTGATGGGAGGTCGAATGGCTGACTACCCCTTTTGGCCCATCTCTCTTCTCTTGGTAGATACATGTGCCATGAGGCACAGCGGTTAGTTACACCATATATGTTTGTAGAGGGCTGTAATGGCTTGTGGTTATTCACATGCATATATTCTGGATATAGTATCCTATGGACTACTATAGGTGTAACGTGTATAGGCTATGATGGCTTGAGGATCCTTACTCGGAGTATGGGCTGTAATGGCTTGATGTATTATACCCGACGTATGATACACGTTATGCAAGCTGTGGTGGCTCCCGGAAATTACCTGGTTACTTTTTGTTGTGAGGACGGTGTGGTGCTTCGCCCTGGTGTCTGCGGGCAAGCCTTTGTGGTGCACAAGTTGTAGATTGTTGATCTTAGCCTAGGTGTCTGCGGGTAAGCCTTTGGAGAGAGATACATAGGACATATGTCGTTGGGGAAAAGCGGCAAACCAGTGGGGAAGTAGTAGCAGGGTACCCATGATATTCTTTACTATATGCTATATTCTTGTATGCGTTACTTGGTGAGAGTATCCATTGTGAGGTTGGGAACATAGTATACCTGTTTAGGTGACGAGATAGTTTCACTTGTTGTTCATTGGGCTTTAGCATGCTTTCTTTACTTTTTCACGAGAGCCATGGGGAGGATCCTACTGAGTATACTGTTACACTCACCCTATGTATATAGAACTGTTTTTTTCAGGTCACTTGGAGCAGGTTGGAGATCATGCTGGTTACTACTAGCTTGCGGTTGGAGGAGGAGCTGTTTGGGCTTGTGGTCACTGTCGTTTTACTTTCATTTGGGTACTTTTAGTTTCCCCTTTCAGTTGTAGTACTTTTTCATGACATTTCATATATGTACTTGGTTTCCTTTTATATCTCAGTTCTAAGTTGGAGTTGATTGGATTCTATTCTATCTCTCTCTTCTGCATGTGTTATCTTAGAGGGTAATGCCTCCCATTTGTGTGTGTATTATACCCTCGGTGCTAGTCGCCAACCCGGGGCCTACTAGAGGCGGGACTCGGGGGTCATTATCTCCCTTCTCACATTGCCAGCCCAGGAGGGGTACACTTTGTGGGGAGGGGTCATGACAGAGTGGCATCAGAGCTCTGGTTGAGGGATAAGATGGAGTTTTGAGTTAGGCATAGGTGAGGATTCATGGGATGGTAGGGGAACAGTGTCATTAATGTTTAGAAAGTGGGGTAAACACTGGAGACCGATAGAGACATAGGCGTTTAGGGCCACCTATGATCTGTTGCATGGACCGTTAAGTTTACGATGGCTACTAGACAAAGTGATACTGGTTGCAGGGTAGAGACCTAGGAAAGAATCATGCATCATTATTCTTTGCGTCTGTGTTTGAATGGGTAGACCTTGGGATAGGTAACCTAAAATTAATAAAACAAAATAATTAATTAATTAATGTTGAGTCTTCCATATTACAGGCTTAGGAGCTCTAACTATTGTTATTTTACAGGTATGGCTCCAGGTCGACGTCCTCGTCATGTTTGCACAGAAGGTGCCCAGCAGGTTGTTCCAGCAGATCGCCGCCAGGTAGAGGTTGACAACGATGACACTTGGAGGAAGACACTCCGAGAGTTTCAGCGCCATAGTCTACAGATGTACGAGGGCTCCGTTTCAGATGCAATCATAGAAGACAGGTTGGAGGAGGTCGAGATAGGCTTCAGTTCGATTCGTGCTCAGAAGGAACACTGGGTGTCCTTGGTTGTGACGATGCTGCGTGGAGCAGCGAGGCAGTGGTGGTTCTTGTTCCTTGGGGATCGCGAGGAGTCAGCGATCTCATGGGAGGAGTTTCGAGACAGGTTTAGAGTGGAGTTTCTTTCATCGACTGTGAAGGCGTCCAGTCGCCAGGAGCTTCTCACCCTTCAACTGGGGAGCTCTAGTGTTCGAGAGTTTGGAATCTGTTTCAGGAACCTTCTACGATATGCTTCAGACCTGTTACCAGATGATGAGGCTAGGGAGAGGCATTTCGAGGAGGCTTTGCGTCCAGAGATCCAGCGCCAGGTCACCCCATTTATGCTGAAGACATATCTTGAGGTGCTGGCGAGGGCAGAAGTTGTTGAGAGGACTTTGGCTAGGACCGGATCGTCGCGAGAGGGGAATCGTCATGATTCCTCACGAAGCATAGCTGTGGTTTGGGGTTCCCGGTTTTTAGGACAGAAGAGTTTTCGTTCACCTGGGGGTAGGTCCCAGCCCTTCCCATCTCGTTTCTATGGAGGCAGGAACTCTCAGGCCTATACCAAGGGATCAGGCGCTTGTTTTTCTTGTGGTGGTCGTGGTCATCAGCAGCGGGAGTGCCCGACTTTTCAGAGCAGTCATCATGCACCAAGCGCTCCACTTCAGGTTCCTCCATTGTGGCAGTTCCAGCCGAGGCAGCAGCAGCAGGTTGCACTAGCTTTAGATCACCCGAGGGTAGATGGAGCAGGCAGAGGACAGCCCCATGACGCTCCCCGTCCTCGGAGAGCAGAGCGTGTCCGTGGTGGTGGTCGTCATCAGGGTCAGAGAGGCCGTGGAGGTGGTCGTGGTCATCTTCATGCTCAAGCGTTGCCAGCTCTAGGCAAGCCAGATGTCATTCGAGGTACCATTTTCTTGTTTTCTACCTTGGTGTATTCCTTGTTTGATTCAGGAGAAACACACTCCTTCATATCACATACCCTTGTCCATGCTTTGGGACTTGAGTTAGAGAGGCTTCCAGTGCCCTTGGCGTTGACTACGCCAGTTGGAGGTCGAGACGACTTGTTTGAAGTATGTATAGACTGTGAGCTAGTGTTGGGGAAACACCGCTCTTTGGGAGATTTCCTATGTTTATGAATACAACCATATGATGTCATACTCGGCATGGATTGGTTGTATTCGGTGCAGGCTATTGTGGATTGCTACAGGAAGAAGGTCGTTTTCTTTGATGAAGATGGAGGGGAAGTGGTGTTTACTAGTGAGCGAGATCCTCGGATGGTTCATAGGCAGGTTTCATCCTTATCATCCATGATGGCTGAGATGATGCTATGTTCTTCAGAGGTTGAGCAGTTGGCGTTTCCTGGGGTTGTGGAGGAGTACCCTGATGTATTTCCCGAAGAGGTTGTAGCATTACCCCCTCGATGAGAGATCGAGTTTGGGATCGAGCTATATCCAGGAGCATCTCCTATCTCTATGTCTCTGTATAGAATGGCCCCTTATGAGTTACGAGAGATACATATACTGCTTGATGATCTGTTGAAGTGCGGTTTTGTTCGGCCAAGTGTGTCTCCATGGGGTGCACAAGTCTTGTTCGTGAAGAAGGCTGACGGCAGTTTAAGGTTGTGTGTTGATTATCATTGCTTAAACAAAGTGACAATAAAGAAACAATATCCTCTTCCACAGATTGATGCTTTATTTGATCAATTGAAGGGTGCAAGTTGGATCTCAAAGATCGACTTGCGGTCAGGATATCATCAAATGCGTGTAAAGGATGAAGATATCCCGAAGACTGCATTCTGTTGCCGTCATGGGCATTATGAGTTTGTTGTAATGCCATTCGGCGTGACAAATGCTCCAGCTGTTTTCATGGGGTTGATGAATGCTATGTTCCGTGAATTCCTGGACAAGTTTGTTGTGGTTTTCATCGACGACATCCTTGTGTACTCCACATCTGAAGAAGAGCACGCATAGCATCTACGAGCCGTTTTGGGAGTTCTTCGCCAACATCAGTTGTTTGGGAAGTTGTCCAAGTGTGAGTTATGGGGTCGAGAAGTTCATTTCTTAGGGCATGTTGTTTCCCAATAGCGAGTAGCTGTGGATCCATTGAAGATAGAAGCAGTAGTGTCTTGGGCAGCCCCCAAGACCGTGTCAGAGGTGAAATGTTTCCTTGGTCTCGCAGGCTATTATAGGAGGTTTGTATCCAATTTCTCCCGAGTTGCGACTCCTCTGACAGCATTGACCAAGAAGGATCAAGCGTTCATATGGACTGATCAGTGTTAGTCAGCTTTCGAATATCTAAAGGAGAAGTTGGTAAGTGCTCCAGTCCTTTGTCTTCCAGCGGAGGGAGTCGAGTTTGATGTTTTCTATGATGCTTCACATCTGGGGCTAGGATGTGTTCTTATGCAAAAAAGGTCAATTGTTTCTTATGGGTCCCGACAATTGCGTCCCCATGAATGCAACTATGCCACCCATGATCTTGATTTGGCAGCCGTGGTGTTTGCGCTGATGTTTTGGAGACATTACCTCATTGGCGAGCACGTTGTGGTTTTCACCGGTCATAAGAGTTTGAGGTATGTTTTCACTCAGCGGGACTTGAACTTGCGGTAGCGTTGGTGGATGGAGTTCTTGCAGGAATATGACTTCGAAATATCGTATACACCTGGGAAGGGAAATGTTGTTGCTGATGCGCTGAGCCAAAAGTCACGTAGTGATGCTGTGCGTGAATCCGGTGATTCTTGGAGAGTAATGGAGGAACTGTCAGCATTAAATCTTGATATGGAAGAGTTTGGAGATAGAGTTTGTCTTTTCCAGATGATGGTGCAGTCATCTATGATGCAAAAGGTTGAAGAGTCTCAGTTGGGTGATCCAGAGGTGGAAGTTTGGAGAGACAGAGTTGTTTGTGGAGAGGCCCCTGATGGTTGGTCGGAGGATAAACAACACCGAGTGTTGTATCATGGCAGGCTTTTTGTTCCCTCGGATATGCGTGAGACGGTTCTCCAAGTGTTCCATAGCTCGCCCTTAGCAGTACATCCCGGTGTGACAAAGATGTACCGGTCCTTGAGGAGTCAGTTTTGGTGGCCTGGGCTGAAGCGTACAGTGGTAGAGTGTGTGTCTCGATGTTTAGTCTGTCAGAGGGTGAAGGCCGAACACCGTGTTCCTGGTGGTCTTCTCCAGCCATTAATGATTCCTCAGTGGAAGTGGGAGGACATCTCAATGGACTTTGTTACAGGTTTACCTCGAGCTCCGGGAGGACATGATGCTATATGGGTGGTAGTGGATCGTTTAACTAAATTGGCCCACTTCATAGCAATCAAGGAGTCGAGCTCAGTGGAGGTTTTGTCGAGGCAGTATCTGGAGGAGGTGGTGAGGCTTCACGAAGTTCCTAAGACGATCATTTCTGATCGAGATCCTCATTTTACCTCTAGGGTGTGGAGAGGTCTCCAGCATGCTTTTGGCTCTCAACTGTGCCTTAGCACTGATTTTCATCCTCAAATGGATGGTCAGACAGAGCGATCCATCCAGACTCTTGAAGACATGTTGCGCTCTTGTGTTCTTGATTTTGGAGGTTCATGGGTGAAGCACTTTCCCTTGGTAGAGTTCGCTTACAATAATAGTGTTCACTCAACCATCAGCATGGCACCGTTTGAAGCATTGTATGGCCGGCCATGCCGTTCTCCGTTGTGCTGGACTGGGGTCGGAGAGTTAGCAATTCTCGGACCAGAACTAGTGCAGAATACAACATAGATGGTACAGGTGATTCGTGAGAGGATGAAGACAGCATAGGATCATCTTTAATCATATGCTGATCAAAGAAGGAGACCGGTAGAGTTTAATGTTGGGGATCATGTGTTTCTAAAGGTGACTCCCCGTCGTGGGCAACGAAGGTTTGGTCGTGGGAGTAAGCTTTCTCCCCGGTTTGTTGGGCCTTTCGAGGTGTTAGCTCATGTTGGAGCTATGGCATATCGAGTAGCACTTCCCCCTCAGATGAGTCGGATACATGTTGTTTTCCATGTATCACAGCTCCGTCGTTATCTTCATGATGAATCTCATGTTATCGACTGGGGGGAGATCGATGTTGACAATGATGAAACCTTCGAGGAGCGACCTGTGGAGATCCGAGACCACAAGTAGAAGGTGTTGCGTTGGCATTATATCCCCTTAGTTCATGTCTTGTGGTGACACGGTGGCATGGAGGAGAGTACATGGGAGCGTGAGTCACAGATACGTGCTCAGTTCCCAGAGTTGTTCATTGTTTAACTCCTTGCATGTAATAATGTTTCCTCTCTGGTTAGACCTTTCATGTCTTATTTATGTACTTTTCATGTGAAGTTATGAATGAATTGTTTGTGTATGGATTGTTTGTTCCCATACTCCCGGATGTTGTAGTTTTGTTCCAGATTTCGAACAACTCATGGTGGTTTTTCCCCTGAGAGGTATCTTATGGGGTGGTTGTTTGGACCCCTCTTTTCTTCTGGGTTGGTTTTAAATTCTTGAGGACGAGAATGTTTTGAGACGTATCTAATGTAATGTCCCAGACCTCTATGGTCCATTACTTTGTGGAATTTTGGTGTTGGAGATGTTCCGAGAGGTCAAGGGGATTTATCCCCAACACTTTGCCAATTTTCCAGTTCAGTGAACAGTGTTTCCATTTTTATGAATAGTAACAGATCGGTCTCATCAATCGGTCTGACAGATCGGTCTCACAGATCAGTTTCACAGATCGGTGTGACCGATCGGTTTCACAGATCATTCTGACAGATCGGTTTCACAGATCGGTCTGACAGATCGGTTTCACGGATCGGTCTGACAGATCGGTTTCACAGATCGGTGTGACAGATCGGTTTCACATATCAGTCTGACAGATCGGTTTCACACATCGGTGTGACAGATCAGTTTCACAGATCGGTGTGACAGATCGGTTTCACATATCGGTCTGACAGATCGATTTCACAGATCGGTCTGACAGATCGATTTCACAGATCGGTGTGACAGATCAGTTTCACAGATCGGTGTGACAGATCAGTTTCACAGATCTGTGCGACAGATCGGTTTCACAGATCGGTGTGACAGATCAGTTTCACAGATCGGTCTGACATATCAGTTTCACAGATCGGTGTGACAGATCGGTTTCACAGATCGGTCTGACAGATCGGTTTCACAGATCGGTACGACAAATCGGTTTCACAGATCGGTGCGACAGATCGGTTTCACAGATCAGTGCGACAGATCGGTTTCAAAGATCGGTCTGACAGATCGTTTTCAAAGATCGGTTTCATGTACAGTAACAGTGGGTGAACAGTGTTTCTAGACTCCTACAGTTTTGCCCTTTTGACGTTTCCTTTGACGTAAAATACATAAAATGCCTTATTTTAAGGGCTCTTAAGGCCGTTTAAAAAGCCATAAATCCTATATTAATTATTCCTAAGGCTTGGAATGTTTTACTTGGTCAAAAAGCGTGGGTTAATGCGATCCGTTTTTAATGGAGAATTAACCGGATCATAAACCGTCGCCCCATTTAATCTTCAAAAAGTGAAAAGATATCATTCTCCCTTGTTCTTTCCCTTTGTTCTCAACTAAGAGGCACTAGAACCTTTCAATACTTTATATAGGAGTTTCACAATCAATCTTTACTCCTAGGATTGGTTCTACTCTGTTTTGGATGCAACCGAGCCGTGTCGATCAATCTTCGATATAAGGTATGTTGTATCGTCGTTCTTTTGGGGTTTATCTTCTCCTATCATCCTTCCCATAATTATACCATGTAATTTCCAAGATTCTAATGGGTTTTCTTGGGGTTGGTTGGTACTGTCGTATCGCAGCAACCTCCGGTGGATGCAGTTGTCGTGAAGGGAGGATCGTGACCTGTTGTGTGGATAAAGAACATGAGGAACGGTTTGAGGTAGGGGATTCACGACTTCTCTAATTGTATATGTGCAACCGTAGAATTAGCATGATTTATCCTTTTGGATCACAATAAAATTGACCTAATTAAATAGTTGAACCGGATTAAATGAATTAGTTGATTGTATAATGTTGCTTTATACTGTGGTAACTGTTTGCCTCATGTTTTCCTAGATATAGTGATATCTATGTTTTCTTTGATTTGTTGTTCGTTCATGATAGAAATTGATAAAGAACGTAAATCCAGAATTAATTGTTAATTAATTGGCTAAAGATAAAGAAGCATGTAAATTAATCTGGTTATTGCAGTTGTTGTAGTTGTTCTAATTCGAGGATAATCAAATTAGGGAAGTAAGCATGGTTATTTTATTGTGATAGCTTACTGATTAGGTATCCATGATTGGAACCTACGAATAACAAATCTGTTAATTCAATATGGATTAGAGAACAGATTGTGTGGGAATTTCTAAAAGGGTTCTGAGTTACCCTCTTGTTTGTTAAAGGGTCAAGAGCCCATGATTTTATGTTGGTTTTCCTATTGCGTGTGCTGTGATGTGAGCCTGGATGGTTGTTGTGATATGTGGAGGCATGGAGGCCTTGTGGTTATGGAAGCAGATGACGCCTAGAGTGGTGAGATGCATCAGTTTATGCATGTGGGTGTCTGGGAGGACACCAGGGGTGATGGAATGGGATGGATGTGGTTGCTGGTTACTTGTGGTTTTCTTGATTGTTAATCTGCTTTTCTTTTCCCCACTGCTCAAGGCAGCTGGTCTTGCTACCATTCTTCCGAAGGAGGCGAAGACGCGCGGGGTATTCCACGTGCTTTTCGTGTTTAGCCTCTCGAGGGAGAATGGGTATATGCTCTTTCTATAGGCAGCAATGACTCGACTGGTAGTATATCTATTCACCGTGTTGAGCCTCCTTTGTGGTTAGAAGCATAATATGTTTTTCTAGAATGCCTGGGAATGTGGAAAAGTAATTCTGTAATGAATGTTTGATTAAATGGTGAAAATCCACGGGGATGGAGATGATGGAATTTAAAGGTGATGTGAATCCTAAAAAGGAGCAGTTTTTGAATGTGATGTTTATTCAGTTTAATGTGGAATTTTTCACTCTTAATTAATGTTTAAAGACTTAATTAACGTACAATGTAACTGATAAAATGAGAATGGAGTAATCTAATAAATCGCTTCAAATGTTTGTGTGCTTATAAGATACCTAGTCTTAGAAGTAGCAGCCTGGAGTCTGAGAGATGTTAGCTGCAGTTGTATTTAAGACAAGGTAATGCCCATGGTGTGGATGTGAGTTACTTATATATTATGTACTTTTTGTGTTTCTATACGCTACTCCACCCTGTCGGTAAGGGCAACTGACACCCCGGAGATTCTGAGCCCTGGTGTGGTGTTTTCCCCAACATTCTGATGGGAGGTCGAATGGCTGACTACCCCCTTTGGCCCCGCTCTCTTCTCTTGGTAGATACTTGTGCCATGAGGCACATCGGTTAGTTACCCCATATATGTGTGTAGAGGGCTGTAATGGCTTGTGTTTATTCACACGCATATATTCTGGATATAGTATCCTATGGAAAACTATAGGTGTAACGTGTATAGGCTATGATGGCTTGAGGATCCTTACTCAGAGTATGGGCTGTAATGGCTTGAGGTACTATACCCAACGTATGATACACGTTATGCGAGCTGTGGTGGCTCCCGGAAATTACCTGGTCACTTTTGGTTGTGAGGACGGTGTGGTGCTTTGCCCAGGTGTCTGCGGGCAAGCCTTTGTGGTACACGAGGTGCAGATTGTGGAGCTTAGCCCAGGTGTCTGCAGGCAAGCCTTTGGAGAGAGATGCACAGGACGTATGTCGTTGGGGAAAAGCGGCAAACCAGTGTGGAAGTAGTAGTGGGGTACCGTTGATATTATTTAATATATGCTATATTCTTGTATGCGTTACTTGGTGAGAGTAGCCATGGTGAGGTTGGGAACATAGTATACCTGTTTAGGTGACGAGTTAGTTTCACTTGTTGTTCACTGAGTTTTAGCATGCTTTCATTACTTTTGCATGAGAGGCTTGGGGAGGATCCTACTGAGTATACTGTTATACTCACCCTATGTATATATAACTATTTTTTTCAGGTCACTTGGAGCAGGTTGAAGATCAAGCTGGTTACTACTAGCTTGCGGTTGGAGGAGGAGCTGTTCGGGCTTGTGGTCGCTGTCGTTTTGCTTTCTTTTGGGTAATTTTAGTTTCCCCTTTCAGTTGTATTACTTTTGCATGACATTTCATATATGTACTTGGTTTCCTTTTATATATCAGTTCTAAGTTGGAGTTGATTAGAGTCTATTCTATCTCTCTCTTCTACATGTGTTCTCTTAGAGGGTAATGCCTCCCATTTGTGTGTGTATTATACCCTCGGTGCTAGTCGCCAACCCGGGGCCTACTGGAGGTGGGACTCGGGGGTCATTATCTCCCTTCTCACATTACCGACCCAGGAGGGGTACACTTTGTGGGGAGGGGGTCGTGACAATAAGGAACCCACCTTAATTACATTACATAATCTAGAATTTAGTCAAGAATTCACTTCCTTTACCATTGAGGATCTTTCCTATTTTAGATCTTTAGAGAATTGAGACATAATGCATTCATAAAATTACATATTATTACATAGTGTATAGCATAAAAAAGGTATTCCTTTCTTACAAAATATAAAAAATTTCAAAAAAAACATGATTTCTTTGACTAAACATCAAACATTTAACTTGGAATAATTATTTTTCATACACATCCTTATATCCTATTAATATAATTTAGAAACAATGGATGAGCACAAAATCTCAGTAAGGGATATTAAAATAAGGAAAGAACACATTAGTCCATGAAAACTTGTAACGTATGAAATCTTTTTAAAATACATAGTTTTTACCCATATATAATTAGTTTATGAAAAATTAGATTTAAAAAATATCCACACAGAACATAAGAACATAAATATAATCACAAAACATATCCTGGGGAATTACTTACCTAATCTTGAAGCCCTCTTGTTTACCTTATAATTTGTAAACCTCGTGGCTACCTTAAAATTTGTGTAATAATGAAAGTTACTCTTGGAGTAACCATACGAGCAACCTACAACATACACATACTCAATGCCTTAGTGGGATATATATGTCCCACCCACAATCATAGAAAATTCTCAATAATTTTAAAATAATCATACAACATGAATAATTGAATAAAAAATTGATTTTTAATACTGTAAAACTGATTTGTAAAAGAGGGTTTTAAATGATAAGGCCCATACATATATCATATAATTTATGTGAGACTTAATAGAGAGGATATAATAAGTACATACAATGTAAATAAACATAATTAAACATAATATAAACATAACCCATAACAAAAACAAATTTAATACCACATAAATAATGAAGTAGAAGGTCAACCCAAAGAATGGAAATTGGGTTAATAATTCCATTACCTTGGGTTTTTCTTACATAAAATTTTTTTAAACCTCCTTTATAATGGTTAGAAAAGTGTTATTAGTATTTCACAGAAACATTTTCATGTTTATAACATCTTATATAATCATTTAACAACATCATTTCACACATTAAGCTTTAGTATTTTGATCCTTGCATTGTTTATGTACCGTTCTTTACATGATTTCCATCATTGGTTCATGATGGATGATAATAATGATTGGAAGTGAAAATCCAAAATTGTATTGGAATGGAAATTATATATTTACAGTACAATAAATTATTCAATTTATCATTTTTAATTCTTACATTATGAGTATTTATAAGTTAAAACATTAATGATGTTCCTTTAGATCATTTTAGTGGTTCTTTGATTATAAAGACCTCATTTTGTTTTATAATTTAAAACTGTGTATTCAAAATAATTCTTGAACCATGAATGAGAAATAATACATATATTATAACCTGGTTCAAACATAAAAATGGTTTCATGACAAGACATTAAGTAATTAATGCAAATTGAAATCACATCATCCCCGATGTCGGTAATTCGACACATCATAAACAATGTTTTTAATTACTTGAATAAGTGGGGAAGGAGAACAATATTGATGATGAATTTTCCATGAACATGAGAAAATTGAAAATACGAAAAAGTTTCTAGATCTTTCAGACATCTTGGATAAGATGAGGTAATGAAATAAGAATAAAATAAATGAACTCAAATTAAAACAAAATATGAGAAATTCCTTAC
This sequence comes from Viscum album, assembly GCA_963277665.1. NCBI lineage: Eukaryota > Viridiplantae > Streptophyta > Magnoliopsida > Santalales > Viscaceae > Viscum > Viscum album. The sequence goes on along the minus strand of OY728159.1, from coordinate 288,292,343 downwards.
GAAAATTTGGCAGCCTAATGACATCGTTTGAATTTTCATAAAATAATTTGATGAGAGAATAGAGTTATACCACTATTATTACATAATATGGGTATTTAGGGGTATATGTAATAAAATATCGAAACATAAGACAAACTCAATGAAAAATAATAACATAAAATGAATGGAAAGAATGAAAATAAAAGAGGATGTTTACCTCTTGATATCTTTTCCTTAAGATCCCTCTTAAGGCCTCTGTTTTTGTCCCTTTGAAGATACCAATTGCTCTAGGACGTGGTGACGGGCCATGGGAGGATTTTTGGGAAGAACATAGGTAAGGGTCAAGGCTTGAGAGGTGTGGGAGGAATAGGGGAATGAGGGTGGTCTTTATAGTGGATGAGAGAAGGTATTTTTCATTATTTTAATAATTATTATAATATTTTTGCTCAAGACTACAATTAATATTAATTCAACGGACCCCAAGTAGTAATAATGTCATGTGAGTCCCAAAAAAGTGGGCTTATATCATTTATGATGTCATAAATAGTGTATTTTACTGATAATTTAAATATATTGTATTTTACTGTATTTCAATATTCATTGAAAATTTTAGAATTTCAAAAAATTCACCCTTTCCATTTCCCCACATGTAGAATTCAAAAATGATATCCATTTTTTCAAAATAGTTTTATAAATTTAATTTATTTAATTTTTAAATAAAATCATACTTAATTCAAAAATAAATAATTTTAAAACTATAACTGCTTTTATATCACATTAAAAAATTAACCAAAATGACATTATCTTCAAGACATGATAAATTATAATGAAAATAAAATTTACTATTCATTAGGGTCATATTACTATTCATATTACTATTCATAATGGTGTGTAACTATTTACCAAAAAACAAGTCAACTCCATTTGACTATAAATAACATACTGAACACAATTGTAGATGAATGTTTTTCAGATTTCAAAACAAAGAAGTTTAAAATTTGTGATTAAAATTATAGATATAAATATCCACATTAACCAAATTTTAATGAATTTCAATTTATTTTACGAAAACCTCAGGTTGTTACATTTTCACCACCATCTAGAAATTTCGCCCTCCAAATTTTATTTACTTATTTAAACAAGTGTGGGCACCTTTACCTCATAGGATTTTTAGACTCCCATGTTAGTTCTTCTACCAAGTGTTTTCTCTACAAAACCGTTACCGGAAGGATTGCCTTATTCTACAATACATGTTCCCTTCAATAAAGGATCTGAACTAGTTTCTCTTTATAAGAAAGGTTCTCTTCTAGCTGAACTCTGTCTTGGCTCAAGAAACGTGATGAATATAGAACATACTTCCTCAACATAAAAACATGAAAATCATTATGTGCATGAGATAAACTTGGAGGAAAATATACTCTGTATGAAACAGGTCCAACATTCTCCAGGATTTCAGAAGGACTTCTGAACTGCTGACTTATCTTTCATTTCTTATCAAAATGCATCAAACTTTTCCAAGGAGATATTTTAAGGAAAATATGGTCACATACCTTGAGAGAGTAGTCATTCCTTCTATAATATGCACAAACTTTCTTCCTACTCTAAGCTATCTTCATGTGTTATTGGATCATATTCACTTTTTCAGCCACTTACACGATTATTTCTGGCCCCATCAATATTTTTTCTCTAACTTCATCAAAAAACTTGGGAGTCTAACACTAATTCCCATACAAATATTCAAAAAGTTCCATCTTTATATTGAAATGAAAAATTTTATTAGAAAAATACTCAAATAAAGAAATATTCTTATCCCTACTTCCTTAGTAGACCATTGAACAATCTCGAAGAATATACTCCAATGTTTGTATCGTTCATTCTGATTGCCCATCTGATTGAGGATGAAATATTGTACTAAAATTTAATTATTTTCCCACTAACTTATAATGTCCCTTCCAACATTTATAAGTGAGCACTGGATCCCGGCCAGATATAATAGAATGGATAACTCCATGTAGCCTAAAAATCTCTTTGAGGTATAGTCGAGAATGCTGATTCGAAGACATTATATCTCGAATAGGAAGAAAATGTGTAGATTTGTTTAGCTGATCAATAATAATTCAAATCACATAGATACCTAAAGAAGTATTTGGTAGTCCCACAACAATGTCTATGGATATATTCTCCCATTTCCACTCTAGCACTGGAAAAGGATGAAGCATCCCCTTCAATTACTACTGCTCTGATTTAACCTGTTGACATGTCCTACATTTCATAGGAAAAAAACAATATCTCTTTTCATTCAATCTCAATAAAAAAAATCCAGGAGGTCTCGGTACATCTTAGTACTAATAGGATGAACTAAAAATGGAGAAATATAAGATTCACACAACAGTTCTTTCTTCAACTGGGAATCACAAGCCACACACAACCTTTTACCAAATCTTAAAACACAATCTTTATCAGGGTTAAATTCTAGAAACTTTCCCATTTTAACCAATTATACATTTTCTGTAGCTCATTGTCTTACTTATGTGATTGCTTAATTTTGTTTGACAACGATGACTTCATTGAAATTGGGGATAAAATAGAGGTATTTCCGGCACCAACAACTTCTATGAAAAATTTAATCAAATCATTAATCAAGGGATCATTTTCCAAATGTAACATGGTTAATGATTCATGAGATTTTTGACTCAAGGCATCCACTTCTTTATTTTCATTTCTAGGATGGAAATTGATCATGGAATTGTAATCTTTTATCAGTTCAATCCATCTTCTCTACCTCATGTTTAATAGGTTTTATGTGAATATATACATCAGACTTTTCTGGTCAGTATATAGTTGTCATTTGGATCCGTATAAATGATGCCTCCAAATTTTCAATGAAAAAACCATAAGTACCAATTCCAAATCCTAGGTAGGATAATTTAACTCAGGAGTGTTAAATTTTCTGGAATCATAAGTAAATACTTGATCATTCTGCCTCAATAAACAACCATTCCCTTTCTAATAGGCATCAATGTAGATGTAAAACTCACCATTTTGGGAAGGCAAGTCCAAAACTGGAGCACTCAAAAATCAGTTCTTCAGTTCTTCAAAAAAGAATAACATTCTACTATCCAAAACAATTTAACCCCTTTTTGTGTTAACTTAGTTATTAGGCTAGATAACTGTGCAATTTTATTAACAAAACTTTTGTAATTAACTGTTAATCCAAGAACACTACAAATCTCTATAACAATTTTGGGTCTTTTCCATTTATCAACCACTTTCGTTTTGTATGGATAAATAGTTATTGCATCCTTATTTACAATGTTCCCATGAAAGTAAATCTGTTGCTACAAAAAATCACACTTTTGGAATTTTCCATACAGTTTCTTTTCATTTATGGTTTGTAGAAAAACTCATATATGTTTTTTATACTCTTATTTACTCTTATAAAATACTATAATGTCATTAATAAACACAACCAAAAACATATCCAAGAACACTAGAAATATTCTATTCATATGATTCATGAATAAATTAGGTTCATTAGTTAACCCAAACAGCATAAAAACAAACTCATAATGCCCTTATCTAGTACAAAAGGCTGTTTTCAGGATTTCATCCTCTTTCACCTTCAGTTGATCATATCCGGATCTCATATCGTTCTTGGAAAAGTATTGAGCTCCCTAGAGCTGATCAATCTAGTCATCGATATGAGGCAAATGATACTTGTTCTTATCAGTGATGCTTTTCAAAACACTATAATCAATGAAATGTCTCATGGAACCAAATTTTTTTAACAACCCAAATAAGAGGACCCCATGGTGAATTTCTAGGATGAATGAAGTCTTTATCCAGAAAATCCAGCAACTAATTTTTCAATTCAAGAAGTTCTATTTGATCTATACGATATTAGGGTTTTGAATTTGTCTTATCATCAGGAACTCAGTTAATTCTGAATTCGACTTCTAGATTAGTTATGTCACTTGGTAAATCATCTATAAAAACATCAACTTATTCATTTACCAGTTCCACATCATTAATCTAAACAGTTACCTAGTTTTCCCCAACATGATCAAGATAACATTCATTTCCATCTTTCACCAATTTCTCAGCATCCTAAAATGTTATCAATTTCATTCGTTCTTTTTGGTATATAAACTATAATTATTTCTAAAAAACCACTTTTTATCACTATAGTAAATCGTAGCATGATAAAAATAAATACAATTCCTTCCCAGAATAACATCAAACTCGAATAAGGGAAAAAACAAGGTTTATAGGTAATGTCTTTCCACATAACACAATATAAAGATTATCATATTTCATCTTCGGTATAATATTTTCACCTGGTGTTTTAACAATAAATTCCAGTTTCATTTATTAAGGTTATATTTGTAATTTACCCAAAAATTTCTCAGAGATGAAGGAATCTATAGACCCTATATCAAACAAAACATTAGAAAAATCTAAGTAAACAAACAATGTACCTGATATAACTTCATTGGATGGCTTGGAATCTACTGACATAGTCGCAATATATCTCACTACACCTTTCTTCTTATATTCTGGCTTATTTGCATCATTTGGTTCTCTCTTTGGGAAGATATTTGCATAGTGACACATCTCCCCACATTTAAAACATTTAACACTTTTCTTATTAGGATTAGTCTTACAATCATGTTAATTATAATCTCAGGCCACATATCCAAATTTTCCACATCAAAAATTGTTCCTATTTATAGTTAGACATTCCCCAGGGTTCTTCTTGCCACACTTTTCACAACTAGAAATTGTATTCTCTTACCATGAGATTTCTTTTGTTGATCCTTACCCATAACCTTCCATCTATATATATTGTTCTCCTTTTTGAAAAAATTAATGTGATCATTAGAAAAATACATTTTTACCCTCTCATCACATTAGACATGTTTCTCATAACAGTCGAATTCACTGGAGTCCCACGGCCTTCGATACTTTGGCTTTAGTCCTGAGTAAAAAACGCTTGATTTTACTATCAAGATCCAGAATAGGATTTGGAGAATACCTCTTCAGTCGGGTGATGTTCACTTCATACACAACCACTGAATCTTCCTCCTTTTTTCGATTCAAGGAATTGATTCTCCATCCTATGTTGCACCACCTTTGGAAAATATTTTTTCAGGAAAAGACTTTTAAATTCATCCCACTCTAAGGCATAAATATCCACTCTATATCTGATATTCATTACCATTGACCACCACTAATTAGCATTACCATCAAAATGATAAATGAAAAAACAGAACATTTTATTTTCTGAACATCCCATAACATTGAATATAATTTTAAGGGATTTATTCCATCCCTCATCTGCTACAGGGTCAGACGTTCCATTGAATGCAGGAGGGTGTTGTCTCATAAAATGTTCCACTATTTTCATGTTTAGTTGTGGTACCTTTAGTTGTTCTCATACATTGATTCTGCCAAAATTTATTTCCCATGTCAGTTGAGAAATTACTGTCATAAACTGCTCAGTTCCAATCCCTTCCATTCTAGGCTGCAGATTTGGAAGAATGTCGTTATGTTGGTGCATCTCTTCTTCAGATTCCATGTTTCTTCTACAGACAGCCACTCTGAACAATCATATCCTAGATGAAGCAACATGGTAATATTTAAATGCCACATAATTTCAATTCACCCTAGAGTAAAAAACATTTACGGTAATATATTAACATCATCCTAACCCCTAATGTTATCTAAACCATCCTCTGATACCAACTATATGGACCCCACCCTTATTATATTACATATTCTTGTATTTAGTCAAGAATTAACTTCCTTTAATATTGAGAATATTTTCACATTTAGAGCATTATATAATTGAGACATAATACATTCAGAATCTTACACATTATTATAGAGTGGATACCATAAAAATAGTATTACTTTCTTGCAAAATATAAAACATTTCACATAAAACATGATTTCTTTGAATAAACATCAAACATTTTACATGGCTTAATTCTTTGTCTTACACATCCTTATAACCTGTGAAAATCATTTAAAAACTTGGGATGTGAAAAAAAGCTCAGTAAGGGATAAAAAATTAAGAAATATCACACTAGTCCATGAACACTTGTAATGTATGAAATCATTTTCAAAAGTCATACTTGTCTTCCATATATAATTACTTTGAGAAACATGAGATTTATAAATGATCAACACAAAACATAAGAACATAAATAGAATCATAAATTTATCTTGGGGATTTACTTACATAATCTTGTAACCCTCTTGGCAACCATATAATTTGAAACCCTCACAAATACCATAAAATTTGTGTAACCATTACAGTTACACTTGTAGTAACCATACGACTGACTGCCAAAATAAACATACCCAATGAATTAGAGGGAGATATAGCTCCCAAAATTCATTATAAAAAATTCCCAATAACCATAACATAATCATAAAACATGAATAATTTCTTAAAAACATTGATTTTGAATTTTGTAAAATAGATTTGTAAAAATGGATTTTCAATGAAAATCTTCTTACATATATCATATTATCAAAGTGATACTCAATAGAGTAGATATAATATGTACATAAACTATAAATAAACATAATTAAACATAATATAAACATAACCCCTCACAAAAATAATTTAATACTACAAAAATAATGAAGTAGACGTTTAACCCAAAGAATGGAAATTGGGTTAAGAATCCCATTACCTAAGGTTTTTCTTACATCAAAATTATTTAAAACTCCTTTACAATGGATAATACAGTTTTATTAGTATTTTAAAGAAACATTTTCATGTTTATAAAATATTATATGATCATTTCATAACCTCATTTTACCCTTTAATTGTTAGTATTTTTTCCTTGCATTAATTTGGAATCATTCTTTACATTATTTCCATGATTGGTTCACGATGGATGTTCATATCGATTGGAAGTGAAACAAAATAATTGGATTGGAATGGTATCTATATATTTCCAGTACATTAAATTATAAAATTTATCATTTATAATTCTCACATGAGGATGATTCATAAGGTAAAAATTTAATGATCTTCGTTTAGATTATTTTAGTGGTTCTTTGAAAATAACGATCTCATTTGGTTTTATAATTTATAACCATGCATAGAAAATAATTCTAGAACCATGTGTGAGACATAATACATATATTATAACATGTTTAAAACATAAAAATGGTTTTATGACAGTAATCTAAGGAATTAAATCAAATTGAAATCATGTTGGCCACAATGTCGGTAATTCGACACATCACGGACAACATTTTTAATTCCATGAATAAGTGGGAGAGGAGGAGAAGATTGATGATGAATTTTCCAAGAACATGATAACATCCAGAATATATATGATTATAGAGCTTTAATTACTCTTTGATAATTGGAGGATATGAAATAAGAAGAAAATAATGGAACTCAAAATAAAATAAAATTTGAGAAATTCCGTATGAAAATTATGCTGCCTAACGACGTTGTTTAAATTTACATAAAATAATTTGATTAGATAAAAGGGGTATCACATCATTATTATATATTATAGGAAGTATGGGGGATATTTATTGTAATATCACAACATAATCCTAAGGTAATGAACAATATTTATATAAAATGAAATGAAATAAATAAAATAAAAGAAGATGTTAACCTCTCAATCTCTTCTCCTTGAGATCCCTCTTAAAGGCTTTGGTTTTGGCCTTTTGGTGAGACCAGCATCTATATGGCGTGGGGAAGATCCTTGGGAGTATTTATGGGAAGAACATAGCTAATTCACAAGGTTTGAGAGGTGTGGGAGGAAGAGGGGAATGAGGGTGGTATTTATACTGGATGAGAGGAGGTATTTTTCATTATTTTAATCATTATCATAATATATTTTCTCAAAACTATGAATAATATTAATTCATGTTACCCAAAATAGTATTAATGGAATGTGTTTTTTATAAAATTATGATTAAAACACTTATTATGTCACAAATAGTTTATTTTATTGATAATTTGAATATATGGTTTTTACCGTTTTCACTATTCATCGAAAAGGTAAGAATTTTAGAAAAATCCAAAAAATTCACCCTAACCATTTCTCTACATGTATAATTCAAAAATTATGTCCATTGTTTGAAAAAAAATCTAAATATTATTAATTTAATTAATAAATAATATCATACTTAATTCAAAAAATAATAATTTAAAAATTATTACTACTTTTATATTACATTAAAAAATTAACCAAAATGTCATTGTCTTCAAGACTTAAGAAAATAAAAAGAAAAATTACAATTAATTAGGGTAGTATTATTATTCATGTTACTATTTATAAGGGTATGTTATTATTTACCAAAAAAACAAGTTGGTTTCATTAGAATCCAAATAATATACTTTACGCAATTGTAGATGAACATTTTTTAAAATTCAAAATATAGAAGTGGAAAAATTATCTTTAAAGGCTAGTTATAAATATCTACTTAAGACAAATTTTCAATCATTTAAATTTATCTTTATAAATCCTTGGGATGTACATTATAGTTTATATTTTCTAAAACAAATTTAATTTCTTCAATTGATTACATTGCATAGTGCATCGAGATTAAACGAACACCAAAAATATTATTATTTAATTTTGCCAATTACCACCTAGTTGTCGGAGTGGGAATAATAAATGAGAATAAATAAATTATGAAAATCTTGTTTACACATGTTCATAAAATCAATTCATTTATAAATAATTAATTATAAATGAAAATAAAAACAAATTGAACCAAAAGTGAGTGTTTTTATAAAAAAATAGTTTTTACCATAATTTATTTTCATCATAAAAAAATAAATTAATCAAAATAAGGGAAAGATATTATAGAAATTCATATTTTATATATTCATAAAAATTATTTTCTGATATGTTTTATAGACATGAGATAAAAATAAATTCAATTTTGACTATAAAAATAAATAATTTTATAAAAGAAAACTACACTGTCTTTTGATAGAAAACCTTTCTTAAATATAAATTTTGAAACATTTATAAATATATATAAAAAATAATTTTTTAAATAGTAATTTTTGAATTTTCTTACGGAGAAATTGTTTCTAATAAGTTTATTTCATTGGTAAGTAGTAAAAAATACTACATTATATTTGAAAACAATATTTTGAATAATTAATTTATATAGTTAAATAACATTTTTATTTGATTTATGTAAATTTATTTAAATTATTAATAAATAAATAAAATTTATCAAATTGGAATAAATTTCACAGTCAAATTGGATAAAAAAACATTTCAAATTTTTAAAATTTTCATGTTAAAAAAACTAGTTCTCTTTCCTCTATGGGATTAATTTTAAATCTAATTTTGAAAATTATATGAATTTAATTTGGTGAAATGAATTCCATATTTGGAATAATTAGGTAATTTTCTCAAAACACCTCCCATATTTGGATTTATTCTTCAACATTATTCTCCCCTCTATCAATCAGGGAATGATAACTCCACATTAAATTTTACAGCCATGTTTTCTATAATGGAATATCGCAAAACCATTTCATTTCTCATTTTCTCCTGCTCCATGAATCAAAACTATGGTCCATGTAATGTTGATTAGTCACCTCCCTAAAAAATGATTTTGGACATTTTTCATTACCTCCATTGTGGATGGTCATAATGTTATTATTATGGTTAATTTAGAATACACTAGATATATAAAAACCAATTTCATGTTCTTTAACTACTATAAAAATATAATATAACATAACATGATATAAGTTTGAGATTTTTGGAAAACCCGCCAAAATAAACTAAACATTTATCATTAACATTTTATCAAATGAATCATCTTTATACAAGAATGTAAAATGATATGTGGAACCATTTATTACTATGGATGTTATTTAATACAATTTCATTCCAATTCTTGATTATTCATTCCAATTGATATGAAAATCTATGATTATATAAAAAACAACCAAACATGATACCCTAAAACGAAAACACCCAAAACAATGAAAATAATGAAATTTTTTTAGTGAAATGTTTGTGATGTGTTATAAAGTCATAATATAAGGAATTATAAATAATAATATTATTATCTAATATGTTCATAATATTTTTTTAACCACTATACTTGTGGAGGGAACATGTTTGAAGGATGTCAAATCATATATAATGGATTTATTAACTCAATTTTCATTCATTGGGCTATACATCTACTTATTTGATTTTACAATTATATGTTGAGTGACTGTTAATTTATTTATGCTTCATTTCCACTTCAATTTTTTTGGATGTATTTTTTCATGTCTAATCATCCCATTCATTAGTTCTCACCTAAAAGACACAAAAATTGTAAGGGTTTTACATCTTATATTTTTATTATATGAGATATATGACTTATTAAACAATTATATCTTGATTGGGCTGTATATACTTGGATTAAATTTATATTATAATTATTCCAATTATAATAATTGTTTTAAAAATTTTCATTTGATAATTATTAATTATAGGTAGCATATGATTCAACTGATTACAATTTTGTAAGGGAATTATATACCCAACTTCCATTAATTAGGATAACCTTTTACTTCATTCATTATGTTGTGATATGATTATGTGTGTGATGAGTTTTGATTATAATATATTGTAAATCCACTTCTTTATATGGATTTAAAATTATTATACATAAATTATTAATTTTATTAATTCCCTCTTCAAAGATATAATATTATAATGTATTTTCTATTATATCCTATTTTAAAAAAAATATCTCAACAGTCTCCTTTTTTCAATGTATATGCTTTCTATAATTGTTTCTAAATAGTTTTTAATATAATATTCGGACTTTTATAATTAAGTTTTACTCATGTTTTACATTTTAAAAAATATTATGAAATTTTTTTTTCCAAAGTGAGGTTCTTTATGAATTTTCTATCAAAATACAAAAGAAATGTTTTTCAAACATATATGGTAAGAGTGTATTTTAAATCCATAATGAATTACTTAATTCCTTCAATAATCCTTTAAAATATTACAAGGTTATTTTCAATGAAAATATTTTCTTTTATAATTATGAGTTATTAAAAAAAACAAAACAGAATGGATATTTTCCTTAAGAATTATTTCAAGTGAGCTCTAAGAATAACATTCCATCTAAGAACATTATTTTATGTGACTTCTTATTTATTAGAGATATTATTCAATAAATTATCCTTATTCATTTTATGTTTTTTTAGTTTTATGATTGATTGATATTTATTAATGCCATTTCTTTTATATGGATTATGTTGTGATGAATTGTTTATGAATACAATTTCTTTTCAGGTGTTTTGATATGGTTAAAGATTTATGTTATTATGGAATACATATGTATGGTGTTTATTATATTATGGGTGGGACCTATATCTCCATATAACACATTGGGTAATGATATTATATATTTTTTGTTAGACATGACTAGAATCAATATTGAAATCTATTTGGAAAGTACTAAAAGGGAAGTAAAACTGATTTGTTAAAGGACATTATCCACCATATTTGTCTAGAGATTTATCCTTGACAACTAATATGGTTTTTAAAGTGAACCCAATACACTACTATATTCAATAAAAATTACATTGACTACTATTTAGTTGATTTTCTTTTCTTGTGTGGTATCCATAATTCCATTTTTATTGCCAAATATTTTGATTTTTGATTCAGTAATTACAAATATTTATGATTTATTCTATGAATCAAGATTACGGTCTTTGATATTTAGGATATGAATTTCATATTTTATGATCATATTGTTATACCCTTTTTTGTATTATGATTCATATCTCTATTTTTTCCAAAAAATGAGCATCTGAGCACACCCTTTTCATATATTTCTTTTCCCCAAGATTTTAATTATGGTTTTGAGTTTGAAATGTTAAAAATGGTTTTAGTTGAAAAGTAATTAGTGGTAGATGATGTAGAAACCTTATAAACTTGTGTTTTATGTTTCCAAGTATCAAAAGACACTAAATCCCTATGATTTTGGATTTGGTTCATTATATTATGTATTAAATATTCTTCTACATAGATAAAATATTTTATATATAATAAATTTTGGTTTTTATCATTGGTATAAGATAATGGTTTAGTTAACCATTGGATACTAGGATTATAAAACCATAGTATGAACCCAAGGTGTATGTCTAGGTTATAGCCATATAGTTTTGGTAATTATCATGAATAATATAGGATTAAATCTATGGTGTCATTGATTAAAATTTTATAAGTATTTTCCCTCGAAAATGCGGTTTTCACAATATTATTCTTGATTATAAAATTAATATTTTGGGGTTTTTAATGGATGAAACCTAATGAAACCATGTTAATTATGAAAACAATGGGAAATTTAATTATTTTCCTTCTACAAAACTGAATTTTATGTGAGCTGTAATGAATTTTATTCTCTCTATACTAACATAATCTATGAATCATGGGGGACATCCAAATGAGAGGAGGGGGAAACAACATTATGTTAATTTTTTTCTTTGGAAATGTCCACGTTATTTCGGTGGATGTTCAGATCCACTAGTGCATTTGAAATGGATCATCACCATTGAGAATTTATTTTCGTTTTTTTAATTCCTTGGAAATTAAAAATCTTTCTTAGTTTTTTATCATTTGGAAGGAGAATAATATTAATAGTCTAATCTCATCAAGAATATGAGGAAAGAAGAATAAATTGAATCAATGGAATGGGATGAGTTTATGGGGTTATTCGTTAGAAAGTACTTCCCTTGAAATCTATACAAACATGGAGAAGGAATGTTTTTAGCAGAAATAAAATGATAAAAAATGCATTGGTACATAAGTTGAGAATTCTTAAAGGAATAAAAGGTATACCTAAGATTATATTATTAGTATGTAATTTATAATTTACTGATTCATTAGTGGATTACAACTGAGTCATTGATGTGAAATGGCTGTGTGATAATATGGTACCTATAAAATAAACTATTTTATGTGATATAAAGGTGGATTTTAAAATTGGATTTAAGAATAAATAAGTTGGTTTTGATTAGAAAATTAAATTGGAGATCCAAAAAAATCTAAAAATAAAAGTGAAAAGTTTATGATAATTTTTTTTCGTAATTTTTGGAAAAAATGTGGTAAATATTCCTATGGGGAGTTAAAAATGATATAAGTGTAAATATGAAGTTCATAGGGATACTGAGATCTAGAGTGAGGGTATGAGGTTGGATAATGATTCAAATATAGATAAATATTCATATAATAACCCCTCTCCCACCATCTTTAATACTTAATGTGTAATTAAATTGGGCATAAAGCTATTTTGTTGTCAAATCGAAGGGTTAACAATAATAACGGACAATAAAAATCTCAAAAATCTAAATACAAAGGGAAATACCTAGCGATCACTATTTTCAGTATGGATTATGACAACAAATTGGTGAAATAGTTTATTTTTAATGTATTATAATTATACAATAATGTTATATAAATACTCTTATGGTATATTAAAACATCTATATTTTGTTCCAATATAGTTTTAACTTTAGTATTTCTCATCATGTGTTGAATGGTTCTTGTAACCATGAAAATTGATCAATGTGGTAAATAGTTATTTTTGGGGAACACATGATTAAGGCAATTATAACCCTTAATATGTGCATAATGAGATATAGAGATGTTTTTTCTGATAAAATATATGGGGTAGTATTGATTACCTTGGAAATTATTATTAATATGAAGACAATGTGTCTTATGGATTTAGATTATATAATTTTTTGTATTTATGGTATGAGGAAATAGTTAATGTTTCATAGAATCTATATATTCACATGGTTTTGTAGTAGTTTAGGTTATTAACAAGTTTTGAAGAGAAAACATGATAATGATTTTTTTCCTGTTTGGTGTGTGGAAATTAATATATACATCATGTTGTTTGGGAGATTAATGATAACTTTATTTTAAAATTTTAGTGGACTTTAATAAAGATTTTATTATTTTCATCTTTTGGAATGATCATAATGGTAACCATTTTTGAATTTTTTTACATTGATCATTAGTTGAGGTTCTATAGATTAATGTATTACTTACCTATATGAAGTATAATTTATTAATAGATTACCTATGATAATAATTTTTTATGATGATGACGTGAGATAGAATAAATGACTTAGCATTATATTATAGTTCTTCTGATCTAGTATCTCTATAATAATTAAAATCCAACCTTCATTTATTGGAATATTAAATGGAGCAAAAATTTATCAAGATGAATCTAAAGTGTGATATCATAATTATGAGATGAAATAAAGTAATTATATCTTCTCAAATGATTTTTCAATAAAATATTATCCAAATATCATTATTTTTTATGATATCAAAGACCATTTTCAATCCTATTAGTTCTATGTGTTTTTTGGTCATTAACATTATAATGAGCATGATATTAATCATTCTCCATTATAACTTGATTGTTATAATTATATTCCATGTATTTATGTTAACTGGATTAATAGTTTTGTGGGGATCTTTACATTTTACTTTCCCTATTTTTATAGGGACGTTTTATTAAAACTTTCTAAGATATGAGATTTATATTAACTGATTTTTAATATATGTGCCTCTGAATTTTTAATTGAAATCTAAAATTACTAGGATTCACTATTTTTTAAATTTTACATCGTATTGGGATGGTATCTTATTGATTCAGTCTTCCATTGAATCACTCTAAACTTCATGATGTCTTCCATGTATCCCTCCTATGTATGTATATACATTATCCATAAAATGTAATAATATCAGAGGTCATACAAATGGAGTAATATATTTAATATATAGAATAACATGTTGTGATTATGGATAATGTTATATGAAATAAGATCACTCACCTGGAGAATGTTTTCAGTGAAACCACAAATTTGAGGAAGACATGTGGGAACCTAAGGATAAGATAAGGTAGAGTTACATTCCTCTTTATATATCCTAGAAATGAATTTTGAGGGATAATTACATTTTAAGGGGGGTATAATCAAACAACCGAATATTATATGGTATGTATTTTATGAAATAAATTTAATCTCTTTAATATCTTATAGTGGACAAAACCCCGAGCATAAATGAACTCCAAAAATATTATTATTTAACTTTTATAGTTATAATATAGAAATAAAAAATTTCTAATATATGATATTAAAAAAATTAAAAATATATATTTTTCACATTCTTATAAAATAAATTCATTGGTTACCAATTAATTAGAAATGATAATTAAATCTAATTTAACATAAACATAGTATTTTAAAATAACAATCTGTATTCCCATAATGATATTTATTATAAATAAAATAAATTAATCTATATAATTGAATGGTTTAAGAGTAATTTATATGTTATATATTCAATAAAAAAATTCAAATATTTTTTATAGGCTTAGGATAATAATAAATTCAATTTGGTTTAATAAAAGTTATATATTTTTAAAAGACTCTTTTGTCATCATTTGATTGTGATATTATCTAAAATATAAAAATTTACATATTTATAAAGTTATTTACCCAAAAAAAATTAAATTTTAAAACATTATTTTTAAAATAAATTTATGGCTAATTATTTGTATTTTTTTGCTTAGTTTTACTTTTTGGTGAAATGTAAAAAATTCTACATTTTATTTGAAAACAGCATTTTCATCAAATTTATTTTTATAGTTAAATTATATTTATAATTTGTTTTAATGTATAATTATTTGAATTTTACAAAAATAAATACAATTTTGGTAATTTGAATCAATTTACCATTGAAATTGGATATAAAATCATTTCAAACATTTGAACTTTTCACATTAGAAACCGGTTTCCCACTGTGTTTGTGTGATTTATTTTAAATCTAATTTTCTCAATTATGGGAGTTGATTTGGGTAAAATAGATTAAATATTTGGAATAAAAAGGTACTAGTTAGTATATAAATTTATTTTCATTTTATGTTATAAATAAATACCATGGTAAAAAAATATTTACTAAGGTATAGAAAAAAATGAAACGGGTTAATGTTAAAAGGCAAAGGATTAAAATACCTAAAATCCAAAAAAACATTGATTATTTGAGGTGTTTCAAGACCCAAATAATCCTCTAAAATAATATTGTTCTTCCAAATTCATAAAAATTAATGCCACCTCAATTTTGTTCGGATTAAATATAAAAAATTCATTATTTTAATCACATAAACCCACCTCTCCTAAAGTATAAATACCACCCCTCACAAACCTGATTCAACTAAAAAGACTACTATATACTCTTATATATTCTCAAACCTATCATAATAACCCTCTTCATTTCCTACATCTTTTGGTATTACCAAATGACCAAATCTGAGGTCCCCAAGGGTCTTTCAAGGATGTGACATTCAGTAAGTATTGTTCACAAAACACCTCTCTTGTTTTCTATTATTCTTCAAATTTATTCTTACATTTTTCATACATCATGGGATTAAATTTACAGATTAATTTATATACTGTATTATTATTTTTATTATAAAATATATCATAAATTGTTTCACATCTCCTCTTATTCAAAAAAATTAAACTATTGTGCCTGTTGTGCTGGTTAATCGCCTTTGTGAAAACAGATTCTATTCTTTTCCATTATCTCTTTCACGGTAGGTCATAAACATATTATTATAGTTATATAAGATTTTAATAGGTATATAATAACCAATTTCATGACTTGAAACTTATAAAAACATAATATTAAATAATACCAGTCTATTTTTTATGTTCGAATAAAACTGAAAAAAATAAACTAAACATTTATCATTAGCATTTTATAAAATTAATCATACTCATAAAATATTGAAATATAATATATGGGACCACTTATAGCTATATAATTTCATTAAAACCAATTAATGTAACTTTTGTGGAATTCATTTCAATTCACAAGAAAATTTTTATTTCTATACAAAGGAACCGAACATGAAACCACGAAATGAACACACAGGAAACAAAGAATATAACAAAATTTTATTAATTGACAGGCCTAAATATGTAATAAAATTATCATATGGGGCATTATAAATATTACTATATTTCAATAACAAGTTAATAAAATTATTTAAACCATTATAAAAGAGGTTTTGACACGTTTGACGGAATTTGAACTAGATTAAGGGGATTTCTGAACTCATTTTCAATTCATTGGGTTATATGTCTACTTCATTGATTATATTAATATTTTTAGGGTCATTATTCATTTATATATGTTTATATCCACATTTATCGGTTTTTATAAATTTTTATCACATTTAATCACCTCATATTTAGTTCTCACCTCAATGATATGAACTTTTTAAAGGTTTTTCTTCTCAATTTTCTCTCATATGAGATATATTACGTTTGACCACTTATATCTTGTGTGTGATAATTATACTTAACTTTGATACATAATATCATTATCCCAATTATACTCATTGTATTGAACAAATATTTTTATAATTAGTACATTTATGGGTCATATGATATAATTGATTACATTGTCATGAGGGAGTTCATAACCCAATTTCAATTCTTTATGATGACCTTCTACATGATTAATTATTCCATTCTATGGTTATGTTTGGGATAAAGTTTTATTAAATTATGTTCTAGATAAATTATTTTTAGGTTTATTTGCATTAAATACACATAATTTGTTAATTTTATTACTGCACTCTTGAAACATATGATATTTATAATGGATTTACTTTTTTAGCTATATTTTTTTAAATTTACCTTAAAAATGTCTTTTTCTTCCATGTACATGTATTTTTAAAATAATTTCCATTTTTTTAATATTATCATATAATTTTTGGAAGTCATTATTACTGATATTGTAATTTTTACAAAACCATTTGAAAGGATTGTTTTATTTAATTTTCTAAATGAGGTTCTTCATGAAATTTCCTTCAAAATATGGAAGGAATGTTTTTTAACGTATGTGAAAAGAGAGGTTCTTTTTTATGATATGCCACCTTAATGCCTTAATGATTCCTTTACATTTATAAATGGTTATTTTCCAATAAATTTGTTTTTATTTTATAATTGTGTGGGATTTAAAACAATTTTTTCAAGACAAAAATGATATTTTCCTTATGGGTTATTTCAAGTGAGATCTAAAAAATATTTTCCATCTAAGAAAAAATTATTTTATGTAACTTATTATTTATTAGAGACATTATTCCAAAAAATTCCATTATTTATTTTATGTTTGGTTTTGGTGTATGGTGGATTTATATTTATGAAACCAATTTATTTTCCATGGGTTATGGTATGATGAAATTTTTATGAAACTGAATTATTTTCATGGGTTTTAGTGTGAGGAATGTTTTAGGTTATTGTGGAAAACATATGTATGGTATTCATATTTTGTTGTGTAGGACAAACATCTCCATCTAATTCATTGGCTAATTATTTTATATCTATAGAGATTGTTAGAAGTGTAATGGGGATTGAACATGGTTCAAACAAGACTAGAACAGGAAGATAAACCAGTTTAATAAAGGACATTGTCTACCCTAATAGTATTGGGAGTGAACATTCACTATCACGATTTTTTGGGTAGTGAACCTAACCAACTATGATAGTATTCAAAAATATCCTTGAAAATAAGTAAATGACTTTATATTATAGTTTGGTTTCCAAAATTGCAAGTTTAATGCCAAATTTATATACTTATAATTTAGGATACAGAAATATTAAGGATTTATTCTATGAATCAAGATTATAGAATTTGATATGAAGGGTATAATTTTCAAATGTTATGTTCATATTCTTATACCCTTATGTTTATTTTATGATTCTTATCATCCTTTTTTACCTTACATGGTATATTATCTCACCTTTTTATTTTGTTTCATTTCCCTAGGATTTGAGGAGTGGTATTGATTTTTAAATGTCCAATATAGATCTTGTTACAAATTAATAAGTAGAAGATGATGTTAATGTTTTATGAAATAGTTTTTTATGTTTCAAAGATTCCAAATACTGTAAGCCCATATTATTATATTGTGGTTTCGATATATTATTTAGTGAATGTTATTATACATATATATAATATCTATGTATGAATACATTTGGTCATTATAGATGATATGTACATGTATCACTTTGGTGTCCAATACCTTTTCAATGGACAATGTAATATCTAAATTCCACAAATCTATTTTGTGTCGATAGATTTTTTTAGGCTATGATTGTTTCGTATTTATGATATTTCACCCATTTGACAGAGGATTATTTTCTATTTATTATTTAAAGTATTATACCAACAACACAATTCACAATGTCTAAACCTATTGCACCACAATATATTTCCAAAAAACCTTGATCTTCCATTATTCATTTATTATCATGTTTAAATTTTAAATATGTTATAAGGTTTTTTTATATTTTATACCACTAATTGTGGTGATCTTAAGGTACTATATTCCATAAAACTTATTTGATCCAATATATTAATGGTGGTATTATTCTAACCATTTATCCTCATACATATTTATAGAGTTTTTATACTTAAATATACATTTTATGTATAAGAGTATTTAGAAAAATATTTACATTTATATATAGATAGTTCCACCTTCAATGAGACGTCTTGATAAATATTATCAGAATATTTAATGATCATCATGTCACATAAGAGAGGTATTTTGACACTCGAATATAATTAAGAATTTTTTTTGAATGAAACTCCATACTTTATTGATTGTGATGTATCAATATGTTCCTTTAAATATTGATAAATTGGATTTCCAATTCACATAATATCATATTTAGTGGTTTCTTTTTATCATAATTACATTCCATGAAATATAAATATTCATTCCTTATTATCTCAAAATAATATTCATTATTTATAATTTATATTGTGATAATATCTAGATTTCCTAAATTCTATTTATTTTGTATAAAATTTAAAATTATTAACATCAATGTTATTTTTTATATTTGATTCCAATTTTTGAATCTTATCATAAAAATATTTAGTGGCCTCATCATTTAAAAATATTACATTAATCAATTATTCATCAAGGATAGATTATCTTCTTTAATATCCCCATACACTACTTGAATGGATTTAACCAGTGTGGAGATATTTTTAAATGTGTTGAATGTGTTCTTCATGACCTTCTCCATTTTTACATACTCAGCCTCAAGAAACGTTTTGTAATTAATCATTCCTTGAAAAATGTCATAGATAATAGAAATAAGATATTTTGGAATATATTTTTTCATTTCATTTAATAGATCAATTTTAAAACTAGTTGACATGTTATTACTCTCAGTAGTTCGTGGATCATTTCATGATATTTTAAACAAAACAGTATTATTACCATAAGATCACACATTTATGTTGAACCTTTTGAGGTATAATTTTTTTATCCATTGTGGTGTATTTTTTCAGATGTTCTTATCATTAAATTATATATATATATATATAATTATTCCTCCAAGTAAATGAAACTCCATCGTCTTATGAAAAGAGGGACATCTTGTTCAATCTTTTCATCTCATTATTTTTCCTTTAATACATTGTATTAGTATAATCTAAATTCTAATCTGAAATAAATAACAAATATCCAAATCTACAATTCATCATAAATATATAAATACTTTTAAAAACATCAATAACAAAAAATTACAAAAGAGAATCTAATAGAGGTGAAAAAATAACCCATAAATACCATTTTAGCGGATTGATTGGGGATATGTTATACACTGAGAGGGGGGATAGTCAGTGTTAGTGTCAAAATTATATCTTCTTCAATCCCTTTATCTCAATATTAACTAGTTCACTATTATGTAATGATTCTATTATTATCTCCCACTCTCTCTATATATATTTTTCTCTATTATTTCAAGAAACATAGTTGAACACACGCATAAGAGTTATGAAGGATTACATGTTTCACCATTCAAAATTATTTGACTTTTATTTAGTATGATAATGATTTTTTTAAGACTATATATTCAACTAATATCAACCTATGAATATAATTTGGAATTTTTTCCTTATACCCAAGTTTGTAGTTCCCAACCTCAAAATAATCCTACTAATTCTTCAATCTACCGGGATGAAATTTTATAAAAAAGAAAAATAAAACAAAAGAAACCCTAATTAAAATTGGTTCACTAGACATTTAATTAATGTACTAATTTCTCTTATTATTTTATACTTTAATTTGAAAAGCTCTATGAAATGTCCTTTAATTGTTTTGTACACAAATAGAAATGTACAAAAAATTTCTCTTCACAATAAAAAAATTATCTCATCCATTATTATAGTGATATAAAGACATATTCTTCAGAAAACGAGAATTATTACACAACATATATTCTTATCTTTATCTTATTCAACTTCATTGCTTCATTTAATTTCACTAGATTTTCTCATCATCAATACTATAATATTTATCGAGTTATGTAATTAGAATTTATTCTATCTTATTTCTCAAATGTTATGTATTTTTAGAATATATACAATTTTGATATGTCTTCACAGAATATATTTATCTTCATACAATAATGTAATATATTTATATATCTCTATACTTTCAAAAATGCATGCAACATTGGGCTCCTCGTTCTTTATTCACACATATATATATTTTGAATCTGAAATTACAAAAAAATTGGGTATTTAAAATTCTCTACAACCACTTCATGTATAAGTATATAAAATATATAGAAATCATGGGATTATTCTATTTTTATCATTTTGTATTATTTAAATCCAGGAATTCCATATGCATTAATTTCGTAGGTTATGAAAATACTCATGGAATCATCATTCTAAATTTTTCATATGCATTATATTTCATATGACATGATATAACATTGACCATTTTTGGATCACTTAAGAAACATTCACTAGGAATCATCCTATCTTGAAATTATTCTATATCTATTATCTACAGTATGAATCCTAAAATTCTAGAAATTCTTGTGTATTTTTAGCTATAATTATACTCATGGTGTAATATTCTCCACTATGGTATTGATAATTCTTTAATAGGACTCATTTTATCCTTTATAGTAAAATATATCTCTTGTGGAATAAGGTAATTAATATTTCTAGAAAAAAATGAATTTTGATCGATTCGCCATTATAGTGTGGAAGTATATCTTGAATCATACAACTTTATGTTACTTTTCATCATTGCATGCTTGTTATTTATAGTCTTCATCTATAACATAGAGGTCTTTATAATCCATAGCTATTTTTTCTTTGCATTGAGTAATATATACATTATATATAAGAAACATTCTTATGGAACCACATCTTCTTCTATAACACAGATGTGTCAATTTATCTAGATCCACCTTATAATCGACCTAGACTCCTTTATTAATTATGATGTGGTCACATTAGATTAAATCATGGTTATATCCATTTCATCAGGGAGTATATTTTACAATAACATCTATATAATCGAATTAATTTTTGAGGCTTAAACTAAATAAATTTTTTTTATGAAAACTAATATGATTTTTTTTATATGTATCCTAATATTTTATAAAATATATGAAAATTATTATAAAAAACTAAAACAAATATAAGTTTTTTTTAGTATTCAACTCTTTAATAAACATATATTCTCCATCAACCAGTTATAAAAATCCATTAGAGATCCAATGTTAGACCTATGTAATCTTTTGTTAACCGTCACAAATTGGCTAATAAGTAACTTTGAACTCTCACCTATGACCCCATGCTCCAATGTGTGACTCATGTTGAGTGTTTTCTTGTGCTCATATAAATAAGCTACTCATGGAAATTTTTATCACACTTAATCACGATTGAGCTTCTATGTTGATTCTTAGCTACTCATGTGGCATGGCTACCTTGAATTGCTATAATTTTTTCCAACTCATTCCATTGGTGCTTTATGAAATATATATACACAACCAACATACTGATCAATTCTTCTAACCAAACTTCTTAGATATATGTTATGTAAGAAATATGTATCATCAAAATACATAAAACCTACATCTTCTTTATGCTTCATATATTTATCATTCATACTCAATATCCTTCATAGTATCTAAGCTACATCATCTAAATACTATAACCAATGAATTTTTAATAATATTTGGTAACCATTTTCTATTATAAACCCTAAATGTAACACAAAAAAAGAGGTTTCATAAAAAATAGTGATTTCATAAGAACCAAATTGAATATGTAGGGGGTGAGTATACAACCTAGTAGACATACATTGAGACTTCCCAACACATTCCACTAGGATACGGAAAAATTAACTTGAAATTCATATAAATTAAGTAAAAATGATATTAAAATAATTTATATATAAATAATAATTTAATAGGAATTTAATTATCGAAAATTTTTATTAAATAATAATTTTTATAAGTAGTGATTTTTTTCATTTCTACTAGAATTTTCAATCCACAAACTGTAACATCCCAGTTTAGGCTCCACATGATGGTACCCGGATTTAGTTAGTCACAAGACCTAAAGAACACCTCCCCTTATAACAGAACCACCTTAATAGATGCAAGGATCAGATAAGTCGATCATGGGGTGACTACGACCTCTTTTATCAAAGTAATACACCAGAAGAAATATTGAATCATATGAAGAATAACATGTAACCATAAATAGAAAATTCACAGTATCAGAAGATGAACCAAAAAGGAAATGAAATATCCAAAATAAATCTGTAAACATTCCATGATAGATTACATTTCTAATGTTTAAAATGAAACTGAAAAGAAAGACACCAAAAACCCCAAATAGGGAGTTTAACCACATCTAGTTCCCTCAACCATTCTCCATCCTGAATAATCCTTCTAACATGGTACCTTTACCCCTAACCTATCTTTCATTCGTGAAATCTAACTGGGCACTAATCGGGTAGCTCGACTAGGGTATGAGTATAACTCAGTAGGGAACAACCAATGCTATCTACAAAATTCTAATAAATAAAATGTGTATGTTGTTGTATAATGAAATAATTACAATTCATAAGTAAATGGTATTCACATTATCATTTAATATTTATTAAACCACAAAGACCAATGAATTCTGAATGACACTCATACCTCATTACCAGCTTCAGCATGAAATGAGTTTATGCCATGTTATATATTCAATTGATATTTCATTGTATAACATGGGATTACAATATTGAGGTAACATAAATTTCATTATTATAGCCACATGGAAATGTATTCGATCGCATATTTTTTGGAGTACAATTCCATGTCAAAAACCCTGTGATTATTTCGAGCATCAGTCCTTGTCTCACACCATTTAGTATATGTTGGAGTAGAAATACATTTCTATAACCTGGTTTATCAGTCACACACATATATATCATTGGAATATGCATAGAACTACATTTCTCCAACTCCATTTCTCAATCATAAAGATATTTTAGGGGTGTATAATTTCATGTCTAGCACCCCACTTCTCAATCATTTATATATAAATATATTTCATAGATTTTTAACATCGTGTCTTTCACTGCACTTCTCAATCATACATATATTTCATGTTTGTAGAACTTCATGTATAACACCCTATTTTTCAATTATACACATATTCCATAACATATCACATTAACATGTGTATCTCATTATCAAAAGTTTTCAAAATTCCACATCAACAATGACTATCCCACATTAATATTCTTATCACAATTAACCACCAAAAATTTCAATTAATCAATTCCATAATTAAATAACCCAGGTCCATTAATTAATTAGACATTTAATTAACCATATTTATCACATTAATTATTTCACCAATAAATTAATCATATCACATTGGATAATTAACTGAACAATTATTTAACCACACTAAGTCCATTAATTAATTAAATAATTAATTATTCATCTCACAATATTAACAACCAATATTTAAGTTTCCAAATAATTAATTCTCATTGAAAATTAAAAAAAACAAGAATTTAATAATTAATTAAAAAAAATGATTTCCAATTCACCCATTCAAAACCATGATAATTTATTCATCAATTAATTATCCTCAATTCATAATTCCATAGATTCAATATTAATCCATAACTTTTGTATCCTACTTTTGTAATTCCATTATTCAATCAAATCCCTAATTCCTAAATTCATTAATTGATCACATTAAATAATTAAATTTAGTCCTTCCAAATCCTAAATGAACAATATCAATTATAAAATCATATACACATAATTAGAATCACAATAATGAGATTTGAATAATAAACTATAAACATTGATTCGATGAGGATCGGACACCCAACTAAAATTCCTATAATTTAGCAGTGGAATGATATAGATTAGGATCTAGATCTAAAACCCCAAATCAAGATTAACTAAAACTAGATCTCTTAATTACATATCTCGATACACCATCCTGGATATATATACACTATATTTAGATCTAGATCTAGAAAAAAAATATAACTTCCTATATAGATAATGAGTGATGGAATGAAGATGAATATGGAAGAACATGATAAGATTCAATTACTAAGATATGAGATGGTCTTCAATTCGGGATTCAAATCTTGAATAATAGAGGTTGGGAAGGATTAGAAATCATCTAGAGAGATCCAAAATCATTAAACAACACCAAGGGTAGATTTGAGGTCAATTAGGGTTTAATTTGGGGTTTTTTGAATTTTTAAAATTAGTTTTCAGAATAATTTAATTCCCTCACACGGTTAGGAGGGCTGTGGCGCATAGTTTTTCAGAACTGTACACCTAACCTGAAAGAATCTTTTATAGGGGTGTATGTTTACTTATTTTTGGGTGAATGTTTTTCCAAACCATTCTCTATCCTTGTTTATACCCTGTTCCTAGAACCATATGGTTAACTGGGATGGTGTTCACCAAAAGGTAAAACCCTGATCCAACCATGAATAGCCCTAAAATTTTTATTTTTATCATAATCTCACCCAGACACTCTCCCAGTAATAACACAAGAAAAAAGTAACCAAATAATTAGAAAAAAGTACCTTAAATAAATCCTTATTCAACTTAAAAAAAGGATGGGGTCATACAATCACCCCACCTTATAACATCTCATCATGGAGCTGCACTAAAACGAATCTCTAAGATAACTAGCCCAAAAAATTGGTCTATTGGGCCCTTATATATTCTTACCATTATAATGTATCCTCCTACACATTCCTATTGTTCCAAATACATAAAATATAATCTTGTTATTTTCCCAAAACAGTTTCTAAATTTGATCCAGCACACCTATCAGATGCTCCACAAATGATGCATATATCTCAAGGTCAACCTCATCTGCATCGATCACCAGAGAATGGTGGGGCTGATATCACTGTTGTTGTGAGACATGGAAAACATCACGAAAATCCTTGTTCAAATGTAGAATATCCAATAAGTATGCAATGATCCTAAATATCTTCACAACCTCAAAATGTAAAAAAACTTAGGTCCCAATATTCCCTATCCCTATATCCTACGGTGACCAAACCTAAGTGACACTCGAAGGAATACATGGTCAACCTATTTAAAATATTGTGGTTATAAACATTTATCACCAGACAACATCTTTCCATTTTGAACCGTATTCATAAGTTTTTGAACCAGTTGTACCTACTATGATGTCCCCTACATGAGGCTTAGTCCAAATAGTTTAGACACACCTGCCTCCATCCTGCATAAAGGTGATCAGTCTGGCCTACCATAAAGTTCCTTATATGGTGACATATATATTATTTCATAATAACTTTTTCTATAGGAAAACTCCACAAAATCTAGGTTCTTCTCCATAGATCCTTCAAATTATTAGGCACATTCTCATAGAATATCCTAAATCACTTAAATAGTACACTCTGACTACTCATCCATCGATGGGTGGAAGACCGCACATAATAAAACCAGTGTACCAAGTTTCTTCTGTAAACCCTTTGAGAGGTGGGAGGTAAAACGTGAGTCATGGTCTAAAATAATCGTTTGTGAGAACTCCTAAAAATGGACTGTCTCCAAAAATACATAACTCACAACTACTCTACTGAGAAAGTAAATATCATAGGAATTAAATGGGAATCATTCATCATTAAATCTTTAATAACCCAGATAGAATAATACTTACATGATTTTATCAAGAGACCTACCATAAAGTCCAAGGTTATGTTGTCCAACATCCATTTCAAAATAGAAATGGGTTGTAGTAATAAACCAAGTTATAGATACAACTCCATAACTTGCGGATAGTTGAAGCAATAGTTCATTAACCCTGTTATTTTCTTTTTCATTCCTAGAAACCAAAACACTCATCATATGTCATGATAAATTTATTCACACCTAGATATACCACCCACATTGAGGAATAAAACTCATGCATAAAATCCTCTCACATGCTAGTAGGAACAACCACCGCATTCCTGAAATAGAAGATCTCATCCTTATGAATTATCTAATCCGAAGGTGACTACCTACATTCAGGTATTCCCCTTAAGGTCAACCACTCAGGAAACTCATATTTCACATCTCTAGTCCAGCTCAAAAAAGTACACTCCATTTAAATTGATATGAGATGCATCTTCTCTTGACTCCCCGGAACCACCGCATACATTTTTTCTAGAAAAGTCATCATCTTCCACTCATCATTAGAATCCTGAACTATGTGATCCTGAGGTTTCCTACTCAAAATGTCAAGGAAACTATTCCCCTTTCTAGGCATATATTCATGCTCAAAATAAAATGACTGAATATAATCAACCCATATCCATTACTGAAGATTGATATATTTCTACGAGATGATAAACTTCATGATATTATGATTCGTATACACTATAAATTTCTCACCGTATTGATAGTTCCACCAATACAACATAGTATTGAAAATAGATTCCAACTTGAGTCCATGTCTAAGGTGGGTTCATTCATGAGGAATCAACAGCCGAGACCTATACACTGCTACTCGATCTTCCTGTATCAATGCTACTCAATGTCCGATCGCAAAAGCATCAAAATACACCATATACTACTCACCTGGATTGGGTAAGATCAATATTGGTGTTGATGTAAACACTTATTAAAAAATATTACGGAATTCTCAAAATATTTTTACCATTTATGATTTATCCCCTTTTTCGTCAATCCCAAGAGAAACATTGCCAAAAGGAAAAATTTCTAGAAGAATATCATGTAGTATCTAGATAACTAAAGAAAGATTCATATATCAAAAACAATCACAGAATTCTCCAAAGATACAAAAACCATAACCTTCTCTATGTCCACTAACACACCTTCCTCTAAGATTATGTGACTCAATAAGTGTACCTAATCAGTCTAAAAGTGACACTTATATAGCTTGGTGTATAGCCAATGATCTCTCAAGGTACTCGGGATGATGCCAAGATATTGGGAATGATCTTTATGGGTCATGGAGTATAACAAGATAACATTCAAAAACACTACCAAAAATTGATGTAGGTATGAATAGAATATTATTCTCATCAATTCCATAAATAGTACTATTGTATTCGTTAACCAAAATGACATTATTATGAACTCATAAAGTCCATACCTACTTCTAAAAGCATTCATTGGATTATCATTAATATGAACTCTCAACTGATGATACCCTAATCTCATGTCAATGTTTGGTAATACATAATATCCCCTCAACCGGTGATATATATAAAAATTCACCTAAAAGGATACAAGTTCACCCATATCATCTGGTTCACATTCTCATAATCAATACACAAGAATATGCTCTGGTCATCCTTCATGGAAAAAAATACTTTTCATCCCCACGGAAATGTACTCAGATTGATAAATCGCTTATCTTATAACTCCTTCATCTGGGTCTTGAACACTTGATGTTCTTTAGAATCAAATTTTTATGGTGGAATTAAAACTAGATCAGCCCCATGTATGAGCTCAATAGTGAATTCCACGACTCTCTTAGGTGTCCACCATAAAAATACTTTAGGAATGAAATCCTAAAATAAGTCCACTATAGGTGGAATGAGATCCTATTTTGAATCTCTATATCCCACATTTGACTAGAAACATGTTCTATGAGCTCTCCGAGTAGCTGAGTAATTATCCCTCCTCATCCTGCCTTGATATCCCACTCTCTATGGTGAATATATTTTTCACACACAAGAGACACATTATCCACACTCCTCTAGTAACAATAAATGTTTGATCATCATGTGAATATCCAATTAATACACATAATTAGGTAAAATACTAACATAACAAGAACATAAGGATCTCATGGAAAACAGTACTCCCCGATCTCAAGATAGCATCCCTCGAACAAACATATGTCACTAAACAGTTCACAAAACAGTGTATCTATCGTCACATTCACACTCACAAACATCACCATCAAGCTCAAACCTTTAAAAAAATGTAAAGGAATGTTTGGCATCAGTATCAAACAAGTCACTCTCTAATATAGAAGCTACAAGAATAGTACCTCTTACAGTTGATGGTCTTGCCTCACTATTAACAACTATATACTGAATGGGGAATAATTTTCCTACTCCTCTTCCCTTTACTATAGCCGGACTCCCCTATGGTACACCACTTTTTTGATATGAGAGATCTTTCCCAGAAACCCCATGTCCAATACCTCGAATAGTATAACACTAGATTCCAGACTGATATAATATAGAATGCCATCTTCCCACACTCGGGTAGTATCTATCTCCTTCATCACTGATAATCCTTCTTAGGTTCCTACAAAATATCTATTGATACCCCATATTTCCATAGGATCGACAATACACTGGTGATGGGGAACACTGTATATGAATGTGTCCTGGATTAGTACACTAGTGGAAAAGAAGTTTTGTAAGATCTTGAGTGACTAATCCCTCTGAATGGACACTCTACTTCACACTGCTCTCGATAAAGTTCTCATAATAATTCTTCCTACTCTTGGTAGGCGAACCTCAATATCTTCTAGAAAAAACCACATGATTCGCACTAGAAGCCTCTTTTAGGTTCCCCTCCAATATGGGAGCCTAATTTACCACATCTAAAAATGTATTCATCCTACAAATATTCACCTGGGACTTAATTTCACACTTAAGTATATCCAAACATTTTTCATATTTAGTATCATCATCCCCATCCATTATTAGAAAAAATAACTTATAATATTTAAATCATCCGACATAGTCCACCCAAGACTTTCTCCCCATAGTGAAACACAAGAACTCAACTTCTCAGTTCTATCTAAAATCTGTGGATTGAGGTTATCCAAGAACTTCTCTAGCAATTCATTCCATATCATATGATCATCCTTTCTAGTCGACACCTAAATGTCCCACCATCGATTCACTATACCAAAAATATTTTAATCATTTATATTGACTCTCCACTTAGCTAGAGTATCCATGTGGTTAATTATACTCTGAATAGACTCAAGCTAGAACTCAACTTCCTTAGGACCACCGTCTCCAATAAACATTGGATGGTGGTGCAAATGGAACTCTCATTTTTGTTCAGACATGATCATCCCAACCTAACCAAGGTCTCATTCCATGATTTGCTTGATGCAAGTGAATTTCTCTTAGAACTGCTCCTCAACATCCCAAATCGGCACTAATTATTCCTCCAGTTCCACTACTTTTGTAGAATATAAAACCATATATTCGTACCATCCTCTTAAAAAGAATCAACATTTATGATATTATTTGTAATTCAAAACACATGTATTGGGGAAAATAACAAAATATAATCACATTTACATTCTAGAAAATATAATAATAAGACACAACAATCCTTTTCCACAAACCCTACCACACGATCAAAACTGACTTGATATCACAACCCTTAACCTCCCTACACCTAGGTATTGGTTAACATGGGCAAACATATCGCATTCCTCAAGTTTCTCATTATACACCCTTTTTCAAATTATTTATCATTTTAAAATTATATATTTAACAATAGTAACCTGTTTAATTTCAATTTTACAGGAGAAGAAAAATAGTTTATGTTAAAAATCTTATGAAAACCCCAATTTGATGTACATGTCTTAAAATGATGCATGTCACAAAATAATTCCATGTTCCTAGATTAATGTAGGAAAACTCATCACTCATGCCATACTAGCCCATGAATCAATTATAAAAAAATACAGGAAGAAACATTTGAACTACAAAACTAGTGTGTCACCAAAGTAAAATAATACTCAAATGTAACAAAAAACCCCTTAATAGTGATCCCACCTAGTGTACCTGGATTTCCCTAGAGCATTTGTTTGAATCTCCCATTCAAGATCTCATTCTAAAGGCCCAAATATAACTTGTGTATTCTCTAACTTCCCCCAAATATTATGACAAAAAAACTCAGACATGATACCACATTATAACATACTTTCTCGAGTGACACACACAAGTTCCCCAAGCCAGCCGATAACATGAAAAAAAGCATGCCTCATAAAATTATAAAGGCCTCCAACTAGTATTGGGGGACTGATAATTTGATCATGGGGATGTTATACCCTATTTTACCAGAGTAATACACCATAATAAACAAAAAACAACAATAGGATAACATGTAACCCTATGCAGAATGGTACCAGTATCACAAGATAACCAAAACTGGAAATACATTTTCAAAACTAAATAAGTAACCCTGACATGATAGACTATGTGTGGAGTACCTAAAATTAAACTGAAAAGAAACACGTTGACAACACCCAAGTGTGTCTCTAACCACATCTGGTTCACTTAACCATTCTATTTCCTGACTCATTCATCTAACATAGTGAATTTTATATTAACATGTCATGTATAAATCAAATCTATTTGGTTTCAAGTCGGGTAGCCCATGTGGGGTGTGAGTGCAACTCAATATGCCACTACCAAGGGTGATTTAAAAATCCATTTAATAACTAGTGTATGTAGTTTTATGAAAATATTAATTACAATTCATAAGTAATGTGTTGACACATTATCAATTAATATTCATTAAACCACATATAACACTGTGTTCTTAAGGACACTCATACCTCAATACCATCTTTTCCCATGTCAGGTCTTATCCAAGATAAAAATTCAAATCCCTTTATATTACAGAACATGGTATTATAGTATCAATGTTAATTCAATTTCATTATTATGCCCACTAGGAAACACAGTACAATTATAATGTTTTAGGAGAAGAACCCCATGTCTACCACCCTATAGGTATTTGGAGCATCAGTCCGTATCCTACACCATTTAGCACACTTTGGAGTAGAACACTTTATCTATTACTACCTTTATTAATGATCCATATATATATCATTAGAAGGTAATTCCATATTTATCACTCCATTTCTCAATCATACATATATGTCATGGGTGAATAACGTCATGTGAAACACCCCATTACACAATCATAGTTATATTTCATGGGCATAAAATTTCTTGTTTAGCACCCCACTTCTAAATCATACATAAATGTCATGGGCATAGAAATCCATATCTAGAAACCCATTTTTCATTCATACATATATGTGATAACATATCACATGGAAAAACATATATCATTATCACATTTTTTCACACTGCCTTGTCATCTAAGAATAATCAACATTACTCTTGTTATCACAGTTAACCACCACAATCAATCATTAATAAATTCACCAGTTAATTAATCCATGTCCATTAATTAATTCTACAGTTAAATAACTAATTCTATACCATTAATTAGTTCACCAATTAATTAATCACATCACTTTCACTAAATTATTAAAAAATTAATTATCAAAAACAAGTCCTTTAATTAATACCATCCATCCAAATTTAAATTTTTATTATGAATTTTTAAGGAAAAATGGAAAACCAATGTTCACACACAAGAGACCATTACGTTCTGAAAGAACTCACAAAAAGATTAAACACTACACAAAGGTTACTTGAATTAGCTACTCTATAATGTTCCCATTGCAGCGTACTAACCTGCATATCTGGATCCTCTCTGATAAGCACTTCAATGTGACTGGTCATCCTTTCCATTGTCTGAATGAATTCCTCTAAGTTGATTTTTCATTTGTTGAAGCCCCTAGCCAAAATTTGATCTTTTTTATCTGCCCACGCTTCTTGCTCCTCGTGGGAATCGACTTGCAACCTTCTTGCATAATTTTTTTTAATCTCTTATTCTGATACATTGGGTCAGATAGTCTTGTATAGCATTTCTTCCATGGAGTGCAGGATAAGTTTCAAGCACTCGCCATGCTCTTCCTCCCTATCTGTTTTTTTCTGGCTTGATGCTTCACTTTCCCCATTCTGAAGGCCTTTTCATTCCTTGTTTCTTTTCTTCTTGGCCGACCAGTTCTCCATCGATTTCGGCAAGTGGAATAATCCTCCTTTGGTTTTTTCCCTTGGACCACTATGCACTTCCCCAAGTCTCGAGTTACCTTTTTCCCCTTCTTCTTTCTAGGACTATGACATTCCCCTTGAAGTCGGTCCATACTATGCACAAAGAATTGACTATAGTTTTCATCTCCTAATGTATCTTCCTCTTGAGTTAATGGTGGCTCTTGAACATCCAAACATTCAAATTGTTTCCCCAACATGATTGTCAAGCCTTATCCTACTTTATACTCCAAACCATTTTTCTTCCCCCCATTCCCAGCATTATGGTAAATTTCATATTTATCACCAAGGGTATTTCAGTATGAGGGTCCCAAGACACCCCCGGACTTGACCTTCTCAGCATAGGACTGCCTTACCTACGAGACCAGCATTGGAATCTATGACCAACTTTGCTGCTCATATCCGCAGCACATAAATTGAACATGAGTATTTGAATTCTCCTGGACCAACTATTGAGGATCCTTACAAGTGGGCAGATCAACATAGGATAATCAAAGAACCACAACTCTAATGATATGAGTTGATGGAACCAGATGCATAACCGTTCCATCCCCTACACTTCCTGTTAGTGTTCCGCAAATTGGCATTGAATTTAAGTGGTCCACACTACAACATAGAGTCACAACATCCAATGCCTCCACTTCCTGAGATGGACCATCCACTCCCAGATCACATTTCATTCTTCTAATGATGTCTGAGACTTTTGGTTCCAGCCCCTGGACCTTGGAGATTTCTGAACAGCCTGTGCCCCCACACCAAGGAGTACAGGACCAACAGAGGTCTGATCAGGCCCATATACCCTTCAGATTTCAATAGTATCAAAACAGTACTCATTCCCTCTGCCTCCATGATCAAGGGGGGCCCAATAGACACCAGGTTGAGGGAGCCACCATCGCCCCTAGGCATCTTCTCACGAGGACCCTTACTGCCTTTCTGATACCTGATGCGGCATACAGAAGCCAAATGCCCAAGCCGGCCACAGGATTCACAGTAATGATGCCATGATTCGTAAACAACAGCCTACTTCTACCGAAGCTCCTCGCCAACTATAATCCAGAACCATTCCCTCGGAGCCTTCTAAACGTCAACCTCGATGCATATACGGTGTAAACGGGGTGGCAGACAACTTTAGTTCGACAATCAGAGCACAAGAATTTCCCGATGAGGTTTCCAATAAACATCAATAAAGTAGGGTTTTGAAATGGGAGAGGAAGTCCCAGAAGACTTACCCATATTTCTGGCGTTGGAGCATCCCTATTCAAGTGGAAATCAAAGGACCAACAGAAGTGTGGAAGGAGCAGCCATTTTATATATGGGGGGCACTGGACCACGCATGAGCAAGATCCTCTGTAGTCACTAACCTCACCATGACGTGCTTGCGGTCAAGCATTACCTCAATATAAATACTCAAAATGGAGCATCATAATGACGTAGATCTTGATGAAAATATAAAACCCTAAATAGAGATTAACCAAAACAAAATCATTTAATAATATATCTAGATAAACACGTCTAGATATAGACTCAAATGATATAGATATTAATATAGAAAAATAGAAAATAACTTCTATCCAAAAATTTGAGAAAGCATGAAGATTCTCTAGAAATAAATGTGATAAGTTCCATTTATTAGGCGAGAAGAAGATCATTGATCTTTTCTTTGAATCATGAAGATTTGATGGTAGTAAAGCTTGGGTTTCATCTAGATAGATCTAAAATCATAAAATACCACCTAGGGTTTAATGGGGGTTGATTTGTGGTTAGTTAGGGGGTTTGGTATTTTTTAAAATTAATATTATGGTGATTTTAATTCTCATGCATGGTTATTTGGGTTGATGTGAATAGTTTTCCCTACATTTGAACCCAATCCATGCACCTCATTTATTGGGGTGTATGGTTACTCCTTTTGGAAACATAGTTTTTCAAACCATGTGCCAAATATATGAATCCCCTCTACCTGAGTTGACACAGTTAGCAGGGCTAGGGCACATGGTTTTGGAAAACAATGCACCAACTGTGTATAGTCTTAAAATTTTAAATTCTCAAAATTGCAGCCAAACACACCAAAATTCATAACATAAAAAATGTACTAAAATAAGGAAGATGTATTACATAAAATCATGAATTATTTGTAAGAACCCAGATCTTCTTTTCAGTTATGTTTTCCTTTTTTGTTCATTTTTGAGAAAAAGATGAATTTTTGGAAATTTCTGAAGTACATGTCATGTACTTTATGAGTTCACTATGTGTACATGGTTGATGCATAAAGCAATGTGATGGCCATGTAAGGGTCATACACACAACCTTGTGGGGGGGGGGGGGGTGACCTAGAGACCGCCTAAAACAGAGTACATAAACAGAAAGTACACCTCTTGTATATCCCAAGTACATGCTGTGTATTTTCGTTTTATTCATTAAATGCATCGAGGTCGCATCTGACAGAAAGAATCGTCTCCTTTAATGTCGGGTTCGACCGAGAGCTCTCGTACGACATTGATATTCCATTAAGCCCCTGACTGAGCATCCGATCTCTGAATCGACCGCCATCGATTTTGTTGAGATCTCCTTAATAAGCTCTTCCTTTTTCTTGAGCTTTTTTTCATGATTCCTCCTCTTTCTCAAGTTATCCTGCTTTTAATTTTTTAGACATTTTTGTAGATCTATGTTGTTCTGGGGTGATTCAAGGCTTGAGGATCAAGTATAGAGATCTCCCAACACTGAGGTAGGTGTTTTTTGCCTTTCTATTGAAAGTCATTGAGTTATATGGTCAAAATCGCCAATACCCATGAAAGGTGTATTGCGTGTTTGTTGTTTTAGCCATATTTATTGTCTTCCATGCTTGTATGATTGAGTAAAGGTTGAATTGATTGTGAATATGGTGAATTTATTTTCTATGGAGTTTTATCCCATGCATGTTTTTGTTAGGGATATTTTATTTTTCTTAGCCTGATAGGCTGCCCTGTTTTTCCCCATTCCTAGTTTGGTAGGATGGAGTGATCTTGTTTATCTAACATGTTGTTGTCATAGACTGCAAGCCAAGATGTTCTTGAGGTTTACTTTTTCTGATGTGCATTACTATACTTTCTTGACTTCCACAGGGCTGTGAGAACCTTGTGTAGTAGTCCATAGGGAGAATGGATGGAAGGGATTCTCTAGAGTGTCTGTTTTACTTATGATTTGAGGCCATAGGGGGAAATGACATTAGTGCTTCCTCAAAGTGTCTTCAGTTCATCGATGCATGAAATAGAGGGAATGTGATGTAAGTGCTTCCTTGGAGAACCATTAATTACTGATACAAGGCTATAGTAATAATTTATGATGAGTTCTTCCTGAGAGAGTCTACTCTAGAGCTGAACTATTGGGGTGAGACTGTGTGTACTGCCCATAGGGTTGCTTGTGTTACCAGGTAGGACCATAGGGGATAGGCTCTGAGTACTTCTTAGAGGTTTACATTTTATGTTGAGACTCTTGCTTGTGTTACTAGGTTTGAACATAGGGTATAGGCTTTGAGTACTTTCCAGAGGGTTACATGTTTGTAATTGCCTGCTTTGATTAAATGTTGCTTGATATATGAAACTGAAATCCTTGAAACAATGGATTGTTTACTGCTGTGTACTTCCTTGTTTTATGCTTTGTTTTACTTATTAATTGCCATATATTCACTGAATTTTAGGCACAGATCATGTGGTGGCTTTTTATTTAGATTTAGTCTTACACCCTATTTGGGCCATGCTTTTGATCCCAAATATATTATTTTGCTACAGGTATAGATAAGTTCAAGCACCCTTCTACTTCAAGTACTTAACTACATTAGGAGGTAGAGAGCATGAGACTAAGCTTAGGATTGTGTTGCTGAGGAGTTGTTTATTATTTTCTTTTGTAATTTTTTTAGTTCTATATTTCAGCATTGCGACTTCTTTGGCTACATTCCTAGACATAGGTATCATGCATCATTTATATATTTGTGCTCAAGTTGTTTTTTCCTCATTCTTTCATGGATTACTGTAGTTTGGTATGTGCATTGTTCCACTATTTTATATCTATTTTACATCTGTTGTGTTACTCTGCCAATGAGGGCATAGCTTCCCCACTATCACACCCAAGGCCCTCGCTACTAGTCAACAGCCTCTGGCGTTCAGAGAAATGCACTTGAGGCCATGTAACCAACCTGGAATGGGGAATCTCTGGGCGTCTTTTAGAACTGGGACGCTACAAAGTGGTATCAGATGGTTCTTTTCTTCTTGACTTACTATTTGGATACTATCGTCTGGGATAGGATGGAATAGGTACTTGTTAATAAGTTGTTCCCGGGAGTAGCTAACTAGTGTAAAGGTAAAATCCCATTTACCTCGTTAATACATTTTTTTTGGTTTTTCATTTTTACAGTTTATTTGAATTTCACCATTGGGTGACTCATATATATTTTTATGTTATATTTGATGTTATTGAGGGTCTATTTCTGTCGCAACCCGATGAGATGAGGGTATTCCATCTCATGCAACATATATGCACTTGCTAGAAATCACCTGTCATGCATTCTTGCCATTCCATTAAGGGTGCATTAGCGATTGCAAGTTGTTGTGATAGATGTTGTGCCAGATATGCATGTTGTTTTGATAGATGCCTTGATAAAAATTCTTGTTATTTGATAGGGTATTGGATTGTGTAAGGTTTTGTTTGAATGGACACCAAACATTGGTTCTTGAGGTGTTATGGGCCCCATGGATTGTAATTTGGTGGATCATTGATCCCTTATGCTTGTTTATGTCATGTATAAGATGCCAAGATTTGATTACCAGGTAGTATGGGCCCTCACTGATCAAAATTTGGCACCTTAATATTTGTTTCAGTGATTTTATTGGTGCTTGAGTAGTTTCTGAGGCTTACTGTCAGGAGAAACCTAGAATACGTGGTTTGTAATGTCAAATACATTCCACGTGTTCATATATTCGGTAAGAAATTTCTTTTCTATTGTACACGATGTGTAGTCTCTAGATGTTTCATAGGTCATGTGGGAAGGGACACGGGATAGGGAAATCCTTGGGGGAATCCACCGTGTTTCGGATGTACACACAATGTTGTGTTGACCATGTGTCCGCCCATGTGACTAATGACACAGACAGATAAATATTCAGTTAGAAATGTTGTGTAAGTTTTTAACATGCAGTGTAGTGAAATCCTGTAACCCGGTCGTGTAACGAACAACACGGTTAGGAAAAATCATCCAGTACACACTCTGTCTGGCACTAACACGTCGTGCATTCTTGTTCTATGAGAACCTTATAGCCTAGCCATGTAAGGGAACTTGGGCAGCGGAAGAGGATTCAAGTACACATCTTTTGTAAGGACAACATGCCATGTGTGGGGTGTTACGTGACCTAGTTTTGAAGAACTACATGCCCATGTGAATGGCTTATAGGAACACACGGTGTAGTTAAATATACAGGTCATGTATCCTAGTTTGAAAAGCATGAATGCTCTCTTTCTCATGTTCCCTTATTATACTTTTAAGTTTTAGTCCCTTTTAATCTTTATATAAGGTGTGCATTTGAAATTACAGATTCATGCCACCGAGACATCCTCTGGTTTTACGCCAGTTACAGGGCAACGATCAGACACCAGACATGACTGATCAAGAACTACCTGCAGATCCTCTAG
The DNA here is from genome assembly GCA_963277665.1 of Viscum album. Classification (NCBI taxonomy): domain Eukaryota; kingdom Viridiplantae; phylum Streptophyta; class Magnoliopsida; order Santalales; family Viscaceae; genus Viscum; species Viscum album. Next base: position 288,253,346 of record OY728159.1, on the reverse strand, counting down.
TTGTTCCAGCCTTGGAACCGGCCGTCATTATGGACACTAGTGCTGATGCACAGTTCTGAGAGGGCTTTATGATGTTCATGCAGACCTTCTGAGGAGTACCACATCTAGTTACTTCTATGGAAGAGTTGACATGGGTTTTATAACAATAGTATCCTCTCATTTTCTCAGGGTATTGAGGACCTCAAACTTTATAGTCATGTATAGAAGCCATGCTAACCTTATTTGAGCATTTGGAGATTCCTCTAGAGAGGCGGGCCAAGCTCGCTACTTACATGCTGCATGATTCTGTCATGAGATGGTAGTTTATGATCTCACAGACAGGAAACCTGCATGTTATGGCATTGGATGAGATTCAGTGTGCCATCTATGATTACTTCTATCCAGAGATTTTGAAGTTCGATCGAGCCTGAGAGTTTATGAGTCTGGAGCAGGGTACTCTTTCTATTATTGAGTATTCTCCTTGCTTCACAAAACTGCAGTGCTTTACACCCATACTAGGAGGTGATGAGTTATTACTAAAAATGAAGTTTGAGGATGGTTTGAGGCACAAAATACAATCTCAATTGAACACCTTCAGGTTGACCTCTATCACTTCTATAGTGAAGTAGAAGCTGATCACAGAGCATAATTTGAGGGATTATGGAGTTGTGAGCCATGGAGATTTGACATATGGATTTAGTATTCCTCCTACTGACAACATTAAGCACCATAAGGTGCCTATGTATGGAGATCCATGGAGGTAAGAGATATCTTATGGTAGCTAGGTGGTGTTCTACCAATGCGTGAAGTGTTGGCATACGAGGTCACATTGCCTGAGAGACCCATTGGAGGGATGATCTTGTGGGAAGATGGGTCATCATCAGTGTTTTTGTTAGATATTTTACCCAGCAGCTGGTGATAGGGGTTCTTCTATGAATCCTCATTCAGGAGCAGTACCACCAGTTTCTCATCATTTAGGGAACTGGAGTTCTTTTGGCCATTCTAGCCAAGGTGGATTTCACAGTCGTGGTAGTCAATTGCCAGGCTTTCAGCGATAGCAAGGTGGACCAACTCTGAGTGGTCAGGAAGGATCATGGGGCTATGGTATAGGTCAGACCTTTATAGTGGAGCAGACCTAGTATGAGTAGGATCCCAGACCTTTTACAGTTCGAGGTACGATCATAGTTTCCTCAGTTTTAGCTTTTGCAGTTTTTGATACACGGGCTTCCCAAAGATTTATATGTGCTATTATTATGGAGAGCCTTAGGCTCTGCATATTTTCTTCTACTGATATCTTGAAACCAGAAAATCTGTTGGGGGCTAAAACGGCTAGTGTGTGATACTGTGAAGAGTGACCTCTAGAGGTTGGTGTGAGTCACTTCTTATGGGACCTCTATGTCTTATAGATTATAGAATATGATGTCATTCTCATAATGGACTGGTTAGTTCCCTTCCAAGAAGTTGTTGATTGCTATCACTATAGGGTGAGTTTCACATCACTAGGGGAAGATCATTTCTTCATAAGGTTGAATGGGATGTCTAGGCTAGTAGAGCAGGACCCTATCCTCATGTGTTGAGATTAGTTACATCCCATATTGCTAGTCTTTATCTAGATGACCAGGGGACTTCAAAGATGGACTTTCCTCCAGTGGTGGATTGTTTCAGGGACATTTTTTAGATGAATTTTCAGGTTTTCTTCCAGAGAAATAGTTGGCCTTTTCAACAGATCTTTTTCTAGGAGTGGCACCGGGGCCCATTCCTCCTTATAGGATGCCTACACCAGATTTAAAGCATCTCAAGAAATAGTTGGAGGAGTTGCAGGAAAAGGGTTTCATCTAACACAGTGAATCTCCTTCGGGATCGCCTATTCTGTTTACCAAGAAGGCAGACGGTACCCTCTGACTTTGTGTGGATTATCAGAGGTTGAATCAGTTGATAGTCAAGAACCAATATCCTTTACCGAGGATTAATGATCTCTTTTATCAACTTCATGGAGCCCAGGTTTTCTCGAAGATTGACTTGAGATCTGGTTATCATCTGTTGCACTTTAGACCATCTAATATACCTCTCACAGCCTTCCAGAGAAGGTATGGTATATATATATGAGTACATGGTTATGTTGTTCAGTCTCACAAATTCACATGTAGTTTTCATGGAACTGATGAACTGAGTGTTTCATCCATACATGGATTTATTCATTGTGGTCTTCATGGATGATATCTTGGGGTAGTCTCACACTCGACAGAACCATGCTACCCATCTTGAGATCATTTTGAGTACATTTAGAGAGCATCAGTTATATGCTACGCTCTCGAAATTCCAATTTCGGATGGACTAAATTCACTTCTTGGGTAATGTTATCTCAGAGACAGGAGTACCAGAAGACCCATAGAAAGTGAGCGCAATAGTTTCCTTGGATCATACGAAGAACATCTTTGAGGTATGATATTTTCTAGGGCTGGTTAGATACTACATATGCTTCATAGAAGACTTTTCATGCTTATCAGCACCACTTAAGGGTCTGACTAAGAAGGGTGCAATGTTTATGTGGTCAGATTCTTGTGAGTTAGCCTTTTAGGAGCTAAAGTAGAGGTTGACTTCAGTGCCGATACTAGTTTTTCTATAGTCAGGCAAGAGTTATACCATTTACTGTGATGATTTTGGTATTGGTTAGGGAGCTGTGTTTATATAGGGGGAAGGAGTCATTGCGTACATGTATAAGTAGTTGAGGCCACATGAGAGTAACTACCCGATGCATGATCTTGAGTTGCCTGTTATTGTTCATGTCTTATGCTGTTGGAGACATTATCTTCTGGGAGAGTATTTTTTGGTCTTCAAAAACCACAAAAGTCTCAAGTATATCTTCAATCAGTTTGACCTGAATTTGAGACAACAAAGGTTGGTTGAGTACCTTCCTCCTTTTGACTTTGAGCTTTCCTACACGCCTGGAGAAGGCAATGTAGTGGCTGATGATCTGAGTAGGAGGACTCAGATATAGGCAGTTCAGGATGCCAGCAGTGAGTCGCAGCTTATGGCTCTATTCTCTGAGATGCATTTTGACGTGAATGAAAGATAGGGGAAGACACTTCCTTATTCTATCACTGTTACCTCTACTCTTCTTGATCATGTGCAGATGATGCAGATATCAGATTCAGAAATCCTAGTCCTACGAGAATGTGTGTCAGGAGAGAACCCTATTCTTGGATGGGCAGTAGGTGAGGATGAGATCAAACGTTTCCAAGTTCACGTATGGGTTTCCATAGACATACGTGAGGAGATGATGTGGCACTTTCATTCCTCAGTTTGGGTAGTTCATCCTGGTGTCACCAAGATGTATCGTGACCTACAGTGTTAGTATTGGTCTCCAGGTATGAAGCGAGATGTGGTTGGTTTTGTCATGATGTGTTCCACCTGTCAGCAGTTAAAGGTGGAGAATCAATGACCCACAGGGATTTTGCAGTAGTTACCCATTCCCAAGTGGAAGTGGAATGATTTCACGATGGATTTCATCACGAGGTTGGTGAGGTCTCCTCGATTTAATGATACAGTTTGGGTTGTCATTGGTAGACTCACAAAGGTTTCTCACTTCATTCCAATCAAGGATACCTTCAGTGTTGAAGAGATGGGAAGGTTTTACATCCGTGAGATTGTATATCTACATGGGGTTCCACACTCTAATGTTTCTGACAGTGATTCTCATTTTACTTCTCAGGTCTGGTAGGGGCTTCAGAAGGCATTGGGTACACAGGTACTTTTGAGTACAACTTTACATCCCCAGATAGATGGCTAGTCTGAGTGTATGATTCTAGTGCTTGAGGACATACTCCGAGCATGCATCCTAGATTTTGGAGGTTCATGGGAGAAGCACATACCTTATGTTGAGTTTTCCTACAAAAATATTTTTCGAGATACTATTCATATGGCACCTTATGAGGCTTGGTACGGTAGGCCAAGTCGATCACCCTTATGTGGGCTAGAGGCAGGAGAGGCAGCATTGTTGAGACCTAGTCTTGTTCAAGGGACTACAAAGTAGATAGAGTTGATTCAGAAAAGGATGTCTATTACACACTCTCAACAATAGCCCTATGCTGATCAGCGAAGACAACCTATGGAGTTTAAGGTTGGGGATCAGGTTTTCCTGCGTGTCACATTGAGGTTGGGACACAAGAAAATTATGATACATGGTAAGCTTTCATTGAGGAAGGTCAGGCCATTTGAGGTGTTGGAGAGAGTTGGGTCATTTGACTATCGGTTGACGTTACCTTATAAGTATAGGGATATGCATGAGTTTTTCCACGTGTCTCAGTTTTGACATTACTTCTCAGACCCATCTCATGTTTTCCATCTTGAGAAGGTTGATCTCAATGTAAATGTGGCATTTGAGGGGCATCCTATCTAGATCATTGATCAAAGTACAAATGTTATTCATGGTCGGTATGTTCCTCTAGTACGATTTTTATGGCAACATGGGAGAGTACATGACGAGACATGGGAGAGGGAGGCCAATTTACGATTTCAGTGGCCGAAGATGTTCGAGGTTTCTTCTTCTACATCGTATTGCTAGGGAAATTTGAGGACAAATTTTTTATAGGGGGATAGGTTGTAAGAACCAAGATCTTTTTTTTAGGTATGTTTTCCTTTTCTGGTAGTTTTTGTGAAAAAGATGAAATTTTGGAAATTTTGAAGTATAGGTCGTGTACATTATGAGTAGACGATGCGTACTTAGTTGCCGCATGAAGCCGTGTGTTGGGTGTGTAATGGCTGCACACACGGCCATGTGGAGGGTGACCTGGAGACCACCTAATGAAATGTACATAAATGGAAACTATACACCATGATTAAACCCACCTGGGTCATGTTTGATAGACCGAACCTTCTCCTTATAGGTCTGGTTTAACAGATAGCTCTCACATGACAGTGATCTTTCTCTAATCCCTCGACTGAGCATTCGATCTCCGAATTGACCACCATAAATTTTGTTGGGATCGCCTCAATAATCTCTTCCTTCTCCTTGAGATTCATTTTCAGATTCCTCATCTTTATCAAGTTATCCTCCATTGAACATTTTAAACGTTTTTGTAGATCTATGGTGTTCTTCGGTGATTCAAGGCACATGGTTCACGTATAGTGATCTCCCAACACTGAGTTAGGTGGTTTGTGTGTTTATGTTGAATGTATGTGAGTTATATGTGAAAACTCTCTAATACCCATGAACGGGGTATTGTGTGTTTTCCATTTTAGCTCTATTTTTTTCCTGCTATGCTTGTTTGATTGAGTAGAGGATGAATTGATTATGAATATGGTGAATTTCTATGCTTTATAGGTAGTGACCATGAATGTTTCCATTGTGGCTGTTTGATTTTTCTTAGCCTATTAGGCTGCCTTCTTTTTCCCCATGCCTATTATTTTAAGATAGAGTGATCTTATTTATCTGACATGCAGTTGTTGTAGACTGCAAGCCAAGTAGTTATTGAGGATTACTTTGGCCGATGTGTGTTGTTATACTTTCTTGACTTACACAGGGCCGTGAGAACCTGGTGTAATAGACCATAGGGATAATGGATGGAAGGGCTTCTCCAGAGTGTCTGTTATACTTACAATTTGAGGCCATAGGAGGAATTGATGTAAGTGCTTCCTCGAAGTGTCTGTAGTACCTCAACGCGGGCCATAGAGGTAATGTGGCATATGTGCTTCCCTAGTGAGACTTTAGTTACCGATATGAGACTATAAGTGTAATTGGTGGTGAGTGCATCCTCAGAGAGTCCATTATAGAGCTGAACCTGAGGGGTGAGACTGTGTGTACTACCCATAGGGTTACTTATGTTACTTGGTATAACTATAGGGGATAGGTTATGAGTACTTCCCAGAGGGTTACCTTTTGTGTTGAGCTACTTTCATATGTTTGCTGGGTAAGACCAGAGGGGATAGGTTGTGAGTACTTCCTAGAGGGTTACCTATTTGAAATTACCTTCTTTGATTAAATGAGTCTTGATATATGAAACTAAAAGAATTGAAACTGTGGATTGTTTACTACTATGTACTTCCCTGTTTACTGCTTTCTTTTACTTATTACCTACCATATAATCACTAACTGTTAGGCACAAATCTTGTGGTGGTTTTCTACTGGGATTTTGTCTCACACCCTTTTTGGGAAATGCTTTTGGGACCAAACAGATTATATTGCTGCAGGTATAGATATGGGCAAGCGCCCTTCTACTTCTTGTACGTGACTGCTTTGGGAGTTGGAGAGCATGGGACCAAGCTGAGGCTTGTGATGCTGAGGAGTTGTTTACAATTTTCTTTTGTACTTTGGTTTAGTTCTGTATTTCAGCATTGTGACTTGTTTGGATACTTTCCTAGAGATATGTATCAAGACTCATTTATATATATATATATGTGCTCTAGTTGATTCTTCCTTAGTCTTTCACTATTTACTGTTCTTTGGTATGTTTACTGTTCCTCTATTGTATATCTATTTTACTTCTTCTATGTTGCATTGCTAATGAGGGCATAGTTTCCCCACTATCACATCCAAGGCCCTCGCTTCTAGTCGGCAGCCTCTAGAATTTGGGTAAATTCACTTGAGTCCATAAGAACAACATGGTATGGGGAGTCTCTAGGTGGCTTCCAGAACTGAGACATTACAGATTCAACTCTATAAAAGGTTGGGATCATACACATTCACATTTAAAAATTCTTCAATCCAAGATGATAGTCTCAATAATCATGTGTGGTAACATGTATTTTATAATAAGTCACCATATGGTTTTTCATATTTATCCCCCAATAGGAATATCCATCCATGTATAACTCCCAAAATTTCACCCATAAAAAAATTAGGATAACACAAAAACACATGTATACCAATTTCACTTCAAAATATTCATTTAGATACCATCGACCATTTAGACATATTATCATCAAATTAAGGATAATTTATCGAAAAATCATTCTTTTAATTAGATTAAACAAAAGGGTTTCTCAAATAGGAACATGAAAGGATTTTATATGTAAAATAACATTAAATTAATTTTACAAATTCTGTACATAATGGTCAATAGACATTAAAGAGACTGATAATCCACCTGCCTCCAATAAGTTCTTTTTATGAATTAATACAATATGATAATGTTAAATCTAGATTCCGTTTCTATTTAAGTAAATTAATCCAAAATAAATATCAAAAAATGTTATCAATATTATATTTTTCAATGTAATATCCAGTATGTTGTTTTTTCCACGAAAAGATGAAAATATCACAAATAAGAATGAAATGATTGAGACTTACCTAGGATTCCTAGATCTAGTGAACCATGATAAATTAAAATCAAAATTTTGAATGTTGAATATCACAAAATTAACCAAGAAGAGGGTTGAGAGTAAAGTGTCTAGAACATAACAGAATTAATAAGTGTTTTGGGGGTTTTGTGGATAAAAATAAAATATTTTAATTTAATTAATTACATCACACAGTTAGGCCACACAATTTAGTTTGCCATGTGTCTACCATGTAGGCACCACTATCTCAAAACTCATTACCTCTATGGTTTGGACAGACAGTTTGGTAAACCATGAACCCATAATGTGAAATTACTATATCCCATGCCACATGGTAATCTGTGAAATTTTAATGGTTTACACAAACCATACACCTGTCACACACCTAGTACTGAACATCCACATACTGTCATACTATAACCTGGAGAATTTAAATCCTTTCCTCTAACTATGGAATAACTATGAGACATCAAAACACTTTTAAAAAAGTTACAAATCTACAAAATACATCTATATACTAAGAACAACCAAACCATATCTCAAAAAAACATAAAATACTTTCACATAACTCAAAATGATGGTTTGGTAATCTCCGCTACATTGGTCTTTTTGTATATAAAATATTAGAAATTGGAGGTTATATTGGAGAGATCTATCCATTTCAGTTGCATAAGTACTCTAATTCCCATGGAATATATAGAATATTACCATGCTTCCATAACAACTTCATTAATTAATACACTTCTCATATAATTGTTTATGTTCTCTATCCAACATAATTTTTTGTGCATGTATAAATGTGGGATTTTACTAAACACTAATATGATCCCATCCAATCACATAGTCTAGTTGAGGATGATACTACTTTAGTGGAGAAGCATAAAAAATTATGATACAAGAGGAATATTTCTTATAAATCCAACTAAAAAACCACATCATCAACCCATTCAAGAATCTCAAAAGGTTTGAAATCCCGAGGAGATAACATTCATTTCATAACCAAATGATGTTGCCTTGACAATGGAGATATTTTCATGAATATATTATTCCCCATTTAAAATTATAGTAGTAAACATAGATAATATTCATAATATTTCTAATTACTCTTGTCCATAAAAATTATTACCAATATAATGTAAATCTACACAATCATCTAATCCATATGGCTAGGTCCAATTAGTGAAGCCTTACTTATCTCTTCCCAACAATGTGGGGAGTGAAAATTATGGCCATATAATTCATCAAATTGATCTATATGTATCAATAAATCATTACTATTGTTATATTATAACTTGAATAAATTTAAATGATCCTCCCATGATTTACAAAAATCTATTACACAGTCTCTAAGAATGTCTTCATACAACTTGACCATCCATTCAAACTATCCATTTGTTTGAGAATGATATGTCTTTACCAAAGTAAACTGTGTTCCAAGGGTTTACAATAATGATAAATAAATCTAAGGTAAACCTCATGTCTTCACCAAATATGATCAAATCTATTATGGCATAAAACATTATCACTTTTTGGATATAAATCTTTTACATTTCATGTACAATATTGGATTTGTGTAATTAGATTAATTCAGAGGAAAATATATCAATCCACAGTCACCCAGATGGAACCATGATTTATAATCATTCATGGAAAACATATTAAAAATTATTTATAAATTTTTTGTCACATCCACATTGATATATGTTTGATTTTCAAAAAACCTATTGGTATTTGATGGTCATCCTTGACTAGATTACTTGTGAGACATTTCAAAACATACTCATCCAATCTTCATTTCATACCTAATGAATAATAATGGTTCCTCATTTCCTTGTTTAACTTTTTGATTCAAATATTAATAGACATTTAGAATGGTGATAACCATAAAAAAGTAATTCTTGATAAGATGGAGGTATTGTTATCCAATAATGAAAACACAAAAACAAGTTTACATATTCCATCCATCTATCATTGGTATCCCTAATATTGGGTTTTCCCCCACTTTTTAAGACAATAAGGTTCATATCTTTGAAAATTTATTCCATAATAAACCAAATACTGAACAATAATCACAAAAATAAAATTGTATCACTTTATTATTGGTGAAAACATTTGAATTAATGAATCACTTATTGAATTCTAGTTACCATGTGTATACACTATGTCATAGTCCATCATCTGATGACATTTCACTAATAATTATTACAAAAGGATCAAATAACATTGTGAAAATTTGTTCATAAATATTTTATAATAATAAATCACAATGAACTATTCACCCAATGTATAATTATACCCGATTTTCAAATTCAAGAATATTGTATGTAGTTCTAGATAATACATTCAGTAACTCATTTTATGAACCTGAAATATTCATGATATATAATCTATGACATAATATCATTACATGTAGACATATCCAATATAGATTTAGAATAAAAACATATACCATATTACCATAATTGGGTTCTAGAAATCTAAACATAGGTGCTCATGTGATTCTATCAATAAGATTCTGAAAGGCTTTTTAACACTTATCACTCTATTGGAATGGAATACCATTCCTCTTAAAATATATCATTAGAGAGTAAATATGTGAAAAGAAACAAACAATGTGATAGTAATAACCTATTAGGTCAAGAAATTTTTATATCTCAAAGACACTCTTGGGTTGTTTACAAGATATAACTATTCCAATCATTTAAGGATCTAATAGTAAATAATAATCAGAAATTCCATGTCTAAGGATTACTATTTCTTATATCCATAAGTCAGAAATACATAATTTATAATTATGATGGTGAACCTATAGAGTTCTCAATAAAATATACATCTATTTTACATGTTCAATATTATTTCAATAATTCATTAGGATATCATCAGATGATACCATAAAAAAGGAGCTGATGTACCTATAGAAAATATGATTGATAAGTTCCAGGAAAACTTCTTATGTATTAATGAGACTAAATGGAAGAACAAGGTATTTATAATCTCAGGATGAATTATAAAACTATTTTTACAAATATATTTATTTTGAAATCAATGTTAGTGATACCCCTGTCATAAATCTGTTTTACAAAACTATTAGGTTCCCATCAATTGAAAAAATGGTACATCGATTCATAGTAACTCATATTGATTCTCTCTTGTAACCTAATTCAACTTATGATATTCCAGGAAAGGATGAACAGAACAATATTACTTATCCACCAATGTAATCTATATTCCCCAATGTGACATACTAGGTTTTATGATACCTTTATTTTCTAAAAATTAACAATTGAAATTAAATTCTTTCAATTCTATTACTATTATCTTGTAATGTGGTTGTGAAATCATATTCTCCCCCCATTATAATATTGATCAAAAATTGAACTACATTTTATGTGGTAATATAGGAATATTTATAAGGAATGAATCAGGATTATAATCTACAATGGCTGAAAAATAACTTTTCCGGATTCAATAAAATATTTCTAATTTTATTTCTTCCTACTGATAATAGAATTCCCTGGAAATTAGCTCCAAAATTCATACTCTACCAGTATTTAGATCCCAATTTCCCTTAAATTGATGAACCACTCCATAAAAAGTTATAAAAATAAATCATTGAGATTGAAGTCAATATAAGAGTTAAAATATGTTACCTAGTACATTCCAATAAATTTAAAAATGATCTCCATATTTTTAATAGAAAAATGCAACACAAACTAGATGCCTTTAGTCAGTATAGAGAATGTTACTATATTAAACTTAGTAAATTCTATTTTCAAGAGAGGTGTATGAATTATCAACATGTGAGGAACCATTTCCATGTGTATGTTCATATGATTTATTTCTCCACCCAATATGGATTCTTTCTAAGACCCTATGATTGCACTTTTCATCCCAACTACTTTAGAAATGACTACAGGGTCATCCTATAGAGACCCACACTATTCTATATAGAAATAAAATTTTAATAAGTGAATATTTATTTCATAACATAATTATCCACACTAAAATCATAACATTCTAATATCATTGAAAATGTTGTCTCATAAACATCTAGTTCAAAAGTGAATTGCATTATCCCCTACTAATTTTTTCATAACTAGCTCCCTTATTAGACATATCATATATACTACCTTTCTTCATAACTTGGGGAGAGGAAATATATGAAAGGGTCATCCCATATTATTGATAAGGGTAAATAATGTATATTTCAACATAAAAAGAGAATCAGGGTATGGAAAGATAATCAGAATATTTAAAACCCATACTATACATATCAATGATCATAATCATCTAACATGTCATAAATTTTTTTGGTTCTTGAGACATGAATCATAAAGAAAAAAATAAAAAAAAATAAATGATATAATAACATTGTCATAAGATATAGATTTTTTTCATACACGTAAGCATAAAAATCTTTTGATTAGTAATCAAGGCTCCTTTTCAAAATTATCATAGTGGAATGAATTCACTACCCATACTATCATAATAGTTCTGGTTCACTGCCAAGTCTATCAAAGTAGAAAAAGTACTATGTTGAACGGGGCTCATTCAACATTCTATTCATTTTTATCTCATGAGTTAACCATCATTAACAAATGAATTGGTGGACTATACATTTGTGGACCCACCTATAACATAATAAAAACGTACATATAAGTTCCAAAAAATATTATATCACAACCTATGAAAAGGAAATGGGTTTCATAATCATTTCATGACAGTATAACCAATGAAAAAATGGGTTTTATTATAGATACCTGGCCCATGTATGACTGGATATAGTTCTTGATTCTAATAAATTGGAATAAGATACTAGTAAATGCATCATAAAAGACTGAATAGTTTAGTAATATTGATAATATAGATATGTACTTGATTTTTAAATCAAATTTTAATACTGAAATTAGAACATAATATTTTTTATGATACCTTTATTCCATCCATCATAACCCTGCATATTTTTCATAGTAAACATCATGGATTCCAATGAAAGTAAAAAAATAAGGGTGAGATAAAATTCTCATTATAATCAAAATTAAAGGGTGAACAACTGAAAACACATTCCATGAAATCAATTAATTTAAGAGAATGTGTTTAAATAATTTTGAAATGTAAACAACCAAGAATTCATAAAATTTAACCAAATTTTTTTCATAATATGGAAAGAATAAAATAGGATCAAACATAATCATATAAATTATGATATGATCTTCACTATGGATATTCTAACTAATCAAATGATCACATGGAATATAAATAATAATAGAATGAATAATATCATTTGTTTTCATTAGTAATATATGTCCTAAAGAGATTTATTATCAAGATCTATCCACACTTTTGTAATTATCTATCCTCCAGATAGTATAAAACTACATCGGGACGAAGAAAAAGGTTATGTGGCCTTCTTAATTTGTTCCATGATACTGATGTTGAATCGAGGGGCTTGAATTAACTAATTAGAAACCCCTTATACAGAATGTCTATGAAACTACTCATGTATTGAATAATAAATTTAAACTATAAAACAAATTCCTTATCAAATATTCATATTTAGTGAATTATATGGATTTATGGTTATTTCGCTAGTAAACCATATAACTTTGAATGTAAAAATCATATATAAAAATAGAATATGGTTTAGGAAATAATCATCTATATCATACAATAATATTAGTGTTAAAATGAAATATAATTTATAATATGACATGGATATAGGAAATTAATTGTTTCAAGAGAATGTTAACTATCACTCAAGGAATTGATATTTTATGATAACTTTTACCACATAGTAATTGTCAAGAAAAATCCACTTGGTTGTGGTAATTAAAAGTGAATCATAAAATACCATGAATTGTGAATGAACAAGGATATTACATGTCAAGGGGGATGTATAAACACTACATAAATGTGAATTTGTTGAGGAAAAAAAATAATTTTCAATGGACTGTAAATTGGGATGAAATCTCCTACCTTAAAATTATGTTAGTTAATAGAGATTCAACATTAGGTACAATGTTATTAATCATGTCATTAACTTATAACATAACAATAATTATATTTTTAATACCATATATTATCATCCTATGATATCTTATTTTATGTTTGTTAACAATAATTTATTATTTTCACTATTTCATGAGGTAATTTCATTATTTTTCAAGTATAACTACCACGAATTTGGGAATTAACAGTACTAGTAAATGAATTTTATTAGTGCTTAAAAAGTGTTGATATTGTGAGAAAAGTTAAGGGGGGGGGGGGTTAACAGAGCTCACAATAAGGTTAATATAAAGTCACACTTTAACACCACTATTTTAGTGATGTTAAAAGGATCCTTTAAAAGCACTTTTTATCGGTGTGAAAATTTGGATTTCAACATCACTAAAAGAATCATTGGTAAAAAATATGGGATGAAATTAATTTTTCATGAAACACCAACACACAAATTTCTTACAATAACATCTCCCTTTTCTATCGCTTTCCACTACCCATCCACCAACATGCACCCCCCACTCTTCAGCACTATAAGGCTACACTAAATTCCAATGCATGTCTGGATTTGATCGCTAGAAATCCCATATGTGACTGAAGCTCTTTACCACTTTGTCGTGGTTTTTTTTGTATATTTAGAAACTTTTCAATTTGTTTGTATATATTTTTGAAATTTGATATATATATATATATACAAACAATTATATTTATTTAAATATATAAAATTTAATATCATTTAATTATATTAAAATATATATTTATAAGAGTATAAATATATATATATATATATATATATATATCTATGTGTGTGATTAATAATACGCACACAAAATGTATATATAAAAATTATATAGACATATTATTTCATTTTTATAAGTTAAAAATTCATTATTTTTTACAATAAATAAAATTAATAACAAATAATTATTTTATATGTTTAAAAAAATTGTACATAAATATGTTCATATATATATTTATACAAGTGACTTATTATTAGTAAATATATAAGTAAATATACATATATTTTATTATAAAAAAAAATAGTGAGAATCGATAAAATTTAGATGCCAAAATATTAATATGACTATTATATTATTAAATAAATTCAGTCCTCATAAAAAAAAGGAAATAACCCCCCTTAAAATTTGGTGGAAATACATATAAGGATAAAAAATCATTGTACCAAAAAAACATCAGTTTTAGAGGCCTTGGATGAGGTTGTGACCTTGATAAAACAGTGATTGGAGCCCACTAGTCAACAGGGCATAAATATCATCACATGATTCAATTTCATATGTGGTAGAGCCCAAAAGGAAACTCAAATAAAAAGTTATGGTTGTTTGAAGTTTGAGTTACATTTTTCACCTATTTTATATCTTTTATTAAGTTGTTTATTTTGTCATCACATTGGTATTAAATGACTATTACAATATAATAATTAGAATCTTATTTTTTTAATTATATTATAAGCCATTTTCCCTAAAAAACATATATATTAATGGTAAATACTTATTTATCCTTATCTAAAACATATTTAAATATTATATGTTATAGTTATATCAATATAAATGTATTAAAATATTTATATCAATAAAAATATATTTATATATGAATATATATTTTAAATTTTTTTTAGTATACCCTTTATTAGAGCTAGTGAAAAATAATTTATAAAGCGTGGATCATTATCATCACTTCTAAAAAAGAGATGATAAAGACCCACACCCCCTTTCATCACTTTTTTAGTGGTATAAAAGTTACCCTTTAATAGAACTAAAAAATAATTATTAAATACCACCCTTTATCATCTCTTTTTCTAGCAATGATAAAGGGGGTCTCTAATAGTGCTTTTAGCTAGCACTGTTAAACCCCACTAGCTTTATAAACCCATTTTTGGGAATTGTTTGTCTGGACTTGTTTTTTTATTTGTCTGATGTTGATCATGATTTAATAATATATAAAATTTAAACCATGATATAAATATCATATATATTCAGTATATATCTATTTATATTAATTAATTCTATTTTTTGATATGATATTAAATGAACTGTTCATGAAGATGATAAGCCATATATGTTCCAGAACACTGCATCCATTTTTTATATTAAAAGAAAGAAGAAAAATGATATATATAATCATATTATAGTTATAGTATAATTTTTATGTCATATATATCACTTAGTTTCATTGAAATCATCCTTAATTGAATCCAATTAAAGCGTGAATGAATAATATCACTTCGCAACATGGTAGTCTTTCGTACACACGAGAAATATTATTATAATCCCAAAAAATGTAAAGCCTAAAGGTATGTGTAATATAATAATTCAATAACATAAAAACATAATAAATACTATATATATCATATATAAATTATAATCCTTCCATTATTCCCAACCATGAAAGGTGGTAATGTAAGAAAGCGCGACATCAGTTTTTGTGGTGGCAGTCTATCGTACACACGAACGATGAGTGTGTATCCCATTTGATGGAAGTGTGTGTTTGTGTAGGTAATAGCCATAGAAAACAAAATATGAACATATTTATGATAATTATCTAATTATATAATCATGTTATAAGAATAATTTTTTGTAGTGGACAATGAAATTAAATAAAAATACATATTGAAGAACGTTAACTCTTCTTCCGGTAACTTCTATTGTTATTCATGAAAAAATATAAAATGATTTCATTTTTTGAACACTATGGCTTCTAGAATTAGTTAATGGAGTTTTGAGAGTTATTTTTTCAAGTATATGTTGTGGAAAATGTCCTGAAATTTATAATGTTGTGGGGAGGGTGAGTTCTCTTGTATAGTGGAGGATGAGTGGAATTCATGTAAATAAAAAAATGTGAACACTACTGGGATGTATACCCTACATAATGTTCCTATAATAATTAAAAATATTCATTTTATTATGGAATATGGTCGAAATATTTCTATAAAATGTTTATTTTACAATTTTCTGCCATTTTTTACCCTTAAGTTTAATGTTTCATCCCTTGTTAAACTCAATTTCCCTTTATCCTCATGATTAACAGTAATTATTTTCACCAATCATTTCTGTCTAAAATTAAATAAAATGTTTTAAATTATAAATTATGATAATTAAAAATACATAAGAAAATTTATAAATTCAATTCAATTAAGTTTCAGAAATTATTTTTAAATCAATGCTGCATATGAGATAAGAATGATGTTTTTTAATGTGAAAATGGTCAAAAGTTTACTAAGTTTTTATATCTCAACTTTAATATCAAAAGGATTAAAATAAAAAAAATTATTAATAGATATATAATTTATCTAATGTGACTTTAAAACCAATTCAAAATATAATTTATATTCATAAATTATTTAGAAAAAAGTCAATTTTCAATAATAATATTTTATTTTAACTATTCAACTAAAAATGAATCCTCTCATAATAATACAAATATTTCGTAAAAAGTTAATTTTGAAATTATTCTTAAAAAATTAATTACATTTATTTTAATAATATTTTTAAAAAAATCCAATTATATTTTTAAAATGAGCATGCCATCAAAATGTGGAAAATGACTTTAGAAAAATATAGTTTTTTTGTGTAAAATTGGATTTCCACTTTTTTTTATACATATCAAATAAATTCTATAAATGATAAAAAAATTATTGAATATTATATATATATATATATATCATTAATATCAACCAAAAATAGTATATAATTTTATTTATTAAGCTAATTTTTTTAAAAAACTAAAATAGTTTTTAAATAAAACATTTCTCTATTATTCAACTGGTTTTTATTATCATTTATAATTTTTTGGTAACCAATTAATTAAACCATATACTTTCATAAGTTATTTTTTTAAATTCATAACTACCAATATAACATCTAGGAGAAAATTTCCATTTTAAATAATAATATTAATATTATTTGGTAAAACCTAGTCTTGCATGTAATGCATGCTACAGAAGAAAGTAGTTGTTACAAGTAACATGTGATAAATCATAATTTTTTATAATTAAATATATATAATAGATTTAATTAATTGAAAAATAATAAAAAAAAATTCAAATCTCATGGTTCTATATTCCACTATATGCTTAGTGTTTCATATTATGAACACTTTTGAATAAATTTTTAATCCTTTAAAATTTTATGGAAGTTATATTATCCCAACATTAAATAAATTGCATCCAAAAAATTTAAACATGATCTAATTTTTTTTTTGAAATTTTTAGATTAAATTGTTCAAACCCCAACATCATAAAAATTTTAACATAATACCCCTTTAATAAAACAGAAAGTGAATTATGAAGGACATGATGCTAGGATTGAAAGTATGAGAACATAAGTAGAATGTGAAGTTATATACATGTTGGGAAAATTTAAATATTTATAGAGAGTGATTAAGGTTTTTAATAAAAACAATTTAGTTATCAATGTATTTTTTAGGGGATCAAACCATAAATTGGGGATGATTTAAAAATACATTAGGTCCTTAAAAATAAAGGTATTGGGATAACATTTTATTTCAAGACTATTTCCTAATGTTGAGTAATTATTTTGGTATATATGAACACAAAAAAATACATACTTCAAATATTTATATGAAAACCCATTATAATTTGGATATGATTTAACCAATTTCCAATTCATCCATTACATCAGAAATGAACATTAAAAAAATGAGTTTTCCATGCCTGATGCACAAATATTCACATTTAATGGACTGTAAGGTCTATGTAAAAAGCCATTAATTTTGACCATAAATGTTTTCAGGAAACAATATTCTTAATTCCATAATCTCTAATTCAAAAATTAGTAATACAAATGGTTCGTTATTATCTTTTATTAATCAATTTTTTTATCTAAAAACAATGATATATTAACGCGAACATTGTGTATGCCAGTGGGAGGTGCAAATCCATTATCATACTTTTTTGTAGGGTTCAAGACCTACTTCCTTGTTGGATAAAATAGTTTTTCTCCCTGTATGTGGGTTTTCCTTTTTATAATCTATATTAATATAATTCCTACAATGTTCCCAAAAAAATAATTTGATGGACATCATTAGATATATTTTTTCTAAGGATTTGATAACACATAGTTTTTTTCAAAAAAATTCTAATAATTTTATTTTTATATCAACACTAAATATTATCAATAACTTTAAACATATGCATATAAAATGAAAATGAATTATTATTTAAATAAATTTTACACTAAACCATGTACTAAACTAATGGGTTTTATTGGAATAAATTTTATCTAAAATATTATTAATATTAGTAGAATCCCATTATATAAATTATAAAATAGTTTTTTCAGGCTTCCCACTTATGATAAACCATAATCTCAGAAACTCATAACATTATACATAACACTTAAAATAAATATAGAACATGTGATTCTAAAATTTAATACAATATTTAGATGTTTCATAAATATTATTGGAAAATACCATTGGTAAGATTATTTGTAAAATTTAAGTATTCAATCCCAATATGGAAATAATTCTTTCATTTTATTTCCGCGTGGGTCGTACCTAGGTATAGGTTTTAACTATAATTTCACATATAATATTTCAAAATCATGAAATGTTATCTTCAATATAAGATACCTTAGGATTAACGTAGGTCATTCAACATCATTATATATAAAAATCCTTCAAAATGATGTGTTCAAAAAATTTGAATGATCCTATGAACATCCACTATAAGTTTAAAACCATGTGTGCAGAAATGCTCATTATCCTGCACTAGTTCCCAATCAATCCTAGAAAATGCAGTGTTTTTATGGTTATTACCCCCAAGTTCATCTGTTCCATTTCCTCATCCACATTTAGTATCTAAAGAGGGATGTTTTTCTTGGAAGACCCATATAATATCTTCCTTAATAAAACATTAACATTTTCTTTTATACTTATCATGAAATCATTCCTTAGGTTTATGGTCCCTAAACTATGTTTTCCTAAATCGAGATTCCAAGGATGATACTAAACCTCCCACTGATAAAAACTGTATCAAAATTACACCAGTAATCCTAGATCCAGTGCATGATACCATTACATTGGAATTATATACAAACAAGCTCATCTAAAAGGACTGATAGTTTATTAGTATTGGTGAACTGGATAAATACATTACTAATACATTAACTTTCTGTAATCATATTAGAATATAATTTTTTCAAGGATAAATTTATTTCATCTTTTATAACCATTCATATCAGTTATTGTAAACATCATGTATTTATATTAAAGGAAGAAAGTATGGGTGAATTTAAATGATCATCAATGGTTAACTACATCATAATTAATAATTTTTCAATGAGCATAATCAATATAGAGATATAAATAATTGAACACACATTCCATATAATCATTAAACTAATAAGAATGTTTCCATATATATGAAAATGAAAATAACTAAGCATACATTCCATTTAATCAATAATAAGATCATAATATCTTTGTTTTAAAACATTACCAAATAATTATATATAAATAACCACATGATCATGACCATGGTTAGTCTTACTAATTGAATGATTTCATGGAATATCAATAATGTTAGAATTCATAACATCAAACGTCTATGATATCAAGATCTATCCTATGTATAGTTACTTTCAAGTTATTTTCTAATTATTTTTAATTTTTGTGGGTATAATCTCATCTAATTTGTGTCAGATCCATTCACAAGATAGTACTATCAATATATATCCTTTAGATATTTTAAAAATGTAATGAAATAAATGTGATGTGTTTGTTTCCAACAAATATTTTTTATGGGAACACTTACGTATTAAGTGGATTACATTATTCACCCACCAACCAATGTACTAAAAGTCAAAAAACATTCCTCATGTATTTCATAATAAATTTAAATCATATATATTTTTCCTTATCAAATATCCATATTGGGAAAAGGATATAAATTTACCAATATTTCCCCAACAAATCAAATAATTATAAAACAAAACACCATATTCAAAAAGGGTACATGGTTTAGTAAATAATAAAAATCATAATATATGAATATTTATATTAAAGAATAAATAAAATGAGAAATGAGAAATTATTATAAGAAAGTGATTGTTTCAATAGAAAGTTAATGATCAGAAAATGCGTTGAGATTTTACGATAACTTTTACCACTTGGTAATTTTCAAGACAAAACACCTTAGATGAGATAATTCAAAGTGTAACTTAAAATAACAATTGATATGTTTTAATAATGTTAATAAATTTTAATGGGTCGGTATATACACCACATTAATGTGAATTACAGGATAAAAACAAATAACTCTCAATTGAATATAAATTGTTATGATATCCCTTACCAAACACTTACTTTAATTGAATGTGATTTGAATGCCTTTATAATGGTTTTAATCATGTTATTAAATTATACCATAACTATAATAATATTTATAATATCAGATATTATCTTATCATGATATATTATTATTCGCTTGTTAATAATCATTCATTAATTTCAGTGTTTCAGGTGTCAATTGCCTTGTCTTTCGAGTATGTTTTGAATTTTTTTCATTCCAATTAAATAAATCATGATTTCACTGTATATAAAATTTATTATGTGATTTAAATATCATATATATTAACTTTTTCAATTAATCGATAATATCTACTGATGGGAGATGAAATGCATTATTCATGGATACAGTTGGTCGTATGTACCCATAAACATTGATTTCATTTTATTATCATATTAAAAAATGAAATTAAATGATATATATGTATCTTGTAATTAATGAATCATTTTTATTTCATACATATCCCATATTTTTATTAATCCCATCTTTAGAACAATCAATGTAAGGACTAAAAGAATCACATAGCTTCACGAGAATTTAGTGCGTCGTACACAAGAGCGACATTGTCATACTACAAAAAAAATAAAAAACTTGATGGTATGTGTAATATTCTTACTTTACACAAATAAAAATATAATTTCTATATATATATATATATATAATATAAAAACTATAAATCCATCAATATTCCCTACCATGAAATGTGGTAATGGAAAACGGATGGCATCGGTACATGAGGTGGTCATCTACCTTTTACACAAATGAGAATTGTTTGTCCCATTTGATAGAAGTGTGTTTGGTTGTATGTCATACCATTTACATAAAAATGTCTTAGAATATTTATTATACATTGGTCATTATATAATCATGGTATAAGAACAAAATTTAAGGGTGGGTAAATAAATACAACAAAAATGC
This sequence comes from Viscum album, assembly GCA_963277665.1. Classification (NCBI taxonomy): domain Eukaryota; kingdom Viridiplantae; phylum Streptophyta; class Magnoliopsida; order Santalales; family Viscaceae; genus Viscum; species Viscum album. Next base: position 288,231,847 of record OY728159.1, on the reverse strand, counting down.
ACATTGAATAATGTTACATGTTATTATGGAAACTCCTATTTCTATTCACAAAAAAGCATAAATATAAATTTATGAAATAATTATGGATTTTATGATTATTTCTGATATGTTGGGGTGTGCTTTTTTAGGGTTTGGATGATCTGAATAGCCTGAGATATGTAGAGAAGTTGTATGAGTGAGTTCCCTTTTAAATTAAAGGAGGAGTCACATTCTTGTGAATATAAAATGGTTTACAATAATGGGAGGTCACCCATACATATGTTCCTAAAATAATGATTACTTTTAAATAAAATTTGGTATATAGTAAAAATATTTCCATACAACTGGTTTTGGACAACTTCCTAGGTCATTTTTTCACATAAGTTTAATATTCAGTCCCTATGTAAACTCAATTTTTATGTAATCGTTGTCATTAGCATTAACTATTTTCAGTAATATTTTGGGTAAAAAATTTAATTATATCAAATTATACATCATAAATTATGATTCTTCAAAATATTTTATATATTTTTCCAAATTTTGATAATATAATCCGATGAAATTAATTCAAAACTTATTCCCTAATATGAGATGAAAATGAGGGTATTTAAAGTGAAACTTTTCAACAATATACTATGTTTTAATATCTAAATTAAATATAAAAATGATTCAAATGACATCAATTGAATTAATATATTTAAAAATTATCTAATGTGAATTATATTCTTATTCAAAATTTAATTTAAACTTATAAATAATTTATATGAAAGGTTAATTTTCAATTAAAATTTATTAATCTTCACTATTCACCAAAAATTAAAACTTCTCAAGAAAATAGCTAATATTAATCCAATGTTGATATATACATTCCAATTTTAACCATTATGTTTATATTTTCAAATAAAACATATAAAATTGTGAAATATTAGTTTTAAAACTAGCATGCCATTAAAGGAAGGAAAACATCTTATACAAAAATTATTTTTTTGAATAAAATTGGATTTGTTCTTATATTATTCTTATAAAATATATTAAATGAATTTTAAAAAAATATTTAATATTTAATATATAATATATTTAAATTTTATTCAAATCATACAATTATATTAATTAAATAAATTTAATAATATAAAAACCCTTTGGCGTATAAAAATTGTTTTTTTGAAAGCATTTCATTAATATTAAATTGGTTTTATGTTCATTTATAATTAATTGGTAACCAATAAATTAAACCATATATTTTTATAAGATTTATAAAACAATTCATAAACTCCAACATAATATCTTTGAGATAATTTTTCTTTTAAATAATAAAATTAATATTTTTCAATAAAACTCAGTCTTGGGTGTAATGCAAGCTATCTAAGAAAGTAATTCTTATGTGTAATGAAAGATAACTATGTTTTCTGGGTAGTGATAGATATAGAAAAGAATAGATAAATTTTAAATATAAAATATAACCTAAAGTATCAAGATACAATATTTCTTTATTCAATTAGTGTTGTGTTTTATACACACTATTAAATAAAATGTTATTCTTTTAAAATTGTAGTGGTGTAAAGTTTATAAAAACAATTATTTAATCCTCATATAATAAACCATGAAAAGGAATAAGGTTTCATAATGATATTGTTAGCATAATTATAAAACATTCAAATAAATAATAAGGATTGTATCATTGGTTTATATCCACAAAAGGTTAGAAAAAATTATTGGATTTCATATTAGATGGAAAATTATTTTAAAAGATCATTTGTATTATTTCTAGTGGAAAACAACATTTTTTATTTAAAAATACTTATTTAAAAAAAATGAATATAAAAAAATATTTGAGAATAAACATGGAATCATGCAAAGTAAGCTTCTATGAATTAAGTTGTCATGACATTTGAAAATTCATTTCATTTCCAATGATGATTAAACAATGTTTCCTTTTAGATTATGAATTAATTTTTAAATGTAACTCATTCAAAATATGGAGTGAATATTTCTTCTAAACCCTTCTTTAAAAAGTCTAATATGGGTAAAAATTACCATAAAAGTCACATATAAATATTATAATCCTTTTTAAAAATATTATAAAAACATTGATATGGAAGAAAAAGGATTGTTCACCGGAGGGATAAATAAATTATTTTCTTTAAAAAAGAGAATAAAATTAATGAGTTTCTTGATATATGGATCAAAATATTTCGTAATTTTACACATAATCAAAAGAATTATCAAAAAAATAAGAGTTTGTATCATAAACCCCTTACCACTTTATTAAGTTTTAATTATATTCCCTATGAATGGAGGAACTATATATGCATACTTATATCCCATGAATTTTATGATAATAATCATATAATGAATTTTAGAGTAGGATATGCACCAAATGATAGAAACAAGTGTCAAAAATGGCATGTGTCCCATGGAAATAAAATTGAAATGAATATTATTTACCTCAATCCTAGACTTTCTTCAAACACATTGAAACCTTGGGTATGATAAATATAGTTTTATTATAAATATATTAAATATCTATATACATATATATAACCAAATTATATTTACTTATATCCATTTATCACCAATTTGTTAACAATTAATTTTTAAAACCATTGTCTTAAAAAATTTCTTTGTTTTCCATATATGTTTGGGTTCGGTAGTTTTGGTAATGGTATCGTAATTATGGATCCATTATCCCTATAATGTTAATAATTATTTAAATTTCATATATTTTCATTATATAAATATTTATATTCATCCATAGAAATATATATTGAAAAATGAATTACAATGTTCATTGAAAGGGTTGGTCGTATGTACACATTGACAATGTTTTTATTCCTTTATGGATGGATTAAAATAAAGGTACATAATAATTTGCCTTTAAAATAATTAAAATATCATATATATAATTTATATTCATGAAATATTTATTTATTACAATCCATGTAAATATAAAATTAGAAAAATTATCTTATTTCTTAGTGTGGGTGGTAGTCCACACATACACACGACCGATGTTATCATTTTCCAAAGGATTGAGAAGTAAGAAGGTATATGGGATTTTATATTTATCGATGTGTTAGTATTTCATAAATAATATATATATATATATATATATATATTAATTCCATTATTATATCTATATGTGAGTGTTTTAAGTAGAAAATTAATTATATCAGTTCGTAAGGATGTAGTTTGTCGTACAAATGATTAATGATGTTGTTTCCCATGTTAAGAAAGTTGGTATGGATATTGGTTATCAAAGTAATATAAAATAATCTATTTATATATAAGATAATAGTAGTAGTATTATTATTTCATTTCTTATTAATATTTTAATGGTGTAGAGGACAAAATGATATGAAGAGTCATGGTTAATAACTATACATCTTCTTTGGATGAACTCTTTTGTTCTATACATAAATTCTTCATTGGATGGTTTTATGATAAACTAATATAGTATAAGTTATGTATTTAGATTTATGGAAGGTATTATAATATTAATGGCTGATCTAAAAGCCATTTGAGGTTAGGATAAGAAAGAATATGGGGTGTCCTTTTATATGTGGGGGAGGGGACCATCATGTAAATTTTCGAAAAGAATACAAAATGGTAAATCCATTACCAAATAAAAATTCATCAAAATGAATATTTATTTAATTTTTGGATACTATAAGGTTGAGATATGAACATATAATATTATTTAGACATGTTTTATTGGAAAATATTCCCTTGAATTTTGGTTTTACCCCTCAGTATTCTCGTTTAACCATAGTCATAATAATTAATTATTTATTTTTTAAAATATTCATTATGAAAAAAATTAAGTTTATATTATTATTTAATATTAATTATTATGATTAAAAATATGGAATAATTTTTCAATTTCAATTCATTTGAATTTTGGAATTTTATTTAAAATTAACACTACAAGTGTTACAAAAATGTGGCTTCCAAAGAGAAGGCTCTCTCATATAAAAACAATTATATTAGAATTAATGATAAAAATAACTATAAAGAACAAAATTGGATTAATAATAATATAATTGAACTAAATATACTTTAAAAAAATAAAATATAAAGTGAACATTGAAAATTCATTAGATGAAAAGGTTGTTTGTAGTAAAAATAATATTCTCTCTATTCATTGAAAAAATTAATCTTTTCTGAAAATTATCAAAAATTCCCTATAAAAATTTGGAAATAATGATTTAAAAAATTAAAGATATTTTTCAAAATAAATTTTATAAAATTGGGAAAACAAATTTTATTATTTATTCAAAAAAATCTGGGAAAATATTTTTTTTGATAATGAATATTTTTTTGAAGCCTAAACTCAATTTACTAATAATTAAATACATACATGTAAATATATTTTAATTAATATAAAACATTAATTCATAATTAAAAAAGTGTAGTTATTGACATTCATTAATCAATTTTTAATCATATATTTATAATAGTCATTTTCAATTAATAATATTAATAATATATTTGGGTTTGTTAAAAATAAGTGTTGTATGTAACACATGTTATAGAAGAAATTAAATTTTTTTTGGTAAAAAATATTTGATAAAATATAATGTTCTTACATTCTATGACCCATAAAATGAATAGTTTTGGAAAAATATATCACTTTGATACATACAACTGAGGATACTTTTTCCTCATCAAATGATATGGTTCCCCTGTATCTTCTTCAAGTTAGTGGCATCACAAAAAACCTTGACCAAGTGTGTGGTATTATTTCATAGAACTTTATCTCTAAGATCAAGAATTACCTTAATTTTTTATTTATATAAAATATCCTTGTCTATATATACAACCATTGAGGTCAATATAATTGAAGAACCATGTATTTACATCCTCTTGAGTGATGAATGGAACACATTGTAGACTTGAGAGGGTCTTGATGCACGAACTAAGTGATAAAAATTATCTATACTCAATAAAGAATCTAAAAAGGATCAATATACCTATGGAAAATATTTACTACCTCCTAAAACTTGTATCCATATTCCAAGGAGATGTTTATAGAAACACGTTCTCACCAACTTCAGACTTTATAGAAGACTACTGATCATTAGCATAACATATCTATAGAATCCTAACTCCCCTAATGTGTTGTTGAATGAATTTGTATTTCTCTACCATTTAAATAGATATATCATGTCTTAATATCATTATTTCTCTAACTTCATCCCAAAACATTGGTGTTATACACTCATTTCCATTGATGGACTCATAAGGATCTATATTAATTCATGATTGAAAGATATTTTTGTTAGAAAATTTGACTAACAGAAGGTGTTTATCCCAAAAAACATTTACATACATAGAGTTTGATCATAGTATATCCTCTATGGTTTAAATGGTTCATCATAAAATCCATCTTTTTGAGGATGTTACATACTTTTTATACTCAACATTATATCCAAGTATTCTTTAGGACTTTTCCATGACGTTGAGTTAGAACTTATATCCCAATTAGATATAATAGAAAATGGTACATGATGGAATAATAAAACTTTCTTAATATATTTCCTAGAAAAAAAATATAATCATAAATATTGACTGATAGTGATAAATCAGGATGAATTTATAGGTATATCAACTATAACCAATATATTATTACTCCCTTTTCATCTTTTTGGGAGTCCAATGATAGAATCTATTATGATGTTTTCCCATTTCCATTATGGTATGTGTAATGGTTTCAAAAACACCGTAATTTTTTTATTCCAGCCTTAAAATGGTGACATACCAATAAACAAGATAAATGGTCATCAATATATCTATTCATGTTTACCCACATGAAATACTCTTTCAGATATTTATAAATCGTTATACTTCTATGATGAACAGATAATGAAAATCTATGACCTTCATAAAATAGCTCCATTTTTATATATGGTATATATGGAATACTTACACGGTTCTGGAACCTTATCATTCAATCATATTAAACACTAAACAAAAAATACTTCTCTCACATTATTCTACATCAATGCATATTATTTCTTCGCCTCATTAATCATTACAAATATTCATGGTTGAACACTTATTTGATTAGGATATTATTTATCCCCTTACTTCATGATTTCTAGGTCTATCTTTTTAAAATATATAAATATTATATATTTTTTATCCTCATATTAGATAATATAGCCTCACCATTTTGAGTCAAAGCATTATCTACCTTTTTTACTTTCCCTTGGTGGCATTTTGTTGATCATTCATAATCATTAATCCATTCCAGCCTTCTTCCCTAGTTGATATTCAATTTTTTTCATGTGAATATATATTTACAACATTTTGGTCACTATATATATCACACATTTCTCTATAAATATAATTCCTTAATATCATTAATGAAAATATTAACATAGCTAACTCCAAATCATGAGTTGGGAAATTTTTCTTAGTAACCAACAATTGTGGTGACATGTATGTTTTCATCATGTCATCTTGTATGAGGACACGTATCATCATATTATTTGATTTATTATAAAAGATTAAATCCCTTATACACTATTCGATAAACTAAGAACATGTTCCCTAAAAACCTTCTATTCATTATGTAACATCCCCAGCTTGGAAGCCACTAAACTGGTTCCCCGAGCTGAGTCGTTACATGACCTCAAGCGCACCTCCCCATATGCCAGAGGTTGAAAACTAGATGCGAGAGCCTAATGAGTCGCATGAGGAAACTATACCCTCTTTACCAGAGTAATCCATAGCAGAACACAATATAAATAGAGGAATTATTATGAGTAACAAATGAACATGATTAACCAAATGTTTCCCCAAACAGGGTATAAACACAAATCAAATACAACAATGTCATGTCGTACCAGTAGTGCGAATCCAATGAAACCCAGAATAAAATAATGGCCAAAAACTGCAAGTGGACCTGACTCTATGTTCAGAAGCTTCACCATGTACATCCCAAGCCAACTCAGATTCTTAGTGTAGGGCCTCTTCCCTTTTCTGAACCTACAAACAAGATATCTGCTCAGGTGCCCAACAGCAGCCCAAGCAGGGTGTGAGTACAATACTCCACAGGCCACCACAAACAGTGTCTACAACATTTCAAGTGTAATAGATAGTTCCTGCAAGTAAAAACTAAATGGTATGTAAACAATGGACAGTTCATGTTCCATAAGTTAACAAAGTTCATTTAATTCAAGAATATCATTTATCCCAATTCCCATTCTTATGCCAACTTCATTACTTGATTCATTTTTATCACATGTTCCATGGGTTAGTCATAAGTATTATTTACACAAGAATACAAGGAAATACATCGCAAAACATAGGGAGAATAAAACAATTCCCTATCTCAATAGGGATACACATATCACATTAACACATTATTCTCACCTTGAAGCCTCGGTCAATGTGGAATGAAACCATTAGGATAATAGATCCTTCATCCCCTTCCATAACCCATTCATTTTTAGGGTGAGTTTAGATCCTCATTCTAACACAACCCATGGGTGTAGAACATCATGTCAATACCCCCACTCTACCTAACCATGTTCACATGCGTATTTGTTAATCACCACAAGCATACTATAAAACAACATAACATAACCGGAGCTATTGTAAATTATCATTCACAATGCATAAAAAACAACACGGGAATTAATACTATGCCATACCCCATTAACACATTTTCCAATTACATTTCATAGAAATTTATCCAATTCCCCATTCTTTTTACTTAACCTATTAAGTTTATTCAACTACCCCTATGCCTTAGTCAATATTCATCAATAGCCCTACTTTAACCCATTTAGCCCATTTATCATTTCAAGTACATTTCTCATGTATTAACCCATTACATACTTATCAATTCCCTCATGAAACACTTTAAATTTTCTCAATTATCATGTTTTTCCAATTTAACATACTCTTAATCTCATATGTATGAGTCCTATTAGGCATTTCAACATAAATCATACACCAATAGTCACAATCCCATTTAACCTGATTAACCCATTTACTAATTCATGCCAAACAACCCCTTAAGACATTATTAAACTGAAGCAACACATGGAAATTAAATATTCTATCCAACTAACCATACTAACATGTTAAACATGTGCCTTATGTCATTACATTTCAATTCCACCCATGACCGTGTCAATTTATAGGTTCTGAAAGTTTGTCCCACCCCATAGGTGGACCCAAATAGGTCAAATCATCCACGATGCATCCAACGGGGATTGGGAGGGTCTAAAATCACTATTTAGATGATCATTCTACCCAAATCCCACCAAATATATCTATAAACACAATAAGTGGAACCAATAGCACATACTCATATGCACAAATCTATATAAAAACTATTGGATATAACGTGTAGACCACCTACCTTGAATCCATTGATGAACTCACTCTCAATCATGGCCTTAGATATGGATTCAAACACCCCTTGGATCCCCTACCTAGGTTCCACTGAAAAATAGGGTTTTGGGGTTTTAGAAGAATATGGACGAAACCAAAAACACTAATCCAAAATAGAGAAGAAAGAGGAGAATTAGGCAAACTCGAGGCTTCGATCTACAACCAACGATGCACCAAATAACCAATAATTTAAGGAGAAAAACCTCTTGGAAGCATGGGTCTTCAATGTTCATCATTAGTGTTGTAGGGGTAAAATGGAGGAGAAACCCGGGTTTGGTTTTTAAATCCTGGGATGGATGTTTTGAAATTTCCCCAAAGTTTCTAAGCCACACTGTTTACCTAAACAGTTTTCCAATCCAGGAACAAACCGTGCAGAATCTACTACCCAAAAATCACCCCCTTCACATGGTTCACCAGGAATCCCACATGGTTTCATTAACCGTGCACCAACCATGTTTCAGTTTCACGTTTCCTACACGGTTTTCACAAATCGTGCACAAAAAATGAAACATGCCCATGAACTCCCTTTTCGTCCTTTTTCCGTATCTCGACCCCCACCCCAACACCCCTGAGCCTCCTCACGAACTTGGAGTCAATTATTTCACCAAAATAAGATGATTAAAATAAAACATAAAATATAACATATTTTAATAGAAACTGGGATCTTACAACCTCCCCCACATTATAACGGCTCATCATCGAGCCACTCTTCTGAGCATTACTGAACATCCATAATAAGGGATCATTCCATAGTTCCTTCCTATCCATTCCCACATTCCATGCTTATAGTAGAACATCAAAAGGCCACTGAACACATATCAAGGTCACATGCTTTCCCCTCGAGACATACTTACCACAACCCCCAACACAAACCATAAAACTCCTCAAGGATGCATCCACTTCAACCATTCCCATCACGACAACTTCATGGTGGAAACTTAGGCGGAAACACCTAACTCACTGCCAGTGGAAAGCTAATATACAACATCACATTGTCAGGGAGGATCCAATTGACACCCCATCAGCCCGATCCTTTATACGATTCATGACAAAAATCACTTGGAATAATTCCCTTATATTCCCCAAACTCTAATGGTGACCAAACCTGATATCACTCGAAGAAAAACACATGATCCTTCCACCAACATTTCATGACAATTCACTCCACAAATTTTCATCAAATACACAACCCAAGACTCTTGGGTGCTTGACCAACTAAACTCATGCCAAAGTTCACTATCAAGGCTAACTCACTCGAAAAGTGACCACTTGAGTCATTCCAACCCGAAAATCTGGTCATCTCGTCAACCAACTATTTATCCTGTATGGTTCTCTCTACCATCTTCGGCTACTTGGCAGCTCCAATTTCAATGAAATACCTCTCAAATCTCTACCTGAATTCCACATCAGTTTTCATGCTCCAACTAATTGTGTGACAACATCCAAAGGAGTGTTACCTTTCTTTGGAATCTAGCCGCACCATCAATCCCACTTATATAGACATTCCTACTTTATCCTCTTGAGGAATAAGATCAACTAGACCTCACTTAGGTATAATTCATTTCCAAGAAGAAACTACCCTCCACAACATCAACATGAAGGTGGTTTACTCTCAACACACCCATTCAGGTTTATCATATCAAGTCACACCACACCCGACTGGCTTGTCCCAGAACACCCACCTTCTACTAATGGTATGATATCCCCTTATCACCTGCCAAAGGTGCTTACTGAATTCAAGAATATCATTATCATCCTACACACCTATTGAGGTTGCACCCTAAATTCTGGTGGAATTACATCGTCACGGCATTACCGCCCTCCAAACCATCATCAGGCATCACCCTTAGCTTCCCACCACATCACATGGTCATGGTTTCCTCAAATTCAAGATGTTTTAAAACCCCAAAAGGGAAAAAATACTCGAGTCTAAACCCAATATTCATTGGAGTTATAGGGACCCAACATCTCTTGACAAAAAATTATTTCATATCAAACCACACCCTCCTACGAATCAGCACAGACATCACAACCTTCACATGCAACCACGTTGAGCTCAATCGAACACATGACTCATCAGAAACCATGTTCGAGGCCCACTTACCTCTCCAAAGAGCCTGTCATGAACCTCACAATTTCCTCATTGGAACCCTGGTGCCACTACATCGACTTGATGTTCACCTCTCCATATCTAGGAATGACTCATCACTCCCCACCTTAGGATTTTTGTTACCATTACTCACCATGAAGGATTCCAACCAGAAAATATTATACTCGATCACTAACAAAACCCCAAACCCAGAAATGGCTATATAGTCTTTTCCCAAAACACCCAAATGAACGTCACCCAGTGACTATTTTCGGCCTCCATGAATGGAACACATTGAATTTATTGACATTCATTCCATCCTGAGGACATCACCCAAATCGATTGAGGGTGAGATTTCCATCATCAAGCTCCAATTATATTGTTTCCATGAGTGTAACATCATAATGTCACTCATCTAACCAAACACCTTCATGACTCTTGGCATGAGCCGGAGCTTCTCAATGTACCTAGGACGACGTCAAGATGTTGGGCATGCTTGTCACTAGATGAGGTACACTGAGAAGTTTTTGAATAACACCACTATTAACATATCCATTTTTATGTCCATCTAAGGGGAACTATGACCTATCAAGGGTTTCTAGCTTCCCTACCGAACACAACTCAACAAAATTTAACCACCACATCTCAGGTGTTATTTTCAACCATGTTTAACCATCACCCTATGACCTAATCAATAAGCAGTTGTAAACCAACATTTCCTATGGCACTACATTAACCACACCTCTCGAGTTCTTTTGATGAATCCCTTCCAGCTATCAACCATAGAACAATGGTCTATTACACTAATCAAACCAACGGATCTCACAAAACAACATTAGCATGCATATAACCCATCGCCTGCTTACTTTCCAAACTGTTTCTCTTGGTTAATCTGCCTCATCCACCCCGAGGCAGCCTCTACATCTCACCCAACAACCGAACCATTCATACAAACAAGTTCATGCTTGTGACCACCCTCACCTCGGGTGTCCCCATCAAGAGAAAGCATGTGACCACACATCAATCACCCTTGTCTCTTCCACTCGAAAATGACTTCAAATCCCACGTGAATCATCATCCAAATGGAAAGTCATGAAGCCATGTGATACAACCATCCGAAAAAATCCTTAACTTTTATCACAAGAACTAAGATGCCCTTATGAAAGAAATATGGAACGATTATACCATTTTCTAAACATAGTGGTATATAGAAAGCATTGACACCACCTCATAAGCATTTTTCATTCTCACATTTCATGATACCTACATCGTTGGTATAAAATTCAATGAGGTCACCCTTGATTTCATGAGACTATCAATGCGTAAACACATCTCGAGTGGAACCGCCGACCATCAACCATCACAGTTATCCCTTATGTCCAACCCATCACCATGAAACACTTTAAGTTGCAATATCAATGTCCAAAACATCTACACGTGTGACACACAGGAAGAAGCACTAGAAAACTTGTCTAACCCATCTCATAGGTCACACTGAAGGTTGAATGATACCAACTCCCTAGACTAGAGTCACAACTAGGAAAAGTTGTTGGACCTCTCTCTAACCATAATTACCATGGAACGGATAATGTAGTGATTGTGCATGGAACTCTCTCCACAGTTCTGATGCACACTGTGCCTAGTGAAACAAACAACCGTTTACTCTAGGTTTTGTACCAAGGTGTACACATTAATTGGCACCATGAGAAAAACATACTCTCTGGGATTCAAGACACAACTTGAAAGGTCTTTACTCACAAGGTCACCATGACCTAGGAACCATCCTTAGGGTCTAATATTTCATCTATATGGTCACGAACCACATGATTTTCTTCACTCACATTACCGAACAATCCCTCACAACCCAAAGGCCACAACCCTACCAAGGGTTCCCCAAACACACCACCTATGCCTTATCATAACTGGAAATTCCATAGAATCCAAGCCCAAAGTCTCTAACTAGGGTACTCTCACTACCCCAACCTACACATACTATGGTAAAACTAAAAATCTAAAGGATACCCACCTTTGAACCCGAACATTTTCATTCTAAACATATCATTCACCTGACGCTTTGAATAATGAAAAGATATATTTAGCCACAGATGGAAAAGATCTCATGCTATCACACTTACACAAACCATTCTTCGTACTCTACCCCAACGGTCATCAACACATATAGAACACTACCCTCTACCATACATACCATGGGTTGTGGTAAACATGGGGTAACAAATTTTATTAACAACAATCCTTTCTTCAACACATCTTCAGACTAATTCTACTTTTACAACATGATCCTTTCCTCTTAGGAGCATTTCCCATTTCACAACATGTTAAAATCTTCATTTTACTCACTTACACCTTCAATTAGGAAAATATCATTAACAATTTTACCATCATTATACAACCCTTTTTATTTTAGGTACGAAAACAACCGTTACAATTTATCAGAACCCAAAACTGTAGCCCAATCAAAAAAAATTTATACATGATATTTATTAACTATTCATTTGCATTCTTTTCATTCACCCACTTTCATTATAAATTTTAGTCATAATTTTCTTCTTATTTATCAAGGAAAGAAAATTCATTCTACTCTTTATGCCCCACACACCCATCCCATTTGTGTGCCTATAATGATGCATGCTACCTATATCCTTAGGTGCCTAAAATGATGGATGAATGGACAACCACATGCCACTCTGGTAATGAGAGAAGTATCATAAATCAATCAAATCACACAACATGTGCATCACCCAATTTTGAAATATCATTCAACTATAATGAAACACATCAACAACAACATTACCCACAAAGGGTGACTTGGTTTTTCCCTCGTACATGGGTCATCTACTCCTAAGAATGAACTCATTAACAAGGCCCAACACATCCTAATATCCTATCTACCATCCAAAAATAGTAAGAAAGATAAAATAACTCCTTTGATACCACTTTATAACATCCCTAGCCCAGAATCCACTAAACTGGTGCCCCAATCCGATTTGTCACATGACCTCATGAAAGCTTCCCCATACACTCGGGTTTGGAAACTATCGGTGAGGGTCTAATGAGTCACATGGGGAGACAATACCCTCTTTATCAAGTAATCCCTAGTTGGAAAAAATATAAATAGAAGAATCAATATGAATAACCAACGAACATGAATAACCAAACGTTTCCCCAAAGGGGGTACAAACATAAATAAAATACAAAAATCTCATGTCATACCAGAAATACGAAGTGAAAGAAACCCAAAATAAAACAAATATCCAAAAATTCCAATTGGTTCCAACTCTAAGTCTAAATACTTATCTATGTAAATCGTGGGACAAATCAGAATCTTAGTGTAGGGCCTCTGACCATGTCTAGACATGTAACCAATAGATCTACACGAGTACCAAACGGAGGCCCGATCATGGTGTGAGTACAATACTCGCTAGGCCACCACCAACGGTGTCTATAAAATATAAACTCTAATAGATAGTGCATGAAAGTACAAAATAAATGGTAAGTACACAAGAGATAGTTTGGGTGCCATAAGTTAACAAAGGTTATTTCATTCATGAATATCATTTATCATAATTCTCATTCTTATTCCAAATTCATTACATAATTCATTTGGATCAAATGTTCCATGTGTTAGGCTTGATTATTATCTACCCAAGGGTATAACCCAATCAATCACAAAAAATGGAAAATAAATCAATTCCCTATCTCACTAGGGATACTCATATCACATCAACACATTATACTCACCTTGAAGTGTTGGTTTGAGTGAAATGAAACCATTAGGGAAATAGAGCCTCAGTACCCTTCCCTAACCTGTGCATTTGGGAGTGGAATTTAGGGACTTATTTTAACTTGACCTGTGGGCATAGAACCTCATGCCAATACCCTAATCTACCAATCCATGTGCACATTCTTATTTTTCAATCACCCCAACCATACCATAACACAACATAACAAAACCAATGCCATTGGAAATCGTCATTCACAATGCATAACAAACAACATGGGAATTGATACTATTCTGTAACCCATTAAAACATGTTCCAACTAAATTTCATAGTCATCTATCCATGTCCCCATTCTCATGCCATTACACTTTATGTTTATTCAAACACCCCTTTGCCTTAGCCAATATTCATCAATTGGACTACATTAAACCATATAACCCATTTTTCATTTCTAGTACATTTCTCATGTATTAACTCTTTCCATATTTATAAATTCCCTCATGCAACAAATTACATGTTCTCAATTTCCATGTCATTTACAATTTAACATGTTCATAATTTCCTATGTAATAGTCCAATTTGGCATTTCAACATAAATTATATACCATTCAAAACAATACCAGTTAACCCGATTAACCCATTTAATAAGTCATGCCAAACAACCCCTTAAGACATCATTAAACTGATGCCATACATGGACATTCCATATTCAATACAACTAAGTATACTAATATGTTCATCATGGGATCTATTTCATTACACATCAACTACACATGTGGCCTTGTCAGTTTATTGGTTCGGAAAGGTCGGCACACCCCATGGCTGGCACTAAATTGGTGAAATCATCCTTGACGCATCCCATAGGGATCGTGAGGGTTTCATCTCATTATTTAGATGATCATTCAACCCAAATCCCACCAAAGCCATCTAGAAACACAATAAGGGGAAGTAAGAACACTTACTCATTTGCCAAAATCTACATAAAAACAATGGGATATAATGTGTAGAATACATACCTATAATTTTTTGATGAACGCACTCTCAATCAAGGCCTTAGATGCGGATTCAAGCACCCCTTGAAGCCCCAACCTAGGTTCTAATGGAAAAAAGGATTTAGGGTTTCGGAAGAAGATGGGAGAAACCACAAACCCTAATCTGAAAAGAGAATAAAGAGGATTTTTATACTTACTCTGGGATTTGATCTGCAACCCATGATGCTCCCAACATCCATGAATTGAAGGAGAACCACCACTTGGAAAATTGGGTCATCCAAGTTCATTATTAGGGTTCAAGGGGGTAAAATGTTGGAGAAACCTGAGATCAGTTTTAAAATGATGAGGGTGTATTTTTGTAATTTTTTCAACGTTTTTGGGCCACACGGTTTACCCGCACGGTTTTCGAAATCGTGCGCAAACCATGAGGATGCTATTCCCTAAAAATCACCCCCTTCAGACAGATTCTGGGGAATCTCTTACTGTTTTCTTAACCGTGTGACAAACTTGAATAAGCCTCTATCCATGGCTGCATTATTTTTGCATGGTTTTCCCTATCCTTGGAAAATCCATGAATCAAGCCTAGAAACACCATTTCATTCCCATTTTCATGTCTCGAACCCCCAAAACACCCCTGTGCCACCTCATGATCTCAAGAGAATATTATTTGACCAAAAGAATAAGCTTAAATGGAATCATAAACTGGGATATATTTTAAAATAAACTGGGATCTTACACACTCCCTTGAAATTTTCTTCCCATTCATTTAACCCAAGGAACCAGTCTCCCTTCTAGGTCAACTTGGTGAGTGGATTAGTTGGTATTGACTATATCTCCACAAACCATTGATAATATCAATACAAACCAAGAACACATTAGATCTCATTATAAGGATTATTTTGGGCTAAGGTTCAATAACTTCCACCTTTGATAGATCTACATATATAACCTCTCATGAGATTATATGACGGAGAAATGGATCCTTTTGTCACTAAAATTCACATATGGTAATTTTTGAATAAAAATTATCTTTATGGTATTTAGATCAATTGTGAAGTAATCTTAATTACCTACTTTACTCTTTGAATATAAAATAATATCATATATAAATATTAACACAAAATAATCAAGGTGATCTATTAATAATCTATTCATAAATGCTATGAAAATCATGGGGACATTAATAAGACCCAATGGAATCACAATATATTCATAGTTTCTCTAACTTATATAGAGTGTTTACGTGGGTATATCTTCCCTATTAACCATCAATTGATCATATATATAATGAAGGATAATTTTGGAAATTTATTAATCTCTGCAAAATTGATCAAAAAAATCATCAACAGAGGGAAGTGGATACTTGATCTTGATTGAGATTTTATTCAGTACACAATAATCAATCAAGACTTGCATCAATTAATATATATTTTAAATAAAAAGTACCGGTTCAACCAATAGTGAAACCCTTAAATGAATAAATAAATTCTCAATATTCTCATAGAGATGATTCTTAAATTATTTCAACATAATCACGTACATTATATTGAGAGTCTTTGAAATAAGTGTAAACCAGGTCTGAGTCCTATAAGAACTCAACATCACGATTTATTGGAATAGTATGAATCACTCCTATAAAGGGACCACAGTACTCCTACACAATATTCATATCATTGTGGTTGAGATTCTCTGGTACCATCTTAGACAAAATCCCTTTTGATTGAGTATTAAGACCCATATAGTATATGTGATTTCCATCAGATGTTTTTTTACTGTTTCACTACTATATGATCATCGGTTGGTTAAGAATATAAAACATTACTTCCCTTCCTTTTCAATTGATGTGGTATTTTTGAAAAAATTATATTCCACGCCTAAGATATCATTAATTTCAACCATTGGGAGAATAATGATATTAATAGGAATCACATTTGAAAAAAATAAATAATATAAGATTCATATACTTGAGAAACAATCATCGTTCCAATAGGGTTTTACACTACTAATTCAACATATAATATTTGTGGTGTAGTTTTTATACCCATGTAAAATTATTCACATATAAATGTGTGGGTTGATCCAGAATCAAATAAAACATTAGTAGTTCTAGAGAGGATTGAAATTATACATTTCAATGAAGTATTATAAAACAAATAAAATGAAATAGTTATCATATGATATTTTTCTTTTCTTCCAACTTAAGAGGTTTCTGAATTTGATCATGATAATTATCTATTGGATTTTAGAACTTTTTAGTATAATTCTCGTACTCCTTTCATTTGAAATACAAGTGTGTGGGTAGTATATTATATAGATCATTCTCTCTTTTCACATCATTAGCTAACTGCTTCCCATCACATCAGCATTTGATTATTCAATAAACATCTATTAAACACCTTAAACCTTAACTAGCCCCCTTAAGGCAATTTCAACCATGTTTCCTTCCACACATTGATAATGAAGTAAATATAAACTTCTTCTCTCCATGGTTTTTAGAATTTCCGTTTCGTTTCATCCTTCTCTTCTTATCAAAATCGTTAGATTAAGTGGTAACTCCAGTCCCCATTTCCAACTTCATATCACATCAAACAATTTATTCATAGATACGGAAGCCCCTTATATGTAATTCCATTTAGAGAATTTCTTTAAATAAACTAATGTATCAATCATCCTTACATTCTAGTTATATGATGATAAAAAACGCATACCACATTTGTTCTGTAAATTTTGTATCATATGTACCATCTTCTTAATCTCGGGGAATTCATTATCCATTTTCATATAATGAGTATGATAAATGTTCTTATTGAAAAATAATATCTTAAATTCATCCTACTCAATGGATTAAATATAAACATGTTACGTCATATTATTGATATGATTCCACCACTGATCTACTTCACCTTCCAAACAATAGAATTCCAAATTGACTTTTTTAGGAACTAAACACTGATGAATGGAAAATATCTCTTAAATGGTACATATCCATTTCTCAAAAAGTAGTTGATCAGTGGAATCACACAAAATAAGATTGTAATTTTCCTAATATAGGACTAAACAGAACAATATTCACTCTTTTTTTTAATTTGGATGTTTATAATGGTTCATATATTTACAATGTTCAGTGATCTTAGAATCATGATTTTTCATTCTTTATCCCATAACATTATCTTTCTTGGGTAAAAACCAATTTTTTTCTACCTATTTTAAAACATAGATGATTCCATTGGGTTCCATCCATGAATTTTAAACAAAATTCATATTATGAGAAACATTAATCATTATTGGAAACAAAATAATCCTGAAACATCACTTATAGGGTGTCTAAATCATGACATGTTCTTTTCAATCTATGAATCCATATGATTAACCAAAGTAATTCATGGTCATAGTCCATTCAAATCCTTCATGAAGGTTAATAAAGAGTTTGGAAATTTTGTAAACATATCCCCCATTAGATTCAAACTAGGTGTGTAGAAAGGCCTATTGTTATACACTTGGGAATGATGGATTAAGATCCCAATGTTCCATTTTAATTTTTTTACCCCAAGGTAAACCTATGTTTTGGCCATGTAATATTATGGTATCAAGGAAGGGATGAAATTTATTGGAAATAAATTTCTCTATCATTCACCAAAATACCATTATATTTTCAAATTATTATACTTTTCATTAGTGTTTTTGTAAAAAATTATCATACGATTTTTTTATGGTTCACCAATCCTTGTTTTGATATTAACTATAGCAATACAAACGTTTCTTAAATATATGTCACATCTTAATAATGTAATATTTATTACATAAAATAATGATCGCATAGTGAAATTGGTTTTCCATGTAAGACTTTAGAATATTTTTGGGAATATGTTTGAGGTCTGGAACTAAGTTGATGTGGGATTCTGGGGCCATGAGAGCATCGGTTTGCTGATATTAAAATTATTAAATATATTTCATTATGAATGCATAGTATTTCAGTAAATTTTAAATAACTCCAAATCAGAGTATGGAATCCAAATTATAATAGCATTGTTAAATTATAACTTAGTGTTTACCATGTGTGAGAAATAGTTTTTTTTTGACATTGGATACCCAATTGGCGGAAACCATTGGAAGGGTGTTAAATGAAGGTTTATTCATTTAATAAAAATTAATAAATATACTCCACCAACTATGTTCTTAGATTCATAGAGGATTGAGAGAATACCCCTTTCACTAAGGATGAATTGATGTTTAACTGAGGATATGAGGTTCTAATTATCATCATTCTTGACCTTGAACTTCCAAAAATCAAGTTGTATCGGCTTTCGAGCATCATTTTAGACTCGAAGCTTCAATGATTCACCATGAGGTTGGTGGATTTATGGAATTTTCATCCCAATCACGTTATTTTCACTTTTTAAATGTTTTTGATCCCTATTATGAATGAAAGTAATCCTATATGTGTATATCTATTGGTTTTAGAGGAAACTAATAAGTTTCATGCATCTTGTAGGGAATTCATTATCACATTCAGTGTAGTGTATGATCTTACACACTATGTTCTTCACATTTTGGGAAGATAGACTATTTGGGATAACACATCATGTACTAAGGGTACATTAATTGTAGTGATCCTAGGATGTGTTCTTGAGAGTCAAGTCTGTAATGTCATGGGACAAGACTATGTGGACATTCATGGCTTGAGTACTTGGGAGTGGGGTGCCGGACATGGTCACATAAAGAGCACAAGACCATGTGATTCGATATCCAAGACACACTATATACCAAGGTTAAATTCCATGTGGTGTTATATTATAAACTAGTCATTTTGGGATAGGAAAATCCCCGAAGTTCAGACATGTTCACATGCCAAGATACTTGAGGTACATGTCGTGTATACTCTTACACATCGAGTTCCTAGAGGGGTCACAGCCTGTGAGAAATGTTTTAGATACAAGTCATTTATAGTGGGGAAACATTGTATACTCTCCTTGGAGGTCTCTCCCTTGAAAATTTCTGCTTTGAGAGCTCAAATTAAGCCCCATAGTAGCATATCATGGGTCGTTTTTTGTTTTCTATGTGATAGTGGCTGTGGTTTTGGGTTCCAAGATGCAATACGAGGTGAGGTAATGGGTTTAATGGAAGAAATGTATATACTAGTATTGGTTGAGTGGGTTCACATGGTCTATCAATGTGAGGGTATGGAGTGTAATTACATCCTTATAAGATAATTGTGATACCCTCGATAGGGTGAGCTCAAATAGTGTTGTGGTACCCCCCGAGATGCTGAGGTAAGATAAACTATCATAAATTCTTTCTAAGGTGGGGGTTGTGGCAATGTCGTAACTTTTATACATGGGAATTTATCTGTTACCAAGCAGGTTATTGAATTATGGTTTCTATAATCTTCAAATATTGAATCCCCTACATAGAAAACATGGTTTTGTAGGGTTTGTGGAATCGTCATGAGTATGATCCCCTACTTGGTAGTTGGATCCATATTTGGGTATTTGGTATCTCTTAACTATCCTAGGCATGATCCCTTATCTTTGTGTCATGGATTGAGACTTGGTTGGGGATTTGGGGTCGCCTAATAGTCCTTGGTGTGATACCTTATCTGATTGTTATTATCTCTAGAGTTCTATACTGGGTTCATAGTGTCCCCCATCCGAGAAGGGAGTGATCCACTTTTTGTGGGATGCGATCTTCCATATTTCTAGTAGGGTTAGAGGAGTCACCCATCATGGTTGGGAGGTATTGCCTATAAAATTATTGTGATCCTCTATATTCTCATATGAAATTCATCATGGAGAGACTTGATGAGAATTAAGTCTCTATTTTTTTCAGTTAGGATGGCAAGGATGGGTCATGAGCTTAGTGATACCTAGTCGACAGTGTTCACTCTGATGTGACATCAATGGTAGTATACATGTTACCTATATAGTGATATATATTGGACATACCATATAGTATTTCATACTGATACACAATTTGAGATATCTCTATATGAGTTCCACTAAGGGATAGAAGGTCTCAAGGGTTGAGATTCCCAAGACGAGCGTTGCAATTCATCCTCGAGTAGAATCATGTGGATAGCTGTGTGGTCAAGGCCTCAAGACACTAGGAGTTGAAGATTATTATATCTGGGTGAATCTAAGATTCCTTTTGATAATTCCACATATCATTATCAGTACACCTTGTGGAGATGATCTGAATTGTCATGTATATATGAGTAGTTGTAAAGATGTAGTTTTAGGTTCTCTCTCACTTGGGTTCCCTTGAGATTGTGTAGAGTGGAATTTTTCATTTCATTTTCTCCATTTCATTTTGGAGTTTTCAGGATCCCAATGG
Source organism: Viscum album (assembly GCA_963277665.1). NCBI lineage: Eukaryota > Viridiplantae > Streptophyta > Magnoliopsida > Santalales > Viscaceae > Viscum > Viscum album. The sequence continues at coordinate 288,210,311 of OY728159.1, read as the reverse complement.
GTAATTTTATACCCACCCCAACATAGGATTTTCCCACACATGTCATGTATTCAATAGATAATAGGCCATTTGATTTGGTCCTTGGAGAACCTGGAGCAGAAATACCATAGTGAGCTAAACAGACCAGGGTTTATACCTACTCCTGGCAGAGGTCTATTTTGGTGGACTAATTTCACAAAAATACCATATTTCTAAGTAAGTTGTAGTCCTTTAATTTTTTTGTGGGATTCAATTTTTCTATTTTTATTATTTCTGTACTTTTCCTGTACTCTAATTGTGGGATGGACATATGCATCTGTTTATTCATTCATTTTTTATTATATATGAAATGTTTTATAAAAGTGGTAGTGGGTTCATGCATACATGTACCATATAAAAAGGAATCCCATGTGTTTGATATTTATTCACATCATTTGTCGTGATCCCATGGCCTATTGAAGATGGTATTAGGGTAGTCGATTCTTGGGCCCTAATAGTACATTTCATAGAAGAGTGGTATCATAGGTGATTCATCCTAAATTTTGTGTAGATATAAACCCATGGAAACTATTGGATGGGATTTATGGAAATAGTGTTCTAGTGTGTCTGGTTAGGCTCTCAGTCTATGGATTACAATGTTTTTCTGAGGGATGTTGTATCCCTTCGTTAGGACCATAATAAACTTTTTGTGGGTTTTTTATGTATAGACATTGGTTGTAGGGAAATGTTGACACATACACCATTTACAACTAGGTTCTGTGATCGATTTCTTTGATGAGTTATCTCAATAGATAAACACTTTGGTTATGGTGCTTCTTGATTCTAATTTAGGATACCATTGCAAAAAAAATCAAATAGGGTTCCGCATAGGGATTTTGATGGAAATCCACGATGAATTGAGGATTTATTTTAGGGAACTGAGTATCATTTTATACCTCTAGGTGGTGCACTAGTGGCACCACCACCCATTAAGTAGCATGTTTTCTAGTAGTTCAGGTCAAGAATGTGCATAGGGTGATTGAGCTACATGATTTATAAAGGTAGTGACCTATGATGGGTTGAGTAGATCTATACCCATAGTTAGTATATGATTATAATGAGGTGGTAACACATGTATTCCAATTTTTTAGGACACATCTTTATTAGATAGTGATGCAAGGCTTGGTCAGGAGATGGTGGACTCTGGTGATGTGGAACTATGTTGAGACAACACTCACTTGGAAAAAAATTTGAGCCTCTCTTTATGGAATATATTTATCTATGCTTGTTGATATCAATGTGTATCCCAGAGATTATATATCTTCGATAGGATATCATGACTGTGGTGGTGTATTCAGAGAAGTTTACAAAATATTTATGATACTCCCTAGATATGGATCAGGATACTTTTATTTTAGGATGGACCTTTGATTAGGGATTAGTTTGATATTTCTTGTAATCGATGATATCACACTGTATTCCTACATATGTTGGAGTTCTCGAGTGGGCCATGGTGGTGGAGAGAATTTCGGATATGAATAAAATGATTTTCATTACTAGGAACATAAGAGTTGGGACCTTTGTATTGGGTAATCGATGACAAGATCAGGGAACCGACTTTGTGAGACACTTCAAAATATGATCCCAGGATAGAAGGTCTATGACTCAGAGCTCCCAACCCATATCAAGTAATATATTAGAGATCAATTGTTTCACTTGTGAAGGATGGGTATAACTCACATGAGATTTTCCAACTTATCGTGCTACTATGAGGGTGGAATTTGATGGAAAACTGATGCACGAGAATTTGTCGTAGATCCCCGATCAAAAGATTATTTACCTAATAATGCAATATAGTGCACTCCCAGGGTTGGTCTCGAGGAGGAAACTTACACAACACCAAAATTCTATTATAACTATTTATTTTATATCTAATATATAATATAAAGATGAGGTTGAAATATGCATAAAATATGAATATATATATTTAATGCGAAAAAATGATGTTAAAATGAAAGAAACAAGACATTTGTTCTTGGGAGATCATAATGGTTGATATCTTTGTTTATTAAAATATTCTCAATATCAATTCAATGTAATGATCAAGATCTATCACACTACACCCTCTCATTTGAAATGTTATTACCCCAACACAGAGATCTTTTCATGTGAGGAAATACTCTTCCTAAAGTCGTCTAGGAGATCTATTTACCGACCATCGCTACCCAATCCATACTCCATCGTATGCATGACATAGATAGTGAAGGGAAGGATAAATGTTGAATGAGAAGAAGAACATGGTGATAGAGAAAATGAGGAAATCTTACACCATAATCAATTTTACCACCACTAATATTCATAGAATAAAATAAATAGATTTAAATTTGAATACAATGAAACTCAATCAACCACCATTCTCCCCCTCTAACAAAAATCAAGGTTAGTTCCCCATTCTCATGGAGTAAGAAGAAAATACGGTGGGAGAAACACATAAAAGTAAAAAATGGAAGAATGAGGTATGAATAAGAAGACTAATATAAATTAAAACATTAAAATTATACTACATAAGCAATGAGAATATAAAACTACACAGAATGGCAACTACGTTTCCAACCCCTTGAAATGAAGAGGGAGTACATTTTTATAGGCAAGTGGGTGAAATATTTATCTCCAAAATCCGTCCTCCAGAATAATTCACATGGATGAAATTTTTAATGACAGAATTTGGGACTTTTTCCTTCTTTAATGTTGTTTCACTTGATCTCTTTTGTCAACCCACGAAATAAAATCTTGATTGGCCAAGTTTGGGTAGAGATATGGTCTCATCACTCATGAAATTTAATCTGGCCAGGCTGACTGTTCGTATTCCAATACATCGATTTCCAACGCATTAATGACCTTGAAAATGAACGAATCATGCGCCCCCATATTAATTAATGTTCTTCCACCAGCTTTCCTCCAGCTCCATGTAAAATGTCAGCTCCAAAGGTTCGTCCATTTATGATATATGGTCCCAACAATAAAATTCTTCAGTTCTGTACACAGTTTTAGAGGCCTAAATTGTGAGCTAGATTTGAGCTTCAAAATGGTTGATTGTGCTGTGGGTCCAGAAGAATAAAATGAACCTCATCGAACATAGAAACCTAAAAAAGAATAAATTTTTAATTTATATATGTTTATAAAAAGTTATGTCTGAAACATTATAATAAATGAAAACTATTTAAATCCAAAATATGTCATTTTTACAATTAAGCTCAAAAATACTTCTAAAACATAAAATGTGACAATTGCCCTTTAAATAACACATTGTTGGGATTAAAAACATTGAAACCAAGAATAAAATAATTGAAAATTTTTTTTCTATCAATTCCCCCACACTTAAACATTGCACTCATGGGTAATCATCTTATACCATGGCCAAAAACAAACTTCTCAAAGCATAACTAGCAACACAACTCAATTATCATATCAGAGAATATATCATGCCTCCTACATGGATAAAAATTTCATAAATCCTCAAAAATAATATGAATCCATTCAATCTCATGTTAATACTCGCAAGCATGTCGTACCTACCTCCCCGGAAAAATATTTCTCTCTTCACTCAAGGATATTTAATGTGGAGTTTTTCTCATTCCCAAGAACAGGTGTGATTTCCATAGGCCTGATATCCTCCTAATATCTCCACATCACAGAGTCAAAAATTTGTTAATAATGAGGTCTTTTTCATGGGTTTTTCTAAGGCTGAGGGTCTGTAGGTTTAAAATGTAATTACATCTGAGGCAGAATGAGGAGGGTTATGCTCTAAAGTGAAGTAAATGCATGAAAACAGCTTTACTCAAGAATGGTGTTCTCCTCAATCAGGTCACAAATGAATTGCTTCCAAACACCTATTCTATCAGGAAGTTCACACTTTTTATTTTAGAAACAATGAATTTCATCCCTCTTTTCCCCATTGGTAGCATTGTTTCTGCTTGAATTCAGATCTGGATTTCTCTTCAGAATCATGTTTTTGAGGAAAACAGAGAAAGCTTTTGATCTTCAAATATTGGTGAACATCCAGCCCATATGTGATGATATTTTATAACACCATCCATCTTCCCATATTGACAATTCATCCACCCAAGAAGCAATAAATATGGAAACACTTTCAATTAATCTCAAAAAGATTCTTCAGGAAAGAAAAATACAACTCGTCTTCTCCCTCCCCCACACTTGAGTTCAACAATAATCATGCAGTTAACTTCTAGAGAAGGTTGGAAAGGGATAAATGGCTTGTAATTTTGCTGCCTAATAAAGTATTTCATGGATACTAGGGTCTTAATGAAGGTCAGATGAAGAGGTAGTCCAAAATAAGGGTTCAATGCAAAAAGGGCTTTCAAAGTGATGCCTCAATCATACTTGACACATTCTATGAACTCTAACAGCTTTGAAAAAGAGAAAAATAGAATGTTCGGGATCACACAACATGTCTCAAGAATATAAAAATAATGTGAAATATAAGAAGATGTCAAAAAGGTTTAGAAACCTCTCGTGTTGGGCATGATTTTCAATTTGGACAGCACTAGTGCACATGAGCTTCACAATAAAACAAACGTCTTCAAATGAAAATATTGGAAATCAGAAGAAAAAAATCCATTCAGAAATAATTTAAATACTCAAATAATAAAATCAAGAAATTTTCCAAAAATGCCAAGATGGTTTGAATTTTCCCAAAGTATTTGATTCAACTCAAGATTCCTTAAAACACACCCAAAAAAATGAAAAATGAAAATAAGAAAATAAAAAAAAACAACTTGAAAAATAAAATGAAATCACAAACAACATAATTAATAACACATAAAAAATAAATAAAATGAAATGGAAAAGGGATAATTAATGGTTTGACCCCCAAGAAGATGCTAGGTTTTTACTTCCCCTAATCAGGCAGTTGCTGCAGATTATCCCCAATCAGAAGGTGGGTGTGGTTTCTTTGAGATAAACCACCACATGTGAATTTTTCCAGTGTCCATCAGTAGACAGTGAGATTAGAGAACCCCAAAGAAAATAAGAAAGTTCCCAACTCCTAAGAAATAAGATATATAGAATTTGAGTTCAGGAGTGGGAAGGAAAAGAAAATAGGGGTGCTCCCTATGAACATATGTGGTGTCCTCCTCCAAATGGTATGAAAGTTTTTGTAGAGGAGGTAGTCACACCACCACTAGCTTCTTTGACTCTTCTTCCATGACCACCACTACTTCGTTGGTCTCTTCTGTATCATCCAAGGCCTGCTCCAAATGTGTTGTATCAAAAAATTTCAGGAAATGATAACTTAGAAAAAAAATTCAGTTTGATTAAGATTAAAACATGACGAATCAATCAAGAAATCTTCCCTTTCAACTAAGTCAGCTTGGAAATTGATCTCTTCTGGAAAGACCATTAGAAACTCCATCAAAGCAGGTGAATATTCTTATTCATATTCCAAATCAAGATCGAGGTCAAAAGGGTTTTATTGGTCAGTAAAAAGGATGGGAAGATCAAGTTACAGGTTATCTTCACCATGTTTTTCCAAGATTCTTCCAAAAATTGTTGATCTCCCATATTTGATTCAACTGGAATGTGTACACCAGGGACCTCTTCGATCAATGTATGAGTATGAGACGATATTATTAACTCTTTTAGAAGCTCCTTCTTACCCACCTCAGGTTCTTTGATATAAAAAATGATTGGTGAAATCACTTTCACCACTTGTGCAGGTTTAGGTTCTAGCTTAGGATCAGCTTCAGGTTTCTCTTGACATGCATGAACATATTCAGAAATCAACATTATTTGGCTCTCCAATTTTTCCACTACATTACTAATCCTTTTATACTTATCATCAATATCATTTAAATCTTCGTATGTCACCTGAGATTTAGTCGTCCATGCATAAAAATTTTAATTGAAAGTCATCATGAATAATGATTTTTTTAGTATATAAAATTTATGATTTTTTTGTTTTTTTAAAATTGAAGGAAGTAAAATAATTTACAATAAGTCACTAAAAATAATGAGTGAATACCACTTGGATCCCCAGCAATGATGCCAATTTGATGCACGGTAATTTGTCATAGATCCCCGATCAAAATATTATTTACCTAATAATGCAATATAGTGCACTCCCAAGGTCGGTCTCGAGGAGGAAACTTACACAACACCGAAATTCTGTTGTCACTATTTATTTTATAACTAATATATAATATAAAGATGAGGTTGAAAGATGCATAAAATATGAATATATATATATATATTCAATGCGAAGAAAATGATGTTAAAAAGAATGAAAGAAGTCATTTGTTCTTGGGGGATCATAATGTTTGATATCTTTGTTTATTAAAATATTCTCAATATCAATTCAATGTAATGATCAAGATCTATCACACTACACCCTCTCATTTGAAATGTTATTAACTGAACGTAGAGATCTCTACATGTGGGGAAATACTCTTTCTAAAGATGGCTAGGAGATCTCTTTGTCGACCATCGCTACCCAAGCCATACTCCATCGTATGCATGACTTAGATAGTGAAGGGAAGGATAAATGTTGAATGAGAAGAAGAACATGGTGATAGAGAAAATGGGGCAATCGTGCACTATAATCAATTTAATCACCACCAAAATTCTCATAATTAAATAAAAAGACATAAATTGGAACACAGTGAAACTCAATCAACCACTATTCTCCCCCTCGAACAAACATTGAGGTTAGTTCCCCATTCTCATGGGGTTAGAAGAGAATACGGTGGGAGAAACACATAAAAGTAAAAATGGAAGAATGAAGTATGAATAAGAAGACTAATATAAATTAAAACATTAAAAATATAATAAATAATCAATGAAAATATATAACTACACAAAATGAAAACTACTTTTCCAACCCCATGAAATGAAGAGGGAGTAAATTTTTATAGGCAAGTGGGTGAAATATTTGGCTCCAAAATCCGTCCTCCGGAAGTATGCACATGGATGACAAAATTAATGATAGAATTTGGGCCTTGTTCCTTATTTAAAGCGGTTCCCCTTGATCCCCTCTATCGACCCACTAAATAGCATCTTTATTGTTCAAGTTTGGAGAGATATATGGTCTCATCACTCATGGCATTTAATCTGGCTAGGCTGATTGTTCGTATTCCAATACACCGAGTTACAACGCATTAATGACCTTGAAAATGAAATAATAATGTGCTCCCATATGAATAAAAGTTCTTCCACCTGATTTCCTCCATATCCATGTAAATATTCATCTCCAATGATTCAGCCATTTATGACATATGGTCCCATCAAAAAAATTCTCCAGTTCTGTACACAGTTTTTGAGGCCTGACTTGTGAGCTAGATTTGAGCTTCAAAATGGTTTCTTGAGCTTTGGGTCCAGAAGAATAAAATGAGCCTCATCAAACATAGAAACCTATAAAAGAATAATTTTTCAATTTGGATCAGTTTAAAAAAAATTATGTCTGAAACATTATAATAAATTAAATCTGTTTAAATCCAAAATAAATCATTTTTCCAATTAAGCTCAAACATACTCCTAAATTATAAAATGTGACAATTTCCCTTTAAATAACACATTGGTGGGATTAAAAAAATTGATATTCAGAATAAAATAATTGAAAATATTTGTTCTACCAACAACCCTACTAGGTTCAATGGTAGGATCATGGATTTCATCATGACGGTGAACGTGGTGGATGTGTGGGAGGAGAAATAGGATGTGTAATATGGTTTGATTTGTTACCAATTACACCCCTATGTGGTCCATTCTAGGCTAATGGAGTTTTATGTTTGTTGAAAGGATAGATGAAATCTAAAGAGTCTTATGACCCTGAGGCACTGAGGATTATTAGAGGTGTGATATACGTCCTTTCTTCTTTTTTAGCAGCATTGTTAAACACTATTGGGAGGTAATATATTCATTATAATTCTTGATTTGGGAATATATAGGGTGATTTTTGGTGTTGATAGGTCCATGTGGGGGTGATATTTGAATGATCTTTAGAATAAGAAAGAAAAGGGACACTTCCCTTACCAAGAACTATTTTTGTGGCAGAACTAAAACCTTATGTGTGAGTTAGCACTTCCCAAATAAGACAGTTTTAAGTTGTGTCTATGAGTTCCTTTTTCTTGGGTGTTCCTGGTGAGGTTATATGTTAAATTTTCAAAGATGTCTCGGACATTAATATTGGAGACATTATGCTCAACCACTATGATGGAGGCTCCTATAGAGAGAATTAAAATCTTCATAGTTTTTTCAATAATGTGACTTAACTTTGGGGGGAGGGTTCCTCACATAGAATCTTCATAGAGAAGAAGATATATAATCATAACGATGTTTCCATAATGTGAATTGGTTTCCTATCATCCATTCTCATATGGATTCTACTAGTTGGTGTGAAATTGTTTCATGCTTTTGGGATATATTTTTTCCTCCTATGAGGAGTGATTACTTGGCCACGTATGATGATCTCTTGTGTGGGTGAATATAACTGACTTTCATTATATGGATAGTGTGGACTAGGAATCAATGGATCAATGAGAATTCAGGTTACTACTATATTAGTGGGGTTGAGGACTACGACCTATGGATTTCATAGGTTTACCTCCCCACCGAGAGCTTTTTTCTTCATAGTATTGCACCCAGTGATTTCCCCTGTATTTGCATCATCATATCATCTGAATCAAGTGGATCGTCTAGAGCTATGTTTTATATGGAAGTTTACAGATAGAGTTCCTGGTAATACTTACTATTTATACACTTTGTAATAGCTATTTCATTCAATGGTTACCTTGAGTTCTCAATGTTGGTGTTTAATGATAGACACATGAGGATAGAACAACATATCTCTATTTATTAGTGGTTTCCCCTCTATTTTTTAGTGTGGAAGGGAGGCACAACTTTGTGATTTTTTTCTTGCGGTATATAATAACCGGGAACCCACATGACATGTCCATGATGTGCATCTGATTATGGGGATTAATTCAACTTCCAAGGATTGAGGATGTCTCTAGTCGTGCTATGAGAAGAGGTTCTGGAGAGGTTTTTCTCTATCAATATTACACCCAGAAGAGGAGTGGTTTCATGAAGTAGATAGAACCATTTAGGTTCGGTAGAACATTATTTGGGTTTTCATGTTGGCATGGTGTCTCTTTCAGTCCACCATCGGTGTAGCACTAGTTGACACCATGTTCGGGAGGCCCTATAAGTCACCATTGTACTGGTTAGAGGTAGTGTGGTAAACTTATATGGGCTTAATGTTGGTCCAAGTGATGGATTTTGGGGGTTCAATTCATCCAAGGGAAGATTGGGACTATCGAGTTATATCTATATCTCCAAAGATTTAGTGGGGTAGAGTATTTCTAGACTATAATATCGTAGTTAGACTGGGTGTGTGATGTCTTATACCTATCACAGCCGAGGAGACATGTGAATGCTTAGTTTCATAATTTTGACCTTGTTTGAGTTGGAATTTGGGTGTGGTTTGGATTTTTTGGATCCACGGAGTGTGTGTTTCAAGATTTCATGGGAACCCTATGGTGCGCTCATTAGAATAGGAGACAAAGTAGATAACTCAATTTCATTCCCTTATGCCTAGTATTTCAAATTTTTTGGAAAAACTGCCTTAAGGTGGGGACAATATTGTTACCAAGGATTTTCATTGTAAGAATTTGTATAGATTTATTTAATATGTATGATACCATGTGTTAAGTCTATGTGGGATTCCATGTCCTAAAGATCTACTGTGTGGAGATATTAAAAAAGTTAAATATCTTTAATCACACACTCATATTTTTCAATCAACATGAAATAAAACCCAAATATAATCTCATATCTGAAATCTGAGACCATGACTGAGTAATGAATGTGGTGTTTACCCTAGGAGTGACATAGTTTTATTCGACATTGGGCACCTAGTCAGAGGTGATTATTGGTGGGTTGTAAAATGGAGTTTTATTTATTTAACAAAACTAAATGAATTAATATTTCCCTCAATGTTATCACTCATAGAGATGAGAGGATGGATCCCCCTTGACTGATCGATTCCTCAAGGCCTAACCTAGGATAAGAGGTGCCTCTGATCCTTGTCTTTGATGTTTATCATCATTGGATCGATTTGTAGTGAATTCTAAAGTCATTTGGGACCTGAAGCCTCAACATTTCTCCATGAGGTAAAAGGATTGTGGTCCTTGTTTTAGGAGCCCTATATTTATTTATTTTACAATTTTTAATCTCAATTATGACTATTAGTGATACTATAGGGTAATATCAATGGGTTTTAGAGGAAACCATTCTGTTTTAGGAAGCTCATTGGGAATTCGCATTAAGAATTCCTTACCACATAGCCTATTATGCATGAGCATATGCCATGTGTTCATCCCATTTTGGGAGGATGATATTTTAGGGCTACACTATGTGCACTAGGGGTACATGCCATGTAGTTAGCCCAAGTCATGTCTTAATGGTTCATGGACATAAACCCCATGTTATAGGTCATGGTCGTGTAGAAGTACACACCCAGAGTACACATGCACAGGGTTCCAGACATAGTTATGAGATGAGGAAATGACCATGTGGCTGGATATATGTGCTATTCTATGTAACAAGGACACACCCTGTGTGGTGTTACATAGTTATCCAACTCTGTAATGGTGAGTACACTCCTAGAGGTTTGCGCGTGGTCACAGAATGTGGGGATTGGTTTACATTCCATGTATACTCTTACATATCGATTTCCAAGAGGGGACACGACCTAGGACCAGTTTCCAAGAGACAATCCATGTATGGTGGGTACCCAATATGTACTCCACACGGTTGTTTCTCCCTCCTGTATATCTATCATCATGACATAGATAGAGGACCATGAGTATACTATCCAGGACAGTCTTCCACATTTGATGTGATGGTTGCCATGGTTTTGAAATGCAAGATGTGATAGAAGGTGTTGTAGCATCTCACATGGTGGTGACATATATCTCAGTATCGATAGAGTATGTTCCCTTGGTATATTCCAATAAGGTTACAGTGTGTCATTATTTCCTCAGTTCAGGATTGTGATCCCGTCTATAGGATGAGATCAAATGGAGTTGATGTATCCCACAGAAAAGCTGGGGGAGGATCCATTATCATAAAAATTTCCCTATGTGGATTTTTTGGCATATTCATGACCTTCATTCATGGTTGGTGATTCATGATCTATCATTTTATCCCATCATGGTTTCTGTAATCGTTAGAAATATCATTCCCTACATAGTTTGAGGGTAACAATAGGATCTATGGAATTGTTAACTGTATGATTGTAACACCCCAAGACATTAATCTATTTTTTTAGAAAAATTTTAATAATTTTTCTATCATGAATTATATTAATCACTAATTTAAGCTTACACTGCACAAAACACTGAGTTAGCTTCTGTTACACCCAAATCTGAATTTTCTAGCATTTTAATGGTATATCTATTTTAAAACTAAATTTTTACACATTTTTAAATTATATTTGTAAAATTAAAGATAATTTTTTGATAAAAGATGTATAAATTATCTTAGGACTATTATTTTGGTATTTTTATAAGATGTTTCATTTTTTTGAATACTGAAAAATAATGCATTTTAGTTGACAGCTACATTTTCATCTAAATAATTATTATTATTAAATTATATTTTAAATTTATTTTCAAATCATAATGTTTGAGTTATATATCATCTTTTACAATTAAGGTCATTAAATTTATTTTTAATTTATTTATATATAATGACTTAATGAAATTTTGACCATTTTAACTATAAAAAAAATCTTCCTCGCCACATCTATGGGATTAACATTAAAATTAATTTTTATGATTCAATGAATTGAATTTGGGAAGATGGACATACCAAGATGTTATCAATATAATAATTATAGTAAAATAATATCAACATAGTTTTTGACCAAATATATTAGTGAAAATAATTATAATTAATTACTGTAATAAAGTATTTTTAGGCTTAATAAGAGAGTAAACCTCAAACATAAGGGCTAAAATGAACTTCAAACATCTCTAAAATCCATAAGAATCCAATATTTATATCATATATTATTTTGGTTTAATTGTTTCGAGATAGTAGGACACTATTCTCTAAGAGTGCCCTATATAATAATTTTTGGAAGGATAAAAAGACAATAAAGGAACATTCCTTACCATTAAAATTTATAAAGCATTAGAGTGTGGATGAAGAAACATATTTTCAAATATAAACATAATTTTAAATTTTAAATGAGTTTTTTTATCATGATAATTTCAATTTATATTTTAGATATTATATAATTATATCAAACCCTTAATAAACTCTAAGAGAGTGATTATTTAGTTAATAACTAATTAAAATAAATGATGATAAAAACATTATATGTAAAGTAAATACAATGAATTATTGTGCTAAATTATTTTTGTAGATTAATATTTAAAACTATATTTCTATGAATGTAATATATTTTTATTCCAATATATTGTTGATATTTTTAAATTAAATTTAGTTAAATATTGTCAAAATTGACATTAATGTTATTTTACAATAAATGATATTTTACTAAATAAACTAAAATTAATAAAAAAGATATTATAAAAATGGATATTTAAGTGTTAATAAATATCATATATATACCATTCATAGAGAAATTGATATTTTATAATAAACACATTGACCCATATATCGTAAAAACATTGTTAGCATTGACGTGTTACATGCGACTATTTTGAAATTAATTTCCAAAAAACATGGGTTTTTTCTTTTTTAAATTATATAAAATATATAAAATTGATTGGTTGTGTATTTTTTTAATAATTATAAACTAAATTTATTCTTTACGGTTAAATTTATTAGGATAGAGGACACATTATTTTAATAAAAACCAAAACGTTAAAAGTGTAGAAACCACGAAGTTAAGGAAAAAAATTATAAAAATGTCATTATTTTTGTGTAGTTAAAGTTTGTAACAAACCAAATCTCACATTAATTCATTATTGTTTGATTTTGAGTCATATTTGGTAAGGGAGACCTCCTAATAGTGCTTAACATTTTATATTTATGAGAATTCCACTACTCCTACACTATAAAATGGAACTCACTATTCCCCTTCCTCGCACCTCCCAAGACACTTTGACTAATCCAAAATTAACACAAATAGGCACAAATATATCTCCCCTCAACCAGTAGTCCCCTCATTGTCCATACATCCACCCATGAATTCCCTTTTGTGCCATCCAAAAAGCGTTACCCATAAAGATGACACCTTTTTCAATCATGCACTTATGTTTTATTTCTTTCTCTACCCCTTAAATTATTCTTATTTAATGATTATATAATAACACCAGTATCTGAAATGCACTAAGATATTTTTTGGTTGATTTTAAAACCTAAACCTACACACACTTACTTCAAATGGGTATCGAAATCCCTATTCGTGTATGTTGAATTATCACCTCGTGAAATGATGTCATTTTGTTTCTTTTAACAGCACTCATGGATGGGAATTAAGATAGAAACCCTATTTTATATGTTATTTTTGATATTTATGTTTTCTATATACTTCATTAATTTTTATATAACACATACCTTTATTCATTCGATTTGATGTAAATATGATAACATCCTTTGTGGACGTGTGGGCTAACACATCCTTAAAGTGAAGTGATACATTTAGACATTACATGGAATATATTAAGGATGGGTTTAATTAAAAATATTTCACATAAATTAAATATATATGATACTAATGATATTATAACCTCTCTGTATATAAAATACATCATTTCATTATTAACCTTCTCACACACTAAAAATGTGATAACATCATTCATGTACGTGTAGACTACCGTATTCTCAACATTATTCAGTTCCATTTAAATAAAAATAATTACATATATATATATATATATGAATGTATATATATATGGATAAATAAAATGGTATTTATGATACAATTATAATTATATAATGACATAATGTTAGTTAATTTGTCACAGCTTTAATCCATGATTAGTTATAAAATTTTAATTTATTTATATATTTAATAATTATTTAATTGTTATTAATTTTTATATGTTTAGATATTGACTTATTTGACTATAGAATACCGACTAAAGTCATTTTTGAATCATGAATCAAATTTTGTCAAAACACCCAACCCAAACTTAATTTTTTATGTATTTGAATAAAAAATTTAAGAATTAATATAAAATTAATAATAAACTTTAATGGGTTCTAAATAATGTAAAAAATTAACTTAATTTTTTTATAGAATATGATAAAGACCCATGTGACAAGTCGGACAAAAGGTGATGGATTCCAGTCTCACCTTTCATGCTCTGAGGCATACACCATTTTCATCACTTACTTATTTTGTTGGGTGAATCTTCTTACCATAGTTGTATATTATATAATGAATTATTTTATAATCATGTTATTTAATGTTTCATTTTTAATTACCCCTTTTATGGGTCTAATGATTTAACAATTAAGGGATTATTGTATAACATTTTCTTCCATGAGGCATACACCTTTTTCACCACTTATTTTCTTTATGTGGTTTATATTATATCCCTTTGTCATTTTATATCATGATTCATTCATTTTTAGTGGTATTTTAGGTTTCACTTTCAATTACCCCGACCAAGGGTTTTTCTTCCAAAATTAAACTATTTTTACAGTTTATCATTGAAATCACACATTCCTTGGTGATTTTCAACATTCTCTTGAAACAATAAATTTTTTGTAATACTTTTTTCACATTTAATTTATATTAAATAGCCATATATTTTATCATGGGTATTATTATTTCCAAAAACAGACACCATTTTTACATATAGTGTTCACTTTTGATGTTTATTAGAATAATTAGAGAAATATTGATAAATCTGTATCTTCTAATCAATATGAATATTTGATGATAAGGCATATTGATTGATTAATTCGGTTGATCAACATGTAAGGAATAAAATGGATTTTGTATCTGATGGTAAGGGCCCACTCTAGCCCCTTGATGAATCTATATTTCCATGACACAAACTACATATGGTTTTAACTAAGTCATTATGCATTTATTAGGTTTATAGCATGATTCCATGAAAATATTGGTTTCTTTTCATGAATCCTTTATAGTATTAGATTATTTTCATAAATCCTCGATAGTATTATATTATTAGCAGGAATCTTTAATTATAGGTGTTAGATATCCATATTTATGATTTTCATCATTATGAATTCAGTTATTGATAGTTAATTGTTATTATTAGATTAGTTAGAATATCCATGGTTATGATTCACTAGCATGTTATTGATTAAATGGAATGTTTTTAAGATATCTACCATTCCATATTGATTATGTCTTATCAAGTTGTAGAAAATGACATTGTATCTAGATTAATTTAACATTCCATAATGTTTATTCATATCAATTCTTGATTAATTCTGTTGGACTTATACTTACTGGTCGTTTCATCTCACCCTTATTGTGTTTCCATTCCTTTGGTTATAAAGTGGAATCATTTGAATGATTTTCAAGGATGTCAAGATTTTTATTTTTTATGAAATATTATTTATCCCAAACGTAATATGGTTTTTATGTATGTAATCCATTTTTCCTAAAATAATAAACTAATCGGTCCTTTGAGATTTGATTACTTGTAATCATTCTAATGTGACAATGAATTGCACTAGATCCGGGCTTCTAGAATCAAGGTACTATAGTTTGTATCAATGTAATCTTAGTAGAAAAATATGGAACTAGTTTTAGGAGACATAGGTTATGGAAATAACCCTGAGATATACTTTAAATATAACTATAGAAGAATATCCTAAATAAACCCTATTTATGATTATGATATTAGAGACAAATAAAATTTTCAATTTATCTTAAGTTCTTTACATTATTTTTTATTATAAATGATAAGATAAAATCTAGTGTATGTAATCATTTATAAATAGAATCTCGTTGATGTAATACGAACCTCACCAATACACATGATCTAAAGGGTAAGAATGGCCATATTGTTTATTGTATTAAGTTAATATTTCAAAGGGAACTAGTTTCCCAAGAATTATCATCATATAAGCATCTATTATAATATGTTAAAAATATAGTTAATGAGTACACTAATTATTATGTATTGGAGAGAATTATCATAATAAGAGGGCATATATAAAGGGGAGAAGGAACGGACTTATTTTCCTACATGTAATAATTGTGGAAATAATCACTCTGCTACTTTCCTAAAATGAATGGGAGTTTTCTACTTGTGTGGAAATGATATTCCATTATTCTTGTAATTTAATGGATAAGAAAAAGGTTACCAAATAAAATTTTTAATCATCATGGTGAAAGGGTACAACCCAATTCAATGTCTCAAGTTTCATGGTATTATACCCCAAAAGAGGCTAATGGATAATGGTCAGTATTATGATACAACCAAAGATAAGTAAGAATTATTAACACTCTTATGTTAATATTCATGAATTATGTTATTTTATTAATTTATAAATTATTTAATGGATATAATAGTTATATAATATATGAGTATTTTACTACTATGATTTTTTATTAAGTATTTGAGATTGTATGTTGAATGGTACCATAAAAGTGATTAGGTAGCGAGTTAATTTTTTTGAAGACATGGTTAAGAGAAATGTGACCACTAATATATTTCTAATATTGATATAATGATCTTGGAATTATGGTATGATGGATTTGGATATATAAACAGGATTGAACCGACTACCATGGAACTTATTAATGGTTTGTTGAAAAGGTAGTTTATTCAATCATTGACTGATATTTGATAACATGTATCTTACATAAAAAATAAGTAAGAATGAATGTTTGAAATGTTTTTTTAGAATAATTAATGTTATTACCATGTTTCAAGATATTAGATGACTTGGGTGTTCACATGTTTCATATGCGATGATTATAGATCTACTTCATGTTGTTTAGATTGATAATATGTACATTTTGGATATCTAATTACCTTATTTCAAAAAGTATTAGATCATAACCATTTGATAAATTCGACCATTTATTAAATGGTTTATATTGATATTTGAATTATGTTTTATATATTAATTCATTACTTCACTA
This sequence comes from Viscum album, assembly GCA_963277665.1. Lineage (NCBI taxonomy): Eukaryota > Viridiplantae > Streptophyta > Magnoliopsida > Santalales > Viscaceae > Viscum > Viscum album. The sequence goes on along the minus strand of OY728159.1, from coordinate 288,193,228 downwards.
TATGAGGCATCTTGTGCTATGATATAAAGTGGAAATAGTTCACGAAATAATCAAAGGAAAGGATTATGATTATAGAAAGGTATATTTGCTAATATTCTTAGAGTGTGAAATAATTTCTCAACACTATATAAAGGTTCTTGAGACAAAAAAACCATATTATCATTATTTTTTATGATATCAATGAAAATTTTCAAAATTCAATTTTATGTTATTTTTCTCATCAACTTTCAGTTGAACTTGTTCTATATCATTATCCATTTGAATTTTATAGTTTAATTATTATTCTTTCTCCGTGTTTCCACTAATGTTCTTAAATTTTAAATCTTGTATTTGTGATGGACATTGCATTTTAATTTTCATATTATTAAGTATATATTATATTATACCTATTTATGATTTTGGTTTTTCCAACAATAATATTTTCTAAATCAAACCTTAGATTTCCAAGATGAAGTTTAAATAACGAGGATAAAATTTAATTAAGGTCAAGATATTGTTACACCCCATGAATATATAATATATTCGTTTGGGAATATTTTTTTGAACCATTCCTTATATAAAACGCCAATATAAGCTTACTCAACACACAACACTATATTATCTTGTGTTACATGAAAAACTGAGTTTTACCTCCTTTTAATGGCGCACATATTTTAAAACTAAAATTTGAAACTATTATAAATTTTATTTTTTCAAAATAAAATTCACTTTTAATTATGTAATGTTAAAAATATGTTATGTTTTTATAGGTATTACATTTAGAAGTTACATTTTTTGATAAATAGGGAAAATATATCATTTTAGTTGAAAACTGCCTTTTCTTCTAAATAATTATTAATGTTAATTTCTATTTTAATTTTTTTAAAGTAAAAATAGATCAATTGAATATCTATTTAGATAATTTATTTCACTGGAAAATATAATATTCTTTTGATATTAATACTTAATGAACTTTTGATCATTTTCACATTAAAACCGTGTTTTCTTGCCATGTTTACAGGATTATCTTTAAACATAATTTTTTCACATTTGTTAATTTAATTTTGAAACATAGAAATAAAAAGTTATAATTATTAAAATATTTATATTATAATAAGGTGAACATATTTTTTGACAAAAAAATATTTATAACAGTTATTTAAAATAATTACAACAGTTAAGGTAAAATTAATCTAAACAAGGGGTTAAACCATAAACTTAAGGGAGAAATTGACATCTGAAGTTATCTTAAATACATTTCCTACCAATATCTCAACCTTATCTCCTATATTTTTAAATATTTTAAGTTAGTGAGATATTATTCAATGATGTTGATCAATAAAATAATATAACTAAAGAAAAAGACAAAAAAGGAATCTTCCTTACCTTTTACATTTATGATGCATTGGATTATGGAAAAGGCTACATATTTTCGGTAATAAACCTTATTTTTAATGTTAAAGGTGTTTTTTTGTCAATGAAAATTTAATTTAATTTTATGAGATGGTATAATCACATTAAATTCTTAAGAAACATAAACTTAGTGATTAAATATCTAATAATTAAATAAAATAAATGATGCTAAAAACATCAAATGTAAAATAAATTTAATAAAATATTATGTTAAATTGTTTTTTAGATAAATATATCACTTTAAATGGATGTGAAAAATATATTTTTTTAATTTGAATATTTTTTTTGTTATTTATAAATTAAAATTAAATAAATAATTTTAAAAATGACAGTAATGTTATTGTACAACAAATGATGTTACATTAAGTGATTTATGATTAATAAATATAATATATTCTAAAAATCGATTTTTAGGAGTTAATAAATTTAAAACAAGGAATATTAATGAACCAAATGGTCTTCTATATTTAACATATTGGCCCATAGATACTAAAAATCTTATTACCACGGTTCAGGTTAAAGCAGTTTTTCTGTAATACATTTTCTTATTTTTAAATTTATTTCAAACACACAAGGTATTTATTTTTAAAAAATTATATTTTATATTTATAATTAATTTTTTATATATTTTCTAATAAATATCACTTTAATTTATTCTTCTTTAAAAAATTACATTGTCAAGAAAACTAGTTATTTTAATGAAGACTAAAATGTTAAAAGTGGGGAATCAAACGAGTTAAGGAACAAAATTATGAAATTTCACTTATTTCTATTTTCTGTATGTTTTGATCGACCATAATTTTAATTTTATCGATTATTTTTTACTATTAGGAACATGAGGTTTGGGAAAACACCCAATAGTGATTACCTTTTCATATTTACAAAAAATCCACTCCTCATCCACTATAAAAAAATTCACTATTCCCATTCCACACACATCTCAAGACACTTTTTACCATCCAAACACTTTCTAACTATGTTCTAAAAAAACCCTCACCTAAATATAAATTCCTCACTTTGGATGAAAATACAACCCTGGAATCCCCTTGGTGAAAACTAGAAGGATTTACCTGGAAAGAGGTAACATTCATCAAACATGCACTTATGATTTATTTCATTATCCACCCATTAAATTATACTTATTACATGATTATATAATAAAATATTTATCATAAATTATCTAAGATGTATTATTTTATGGTATTAACCTACTCTTAAACATACTTTCATCAAATGGGTAAAAAATTATCATTCGATTGCTATGAACTACCGCATTGTGAAACGATGTCATTTGTTTTTTCCATTACCATCTCTCATAGATGGGAATTATGATAGACTCAATAGTCGTATATGATAAATATTTTATCTATTTTCTCATAGTAATTATTTAATATTTATATTATACATACCAGAGTGTGTTTCATTTGGTTTAAATACAATAACATCATTTAAAGACATGTAGACAAAATCCTCCTCAAGGCAATGTGAAACAATCACATGTTACATGCAATGTATTATGAATGGGTTTAATTAAAAATATGTGAAATACATGACATATATCTGATAATAATTAATTAATTTAATTTAAATAATATAATTAATTCTTTTTGTAATTACCCTACCCACACACTAAAAAATGATAACGTCGTTCATGGACATGTAGACTACCACCTTCCAAAAATGATCTTATTAATTTTAAATAACACAAACTATATTTATACATATATATAATTAAATAACATATTATTTCTTATATAATAATAATTATTTAAATATATAATGTTAATTATCTTTTTCCATATCAATAATTGAAAATTTGGAACATTACTCATGCGTATGTATGGCCTACCATCTCCATGATTATAATGTTGGTTCATTTGTCATATATATATTTCATGATTATTTTTAGAAGTATAATTTTATAAAAAAATATTTAATTTATTTATTTATTATTATTCTATATATGTTTATATAATGACCCCTTTGACCATAGTCATCCTTCTAAAGTGGTTCTTGATAATGAACCAATTTTGGTCAAAACACCCGACATAAACATAATGGTTTAAGTAGATGTATAAATTTTTTTAATAAGTTAAAGAGAAGTAATAATAAAATATAAAATATTTCTAAATAAGGTAAAAATTTTATCATAATTTTATTATTAATGATGAAAAAGACAGACATTACAAGTTAGACTTAAGGTAATGGATTATTGTCTTACTTTTATTTCAATGAGGCATACACAATTTTAACCACATATTTATTTTATGGGGTGTATCTACTAACACTATTAATATTTAATATCTTGAATTCATTTATTTTCATGATATTTAATGTCTCAATTGAAGTTAACACTTTCATAGGGCTTACTATTTATAATGGGGTTCTTGTCTATCTTTTTCTTCCATGAGGCATACTCCATTTTCACCACTTATTTATCTTGGTGTTGTATATTCTTCAAATTTTTCATTTAATATAAGTATTCATTCATTAATCGACTTATGGAAAGTTTCAATTTGAATTATCTCATCCAAGGGGTTTTATTTGAAAATTACCCACATGAAAAAAGGTATCTTTCAAGTCTCAAATTCTTTTTTGATTATTATATTTCTCTTGAAACAATCACATTATTGTAATATTTTTTAAAACTATATTTTCATTAAATATCTTTATAATTTACCATATGTATGATTATTTCCTAAATATTATACCATTTGTACAAATGGTGATCACTTGTATAGTTATTTGAGTAATTAAAGGAATGTTGATAAATAGGTATCTTTTATTCAATGTGGGTGTTTAATAATAAGGGTTTTGATTAATTAAATTTATTGTTCAATATACATGGAATTAATTGGATTTCATATGTTATGGTTGGGCCCCCTATAGCCACTCGATGCACTGATAGGTTTTATGAGTAAAGCTATATATGTTTTTTTGATGAGGAATTACCCATTTATTAGATTCTTATAATGAATCCTTAATAGTATTAGATTCTTGTAAAAAAGCCTTAACAATATTGGATTCTTGGTTAGAAGTCTTGACAGTACTATATTCCTAGCATGAAGCCCAAATGGTATGTTTTATATATCCATCATTATTAATTATATCATTATATATTCAATTATTTATTTTTCATGTGATTAATCAATTATTTAGAATATGCATGGTTATGTTACATTATCTAATTATTGATTAAATGGAATGTATTTAAGTTATATATTAAGTAATGTTGATTATGCCTTATCTAATTGTCTAAATAAAAAGTGTGCCCAATTTCTTTTACCTTTCAATTTTGATTATTTTTGTTCATTCATTAATAAATCTACCACACATAACCTTACTGAGTATTTGATCTCATCCTTAGTATGTTTCATTTCCCCATGTTATTAATATGAATCCTATGAATAAGTTTCAAGGATACTAATCTTTTACTTTTGTAGTGCAATACTTTCTATCCAGAATTTGAAATTTGTTTCATGTATATAATATAGTATTAAAATACTACCAAACTGATTGGTCCTTTAGGATTTGATTCCTTGTAATTATGCCAATGTAATAATGAAATGCACTGACTCTAGGATTTTGGGTTGGGGCATTACAATGATCCACTACTTGGATGGTGGATATATATTTGTGTTTGGAATAACCCAAAGAAGTCCTAGGAATGACCCTCTATCATTATGTTATTCCATTATAATCTGTTTTGTTTATGGTTCCAAATAGTGGGCATGGGTGTGGTACCCTATCTGATAATTATAATCTATATAGTTCTAGATTGGGTTCGGGTGTCCCCCTTCGAGGATGGGTGTGATCCCCCATCCGAGTGATGAGTTCTGAAGAATTTTCAGTAGGGTTAGTGGAGTCCCCCATCAAGGATAGTAGAAATATCATATCTAATTATTGAGTTATTATGGGTTCCTTAATGAATTGATTCATTTATGTAACGAATTAATGTGATATCTAGGTTGTATTCCACTTAGGATGGTGGTGATGTTCCATTATATTAGTGATACCTAATAGAGTTTTTTTTCATTGGTGTACCATCTATTATGGTAGAGTTTTTATAAATAAAGGGATATCTCTATGAAATAACATCTATGATGATAGAGTGATACCATATGTGTGATATCTTTCAGATGAATTCTATTAGGTATGGAATGGATCATGGGGTGAGATTCCCCAAACAGGTGTTTCCTTTGAACCTCAAGTAGAATCATGAGGCAATCAGAGAGGTTGGGGCTTCATGAGACTTGGAATAAAAGATGAGTATATCTGGGTAATTTTCGTATTTCTAGGGGTGATTTCACATATCTTGATCAAACTCAAGGTGGACATGATATTACTAGTCATGTATAGCTAATGAGTGGTCGAAATGGTGTTTTCTGTTCTCTATTGTTTAGGTCCCCTATGTCTTGGGTATAGTAGATTGTTTCTATTTAGTTTTTTCATTTTATATTTGGGTTTTAGGTTCATATATATATTTTTATACTCACCCTTAATAGGTATGTTCTCACACTTGATGTATCTTATGTAGAAAACATGCCTTTTGATGGGGTCCCTAAAGGACATGAAGCATGATAGGTATATTGAGATAGAACGATGGTAGTGTATATCATTACTTTACTGATGTGTTTTCATATATATACATTTAATATAAATCCCCCCCTTCTAAAAAGTTTTGAATATTTTATAGTTTTTTTGGTAAATTATTTTTTTCCTTTTTACCCTTCAAATACATTTTCTCTTCTCTGATTGTGGGAAACATGTATGAATGATTGTTTTTTCTTTTATTTTCCATTATCTATGTATTGATTTATAGATATTGATATTAGTGTGTGTATACCTGTAATATATGATAAGGATTCCCATGTGTGTCATAATAATTTTTGGTGCTCATTACCAACCTGTGGCCAATTGTTGGTAGGATTACGGTGGTCACTTCTCAGGCCTCAATGGATCAGGTTGTTATATATCCATGCCAAATTTTTTAGGTCTAGTATATTTATAAAATTTTAATAATAAACAACTCATTCATAAATATACTACATTATCTCCCACTATGTTTTTAAAAACTATAACCCATATTATACATATCATAAGTAATTGAATTCATTATAACATGGTGAAGTGGAATATAAGAAATGGTGATCTCAGATGCTAATTAAAGGAAAACATGGGATATATCAATATAAAATGACAAAAATGGCATGAGAACAAGTGAATTATATTTTAAAACTATTAACTAGATATTAATGAACCTTATCTTAATACATGTCATAAGATATGGTATTTTATAAGACATACATCCTAAATGAATCAAATAACATAAGTCATGAGATTAGAATATTAGTATAACACATAGATTTGTGGAATACACATATGAATTTAAAATCATTTATATAGTAGACATAAATAATTTAAAATACTATCATAGTGGAATGGGTTTACTACCTAAAGAATTATAGTAGGCAATGTTTAATTCCAAGACTGTCATAGAGGATAAATCCCATTACTGAACTAGGTTTACTCACCATTACAATTCAATTTATCACATAAGATATCTATCCATAACAATTGAATTCGAGGATTATATAATGATTGTACCCATAATAAAAAAATAAAAATAATATATATGTGTTCCTCAATATCATGATATAGTGACCTGTGAAAAATAAATGGGTTTCATAATCATTTCATTATAGAGCTTCCCAGGGAAAAGAAACATGATTTATTAAAACTTCATATATACATCATAGAAAAACACATATTAAATGAGATGGTATCTTAGAAATATTGTAAAAGAAATCATTAAACATTCATCTAAATAATAATTTTGGTTACAAAGTATCATATCACAAATAATTCTTAGGAAACATCAAAGGATGTCATCTTATATGAAAAATGCTTTTAAAATGTCACATGGAGTACTTTTTAAGGAAAATATAAATTTCTATTTGAAATTGAATATTTAAATTCTAAAAAACTATAAAATAAAAAAGAAATTATTTTATTGAAAATTAATATTATAAATTGGTAAATGAGGCATCAAATAATTGAGTGTTCATTATGGAAGAAAATTCCACTCCTTGTCATGCATTTTAAAAAATTCCTTTTGCATTTTCAGTAAAAAGACTAATGCACCAATTTAAGATGATGACATGAAGTTTATTTATACACCATATTTTAAATATTAAAACATTGATAAAAATGAAGTTAAAAAATAAAATATTAGTATAAAAAAATTTAGGGAAATATTTTTAAACAACATGGATAAGGATGAAAAAGTATTTTTGGATGAAGAGAGAAATAATGTTTGTTATCATGGAATTTTTTTTCTTTTTTAAATCTTGTGTAATTAAAGGGATAAAAATGAAATAAATAAATTTATCTGATATAAATAAATATAATAGGGAAAAATTAAGGGCTTCATTTAGATATATTTCTTAAAATTTCATTATCGGAATCAAAATCATAAATAATCTAGATAAATAATGAGATTGTATCATAAAACCCATTCCACTTTGGAATCTTTTGAATCATAATCCCAATTAAGAAAAAACATATATAAATTATTATAGACCATATTCTTCATGATAATAATTATAAAATAAATTCTTGTTTAGTATATACACCACATAATTGTAACAGGTTTTGAATATGGTATGTGTGTCACAAAAATAGAAGTCAGACAAAAATCCCATACAAAAAGTATTGACTTTCATTGTATACATTTGAACCTATTGATAATAATTATAGTTTTATTATAAATATATTACATAGAATAATTCAAATATATCATACAATACATGACTTACTTATATATTTTTATCACCTATGCATTAACATTTCTTTGTTAAAATCACCCTTTTGGGTAATAGTAGCTTCATTTTTCATGATTGTTTTAGTCCACTAAATTTGGTCAAGTTAATTGATTACTATATAATAATATAAATAATTTTAATCATGATATAAATATCATATATATTAACTATATACATCTTTATAATCATCCATTAAATTGGATAGAAAAATTAATTACGTTGTTCATAGAGATGGTTGGTGGTGTGTGCACATGAACGATGTTTCCATTTTTTGAAGAATGGAATGAAATAAATATAAAAAAATAATTCATCTGAATTGAGTAGTTTTTTTATCATATATATCATATATATTCATTAAATATATCTTTATTACTATTCAAAATCAAAATAAAATAGAAAAATATATCAAATCACTTCGTGGAGGATGTAATCCACATGTACCCATGAGCGATGTTATTATTTTATATTGGATTGTAAGGTGAGAAGGTATATGTGATATTATTATTATAAATTATTAATTATTTCATATATATCATATGTCTTCATTTAATCTATCATTATATCAATCTGTGAGAGCTGGTGATGAAAAAAATGTACATCGGTTCGCGAGGTGGTACATATCCGTGCACATTATCGACGGTTCCATTTCCCATTTGATGGAAGAGGGTATCTATGTATATTATTACATTAAAATAATTAAATCTCAGTATATTTATTATAAATTTATTCATTTTATAATAGTTTTAGAAATTTTGAATGGGTAGTGGAAAAATAATATGAAAAAGTATGGTTAAGTACTATAACTATTCTTCAAAGAACCACTTTAACTTTGTACCTAAATAATTTCAGGGATGGATTTATAATAAAAAAGATACTATAGCTCATCAGTATGTATGTATGTAATGTATTGTTACTATTATTGGTAGAACCAAAGGATCATTTAATTGTGGATAGGATATGATACCTCAGTTGTTTTATAATTGCGAGAGGGGACCTACATAGAAATTGCCTAAAAGAATAAAAAATTATAATGTTATTACACATAAAAATTAAACCTAATGATCATATATTAGATGTTATGATAATTTATGTTTTATATATTTAAATAAAATAAAATTCATATAATTTTTATTGTAAAACATACCCCTATTTTTTGTTTATCCTCATGGTAAACCCATTTAACCATAATCATGGTAATTAATTTTTTACTGTTTCATTATTCATTGTGACCAAATATTTGTATAAATTATTAAATAATGTTAATTATTATGATTATATATATGGAATGAATTTTTCCTAATTTAATTACCTTAATTTGTTGAATTTGATAAATAATTAAACCCTCAAGTGTGATGAAAATACGCTTTTCCAAAGAAAACATTTTCTCAAATTAAAAAATATGTATATATAAATTGGACAAAAAATTGATTCTATGGAAATTTATTGGATAAATCATAGTATAAATTAATTAATTTTAAATTTAAAAAAAATAAAATTATGGATATATTTAAATTCTTTAAATAAAAGATATATTTTAAAGACAAAATTAGAGTTTTTCACAATTAATCAAAAAACTAAATCATTTTGAAAAAAATAAAAAAAATTATTAGATAAATTTGACATAATAATTTCAAAATTGAGATTTATATTTTACAATAAATTTTCTAGTAGTGAAAAAACAATAATTTTTATAATTTTGTAATAGAAACTAGTGAAGTATCATTTTTCTGAAAAAGTAGTTTTAAAGAATATAAATACATTATTGAATATTAAGTAATTATCTATAAATATATTTTGTATATATAAAATTATTATTATAAATTTTAAAAATATGGTAATTCATACTTATACCACCTTTATTAATGGCTTTTTTATAATGGACATGTTTAAATAATAATATTAATAGTATGTTGTGGTTCATTAAAAATTGATATTGTATGTGATGAAAGCTATAAAAAATTTAATTTAATTTAAAAATTGTATTTCATAAAATCTTGGGGTGTTACATGTCTTCTTCTATGAATCACATTGACTCACTTAATTATGCTGCCAAGAACTATTCAGACAAGACTAACAATTTGGGCATAAGAGACTTGCAATAAATTGGAGCCATTTCACCAGTTTTTATTAGGGTTCTAGTAAAATAAAATTTAGGGTGTACAACTTCACTAGAATTTTGAAACCATAGAGATGGTTTTTCATAATTAATTTTCCTGTTATCCAATTATCTATTTTGAAAATAGCCTTGTATGGTATTTATGCCATGGAGGAAAGTAAACTGATCTTGTTAATTAATTATTTTGTATATTTCTTCCTTGAGAATAAGTTTTACTTTTCTACAAGTCTCAGATCTTGAGTTCACACTTGTACCCATATAGGTAAATGTGTTACCCCAACATCATAGGTTTTTATGATGTTTTTTCTACTACAGTCTCTCTATTGACCATCTCTGTATCAATAATGATATAAAAGAGGCTTAATTATAGTGATTGTCTTGTCATAACCCTACATCTAGAATACATAATTTTAGGTAACACTAGAAAAGACCTCTGGAATTAGATTTTGTGTATTCGTAAACATAGTTTCATATTCCCATATAGATTATTTTCATTCGTTGGATAAAATAAAAAATCTTCCCTCGTGATCTTGAATTTATCTACATATAATTATTTTTTAATAATTTCTTGAACCATTTCCAAGTTATATATTGGTGTTGTTTTTCTTGACAAACATTATCCTAAAATTTCCTCACTATATCTTCAATAATATATACAATGATATTTACTTGGATATCTACATGTGTTTATATAACATCAAAGAATAAATTAATTAATTTGATCCACACATCTCTATTTTTGGGTATCAAATCTCCACAAAATATAGGTGGATTCTCCATTTAAAATTCCATCAATAGATTCTCATATTATAGTTCTTGAATTTTATTAATTTTATTAATATATTGGATGTATATAATGTTAATATGGATAAGAAGTTGTTGAACCACATTCTTAGGCATGATCTCTAGTTGATTACCCAATTTTCTCATGGGTTCCATCATTTCTATAACCTTATAAAAGAGAAATGCACAAAAACTATATAACAACCAAACTAAATTATTGGGATATTTAAAATCTTAATAGAAAATCATCATAGAAAGACTCATCATTCATAAAATAAAACATATATAATGAAATACAAGTTGGAAGGATCTCTACCATTGAATGATAATATATACACATTAGTTAAACCCTGGATGATGAGGTAACGACGCTTCTAATGGTGTGTATGAACACCATCTGTTCCCAAACAACCCCAATTACTTGAAGATTAGTATAAAGTGGTTGGATACACATTTTTGTTCTCTAAATTTTTTGTTTTAATTTTTACTTCATTTGGAACTACCTTTCTAAAAGAAGGGCCAAACCAATATTATATTATTTGTAACATATTTCACCTAACCCATTATCCTTGGAATAGTTAGAGGTGATACTAACCATTAGTTAAATACCTCCAACATTAATGTTTGGAAATTAATTATAGTTGCTTACATGATCATTTTAGTATGATTTCCCATTAAGGATATACGATATGTAAGAAAAAATACTAAAAAACATGATATTATATGATGACTTAGAGTAAATCAGACAACTTAAAAACTAATATAATTAAATAAATAAGAGTCATATCAAAATGAAAGGTACAAAATCTCTAAAAACCATAATGAAATTTGGACGCATTTCAACAAATGTTGAATCACCTCAAACATCCAACCCAAACATCTCCAAACTCCACCCACCATTATATGGAATATAGAATCATAATTCTTTTTCGGGAAATGTGAATTCTTTCTCTTAACTCTTTCAGGATAAACAATGATTATATATGCATCGAAGTATTTAATCAGTGGGTGGTTATAAAACCTTGTAAATAAACTGTAATAACTAACAACACATTCCTCTATGATAAGAATAAGTTAGATTACTATTTATATAAAACATAAAAAAGGATATAAAAACACTAATTTTACAAGATTTAAATTTTTGAAAAGATTCTTAAATTTTGAATTTTAATAAGAAGTGTATATAATCTTTCATTTTATAAGACCCATTCAACATACCATAACACATAATCATGCATCCAAGATGAAAATTCCAATACTCATGAGTTGTCACTTGTCTTCAATAACATTACATCAATTGGTCATGGAAATTTATTCTCTAATTAGCATAGGTATCCCTGAAAAAAATCCAGAAAGGCCCATTTTGATGCAATCATGAACACAATAAAAAAATGTATTCCAATTTCTATTTGAAAAATTCATTTATAAACAATTATTTATTTATACATATTATCAAAAACAAAGTTAGTATCAAAGAAAATCTCATTATTTCATTTCGTTAATTAGATTAGATTCTCTCAGAGGAATTAAATAATAATTTTCGTTGAAAATGAAAATAAATTCATTTTAGGAATCCAAGACATCATGTTCTTAAGGAAATGGTAGGATTGAGAATCCACCTACCTCCAATAGATTTTGATTATAATGAAACACACTACAATCATAGTAGATTTGGATTCCTTCTCTATTTTCATTACTAAATCCAAAAAAATCTCTTAGAAACATGTTCTCAGAGTTAGATCCACCTTTAAAAGATCCATTATATGTTTGTTTCTAATAGAAAATGAAATGATCATAAAGGAAAATGAAGTGAAAAATACTATCCATTACATCACAGATCTAACACAGCAGGATCCATTGAAATTGTCTTCGAAGTGGATGAAGTCACCAATATAGCCTGGAGTAGGGTTAATGGTCAAGAGCCTTGAACACATGAGGAATTATAGGGGTTTTAAGGGAGTTTTCAAGATAAATTTTAAAATTTTAAATGTAATTATTTATATTTCATAGTTAGGCCGTATTGTTCACAAAATTCGGTCATAACTGTCCAAGCACCAATACCTCAAAACACCCCACACATGTAGTTTGGCCACATAGTTTTGTAAATAGTGTGGAAACTATATGTAATAACCTTTCCCCATGTCACACGATAACCTAGGAAATTCACATTCTTTCCCCAAATAGTTTTCATACTATGTACCTCATCATGGACTATCTCATCCTATCACAAGGTTACCTGGATTATTTTCATGGTTTCTTCTAACTATGTCCCAATCATGTACCTTATAAAATTCATACAAGACTTACCAAAATCTCCAAGAAACATCATGAGATGAAACCTAACCAAACCATATCTCAAAATTCATAAATATATAATCTGATACTTTAAATTGATGATGTTGCATGAATTCTATGGTCTATAGTGGTTAGTATTAGACTCACATACTTATTATCTTTTATTATCAAGATGAAGAATTGGAATGGGTATATCCAAGATCCTGTTATCCTAGAACCAACAATGTATAATGTGTAGTACCCACTAATAAGGGGATCACTAAATTCCTCTCATCAAAATTTTTCACCAAACTGGTCTTCCTCTTTGAATACTATTTTTGACTGGCTCCTCTTGGAGTATAATAAATAGGAATGTATAGTTATTCTGTGGAGAAAATAATTCGTATCTCCTTTTCCAGTGCAAAAAATCTGAAATATATAAATCTTATATACAATAATGATAATAGTTTTGTCACCATTTATATCTTGGAATGGAATATCAAATTGGATTACTCTATTCTTCCTAGAAATTAATCAACTATATTAGTCCTTCTCCTTTAATATGTCCGACAAGTGTTATAATAAAATATATCCATGTTGGAATAAAACTTCCCATTTTTTTATTATTCATTTATTAGTGAATTATATATTATCATTGTAGTACTGGATCTCAATATTTTTAATCACTGAATATGAATATTTTGAACTTCAGATATCCCTTTTTCTACTTATCTCCAAATTTATAACTCAGAAAAATATAACATGAATACTAATTCTATAATTAAATTATTTTAATCATTTAATCTTTAAATATTTAAGATTGATATAGATTTTATTTTCTATATAATAATAATAAGTAAAAAATATTTATTAAGTATATTTAATTACAAACTAAAACACACACTCTCTCTCTATCACCATAGTGGGTTAAGCCTTATCCTTCCCCAAAATTATTAGCAAGAACCCAATGGGACCTTATTATAATATAATGATATCACAATGTCCCCCTCATAGACCCCCTTTACATTAGTTTTCCATTTATTCTTCCATAATAAAATCATTGAATTTCCATTCAACTAATTGACACTTCATGATAGATTGGACCAAAGGCCTTAATTTACAATAAGGTAAGAGCTTATTATGGACTAAAATCAAGTGAAAGGTGGATTGGAGTCCCATATTTTAGAATAGTAGATTTTATAAAATATTTTTTCTTCAATAGTTTCTAGATATTATAGTTTAATATATAGTAATCATAGTTTACAATGACTTCTGAAAAATACCATCAAATTGAGGGTTACCGAGGGTTGAAACGTCTCCCTCTTGGATATAGAGTAGAAACGTGTTCCACTCAAGTATGAGAAGGACCACAAGTAATTTTCTTATTTAACCCATTATATTCTTATTAATTTCTCATTATTTTATTCTATAACCCTTAATGTTTAATTCTAATTAATCCGTAAAAAATATCATTTCATTATATCATATAGAATTAGTTATTTCTCTTTTAATTATTTTTCAAATATCCATCATCACAATCCTTTTAGGCATGAGTTTGTTCATGAAAAAGAATATAATTATGGTGGAATCTGACATACAAATAAAATTCTTATATTCTTAATGAGAATGGAATAATATACCATACCATGATATCTTTATTTTCATCACAAACCATTATTCAAACTCATTCCATTGTTTTCCACAACATTCATTACATAACATTGTTGAACAAATATAACCTATAAAACATACATAATTTCAAGATAAACTCCATCAGGGAATGACTATCATCTTCAGAGAACTTAAATTTCACAATTTCTATAATGCATCTTTCTTTGATTATTCAGGATAAAATTCTTCTCATCTTTATAGTGAGACCACATTATTCTTTCATAAGAATTATCATAAAATATTTTATGTTGAATTATGATTATAATATAAATCATGGTACTTTTATAATTAAATAACAATGAAACAATTATTACAATTAAATATACTAAAATTTCAAATTTTTCAAACTAATAATCCTTATATAAGATATCATAAATTATATATATCACTGCTTATAAAATCATGATGTTTGAAAAAATAAATTACATATATATCACTTCACGAATATAACATGTCATTTTTAGAATCTTACATTTCATCTTTAATACCTCTTATCTTTAAAATTCTCAAAACATTTATATTTTTTCACTATATATCTGTTTCACAATGATCTCACATAACTACAAATTTATCTTGAGAGATCTTTAGAAGATCTTCTATTTTATTTACTAGGTGAACATATTTAATCTAAAAAATCTATATTGGTAAAATAAGCTAGTCACTCAAATACCATGATGTTATAATATTAATTTTATATGATCTTGGATCATTCATATATAGCCTCATATCAATCATATATTGTATCTCAATGTTCCTTCACTACTCATTATCTTGCAACTCAATCCTAAAAAATATGATTTCCAAGGGTTTAATCTCATGCTATCTTCAATCAATTCTTACACCACTCCTTCATTGTTACACAATTCATACATTTCTATAGAAAATCTAATTTATTCATAGTTAAACAGAAAAACATTCCTTCTTATTATCATGTATGGAATAAACATTACATAATTCATATAAATACATACCATATCGACATAATGTATTCTAAAATAAAATCAAATTATTATTACCATCCAAAATTACTTCAAATTACATTGGAATAAGTTCAAATAAACATCAATAATCATGAGAATAACTTCAAATATAAATAGTACATTTCTCATATTAGACTCTTGAATATTTACCATCATTTAATTGAAAATTCCATAAGTTTTTTTCCTTCAAAATTTGAAATCAAAACGATGTCTCTTCACCAGAATACTTTCATCTTATCAGCATTATCATAATATCAGAAAATTTGGTGATATCAATATTACATAGTACCCTTATCATAACATGAAAATTCTCCATCAATGAATATATATCCACTAATATATATTATTTACTCAATAAAATATGATAAATGTGATAAAAAATCTTTCAACTAATACTTTAGGATAAGTGGATGCATTTTCCACTTTACTGGAACAGTGCATACATCTACCTCATATGCATGATTTTAGATTCATGTGTGTTTCCTTTTTTTAATCTATTACAATCCACTATGAATATTTTAAATGTATTTCATTCATTAAATTAATTTAATGAATATTTCCAATGTGAATGAACATATGTTGGTACATTGAATATGGACAGTAGTTTTTATTAAATGATACATGGTGATGATCGCTATATAAAGGGATGATATCCCTCTTATTTAACATAGTCGATTGTATGGAAACATCCATATGCTCATGTCTACCTGATATGTAGTTTTCCAATAGTTCAAAATAAAATAGCCCATATGAATTTGGGGATACATAAGAAACTTAAAGGGATCCTTTGGCTTGTGAAATACCCTCTAAAACAAGAGGCTTTTTTGTTCCACTCTATTTACCAACATCAAGTGTAATCCATCAAAGATTGAATATGGTTATTTTTTCAATGTATTTTTATTTATATAATTCATTTATATTACATGTATATTATCACTAGGATACATTAGGTTCCTTTTTTAGTTTACATTTCATCCTTTGTTCATTTTATGAACCCTTAAAACACATAAGTTGTATTGGAGAATTTTTCTTCTTGAATCAATGAATTTATCTTGCTATTAAATAATTACGATTTTTTATGAAATCTTAAAAAAATTCACCCTATAAAAAAACATTATTATATAAGTTAATATTGTGATCAACAATCAAAATGTTTCATTAATTAGTTAACAAATTTTGGGTGCGGAAAATTATATGTAGTAAACATAGTCTACCCCACAGCTATGGGAAAATAAATCATTGGGTTTTTTATCATTCCAAAAAAATTAATTAGATATATCAAAACAATTATAAATTTTATAAAAAAATTTCTAAATTAATAGACAATAAAATTATTATGGGAACTTTTTTATTGGTTGCAAAAAATTTATCAAAAATATATTGTTAATATTAAAGGATTAACGATAAGATTAAAATTTTCAAATTATTATGTTATATAACATGTTTATAAATAAATTGTATAAGGTAATAAACTATTTAACAAATTGTATGGAATATTTTTCATCTTTAAAGAAAATTTATTTATAAATTAAAATTAAAATTGATAACAAGTTTATAAAGTACATAAAAATTATGTAATTTAACAAACTTTATATTTAAAACATTGAATATTTAATAATTAGTTAATTTAAATACATTTAATTAAATATAGTTTAATTTAAAGATATTATTTATACAATATCAAAAGTTTATTATAATTTATTTAAATAAATATTTAAATATCATATGTAATGGATGTTATGATTATAAAAATGTTTAAAAAATAAATATTGAATTTTAAAATGTTTATAATTCATAAAATATCATATGTTTAAATTGAAATACTAGACAATGGAACATACTGAATATTTAAAATTAAAATTATAAATAAAATTGTTTGTGTTTTGATTTTAGAGAATCTATATTTTTTGTCATAAATATAATTTTTTTGTAATATTTTTTTCAATGAAAAGTTTATATATTATTCTAATGTTTAAATTAATAAAATTTTCGTTTCTTTAAAAAGTTATTCCTTAACCTATTCCAGAATATAAGTTATTTATAAAATATACATAATATGTAAACTTCATTTTAGTTAAAAATTTATTTTTTGATATATATCCCTACATTATATGCAAGGTAAAACTCCATAAAATTTTGTTTCTATCCACCTTCACCATTGATTTTTTTTAGAATTATCAGATCCAAAATATTTATTTATATATTATATTTATTATATTTATTATAGATATATTGAAAATATATCTCCCTTGAATAAATTATCCTCTGGTAGTGGCCTTTGGGTCAGATATGCCACTCTCATAAAGGCTTTCCATTTATTCTAGAATGGTTGGGTTTTGCTATCTATGACCTTGGGCTTACTCATGTGGGTATTTTAAATCTAAAATAACTCTTTTAAATTACAATAAAAGTTCTTATTCCTTATAAATCAATTGAGTTTTTATATATATCAATACACATGGCTTCATTTTTTGAGTGAATAACATTAACTTTTTCATTATATAATGAGTAACTCATTTATGTGGTGTGGAAAAATTAATTTTTTAGATTTAATGTGGATTAATGAAATTAAATTATAGGAATCATGCATATACAATGGAATAAGACATGAGAAATATAAATTTCATAAGCTCAAATAGTTAGGATTACAATATGCATAACATGTATTTCAAATAGGTGAGTTTTTATAAATAGATACCCCAAAATTACTAAGTGTGATATTCCTTCCAAATTTGAACTTATTAAGACCTCATCCATCTAATAATTCAGTTTAAATCCACATAGAGGTTCCACTAGATTATATTTTTTAAGACAAGGAAAATATTAGTGACACTTATTATTCAATTATAAAGTTTCACTCCATATATTGGTTTTAAAATATTATCTTGTATTAGCATGTTTTTTTGTTTATTTTTAGTTTAACAAAGATGGGAAACCCCAATGGTTGAGATATTAAATTAAGAGAGTTGATTATTATCCATATTAAGGATAGAAATGAATATATATCCACCCAACTATCTAAGAATAAAACTATTTTGATTCACTTGATAAAATACCTAAATAACTAAAATAGTGAGTTTCACACCATATAAGGATAACCACTTAGAGAAATATATTGTCCCACATAGTGTACATAATGTATGCGGTACTCATTTTTAGTTGGATATATTTCATTAAAATTAATTGATAAAAATATATAAAACATGATACTCACCAACTAATTTTTTTTTATTATAGATTATGTAATACATCACAATAATATAATTGAGATAACTAATAGGTATGACCATTATTAGGGTTTGATATTGGAATGTAGGGTGTGAATCACACAATTGTAAAATATAATAATCATAGGATGTATTTCACATCTTTGTTCTAGGAAGCGTAGACTCCAAGTTAGAAAATAATTAGTAGTGGTTTAGTTAGATATTCATGTATTTATTTAAGTTTACATTAATTTATTAGTAGTGAGAAATTATGATATTACATTTCTAAGTGGATTAATCAATGAACATGAAATTTTTCGTTATGTTCCTTACATAACATTGAATTTGACTTCTGTATCTTGTTCACACAAGGATATATTTTCAATCTCTATAAAAAACAATATTTATTATGTGTGTGTGTGTGTGTGTGTGTGTAATTGTTTTTTGTTAGTGGGAATATAATAAATTATATATATATTATATATATGGATCATATTGTTTATAATGTTAAGAATAAGAATGTCAATGTTTATGTTAATCCTTCCTACCATTGGCATTGTTGTCTAGGATATATAAATGAGAAAATCACTTGAATACACTATAGAGATGGATTATAAATCATACTATTTTGATTTATATGATAGTTGGGAAGAATATATTTTCATAAAAATAAAAAATTAATCCCTTGGGAGAAAATTTGATTTTTATGGTTGATTATTTTATATCATACATTGTTATGTTTGTGGAGGAATGAGCACACTATTTTGTAACAATTTTTCGTACTTAAAAAAATTTACTGATGACTTTAGTCAATATGGATAAGTTTTTCTGATAAAACATAACTATTAAACCATTCAAAATTTAAAATATTTTAATAATATAGTTTAGTATCTCATATAAAATATCATTAATATAATCTTATCATATCAAGTTATTAAATACTTTATCCAACAGTTCATTGATCAGTAGTGGGATTGTGTAATTGTTCTTCAACTCACTCTTCTTTAAAACCCAAAATGTAATGGTGTGTATATGAGGTCGAATCCTACCTTGTTGGGAATGATCAGATCAATGGCGACTCATTGTGACTATACAATTTCATTTTAGGGTTATTCTTAAGAAATAGTTTATTTCTACTAAAATAAGATCCATCTAAAGTAATCATGTTGATATGATGTGGGATATCATATGGGAAGAATCCTATTTTTTCTTTTATATAGATTTTGGTGTTGTGAATGAGTTTTATGATGATAAAAATTAGAAAAAATAATCTCTATATCAATAAAATTATTATGTGATTGTTATCCAAAAGAGAAAAGGAGAAATTATTTCCATAACACTACTGAGCACAAAGTTTTCTCAGCCCTTGATTATGTTTTCCTTCAATGAATACACTTGGATTGCATAGTATGTGGGAAGAAAGTTTGACTTAGATAATTAAAATAACATTAAATATAAATTTATTTTACATAGAGGTTGAAGAATTTTTAAAAAGTGTTTTATAAGAAACACAAACATAGGTTACACAAGAATCATAAAGGTAAGGTTGGTTTATTGAGTAACTGAGATAAATGGATTTATCATGGAAAATGATGATGAACTAATATTAGAATGGTGATGATACTACTATATATCATGAATCCATTGGGAATTAACATATCAAGAAATAAATAAAATCAAAAGAATATAAAATTGTCACACTGTATATAGAGCATGTTTGAAAAATGTAGGATGTAGCTAAAGGGTGAGAATCATTGAATTTAGGTGAATTTTCACAAAAACATTGTAATGGATGGTTTGTTGTTTACTTAAAAAAATTATTGGTGTTAAAATATTATATATAAATTTATTTAATTTACTATGAAGAATAAATTTCATCCACATTGGTGATAAATTCCATTAAGATATTTCTCACCACTGTTGCTTATTTTTGTTATGGTATATATCCTAAGGGTATCAAAACAAATTTAATTAATTGAAATTTATTCAAGAATGTGTATATAATAATGTAAGAAGTTTATTAAGCCAAAAATTATTTTTTTGATGTATACAAGTTTCAATATTCTATTTATAAAAAATCATGCATCTCTATGTGGGAATATATAGTTTGACGATGAAGTCAAAGAGATTGGTTTCATCAGAAAATGATTATGATTAATATGTATAGAATAATATTATTGAGATTGTAGTCATGTTTATAATATTTTATGTAGATAACAAAATCCAATCACTCTATTAATATATGGTTGGGTGAGTGTTCCTTGATGCCAGAAATGGGTTAATTGTGATACATAGCATGTTTGAAGATCTATAAAGGTAGATCTAAGAGGTTATAGAGGCATAGTCAGGATACATACATTAGTAAAGGGATAATGAGGTTTAGTATCATGAACTCCAATAATTCGTCTTTATCAGTGTTCTATAACATGAATGTAAGTAAGGTTCTGGATCTTTCTAAAGATTTGGAAGGGATATATATATCAGAATGGCCCGAAGGCATTCATTTTTTATTATTTTTTATTATCCACCATTCAAGGGGTGAGGTGAAACCCTTACAAGGCCCCAAGTATCAAATAAAATAACATGGCTCGTAGGTCTAAGAGGGAATCACCTAGAAAATAAAATTTAGATATGCTCCTCCCCTATATATGTCATGATATCAATACTCCAACTTCATAGGGATGTTCTCCTTGATGTCCAATGAAATTATGCACAGGCCTGATACCAATGAAAATTACATACCCTCCTATTCTTCCAATTATGATTAGCTCTTCTCTAGTGAATGTGTCGGCCTTGAATCCTTATCTTAAAACTTTTCCCTTGTAGTCTAACTAGTACATTAGCATCTTGTGGTAGAAATTCCTTGGTGTGGTCTTAAGGCTTCATGGTGGCCCAAAGGCCTCGATAAACAACTAGCCTGAAGGCCTTGGGTGGCACGAAATCATTATAGGACCTGAGGATCAAACCGGTGGATAGGAGGTCCTGATGGATGAATAGTTCAAGCTAATACAGTACGAAACAGTACCTTCAACATTACCTACTACTGTACATTCTACAGTGATTACTACAGTGCTGCTACAGTACTCGGAAATCTGTCTCTACCTATATTTGATCTCGGGTCTCTTGGATGAACTATCTGAGTCCTCACCAACCAGACTGAGAATCATGTTCTTGGAATGGTTATATATAAATCCCTATATGTATTATATTGGATTATTCATGTATCTCATGTTGTGAACTCGTCCTAATGTTTCCTATGATTTTAGAATAAAAACTTGAAACCAGTTTATTCCTTGGGAGAGTAACTCAATTACTCTAGAAAACATTTTTCTTGACTTGATAAGGACTAAGTATATGTTCATGGACATTGTAGGTAATGATGAGCTTCATACTCAATGCTATCGAATTGTGAGTTTTTAATCTAGAAGAGGACATCACAATATGTATTTTCATCTTTACTAAATTGGTGAGTAATAATTTGGAATAGTTCCAGTAAATCTACTATAGTTGACTTAATAATAGAGGTAGATTACATAAATCTATCAGATATTTTGTAGGAAGATGTTTGGATCATGATTTTTATCTCATATACTGAGGTGGTTACTAGAATTCATGATGTGATAGAGATTTACTATGACAATAATAAATATGTCTCTCAAGAAAAGAAGACCCAACCTCCCCAAAACATAAAAAAATACTACAAAAATCTCATCTCATGTGGTAGTTCACTAGGAGGGGTTATGTAAAGATTTTTTGGGTGGATATGGTGGAAATTTTACTATACCCATTAATGAATCCATTATTGAAAAAAACTTGAGTATCATCTTAGGTAAATAGGTACATGATAAATTGAGAGATTTATTTGAAATTTATATAATGTATCATCCTTTTATAATAAAAAAAATTTCTATTTCTTGTTAATTCATGTGTGTTTTAATTTATTTTATATGAATATTCAAATGATAATTCCCCCTCAAAGTAAAATTTTTCCTTCAATCAGTGATCACTATATAGTATTATGGGTTTGTATTATAAATCACGATAATAAAAAATAAAATATTATGCACACTGAAAATGGTTTTATAAGATATATGAATAATAGCTTCATGAAGTAATAAGGGGGGACATATTACTTGGACAAGCTCACCAAAGTATATCCCATGTAATATTATACTACCGTTGATATACATAAGAGTATACTCTTATAATAAATCCCTCTTAACTAATGTTAGTGAGATATCTAGATTGAGAAGCTTCATATTTCGATACCTTTCTTACAAAAGTGAAAAGAAATATAGCTTATCCAGGGGTGGTTGGTTATATTGTTGAACATGTCATCGATTATAGTACAACCAAGATGGGATTTTAAAACTAATATGATAAGAAAATACATTTTTCCCTTGATTTAATTATACTATGGAAATTCATGTACCTAATTATTTAGGTCACATATTATTTTCTTATCTACTAATATAAATGACACATCTTGGGAATGTCTATTAATTAAATGATATGTGAAGTGTTTGTCACCATGGATAGTGTATTTTAGAGGATCAATATAAAATTATAATGATAATACTAGATTAACATGTTCAAAGACTATTGTTCAACCGGTGTCATATAAAAAGTGATTATATAATTATACATATAATGTATATTTCACATCTTGTTGTGTACATGGTTGTATAATGATTTGATGGTTCTTTATGGAAATCACACTAGAAACCATTGTAGCTTGAGTAGAGATATTACTTCTATATAGGTCACTTGATGCTCAAATATATGTAATAAGGATTTAAAATTTGTTTTCAATGCTAATAAGGCCTATGGATTCACACAGTTAAGGCTTGGCATATGGATTAAATTATTAAAAAAGTTATTTCTCCCAAAATGGATAGACAATTATAAAATTGTATCCCAAATATGTTTTGTATTGATTCACAAGGATTTGTGGAGTTTATCATGATGACTATATGGATTTTATTGAAATTGATATATTATTGGTTATTCACTAAAACATATGTATATAAAACATAAGATTAAATATGAATCACCCAAAACTTTAGGCTAAGTGATTCTAAATTTCCACAATGTACATTGATTTCATGAATTTTCCATATATGTAGGACATTAGGGGATTGCATGTTCCCACATGTTTTCAATAGTTATAATCTATTATAAGAGCATTCCATTCAATATATTAATTTGATGAATAATTCCAATAAGATATGTATATTTTTATATATTCAATTTGTTCAACATATTTAATTAAAATAAATGCATTGCATATTCTTATATAAAGTGAATTCATCCATATTCTACGATATGAATCATTATAAGAAAGAAATCAGATACTATATTTATCCCAATATATAGTTTATCGCTTGGTGAAAACACTAGAACCCCTTATACGTTTAAAAATCCTCACAAAATTTTCATGGATCACTTTTCAAGTGTAATCCACTCAGATTTGGTAATATTTAATCTATTTCTCTAGTGGTTGAAATCAAGTTCAACAACCCAAATAATTATTATAGAGCACTATCCTATCTACAGATTTATATTTATATTTATTTTATTTTATTATATATTGATTCTGTTAATGATAAATGATGGACATTAATAGGCATTCCTCTATATAATTTATTCATATGATAATACCCTACATCCCATCAAAATATACAATAAAAATATCTCATACATTTCACTTGATAATATATATAAATGATGAAACCATAAAATCACATTAAACTCTAAGGTCTATATTTTTTACCAATCTTAATCATATATTCACAACACAACATATATTGACACTATATATGTGGAAATAATTTTCAAATTATTATTAAATATTATTGTACAAATAAAACTCCTTACACGACTAAATTATAAACATATATATATATAATTATTTTTGAAAAAAACTAAAACTCAACATCTAGTAGTTTATATAATCTCCCCCTTTATGTTTGTTATCAAAAAATATATAGAAATTATATACCAATATGTATTATTTCATTTTCTACTCTCTCCCTCTAATTACCAATAACAAAAAAGGGATCTTGAAAGGGGTGGTTTCATTTCTCTTAAATCCACATACTATAAATTATTTCACTATATGATTTTGTGAGAAATTCATGGAATAGAAAACAAGACGGACTAACTTAGATAATAATGCTATATATAACCAATCTAAAACATGATACCAACTAAAAAAATATCATGCGCAATTAAAATGATTTTAAATCAGATATTAATTATTGAATATTCGTCTGTGATTTTCAACCTGAATTCTTCAACTCAAATAAAAAAAATTAAAAACATTAAAAAATATCATGTTTAGTTTAAAAAAACAATTTAATCTCTTAAAAAATACTTATCATATGTTATTTCATTTATTAATTTAAATTTTTCCCCCTATAAAAGGAATTAATTTTTCTAAAACTTGGATGATTGAATTTATACATGTACCTTGTTAATTAAAAGTTATAATAAATTTCTTTATTTTTTAATTTTTTGATAGATACCATGTTCAAGAAGATTACTCAAAACATAAAACCAATATCCCCCTCATGGGTACACTATAATAGAATCTTCATTGAGATTATTTACTTTATAAAATAATCTAATATCTAGTAATTATTATAATCACTCCAAAATGGTTACTTCCAATATTTTTTCCAAATTGTATCACTTAGACATCCTCTCAGTTCTTTTTTTGAACAAATTCATCACCTTCAAATCCTTTAATGATAAGAAAAATAATAAAATATGTTTGGAAATAATGTCTAATCTCAATATCTCATTTTATAGAGTGATATTATTATGTAACTCTTCTTAATAAAGATAATAATTTTCTTTTATCTCCTCCTTTGGGACAAATCTTCATGATTTCAATTTTGATTTTCCAATTTTCATTACCCTTTAGAAAAACAAACGTTTTCTATTTGTTAGTTATGTATTTATATGGAATTAGGTTCTTCACATTATATTTAATAAAACATGAGTCATTTATTGATAGAATAATTTTATTAAAAATATCCACTTTCTCTAGAAACAAGATCAGACAATCCTTTGATTTTTTCCCAAGAATCATACACCTTCCACACATCTCTTTATTAACTATTGTGTTATCCCAATTTCAAAACCTCTCATGAAATTTTATTTACTCTATATGTGGAGATCCTTTATTAAATATAAAAAATTTATTGTTCCTATGTTCTTTCCATTTTTATTAACATTTCATATTGATTTTTCCAAAGGATCATTCATATTTAGCGGCATGACCATCTTTTTTGGATCTTCATCATGGTTTATCATACATTTCATCCCCCAATTTCTTTTATATAACACCATAAAAATTATAATCCATGTATTTTTCATCATATTCAATGTTTTTTAATTTCATTATAGAGTATACATATCTCATTTTATATAGTTTACCATTATTCTTGGTATTTATATGTATGCTTGATTCAATATTTCATTTTTTATTCAATATCTTTAATAAGTCAAGAATTTTCATTACTTATTTGTTCCTAATATATTGTGATTAACTATTCTAAATAGTATTTAAAACATTTTTTGTTGATTTGAACCAATATGATTCTTTACTATGAAATATATTATTGTAATTTTTGAAGAGATTCCCCATTCTTCCGTACCAATTTAAGAAAAACAAATTTTTGTTCCTTCTTCATTCTACATTAATTTACTTTTAATTGTATTCCCTTTTATATTGTATTAATTTTATGTTAATAAGTTTACTTATGGCAATAGTAAAGCTCCAATTGCATAAAACATCCACATTTCTAGAAGTTATAAAAATATAATATTTATTTTATTCTAAAATGAGTCTAGATATATTTTTATCATTATATTTTTTATATAAATCACCCTTATATTGATAACGTTTTGGGAAATCATATTTCTTACACATTATCTCATTAAAACATGATGTGGTGGTGGTTTTATTAATAATTTTTTCCAACCATTTTTTCAATATTTTCCATTATAACTTTCATTTTGTATGAGAAATAATTTAGTGAAAGTGATTTTTCCTAAACAAATTACTTTTTGGTTTGAGATTATAATTTACTGATTGTTAGATTATCCCAATACCTTATTTATACATGATATAGGTCTCTAATAATAAAGATACTCCTTATATATATGTATGGAAGTGACTTTTCTCTGTACATTATGTAATGATTCAACTTGGGAAAACTATAAATTTCTTAATATAACTTCAAAACAAAAATGATTCATATTTAAAGATATTTTTGGAAATTTAATTATCATTAGTAATTATTTAAAAAAATTTATAGTTTAATTTTGGTGATTCTTAAATATTCATTAATTTTATATTTATCTTATTATGATATTCTATAACCTTTTATATTGTCATCAATGATATTCAAATAGGTAATATTGACATGAATGATTTATTTTTTATCTTATTCCAATGGATAAAACTTTTCCTCAAGCCTTTTTATGGATTTATTTTTTCACCTGAATTGTATTGAGTTAATACTTCCTTATTTAGGAGTAATAATCTTCTATATCACAATTTTTATCTTTTTTGAGTCTTAATTTACATGCTAATATTTTCACACAACATGTCATTTTGTGTTGTGTCCTTCTTTAGTAAATCATCATTATCATCACGTTGGGTTATCTCTTCCAATAAGTCTCTTAGATAGACACAAATAAAAGTTACTAAATATATTGTACCGTTTTATAGAGTCTTTGTCAAATAATAACATGTATCATAATATTATTTATTAATAATTTCATGAAAAACAAAATTTTCCCCACTTATACATGGTTCATCAAAGGGATAATCTTGAGGATAAAAAATTGTTACCTCTTCTTTATGTCAAGATTGTAAATCCCATGGGTTACAAATGTTTTACAATATCTCACTTTAGGATTCAACCATGATTTATTATTATTTCATGCTAGATATTTCTTTTATAATATTAAAGCATGTGGATATATTATTTCTAACCTATTTTAATAAGAGGGGTTCCTTATTCAATTTCACAATCTTCTTCTCACATTAGTTATTTATATCCATAGAAGTAATAGAATTATGATGACCAAAAATGAATCTTACCAGTCTAAAAATTATATGTACTTTAGAATAGAAACTCAAGGACTTAAAAGCAATAAATTGTAACAATTCCAAACATAGGTTGAATCACAGTTCTGTTACCTATATATTTTCCAAGAGGAACAGTGAACCCAAAAATTGAAGGGATGAATTAGTGAGGGTGAATTTTTAAAAATTGAAACATTTTCCCCAATTAAAAATTTGATCCAACTAGGGTGAATTGTTCTCTTTATCACACAAATCAGTTTTAATGTGAAGAAATATAATATAAGTTGTAAAGAAACTCAGTAATCCATAGGGTTGTTTATTAACATGTTTTTTCACCATGATGGATGACTAAATACATTGTTTATGGTACACACTATATCTATTTTATGATAATATTGAATAACAATAGATAGTATATCATTTGAAATACTATCATAGAACCAAATAAGTACAATGAATGGAACCAGCTAAACAAACAAGCCCCAAATTTCTATCATCATGCTATGGAACCAAACACGACTTCCTATTTAAATACCATATTAAACTATATCCTCTAGAAGTATGGTCAGTAGGTAATAAAAATAAATATTATTCTGATATTCTTCCTGTGTATATATGAATCACCAAGGAATTCATCTTCTATGTAGAAATTATAACGGATATATCACATCATATTTATTTTTTTCATTCTCAAAGTAATAACCATCAATATTAATTATTATTATTCAAGAACTATAATACAAATGATAATCAAATGTAATAGTTTTTATCTCCCACATATCTATTTATTCTTCTATAGTTCAGAAATAATTATATCCTATCACAATATTATTGGTCCCCATTTTTTGAGTCATAGATTATTTATCAGTTGTAAGTGGATCCTCGTTTTTTATTCCCTTATCCTTTATAACATAGAAAAATATCCCAGGAATAATAATTCAATAATTAAAATTATATAAAAAAATTAATTTTGAAATCTGTAATATTTATAGTAGAATTATTTTCTTATTCAATCCTCAATATTATTATTTTCTTCATTGAATTCTCCCATTATCATCAGATTTCAATTCTCATTAATCTCTATAAAAATATCCTAAAATTATTTATGACTGACTCATCTTCTTCCTATTTATTTATCTAAAAAATCCACATCATAATAATACACATTGATATACAAGTCAACATGCACTAGAATATTATTATAGTAAAATATCCATTTAATGTAATATGATTTTTTTCTTGTACATTGAATAATACACTATAGTGTGATATATTTATCCATGAAAATACATTTCTTAAAACTCCTTAAAAATTTTTCATAAATTTTTTGACATAGAATTGTAGAATGAATCTTTCCCATAACACTTATTAATCTCATGTTCAACTCCATCAATGTATGGACATCATATTTATAGCACAACACTTTCCCCATTTCTATAATGTAGTTTTCATGGATTATTCATTGTGACATGGTTCTCGCCATCATGGTGAAACTGCATTATTATTTATTAATCATCAACACCAAATTATGTTACTTAAATAGAGGTTAAAATAGTAATAATGATATTAAAATGACTAAATAATAGTGAAAGCATCACCACATTTGAAACTCTTGAAATCTATTTTTTGATGTTCTAGTTATTATGTATGAAATTAATAATCATATATGTCACTACTCCTAAAATAATTTATTTTTAAACTAATATTTATTGAATTTATCTTGAAGAATATTATGTATCATTTTCATAATCTTTTATTTCAACTATAAGATCTTACATATATCTTAGATTCCAAAAAGCATTCCATCTTTTACTCTCTATATTTTGTAAAAAATCATCTAACTTTTGATGTTTCTTACATGGTTATTGGAATTTATTCTAATTGATATGGTGTCGGAACATATTTAATCTTATGTTGATTTATTTTCAAATTAATTTAATCTATAATTATTCTTTATCATATAAAATTAATCTGATGATATCTTAGATAATTTATTTTGAGTGCCTTGTATCATATAATTATAGTACCTCATTATTCCTACTCAACCTAGTTAACGCTTTTCAATCCTATATTATTATGTTTCCATGGGTTTTATCTCATGAGGGATTAAATAAATTCATGTAAATATATTTCACTATATCATGTTTCATATATATCTTTATAAAATCAAATTTATTCATATGTAAACATTGAAACATTCCAATTTATTCTCACATATGAGTTTAACTTTCCATGATTTGTATCCAAACCTTCCAGGTTGACTCTGAACATTTTGAACTCAACTCTAAATATTTTTACCGACAAAAAAACTTCAAATTACATTAGAATAACCTTAAACCATATTCAATTATCTCTAAAATAATTCCAAATATCAATAGTATATGTATTATCTTAGTCATATTAATATTTACGATCATCTATGTGATACTTTAATAAATTTTAACATACTTACTAAATTATAGTAACATGGATGGTTCATCATAAAAACACCATTAATAAGATCACATTATTTATAGATTCATAATATTCATCAATGTAAGTACTCTTTATAAATCCTCACAGAGAAATTATCTTTGTTAACTCTTAATAGATATCCACTATATATCAAATTAAAACATCTTATACAACTCCCTTGACAACATATATAGACGGGAAAACATTAAACGCACTCTAGACTCTATGCTCATATGTGTTCACAAATATGAATACAAAATTCACAAAAAAGAATATATTTACATCTTTTTTGGTTACATAGACTTCATATTATTGTTATATATGATTGGGTAATCTAAAATATTTATATGTTATTCTTCTCAACACATATTGACGTAATAAATATTTACAACAACTACAAATAACAAAAACTATGTTCAACAATTATGACCACATTAAATTTGAATATTGACATCTAAAATCAATCATTAAAAGGTTCGAAAACATAAACTGACAAACCAAATAATTTTTATGATTTTAACATAAATGAATTTAAAAACAGTTATTATACATCATATTAATTATTTAAATATATATCTTATTTTTTTATTAATTTTTATAAAAATATTAAAAAAAATATTTACATGATGATTCAAAATAAGTAATTCATTTTTTAAAATTTATATATTAACTGTTAAATATTCAATTTTAAAAAAACATGAAATATATTAAAAATATAGATAATGAATAATACTAAATATTTCTTTTTAATATAAAAATAACGTTCTAGATTAACTTAAGACCTTAATTAGTTATAATAAAATCATAATAATAAATATCAATATAAAATCATATAATTAATATAAATGTAAAATTATAAAATATCTAATAATGAAATTATTTATTAGATATATTAAAATATTAAATTTTTCTACAAAAATATATTTGACCATCAAATAAATGATCTTTTATGGCAAGAAGAAATAATAATAATTTTATTGTTTTAGTGAGAATATAATTGATCTTATAATATAATTTAAAATATTAAATATACATATATATATAAATCAATACACCATGAATAAATATAATTTCATTAAAATAATAATATTAAAACATAAAAGTGATATATTATTAAAACCACAAGGGTTGTAACATTATTCCCCCTTAATGAAATTGTGTAAATGTAATTTTATAAAAGATATCTATTATTTCATAAATATTTATTTAATAATTTAAATTTATAAGATAAACCTAATAAGCTCATCATTTACTTTATTGTAGGCATTTATTGATATATTCATTAATTTAAAATATTTAATATATGTATGTTCCATTCGAATGTCATATGAATCAAAAAAATTAATGGGTTTCTAGATTCATACATTTGAATCTAAGAGAATGTTTTTTACCCAATGCTCAATTGATTTATCCTCTTTTTTCTTGAGCTGAATAAATTCTTATATCATTGAATTGAAGTGTTTATGGAAAATGATTTATATAATTGTTTCCATTTACTAGGATTAGATTCATCCGTTGATCATTGTTCCTTGACAATTTTCTACCAATTATTACATTCATGTTTTCCAAATAATGAATGATAAGGTTAAATTTTTTCAATCATGAAGCATGAGGAAAATTTATATCCTATGATGTTGGTCTATTTTGAATCAATTAATAAATAATAATATCAAATATCAAATAATGGTTTTCATTATATAAATAATTAATGAGTTACACATTAATTTTCCAATAATTTACTGAAACCCAAAAAAATAGTTAGTTTGAGTAATGGTTATATCGAATAAAATCAGAATAACCACCATATGAGAAAAAATGATCCAATTATATACATTCATTAAATTCAATTAATAACATAGTTTCTTTATAAAATTATTTTTTTACCAACATATAACTTTTTATATTAAGATCATGTTTGATTATGCATTATATCTTAATTCATCATAACATGATCAATAAATATAACTAAAATATATAATGTTTTGAATTATTCCTTACTAAATAATAAACCAAAAATCAAGAAAAACATTGTCAAATATGCTCTAAAAAATCTATAAAAATATTCCTCAAATTACTTTAATCTCTTTGTTACTAACTAATATTTAAAAAAAATTTATCTATGCCTATCCCTTTTTTACGAAAAACAATAACAAATTTTCTTCCCAAATACCATTAATTACCCTTATATAAAATCACTTACTAACTCTAAATTTTATGTGTACCTAAGTCCTGTATTCTACAATAAATTCATTAAAATTCTAGAAAAATAACACAAATCACCATGAAATACA
Organism: Viscum album; assembly: GCA_963277665.1. NCBI lineage: Eukaryota > Viridiplantae > Streptophyta > Magnoliopsida > Santalales > Viscaceae > Viscum > Viscum album. Next base: position 288,160,134 of record OY728159.1, on the reverse strand, counting down.
ATCACATAAGAACTCATAATGGTTTCTATTCCATTTAATTTATGACCACCCACTAAAATATTGTTTTGAGATTGTGTCCAAAACGCATTAAACGTACATCATCGAACAACATCATAATCTATAATGTTATCTAAAACCTTATATAATACCACATAGAGTGACCCATACCTAACCAATCCATATTTAAATGTTTTTATAATAATATTATTACATGTAAATTCCCATTACCATAAGATTTATACTTTTAGAGAATTTAGGAATCCCTTACATTAAAAGACCTACACTATTTTCCACTAAATGAACATTTTTTCCAATAAATCTTTCTCTTTACTAATACAATTATGTTACTCAAGTCCAATCTGCATTACATTGATGTTCAATTTATAAGTGTTCCACCACACCTTAATTTCATTAAAAATCATTATAAAACATTTAATGATAAATAATTCATGGTAAGGGATATTAGAATAAAACGAAACCATTGAGACATTGAAATAATGTAAAACCCATGAAATGTTTTTTCCTTAAAATATAATGATTATATATAAGATTATAAACATATATTAAATCATAGAAAATCCCTTATTGTGTTCCATAAAATAAAATCATATTCAAGAATTAATGAAATTTCACAATCATGTTTTTTTTAAGGGACATTATAATAACATTTAATCACCCTTATTACCATGATTACAATCACTCATAATGGAATTACCAATTCATTTACTTCCAATATAATTTTTTATGTTGATTAAATAATTACCCCATAAATTTGGGGTCTATATACATGTCCCAAAGAATATCATACATTATTTAAAAGTACAATATAATTAATAAAATTAATAGGATTGTGTATTTTAATCTATAATCATGAGAATTAAATTTAACTCTAGAAAAGAAGATGACTTATAAATATTAGGTTTAAGATTCCTTATATAGAAGAAAATTAAAATAAATCAAATAATATTGATGAATATCAATAATAATAGGATATATTAAATTCATTCAAAACCTTAGAGAGAAATAATTTTTTGAAATTCAAAAGAACATTCATATTTTTTGTTTAAAAGAAACACTTTAGGACCTTTGTAATGTTTGATTCTAATCAAAGGAAAGTGATAACATGGAATGGAATTATGATTACTATAAATTGAAGGTAAAATTTGATATGGGAACTCATGGGATTATATATACATCATGTAAAAAAATTAAAATTATTGATGTTGTGTTAATGAACATAAACTTATATAAGAATCTCTTGCCTAAAATACCAACTTGCTTGATACAAACTCAAACACGTGAAATAAAAAATTATAATAATTATTTACGTTCCTCTGTTTATTTTCCATGTTTTCATACTAATTATTTTTCATTTTTATACATTTATTTTCATGTATTATCTTTTTATGGGATTAATTTTATTTATGTGATCATTTTTTGTTTATTTGGAACAAAATTCCAAAACAACTTTTGTATAACTGTAATATTGCAAGATCCTTTTTAAATGGTTCCTTAATTTATAAAAAGTTTGAGGATTATGTATTATTTAATTATAGAAGAAAAGGACATAAATATTTGGGGTATACAGTTACAATTTGGAAAATCATGCTGGATAATATTGTTTTATATGCTCAAAAAGGTACTTTTTACCTATAATATCGTCAATTTAATAGATATTATATCATTCCAAAATAATTATAAAAATAAAAAAAATTTATGTCATTAATTATATTTTCAATAATGAAATACTTTTTTATGAATAATCAGTTGACGATTAAGTGAAAAATAAAAGTTCATTGTTCACTACAGAAACATAAAACCACCATAGGTGAATGCTATTTTCTAAAGATGTTTTCTTAAAAAATTCTTTTAAATAATTAGGTTCTAAAAAAATTATAAAAATTTAGTACTTTTTATTTGTTATTTTTTTTGTTTTATTTTGTAAATGGAAAATTTAATATGATAATTGAAATAAATATACATGAATTTTGAAGTTGGTATTTTAACATATTAACATATTATGAAAAGTGTCGGATGAGGGATGAGAAATATCTTAATAATAATGGTTCAGCATGGTGTTTATATTATATGAATAGAGTCATATAAATAAAATTATAGAATTTAAAAAAAATCAGATAAAGAAATATTATATAAGAAATGAAATAGTGTAATAGGAACCCTTACATTACTCTTTGCGGCTTCTCCTTTGGATTGAGTCAAAATACATCAATGGAAGAAATTTTTTCTAGATAATAGAATTATTAATGTGAAGAAAGGGAGGTATATAAATTTATTTTTTAGGAATATTTATATAAAAATACACATGAGATGTGTTTTTGAAATTTTGGAATGACTTACCCTTTATAGATAAGATTCAATGGAACTTTTTCAAATATTCAATCTTCAAAAGTTGAGAATGTAATTTTCATTTTGAAAGCATCTCATAAATGAAAAATATAAGATATTATATATTATATTTCTTCAAAAATATTTTATTGGATAAGGTTTTATGTTTTTTTAAATTTTATCCTATTTTTATCATTAAATACCATTTAAAGTCATTTTAAATGTAAATATTTTAATTTGACATTAAAAATATCTAGATAACTATTGAAATAAAATTTAATCATTTAAATAATTTCATATCAATCATATTTACTAACTAAAACTATCTATGAATATAATTAGTCTAAACCCTATCACTTAATATATTTTAAAGCTGTTCTTTTTTTACTTTTCTACTGTATGCATGATCTATGAGATGACACTATATAAGCATTTTGGATAATTATCTCATTATTTAATTTTAAAAAATATTAGAATAAATATTATTTTTTATTAATAAATCTTCCAATTTAATAATTTTTATTAAATTTTTTACTCCTAGTTATATCATCGTAATATTTTTAAGATTGGAATTATAATTTTTCCTTTCATATATAAGCACTAGGTAAGAATTTGGATAATTATATTATTGTATTAATTTCAAATTCCGGAATAAATATAAATATAATAAATTATTCATCATATTTTTCTATTAAAATTATTTATAACCTTTTCTATTATCATTCATAATATATAATCTATCAATTATTTGTTTTTCAATGTTGTGAAATTTGTGTACCAACCTTGATTTTGTATTTTAATATTAATATTAAAATACAAAATAAATTTATTTTCATTTAATAAGATATATATGATATTATGTGTAAATAATTATATAATTTAATTTTTCAAGGATTTTATAATTTTTTATATCATTTAAGTGACAAATATAATAATAACAAGTAGAATTGCAATTTAACAGAAATTCATACTTTAAAAGGAGCTATAGTGTTTTACTCAATATATGACTATATTAAATTTAAATATTATACATTTTAATAATAATTATTTATATCTATAATTTTCAAACATATTACTTATATTTACAATTTTTGTGAAATGGTTTATTTGTTTCTAAACTCATATGTAATAGAATTCAAATTGAATTCAAACACTAAATTTTTAAAAAGAATTGAAATTCAAATGTATCACCCAAATTTTAACCAAATTACATATGAATAATGAATTTTAAAATCAATCCTTTATGTATTTAAAAATCTTAAATTTAAATTAAAAAATAATTTATAATCTTTTATCATGATATTTATCAAAAACCGTGATTACAAATAACACTTACTATTTAGTGTCTTGTATTATTTTTTATAAATATATAAAAAATAAAATCTATCCATTTTTGATTTGAATATAAAAAATTTGAATTCTTTTTCTTAAGATACAGTTTTCAATATTTTATTAAACTTTTAAAATAAAATTTAGAATATTTTAAATTAATATTTTCTAGAATATTATATATTTATTTTTAACCTGAAAATCACATTATTATTTTATAAAATTCCCTTATTATTTGTAAGACTATCATAATAATAAATATCAAAATAAATTCATAGAATTTATATATTTATTTTTATGAAATATCAAATAATTAAAAAATGTATTGAATAGATCCAAATTAAGAAATATGCTAAAGAAATATATTTAACCTTTAAATAAAAAAAATTTATTAAATGATGTAATTATAATAAATGTATAATTATAAATAGAATATATTTGATCATATATTATATTTCTATCCATAAAATAAATAAATAAACATATTAAAGTAAAGATTTCATGAATAAATTTAAATTCATTAAACAAATATTAAAAATTATTAAAAAAATATTAATTATTAAAAATACATGTTTTTTTGATATACCCAATTGGACTATGAAGAAGAGAGAAAAATTGGTTGTATTCTTTGTAAATAAACTAATAAAGGCTACACTCAATATATGCTAGTTTTTGGTGATTATGGAGAACCCAGTTGGTGAAGTGGTTGATGATGGTACATGTGTCTTTGATAATGATAGATTCCATTATACATGTTATCAAAAAAATTCATTCATTTATTCTAAATGAAGATGAAGGAAGAAGAAAAATATACCAGCCTTGAGAGTAGGTAAGGACTACTGCAATATAGAGGGAAGAAACCTATACATATAATTATTATAGAGGATATATTGAAATGGATTAGTGACAGGTGATGATAGAATAAGAGAACTATGTCAACCAAATTATACTTAATATGTGTGAGGAGTTGGCCATTGGATATTTTTTGGATCTCTGATTAAGGTGGAAAGTTTATCTAGAAGATTGAGAATCCATTTATGTATTATAAAAAATGTAGGATAATTCAATATATAGAAATCCCCTTGGATGATGCATTGGAAAAAGATAAGAGTAGGTTTAGTTTCTGAGTGTTGTGGTTCAAGTATTATAAAAAGACAAATCACTCTTAATTGAGGAAAATATATTGATGAGAACCGATAAGGAAGTGAATATCCAATGAAGTAATAAATGTTAAGAACACATATAATGTATGGATATTGATTTAATGTTTAATATATTATAAATAATTAGATACTTTTCAAAGTCATTTATTATCTTCATAGATTAATTTCATAGATTACATATTAGATTATGTGATTTGAATACTATCTAAGATAATTTGAAAAAAGTAATGATATTATCTGATTGAGGTTTAAAATTAAAATATTAATGGAATTAGCATGGTTTTGCTGATTCAAAAGTATTCGTAAAGTGTCGAGAGTTCATTGTGGTACATAATATTCATATGATGATATGTATGAAATTTCCTAAATAGTTTGTTTTAATTTACAATGTAATAACCCTTACATGATTATTGACCCCCACTAAATAAGAATTATTAAAAACATAAATGATTAGATAAATGAATATGGGTATTAACATCCACATAAAAGTAAAGGAGCTAGGATTTGAAGATCGCATGAGCCTATAAGGTAATTTCAATCATGTGACCATTTTTAGGTCAGTAAAAGACTCCATACGTAGTGAATAACCTACAGTGAATCCAATTGAGCCCCCCTTCAATGATTTGTCATGCTATGACAAAAGAAATCTAGATAACTGAATGAGTACCCCCAGGCCACATGGATTTTCATTATAATGTTCCTAACAAACAATCTGAAATACTTCCATGAATAAGAAAGGAATAATTTTTGAAGGGAGAGAACCTCAAAGGTCACAAATCTCCTATGCAATATCATGGTCACAATGAATAAAATTCCCTGATGATATCCTAGAAAACATTAAAGACCCACAAACCATTGTAGAATAAAAAAATAATGAAAAAGGGGAGGAGGTGAGAGTTACTCATGGTCACTAAAAGACCTGTGATGCACACCTCATGGCTCATAAGACATCAAAGGACCTCAGTGATGTGTCAGCATCATACCACGAAATCACATTGGCTTACCATCCTCTCTTCATGGATGTCCATAGGTATGTCTAGGTGACTCAATGCTTCCCCTTTGTCAATATAAGTAAAAAACGATATATTTTTTGATGAAATAATTATGCACCCCCACATGACCTATATTTTTCATGTGAGGCCTCATCAAAAGATTGAGTAAATAATTGTGAAATTACTCTTGAAAAATCATATATTCTGTTACCATTTGTAAAATAAAATAAAGGAGATAAAAATGGAGGTGGTGAGAGATCTCATTGTCGCTTAAAGACATGCGACGTGCCATGACATCTAAAGTGTGTCCCCAAGAGACCTCTGTAAAATTCAACTATATATTCCAAAGATTCTTTGAAAAGTAAGACTTTCCCCACTAAATATTCCCGGAAAGGAATAATGCTCTCATGTATGCCATCGAACATGTCCATATGACAAGATGAAAAGTCCTTTGACATAACTACAAGATCAATAAATCCTTCATCCAATGACAATAATCTGATAAAATAAGAGTTGATGAAAGAGACTCATGATCTCTAAAAATCAGGCGATGCACTTTGAATGACACATAGCAATGACTCGGGAAGACCTGTGGTGCTAGCCCCCTTCACTAACTCCATCCTGGATCCACACCAAATACCCAATGTAAATCATCAAGAAATTTGGTTGGATGGACCTATAAGTCTCTCACCCCAGTATGAAAAATTGAACCTCTACATGTATGATATGGAGACTATGCTATGGAAACCCTCGAGTCCAATAGAGGACTTCTCAGAGCAACTGATCACACTACAAGCATGCCTCATATCAAGAAACCTACCATCACGTAGCTAGAGTAGTCTTGAAATAGGAAAAAACACATCACGTGATCATTCAAAGATCAAATGGGGGATCTCTGGTGGGATATGCGAAGAACATCCTAGATGCACACTACCTCACATGAGACTCATGACAATGTAATACTGAATAAAACCAATGCATCTGCAAGTAAAATGACCAAACATGGACTAAACGTGGATGAAATAAATCAAAATATGTTCACTGACCCACATGTGATTGTTATGATCCTCCCAAAGTCACCTTATAGCATTGCGACGTGTCACCCAATTCTCGTGATGATCCTCCATTATTCTACCTAGGTAAAATAAAGCTCTTCGAACATGTTAATGAAAGGTCTCATGACCCACATGGATGTATCAACGTAGTCTAAAAGAATTCCCCATCGTATTTTCTCCCAAGACACCTCAACGTACTTTCGATGCATCTCCTGACTTATATAATGGCACGTTCTCAAGTCAGAAAAGTCTCGCAAATGCCCTGGGGCATAATAATGGGCTCTTGCAACATCCTCTAGACAAATTAGAAACGAATTGTGATGCCCTGTAGGGTTTTTATCCAAGATATGTGACATCCTCTTGAAATGTCAACAATGTCTCACAAAAGTATCAGGGAATATTAACGGACTCCCGCGACATCCTCTTGACATATCATCCATGATTCAAAGTCCTCTAGGAATAATATCGAGGACTTTTGAAGCCCTTTAGGGATGTTATCCGTAACATCTGAAACCTTCTAGACATGTCATCAAGGATATGCAATATATTTTAGAGGAAACCATCTGGATCATGTGATGTCTGGCGAATACGTCAACTGGGTAATGTGACACCATCCCAACTAGCCAGGACATGTCTCTAGGGAATCCTGGGATTTGATATCTTCATCCACACATGATGTGTAATCCCCGAATAAAAAAGGAAACCATATATTGTAACCCCAAACCAATGGAATTAAGAGAACACTGATTCCTATAATATTTAGGATATATAGGCCACAACATTTGAGGTTAGAGTTCCATATTGATCATCGAAGGCAATCCCACTATCTATGACCCTTATCCAAAGTAATGGAAATGATCATTTTATAACCCTGGTTTCTCACAATGATCATGGATCTTGTGGGCTTCATGAGTCTACTAATCATGTGATCTTCACTATACAACCTGGGGTTACTAGGGAAGCCTTGAAATGTAAGCCCTGACCAATAAGGCGACCTCATGGAATAATCACCGACAACCGAAATCATATAGTATGCCCCTGATCAATATGGAATCCATCATCGTATAATCCCCTTGAATTCCTAAAACACAAAGTATGGTCATAACATCCCTGAGTGTTATCATTCACTTAAGCATATCAGTAGGATACAGAAAAACCAAACTAAGATGACTATGATTCCTACCATAATTAGGATACACATGATGGATTCTTAAGGCTCGAGCTTTATACCAAACACTACAAGGAATATACCGGTACATAAGTCCCATATCTAAATACCATGAGACTGATCAATGGTTCCCCCTTGTTTCTCACATTGATCATAGATTGAGTGTTCTGAGGGATATGCAATGATCATAGTTCATATAGCATCATTAATTTACCCTATCCAATGAAATCCTAGTGTATAATATTAGATGAGTGGTATGGAATGAAATCCCCTCATATAATGGCATACACCTTGGGTGAAGTCCAAAGGGAGAGAATGAACTATCTGAGTTTTCATTTCTATAATAACAAGGATATGTAGGATGCCTCATAATGGATTAATCCCCTCCTCTGAATATTATTTTCTCCCTTATGTAGTTGTACATTATGAATCATTTGGTCATACGACTTCACCACCTAATGAATCTATTCACAATTAGGAAAATTTATGATGAACCTAGATTACATATGGATGGATTCACAAATAAGATTGTACATTCCATGGTTCATCAATGGGACTCCCCTTCTTTGTTTGAGGATAAAATATAACAATGAATAATTTTTTTAGGGTAATTGGTCCGATATCATTATTAGGAATCGATTCAGGAACAAATCACAAATCTATAATAGAGTCATAGGGTAGGGAAAAATTCCCCGCTCCCAAGGCTGTGATGACCCCAACCTCCCATCCAATCGACCAATGTGAGTATCCATGATTTATTGGGCCTGAAAACTCGGATGACCTCTGACCATTGGAAAGCATGTGTGTACCTAGCTGCTAATGGGTGAACCATTAAGAGTTTTTGGGAAAGTTACAATGGTATCCCATATAGTGAAACCCAATTCAAACCCAAAAACCCAACGAAACAAAACTGGTGTACATGATATGAATCTATCTAATGATAACATGATTTGTTATTATCCTTCAGTTCATTTTTTTCTCTTATATGCAAACAAAACGATAAAAACTTATGTGAATCTCTACAATAACAGGAAAATTGGGTTATAATGTAATAAAACATGATGTTTTGAAAACCCTATGAAAAAAAGTAGTAAGAAAAGAAAAATCATTCAAATAATCCTCTATAAACAGGTTTCTCATATGTCTATCCTCATTTTGAGAATTCCAATTGAGTGAAATGGCCAAATCAAGAAAAAAATATCAAATGAATTAATCATGAATATCTATTTGAGCATATTATACGTATGATACAACACTAATTGGTAACATTGTTCCTTATTATCTGTGTAATTCCAGATAGTAATTTTACTATCCTGATTTGAGACATTGTATTCATCGTCCATCATGAACTCTAGTAAATCATTCATGGTTGAAAACCTCGTAGGTTGAAAAATGACTTCACATGATTGAAAACTCCAAATATAGGTGGTAAGTACGGTGGTTTGGGAGTACCACCAATGTGGTAAAATACCAACCATGGAATCTTCTCGTGAAGTTATTCAATACAAATGACGGGGAGTATGCATCACTTGGGAAAGGATGCTTCTAATCCAGTATCCCTTATTGAATTGACCCATAGCGTAGGGAGCTTATCTTCAATGTGTGACAACTTCCACCATGTTTATTTTATGAAGTTGGACCAGTACGAAAAAATATGACTCCCTTTCATTTCATGTTCCACTAAGGATGGGACTTATCAATCCCTTTCACCCAAACCATCATGCTGGTACCCATCAGCCTCCTCCTAAGGGTACCATCTGATGCACAACTATCTCTGATGCCCATGCATGAGATACAAGGAAGAATAATTTGAGGATGAAAGAATTGGATATCTTAGAGAGGGATCATATTCATACTCGTGTCTATGATGCATGTCAGGATACTGAAGAAGAAACTGGAAATTTGGATCTTATCCCTACTAATTCACAACAAGTCTATGGGTATATTCATGTAGTATACATGGGGGAGGCTCATAATCCTACACCTGTGCATGAATCCCATTATAAAATATTGATGGAACATGTAGGATATAAGTGGGAACATATCCCCATATAAATTAAATCCATCTTTCAGTTTATCATGGAGACAAAAAAAGTGAAATCTCATATCAGTGCACACACTTTGCTAAAATGCCAATATATTTTAGCAACATTTGAAGAACTCTGTCGGCATATTCTGTCACTATTGTGGATGAAAGGATAGGTGCATAATCCTATCCCTTTATCTAGAATAGATCAAAATTCTGATCATCATGAACAAGTGGCTGTACTGGAGAAAGCACACACTCTTGCTCATACCCGAGAGGATTATTGACATATTCCAATAAAGTGAGGTGTGTCCGAATGGGAACATAATCCTATTCCAACCAGATCTCACTATGTGAGAGTGCTACATGACTCGGGATAAGGGAACATACCTATCTAATAAGTCTATGGTCATATTCTAAAGGCCCAGTATTAGGATCATACTTCTGTTATGGTCGGGGCTAACCATGGGATAATGGCATAAGACTCGATAAGACCTCAAATTTCTACTAGTGAATATTCTTGGAATATTCTAGTAAATAATGGAATAAAGTTTCATATTCCTACTTCTACTGAAGAAATATTTTTCCATCGTCATTATGAGGAAACATTTGGGAGGCTCATATTTTTTCTCCTAATTCAGAGGTCTGTCGGCATATCCTAACGGGGAATGCATATTCCAACCAAGCTGATATGACTGATCCAAATGGGGCCCACAAAGTGTGTGAGGCAAAACCCTAGGGTAGGATCATATTTCTACTAAGAAAGTATAGAAGTATAATCAAAATTATTAGGATTGGGCTCAAATTCTCATCCTGACCAAGGATTACCAAGTGAGAATGGCACATCCTTTATGATAGGCTCACATTCCTATAAAAAATGATACAAACTTATCTTTATATTATGATAGCGTCTAAATAGAGGGTTTATACCCCAAAAACATCAGATATTTATATAAAACTTCCTGAAACTATCATATACTAGTTTTATACCCATATACAACCCCAAAAGGCATGTTAGCATTTGTGTACCATGATGAAAAAAAAGTATTGTGTTCTTAATATACTTAATGTTCATGTCCTTAAGGTTGTTCAAGACACATTAGCTACTCCACAAGGGTCCATCAACTATTCTATCGAAGTAGAAGCAGTAGAATTCAATTTCCATGATATTTATCCTTATGGTAGTTTGGAGATGGATCGCAGGGAATTTTCTCCTAACATTCACCATGGTAAACCACCACACGATGATATCTACAATGTATAAGGACATTCTACCCTTTCACAGACATCTATGTATAGAGAGGGGTTGAAAACAATGGCCCCTTCATATAGATATGTTCTCTTATCATCAGGGTCAACTGTATATGGATCACCATCCACTTCTAGATGCACCCCACCCTCGTCAGAAGGAAACCATCAGAGCCATCTTATATAGTATGACTAGAAGGAGGTATATAAGTCGAATTAGGAGGAGGTCGATATTGGCATGTAGAGAGAGTCTATTTTAAATAACCTCATTCTAATTTTCTACCACCTCTCTATTACTAACAATGAGATCCCAGATGAGCAATAAAAGGAGTGAATGCCTTATTTATGCCAAAATATATGGGCTAATCATCAATGCCTGAAGGCTCGACATCTCCTTTATCCAGAATATGAGTTACAACTTCAGAAAAAATATACATTTTTTCAGTTAGACATAGCAATTATCTCCATGGAACGAGATCCAAAATTTGAAAATCACAATGCAAATCTGCATCATGCTTACTACCATTTCATCACAACTCTTCTACAGCTGATCTATGAAGTCATGTCATGCATATGTATTCAAAGATTTGGAAAGTATGTAACATTACACTTTCTTATACCCTTGGAACAATAAATCCCCTAAATTATGGAATCATGAAATGTTATAACCTTTGGTTAGATTAGGGGACCAAGTAATGCATGGGCCAGTTTTTCACTACAACAAAATACCTCTACTCCAACAGATCCCAAACATCACAGATGGAGAGAGGGGATATCCAACAGAACATAAAAATGGGCCCCTCAATGTAGTAGGAATATATTTCAAACAAAGAGACCGAATTTTATATCACTCTGACAACATCCCATAGGAAATGGTTCTCATCATGGGTCTTCATCACACCCATATCCTACGTGAGTGAAACTATGCCACATCAAATGGGACACGATTGAAACTATTAATTCATCCATCCATGAGAATAATAGGCCCACTGGACCAGGGTAATATCTACCACTGCCTCCACCTGTGAGATCGTCAAATCCTGATAGGATTTGGGACACCCTAGCAGCAGTTGTAAGAAAACCTCATCCTGTTGTGATGAGGCATTTGTATCTCAATCACCATCACTAGGTTATTCATCCCAAGATAGGACCCCAGAATCATCATCGGTGATCCTAGAACAACCCCACCCCACTAGGATGGGGAAATTTATACCTACATATCCATCATGGGAGTCACAAAGTCCCTAACCAGATCCATTGGGTCCTCAAAAACTGGACCAACCAATGCCAACTGTAGCCCAAAATTACCCC